>CM060633.1:19218553-20486053 GCA_030578275.1 Meda fulgida | reverse complement strand
AATACATTGAATGTACTGTAAATACAATACTGTAATTTATTACTGTGAAGTAAAGCTCAATTTTCAGCATTGTTTCTTCAGTCTTGAGTGTCACATGATCCTTCAGAAAACTTAATTATTCCAAACTTTTGACTGGAAGTGTATATATACACAGTACAAATTAAGGTTTGAACTAACTTTTATGAATTATTATTCATTTAAAATGAATTATATATATATATAATATACTTTCAGCTGTTTGCAATGAACAACTCAAACAAAAAGTAATTGAATAGCTCAACACAAATGTTTCAAGTGGTTTCAACTAATTCAACTAAAAATGCAACTTTTAATGACTTGTGAGGTCTCAAAATCATTCACCCCCCTGAATAGAATCCCTCACAACAGCACACATCTGCAAAAAAGGTGTTGTCTCAAGCACACCTGATCAATGGCTTCATTAGTTGCACCAGGTGTGCTTAAGCTAGAACACATGAAATATCTGAACTGGCTAGTTTGTTGAGTGTCACGTTTGACTGTGTGTTAAAAATACGGCTAAGTCAAAAGAATGTTCCAAAAAGTTAGGAGAAGGTGTCATCGCCTTTCACAAACAAGGAACAGGATACAAAAAGATATCGAAGGCACTAAATGTTCCTAAAGACACCTTTGGAAGCATAGTTCGCAAGTTCAAAGTCAGGGTTAGGAAGAAGTATTGGGTATACTTATAGATATGGTATGAAGGAAGAAGAATGAAGCTTATGCTGAAAAGAACACACTGCCTACAGTTAAGCATGGTGGGGCTCGGTGATGCTCTGGGGCTGCTTTGCATTCTCTGGCACTGGAAACCTGCAGTGTGTGGAAGGCAAAACGGATTAATTGAAGTATCAGGAAATCCTAGGAGAAAACATCATGCCATTAGTGAGAAAGCTGAAGCTTGGGGTGTCATTGAACCTTCCAACAGGACAATGATTCAAAACATACCTCAAATCCCACCAAGGCTTGGTTGCAGAAGAAGTCCAGGAAGATTCTACATGGCCATCAGTCACCTGACTTGAACCCCATAGAATATCTGAGGTGGGATTTGAAGGCGGTTGCAGCACGCAAACCCAAGAATATTACTAAACTGGAGGCCATTGCTTATGAGGAACGGGCTAAGACTCCTCAGAAACACTGCCTGGTGTCTGATTACACATCTCGTTTGCAGCAGGTCATGACAGTAAAAGGGTGTTCTACTAAGTACTACAGGTGAGTGCAATGAAGGGGTTGAATAATTTTGAGAATGCAAAAGTCATTAAAAGTTGCATTTTCAGTTGAATTTGGGGAAACCACAACTATTTCAATTACTTTTGTTTGCTGTGCTCATTGCAAACAGCTGAAAATCTAATATGTATATATTATAGTCTAATTATATTTATTTTTTTATATAGTCTAATTTATATATATATATATATGTGTGAATAAAAGTTTTAGATGATCATGGGAACCCTGTTCAAAACTTAAGCAAGAAAAATAATTACAGGCAAATAACTGAACATTCAATTAAACTTTATTTCATTTGGTCAAATAGTGAGAAAAACAGTCAAAATATACAAAAATAATACAGAAAACAACAACAATTTTCACAGAATATGATCAAGATTTCTTTGGCTATTTTACCCGTTCTGATAAGGCACATCTATTCATCTGTAAACAACAGACAACAGGCACTGCAGAAATCGTAGGACATGAAATGAAAATAATTCATAGTGATTGTAAAGTGGCACAGATGTAAAAAGTGTCTTGGCATTTTGTATCAAAGGGGAAAAAACAGGATCATTTTTGAATTTGGCTTTATGATGACTTATTTCGTTTTGAAGTTTGTTTATGACTATCATTAGTGTGTGAAGAGGTAGAAAATGACCAAATCTAAATATTTATATCATGTATAATATATATATATATATATATATATATATATATATATATATATATATTTTTTTTTTTTTTTTTTTTTTTTTTTTTTTTTTTTTAACACACGTACATTAGTTTGGCAATTTGAAAGATAAATAATTAAAACAAGAAAATAAGGCAAAAACCCACAACCTGAGTGACTTGCTTCTCACTTTCTGATGACATACTGACACCTGGTGGCTATAATTTGTCCTTACACTGTGTAGATAACATCTCAAGGGGTGGATAACATCATATTGTAAACAATATTTATAGAAGAATATTTATATTTAAAATCATATAGAACAGCTGTATGGCTCTCTAAAAGATCTGTATGCATTATACATTAGCTGTTCCTTAAACAGGGACATTTTCACATGTCTGTCTGATACCTTCACTTCGAAAACCATGCTAAACAAATGAATCCTGGATTCTGGTACGGTAAACACATGAAAACACCTGATAAAACACTGTCAAGCTTTTTTTAAATGAAACATTTCACCAAATTATGTAAACTTGGCACAGCTTCATAAAAATCAACCCTAGATTATGGCAATTATTTAAAGGAGAAAAATACATAAAAGAAATGCCCTCCATATTTAAACATTTAGTGTAAACAGAGATTCCACATAAAAAGTCCTTTACCTTCCATTACTGATTGTTTGGCCAAATTATGTTAACATACAAATATGAAACTGAAATTCATTACTACATATCTGAACTACCTTACCTGAATAGTGACAAGAGGTATTAGATAAATGCATTCAGCATGCTATTTCATATAGTGATAGATGCATGTCCTTTAATAACCGAGATATATATATATATATTTCCAAGACAAACACAATAGGAAGCACCTAATACCAGGAAATGACAGCTTTAAGGTGTAAAAAGTGCTTGTAAACAAGTACATTTTGGCTTCCAAGAAACATTCCCAAAAGAAAAAAATGACTATGTAAATATATGTGTAATACACCAGATAAAGTACCACAGGAACAGCGTGACATCAGATGTTGGTCAGGACATTGCTGGTACTGAGGCTCACCGAGACGAGACCCGGGAGGTCATTGTTCTGCCGGTTTCCTTTGTCCCGCAGGTGAAGGGTGTGAAGCTGCTGCAGGTCAGACAGGTCACCGCTCAAGGTCACCTGACCCATGAACGAGTCCTTCAGAAGGTTCTTGTTGTAGATCTGATAGACACAACAGAAAGGTAAACAAAGACTTGAAAATAACAGGCAGATTACAGAGGGGGGAAACACAATCTATTTTTATGTAAATTTTGGGATATCACAAACGCTGGATAGAAACGCCAAGATGCACATAAATTGTAAATATACACATAAAAAATGTATGGGCTCAATTGAGGCAGATAATCTTTTTATACAATAAGACGACATGCGCATAAAATATGATGGAAACATGACTGCCAAATAAATCCCTTGATGCGCAACAAATAACTTGGGTGACGTTTCCTCAAGAGGATGTGATTGGATAACTGTTCTAACCAGCGGACCAATCGCATTACAGCATCTCAAATGTTGGATTGGTTGTTCTGAAATGCTTGAGAGTCTGTCATCAAAATGATTTGGTTTCATTTTCTCCCAGAACGGTCTTACACGATTACATTCCCAAACACAAGGCTTGTAAACAATATAACATGAGAGCATTTTAGGGCTGGACCCGAATATTCGAATATTCGTTCGCTAGAGCGCACAACTGCATGAGCTTGTATTTTTGGTTTAAGCTGCGTTGCTTTGATTTAAAATTGTGGGAAATAGAATAATAGAAACAAAATGTATAAACCTTTTCACTTGTTATTTAGGGCTAAGCCTATGGCGGCAAATCAATGTCAATAAGAACCGAGCGCACAACTGATGCTGGCGCGCCCGGTAAATGACTTTCGTGAGAGGATAACAGATCCACACGCGAGGAAACGGGGACTCGCGAGCTCATTCATACCCTGTGCGCGCTCATGACATCTCCTCTGCACGCAATACAAGCCCTCGCGCGCGCGAATGATCATTCCACACGCTCTCGCGCTTGATCTGCTCTCGCCTGCTGCTTTTGCTCTTACAATTTTATTTTTGACAGTCGAGGGGCGGGACTCCCCTTTACCGGAAGTCAGTTGTGATTGGAGCATGTCCAATGACTTGTAATTCACTTGACTTGAGACATCACTTAATTTGTTTTATTTATTGTGGTTAATTAATGTGTAATGTGATTTAATGCATTCTAATATAGAATATATTCTTACCAGATAGTTTTTTAACAGAAAGTATTACTAGTGATTGCATTGTGTTGTTAAGAGATATTTACAGACTGTAATGACACATTTCCATGGTTATTAGCATTGTAAATCTACCAAAATTCTTATGAATTTTTACATAATTTAAATGGTTCATTATATTTTCTATTCAATGTAAAAGGGGTTCTGGCTTCTCAAGTTAAGATACATTAATTATAGCTTAAAAAATGCCTTTTCAGAATTTACTACCGAATACAGAGAAACTATATTAAATCCAGCAAATTATTTTAACCCAGCAAAGCTATTACAACATTATATAGTGATCTTAAACATCTAACTTTTTGTAAGCTAATAACTTAAGAGAATGAGGCCAGTAGTACACAGCATAAATGATTAAACCCCATCTGCAAATAACATATCTTAAAAAAAAAAAATGTATTCATGCTGCCAGAACCCCTTTTACATTTAATAGAAAATATAATGAACCACTCAAAATTGACATAATAGTAATACACAGGATGAAAACAAAAAGCTTACACAACAACTCTTGCTTATTGATATAAACAAGTAATTTATCTTTCATCCAAAGCCTTTAATGGACACTTTTTACACTCTGAGGTTCTCAGATCCACTTTAATTTTGGTCGGAAAAAGTAAATAGTGGTAAATGGGGGTCTAGTGGTAGTGGTGAACTACAGCAAATATGACTTTTTCTGCAATTTATTTTAAATATTTTAAGCCAATAACACAAATCATAGTGTTTTAAATATAAAATTTAAAAATTTATAAGAATTTTGGTAGATTTACGATGCTAATAACCATGGAAATGTGTCATTACAGTCTGTAAATATCTCTTAACAACACAATGCATTCACTAGTAATACTTTCTGTTAAAAAATATCTGGTAAGAATATATTCTATATTAACAATGCATTAAATCACATTACACATTAATTAACCACAATAAATAAAACAAATTAAGTGATGTCTCAAGTCAAGTGAATTACAAGTCATTGGACATGCTCCAATCACAACTGACTTCCGGTAAAGGGGAGTCCCGCCCCTCGACTGTCAAAAATAAAATTGTACGAGCGAGCAAAAGCAGCAGGCGAGAGTAGATCAAGCGCGAGAGCGTGTGGAATGATCATTCGCGCGCGCGAGGGCTTGTATTGCGTGCAGAGGAGATGTCATGAGCGCGCACAGGGTATGAATGAGCTCGCGAGTCCCCGTTTCCTCGCGTGTGGATCTGTTATCCTCTCGCGAAAGTCATTTACCGGGCGCGCCAGCATCAGTTGTGCGCTCGGTTCTTATTGACATTGATTTGCCGCCATATAAGCCTGTAAACTTGACAACCGCAGTGGCTGAGTAGCACCGGCGGTGGTCCGCCAAAACACATTTTGTTTTGTATGTGAATGCTGTTTAACCGTTTTACATGAATATTATGACACGAGTGAAGCACAAAGCTTTGTTTAAAAAATAAATAATAGGTTAGCAATTGAAAGGTACATCGGAGCCATGGAAACATTTGGATTCACGACGAAAGAGTAGTGCGTGAGCCCAAAAATTTAAGCTTTTTTTAAATATTTAACTTCATAATATTAAGTTACCATTATTTATTGATATTTATTTCAATGCTTTACATGCTTTAGTGTGTTAATTGTTTCATTGACGGAAGTGCTCAAATAAACACGTATGTCTGTTACGAAGCCGTTTGAGCCTCGTTTATTTTATTTTTATTATTTCCCTCCGAAGCTTCGGATATGCGGTGTTGATTACTACCGAAGCTCAAAAAATGGTATTCGGACCGGCCCTATAGCATTTATTGCGTATTTATGATGTATAGGGGGGGAAAAAGCCACAGTGGCTTTCCGATTGCAGCAACTTGCATTTTTATTAGATATTATTCCGATTTATCCAGGAAGTTTTGTTCTCTTAAACGGATGGGATGGAAACGGTGCTTTATTTGCAAATGGATGGAAACAGCTACAACTGATTCCTAAAAGGCAGTCACCTGAATGCAGATCGGCTCTTTCGGCTTCTTCCTGTAGAAAACAGCCTTCACGTCAAAGTCTGGGCTCTGTGTGTCTTTGTGCACTATAGAACAAACCTTCTCTCCCTCACAGCTGATGATGACGTATGGATCAGACGCTGAAACAACAGCAAAACTTAGCCATTCAAAAACATCAAACTACAGGATCAATTTATTCAAAAATACAAGATCTTGGATGCACTTATTTTCAATTATACACATGTTGGTAAGTGTCTTATTACAAAGCTAAACATTTTTCAAAGAAATATAGAATAAGTAGTTCTCTTTCATCATCTCGTGTTCGAGATCCACCTATGGGAAGGGCATCCGTACCTGACCTCTGCAGAAGCATCCAATTGCACCAAGTCTGGCTAGACAGACAGAAGCGCGCAGCCAATGCCAGGTGAGGCCACACCCCCTCACCTACGGGCATATAACATCTGGGCGCGCTGCTATTCCTCAGTTGACATTCGCTTCTCGCGATCTCTGCATCTCACAGCTCGGTTGATTTTACACTGCTCACCTCGTGTCTTCAGGAGGACATAACGACCAGATCAGCCTCCGCCAGACGTGACAGTTGTTTATTTTTCAACGACTGCTGCTTTGCATTCGGAGCCGCCCACGCTCTCGCTTTTTTCACCGTTTCTCCTCACGGCTGCCCGCCACGGATTTCTCCGTTTTGTTCAAAAAAAAAAAAAAAAAAAAAAAAACTGGTATGTCACTGTCTAAGCCTGCAGCCTCTCCAGGGGATAGCATATCACGGGCCTGCCCGGCCGCGTGTGGTGCCCTTATCGCAGCTAAGGATCTTCACCAGCTTTGCGTGGTCTGTATGGGTCTTAAGCACGCTCGGGAAGCCCTTGAGAACCCGGAGAATTGTAGTTTCTGCCTCATGCTGCCTAGGAAGCTGCTTAAACGCCGTCTTAAGGTGGCAGTGACACAGTGCACCGGGCTCAGCCCTTCTGACTCGGACGGAGGACACGGTGATGACGACGCGCTACCGGGGGCCTCCCGGGGCGCAACGTCTCTCATCTGGGCTGACCAGCCCAATCCCGCCTTCCCCGAGGAGGACATCTTCGGGGACAACCCCGCTCTCGTCCACGAACCGCCCGGTTCTGGCGAAGAGGAGGATGCGGCCATTCTTGGGGTTTCAGAGGACGAGGAGGCCATCCCGCCCTCTGGTGTTCCCCAGGCTACCGCCCACGCGGTTCTGCCTCAAGCCATCCTCCTGGAAGTGTGTGAACGAGCGGCCGCTCGTCTCAACATTGAATGGCCGGCACCACAGAGCGCCACCGACCAGGAGAGGGATATTTATGATGGGAAAGTGCTGGGACCCCCTACCGGCCCGAGGAAACAACTCTTCCCCATCCTCCCGGCGTGCGCGAAGCACATGAGGAATTATTGGAGCGACCCGCTCGACTTCAGACACGGTCTCACGGGACTCGAGGTTAAGGACATGGCGGCGCACGGTATGGGCGAACCTCCCGCCGTTGAGCCTTCCATCGCCAGGCACCTTAACCCCGCTCAGGGCGGGCTGCTCGCTCCCCCTAAGCCGGTCTTGCCCAACAAGATGGACCGCTTTGCTGCCTCCGTTCACCAGGCAGCTTATAAGTCCTCGGCCGTGGCTGTCAGGGCTCTTAACGTTTCTTCGCTCCTCTCCGCCTACCAGGCGGAGATCCTCGAAGAGTTAGGGCAACAACTGGAAAAGGGAAATCCTTCTGAAACCTTGTGGAAGGAGATCCTCACGGTGAACGACCTCGTCCTCCGTAACGCTCGGCAGGCTGTCCAAGCTTGCGGGCGCTCCATGGCGCTTTCCGTGGTTGGAGAGCGCGCGCTCTGGCTGAACCTGTCAGGACTCCCTGACAGTGAGAAACGGCGCATCGCGGGCGCGCCGGTGGAGCCCGGCCGGGCTCTCTTCGGCCCCGCCGTCGCACTGATGCAACAACGGTGTGACGATAAAAAGAAGGAGGATGAGGCTTTCAAGCTTTGCCTTCCCAGGAAGTCAGTCCCACGCCAGGCGCCCCCCTGTGCGTTTGCCTAACCCACCGGCCACGGGACGACAGTTTCATCAGGGCAAGGAAAAGCCCCGCAACAAACCACCCCCTCGGCAACATAACCCAGCACCTACACACAAGCACTGGGGTAAGCCCGCTCCCGCCGCGGCCGCGGCCGGGAGACCTGCGAATTCCAACCCCACCGACTCGAAACGCAAGCGGCCTGCCTGATGTTCAGCCGATGGGGGCATCGAGTCCATGTTCACGGGCCGCAAGCCCTTCGGACTCCCCTCCTCTTCTAGGACCCCCGTCCAAAAGACCCAGGGGGTCCCGCGGATGGGTCAGCTCTCCGCCTGTAAACGAGACTGCCCAGCTCGTGTGTTCGAGAGATGTGTGTTTTCCCCCCACGTTCAGGGGGCCCTTTGTGAGGGAAAGTTTAAGCTCAGTGACACCACACTGCCCACACTCTGTTCCCCTCACTCTCTCAATAAAGGCTTCGGCCCCAGTGTTTGCCCAACACAAAACACAAAAAAATATGAATCAAATGAATTCGTTTCGGAGAGAAAACCTCTCTCCGCAGAGAGAATTTTTCTCACTGCGGAGAGAGAAAATCCCTCCGAACCCCTGCATGTCGCCTCTAGTGTGCCCACTAGATGGCGCCATTGCATCACAAATAAACCTGTCGGTCTCACACAGCTCCGCTCTGGCCCGAGCGGGAGCACTCGCGAGTCACGAAGCGGCTTGGCGAATCGTTTCAGCTCCCGAGTGGGTGATGCGTACAGTAATGCAGGGTTACAGATTGCAATTCGCAGTAAAACCCCCGCATTTCAACGGCATTCTCTTTTCTCACACGGAGGAGAACGCCTCCCACATTCTGAAAGAGGAAATTTCATCTCTCTTAAACAAGGGAGCGATTCAGGTGGTACCCCCCAATCTGATGAACCAGGGTTTTTATTCCCGTTATTTTCTGGTCCCGAAAAAAGGCGGCTCTCTCCGCCCTATCTTGGACCTTCGAGTGTTGAACAAACATTTGAGGAAATACAATTTCAGAATGCTGACACAAGGCGCACTCGCCCGTGCCATAAAACAGAACGACTGGTTCACATCAGTCGATCTGAAAGATGCTTTCTTTCACATAAGCATCTATCCTCCGCACAGGAAGTTTCTTCGTTTCGCCTACCAGGGCATATGTTACGAATTCACAGTTCTTCCGTTTGGACTCAGTTTGAGTCCCCGGTCTTTCTGTCTGTGCGCGGAGGCGGGCTTAGCACCTCTGAGAATATCAGGTCTGAGAATCCTGACTTACATAGACGATTGGCTCATCATAGCCGAATCAAAGGAGAAGGTGTTGCAGGACACCGGCCGTGTGCTCGCGCACATCACATCGCTCGGGTTCCAAGTGAATGTGAGCAAGAGCAATTTCACGCCCAGTCAGAATGTCATTTTCCTGGGCTTGGAGTTGAATTCGGTCTCCATGCGAGCGCGTCTCTCTCAAGAGCGCGTTCGCTCTCTGATGAACTGTCTGACGCAGTTCAGAGAAGGGGCGAAAGTGCAATATCGCGCATGTCTCAGGCTGCAGGGTCTCATGGCTTCATCCACCCAAGTTGTGCCGTTGGGACTCCTGAGGATGAGGGCGTTCATGAAATGGGTTTTGTCGCTACATTTCAGCCCGATTCGCGACCTTTGCCGCTCGGTAACAGTGACACGCGCCTGCTCGGCAGCCTTGCGCCACTGGGAGAGCGAGGACTTTTACGCACGGGGGAACCCCTCTGGGGGCGGTTACGATGCGGAAAGTTGTGACGACAGATGCGTCCTTGACAGGCTGGGGTGCCACCCAGGAGGGCAGAACGGTGAACGGTCTGTGGCCAAACAGACTACGTTCAGCGCACATAAACTATTTAGAGCTTCTAACCATTTGGAAAGCTCTGAATCATTTTCTGCCTCGCCTGCAGGGACATCACGTTCTAGTACGGTGCGACAATACCACGGCTGTGGCTTATATCAACCGTCAGGGCGGCATGCGCTCGTCGAAACTCCACGCTCTAGCTTACAAGCTTTTGGTGTGGAGCAGACGGGTTTTCCTGTCGTTACGCGCAACTCACGTTCCGGGCATTCTGAACAGAGGTGCGGATCTGCTATCAAGGGGAAACCCAATCTACGGGGATTGGCGTCTTCACCCTCAGATAGTGGAAATGCTATGGATGAGATTCGGACGGGCGAGCGTAGATCTATTCGCCTCGCGCGAAAACTACCATTGTCCTATGTTCTTCTCTCTAAGGGACATGGACGCACCCCTCGGGGTAGACGCACTGGCCCACCCATGGCCCAGAGTGCTCCTGTATGCTTTTCCTCCCCTGTGCCTGATAATTCCCACATTGGCCAGGGTGAGAGAGCAGGGCCCGTCTCTCATTCTGATAGCACCCAGGTGGCCCAAGGCACCATGGCTGGCGGAGATAATTCCTCTGTTGTACGCCGAGCCGTGGCGCCTTCCCGTTCGCACGGATCTATTGTCCCAAGCCAACGGGGAGATTTACCACCCCCACCCGGACAGGGTGGCTCTCTGGGCCTGGCCCGTGAGAGGACGAACCTGAACGCACTTGGGCTTTCGCCGCGTGTGGTCGCCACTATTCAGAATGCCAGGGCCGTCTCTACACGGTCCTTATATGGCTGTAAGTGGCAAGTGTTCGAAGGGTGGTGCGATGGGCGCGGTCTCACATCTTATCAGTGCTCAGTTCCTGATATTTTGTGTTTCCTTCAAGACCTCATGGAAAAAGGGAGGTCTTTTTCCACCATTAAGGTCTACTTGGCTGCGATTTCAGCCTGTCATGTGGGTTTTGAGGGCTCTACTGTCGGGCAGCACCCTCTAATCCGCAGATTTATGAAGGGTGCACGCCGCTCTTTGCCAGTCATCAGGAGAACTGTTCCGGAATGGGACCTCTCCATGGTGCTGGAAGCTCTGTCTCAACATCCTTTTGAGCCTCTGGGGAGTATTTCCCTTCAGCTGCTGTCCTTCAAGACAGCTTTGCTCTTGGCCTTGGCATCTGCTAAACGGGTCAGTGAGCTACATGCACTCTCGGTTCACCCCTCGTGCACTAAGTTCTCCCTCAGTGGAGATAAAGTTTCCCTTAAGCCTAACCCGGCCTTCATGCCGAAGTGCTTCCCTGCGTTCACTTCGGAGGTGTTGGAGCTGTCCGCCTTTCACCCTCCACCTTTTACCTCTCTGGAGGATCAGAGGCTGAATGCTTTGTGTCCAGTCCGTGCTTCACAGGCCTATATGACCAGGACCAACGCTTTCCGGAAGAGCGACCAGCTCTTTGTTTCATGGGCCCCCCCGCACAGAGGGCGTCCCATATCGAAGCAGCGCCTCTCACATTGGGTTGTGGACGCTATAACTATGGCTTATGAAGCAAAGGGAGTGCAGCCCCCAAGGGGCATCAGAGCTCATTCCACAAGGGGCTTAGCCGCCTCTTGGGCTTTGTTTAGGGGAGTGTCACTGCAGGACATCTGCTCCGCTGCCAGTTGGGCTTCTCCTCATACCTTTGTGCGTTACTACCGGCTGGATGTCACCAGAACCTCGGTAGCACATTCGGTTTTAGGGGTGGGGTCTTCTTAGCTCTTCCCTGTACCCTGTTGAAACCAATAAGAGTGAATGGGCCGGCTGGCCATGTTCATTCCTGCCACCAAACATTTACTTCCCGTCATGGGTATAGTTTATGTGCCTTGGTGGGTTGGGGTTACTATCATGTATGTGTCTCATGCATGTTTCATGTCCTGCTTGTCCACAGCAGTTTGGTGTGGCGTCACCTTTGCAGGTTCATGATTAATGGACGTGTCAGGCACCGCCTCCCCGAGGTGACCGTCTTTCTCTGGCTTTCAGAACCTCACTGTGAGTGTATTGGGCAATCGGGGAGCTGTCCATGTCTCTCCCATAGGTGGATCTCGAACACGAGATGATGAAAGAGAACAATAGGTTACTAGCGTAACCCCGGTTCTCTGAAACATCGAGTGGAGAGATCCACCAGCTTTGCCCCGCTTGCCGCACGAGAAGCGAATATACTTACTGAGGAATAGCAGCGCGCCCAGATGTTATATGCCCGTAGGTGAGGGGGTGTGGCCTCACCTGGCATTGGCTGCGCGCTTCTGTCTGTCTAGCCAGACTTGGTGCAATTGGATGCTTCTGCAGAGGTCAGGTACGGATGCCCTTCCCATAGGTGGATCTCTCCACTCGATGTTTCAGAGAACCGGGGTTACGCTAGTAACCTATTGTTTGGTATGGCGTTTTCATGTGACATGCAAATCCTGAAATAGGAAATGACATCACAAAGAACACAGCTGTAGAGTCTTATGATGGTCTCAAAGTTTCTTAAAATATCAGATAATTTGATCTTTTATGGTATCTCAAGAGTGGTTAAATTAAAATCGCATAAATACAATAAAATAATTTATAATAATATAAATTTGATAGATTAAAGCATGTACACTTCCATTCAAAAGTTTTTCTTTTGAAAAACTGTTCTTTTGAACTTTCTATTTATTTAGAATTTAGAAAAAATATAACAGTTTCCACAAAAAAAATGAAGACTGCAGTAATGATGCTGAAAATTCAGCTTTGCATCACATAAATAAATTACAAGTGAAAATATAAATCACATAGAAAACAGTTATTTAAAATTGTAATAATATTTCACAATATTACCGTTTTTTTATTGTATTTTTATCAAATAAATGCAGGCTTGATGAGCATAAGAGACTTCTTTAAAAAAAACATTAAAACATCTTAAAGACCCCAAACATTTGAATGCTAGTGTAGAGTGACATGCATTTCAGTTATCAGAAAAACATTTATTTAACTTGGTAGTTTTAACACAATATTTTAGAGTTATTTAAAATGGTTGTAAATGTTTCAAAAGAATTTCAAAAGTGCTTCAAAGCAAACATGCTTGAATTTTTTAAAAAACATTTACAAGCCATTTACAAGTATTTAATGTGTAAAAATGTCAAGTGCATGTAATAACAAATATGAATAATAATAATAAAAATACTACACCCCTCTAAAAACTTGGCACATGCATTTTGAACTAGACTTTTTTTATCCATTTTAAACAACTTCGATGTTCTTACATGTATCATGAACATGCCTGATTTGAATAGGCAGAAGGCAAAAATTGGCTGAGATTTTGAATGTGTTCAGAGCTATCATATTTGATCAGAACTGTTCATTTCTGAGCATTTCCACAAGGTGTATAGTGTAAAAAAACAGAGAGAACATGACATGACTTACATCCATCTGAGTCCTGGGCCTTGAGTCCGTCTGCTCTGTGGACGTGCACCTGTGTGACCAGCTTTGGATACCCACAACACCCCGTCCAACACGTCTGGGGCGGCTCGTCTACTGTCAGCTCCCTTAAAACCACACAATCTTCATCGATACATTCATTACCCATAATGCAAAAAGAAAATAATGTCCAATATATTACGTATTACTTGGAGGCGGAGGGTACATCCGTGAAGATACGCAACAGGAATTCTCCCTGCAGGTTGGGTTCAAAGGTCGTGGGAATGATGACATAGCGGCCCTCCTTCAGGTCCTTGCGCAGAAAGACACTGCGGGAGTTAATGTAGATGGAGCTGCCCACCGTTTTCTGAATGCTGTGCATGCGGTACGTCCGGTTGAGCTCCACCTATTAAAGAACACATCTCGCTCAAATAGGAGTGCATGTGTACATACTCCCAACGTGTTTTTCCCATTTCTGTCACCTGACGGAGTTTGGGTTCCTTGCCAATGTCACCTTGCTTAGTTAAAGTTGTTAAAGACACTTCAAATTCAGTACAATTATTGATTTAACTGCACTGACACTTTTGGGTGAGAACAAAACTTGAAAACTGAATAGAGCTGAATAATGACTAATTTTAGAACATCAACACTTTTATTGAACTGAATCGAACATTGTTTCTATCCAAAGTTGGCAATTTAACGTATGTGCAAAATAAGAATATTGCATAAAACATTTGTGAATAAAGCACCATTTCCATCAAATGTGTTCAAGAGAACAAAATCATCACTTCCTGGGAAATTGACAAAATATCTGTATTATTTTTTTTTTTAAGTTGCTGCAGTTGGGAAAGCCACTATGTACACTGTGTGTACATCATTAATTATTGGCGATGAAATGCAATAAACTCGGTGATGTTATCCTGTGTTTGGATGCCTGGTTTATGGGAATGCAATCATGTGAGAGGCTTCTGGGAAATCATAATACAAAATCATTTTGATAACAGCCTTTGACAAGCATTTCAGAACGACCAAACCAACATTTGAGATACTGTGCGATGCGATTGGTCCGCTAATTAGTGGAGGTATCCAATCACATCCTCTGTTGAGTATGTTGCGCATCGAGTGATTTATTCAGTAATTGTGTTTCAATATCATACATTTTTTATGCACATTTTTTAAATGTATGCGCATATTGATGTTTCTATCCAGCGTTTTTTATGCAATATCCCAAAATGTGCAAAAAATAGCTTATAGCTGAATTGAACTTTCATAATTGATGAATTTTACAATGTTATTGAACTAAATAGATTCAACTTGCACTGACTCAACCTGAATGATGACACTAATGTCTTTTTAGAGTTGCTTTATGGCAGATCTTGAATTCGCCATTAATTCTGCTCTTTTCCGGTTTATGAGTGTTATGAAGCTGCTTTGAAATAATGTGTATTTAAAGTGCTATACAAATAAAGGGGACTTGGCATACTTTTTGGATATCAAAGCCGATGGCCACGTTCTCTCCTTTCCCTTCTTTAGATTGAGTTCTCTTGTCCTGCTGTTGTAGGCAGATCAAAATTTCATCCTCTGGCTTCATCACGTCAAACACGTACTGAAAAACACAGTGACACTCTTCAGTACACGACACATCTACACCACAAACACGCACTTATGAATGAGTGTCTCACCTGTGGGTTCTGGAGGAACGTGGCTTTGTGGTTAATGCAGCCTCCAGATCGGTTCCTTAAAGGGTCGTCATGGCGACACCAGGAGCCTCGCATCACTTCCTCATCCCAGGTCTTGTGGATGCTCAAGTATGACGTATTAATCAAGCGGCACAGAATCAGGTCTGTGAAATACTTACAGAAATCATCAAAATCCATCCTGAGAGAGGAAAGATTAAGACACAGCAGTACGATAAAGATCATCAATAACAAGACAATGACAATATTGAAGACTTTTGAGGAGTTTCACAAGTTGATTCTAAAATAAAAGGCTTGATTGCATACTTTACATACATAAAATTCAGCTTTAAATCAAATTCAAACAATATGCAGTACAGCATGCGGTCGATTAACAAAGAAAATATCAACTTATCTATTTTTGAGTTATTTCATTTAGGCAAAGTTAACGTGTTAACACATGCAATTAATTTTTTCAGTTCAACGCGTAAAAATAATGTAGCTTTTATTTTTTTCCGTTATCCTTTGGCTAGAGTCACATTATATGATCACGCTCTTATTCATGCAAATGCTTTTAAATCATTCAAGCATGATAAGACACAAAAGAAAACGCAGCGCAGACAAAACCCAGACAAAAACGCACAGAATTATGCAAAAATGCCCATTATGTCAAGTATCCTTGTAAGCACAGTCTCAAATTAGCTGAATGAAGTCTTAAATGAACGTAAATAGTTGTGAGAAAATGGGATGCGTATCAGATCACAGTCATGTGCGTCAGGTCTTGAAGTGACAGCAGCCTAATAAACCCAATGCTGTCTGTCATTAAGGATAATCAAAGAACAAAGGAAAAAGAGAAAATTACTCATTGCTCTTTACTGAATAACTTTTGTAGCTTTAATAAGGATTAATCTATATGTAATTTATAATTTATGCAGTAAAGACTGTTAAGCGTTTGATAACTTTATTACATTTCTGTATATATCCTATCTGTTAGACCTACCTGGAAATCTTAAAGCACTGTTTACAAGGTTATATGGCTCAAAAACAATAAAAACAAGGGCAAATCAAAATCTGAACCAGTCTGACTGGGTCAACAGAAAGAATTGAGCCCTGATATATTGAAGGGCACAGGTAAATGTGACATTTATTATAAAGGGTTTATGTGAAGATTATTTTAATTTCACTTAAAAACGTTACAAGTTGTTAGATTTTTTAAAAGCCTAATAAAATGTTAAAATTGATAGCTTTTAATTATACTGGAATGCTGAATGCCTATAATGGCTAAAATTGAGGGAGAAAAAAAAAACTTTCATAGAGACCATCAGTAGCAGTTTTGGTATCAGTGATACTGACCTTTTTTCATAAAAATATCATATTAAACAAATACTTAAAATATAGGCTACTGTTTTTATGTTGTTTCTACATTAATTTGGAGATTAAATGTGAAATTATTACAATATAAAAAAAAATATTGAAACTTTAATGTTAGGTGTGCTTAATCACGAATAATTACAGAACAAAGTGTGATTTATTAGATTAGTGATTTAAAAAAATGAATAAATTAATGAATAAATTGGATATTTCAACACAATAAACAATAAAATACACACTATTTTGAAAAGTATAGTGTCATGCACGTCATTGCACTAATGCAATAAAACTAACTTTGTGTGAAAATTTACATGCAATGCAACATGTAATGTAAAAACATGTAAGTTCTCCTATCATGACCATGTAAACCCAGTAACTTTCATATGATACGTGCAAAGATGCCAGAACAGGAGGATAACATTTATTTTTGCACTGAAGAATTAGTATAAGCGCTTTAACCAAATACAAGCTTCACATTCCTGCTTTTAAACCCTTTTTTATACGCTCTACTGACAAGCTGAAAGATGCTAAATTATTTTTCTGTGGTAATCGACACCATGTCACAGATGGAGCTTAAGTTGGATTTGATCAGAATATTCCTTTGTTTAACAGATTTTATGATTGTCCTTCACAATTTGAATGCACAAAGTCCTGAAACACAGCAAAACCTGTCCAGATATTAATCTCACCAGAACTCGCCATCATCCTCCATGATCACCCCCAACCGCTCTCGCTCACCCTTACTGACTCTCTTCCACTCCTCTGAGCTAAAGATTCAGAGACAAACAGAAATGGATTCAGAAAAAAACATTATAGTGTGGTAATTCAATTTCCACTGTAATAAAGAATAATAATAATAATAAAATTGACAAATATGCCTGCTAACAACGCATTTCACAAATGGCTCTGGTAACTGAAAATGTTTGCTTTTGCATTTTTTAAACTTTGATTTTGATCCCAGATTAATTTGGCGAAAAAACTGACATAGAGGGAAAAAAAATATATCATGGCCACGAATTAATAATTCATTACCTTGTTTAATTAAATTGTAATCTAATGGAATGGAAACAAATTCTTAATTCATAGCTACAAAATTGTAAGCATATCATGTGCGGGGCTTTGTAAAACACTGTATTACAAATGTAAAAATTATAATATGACTCTACAATATAATTATTTTAATGGATTGGCAATGTAGTACTGTCTTTTTCTCCAAAAAGTGGTTTTTGGTTGAAGACCCCTGATTTAGGGCATTCTTGCTCACATTTAAATCTTGCAATGTGAACACGATCAGAATAAACTCAAAGACAATCGCTGTATTAGCGAGAACAAAGAATTATTTAGTGCACCTTTACAATACTGAATACGACACCTGATGTTCAGTTTGTCCTCCAGTAGGAGGCAGCATGAGCACAAAAACACACAGAGCATTTAAAACACCACATTTGTTGGTATGAAACAAAGCTTCTCAGTGTCAGCACATTTCCTGTTTTGTCCAATACATCTTTTTTTTTCTTTTTTTCCCTTGTTTTTTTTTTTTTTTACATTGTTGCATGTGCATTATGCATTGTGCACAATAACGTTTATACTTGTATCCTTTTTCATTATTGAAGCATGTTTTGATTTAAATCATTTCTCTTCCAAATGGTTTAGGAAATGTTAATATTAGGGGAATGCTTTCTACCAAGTGGGAAATTTGTTTAGATGATCATTTCAAATGTTTCTAGTCGTAAATCAAACTATTTACATCAAGGAAGGCAAGGAAAAATTCCAGCTTCAAATAAGGCCAAGTTCCCTTTCCTATTGCACAAACAACGCTGACAGTTCAAATGCAGAAAACACTACTGAATTTAGTCTCCTGTAGTTGTGCAAATTTTTGCTGGAGAATCATGCAGACGTGCTTAAATGTGTACCGTCTGCTTTAACGATAAACCACACGCTAACAGCTTGCAGATGTTCACAAACCTGTCGCTCCAAGCTCCATTCCACTCTCTCTCACCCCACGGGTTCCTCATTCGGATCATGAAGAGCTTCTCTGATTTGAAGAAGGCCATCAGGCCGGTGCCCAGACGTACCTTACGCACGTCAGTTACAGCGTACGCGTGACCTTTGACCAGGCCGCAGTCTAAACGGGCCTCCATGTCCGCCTGAGTAGTCGCCTACAGAAAAGAGAATCCAAACAGAATGAAAACATGAGACTGGACGGCATGAAACTTGAGTTCATCATATTTCTTATTGCATTAAACATAAATGCATTTGTTTTATGAGAAGTTTCAGTTTGAGTCAATGAGTTGAACTTTAATTGGCCATTGCATACAAATTAAAAAAAATGCTTTAAATGAAAGTTAAACTATTTACAGCACCTGTGACATGCTGTTGATTACCCATTTAAAAAAAAAAAATTTTTTTTATAATAAATAAATAGAAGTTGTGTTTACAGGAATGCACGTATAATGGACGTCTATGAGGCAGGACATTACAACAGAATAAACAATAAAATACACACTGTATTGAAAAGTATAGTCACGAAACATGCATATTCCGATATGACTAGTGCTATAAAGACGCTTATGCTTGTATTTATCACATTTCTTATTGCATGAAACACAAATGCATGCGACTTGACATCAAACTCACTTTAATGGAGCAGCTGATCAGGCCTCCTCTGTTGTGGACTTTCAGAACGCGCTCAAACAGCTGATGACGGGCCTCTTCCTCCTGGTTAAACTTCCCTTCCAGCAGATCCAGGGGCTCGGATACACCGCCAGTGAAATCCACCAGAGCATCACCTGTGTTGCCACCATCCAAAGCCTCATAACATCCACATAACCTGATAGATGAGGGATCAGTTTAATGAAGGACATCATTGAAACATACTAATATGAAACATTTCTTATTATCATCAACCTCCATCTGATATATCCCTCTAAGTATCTGCTAGCTTAATTCAATAAGGCATTTTTCTTTGTTTATACTGGTCGTGGTACTTACTTGGCATAGGCTTTCTCCACCAGAGCACTCCAGAACTCATTACTGTCGTTGGAGTGGCAGTAGATGAGCTTCCCGTTTGCGGTTGGCAGTTTGTCATCAATGACGACGTCCACCCATTCCCCAAAACGCCAGAACCGAAAATGAAATATCCCAGCATAGCGCTCTGGTTTCTCCTTCTCCCATTCCTGGTCCTTCCAATCAGGAATAACCTATAAACAGCAAAATACAGTCAACTTAAACTTACACTGACAGACCTGATGTAGATCAGAAAAATATGGTGAATAAAAACCATTAAAATGCATGGAATTACAGGAGCTTATGGGTGAATCAAAGGAAAGAACATACCCAGGTCATATTTCACTCCAAAATCAAAGAAATAAAATAAGATTTTATTATATTTTTATGCTTGAATAATTGTTTTGCAAAAAAAATAACCCTGTTTTAAGCACTGTTATTTTACTATTATAATATAATAATTATTATTATTTTAGTATTCATTTATATGATAGTTGTTTTTTAGTAATTTTTGTACTTTTCATTTTTTATAAATGTTTTTCATCTCATACGAATTATTTTAGCCTTATTTCAATTACAGAAAACAACATTTAATAGTTTTACTTTTAGTTATCAATAACATCAATTTTAAGTAATTTTTGAATTTCAGTACATTTAAGGCTTATTTTTCTCCCTGCAATTCGGAATACCGGAATAATAAACTCATCTCATTCTAGAACAACAACGATAAAAATATTATACAGTAAGTTAAGAATTTCTAAATCATAGTACTTGTTATACTGCATTTGTGCAGATTAAAAAAAAATATTGGAATGCAAAACTTACATATTTGGATTTTTGCTGTATGACAATGGAATAAAAAATAATAATAAAAATAAAGTAAAAGGTTCAGATGCATTATGTTAATGACAATGTTGGGTTGATTGTAAATAAATAAATACATGCTGTTAATCCAAAGTATATTTAAACTATCCACACACACACACAAAGAAAAAACTCCTGCAAAAAAATCCTTAAAGTTTTTTTGAACAGCTGCAAGCATCTGTTGCCTAGTGCTGCAAACTCTAACAGCGAGTCTCCGGTTGGTTTGCTCCTCCTCCTGCTCCCAAAACTCATCCAGAGGCTCAGAGCATGTGAGGCAGAATCAATAAAGTCCCCAACTAAATGAGGCTTTTTGCCCGTGGGGGCCACAGAAGTGGGTGGGGATGGAAAGTGAAGGTTGAAAGAGGAGAGAGTTTATTCAGTCGCACACAGACACAAGCCACGAGCAGACGGCTCCTTCCTCAACTTGAAGACTATCGGGTCATGGGTTCGGAAATGGAGCTGACCTTCACCGAGGACCTGCAGCTGACGGAGGTGATGCGTTTGAGGGTGCAGTCGCTGCAGCAGAGGGGTCAGAAGAGGCAGGACGGCGAGAGGCTTCTCTTGCCGTACGAGTCCGTCTACCGGCTGGACTTCAGCGAGCAGGAGCTGACCTTCTCCCACTGGAACGTGACCCTGCAAGGAACGGGCCGTTTCACAGTCACCGGCATCTGCCAGCTCTGGACGCCCGACCTGACCAACCTGATGACCAGGCAGCTGCTGGAGCCCATCGGCCAGTTCTGGAGGAACGCCGGAGATCCTGATGACCTGCCAATCAAATGCCTCGAGGCGGACATCCAGGAGTTCGGAGAGAGGATAGCCGAGCTGGCGAAGGTGCGGAAAGTGATGTATTTCCTATTCGCCTATAAGGAGGGAGCGACGAAAGAGAAAATCTCTTGCTCTTTGACCTTCAACAAAAACAAGTGACAGATCGAATCCTCAAAGCGCAGACAGGTTAGATGCTCTATCTGATGGTCAGTCAAAACCTTTTTCTTTTACCAATCAACGAAAGCCCTTTGTGTTAAAAAAAAAAAAACTTCAATTTCTTTAGCTCTTGTCCTCTGTAGTTTCCTGAACTTCATGATGGTTTCATTAACCTGCCGTCCAGAAAAATGTAAGACGATTGTTTGTATGCATAAAGCTATTGCTAGATGATTTTGTCAGGTGCACATGTAATCCAATGCCAGTATGATGCTTATAGAGTGAATCGACAGTCAAATAAATTATGTTGTCAATCATTCTGTTTCTGTATGTGAATGTTTTGTTGCTATGCTGAAGGCATCTGACTGGAAGGTCAACTGAGACAGACTCGGCCAGTGTCCATCACTAACCACCACACAACTGAATCAATATCGGCATTCAATCAATGTGCCCAGCCTTCAGGCAAATGCCACACATTAGTTCTAGGAAGTCTGACTCATTTCCATGAACGGGTTCTTTTTAGTAGTTTGCTTCAATGAACCGGTTCAACAAGCCAATTCTTCAGTCCTTTACGTCATCAAGTGTTTCCAGTGGCATTTTGTTTGACAACTGAAAGGATAGGGAGTTGTATAAGAATCAAACTAGTTCAGTTCAATTTGTGAACTGGTTCATTGAAAGAATTGAGTAGCTCTCACACATACAACCACCAAATTGTTCCCTGTGTGCTATGAAACAAGGCAACTAAGCAGTCAATAAAAGGTACTCATTTAAATAATTTATAATCATTTATAATTTCAGTGCATTCTAGGGTGTGTGCACTGTGAAGAGTACATGTGACTGGCAAAAATCTTAAAAGGAAGCCACAAAAAAAAAGCCTACCTAACGTGACTCACACTTTATTTTAAGGTGACATAGTTACACGTTACTACATGAACTTACTATGGTAATAACCGAGAATTATGCATTATTACAAGTAACTAACCCTAAACCAAACCCTAATCTGAAACGTAACTCTATAAGTACATGTAGTTAATATTACTCAACTGTTTCTAAGTACAACTATTTCACCTTAAAATAAAGTGTGACCTCAAATCCCAATTGATTCCAATAGAGTGTTAAAGGGATAGTTCACCCAAAAATGACTAACTGTTGGTGGGCTCCATTGACTTCAAAAGTATTTTTCCCATACTATGGAAGTCAATGAGACTCATCTACAGTTTAGTTACCAACATTCTTCAAAATATCTTCTTTTGTGTTTAGCAGAAGAAAGTAATACAGGTTTGGAACAACTTGAGGGTGAGTAAATGACAGAATTTACATTTTTATGGGTGAACTATCCCCAAGTAGGCATTTTACTAATAATTATAATAATAATAATTATAATAATTCATTACATTTATAAAGCGCTTTTCTCTGCACTCAAAGCGCTTTACATATGGAAGGGGAAATCTCCTCAACCACCACCAATGTGCAGCATCCACCTGGATGATGCGGCAGCAGCCATATTGCGCCACACCACACAAACTGCTTATTGGTGGAGAGGAGACAGTGATGAAGCCAATGAGTATATATGGGGATGGTTAGGAAGCCATGATGATGGACAGAGGACAATGGGCAAATTTGGTCCTACTCTTTTTCGAAAAAACATCCTGGGATTTTTTTTAAACCGAGTCAGGACCTCGGTTTAACGTCCCATCCGAAGGACAAGCTTTTTGACTGTATAGTGTCCCCATCACTATACTGGGGCGTTAGGACCCATACAGACCACAGGGTGAGCATCCCCTTCTGGCCTCACTAACACCTCCAGCAGCAACCTGGTTTTCCCAGGAGTCTCCCATCCAGGTACTAACCAGGCTCAGCCCTGCTTTGCTTCAGTGGGCAACCAGTCTTGGGCTACAGGGTGAAATGGCTGCTGGCAAGATAACTATGCAACACTCTAAGAAGAATAAAAATAGACAGCAAAAACAAACCATTTTAATAGGACAGTTTTATTGATATTTAATGCCGTACTAAACAGGTTTGTTATTGTTAACAAACTATTATAAACATTTTTTTTAATGAAATAAATCTGAAAACATTAGAAATGCTGCCTTGGCAACTAACCAGAATAAGTATAAGTTGAAGCATAACAATACTAACTGGAAATAAATAAAAACTAAAAGTAAAATAAAGTAGAGTGGAAATAAAAATAAATTGAACCAATAAAAACAAAAAAAACAACAAAAGTGCATTAAAAATGACTAAAATTAAAAGAAAGAAAAAAGTAAACAAAAAATATAGGCCAATTCAAAATTAAGAAAACTATAATAATAGTATATAAATAATATTAAAATAACAGTGGTACTGAAAAAGTATCAAGTAAAAAGTCAACAATTCTTTTAATTTAGTTAGCAATGGGTTCTGGGATTGTTTTCTCTATGAAGCACAGATGTGATGCTGCCTTAGAATAATTAATTATGGTCAAAAGGAGATCTTAAATGGCAACATAAGGTCGTTGCATACCTAGCTTTAGCACCTTTACATAATGCCTAGGTAGGCCGTTCACTAGGTATGTGTCACAGTGTCTGGTTGTGTTTCCCTTGTTTGTCACTAAGAGGTCCTTGTTCTCACGGTGTCCGTCATATTTGACTTCATTTCCCAGCTTCTGTCTGTCACTGTCACTCATCAGTTCATTGCACTCAGCTGTTCCCCGTAATCATTGTTCCCAGCTGTTCATTGTTAGTCTTGTTAGATCTGTGTATATTTTCCCTGTCTGTGTCAGTATGTGTACGGAGTCGTTGTTTGATGTCACCACACTTCCTAGTTCAGTATCTGCCCGTTTCTTGTTTTTGTCTTGTGTTGTGGATTGCCTTATTGGATTTGGACCCCTACCTGAATGACTACGAGTTTGGATTACCCTATTAATAAACATACAGCAATTGGATCTTCTGTCCCCTGTGTGTTTCCGTGACAGAACGACTCCATCAAACCCAGATCCAGCGGTATGTTTTTTTAATATATCTTCCCCAGCCACCAAGTGGGAGAGAAGGGAGTTTAAGGGACCCAGTTGGTCAAGTTCCGCGGGTCCCGTGGAGGTCACAGTGGAGGAGGTAGTCGGGAGATGATTCCTGTTCTGGTGGTCCTGGTTCCGGTGGTCCCGAGTCCGGTGGTCCGGAGAAGGAGGAGACACAGCCCGTCTGCCCAGTCAGAGACTGTTCACGTCACGTCTGCCCAGTCAGAGACTGTTCACGTCACGTCTGCCCAGTCAGAGACTGTTCACGTCACGTCTGCCCAGTCAGAGACTGTTCACGTCACGTCTGCCCAGTCAGAGACTGTTCACGTCACGTCTGCCCAGTCAGAGACTGTTCACGTCACGTCTGCCCAGTCAGAGAATGGTCACGTCACGTCTACCCAGCCAGAGACTGTTCGCGTCCCGTCTGCCCAGTCTGAGACAGATCAAGAGATGCCCATTCGTGGGGCCGCCAAGGCAATGCTGGACTATCTGGAGCGTCTGGCTCGGATCCTGGACATGCCAGTGTCTGCTGTTCCAGAGCCAGAGCCAGGGCCAGTTCCAGAGCCGGAACCAGAGCCAGGGCCTGTTCCAGAGCCGGAACCAGAGCCAGGGCCTGTTCCAGAGCCGGAACCAGAGCCAGGGCCTGTTCCAGAGCCGGAACCAGAGCCAGGGCCTGTTCCAGAGCCGGAACCAGAGCCAGGGCCTGTTCCAGAGCCGGAGCCAGAGCCAGGGCCTGTTCCAGAGCCGGAGCCAGAGCCAGGGCCTGTTCCAGAGCCGGAGCCAGAGCCAGGGCCTGTTCCAGAGCCGGAACCAGAGCCAGGGCCTGTTCCAGAGCCGGAACCAGAGCCAGTGCCTGTTCCAGAGCCGGAGCCAGTGTCTGCTTCTGTTCCTGAGCCGGAACCAGTGTCTGCTTCTGTTCCTGAGCCGGAGCCCGTGTCTGCTGTTCCTGAGCCGGAGCCCGTGTCTGCTGTTCCTGAGCCGAAGCCCATGTCTGCTGTACCGGAGCCGGAGCCAGCGCCTGTTCCTGAAATAGTGTTTGTTTCTGTGTTTGTGTCTGTTCTTGTGGCTGTTACAGTTTTGGTGTCTGTTCCTGAGCCGGTGTCTGTTCCTGAGCTAATGCCTGTTCCAGAGCCGAAGCCAGTGCCAGTGTCTGTTCCAGAGCTGGAGCCAGTGGCTGTTCTAGAGCCGGAACCGTCTGTTCCAGAGCCGGTGTCTGCTGTTCCAGAGCCGGTGTCTGCTGTTCCAGAGCCGGTGTCTGCTGTTCCAGAGCAGGTGTCTGCTGTTCCAGAGCAGGTGTCTGCTGTTCCAGAGCAGGTGTCTGCTGTTCCAGAGCAGGTGTCTGCTGTTCCAGAGCAGGTGTCTGCTATTCCTGAGCCGGAGTCAGTGCCAATGTCTGTTCCAGAGCCTCTACCATGGTCGCCCGAGGGGTCTTCACCGCCCTGGTCGCCCGAGGGGTCTTCACCGCCCTGGCCGCCCGAGGGGTCTTCACCGCCCTGGCCGCCCGAGGGGTCTTCACCGCCCTGGCCGCCCGAGGGGTCTTCACCGCCCTGGCCGGCCCGAGGGGTCTTCATGACTTCCAGCTTCTGTCTGTCACTGTCACTCATCAGTTCATTGCACTCAGCTGTTTCTCGTAATCATTGTTCCCAGCTGTTCATTGTTAGTCTTGTTAGATCTGTGTATATATTCCCTGTCTGTGTCAGTATGTGTACGGAGTCGTTGTTTAATGTCACCACACTTCCTAGTTCAGTATCTGCCCGTTTCTTGTTTTTGTCTTGTGTTGTGGATTGCCTTATTGGATTTGGACCCCTGCCTGAATGACTACAAGTTTGGATTACCCTATTAATAAACATACTGCAATTGGATCTTCTGTCCCCTGTGTGGTTCCGTGACAGTATGAGTGTGTGGCCAGATGAGATCTCTGAGTGTGTGTCTGATGGGGCTCTTCAGGGGAACCGCAGGAAGAGTTAAAAGCCTGGACAGTAATTAGACCTCAGGAGGAAACAACTTGTCTAGCAGAGACAGAACGCACAACAAGGAGGGATTCTAGTGCTCAGCGTACTGTATCCGTGTAAGGTGCATTACTGCAAGCGCTGCAGTGTGACAGCGACAGGCGGGACATCCCGCGAGGCTCTTTAATGAGAATTACGTGGAGCGACACAGACGGATGACGTACGACTGTAAGCTCATGAGAAACGGAAAAAAACTTTTTCCAAGCATTTGGATCTGGAAAACTGTAACGCATGGAAACAAACAAGTCATCCCATGGGATCTGATGTTTGTCCACGACAGTGCATCGTGTGTGGACACAAATGAAAATAGAGCAAGCCAAGGTGATAACCCCTAGTCTCCAATTAGTCACAAGCCATCAATGCGATCTCATTCAATCTAAGCAAGACTCGTCCTAATAATGCATCATTTGCTCAGTAAGCACATCCCATGGCTCAATTTGTAAGGATTACAGTGTACCTGCAGACACTGTGTAATGAGGAAAGATCACATTATGTGAGAAGTGATGAGCTTACATTATAGAGGAGTCACCGGAACACTGTAAATAAAACAGTAACAAGAAAACCTTGAGCAGAGTTTGCGTGGTTTTTCATGATACACAAATTTCATAAAACGCAAACAAACATGACATTTATTACTTGTTACGCAGACAAACGTTCAAAAAAACTGCCATTCTAACGTTGCATGTTAAAATGTGTTAAAATATGTTAAAAACTACAACGGTGTTGTTAATGTTAACTAAAACTCAAACTAAAACTAATAAACATCAAAAAGGCTGCAATAAAATATAAATATTAGATTAAAAACTTTGAAACAGAAACTTAGAAATGTTGCCTTGGTAATTAACTGAAATTAAGTATGAACTAAAATTATTAAAACTGATTACAAAATACATTTAAGCTAAATAGAAATATTAAAAACTAAACAAAATCAACTAAAACTTAAACTAAAATTAAAATGAAACTGAAAAATCTAAAATAAATACTAATTGTAATCAAAATATTAATAAATACAATAATTGAATATTTCTCTTCTCTCTTCAGCCTTTAGCAAACACTTGCTTATATGTAACCAATAACCAATACGCTGCTGTAGGTGCCGCTGACTGGAAATTTTGTACAATGTTTTTCCAGTTTTGGCGGTTAAGGGCCTTATATTTGGCATCAGGGAGTCGTTTGAGTCTTAAGGTCAAGCCTCGATCTGTTCTGTCTAGGTTTTTTTGGCCGCCATTTGTTGAACCTTTCAGTTCGCAGGCCGCTGCCGCCATAGTCATCGATATGGCATTTCAAAGCTTTTAGCAGTGTCCATGTTTCAGATCCATATAATACTGGTATGATAAGCATCCAAAACCATGACATTATGCTTCTTTCATAAGCACCTTTCGACCATAATCTAGACCAATTCTGCCATAGACACCACTGTCTTTTCCTGCACCAGGAAGCCAAGGTACTTGAATTTACTGAGTAGTTTGATTTGGATGCCGTTAAAGAAGACAGCGACTAGTGAACCATCTGTTGTCATGACTTTAGTTTTGTCAATAATGATGGTTAATACATACGGTTTGGCTGTACTGGCGATATCATAAGAATATCAGTGGCCTCTGCTTCATTGTTTGCTAATACGGCATTATCATCAGTCAACAAGTCAACAACTCCAAACTGGAAAGCTGCCCTGCCCTGGAAAGCTTTCCTCACAATAACAGTAGTGGCGAAACCACATTTGCCGAACTCCAGATCGAACACTCATCCGAGAGCTCACTGTGCATGCGGACGGCCGGATGCAAATATATAATATAAGTAATACTAAAATAACAATCAGTAATGTTTTGCATTATATGGCATAGTGTTGTGCATCATAGGCCATCTTTTTTCAACAAAAGTGTGTTCATGAATTTATGCAGTTATTTTTGCAAGGAAAATTGTGTGTTTTTTTTTTAAAAGAAACAAATTGTAGAGAAAAACATTTTGTAATGAAACCTTGAAATTTAAATGATTCTAGCAAATATAAAACACACACAGAATAAATAAATAAATGCACATACACACAGTGCAGTCTATTGGAGTAGAATCTCTAAGATAAAAATGATCAAAATCTTGCCCTTTTGATAGTCAGACAGTGTGAATACAGCTTTCTAGAAACCCACACTTTCAGACTTTAAATGATACAAAAACAGGATTTGTGGTCAGTCAGAGAACTGGCCCACTTCGTGCACTGGCATAGATTCTATATAACTCCTATGATATTTCCCACATCTTCTGACTAGTATATCTTGCTTATTGGTGTACTCATTCTTACATTATTAACATTCATGGACATTTAACCTATTCATTAACCAAACTAATGATAAGGAGGTGGGCGTTGAGATGAACTGCTGATATTGCCTATTACAGAGCAGTTGTTCAAATCCTTAAAAACTTACCACAGTAACCATCAATCCAGACAAAATACCTTAACTTACACTTAAAAATAAAGTTTTTTTTTTGCATCTATGATTCCATGAATAACCTCACACATCCATGGACCTTTTAAATTCCACAAAAGGTCCTTTATATAAATTACAATACGTTCCTCACTTGGTTCCTTTAAGAACCGTTCCCTGAATGGTGTTTTTGGGGAATCAAAAATGTTTTTTCAATGAAATCTCTGCGAACCCCCCCCCCCCCCTTCTGAAACCTTTAGTTTTAAGCGTATAGCTACAAATAACCATTCAGAATAGCAAAGTAGAAACTGAACGGCCATAAGAATGCATTAGTCTCATCTGCAGTGAGGATACTAAATAGCAACAAGATTTGATCATCTTTGTCATGTGTGCATGCATGGCTTGAAGCCTGAAACAAAATTTTCTATGGTACAATAAAGTATACTGTGCCTCACCGTACCCTAGTTACTAGACTTATTTTGGTTCAAATAAACGTGGTTAATTGGTATTAGCGTTTACTGTCATCAAAACAAGACATTCAAATAAAAATAAACATTCTGCAAGGGTCTGTGCTATGGTTTGAATTTATACACATTTAGAAGGCGCTTTTATCCAAAGTGACTTAAAATGTATATCTTGAAAACAATGTATCAATTCATGTATTCTCCAGGAATCGAACCCATGACATTGGCGATGCTGACTCTGATTTTTTTTCACACAAACAAAATTCAATACCTCACACTTCATTTTAAGACACCATGTCAAGTTAAAAGAGATTGGTAACTATAGTATTCAGGATGTTTTTAGTATGGGAACAATGATGACATGAATGGACTCACCTTCTGCCACAGGGGTTCTCTGGAGGCTAGACTGGAACACGCAGCCACAAACCAGCAGTTTCCCAGCTGGCCCTGGCACAGGTCATGGGCACTAATTCCATTCACAAACAAGTGTGGGTCTTCACAGAGATCCTGTTATAGAGAGACAAAGAGATTCCCATGATTCAGTGCTCCATATTCACACATACAACAGAGTCCAGTTACAGAAGGACCGCAGGGCAGTGTGTTGTTATTCAATAAGAACACCGAGCACCTGTAATTAAACCAGACATGTTTTTCTGTTCTTGGTTGACCTGTTTAGTGTCACTGAGGCACATCAACTTTGAGTACTGCTGAAATGGCATTACGTTCATCCTAATTCTAACTAACATGAAAGTAAATGGGGCCCATCAACTGTTTAGTTACTGACATTATTCAAAATATTCATACAGGTTTGGAACAACTTGAGGGGGAGTAAATGATGACAGAATTTCCATTTTTGGGTAAACTATCTCTATAAGGGTTCCCCACAATTTTCCACCAAAAAAAAAAAAAGATGGTTTAATGTCTGGTTTAAAAATTATGAATTTAAAATATCATATTAGTATTGTATTTCTGTAAAAACAAAACGAACAGTAATTTTGACCATTTGTACTAAAATGTATTATTTTTCTATTTGACAGTAAACTAGTTTTATTACAATGGTAATATTTTTTATTGTTTTTTTATATTATGTGCCTAATATATGCCTAAACAAATAATCATTATAACAAATAACATGATTATAATATAAGTCATATTTATATTTGTATTTGAAACACAATATACTTTTTTGCCCCTTTTGTGTAGCCCTATAAACAACATTCATATATAATCATAAAATACATTACATAAAACATAGGCTTTACATAAAATTCAATTAAATATTCTCCCGAAGCATTCTTTCTCCCTTCCCGACTTTCCGACAGAACAGATAGTATTATTTGAGATGCTAAAGAAAACAGCAGCTGCAGTGAGGAAGAGCTGCTTCATGTCACATTCATGAGTGAAGGCTGCTTCGACAAACAGTATAAACGGTGCAGTTCATGACACAGGAGGTTTTTAGTGGACGGATGATTGTATTGCACTTGTTCAACTGCATTGCACTCACATGCCTGAAGAGCAAACCGTAATTCATGATGGACGGTGAAATAGGAGTGTCCTGAAGCAATGCTCCCTAAATGCAAACACGCTGCTCTGTGTGAGTGACCGACTGTTTAGTGGTATTATTTGCTACAGCTCATTCTTAGCATTAAACTTTGAGGTGTAACATTTGTGTTTCTGACATGAATGATTCCTCAAATCATGCAGTTTGCTGAGTCTTTACCAATTCATTAGAAGCACCAGTTTCACCTGAGGATGATAAAACGGGTAGAAAAAACAAAACAATAAATCACATATGAACCAGAGCCAAATCTACAGATCAAAATCAGTGAGCAAACAAGGTTACATTAGACGCCCACTTGCTAAAATAACCTTTAAGCTTGTCTAACAAATGACAATCCATTCAGTGGATTACTTAAAAGCTCATGCATATTTAACTAGTTAATGGAATGCCAAAAGGACTTTTCCCACAGCCTTTAATGGACTGGGTTCAGTTTTAATCGATACAAATCTTTTAGGCTTGTTTTTGTGTGATGAGCTTTAGTTAATTGCTGCTGTATAGACACCGAAAACAGCATGGAGGGGAAGAAAAAAGAGAAACAACACGTCATATAGTACATGTCAAGCAATTAAACAAAATTGATCTTAAAGACCTTTTTATCTATAGGCGTTTGCTTAAATTGTGCTTATCTATGAATTTCAGGGCAAGTTGGTTAAAGCTGCTAAAGTTTGTGAATTGATAATATGCACTACCATTCAAAAATGTTTTTTTTTCTTTCGGGAAATTAACTTATATTCAGCACGGATGCACTAAATTGACCAAAAGTGACAGTAAATACATTTATAAAGTTACAAAAGAATTCTGTTAAAAAATATATATGTATTTTTAACTTTTTATTTTACTTTGGCAGATACATAGCTTTGTAAAATGGCGTCTGGTCGAGACAAGCATGCAGATGGAGAGTCTGCTGACTCTCTGGTGAAAACTAAACCTGAGATATATACGACCGATGATGGTAACATCTTTGTGAAGGATGACTTATTTAATTTTCTTGTTGTTAAAATGAGGACAATGGCGCAAGATAAGCTTGTGCTATTAACTACATGTCATTTTCCGTCGGAATGGATCGCGAGTTCAAAGAAAGTTCTGTTTGATCTCTGCCCTCGGTCTACACAGCGTAATATTCAGCACAGAGGAGAACAAAAAGACGCAAACAATGTTAAAAGTTGTCTGGCGCTACTAAATGAGCTTTGTGACAAAATTCCTCGTTTTGTGTCGCATCGCCTGGATGAACTGCCGCCTGTGACTTTTAACAGCATTGATGTCTCATGTCTAGTTGCTAAAATTGAGAAACTGAGTACAGATATGACTGCTTTGAAGCAGGGAATGAATATACAGGCAAGTGCTTCTGCTGATCTGTATGCTGCGTCAGAGGACCTACACCGGCGGCTGACCGCGGTGGAGCAGTGCGGCCAGGGTAAGGCTGCAATTTCACGGGCACCGCAGGTCTATAATGATGCGGTGACAGAAGAGGAGGGCATGGGGGGGTACGCCCGATGCACCGGCACAGTGGCTGTCCAGCGGGGTTAGGCCTATGCATAGAACAGTGGAAAGTACGGCGGGGGGGGATGCTAACACATCGACTGCAGTTGCTATGTGGAGCACCGTAGCCAAACGCCACAGACCTCATTCGGCTGCTACCTTGGGGTGACCTAAGCCCCGACTGAATAGGCCACAGCAACGGGAAAAGAGAAGTGGCATTGTTGGAACCGGCCCGGGGAGTAGCATTCGAACTGTGAGGACGAAAATGGTGAGTGTCTTTGCTACGAGGTTTGCGCCTGAACTAGAGGCAGACACACTCTCACTTTACCTGCGAAATAAACTTGGACGCGAAGCTACCTGCACAAAGATAGACTCATCACAGAGTAGATATAGCTCGTTCAAAGTTGTTGCAGAGTGTGATGATGTTAAAGACATGTATGACCCGGCTTTGTGGCCAGAGGGCGCATTTGTGCGACGTTACTATGAAGTGCGTAAACCCAAGGCAATTGTGGCTTTTGGGGATGCAGAGTTGAATGCGCCTCTGATGTAAATATCTATGAGGGTTGTATCATATAACGCTCGGGGTCTGCGGGTAGGACAAAATGCAGCGGATTAAGCCCGGCGATTGGTTGTTGATCAACTGTTTGAGAACACTGATATTCTATGTTTACAGGAAACTTTGCTCTCGAAGAAAGATTTGGACGGGCTTAAGTCTGTTAATATAAGACTGGAAAACTAGAAGGACTTTAAGAGAGGACCACTCTCTGAGAAAACAAAGGAAATTAACATTTGAACTCCCCCTCATGCACTATTGAGACGAAGGTCTCACCTCCCTCATCCTAATCTACATTTCCGTCCCCCATTCTTCATCCTGGCAGAGATCTCCCAAACTCACACAAGAATCTAAATGGTTTAATGTGAATGATTATAATACATGTTTGGTATTATTTGAAATGTCTCGGTGCGACTGGTACAAATGTCTCATTCCAAAAGAAGTAAACCAAAAGATAATAAAGTTCTTAGGAAGTTTAGAAATATCTTCCACACTGGAGAGTGTGTCTTTGAGTTAACACCTTCTGACCATTTGACTGAATGCTAATTTCCACTGCTAGCAAATGGTGACTTAGAGGTAAATTTCCACTGTGGATGATGCTTAGATTTGAAATGAGGTCTGGGTATATAATGAAACGCAGCGAGAGCTTGGGGCCTTTTCTGTATTTGAGATCGGCCCATGAGGCTGAGAGTTGCGAGACTCTCAGCCTCACGCATTTCTTGTCGGGTAAACTTTTCCCTCTTTGTTCTAGAGCATTTGATGTTTTGCATTGATTACCTTTGAATTGATTATGAAATTGTAATGATACATTTACCTGACATATTAAATTGTAAACATTTGATTTTACTCTGATTGACTCGGAGTTTGTTCTCCCAAGGAGATTATCGGATTCGTACGCTCCCGCAAGACTGCGTCAGATTGGCGACGGCTGATACTTTGTCACTAGTTCAAGTGTACTTGTTTTGTAGAGACGGGGCATTCCGTTTAAGGTAGCTAACGTGCTACTTGACCAACCTAAATTTGGGTACGTCTATTTTACCTCTGTCTTAATTTAAAGTAACTTTAGATAAGTGTACGTGAGAAATCACGGGCTTGGCCAGTCTAAATTATTATGAGGGAAGTATTGTTGGTCAACTCATACCTATAATAGGGCCAAAAACCTCTACTAAAGTATAACTATTGAATTAAGTTCAAGTGTATGCAATTCAAGGGGACTAATCGAAAAGCATCTCTGATTGTGTTTTGGGCGAATCCGACCGTCTGAGATATTAGTCAAAAACCTCTGTTTAGTGACGAAACTGACGAGATTGTGATCGTGAGACCTGCAGAAGATGCGAGGACCTCTAAGCGGCATAGTTTCCTAATCTGAACGGGTAAAATATAATTAAAGAGTTTCAAAAGAATAATCAAACATTCACTCACTTTTAATGATGCCCAGATATCATTAAAACCCTTTTCATTTATGGAGTCAGATGAAATAACGAGTAAATACATAAGTCAAAATTTATTGAATTTAACCAAAATACTTTGCCTCGAGAAAAGACAGTAACACGCAGAGACCTTCACCTGTATTATTGGAAACCCTCATTGGACCAATAAACAGGCTTACACTGATAATAATCAGAAAAGATTTTTTTGAACAGCAAATCAGCATATTAGAATGATCTCTGAAGGATCATGTGACTGAGAACTGGAGTATTGATGCTGAAAACTGAAATAAATTACATTTTAAAATCTATCAAATAAAAACGGTCATTTTAATTTGTTATAATATTTCACAATATTACTGATTTTTTTTTATCAAATAAATGGTAAATGGTGAGCAGAAGAGACTTCTTTTAAAAAAATCTTCCTGCCCCAAACTTGAATGGTAGCGTACTAAATATTGCACATGAAAATAAACAATGCCAGAAATGGGTGGCTTGAAGTGGTTGATCTACATACATCCTGGTTCACATTTATTTATATGCTGAAAAAACAGATTGATTTATCACAGCTACAGGAAAATATTCCTGTACACATTTCTAAACAATAACTATTATAATCTTTGGCTAAATATAATATTGTCAGGCATTCACAACCGAGTCAAGCAGGGGACTAGAGGTTATTGTTTTAACTACAAACACATTTATCTGGCATCAGTTTAAATGCACAAGTTACACGTGGTGTCCAGTTACACAAGATCTAAAGCCAGAAGAGCCACACCTTTCATAAGCACAGAGCTCAGATATGATTAATAACAACATTCAGGTTATTTAGGAGACGATTTTAATCTAAGCAGCCATAAATACTGGACTTTAAAGGGGTCCTATTATGCCCTTTTACAAAGTCTTGATTTTGTTTTTGGGGTGTACTAAAATATGTTTTCAAGCTTGATTGTTCAAAAAAACATTCTTTTTTTAACATTTTTCATTATTACAGCTCCTCTCTCCACGGTCTTTCTACAACACGCCAATTTCGATAAAGCCCCTCCTTTTCAAAATTTGAAATGTGCTGTGTTTGGTTAGCTGCCCCAGTGTGTTGTGATTGGCAGTTGTTCGGGAAAGTCCTACCCCTCCATAAAACTGCGAGTTTTTCTCTAGTGTAAATATAAATAAGGGTGGCGTCAATTTAAACCAATTCGAGCCCGATTCAGATCCTGACAATGTTAATGAACAACAGGACAGTGCAGAGCGGATTACATGCACAGACTTTGCAAACACGGATTTCACAGGACGTTTCAGAATGGTATGTATTCTTCAGAATGGTATGGTATTTCTTATACATTACAGATATGATGTTATCCACCATTTAATCATGATATTTGTCAGAAAACTGAGGTAATACAAAGAGTAATCGATCAAAAAAAATCATGGCTAATTTTCCTAGGGAGCGGAGAATCGTCTTACAAAAGCTACAGAAAACAAGCTGTTCTCTGTAAAATGTGCAGCGCACAGATAAACGTTTTGGTTTTAATGTTCAGGAACAGTGATAAATTATAACCACTCTACAGTGATAAATTATAACCACTAAGTTTTTCAGCCTTATGAAGGTAAGTTATACAGAACAAATACGTTTTGGAAATGTTATGGACAAAACAGTGTCTCTTTGACATTGTGACAACACTGTCTTCTCTAACGCAGCTCAACCAGGCCTCGTCCCTTTTTTGTGTATTCCGTGGGCGGAGATTATTTAAATGAGTACCATGAATACGAGAAGAAGAAAAAAACGCGTTGTAGTCCAAACGAGTCGTTCGGTGTAGTTCTTGAAAAGTGGATTCTGTTCAATGAAATATCTCCCTTTGGAGTGGACTTTTAGCTTTGTAACCTTGCAGATATTAATTATGCTGAAACAGCAACATTACACACTAACTACAGTTGAAAAAGTGGAAAAGCATAATAGGACTTTATTTGCATCTAAATCATAAAACAAGGAATGCAAAAAGTGCTGCACGGGGTGTAGAATCCAAGGTGCTCTTTGGGTGTAGGGATAGTTCAATTCATAAAAACATATCAAGACAAGGCACTTGAGAGTTTAAGGAAAAATATAAAAAGCCTTTATTCAATCATGGCTTAGGCATTTAAAAACAGGTAACAAGGTGTCAAGAGTGTCAATTCAAAAAAGAATTTGCATCTGAAATAGCAATTGTTCTTTATACCTTTGGTCTCTTCCAGGTGACTTTCCCAATGCGATTTCCATGATAGAAGAGCGACTGGTCCACCGGGAGGAAGAGTGGGTCTTCAAACAGAGTCCTGTTCTGCTGGCACTGTTTCCTCAGGGCTGAAAACTGCTGCCCTTCAAACGGCTTCACTGACGAGAACATCCTGCAGTCTGGAACGACACACACACAAGATCAGAATGCAGGAATGTTCTGAGGGCGCTGGGATTACTTTACTGCAATATCTTCTACATTTGCCTGATCTGTTCCGGTGTAAGTCTGTTTTCAGAGGAAATAGGGTAGTAATTCAGAACAAGAGTTATGAGTGTCATTTATAAAACAGCACAAAAAGGCGGATGTAGAAACACTTTTCTGAGAGATATTTATTAGAAACATTTTTAAACTGATCACACTCATTAAAATCAATTCACAAAGTCATTAAACATAACCACACCTGTTTTTAGTGTACTGCTGAGTTTGATATATAAAACTGATTTTTCTCACAGATGAACGGTTACAGTGTATACTAAAATAAAAATAGCGGGATATACTAAAATAAAAATTGAATCAATGAAAATTAAAGTAATATAATTTAGAAATAAAAAATAATATCATAATCCATCCATCCATCTTCTGCCGCTTATCCGGGGCCAGGTCGGGGGGCAGCAGTCTAAGCAGACTTCCCTCTCCCTAAACAATTTCTCCAGCTCTTCCGGGGGGACACCGAGGCGTTCCCAGGCCACCCGGGAAACATAATCCCTCCAGCATCTCCTAGGTCTACTCCGGGGTCTCCTCCCGGTGGAAGCGCCCGGAACACCTTCCCGGGGGAGGCGTCCAGGAGGCATCCGGAACAGATGCCCGAGCCAGCTCAGCTGGCCCCTCTCGATGTGGAGGAGCAGCGGCTCTACTCTGAGCTCCTCCCGAGTGACCGAGCTCACCCTGCCACCCTGCGGAGAAAGCTCATGTCGGCCGCCTGTATCCGGGATCTTGTCCTTTCGGTCATGACCCACAGCTCATGACCATAGGTGAGAGTAGGAACTAAGATCGACCGGTAAATCGAGAGCTTCGACTTGCATCTCAGCTCCTCCTTACCACGACAGACCGGTACATCGACGGCGTTACTGCAGGAGCTGCACCGATTCGTCTGTCAATCTCCCTTTCCATCCTTCCCTCACTCGTGAACAAGACCCTGTAAGGCCCGCTAAATCGATCCAATGGCAGCATTCGATCAGCGGGGAAGGTCTCTGCGTGTTACTGTCTTTCCGAGTGGCAAAGGGATTTTTGATTAAATACAATACATTTTCTCATTGTATTAGCTCATTTCATCTGACTCCATAAATGAAAAGGTTTTAATGATATCAGTGCATCATTAAGTGTGAGCGAATGTTTGACTATTCTTTTTAACTCTTTAATGAAAACAATAACAAAGTCCGTTAGAATAAAATCAAATGTTTACAATTTATTATGTCAGGTAAATGTATCATGCCAATTTCATAATCCGTTTAAAGATAATCAATAAAATAACATTGCATTCTCTAGAATAAAGACAGAGAAAGAGATGCAATAAAGGCAAGGCAAGGCAAGTTTATTTATATAGCACATTTCATACACAATGGTAATTCAAAGTGCTTTACATAGAAGAAATTAAAACAAAAGAAATCAGAAAAATTAAAACAGTTTAGAGTAAAAGATAAAATACAGAAATAATCAAAATTAAATCAGAATAATTAAAACATTAAATACAGTACAAACAGTCGGACGAGCAGTGGCACAGTGCTCATTCAGTAAATGCATAGGTAAACAGATGTGTTTTGAGTCTGGATTTGAATGTGACTACTGTAGGAGCACATCTGATCTCTTCTGGAAGCTGGTTCCAGCTGCGGCTGGCATAGTAGCTAAATGCACTCTCACCATGCTTAGAGTGAATCCTTGGTATTTCTAGCTGATGTGATCCTAATGATCTGAATGATCTGTCGGGTTTATATTCAGTGAGCATATCTGCAATGTATTGAGGTCCTAGGCCATTGAATGATTTATATACCAGTAATAATACTTTAAAATCAATTCTATATGTAACTGGCAGCCAGTGTAAAGACCTGAGGACTGGTGTGATGTGTTCATATTTTCTGGTTCTGCTCAGAATCCTGGCAGCAGCGTTCTGTATGAGCTGCAACTGTCAAATGGTCTTTTTTCAAATGATAGTATGCGGATTTAGTTATTGCTTTGACATGACTACTGAAACTAAGGTCTGACTCTAGAGACACGCCCAGATTCCTGACTTGATTTTTAGTTGTTTGACCCCTAGACTGAAGGTATGCGTTCACCTTGAGAACTTCATCTTTGTTTCCAAACGTAATGACTTCAGTTTTGTCTTTGTTTAACGGAAGAAAGTTTTGGCACATCCAATTGTTTACTTCATCAATGCATTCGCAAAGGGAGTCAATGGGGCTGTAATCATTAGGCGATAGGGCTAAGTAGAGCTGTGTGTCGTCTGCATAGCTGTGGTAAGATATTTGGTTCTTTCTCATTATTTGGCTCATTGGGAGCATGTACAGGTTGAATAGGAGGGGCGCAAGAATTGAGCCTTGAGGGACTCCGCATGTCATGGATGTCCAACTCAGACTTATGCTCTCCTATACTCACATAATAACCTCTCCCTTTTAAGTAGACCTGAAATATTTTAGGACTATCCCAGAAAGCCCGACCCAGTTTTCCAGCCTGTCAAGAAGTATGTTGTGATCGACAGTGTCAAATGCAGCACTGAGGTCGAGTAGTACTAGAACTGATAATTTGCTTGTGTCAGTATTTAAGCGAATATCGTTTATTATCTTTATGAGCGCTGTCTCTGTGCTGTGATGCGGTCGGAAACCAGATTGAAAGTAGTCAAAGTATCCATTCGAGCTTAAGAATTTGTTCAGCTGATTGAAGACAACTTTTTCAATGATCTTGCCTATGAAAGGAAGATTTGAGATCGGTCTATAGTTGTTTAATATGGTCTTATCCAGATTGCTCTTTTTCAGGAGGGGCTTGACAACTGCAGTTTTCAGGGAGTTCGGAAAACTCCCAGAGAGAAGTGAGGCATTTACCACTTCTAGATCTGCTTTTAAGCTGTGTAACAGTTTTGAAGAAAGATGTGGGAAGTGCGTCAGGGGCGCAGGTTGATGTTTTAAGGTGCTGTACGATTTCTTTGAAATCAGACATAGTGACTACTTTCTCAGGCTGTTGTCTGATCTGTCTGACCCCAGTGCGGCTCAAGGACGAGCTGATCACCTTTCTGATATTATTGATTTTCTCAGAGAAGAAAGAAGCAAACTCACTGCACTTGCTGTCTGAGAGCATTTCACTGGGAATCTGGCTTGGGGGGTTTGTCAGTCGCTCTACAGTAGCAAAAAGAGTGCGTGTGTTGTTTATATTGCTGTTTATAATATTTGAGAAGAAAGTCTGTCTAGCTTTGCCTAGTTCCTTATTGAAAGCATGGATGCTGTCTTTGTAGATGTTATAATGGACTACAAGTTTTGTCTTCCGACACATGCGCTCTGCTTTTCTGCATTGTCTTCTCATATTTTGCACTGCTGTTGAGTTTCTCCAAGGTGCTTTCTGTCTGCCATTCTTCTTCCTGACTTTCACAGGAGCAATATCATAAATTACACTCTTAACTTTTGAGTTAAAAGAATCAAGGAGAAGATCAGAGACAGCAGATATGCTTGGAGTTAAAGATATAGCCTTCATAAATAGTACACTAGTGTTCTCATTTAAGCATCTCTTCTTGACAGACACAGATCTAGCTTCAATGGCAGGAGAGATCAATATATCAAAGAAAATACAAAAATGATCAGACAGTGCTACGTCCTTAATAACAATCGATGAAAGGTTTAGACCCTTACTGATTAGTAAATCTAGAGTGTGTCCACGATTATGTGTGGGTCCATGTACATGCTGAGTCAGATCAAAAGTTTTTAAAACAATTTTGATTTCTTTTGCCATATTGGTTTCTGCATTATCTATGTGAATGTTAAAATCTCCAGCAATAGCAAAACGGTCAAACTCTGAGGAAATTGTTGATAACAGTTCTGTAAAGTCTTCAGCAAAGGCTGGAGAGTATTTTGGAGGCCTCTAAACAATGATAAGTAAAATGCGTGGAGCACCTTTTAACACAATACCCAGATATTCGAAAGACGGGTAATTCCCAAATGATATTTGCTTACATTGATAGACAGCTTTAAAAAGAGCAGCTAAACCTCCACCTCTTCTGACAGCTCTGCAGACACTAATAAAAGTAAAGTTAGGAGGGGCTGTTTCATTGAGGACTGTTGCACTGCAGCTGTCTTCTAGCCAAGTTTCATTTAGCAACATAAAATCCTGGTTGTATGTGGTTATTAATTCGTTGACTAGAAGTGATTTATTTTTAAGTGAGCGGATGTTTAAAAGTGCTAACTTAACAGTCTTACTTTTTGTCCCCACAGCAATCTTAGTTTGGCGTGTAATAGGCACCAGATTAGATGGGTTTGCTGTACGGCTTTTGAAGGCCTTAGAATTTCTATCATGTAGTCGAACAGCAATAGAGAAAGATAAAGATACAGGCACACTGGGTTCCCGCTTGTTCTGTAAACATTTGAGAAAGTTACTGTTATCATGGCGGGGACCCGACACATATCACTGAGAGCTGGTATCAGTTGTTTTTGGTTCACCTCGAGCCGCTGGAGGAGGGTGTGTGGCCTGGCGCTGTGGCAGAGGCCGAAGAGCTCTCACAGGAGGAGGGGGAGGGCGAGCTGGGCCTGCAGGCTTTGGTGGTTGTGGGGCCTGCTGTTTTTTTGGTTGGTATCTGGGGGCTTGCAGCAAAAGAGTGGGATAGTCTAGTTCCAGCATACACCAGTTGTTCCATTTTCTCTGAGAAGCACAGAAGTGGAGATGCTGGAGAGATGGAAAACGTGTCTGGTGTCTGGTGAGAGGCTCTGTTGCTCTGGTGTTATTGGAGGCTGTAATATGCTGTCCTGGTTTCTCTCGCTGTTTTCCAGAAAGTCGTCCTTGGGTGCTGAATCTTGGAGCAGTGCTAGTATGTCACAGTCTGTCTGTGGTGAGCTCTGTGGGCAGGGCTCAGCTGAGATTGTGTCCGTGAGCAGAGGTTGTTGTGGCTGAGTGGTGTAATCATTGTCCTTGTGTAATGTGTCAACCGCATGCCCATTCAGGTGCTGAAGTGAAATCCTGTGGTCATTCATACTGTATCCAGGTGTGTGTGTGCCACAGGCTGAGTGGATTGGCACACATTGCAGAAGGATGAAGGAGGGAGAAGTAGATATTGTCCTTTAGCACTCTTGAACCAAGTTTGTTTGGGTGGTGGCCATCCTGTTGAAACAGTTGCCTCTGACTCCAGAAAAGATTGAAGTTGTCAATGAAGTTCACTCCTTTCATATTGCAGGTTTTTTGCAGCCATGTATTAAGCCCGAGCAACCGTGAAAACCTATTTGTTCCTCTTGCTGGGAGTGGTCCACTGATGAATGTTTGAACTTTCAGTCTTTTAAGCATTTCAAAAAGTTCATTGAAATCCTTCTTAAGGAGTTCCGACTGCTCTTTATGACTATCATTCTTCCCCACATGAATGATGAGTCGATTTGCAGTCTTATGTTTCATCAGAATGTTCTGAAGTTCTCTGTTTACATCAAAAGTTGTTGATTGTGGAAGGCAGCATGTTGTTGTATCCCTGCTACTAATGTTTCTGATTATGGAGTCACCCACTATCAGAGTCCTGGGTCCGGCTGCGCTCTGAGCTGAGTGCAGCTGTCTGCTCGACCTCGAGCGCCAGTTAGCATCAGTGTTAGCTACAGGCTGATTCAGTCTGTGTTCGATCACATTCATCAAATTTGAGGATTCCTCATTCATTAATACTTCAAATCTGTTCTCAAGATGTATAGGCGGTGGTAGGAGACCAGTTTTTGCGATCCTTGTCAGAGCCGTATCTGGGGTAGAGGATGCTACTGCAGCAATATATGATGCTCATGACAATCTGATGTCTCGAGTGCCTTTGGGTCTCGCTCCCTGTTTGTACCATCGATTTGTAAGTCGATCGGCTTGTTTCTCTACACTCAGTATAGCCTGTCGAGGAGCATGAGATTCATGGGACTCACCGGCTGTATGCTGAGGGCGTCCATGACGAAGCTCTGTTGTGTGTCCCGTCTGGTTTGGTGGTCCCGCAATTAACTTTGTTTCAAGAACGGCAATCCTTTGTAGAAGTCTGTGGCAGTTAGAGCAGCAAGTAGATTCCAGAGGAGGCATTTTCTTATCCTTATGAATATAGGCAGTTGTGTTTTCTCTTCCCCGGAATGTAAGCTTTCAGTGGGAGGCTGGTCGAATAAAAGAATTCTGCTTTTTTTTTAGTAATCTAAGCATTTGAGCACTGTGCTGATTTGCTGAAGTTAAAATTAGGTGATAAAAGGAGATAAAATATAAAAATATAAAAGCGATCGAGCAAAGCGCGGAGCAGTAAGCAAGAGCGTCCGAACAGTAGCGGAGCAGGAAGTGTAATTTTTAATAAAGAGAAAGAGATGTAAACCCGACATTAAAAAAGACATGATGCTGAGAGTCTCGGCCGCTCTCAGCCTCACAGGCTAATCTGAGGTTCAGAAAGGCCCTGAACCCTTTGTTGCATTTCATTATATAGACAGAACAAAGAACCTCTTTCATATGCAAACGTACAATGGAAATTTGCATTCAGAGGTTGCAGCTTTTAGGGGGGGGGGGGGGGGGGGGGGGGGGTGTAGGAGGACCATTTCCCTATCTTTGTGTGCCAGTTTCTCTTAACTTCTAAAAACCTTATTACCTTGTGTTTTACCCTTTGGGAATGAGACATTTGTACCAGTCACCCTGAGACATTTTAAATTATTCTAAACATGTATTATACTCAATGATAATCATTCACATTAAACCATATATATTCTTGTGTGAGTTTTAGATGTGCATGACAGAGAGAATGAAATGTAGATAAGGTGAGACTTTCGTCTCAGGGGAAGAGGGGGAAGTCAAATGATAATTTCCAGCAAGGTCCTTTGTCTCATAGACCAGTGGACAGTCTATCTCTATCTCTTCAACCAGTTTTTCCAGTCTTACAACCCCAAGACACTTGAACTCCCCTACTTGAGGCAGGAACTCTCCACCAACCAGAAGTGGGCAAGCCACTCTTTTCCGACTGAGAATCATGGCCTCAGATTTGGAGGTGCTGATTCTCATCCCAGCCGCTTCACACTCGGCTGCAAACCGTCCCAGAGCATGCCGACGGTCCTGGTCTGATGGGGCCAGCACAACAACATCATCCTCAAAAAGCAGAGACGAAATTGTGTGGTCCCCAAACCGGACACCCTCCACCCATGGCTGCGCCTAGAAATTCTGTCCATAAAAATTATGAACAGAACCAGTGTAAAAGAGCAGCCCTGCCGGAGTCCAACATGCACCAGGAATAAGTCTGACTTACTGCCGGCAATGTGAACCAAGCTCATGCTCCAGTCGTACAGGGACCAGACAGCTCCTAGCAAAGGGCCCCGGACCCCATACGCCCAAAGCACCCTCCACAGGATGCCGCGGGGGACACAGTCGAATGCCTTCTCCAAATCCACAAAGCACATTGGTTGGGCAAACTCCCATGCACCCAGCGGGTATAGAGCTGGTCCAGTCCACGACCCGGACGAAAAACCACACTGTTCCTCCTGAATCCGAGGTTTTACTATCGGCCGTATTCTCCTCTCCAGTACCCTGGCATAGGCTTTACATCCATACATCCCCCTGTAGTTGGAACACACCATCCGGTTCCCCTTCTTGAAAAGAAGGACCACCACCCCGGTCTGCCAGCCCAAAGGTACTGTCCTTGACCGCCACGCGATGTTGCAGAGGGATGTCAGCCAAGACAGCCCCACAACATCCAGAGACTTGAGGTACTCCGGGCTGATCTCATCCTTGCCAGCGAGGAGTTTCTTGATTACCTCAGTGACTTCAACTTGGGTGATGGACGAGTCCACCTCCGAGCCCTCAGCCTCTGCTTCCTCAATAGAAGACGTGTCGGTGGGATTGAGGAGATCCTCAAAGTATTCCTTCCACTGTCCGACGATATCCCCAGTTGAAGTCAACAGCTGTCCACCTATACTGTAAACAGTGTTGGTAGGGCACTGCTTCCCTCTCCTGAGGCGCCGGACGGTTTGCCAGAATCTCTTCGAGGCCAACCGGTAGTCCTTTTCCATGGCCTCACCAAACTCCTACCAGGGGCAAATAGCCCAGGACAACATAGCTCCTAGGATCATTCGGGTACTCAAACCCCTCCACCGAGATAAGGTGGCAGTTCAAGGACGAGCAGGATATATATATATATATATATATAAAATATCATAATATAAAGTCTTGTAATACATTATAATATAAAAAGTACTACTCAAATCTACTCTTGCAATCCATATCAATTTGACTTTGTAACCATAAATGTAATTTCCAACACATGCTGTCATTTCCACCACAGAGGGCAGTGTGGTGGAAATGACATTTCTGTAGTTTTTTGTGGAAAAAATGGAAGATAGCTTCACTTATTAGCTTTGAAAACTTAACATTTCATGTATGCAAAATACTCCTATTTAACTTAAAAAATTAAACTTCTTAAAAACAACCTTGAAGGTACAGCATGTTTGGAAATGACGTAGAATAAATGTATTAACTGATCAAACAATATTTACCTTGATATTTCTTCTTTTGTTCTTGATGAAAATTTAAATTGCCTCCATATCCAACATGTGCTCTGATGTCACTGAACATTTCCATAGAAACCACCCAAACAATCATTCACACAAACTTTTTATAGGGACATTAGTGTTGTGGTGGAAATTACACCAATACTGTGCGAAAGCTAAGCCTATATTTTGTATAAAAAAGTAATATTGATAGTGGTCTCACATTAAATACCATAATGTATTTTAATTATTTTACTAGTGCGTAATTTAGGTATATTAATAGTTACCAGATAAGTCATATTTTTAAACTCTATTTTCATTGAAGTTAAAAAGTCTGGGTGTGTGACAAGAAAACAGTGATTTTGAGACCTTATAAGCAGGTTGAAAATAATGGGGAAAAAAAATCATAATAGAAAAGTAGTAAAAGGTTTTTAAAGTGGTTTTATTGTTAGTTTTATATTTTATGTATTTTTAAAAATATGACCCAAGTACATAAAAGTGCCCATAGTCTAAGAATCATCCACAAATAGAAATTCAACTGTAAAGTTTGATGTATGTTAAGCTGCCAAAGTGGAGATTTCGGTCTCAAAAATGTGAGGCCTTTAAATATATGGGTTAGTTGAAATCTACAGATGCAAATAGATCAAGTGTAATACTTAAACGTGTATTGTGGATGTTTTCTTTCCACTAGTCTGAAAGAAGACAATCTCAGGCCTCTGGGTTTGGCCTGTAGTGTCTTGCCTCAAGAAAATAATATGGGTTTGGAATGACATGGCACTATTCCTAATGTAAAACTGCTTAACATTCATGCAGAATGATGATCAGTCACATGTTCAGTGAAACATGAGACAGTGTCACACTGTCAAGCCAGAACAGCCTTTTACTGTACGGTTCTGCTTTTTATCACTCAGGGGGTCATCCTGCAGGATCTGCAAACACTCACATCATCACACAGCCATAAAGTACTGCACACGACTGTGAGAGAGGAAAGATCGATACGAAGCTCAGATTATTCTGTTTAAGACACCATACACCCATCTAGACTGGAATCACACCATACCATTGACAGCACAAAAGATCCTGGTTTCTGAAGACAAACACAATATAAATCCCTTTCACAACACATGGCTCTTCATTATCAACATTCAGGATCATGAGAATGAGTCAGCGATGGTGTGTTTTAACAGAGGGTGCGTCTTCAGCTGGTGACTTTATTTATTTGGGCTGTTTGAAAGGCCTCAGAAAGTATCTGAACACTTCAAATGTGTCAGTTTCACTACATTAAAAAATATATCAAATTATGTTATCTTGCTCAAATGCCACAGGATCTTTTCTCTTATTATTTCAAGATGAACATTTACAGTTAAATCATGATCAAATGTGAAAATCAGGCTTCTGAGGAACGTTTATTTGTCTATCTCTAAATATTGCATTGTATTGTTTTGCCCCACAAGAAGAAGAAGAAAAAAAAACTACAGATAAAACTAAGCATTTAAATATAATTTAAGACATTTTATTGGAAGATAGAGAGTGACAAGTTTACCATTGATATTTATATGCATTCTCATATCAAAATATAGGCTATGCATTCATTCATATCAAAGATTTCATTGACTTACATTACAAATGATCAGAATTTAATCTTTTTAGCCTTGTAAAAATCAGCAACTGCACCAAATATAAAACCTTCAAATATAAAACCCTTAAAACCTGCACCTTTTGCTCCTCTAAATATAAAAGTGAGGTGTTTCCCCCCTCCATATTCTTACTATATCATACCATATAAGCCTGATGTCAAATACAATAAAAACACATAGGTATATGCAAACGTTGTTTTAACATTTTATTTTATATTTTGACCAAAGCTTCAATAACTGTTCCATTATCAGACTTTACAAGGTTAACTTCGCTTTTCTTATTTTTTGTTTTTAAAATGGATCAGTTGATGTAGTTCAACGACACAGAGATATTTAAGTACAAACACTGTTTGGGCCCATTCAACTTTTTGGGAACTGACTGAACATGACTGAACATGCATGAACAACTCTTAGTGTTACAGGGAAAATGTTATGTACATATAATAATAAAAAAGTCAGTAGGTTATGTTTGGAATGTAGCATTTTCAGTAGAGAAAATTCAATACAATGTTACCATGGATTAAACCAAGGTTCCCATATTTTTGGCAAATGTTAGGGATTACTGAATAAAATAATAATAATGATAAATATTGCATAGAGACTGCACTCACAAAATTTAATTCGTGAGTTTTTCAAACCAGGAAATCACAAATTATTATTATTTTTTTTTCATTTCGTGAACATAGAACCCTGTCATATCAACATAGCAAGTTCATTTACAACCAGTTTCGGTGTACCTCCCTCCTTTTCAACATTCCACAAGCATGCAAACGAACTCAAAAACAACTAAACAAAAAGCTGGCAACAAAAGCACTAAAAGAAGAGAAAAACAAAGCATAGAAGTGAGATGTTCAGTGTAACCACAAGAACAAGAAGTAGCACATTTGAAAAGAACATTTCAGTAAACATGAGCCCGTAATGTTGCAAGAACCTTAAATTCCTTCAATTACCTGCAAGTCTCCTCGTGTTTTCCCCAGGTTGAGGATATTCAGATGATGAATGAACAGATGCTTCTTTCTGACTAATTCATATGCACAGATGAGAGACATTCACAGTTCAGAGCCAGTTTTCTCCTCAAACCTCCAGAGACTGTAACCCACTGGACTATGTTTTTCTGTAGGCTACTGTGTCTATTTCCTCTCGTCTTTCATGTTCTCTGGTCTGAGCGAGGGAGGGGCCTTCATCGCGGGTGTTTCTGCAACTCATCCGCATTTATCAGAGGGGAAACAGGGTGAAAAGGGGTTATCAAGACACACAATCAAACTTTCTGAAAGAGGACTGCCTTTTACTCGCTGTTTCGAGTTTCACTTTAATTCTATATCCAGTTTTCTATACCCAGCTAAGCAAAGCAAGACGACAAATGAAAGAGAAACACAAAACAGTTTCGCAAAACATGGTGATCTTTACATTTACTGCTGCCACCTTGTGGCAAAACGCTGTAACGTTTCATGAGGATTGCTGTACAAAAACAAAACAAGCAGGTGGAATTGCGATTGAATTGCTGTGAAATTCAGTTAAAATATGTTTTGCAGCCTGAAGGTGGTGTTGTCACGTGATATCTGTTACTTTTCTCAGCGCACGTCACATAATTATAGGCCAATACCTTTCTTTTACTGTCTATGGCCAATGCTCATTATTGGATGAGTAATTGAGTACGAAACTTGGCGGGCAACGTGATCTGCCACATCCAGAAAAGGTTTGCTTCAGGTCCCAAATCTTACACAGTCAGCAGGGTGGACCAATCTGTGCAGAAATACTGAACATTAGGCTAGACACACAGTCTTTGACATCAACAACAAAAGACAAATCACAAATCACTATATTTTTTCTGTTTACAGTCTACATATATTTCATGATTTACATATAGCATTGTTTTCCCTGCTGTCCATGACTCATGGGTTGCCACCTTCAGTGTGGCAAAATAAGGGACACCTATTCACGGCCCCAAATCACAATGATGTGGTCTGACTCTGACCCCACTTAGAAAATGGACAAAATTCATTTGATTCTAATCATAATATAACATTATTGTGAAATTGATTTCTTTATATTTGCTATTAGTATTATCCATACTGCAAAATCCTTATGTTTTTATTCAACTAGTGTGAGCATTAGGCCTATGTAAAATATGGGACAAATGGCGTCCTTTATTGATCTGATACGGGACGCATTTTCTTTGTAAATACGGGATGATTCCGTATTTTAAGGGACGGGTGGCAACTTTTGGAAAGCGATGCACCACAGAGATAAATTCATCAGAAATATGGCCTTTTTTCTGCTATGGATTTTTTTCTGCTGTTGTAGGCTATTGCATTTACTGGATACAATTTGTATATTTCTTGTTTGCTACTCTGCATAAATTTATCATGGTGGCAGAGATAAAGAATGTTACTAATTACCTGAAACTCAGATTTGTTCAACCATAAACCGACTTCAACTGTTATATCAACTCAAACCCTCAAGAAAATCCACTGGCATTCTCATCCACATGACATATTGTCTATTATTGAAGAGAAAAATGTTAATCTTTAAACATGGAGCACGAGATGAAATATAAGGGCTGTCACGTGAGGACTGTACTTTACTCTTATTGAGAACTACAAGACATATTCTGTGAGTATTTGACTGGCTGATCTGAATGATACTTATAAATGTGTGTCATTTATCTGTGTTGTTTTTAAATTAATTTTTCAAATGATAACAGTAAGAAATTTTCTGATTTTCTGACTCAACTTCAGATATTGTGTGTTTTGTGAAGAAGTGTCGTACTCATCGGGGCTGATGATATAACATGACTTGGGTCAAAGAGCAGTTTTATAAAATTATGGCCATACTTTTGGTATGAAGGTTTACATTGAAATTAATGAACGTCTTTTTTTTTTCTAGAGATGGAGTTCATCAGCTCTTTGTTGAGTTTGATTCTCCTTTGTAACTCTGCATGTATTATTAGCAGCAGAACCGAACACAGGGACATTCCTCAGAGAAGCTCTCAACAGTCGCCAGAGACTCTGAGTCAAACAAGCCATCAGCAGGTCAGACCTGAAAACTCAGTTCACATTCATTCAGGAGAAACGCTGGTGCTTCAGTGCAGAGATGAAGGAAATGAAGGTGAGCAGCAACATTTCGTTATTTCTATATATAGTATATAAATTTAAAACACCATCAGGATAAGTTATTTTAGTGTATATCATTAGTTTAACTCAGTGTTATTTTAGGATCATTGATACATTAAGATCTCAAAAAAATTCCAATTATTTTTTGTTACATTTTAATTCTAGTTAGTTATTTATTATTTTAATTTTGTCTAGTTCTTATATTTTTTGTTGTTGTTATATTCAAGTGAACATAAAGTGAATGAAATTATGAAAATGAAATGAAACTCAACTATATATTTTATTTCAGTTAACATTTTATGTCAATCAACAAAAGTTTTTTTTTAATAGTTATAGTTGTGGATGAATATTTTGTGAAGGTTAAGTGCCTTCTTCCACTGATCATTTATTGAAAAAGAACAAAAACGAAGCTCCATTTTTAAGTGTTTCAAGCTATGAAAAATGTCTCCTGATAGTTTTATTCTTCCCTTTGCAGTGCTGGCACAGTGGTGGCAGACACCTTTTGGATTATTTGACGGTTGCAACCACCAAAACAAAGACCCAGTGGAAACATGCAATGGCACTTTGAGGATTTCAAGGGCCACATCCAGCCATGAGGGACTCTATCTCTGTATCCATTTGGACAAGATGAGCAAAACAATTGTGCCTTACAGAATTAGTGTAGTGGGCTTAAATCCCAACATCAAGAAACTGAGGAAGACCAGAGAAGTTTACACCGACATGCTGTCAGAAAGCCATTTCGCGGCGGCTGTGGCATCGTCAGTAATCGTGAGCTTTTTAGTGGCCTTCACACTTGGTGCGTTCAGTAGATCCTACATAATAAAGTGTCTACAAACAATAAGGGCTTGTATACCTTACAGAAAAGAAAATCACAATCATATCGGTGGACAACAAAACGTACAGACCACCCGAGAACAACCTGAGACGGTGTTCTTTCATAAAAACCACGGCACTGGAGAAGACACTGTGGACATTGGTTTGGTTGATCAGGAACTCAGTAACGGTAATGAGGTAGACGCTGTAGAAAATGCAGGTGGCGGGGGGGACGACACAAACCAAACTCAAAGCTGTGAAGGCGAAGAACAAAACCAAGAGTTCAGATCAGTGGTTAGTCCACATCCTAAGAAGAAGAGCCGCGTCATTAAAGTGTACAACTACGATGAAGAAGGGAATCAATACAGCCACATCAAAGCCTCTGAAATGGAGGGTGAAGTAGAGGTCACGCCAAAATTGAGAACGCAATCACTGACAAGACTCAACGCCATCATGAAACAAGCAGACATCAACCCAGCTAGAGAGTCAGCTGAGAGCCAGTCGACTAAACCAGATGCTCCTTCCCAAAACAGTGTTTCAGCTACAGAAGACAGAGCCTCACAAACAAGTCAAGAGACATTGTAAAATGGAGGAAACAATCATTGTAAAAATGTTGGAAAAAGGCAGATAACTGGGTCTGATTGGACAACTGACCTAAGTGGCATTGTCAAAATCCTTGTCAAGTGCTTATTAAAATCAAGCAATTTTGTGTTTATCTTTAAATTGCAAGTTAAATGTTCATACAGACAAGTTCTTTCAACTGTAGTAATTTTGATGCTTATGTTAGAAATGTAATCAAAAAGATGTATACAGTACTTTTTCAGAAGTTTGGGGTCAGTAAGCTTTTTTTAATAAAATTATTTTAATTGAAAATGCTATAAATTGAGCAAAAGTGACAGTAGACATTTATAATGTTTCAGAAAACCTCTATTTAAAATAAATGCTACTCTTTTGAACTTTCTATTCATCAAAGAATCCAGTGTAGCACAACTGTTTTATTTTTTCTTTGTAATAATAAGAAATGTTTCTTGAGCAGCAAATCATCATATTAGAATGATTTCTGAAGGATCATGTGACACTGAAGACTGGAGTAATGATGCTGAAAATTCAGCTTTGCATCACAGGAATAAATTACATTTAAAAATAAATTCATTTATTTTAAATTGTAATAATGTTCCACAGTATTACTGTTTTTACTGTACTTCAAATCTAATAAATGCAGTCTAAATGAGCATAAGAGACTTAATTTTTTTTTTTTTTTAAATCTTACTGATCCCAAACATTTGAGTAGTAATGCGTGTAAAAGTAAATCATTTTATTCATGCTTCATTTAGATTGTGGAATAATGCTTTAATTCTCTAACATTGCTGTATGCCACTAATGTCCAGAAGAAAAATTAATTTACAACTGCTTTTTTTTTATTACCTTTTCAAGACACTATAAACAAAGTTAAACTTTAAGGGGGAAAAAAAAAATGAAAGGGACAAAAATTACAAAGACTGTTTCCCTCTCCGACAAATCATACAACACTGGCAATAGAACTGTTGAAACAAATCAATACATAAGAAAAATATTTCCCCTTTTATTTGTCTTGTGATTCTTCTGATCCATTTTCCTTTTTAAGTAACACTGTAAGAGTCTCTGGGTAGTGATGATCCGTATTGAGCATCGGACACTTTGAAGCAATCCTCGAGAGGTTTGCCGGCATCTGGGGCAGCCAGGAGCACACCGAAAAAAAAAATCTGATGTGCTTTAATTCAGCGTCTGGTTGTGCTATAATGCAATATTTCTGGCTTTATGCCACTCCACAAACTCATCCAGCATCACTGGCCCTGAAATCAGCACAGAGACAGAGATCATTAGCAATTTAACTGGGAAAGATGAATGGATGGATGACCTGACAACAGAGCTGCACAATTCTGGATAAATTGAGCATTTTTTTTTAGACAACTAAACAAAATAACATGTAATTTAATAGAAGTTCTGACAAAATGTTAATTGCTTCAGTATATACACACATATATATATATATATTTTTTTTTAATTCATTTGAATGAATTACAAAAAACTGGTTTGAATTAATTATTCAATGACTCATAAACAATCGTTTCATTACTGGATGAATCAGTGTTTTTTTAATTAATCTCTTGAATGATTCAATGACAAATACATTTTTTAAACAGTCACTTGCTGCCACCTACTGGTGTAACGATGTAACTGATTTTTATTTGAAGCATCAAGTTACTTTCGCAACCACCAGTTTCATACCTATACATGACAACTGTTCTCTCTGGAGGGAGAGCAGATTTGAATGTTCCGGTGTGATTTTGTCAAAGGCTTAATAGACAGCCGAATCGTTATCATGTAGGAAATAAGATCGCGTCTGTGTTTCGAGATCGCAATCTTTTCATGATTAATCGTGCAGCTCAACAAGACGATCATAGACTTACAGGCTCCATCTTCATCATAGTTGCTCAAGTCTGTGTTAACTGTACGGCTGAACTCTAAGACGTTGTACCATTGGTCCTTGTTCATGACTTTATACTTTGATTGCTAAAGGAAAGATACTTATGTTAGTCACGTTATTAAAGAACAAATACTACTAAATTCAGAGTTTTTAAATGCATAGTCCACCAAAAAATTAATGGGTTCAGTTTGGCTTTAAATGGTGTTTTTTCATCCTCTTTGGAGCTTGACAGCCGATTTGACAGTCTGGTTTGGAGAAGAGATGACAAACCTCCAGAAATTGGTGAAACACTGGGAACAGAGGCCACGTTCTTCCAAGGATCAGAGCCAACATGGATTTTGCAGTGTCCATATCAAGACTGCGCTGATCTTTATCCTACAGAAAAAATCAGATGAATATGTTGAAAGAAGATCAGCAAAGCCTGGAAGTGGAACACACTAAACAAATTTGAAAACCTGAACAGATTTTAAAACACTAGGCATTATACACGTGATGACCATACAGTACCAGACTTCCAAAAACAACTACCTCAGACAGAAACACGCACCTCCTTGCTTGTATGAAACAAACATGGATGTGCAGGAGATGACCACAGTAGTTGTTGTAGCGACTGTGTTGAGTCGCAAACGGCGAAAAAACGGGTCAAGCGCATTTAGATGCGGTGGGTAGACAGGGTCAGTATAGATGAACTTGTACTAATTCTTACAGATTTTAACGGGAGTTAGAGGTGAGTGGCACAGTCAGTTGTTTTATATGTGTTGAGTCAAAAATTCAGGCTAATTTGTTATGCGTGTCCCGTTTATTTACTTTTGTATAATGTATTTGTATTGATAGAGGACAGCTTTGGTTTAAGCAGCAGCGTGCCATACACTATACGGTATGCGTTTTAAAATCGGCTCAAGATATCAAACATGTTTTGATATCATCTGACTGGATGGAATCATAATCTGAAGCTAAAAAAAAATAGGAGTCTATGCTCATCATACACTACGCAATTTTCTGAGAAATCGGACAACTGCCCAAAACTTTCGGCAACTATTGTAGACTCATCAAGACTGCAAATCAGAGCAAAAAAAATGAGCAAAAGTCATGCAGTGTATTCCAGCCTTAAGCAGACACAAATTCACTGCAAAATAGAAAAAGATGCACGCAATATTTATCTTAAAATTATTAATTTATCTTAAAATGGAAGTGCTTTTTTTCTCTCGTCCTACTAAAAAAGAGCCTCTCACCCTGGCAAAGTCGAAGGCATATCTGTAAATGCTCTTGAATAGAACTGGGTCATTCAGTTGAGAGCGTAAATAATCCAGTCTGCCTTGTAATCTCTCTGTGCAGTCACAACTGTAAAGAGAGAAGTGAAGTTAAATGCTAAAATCATAAAATACTTTTAAAGTTCTCATGATATCCAAAGCCAGGCATGTGACGTGAAGGTCGTTCTTACTGTAGTGATGTCATTCCTTTCAGCCACTCTTCTTTTGTGAAAAATCCCATATTTGTTGCTTCAAGTTTCCAGGCTAAAACTAACATAACAATCTGAAGGGTCACAAAAACACAGTGCACATTATTTCTAATGATTCCTCATATTTTGGACAAAAGATCTAAAATCTATGTCCCTAAAATCTAACTTCAGGAATTAGTATGAAATACATGAATGAATTTTGCTAACATTTTCTGGCTCAACTCCGATGTCCTCACAGAACTTCTCCATGCTTTCTGGTCCGACAATGTCATCTGACCCTACACACATAACAATAATCAATTCAAATACATTTACCAGAAAAAAACAAAACAAAATGGTCCCCATTTGACTTTCTTAATACATGTTTATGGTCTTATTGTTAATGATTCATCAGTGCACATTATTTCAACAAAAAAGTCCAAATCAAAATTTTCAGCAATATTTAATAACTTGCTCCACCTCACGCCATTTTATTTTTCAGCCCCTGCCCGTTTAAATGTCATATAGACATATTTTACTCCATCCTGATACATAAAATCATGCACTGCCATTAATTTTGTATTGATAAATACTGTCTTCACAGAGAAATGTCACATTACGGAAGTAAAATGGTTTGAAAAGGCAATTTCATGTTAACTGGCTGCATGTGTTTAAAGTCGGCATGAAGTATGACGTATATCCGAGTATACGGCTTCTTAAACAAGAAAAAAAAAATGCAGGGCAGGATTTTGTACATCTGGAATTGGACATGATCGGATGGTTTGATAGTAATGGTTTGCTATTGCTGCTGCGATGTAGCAAAAGAGGGGAAGTTATTTTGGTTAAAGATAATTTGGCACATGAATTAAAAAAATTATCATTATGTGCATGGATATCTTTATATTTTTTGCAATATTCCATAAAAACAGTCAATTTTGATTTCATGGAGACTTTAAGGAAAGCATTGATTCACATACCTGCATATTCGTAAAACCAGGCTAGACATTTCTTGTTAGAAAACTGATCCTCTGGGTTTACCATCCGTCCTGGAGTTTGTGTCCTACAGTAACTGAGCGGATGATACAGTGAATATGTATAGAGTGAAAGATGCAGAGAGAAAGACAGATATATTTTTACCTGGTGATTTTGCACTTTCTGATGCTGGGATCTTCTGAGCCGGATGACTTTCTTTTCTTTTTCACGGGCATAATGGAGCTTCGGGTAAGTTGGTTTGGTCTCACTAAACAAATCACAATCAAACAGAACAAATTTAAGCCGACAGTTGCTTTCCTTCCCGTCCGATTCAATATTTCAGGGTCAATAAAAGCAGAAACCAGCTCTACCTCTCTACCTGTGGGCACCGTGTCCATTCAAGTGTACCAGACTCTAAAACAGGAGGAAAAACAAAACGACACCTTCATACTTATACTCAAATGCATGACTTATACAACCAACTAGACTTAAATCTTAATTCATGCTCAAATTCAAATATGTGCTCTCAAGATGTAGGACTTACAAGCCACAGGGAAAATATGTGCCACAAATATATATTTTCTTAACGTCTCACTGTTGTTCAGACCTTTACAAAAGGAAAATAAATACTTTGTGAGGTTTACCAGCTTTACATGCAACATATCTTAAAATATCATAGCCTGCATGTGTACTCCAAAAACAACATGAATAATGATGTCACATAATCTTTTTAAAATAGGAGGCAAATCCTGATGTTAATATGTAAAGGAGAACATTCATTTGACAGAATAAAAAAAATGTCTAGAGCAACATTTGAGTTTAAACTTCGTACTTAATACATAAATATATGTATTTTTCATTATTTTAAATAAAAATTAAAATGGCTGCGTAACGTTATTACCATCACATCAATGCAACTAGATCTGGAAATGAATCGAATACTGAACTAAATTTCCCTGAAACTAAACGGAATGTTTTTTTTATACGGATCAAGTTTAAATGTACAGCCTAATTTCAAAAAAATACAACTGAAAAACTATCAGATAAAACAATAAAAACTGACGCATCGCCTTTGTGGCTGCTGAAATGGCTGAACTGCTTAATGCCAGAAGCCCGAAACTCATCGGAACGTGTGAAATCAATACACAGAGTTATACAGAGGTTAAAAGTAAAAGAGCGTAAAACAACTGATGGTATGAGTTAAAAAAGAAACACAAACACACGCATGTGCTAACGTTATAAGAACATCACCTCACCGGCTCATTTAAATATCACAAATAAACACACAATAAAATACTCCACGTGTACAACACTCAGTGTAATGAAGAGCGCACTTATCAAACCTGAATTATCGGCTGGTTTTAGTTCGTCCGCTTCAGTTTATTTGTTAACAATTTCATCTGCGTTTGCGCTGAAATCTGCGACTGCTTCAGTTTCACACTGAACTAGGAATGAACACTTCCGGCTCCCCAACCGACATAATAAAAGTCACGCAGTTTGAATTTCAACATTTTTTATTTAGTATTTCATGGATGCTCTTCCGTGCTGTACGTCATATTGCATAGCAATATTGCTTTTGAGAATTTAGTTATTATTTTAGCCATTTTCAAAGAAGCAAAACAGTCTTTTATTTGTTGTTCATGAGTAATTTGTGAAAAAAGAATCATCTTCTATACATATTCATAGCAGTATGACAAAGCAATGTTTGAAAATTGATGACCAATGTGAAAAACTGGTAAAGTGAGTTTACAATCCTAATTCAAGATCTTCAAGCTCTTTCAACAGCTGGGACTCCTTCTGCATCTTCTCAAGCTGTAATAAAATAAAATAAATTATAATAAATTATTATTAAGGGTCTTGTGATTAAGCATTACAAAATTCTTATGTTCTTAGGAAAGTTTTAATTCTTAAAAACTACTCATCTCATGAAGCATTGCAATGGATGTAATCATATCAGAAACAAGATACAAATGAAAATAATTTTAAATATTTATTAAAATGTGCTGATGAAATTATAAAGCTATAGTACCTGATTCTTTTGCATTACTTTGCCGGCAGCCTGCTGGTCCTTCAGTTCATCAATGGCTTTGAGTTTCTATCAGATAAACAATCACATTATGAAACTAAAAACATCAAGTCTGACTCTGATATGCAAATAAATAAGACCTTTACAGGGTTTAGTCCATTACAAAAAGAAACAGTTTACACAAAATAAAGGTAAGAAGTTAATTTTCAACTGATTACATACGAGTAAATAAAAAGGTTAACATGAAACCTAAAAGTAGGTCCATTTGTGCTCTATTCCAAGTCAAGAATAAATGGCAGAATTTAGTTTCTTTCCCTTCAAGAAGACTGCATCTGTGTGTATATGCTTATCTTATTCGATTGCAAACATATTCCGAACATTTACCTTTTTTAAATTCTTGATCTTTTTGTCAGTTTCAGGGTCTCCAAAGCTAGAAGTCACATGAGTGGCAGGGGTGGAGTCGGCTACTGGAGGCGGAGCTTCATCAGGCTTGATTTCCTGAATTAATATAATAAAGCATCACTCTGAGTTAAATATTCCTCTGTATAGTTGGTTGAACATTAAAAACACAAGTACCTGCTTAGCTGCTTTCTTTGCTTCTCGCCTTTTCTGGTTTTTCAAAGCAGCTTTAGAGATTTGCTTCTCTCCTGCAGCACCAGGTTTCATGTTCTGCGGCAGCTCCTCTTCATGCTTGGATAGGAATATTATTGTCATTATTCTGGTCACAGGACATTCATAATGCTGCCCTGCATCAATTTTTACGAATGAATACTTATACTTTTTTCTTACTAGTTTTGGGGTGCTGATTCCAAAAAATAGTGCCTATTTTGATCAGGCATGTCACACTTTCTCACAAAATATGAAGTGCATTTCGACAACCATTTGTAGGGTCTTGCATTATCATAATCACCAGAAAAACATGTATGACATCGTTTTTTGCTTAATCATGATTTCAAGGTTAGAATTATGGCGAGTGACAGAAGAAAATGCTGCTATATCTGTGGGTGGTTTACTACGTCCAAACAGCGACAGAAAATTACAGATTTTGTGAAAGAAGCGTATTTATTTACAAACTTGTTTATGCAAAGTTCTTTGAAATTAAATTATACTATTAAATCAAATAGTATTTGAACACATTTTTTCCACTCCTTTGCAAAATTGAAAGTTAAATGATACATTTTGAATACTTCATTTTGTCAAAGGTTTCGACATTTGACTGCTTTTGTTATTTTGATACGAGCATTAACGCTGATAAATACACTACAGTTCAAAAGATTTTTAATGATTTTGAAAGAAGTCTCTTCTGCTCACCAAGGCTGCATCAAAAATACAGTAAAAACAGTAATATTGTACTGTTAAAAAGTTTGGGGTGGGTATGATTTTATAATGTTTTTGAAACAAGTCTCTTCAGCTCACCAAGGCTGCATTTATTTGATCAAAAATACAATAAAATCCATAGTATTTTGAAACATTATTACTATTTAAAATAACTTTTTTCTATTTGAATATATTTTCAAATGTAATTTATTCCTGTGAAGCAAAGCTAAATTTTCAGCATCATTACTCCAGTCTTCAGTGTTACAATATTTTTGGCAATCAGTTATATTTTAATTATTAAATGTATTTATTTATTTATTTTAAAATCGTATGTACCCTAAACTTTTGGCAGTGTATCATGGTTTCCACAACCATGGAAGGATCAAGTGACTCTGAAGACTGGAGTAATGATGCTGAAAATTCAGCTTTGCATCACAGGGATAATATACATTTAAAAATATATTTAAATAGAAAAAAGTTATTTTAAATTGTAATATCTATTTTTGGTACAACTAAATACAGCCTTGGTGAACAGAAGAGACTTGTTTTAAAAACATTATAAAAGCATGCCGACCTCAAACTTTTGAACAGTAATTTATACAAGTTGAAATATCTGCAATCTCATAAAAAAAACTATGCGATGCTAAGTTGACGTTGATATTTTTGAACTCAGCATCATCAAATTATTATTATCATTTTTTTTCTTTTTTTTGCAAATCAGCAGAATATTTTTCAAGATGCAGGGCTGTGCATGAGACAGACTTACTAGTTTGGAGCTGGCTGTCTGGGGTTTGTTGCGGAGAGCGGGTGGCCGATACGCCTGGGCTGGTTTGGCTTCAGTGCTGCCAAGCTCACTTGGCAACGCCTGGTATTTCACTGGCTTCTCTGGGAAGGTTCCAGTTGGGAAGGGTTGCCATAACACTTCCCAGAGCTCTTTATTTGATGGCGTTTCATGCTTGTACAACACAGTCCCGGTGTAATGCCAGATCTTATAGCCATTGCTGACCCTTAGCCTGGGGGAGCAGGTCGCCGTCACTACGTGTTCTCCATCAGGACACCAGAAGAAATGTGTGGTATCTTCAGCCTGGGGTTTCGACACCTGCTTGTATTTCTTCACGTCCCAAACTTCCATCTGCCCTCTCAGGTTCCCGAACCCAGCGAGGACGAGGATATGACCCTGGGGGCTGTAGAAAGCTGCGTTGCGGGGGCCCGTGCCAAAGTCGAACACTGACTCACACTTGCTGTTAAAGACAGTTGCCTTGGCAGGCATAAAACCATAAACCACACAAAACTCAGAAGAGTTGGGGTTCCAGGATACATCATATATGGGGCCTCTCTTTGCTGTGCAAAACAACAAAAAAAGATTTTATATATTAAAATATACTGTTTTACACACACACACAAAAACAACAAAAATATATACAACAAAATCACAAAATAAAAAAGTAATTTTATTATTAAAACCAGCATACCGGTACATAAATACGGTATGCATAAACACTTTACTTTTACATATAACTAATATATATTATTTTATTTTAATTAAATTAAAGAGAAACGATAATGCAAAAACATCTAAATGGACCCACAAAAATATTTAATTTCACTACTGTTCAAAAGCTTGTGGTTGGTAAGTTTTTGAATGTTTTTTTTAAAGTCTCTTTTGCTCACCAAGGCTGCGTTTATTGGATAGAATACAGTAAAAACAGTAATATTGTGAAATATTTTTTACAATTTAATAAAATTGTTTATTTGAATATATTTTAAAATGTAATTCATTCCTGTGATGCAAAGCTGAATTTTCAGCATCATTACTCCAGTCTTCAGCAGATTTGGGGGCATACATACTGTAACTCATTACAACTTTTCCTAAGTAACTAGTAAAGTAATGCATTAAAATAAAATATAAGAAGTTACTTTTCAAATAAGTAACTTTTTTTCCCCACATTTATTGACAGACAGCTCTCCTGTCCCCATGTTGAGAGAATTCGGGAGTAAAGGTGCAGAGGTATTGTGTGTGCTGTGTATACCTCAAAAAGTATTCCTTGCAGTGAAATGCAAACTCAGAATATTACATAAACCTGCCATAGTTAAATAAGTTAATTAGCAGAAATATACTTTATGTATTTAATCTCACTTTATTAACCCAATGTCTTTGCTGCTGACCTTTAAAGTCCCCCTGTGGTGAAAATCAAGTTTTTAATGTTGTTTAAATGTCTATGTGGTGTTTTTAATGCTTTGAGACAAACCATGTGCAAATTCATTAGTCAACACCATTGGGGAGTATTTTCTCCTTAAAACTGCAGTGAACCAAAGACAGTCTCAAAAACGCGGTTTGAAATCACCCTTGTTCTCTACGTCACAAATTGTTGTAACCAATTACGTCAACATGCGGGCAGGCTTAAGCATTTCATCATTACTATGCCGTGAAGCAAGGAAGTCTCAAGAGAACCCGGGTTATACTGGTATATTTTCTGTTGATATGAAAAATCTGGTACATTTAGCAATATAGTGGGTGAATTATGTATATGATGATGTATATTACGATGTTATGATGAACTATATGCCTTTCTCCACCAACATTCTACTGTAAGTTGTTCAAAGTATTTCTAAGGATACTGATTTTTAGAAGGCAGACTGAGATGGTGAACGTGGTCTGTGTAACATTAGCAACACATTATTAGCTGTTTACTAACAGTCAAGCCAACATTTGTCCGACGTAGTAGAGAACAATACATAAAACTCATTACCATTCTGATACATCGACTTGTGGACGAGCCTGTATAATTCACTCTTCCTCTTCTTCTGAATCAGTTTCTGGTTCAAACATATGTGGCTGAATTAAACCAGAATTTCCACTTGGATTTACTACATTAAAGTTGACCGAGTGGATCGGGTATTCTGAGCTGGTGCGAGTGAGTGGAGGCAGGGCTAATTTTCATATTCATTCAAGCATTACTTTCCATAAAAAGTAACCAAGCAACGCAATTAGTTACTTTTTTAGGAAGTAACGCAATTTTGTAAAGCATTACTTTTAAAAGTAACTTCCCCAACACTGGTATTCAGTCTCAGATTGATCTTTCAGAAAACATTTGAATATACCGATTTTTCTCAAGAAACAATTCTTTGATGAATAGAAATTTAAAAGGAAAAGCAAATATTCGAAATTAAAGTATTCTGTGACTTTGGAATAAAAAACATCTAACTGACCAAAACTTTTAAACAGTAGTGTAATTCTTTTGATTTTGCGGTGAAATTTGACATTTCTTACAAATAATTCTTAGAAATACAATCAGGTCAGAATGTTAACACACACATACGTTACATATTACATATAAAACTACAGTAGTATAAATATTATTCACCCACTTTTTATCCAGTCAGTGCACATATTATGTGATTTCAATTAATTTAATTGTTAAAGGCAAAAGATGATTTCTATTGACTGCACTGTAATTAATTATTCAATCATTAATGAATCATTATTCAAAACGGATTCGTACTTACGTAGCTGAATTACTGCACTCTCTCCATTGATGGCGACATAATGTAAAGTCTGTTCTCCATAGTAAGAGGCTCCTGTTTTATCAACCTCTGTGCTGGCGGTCACTAAAACCGCAGTTGCTTTAGGAAAAAAACAAAAAAACATTAATACATATTTATACCACAGGGCCGTTGAATGCTTGAATCTGATTGGTTGACGAACGTTCTAAGGTGTCCAATTATTTTCAGGGAAACGCACGGCTAAAGTAGTTCCAGGCAGGTCTTGACCGCATTACAGTTCCATATCACTTTGCGTAGTTAAATGTAATAACGGAAAATAGGATACAATTCATAAGAAGAAAAAACATGCAGCCCCATGCGCTTGATCTGCAATTTTCGACGTCTAACTTCACAATCAATGGAAACATGCAGTTTAATTTGAATAAATAAAGTATATAGTCCTATTATCAATAGAAAATTAAACTGAATAGGCATATATAAATAAACTGATAGTCCTACTGCATGGGTTTTGGAAAATATTGCAGGTAATAACAAATAAATAATTATTGATAGGCCTATACTTGTTAAAAGGGGTTTGAGATTTATTTATTAGGCTAGTCTACTGTCAATAAATATAAAAAAACATGACCGAATTAATTAAAACGAATTGAATGAATTAAAAAATAATAATTTTGACGCACATGCTTCTGTCTCTCTCGCTCTCTCTCTCTCTAATAACTGCAGGGTTATGAATGTAATTTGATACTTATGGCTGATGATGCCCAAACGCGTGTTCAGCACGTTCAGTCTGTGTTCACAGTAGGTGTTTAAAATCTGCTGCAGTCGATGGAAACAGTCAAAGAATGTTTCAGCCTGTATGTCCCCAGCATTAGTCTGCTATTGTTGGCTCAAACCTCCGTTACTAATTCTAAAATGACGATTTGGAATTAGCAATGGAGGCATGGGATTAGATGCGTAAGAACTTAGTCCTACATACAAGAGCGTTTTAGTGACAAAAACGTTACAAACGTCTTGAAATACATCATCTCCGCTTTGCGTCGTGACCGCATTACCGTGCATTATTTTTCGAATAATTCAACGGCCTGTTGTCAATTATTTCTTACATGTTAATCAGTGTTAATCAATGTTGATAAACCACTTATTTGTTAAACCAGAAATTATCTACCTTTTTTGTTCCACAGCATGCTCACTCTATCAGCTTTGAAAAAGCTTTTGTTTGCCAGAGCAGATGTTGGACCTCCGAAATTGGGATACTGATACAGCCGTACAAAAGACGGACCTCCTTTGCTTCCAGGAACATAGACGACAACCTTAATTAATGAGTGAGGGATTAATACGCATTTGTATGAGTAAAATAGCACATGCAGCAGTAAGAGAAAACGTTTATAAGGGTTCTGATACCTTGCTAGGCTGTGATCCAGGAGACAAAGCAAACTCAGACACCTTCTGGAGGTGAAGCTTGTTGGCAATAGTTTCTACACAACAAAACACAATATAGATTGCAAGCTCAATGGGTATTTAAAGCCATGATATTTTATATTTACTTAATCTAAAAGTAAACATTTAATTTGATTCATTCTTGTATATGTATTACACATGCAGGCTACATGGAATATTTTTTACATTTAATTTGTCATAACCCATAGTTCACCCAAAAATTACATTTCTATCATCATTCAAATAATATATTTCGAAGAATGTTGGTTACCAAACAGTTGATGGGACTCATTGGAAAAAATCAATGGGGCCCATCAACTGTTTGGTTACTGACATTCTACATAATATCTTCGTTTGTGTTCAGTAGCAGAAAATAATCATACAGGTTTGGAACAACTTGAGGGTGAGTAAATTATGACAGAATTTTCAATTTTGGGTGAACTATCCCTTTAAGAGATCCCACAAAACAGCTAACTACTACAAATAATGAGAAATCTAAGAGATCTAGACACTTTCCTTTTTACATTCATATACATTAAAACTTTAAAGATGTTGTTAAAAAGCCAGGTCCATGTTATTTATCAATGTTTTCAAAGGCAATTGGAATATTACATGCACAAAGTATGAATTAAACAGACATGGTGTTACCAAAGTTGTTGTTCTCATAGAAGTGAAGTTCATTATTGACATTTCTAACGGTAATACTTTCATCATCTGCCCAGCTCGGACACCTGTGAAAATACAGACAACAAACATGCAACAAACAAACATGTTTAACAGTTACAGAAAGAACACAAATAAACTGTTATGAACAGCAATAGTTGCTCACCATCCTGTAATCTTCTTCTGATAGAACGCTTTAATGCAGGCACCTGTTTGCAAGTCCCAAAGCTGCAGGTTTGCCTCTCCTTGAGGGTTATCCTGCGTTTCTGAAAAATAAAAGCTGTTTTTGTGTCCTGCTTGCTTAGATTACATTTTCTTTCTTATAGTTGTTATAAAGCTAGATTGTCATAAAACATTATAAATGGATATTATATCATATTTTAAAGTGCTTACTGGTATAATGCTGCCAGGTGGCCAGAACTTTATTCAAAGGTGAGAATTCCAGCACGGATGTTTTGGGTAAATCAAAAGACGTCACCAAATCTCCAGTGGAAACTTTGATCACACTGACCCTGCCAAGCACACACGGGACATTTACTCAAATGTCAATCCATTCTATTGGAAAACCTGTGGAAACTGATTGCCTTAAAATTTGCAAGGAAAGTACTTCGTTTTTGAGTCGATAAAGCTTAATAGAACTTGGTAGAGAGAATTTGCAAGTTTGTATAGGTAACCAGAAAATGTGAGTATTGGTAACTCAATTTGACAAGTTGAAATTAGTTCAGCCATCTTAGAGATTTAAATGTGTTTTAATAAATAAATTAAAACCAAATCAAATCGAAATTATTTTACGGAAACAACAACACCAATTTATTAAGTCATCTTCTGTGATATTCTCTCAAAAATTTCAGTTGCATTGACAACTTAACAACATACTTTGGAAAATGAGTGAATGAAACTTAAGATATAGATAACTGCAAAAGTGGGGGAAATTATTGAAACATTGAAAAAAGATTGAAACTCATCTTTTGCTTGACAAAATGGTACTCCTAAAAATCAAGTTATCTTAAGTTGGGTTTTCTGATTAACAAAGCCATAATACAAGATTTTTACAATCAAGTTCAACAAACAGTTGTACTAAAAGTTAAGTCAACTAAAAATGGTTAGTTAGGAAATTTGTTAGGTATTAGAGTGTACATACTGTGAGCCATTGCACCAGCCAAACAGGGACCCATCACTGCTGAATGTCATGTGTTTGCCTTGCTTGTCATCTCTGAAACAGTTACTGTTACTAAAGGGGACAAAGTTTTATGGTAAAATCTTTCTAAGTGCAGCAAATACAAAAACTGACCTCTGAAAAGTAGAGCTTTCCTGACAGCTTGGAGGTCCACACAACAGCAACGTTCCATCTGATCCTCTGACTGTTTGAAATGGAAAAGACTGTTAAAATCAGAAAAGGAAAACAAAAATTGTATGCTGGCTTGACAAAAACGAAGTTCAGCCTTAAAGTGTAAAGGTTATAAATCTTGTGTAGATTTAATATTTGGGTCACTTTGAAAATAAATCGGAATTTTGCACTGTATAGACAGGTGGACTGGTGGATGATTAGACTTTTCAATATATGCAAGTCTATGGGACTTCGGGGTATTTTGGATGGTCAACCATAGGGGGAAAATAAGTCTATCCCATCAGAACAAGCTGAGGGATTTTCTGAGTTTGGTGGATGCAGCTTGAAAAATATTTAAACTAATACAGTTAAAAAAAAAATGTTCTCAAGTAAGGGATTTAAAAAGCATCATCAACAAACCCTAAGTTGAAGTATGTTCATGTTGGCTTTCTCGAGCCGCTTTAAAAATATTTATTCTAAAGTTATGATGACATGCACTGCATTTATCAGCTGATCATCAGCTAAATATAATAAATATTTGTTTAATATTTAATATTTTCATATGTGATATGCTGATACGTGGTAACGTTAGCTCATTTCTCTCATTACGGTGAAATAACGTTACAAAAAAAATTGCGCACATGACAGGAATCAGTTCATGCCTTTATGTCTGCAAAACTTGAGAAGAAAAGACAAGCAGTCATTTCATAAACATGCTTGCCTTCTCACGTTGATTATTTATCTTTACGCAACTGAAATGAGCATGAAAACACGTTTTAAAGCAACAACTCACCTGCTAAATGAGGTGTGGGGGGCGCCATTTTGAAACGGATGTACGACAACGTGCCACGTCATAGCAGTTCAACACCGACGTCACTACATCTTTTCGGTCAGAGTTTGACGTGTAAGATGTCAAAACCAAATTCATAAAGTAAAGGTTTTATAGGTAATGTCGGTTCTTTCTGATTTTCAGGAGAGGATTTATTTGAATTGTGTATGTTTCTATCCCTAACAAATCTCAGTACAGTTGTATAGACTATTTGAATGCGTGATATTGATTGTGTATTGTCTTTTCAAATAAGCCGAATATAGCTTAGTAAATAATAATAATTTCGTTTTGGACAAGTGTTGACCAACTTCGTAGAAAAAAATGCATTTTGATGAATGCTTTCGGATGACAGCATTTTTTTCTAAGCAATTTGGAACAGATATGTTTCCATGACTGACGAATGTACTAAATAATTGCCGCGTAAAAATAATGAAGTTTTTCCTCAATGGGTATTTTAAAAAGAGAATGTGTGCGTTTTAAGATGAACATGAGGGCATGTTAAAAAAACTGTTTCTGTTAAGCACACAACAATCCTCTAGGGGGCGATCGGCGGCCATTCACTCAATGTTCCATTTAGCCGCACAACAATTTGTAAACCTGTTTTTATGAAATATTTTACTCAAAAAATAAATATTATTTTCAACGTTTTCCACTTAACATACACACATGAATATTTACTCAAGCAACCTTTACAAAATGCCTAAAAAATATTTTTTTAAATAGTAGTGATTGGTCCAACATCGCCAGCGCTGATTAAAGTAACATTTACCACATGACAACAACTCTGCGTTTGAAGCGCTCCGGAAAAAAAATAATTATGATTTATGAATACTCATTGGCAAGAAAAAATGACACTGAAAATAACAAAAATAGAACAAAAATACATAGTTTAGATAAATTGGCTGGTTAATCACCGCCCATTATATTACCTCCTTTTATATCCGGATTGCCATTCTACTCATTCATTCTCTTTCGAAGCGTCCACGTCTCGTGGGTGGAGTGAGTTCCTCTTATGAACACGTAGACTAAACCAGTGCAGTGGCAAGATCACACGTCAACTGATCATACAGCCTCTCGGATCTCTGTCGGTCTCGACGCTTCTTCCTCTTTCTTTCTTTAAAAACATCAAATAAGTAGTAAAGGATGGTGGCCAAACAGAGGATTCGCATGGCGAATGAGAAACACAGCAAGAACATCACCTTAAGAGGCAATGTGGCCAAATCCACGGTAATTTTCAGCTTTTACCACTCTGGCTTTTACTATAGTAATTATTTTAATGTATCTAAAATATGTCTTACTGCTGTTTGCTCTACAGTAAAGGTTTACTTCGTGTATTGTACTGGACATTGGTTTGGTCATGTAGAGGGGCTTTACTTTGTCCAGTTGATCATATAGGCGTTCTTTAGATGTAGGTGATGTTTGTCTCTAAATGTACTAATGTTCATATTTTTTTCAACAGAGAGGCATTCAAGAAGAGAAGGGAGTGGTGGGACCGTGGCTTCTTGCCTTGTTCGTCTTTGTAGTATGTGGATCAGGTGAGTTCTCAATCCAAAAAACATCCACTTTAATTGAATGTGATGTCTAATGCATTTAAAGGATCATTCTTTGAATTTAGTAACGGATGACTTTTTAAAATCAAATACAAAGCGATACCTCAGTATGCCAAACATGAACTTTATTTAATAACTCGGTTTAAAAGGACAAAGTGCATTCATACCGCAGACAGGTTTGATCCAGAGACAAAATTTTAATTTCTTGTTTTCTTTGTACACGATACGATTCAGAAATCGTTTAGTCTACACTTCAGCTATTGATGTTATATTCGATAAATAATAAAGGGAAATGTGTGTAGAGACATTTCGTTTTAATGTCTTTAAACTTGAAGTTCCAAAAGAGTTTTTCACTTGAAAGAGCACTTACTTCAATGTTAATGTACTCAACGTGCACTTTTTTCAAGGTCCCCATAAAATGTTTCTTATATTTAATCTTCCCTTCTGGTGAAATGTCAAGGACTAAAGATGACATGAGCAGATAATACGAATTCTTATTTACTTTACATATTCTGAAGATCGAATGTTTTTGTTCTAATGTTATTTCTCTCTGTCTTCTCACTACAGCAATATTCCAGATCATTCAGAGCATCAGAATGGGAATGTGAAATGAATGGTCATCAGTTTGTTCTCTTCTCCTGGCTTGCCTGAAGATCACTTGATCATTCGCCCTTTCTTATTTAATCTTTATATGTCTCAAGCTTTGTCATCACAACACCATGGTCTCTTGTGCCTTACTAAAAAGCTGGAAGAACGTTATCTTCTGAAACATTCCAATGTGGAACTTCTATCAATATTGCTGCTGAATCCATAACCGAGGCAATAAACCCAAGACTACAAATGACTTTCAACTTTTTCTGTGGAAAAAACAACAACAACAACACATGATTGTTTAAAAGAAATGCTGCAATGTATTTTCTTTGTTCTAGGTTTTTGGACCAGCTCATGTTGATTAACATTATTTGGTACTATGCACCTTTATTGGATTTTCCTCTACATTTAGAGCTGAAATTGTGTTCTTTGACCATTTGCTCAAGGAAATGAAGGTCCACAGATTCAGTTGTGTGTAGAGAACATGAAACATAAAAAAAAAAAAACGTTTAAATCTAAAATGTCTTTTTTTTGTCTTTTAAAATAATTTGTAAAAATGTATGTGTAACCTTTATTATACCTTTTATATGGGCAGACAGCACACATAGTTAATGATCAAGAAAAAAACATTTAAAAATGAAAATACGTTATTTACATTTACAAAAGAATTACACAATTAGTAAAAAACATTTCAATCAGGTAAATCAGTAACAAAATCATTTTAAAATACTCTTACATTTATTCAGAGAGACTAACTTTAAAATACAATTTATTTTGTAACTGATTCCAATCAGACAGCTAGATTTTTTCTGTGTATCAATAAAGGGGCCCATAGAATGATATAAAACACATATACATACAAAGGCTTGTCATTACACAAATGTAAATCTCTGTTGGCTGCTAGCATAATGTGGGAATAGTTATTTATGATAATGTCTTTTTTATGAAAATTATGATACAGGTAGTGATTTTTAATGATGTATTAGAAGGGTTAAATAGAGAGATTTGAGTAGACTATCCTATTCTCAGTTTTGACCAGTAGGGGGCCGTTTACATATATATTAAAAACATTTTTGTAGGTCAATACATTTTTCATTTGATTTAACTACTGTTACATGTCTCACACTCGCAAGAGTGTATCGATCATAGACCCACAGATCTAAAAATATTTTTCATGACAATTTATAAACAAACTTGAAAAAGTTTGTATCTCAGATCATGCATCGACATTTATTTACCATGCCATTTTCCTACATAAGAAAGACTTTATTACAATTTATAAAATAAAATAAGAGAATATTTTTGTACTTGTTTGTTTATTAAGAAAAGTCATGTTCATGATACTTGTCAACTACCCTTTAATGCATGCATTTATGTATTTAGACTATGATAAAAATTAGAATATGATGATGATCAAATAAAGGAGAAGTTTGGGATAATTCCCTACATACAGCCCAGAGACTGGTTTTACTTTTTAATGCTGAGCCTTCGCCTTCAATCCACGCATGCAGTAGTGTCCTCACTCGTGCTCCGTTGGATCTGTCTGGTTTTAGACCCATCTCTGTCCTCTGTGCGCCCGCGCATGCGCACTGCCATTGTCCGCGCTCGTGTGTGGGGCCCGTGAGGATCCAGCGGGAGTGTTAGCTGTGTAATGGCGGCTTCGGTGTTGCTCTCCGCGGAAAGCGCCGTGCCCTCTTTTACCCTAGGCCATCCCGCCGCAGTTGCTTCTGCGGGAACTACCCATCACGGATTATCCAATGCTCCCGGACCCTCGTCCTGGAACCGCTCGCTGGATCGGGCGCTGGACGAGGCGGCGGCCACTGGAGCTCTTAACCTGAGCGGCAGGAAACTGAAGGAGTTCCCGAGGAGCGCCTCCGGACACGACCTCACCGACACCACCCGGGCCGGTACCGAGCCTATTTACTTATATTCTGCTCCCCTTTAACCGTTGACAGACCTAAAAGCTAGTTAAAGGCGTGTTGGTCGAGTTTTACACTTATTTAAACAGGGTTTGACTGGTGTAAACACACGGGTGTGTGCTGGGCTGGTAACGTTAGCCCATCTGAACTCATGATCAGTCATTTGTGACCAATAAATGTAAACGTTTCATCTTCAGATCTGAGGTTTGTCTACTTCAAATTTTCAGATCATGGTTGTGTTAAAACTATTATGATCCGATGGGACACTAGACATTCAGGGAACATCTGTCAAATTGAGCTCCATGTAGGATAATGAAACCCAAACACGGGGCTTGTTCATCAGATTTATAGTAGTTTGACAGGTTAAGCTATTTGAACAAGTTGCTAATCAGATTGAGGTGTTTGATCAATAGATTAAGTTGGTTAAGGCTTGATCATTATGGGAATTGGGTTTTGATCATCATGTTGGTTTTTTAAGAACCACTCAAGAAGTTTGATCATCTGGTTGGCTTTATAAAACGTGATTAAGAGGTTTGGTCATTGTTTTGTGGGATCTAATCATACTTAACTTTATATAGACAACGTTTTGAACTTAAGCTGTTTGATCATTTTAGATCCATTCAAGGTGTTTGATAATAATAAAATGACAGGATGTTGATGATCATGATTCATGTGGACCCGGGGCCTTTACAGTCTTTTAGATGCCTTGTCTAAGTGACCCCCATCCTAAAACATAAATGGCCGTTATGTATTTTCATGTGCAGAAAATGGATAAATGTGTAAGACATTGTTTGGAATTTAGTTTTTATTATTTTACATTATGAAAATTGTCACTGTAGTAGGGACTTATTAAAATAGTTTATACATTTTTAAATGTATAAAATCATGTAGCTTATAGGTGCCTTCAAATATTACTAATGTAGCTGGACAATGCGCATTCTGTCTCTTCAATGATTGTTTTGAACAATCTGTTGGTTATTAAAGTATGTGTACAATGGCTAAGAAGGACAATATTGGCACTGGAACATAATGGATACTGGAAAATAATAGTTATACCCATGCCTGCCTCTTCTGCACACATGAAACCTTGCTGTAATCAAACTAAACTACGGTAAAAAACAGCTTGCTTACCTGACACATACAGGTGCAGTATCTTGGTTTAAGAATTTCTAGACGTGTTTGGACATGTGATTCCCCCCCCCCCCCCCCCTTTATTTCCTGAAGCACAATCAGAAAAGTAGCATGCCCTGTATTAGAGTTGTTACACTCATCAATGTGAGAGAACCATATAGAACCTCTTTAAACGAGTCACCTCTCCTAAGCATGGAACCGAGCATGTACAACCATCTGTCTGAAGGTTTCCCAGGACCGCTGTATATTATAAGTGCTTATATAAGTTAAGCTTAAATGCTTAAATGTCTACCTGGTTGATGGTTAGTTAGGTATGCAGATGTATAAGGTCATTATTACTCATTAGGCTATACTTGTTAGTGTTTTGCACAAATTTATTTTTATTTAGTTTAATTTTTTTATTATGGTTTACTGCATGATGTATAGCGTCTCAAATTGCCATTCCCAACAGAAGATTTTAAATGTATAAAAATGACTTGTGCATTTATTGTAGAGTTTGACTGTGCGTAAAGGAGCTAATTGCATTGTGTAGAAATTTAGACACATTCCACAATAGCATCTTTATGCTTAATGTAGGGAATAAAAGTGATGCTTCTTAATGCAGGTATGATATCACAAACCCTAGGTCTAGTTATGAAATGAAATGACTTCGCTAAAGTGCCATAGTTAGTGTTACCCTGGTTAGCCTCCTCGTATTGTGTTGAACGGTGTGAAAATAGAAATTGGTCAAGACTACATGCTCTGATCCTGAGCACACATGGTATCTTGTGTCTGTGTCAATATTGATCGTCTGTGCAGTGCATGCTGGGATCCACACAGATATCTCTGATTTCGTTCTCATCCAAAGGCAGTTCACAAAAAAATGTAGACTGTAGGAATGAACAGAAAAAAATGAAGAAAGAAAAGCTTTTGGTCCTGGAGCTTTTGGTTCTATTGCTTTGCTGTGAGTTTGTTATGGTTTGAAAATGACAGATTGTGAGCGCCATAGCTTTGTTTCTGCCAGATAGTTTATGGTTTTAGCGAGGTCATTTTACGATCATAATAGCAGTTTAACATTGGCTTTTGATTCTCACTAAGAGGTTTATCAATTATGTCAATAATAAAACTATTTTTGTTTAACTACTCTGTAAAATCATCTTGTAAAACTTACAGGAAAAAGTGTCAGCTCTTATAGTCCAGGGCCAGAATTTCATTTTGTAAAATAGTGGGGAATTCCCCCCTTAGGTGATTTATGGGGGATTTTTTAATTTGATAAATGATCACCTAAATGTATGCTCTATGTATTTGTGCTTGATTTCAACCTTGAATTAAATTAACAAAGTAAACAAGAACAATTAACAAATTACAAGCATAACGTCTGTCTAACAGTAGGCTATTCAAGTACAGAAAAACTATATAAATTGAATGTTTCGTTGTATAAATTAAGTACAGATGAATTCTTCTCACTATCTTTTGTTCTTAACGTAAATGACCGACAGCAGCAGTTAGGCTATATTAGGCTGCTGTCACTTTAAGAGCTGGCCTAATGAACGGATCCAATATACTGATACACATGCGTTTTCTTTCTCAGCTGTTTAACTTCACTGCTGTGTTTAAGTTAATACTCGACAAGGTGGGCATTTTGACATCATTTTGTGTTTCAGACCGTTTAAGCGCAATAAGCCACTTTATGTAGTATGAATGCGTTTGGTGAATCTGTTTGGTACTCACAAGCTTTTTGAGAGGCGGCTTTATATGTGTGCTCTCCGGGCATGAGCGCACAAAAAACGTCTCTCAGACAGAACTGTGAAATTATGTGTCTCGGAAAGTTTTCAAACGACTGACTGATAATCTGTGTGGATTAATTTGCTTATTCAACCAACAAGCTAATTGAATAAATGTTTGTGGGAATTTCCCGCCTCATAGAATGATGATCTGTTGGCTGATTGTATTGAGTAACTCATAGCGAAACAGCTATTGTTAAGAGTGTTTGTGTCTGCTGACCTTCTGTGATATTTGACCTGCAGATATTTCCTCGTCTGATTGCTTTGGCTGTGTTGTCCTGTGAACTGTGCCAAATGTATTGGTCTCCTGCTAAGGAACGTTGTTTTCCCTCAGCTTAGAAGGCTCAGAACAGGTGTCCTCCCTCTCAGAGCGATTACAAGGCCTTCTGGACCGCTGTCAATTCAACGACATGCAGCACGATTGTCTCTGCAGACTGATTCATTAACTTCAGACTCACTCCCATTCATTTATACATTTGTCCTGTGTGTTGTTTATAGTGTTTGATGCTGTCATTGTCTTGTTTAATTGATAAAGTTTCCTTCAAGATGATAAATAAATATTTTGGTTTTGCAGCCTTGGCAGATAGATGGAGGTTTGATTAAGTTTTAGGTTGTTCTTTTGATAAGTTAAATGACAGTTCTGTGTTTAATCAGCACTCACAAGAGTTGTTAACTGATGAAAATGCCCCTTTATTCCCCTTGCCAGACTCCCAATATTTTTAAAGCTTAGTGTGTTTAAAGAGTGTGTTTAACTAGTTTATTGTATTTGATCACAATGTCGTCGTCTGCCTTGTTTGGGAATACTTGGATGAAAATGATCTAAACGATCTTGCAAAATGGAAATACTTTTGATCAAATTAATGAATGAAACTGAGTATCATTATATCACCACCATAATAGAAATCATATGAAATCCAAACACCAGTCAAATGAGGAAAGGAAAATAACGGTCTTTCTCGTTAAACGTCATTTAAATAAACTAATATTCCCTTTTTATGAGCCCAAATCATTCAAATACAATATATTTTTAAAAAATACCTATCCCTAGTTTCATCTCCTTTAGGACTTATTTGGTTATTTTGGCTATTTGGTTAATTAACTCATTAAAAATATTTTTTAATGAAGTGAAACCACATTGAGTTTTAGATTTTTTCTAAGTAAAAGATAAATGTTAAAAACGTTTAACCTCTTTTAACCTGTTTGCGTTTAATTGACAAACAAACATGTTTAATTGGATGAATAAACTTTTTATGGGTGAATCTCACTAATCCTGTCAAGAACATGCTTGTGCCCTATTTCATTTTAGAGTTTATAAGTGATTAGAAATTATTTTGCATTGTCTGTTTAAATGAGTGACGACGTGACGTGTAGCCAAGTATGGTGTCCCATACTCAGAATTTGTGCTCTGCATTTCACCCATCCAAGTGCACACACACAGCACATTACAGTGGTTAGTAAAACGCTAGCTCTCACAATGTGCTTAGGACTGTGGTCATGTCAGATTTGCGATTGTAGCATTGAAAATGTTGGAGACATTGCAATTAGACACTTTCCCACGCCACACTTTGTTTTTGAACAGAAGCCCTTGGCCTTCTATAAGCAGGCATGTGAAGTTCACTGCAGCCAACCGCTTGCTTGAAATATGGCGGCTACTTAAACACACTGGTGTGACTCCTGTGATCTGTTCTCAAACACATCACAGAGATGGGAAAAACAAGTGCTTTTTTGTGCTTTGTTGTCAGTTGTGTTATTTTTATGAAAAGGATTAGTCAAAATGAAAAATTGTTGGTATTTTAATCTGCCCCATAAACAGTTCTACATAGGCTACTTTATTATTTGAAGTCACAGTAGCTTATTTTCCATCTGGTTAAAATTTACAACAAAAAATTGGACCGATTTTCGCATTGGTCTGAACAAAAACGTCAGACGGGCTCAATGGAAATGTAAATCCATTCTCTGACAGTGAGTAGGTGTGCTGGTGCTGTCCTAATGCTAACCAATCAGACCTCACCGCAACGCGTAAAATGCCCAGTCATCATTTCATGATCGATCACCGCTGTCACATCAGAGTACTATAGTACTCATGCACTTCCCTAAAACATACCTTGATCGTTTTTAACTAGATTTACAATGTATTTTACTTTTTGTAGGTGTATATTGCTTGTATTTGTTGAGTTATTTTGCAGTGGGCTTTATTGAAAACCCATATGAAAGATATTTGATATAGAAGGAATTAGAGGTCGATCGATAGTGGATTTTACCCATACCGATATTTAGGTTTGGCCGTACATGCTGATAGCCGATTATTCAACCGATATATTTTAAAATGGATACTGGGATTAAAAACAAACAGTACACTCCAAGAAAAACAGTGCTGAACTGAAATGTGCTAAATGAAATAAATATATAAATATGAATATATTAAAATAAGCTGTACAGAACAAACTCTACGGAAAATAATTTAAATATTACAGGTCAAATATGTTTTTTTTTTTTTAGCTATAACCTAGAAACATAGCCTATGTAAATTTCAAAGGTAACACTTTGCAAGTCCCATTTGTTAACAAGGATGTATTTGCTAGTTTTTACTGCATGTATGAATATTTGAGCAATACAATTGTACCTTGATCATTCTTGTTAGTTCATAGTACATCAAGGTAATAACAGATCAAATAAAAATAAACTCAATTTAAAATGTAAGTAAATGTTGAAATTAAAAAAACTAACAATGAATGATACTTCTACAACATTTATTAACCATATTTAATGCTAAAATTTAAATCTTATTGAAAAATTTTTAAATGCTTATTGTAAATGCTTAAAGAAGATGGCCATATTTAAATGTCTGCAAAGGCCAGAGCATTAAAATGTAGACCTATATTAGCCTACATGTAGCCTACAGTCTCTCACTTTATTTGCTTAGAACACTTGATGATTTTCTAATCAAAATAACAATATGTATTGTAGTGATACAAAAGAACTGAAATCTATGGCGTTTCTGATTTGTTTGTTTCTGTCGGCTGCATATGAACATATCAATGTTGAGAAAGCAATCACGTCACTAGCTTTAAATATACAACTTAGCCGGCTAATGAATGCATAAAAGTGACCAGCTGGATATAAATGAATGCAAATAGATGGTAACAATTGCAACATAAAACATTTGGGTCAGGTCTGTGTGTGTTTTTGTCACATTGCTTTAATCGCTTGAGGTAGCCGTTACTAATGTTATTCCTCTCAGACTCGACGGCAAACTTCTGTTCATTTTCTGCTGATGCAGCATCTAGTCAACAAATTAATTACTTTATAATGATATGGTAATATGTACTTCAGTGTTCTGTTTTCATACTGTTTCGTTGTCTGTGTTTTAAATGCGCATCTGAAGTGTCGCTCTCCGTGACGCTTGTAATCTCCTGCTGCGCGCTGCCTCACGTGTTAACGTAAACAAGCCAGTGATAGTTTGTTATTTGTCCTCTAGAGGCCGCTCTTGCTCTGTATAATGCCAGCAGTCTCTTCAGCGCTCTCGTATTGTGTAATGACTGCGCACACTTCTCAGCCGCTCCAGCAACGGACGCAACCCGCAAAAACCATCGGTGTGGATTTTTGCCGATAACGATAGTTCCACCAATCAACTATCGGCATCGATATATCGGCAAAACCGATGAATCGGTCGACCTCTAGAAGGAATGGCGCAGGAATCCTTTGAGGGAGATGCTGGATTGAACATTGCAGCCAGTGAGTTTTTCTGCTGTTGTCTTGCCTTGAGGCCCGAACTGATGACTGTTGTGTACAAGCATTGAGGAAGTGAAGTGAACTTGATAATACTGTTTGTATTTGACTGAGGCCATGAGTCAGTATATAAATATAAACGAAAAAACGAGTAGATGCACATCACTCCGTCTTCACTCATCTTAGCTCTGTTGTTGCGTGTTGGACGGTTTCAGAATTAGAGCATCAGCATCATGTATAAACAGATCATTAATTCTTAAAGTTTTAAGGACAAGTGTTTTGGTTCATGTCTAGGCCTGATATAATCTGATCCGACTCTGCTTGTTTAGTGGGTGTTTGCTACAGTGCATTTGTATGGATTGAATTAGTGTCTAAAAACCAAGGGTGAATCTCAAAACTCTGCTCCTAAAAATACGTTTTTTGGTTTTTTTTGTTCAAAATATAATTTCTTATTTTCTGTGAAAGATGACCTGGGACATGTTCTTCACCCTCAGATTTTAGATGCTTGTGCTCATCTGAAAAATCTGCCCACTTTATTGTATAAGTGCTTGTATGTTTTGAGTTCTTCCTAATGGTTCCAAACTGCGGATAATGCCAGTGTATAGCCGCTTTTCCACCGTTGGCCCGAACTGGTTTTAGAATGGTAAGGAACGGTTCCAGTTGTATTTCCACTTGAGCCTGGTATGATACGGCACAATTATGAACCGTTCTCAGCCCGGAATTCTCAGCACGGTTAGCTAAACGTCCCGAATCGTGCTGGTAGAATCTGAGAAGGGAATTCGTCACTCAGGATTGGTCACTTCCCAGATACCACAGGTAGGGTTGGGCGATATGGCCAAAAAAAATTATCACGATAATTTTTTTATATCAGTCGATATCGATAATTATCACGATAAACGTCAAATCTTTATTTCTTTCAAGCAGATTTTTGCTCCTAAGTGAAAGTTGTAGAAACCAGAGTGTTAATTGTGGTTTTAAACTACTCCTTATTGTCAGAACATATCATGACAAACAAATCTGAGGTAGAACATTCAAACATTTTGTAATTTTTCCTTCACAAAATAAATATCTTAATAGAAAAAAATATTTCTTAGTTTCTGCATGTGCTAATTTTTATTTGGTAAAATGTAATATTCTGACTGAGTTTAATTAAAATTAGCCATTGGTCATCCAGCATCATGCATTTAGATCATGATAACCACAGATAAAAGCACCTCACTATGTTGGCTAAATGTTACTTTATGGTTTCTATGGTATTTGTATGAAAAACAGTAGCCTAAATACATTATTAAATACTGTAATTATATTCCATTAGTCCTTTAATACATTGTCTACAATAATAATATAATACAATTCAATATGTATATCCCGCATTTCATAGTGCAGTTAATATTAGTAGGCTAACGTTACAGTAAATCCTTACTTTTCTAGTAAATCCCTAGACTGGATCGTTGCGCGCAGTGTTCCTCCTGTTTGTCAGCGCTGTTTCATCTGCCTTTAAACTGGTTTAAATCACTGAGACATTTGTGTTCTTCGCTGAACTCAAGCGCTTCTCACTGGATCTCGTGACGAGACGATCAGAGTAAACGCGTCTGCTAGTGAGCTCGCGCTGCGCTGCCGTTTGGACTTTGAGCCGAGCGGATAAACGGTCCGTGAGGCGCGCGGTTCAGATGACGTTTGTTCCGCTTTTGGCGCACAAACATTATCGAACATTTATCAAACTCTTGATATCGTTTTATCGAGAAAAATGATATCGCGATAACTATCGTTATCGTTTTATCGCCCAGCCCTAACCACAGGTACATTTTTACAATGGCTGCTAAAGATCTGTTAACCGGAAATCATCTACTGTGTAAAAACTAGAGATGTTCCGATACCCTTTTTCCCTTCCCGATACCGATTCCGATACCTGGACTCAGGGTATCGGCCGATACCGAGTACTGATCCGATACTTGGATGTGTACAGTATCTATACAGCTGCAATTCATACTAGCACTGTATGAATTGATATAATTATTTTATGGTATGTTTCAGACTTATCCCTTAATTAAACATGAACAAATACATACAGTGAACTAGAGTATTTTTATTATCTGACATACATTTCACAGCAATATATTATTTATCTTTCTTAAGTGAAAAAGAACTTAAAATGCAACCACACATCTAATACTGTAAACTGAAAAAGGTATTTTAGTTTTACAATATAACTGCATAAAAAAAGTGCAACAAATAAATCTAGGAATCTAAAAAATTATACATGAATAATATAAGAAAATAATCTCTTTATAATTTAAAGTCCATAAACAATTTTGTTAAATAAACGGCATTTCAGTTTTGACCGCGGCTGGTCATCCAGAAAAATAAACTCAATAGATGTTGTCGGTTGTATTTATTGCTCGTTGGCTGTCTTTTGAAAACATTTCTCTTTGTTTGAATGAAGCTTTTAGAGATTTTTGATTCCGGTGCGGCTCATTCTTCTCTACCCTTGCCTTTGTGTAATCGTGTTCTGCGGGGTAACGCGTCTTCAAATGCTTTAAGTTACTTGTGTTGAAGTTGCTAATCTTGTTCCACCCCTCGAAATTGCAGTATGGCATCCGAGACATGTCGCCGTTTTACTGTCTGGTTGGTCCAGTCTGAAATACTGCTAAACAGCGGACATACTGATAGCGCGCACGCGTTTTCTTCTTCGCTGCTCTAAACAGTGGTTGCTTGTGGCAACAGCACAACTTCCTGTGTCGCCACAAGCAACCACTGTTAAGAGCAGCGAAGAAGAATTGATCTCCGATTTGCAGCGTTATGCAAAGCTAGCGTGCATAACTAGATATTGTTTAAGAAAATGGTATCGGATCGGTGCATGGGTAGAAGTACTCGCCGATACTGATGCCAGCATTTTTATTGGTATCGGCGGCATTTCCGATACTAGTATCGGAATCGGAACAACTCTGGTAAAAACATCTGATAAACATCTTAGAAAAAGCAGTTTTACATATATCTTACATCTTAAACATAGAGCCGGACCGATATATCGGCGGGCCGATATTAGACATTTTCCTAACTATCGGTATCGGCATTTATAATGGCCGATAAATGAATATTTATAAAAAAATGCGGATGCGGTGATTCATGTAAGGGTGGCGATGCCAATAAAGCTCACAAAAGCTGTCACAAAGAACTGGCATCAAATATAGCAAGGAGACATTTTAATTGTTTATTAATAAACAAGTGTTTTCAGTCAGTGTCGCTGCAAAGTTGACCGCTGGCTCGCGATCTTCAGTGAACACGCCAGAGAGAAATGCACATTTCATACGGATTACAGCAGAGAGCAGTCTGTCTTTCATTTTGAATTGTTTTTTTCAATATAGATATATCTCTCAGGTCTATATGCTGAGTTTCGGTTCATTTATGAGACGATTTGCCGTTCACGCGCCGGCGCCTCCTTGTCAAGATTATCTAATGTCTGCTATATTTACTTCTTAGTTATTAAATCCAGGCAATTGGTTGATGAAACATTGATTAAAATTAAGATACAATTAATACAAAACGAAATTCACTTTAAGGAAAGGCTTTGTGCCTTCTGTTTGAGGTCTCTGTGAAAGTTTTAAAGGACTTTATTGCCGCTTTCAGAGCTTGTCACGTCCGTAACATTGTTTTTTCCTCATAAATGCGAACACGAAAAATAAAATAAAATGAATATTTTATGTTCTATTGAAAGGCAACCCTTCTTCATCCGTTTGGTAGTAGCCTATTACTTTTGATTTGCGCATTGTATTGATTTCTCTGCTGCAGCCTCTGTCACGTATTGTGTGAGCTTGTGATGACTAGGGAAAGCGCGCAGCTGAGAAGTCCTGATTATATTGTCTGCTATATTTACTTCTTATTTATTAGATCCAGGCAGTTGGTTGATGAAACATTGATTAAAATGCGTTGCGCGAGCGACAAATCTCCGACAGTAAACTGATGCCCCCTTCTGCTGTTTAATGGGCGTTTTTTCGCGTCTAGGGTAAACAGCTGTTGCGACGCGAGCAATAACGGCCGGTGTAGACAGTGTTGAAGCTCATTCTGCCTATAACGCTACGTTACACAAGCAATCATTTATATAATTATAACACTGTTTCACGTTTAGTACATTTTGCTTACTACTTATTTAAAAATAGTATAAAAGTACTGTACATATGTAATTAAAAACGTTTTCATTATGATATTATTAATTTTACTTTAGTAAAAATATCTGAGTTCTTCCTCCACTGGTAGAGATTAGAGGAATTAACACTAAAAATAGAAGATAATAAGGTTTTGTCAGTGACACTTTTGATATATTTATTTATACAAGTTATGTTTTATATAACGTGAATAAATTAAAAGACAAAGTCGTTAGTGAAGATTATGCAACAGTATTTATAATATAATATAACATGCATTGCAAACTAGTTTGGTCACAGCTCAAATGTATCATTATCATTCTATCATTCACCCTGCCTCCATTACATAGCCTATCTTTGTCGCACAAGTGTTTGATCACCACATTTGAGTGATCATTGCAAAACTTTTATATATTTATTCTGTTTATACTGTGTATTGTATACACAGTATCTAGGGCTGGGCGATAAAACGATAACGATAGTTATCGCGATATCATTTTTCTCGATAAAACGATATCAAGAGGTCGATAAATGTTCGATAATGTTTGTGCGCCAAAAGCGGAACAAAACTCATCTGAACCGCGCGCCTCACGGACCGTTTATCCGCTCTGCTCAAAGTCCAAACGGCAGCGCAGCGTGAGCTCACTAGCAGACGCGTTTACTCTGATCGTCTCGTCAGGAGATCCAGTGAGAAGCGCTTGAGTTCAGCGAAGAACACAAATGTCTCAGTGATTTAAACCAGTTTAAAGGCAGATGAAACAGCGCTGACGAACAGGAGGAACACTGCGCGCAACGATACAGTCAGAAGCTTTTCCGGTTGCAAACTCCATAAAGTAAAGAAAGAAAAGTAAAGAAACCATAAAGTAACATTTAGCCAACATAGTGAGGTGCTTTTATCTGTGGTTATCATGATCTAAATGCATGATGCTGGATGACCAATGGCTAATTTTAATTAATCTCAGTCAGAATATTACATTTTACCAAATAAAAATTAGCACATGCAGAAACTAAGAAATATTTTTTTCTATTAAGATATTTATTTTGTTAAGGAAAAATTACAAAATGTTTGAATGTTCTACCTCAGATTTGTTTGTCATGATATGTTCTGACAATAAGGAGTAGTTTAAAACCACAATTAACACTCTGGTTTCTACAACTTTCACTTAGGAGCAAAAATCTGCTTGAAAGAAATAAAGATTTTACGTTTATCGTGATGATTATCGATATCGACTGATATAAAAAAAATTATCGTGATAATTTTTTTTGGCCATATCGCCCAACCCTAACAGTATTCATCAAAAGCTTGTACACAGCAATAGGAAAGTGTGACCAAACTTTTGACTGGTACTGTACTATAATACACATACATAATATTGCTACTGTATTATAATATACACATAAATAATATCGGCCGATATATCGGTATCTGGCTTTTTTTTTATCGGTACCGGCATCGGCCCCCAAAAATCCATATCGGTCGGGCTCTACTTAAACATCTTAAAGACATCTCCTTAATGTCTATATGACATCTAACAGGAAACGTCCTAGAGACGTATTGCAGATGACCAAACACTTACAATTACATCTTGCAGATGTAAATGCGAACATTATAGACAAATAGACGTCTCCGAGATGTACGTGTGCTATCAGGGCTGTCTGTTGCCTGGCTACCAGTTTCTCTGTAGCTGGTTAAGTTCGCTATTTGTGACGTAAACAGAGTAATAATAAAATTCAAAGCAATATCTGATCATTCTCCATAATTCGGTTGCTATTTACTTCAGTAAACCGTTGTGTAACCGGTTGGGCAACGACTGATGCGTTTGTACATTCCAAAGAGCAGCCATTATCAGCCCCACAGTGGAAACCGTAACCGTACCAGCTGGCCCGGATCGGCATGGAATGGAACGGTTACGCATTGAAAACCGTTCGCCCAGACGGTGGAAAAGTGCTGTGTGTGTGTGTCTGTGTGTGTGTGTGAGCATGCTGGTTTTAGGTAGCACTCTGTGTAGGAAGCAGACATTACAGTCAGCAGCACTTCCTGTCTTCCCCATCCCGGATCTCTGCACAGCTGCACAGTTACAAATATAGATCCAGTGTGGTTTGAAAAGCCATCAGTACATCCACATACCTCCAAGACACTGACAAACAACATACAGTCCACAGATCGACACATTGACCATGAACACAAAGCCCCGATTCCACTGATTATGTGTTACAAAAACACTGTCCTGCCAGAACAGAGCTCACAGACACACAATATGATTTGGAAACTTGTCTCAATCTATTTGTCCTTTTGACAATATTTTAATATACATGTTGATTTTTATGCACTTGTTCTAAAATGATTTCATAAAGGGATAGTTCACCCCAAAATGTAAATGTTTGGCATCACTTACTCACCCTCAAGTTGTTCCAGACCTGAGTTTTTCTTCTGTAAAATATGACAAATGCAGATTTTTGGGTGAACCTTTTTGTATTTTTTTGTATTTCCTTCTCTTCAATATAGTAGATTAAGAAAATACAGATTTTTTTTTTTTTTTTTTTTTTTTTTTTTTACAGATCGGCATTGCTACAAGTTTAAATCAAATGATTTCCATGAACTGTCAGTTTCAATTAACTGATTAAAAAGCTGGATTCGTCAATTCGTTTCATCACTCGAAAATTTTTATAGATACGTAGATGCATTTAAAAAAAAAAAAAAATCATTTTTATTTTATTGTCGTATAACTATTGAAGTGGAAAGTATTACTGTGTCTTTATGGTACAATAATCGCCTTGGAATCGTGTAGATATGTTATTGGTTAATTTTATATTATCTGTTTAATGTTGAATATATCGCAAGATGCAAACCTAGATCATTTAGGCTGTACTGCAGCTCTAAAAGAAAATAGTGTCGTTCAGCTGAAGTCAGTTCAGTGTTGATTCAGTTCCGTTGTAATACGCGGTTATTAAATTAGTTAATTTCATTTACCTCATCTACATTACCTCTGCATTAAAAAGTGAACATGCTCTATTTCTCTATGAAAGGATTAAACCAAACCAGATCTGAACATTCTAACAATAACCATAACTAAAATTCAAAAACACCCACAAACGCTCACAGCTGCCATGTGTTGTCTAAAATTTCCTTAAAATGTTCAGCATCTCCTGTTTAGTTTAGTTTAGTTTTTTATATAGCACATTTCTACTCCCTCAAGTGCAGCCCAAACTGCTGCACAATTCCAACAATAAAACCAAACAGAAAGGATACAAAACACAACAACATAAAATTAGTATATTTAAGTCTCTCATGGGTCGGAGTTAAATGCCAAGCTATAGAACTGCTTTTTCAAAGCCATTTTAAAAGAATGCAACGTAGGGATGGAGCGGATGGCGAGAGGTAAAGTATTCCATACCCTAGGACCAGCTATCGAAAAGTCACCTTTCTGCTTGAGTCTGGACCGCGGCACCTGGAGCAATAATTTATCTGCCGATCTCAGATTCTTTACTGGCTGGTGCAGAATAATAAGATCAGATAGGTAGGAGGGTGCAAAATCATTTAAAATTTGAAAAATGTATATTAAGGTCTTAAAGTCGATCCGAAATCTGATTGGTAGCCATTGAAGGGATTTTAGAATTGGGGTGATTCTATCACTCTTTCTCATGCTGGTCAAAAGTCTAGCAGCGGCATTTTTAACCAGCTGCAATGGATTCAGCAATGACTGAGAGAGTCCCAAATATACCACGTTACAATAGTCCAGTCTTGATGATATAAATGCGTGGATGATCGTCTCCAAATCCCTACGTGAGAGCATAGGTTTCCTGTCTGACGTCTCTCTCTATGCTTTGCTATTATTAGGCCGTCTAATGTTGAAACGAGTGTTTGAGCACCAGTAAGGATACTGGCCTCTTTCATGTGCGCCAGAACAGAAAAATGGGCACTTATCTCGCTTTTAGTCTGGCTGCTATTTTTGGTGGTCATGAGGTCTTACTCATAAGTGTTTGTGAGTGTTTGTCCTCTGGGTTTAACTAAATCTGAGTCTGTGTGTTTGTGCATGCAAATATTTGATCATTTCTGATCATTTCTGGATTGGTTCAAAAAAAAAAAAAAAAAGAGATCCTAAACATTAATGCATAAAACACTTAGTTTACTCCTAAATGAGAAATGACTGTCAAAAAGTTGTGGCTGGCAGCAACTAAGCAGGCACATGTACCAGTAGTGCTGTTACTATATCTAATTCAGATTTCAGATGCAGTATGTTATGCAGTATGTATGTTATGTTAACAGAAGTATATATAAAGAGATAGGCCTACTTTATAATTAGTGAATGCATCCTGTATTTCAACTTGTGTGTGTATTCAAATAAAAGAAGAGTGACTTGTATTTCTGCGTTTTGTAATTCACATTCAAATATGACCATTGTAATCATGCATGGTTCATTGACTAGCCTACATTGAAAGCAATCATAGACTTTAGTAAGCACACTTGATTTCTACATACACACTGGTGTGTGAACCCTCACAAGGGGGTCAGTGACTTGCTGGCTGCTAGCTGATGATTGAACATACCTGGATAATAAGTAAGTGTTAGGGATTTTATTGTAAAATCTGTGATGTGACAGCGGTGATCGATCATGAAATGATGACCGGGCATTTTACGCGTTACAGTGAGGTCTGATTGGTTAGCGTTAGGACAGTTTTTAAAATTCTCCATAAAATTACAAAAAGTCCAAGTTTTAGACTGGACAGATAAAGGACTGTTACATACGTGTGACATGCTTAATGTTTATTGGGCGCAATAAGCAAAGAACTCGCGCACACAGGAAGCCGCCTCTCGGACAGCAAGTGATCCTTATTTCAGTTCTCTTCCACAGCTTATATGACCAAATACACACAGAATTATGTCAAAATGTCTTGGCGAGTATTCACGTAAACACAGTTAGTTATTTCATAAGTGGACTAAACAGTTGAGAAAGAAAGCACACATGTAACATTATGTTGGATCCGTTCAGCTCTTAAGGTGACAGCAGCCTAATAAACCTGCTTCTGTCTGTGTGCTTAATGTTAATCAAACAACAACAACAGACTAAGAGAAAATCACTCACTGCTTTTGCCTGAATAACTTTTGTAGCTTTAATAAGAATCAGTGTATATTTCATTCATACAGTGAAGACTAAGCAGTGTTTTATTTATTTTACATTTGATCATTCAATTTCTGTTGAAATGTACACTGACGTTAAAATGATATGTGAAATGAAGAATGTGTAATATATGATGTTTATATCATTTTCCGTTTTTAAATATATTCAAAATTTATTTTACACACTTAAAGCATAATCGTATCGCAGATCGAATATCGCATTATTTACCCAGTTATCAAATTTTTCTTCAATATCGTGCAGCCCTAATGAGGGTGCAATAGAAATTTCAGCAGCTCTGAAAGTACGAGATCACATATTTTAGGTTGCTGTCTATAATTGTTTTTTAAATATTTGATGTATTGTATGAAGTATTACACAAATAGGTGGAAATGTAGGCTACATTTAGTTTCAGATGTTTTCGATTGGCCAATGTGGCTTGCGGTAATGAGCCTTAATATGTCTTTCTTCCAATATTGGCCAATTCAGATTAATACAAAAAACATGTGGGCTAATACTAATATAATAGTGTATTTTCATTGACCTGCAGAGGTTTTAGATGGTTTTCAGAGACTTTTTTCCAGCACAATGGTCCAGGAATCAGCCAAGAGCTCGTCTAACACGCTTTTACATGAGCGAAACCAAAGACAGGTGTGCAGCTCGTCTCCTGCCAGACATCCGTTTCTTATTGTCTTTTTGTTCATCTCTCTTTCTCTCTGCTATCTATCCATCTCCCTTTAGATCTGTCACGAAACCGGTTGACGGAGCTGCCGGTGGAGGTGTGCATGTTTGTGTCGCTGGAGAATTTGAACCTGTACCAGAACTGCCTTCGTTCACTACCAGAGAGTCTGATCAACTTACAGTCCCTCACCTACCTAAATATCAGGTCAGATCCATAGACACCACATTTATAACGTACTCAATTTTGTAAAACATTGATATTGAACAATTTTCAATGTTTGATACAACAGCTAAATGCTAGAAGTGTTACAAAAAGCTAAAAATGCAAAGACACACACAAGACTCACATAACTTTTGTTTGTATCTCTTTAATTTGATTTGTTCGTGTAATTTATGTCAGATAAAAAAATCCAATCCATTTGTTCTTATAAATTGTGATTTGAGAAGATTCTGAGATTTTCAACCATGCGTTATTTTGCAATTCTAAAAAAAAAGGCTTCCAACCATCTAACAAGGAATTCATTGTAATTTACTTAATAACTCACCAAAACCATATTTGACACACAGTTGGTGCACAGCAAGTGTTAATTATAGGTGTTTACTAAGGCAAGAATCACTATTACTATTGCTTACACTAAAGGTTAGGTATTTGAACAAGTTCTATTCCAGCTAGTCATGCACTGCTTGTGTTTCAGACGTAATTATTGTTTCATATTGTTTGGCTTTTTGGAAGTGTGTGGGGTGTGTTGTTACTTTAAGCGATCTGACTCATGAAATTCAATCTGAAAGATGGGGGAAGAAAAAAAAATCCCACTAACTTGTTTTGGAAGTCCATATCTCTATGGACGCAATAATATATATATATATATATATATATATATATATATATATATATATTTATTTATTTATTTATTTTATAATTTTTTTTTTACCGTGTACGATGACATATTATTCTACTCACCCTTCAACCATTGAACATTAAAAGGACAGTTAAAAGAGTAAAAGCATCAACAAGGTATTTTCAACAGACCATGAATAGGCCGAATCTCTGAAAAAGCATCTTTCCACAGCAAAATCGGTCAGTTAAAAATCACTGTGGTAATCTGTATTATGTAACATACGCCATAATAAAAACATCTTTTACTTCAGCATTGCGTGATACTATTTTAAAGTGATTTCAGGCATTTTGACACATAATAAATTGTATTGACCTGTGAAACCAAACCTGGAAAGAGACTTGAGGATTTGGGGAGGATTCCAGTGAATTATTAATGATATACATCGTAAATTAAATCGGGAGAACACACCACAAATGTGGAGTATATGTTGACCTTTATCATACTATTACAGCGAAATTCAAAAGTAAAAAAGAAAATAATCACGAGGAAAAGAATGCAGAGCTCTTACTATAGATATTCTTGTTATAACATGTCTCGTTAAAATACCAAGTGTTACGTTATTCTCATGTTATTCTTAGGCAAAACATGAAAGAAATCTGATAGCTCATTAAGTCAGTCTGACGGATCAGCTTTTTTTGTAGGGCAACCTTATGATTTGAAATGATTCGTTTCAGTCTTTTTGAATGGGAGTTCCTCAAACCGGAAGTGCCACCCATAATTCAGAACGCAGTAAACCCGTCAGGAATAAGGTGGATAGAGACATTGAGATGTGGGCTCTTTTGATTTAGACCAGTAAGAAACCACCTAGCAACCACTTATTATAGGATTTATATACTGTTATAGTATGTGTGCATATTTTAAATCAGCTTTGATTTTTATATTTCCAGGTTTAATTTTAATGTATTAGTATAGTAATGTATTTCATATTTCTATTTAGCTTTATTTTAGTTTTAGTTATTTTAATACTTTAACTTATTTTATTTTGGTTTGTTGCCATGCAACATTTCAAGTTTGCTAAGTTTTAAAGTTCACCCAAAAATGAAAATCCTTTCATCATTTACTCACTCTCAAGCCATCGTGGATGTGTTTATCTGAAGAAAGTAAGTCATATACATCAGGTATGGAATGAGAATGAGTTAATGGTAAGATCATTTTCATTTTCGGGACAATTGTCTCTTCTTTTTTTTTTTTTTTACATAATATTTATATTTTATGTAAATTCAGCTTTATTTAAATATTTTTATTTAAAAGGTTTTAATTCCCATGATTCTCATTTTCTCTGCAGTCGGAACCAGTTGTCCACTCTCCCCGCTCATTTGTGCCGACTGCCGCTCAAAGTTCTGATCGCCTGCAATAACAAGCTGGTATCACTGCCGGAGGATCTGGGCAAACTCAGACAGCTCACTGAACTGGTGTGTGGAACAGTTCTCTTAAACTCTGTAGTTTAGCTTCACATTTTTTCTCACTCATGCACATTACTCTCTCTCTCTCTCTTCAAGGACGTCAGCTGTAATGAGATCCAGACTCTTCCTCCACAGATCGGTCAGCTGGAAGTTCTTCGTGACCTCAACATCCGCAGAAACCACCTCGTTCGCCTGCCTCCTGGTCAGAAACGCAGGCACCTGCACCTGTATGCAATGAGTGATGTTTTCTAGTAGATGTGTTGTCATTTCTGTGTGTATTTGGTTTGCAGAGTTGGCTGAGCTGCCACTGGTCCGGCTCGATTTTTCCTGTAACAAGGTAACGACAATCCCTGTATGCTACCGAAATCTCAGACACCTTCAGAGCATCATTCTGGACAACAATCCTCTGCAGAGCCCACCAGCACAGGTAACACATGTCCCTGTTTTGATCCACATTAAACATCCTGTTTTACTTAGAAATAGGTCACTTTATGATTTATAAGATTAATGCTGTTTCAAAGCCTTTTGAGCCAACTGATTTTCAACTTCCTTTAGTGTTTAATGTTGCTGTTTGAGCATGAAAAAGATCTGCAAAGTTACAGAGCATAAAGTCACTAATTATTTTCTACATCACTAAGCAGTGTTTCTGAACTCCTCGATTAGGGCTGGGCGGTATGGCGATACATATCATAGTGATGGTATAAAATGTGTTTTTCATTACAGATTTTGCTATATCGGATATATCGCGGTATGTAAATATACGTGTAGCTCAGCAATATTGACAGAGTGATGAAACGCATGAATGAGCCAATAAAGAGCGGGACGAGCGTGATGTTAAAAAGAGTTAAGCTGTAAATAAAGAACTATGAGGTGCTTGCGCTGACTGACACACAGCGTAAGCGTGCACACGGAAAGCCGCGTCTCTCAGCATGTGATCGCGAATTCAGTTTTCTGTCATGGCTTATTGTGCTCAATGGCCGAATACACACACAATGATGTAAAAAAAAAACATCATGTGGAGTATTCAGTCAGTAAACGCAGCTGATTATATTTCAAGTGAAAGTAAACAGTTGTGTGTAAACCGGATGTGTATCAGTATAAAGGATCCGTGCATTCGACAGCAGCCTAATGTACAGTACCTGCTGCTCTCTGTGCCGTTACAGTTCATCAAACAGAAAGAAATAACTGAAATAACTTTACTTTTGAATGAATAACTTTTGCAGCTTTAATAAGTATTATTTTAAATTTAATTCATACAGTGAAGTTATTTTTATATCTGATTGTTCAATTTCTGTTAAATAAACCTATTGTACCTGAACATTTTTTTTTAAATTAATTAATATTTTTTTTTATATTGTATTTGTTCTATTGTTTGTAATTTGCTTCTTTGTTCTTATTTTTAATAACAAAATTATATTGATGTATATTTTTACCATGAAATAAAATTTCTTATAACGTAAATCGCCCACCCCTGACACCAATTTTAGTCTTGAGTTTTCTTCCCAAAAACAAAACAAAATTAAGACTTCCACATCCTGAGGACCATGTTTATTGATGTGTTTCTGCATCTTCCTACAGATCTGTATAAAGGGAAAGATCCATATATTTAAATATCTGAACATGGAGGCATGTAAAGCAGCATCAGATCTTCCAGACTATGACAGAAGACCACTGCCCTTTGGATCCTGGTGAGAACATACTTCATTTCTCTGGGTTTTGTGGGCATAATGTGGATCAAACTTTGATGTGCTCCCTGGCTTTCACTTGCACCCACATCCAATTTGAGCCAGTGTTTATCAGCTGTATCTCTCAGAGGACACACAGAGCAGGGCGATTTTGCAGATAAGAAGGGAGGGGAAGGAAAAGACACTGAATGAAAGATTGGAATGATTGCAATGAAGGTATGAAGAGAGGGAGAGATTGTAGCAACACCGGATGACGGTAGATGAAGTGATGTGGACATCAAACGTCTCAAGTGGCAGAACCATGTTCATACGATAGCTCGTTTTGTTGAGAAGAGGTCTGAGGTGTTTTTTTTGAGCAATCAGACAATTGTTTGCTCTGTTGCAATAAATGTCCAATAAAAAAAATATTAAATAAAAGGATGAAAAAAAAAATCCCATAGACTTACACTAAAGGAGGGACCCAAGCCATATCTAGACACCAGAATATCACAGAGACTTGAGAATAGGCTTCATTGATTTGGACCATTTAAGAAACCACCCACAACTATCAGATTCTTTTTTGCATGGTGGAAATTAAATAATGAAACAAAACCAAACAGACTTGGACTGAAAGGAGGACTCGAGGCTTTTATTTCAAGCCTAGAAAACGAAGTTCACAGAGATTAGAGAGTGGGCGTCTTTCATTTGGGCCAGTAAGAAACGTGTTTAAAAAACCACTTTAGCAACTGCATAGCAACGCCTTTGTAAAATATCTTGAAATTTGTACTTTATTTTATCTCTTGTAGGGTGGTATGTAGGTTAGAAATGAATTGCTTATTAAAGTTATTTCAGACATTTAGTAGACTATTTCTATGCATTTGTTCCTCATGAAGCAATATGATGATATGATGATGTTCTCTCTGGTCTGTCTCCTCTCAGTGTAGAGGATTTGTATTCTGGTCGGCCATACGGAGCTCTGGACTCTGGGTTTAACAGTGTGGACAGCGGAGACAAGAGGTGGTCAGGAAATGAGGCAAGTGCTTTTCAGGTCACTCAATCAAGACTCCAATCTATCCAACTCCATTATGTATTGCTCGTTTTATTTCATTTTTTTATTAAATCTGTTTTGCCTTTCCCCCACCATCTATCCCTTCTTAAAGCCTTCAGACGAGTTGTCAGACTTGCCTTTGAGAGTGGCAGAAATCACCAAAGAGCAAAGACAGAGACGAGAAAGAGAACGTGAGGATCATCGGACGGGGTCTCAAGTGACCAATGGGACAAGTGAGATTACACTTATGAAATGGACTCTAAACTCTAATGATAAGCCACGAGAAGCTGTGTATTGCAATAATTTTGTATTTTAAGCACTTTAATGTCTCTTTCTGTAGTGGACGCAGAGCTTGAACAGATAGACTTCATTGACAGCTGTACAGGGGATGATGATGATGAGGATGGGCGGAGTCGTAGAAGGGCGGAGCCAGTCAGCCTCAGCTCTCAGTTTATGGCTTACATTGAAAGACGAATTACCAGAGAGGTGCGTATTAGTATTTAATGGCTGATTCTGATTTTGCTGTTAGTTATCACAGGGTTTATGATAGCTTTAACTTGTTTCTAGGGTTCACCTGTGAAGACCAGCCCATCCAGAGACTTAAGAACTGATGACCCAAGACGTCAAAACTCCTTAAATAACCGGTACTGACCAAATTACACTGTCATAACAATATATTTTTTTTTATTTTTTTTGTATTAAATGATTACATTAAAATAAAAAGAATAGTCATGTGTTGTCACTAACAGTTGTTGTACTCTCTTCAGCGGTGGTTCAGATACAGCGGTCACGTCTTCATACGCTCATAACCAGGTAAGAGTCGCTGTATATACATGCTTCATGATGCAGTAAATCAAAACAGTGGTTTTACTGTGGTTCTGTCTATCAGCGGCCTGCTGGTGTGGCGTCAGGTTCTGGTGGCGGTGTGGAGAAAGTGAGACGAGAAGCTCAGCTGGCGGCACAGCGGTACGAGGAAGAGAGACAGAAAAGATCAGTGCAAAGAGATGCTGTTATGAATTACGCTAAGGTACTCGCACACACACACACACACACACACACACACACACACACACACAGACACATTTTTGTAGATTGTCATTTAGCATCATCCTGGTTCCCTTGGCTTTTGGATTATTGCAATAAATAAGGTCTGTGACAAACAGGTTTATGATTCTTACACGTTTTTATTTATCATGATAATCACAAATGAACACATTATGATTATGAATTTAAGTCTAAATACAATCACCAGAAGTAAAAAGTTAAGGGTAGTCTATAAATGAACTACACCACTTTGGGTTAGTTCACCCACAACTTCTGTCATAATTTACTCACCCTCACGTTATTCCAAACCCGTAAGACTTTCGCTCATCTGCAAAACAAAAATGAAGATATTTGAATGAAATCTGAGATTTCTGTCCCTCCGTTGACAGCTACGCTTTGACAGACCATTTTGTCGCTTCTAAAGGTTCATAAAGAGATTGTAAAACTAATCCATATGAATTGAGTGGTTTAGTCCAAATTTTCTATAGAGACACGGTCACTTTATATGATGAACGGATTTCATTTAGGCTTTTATTCACATATTAACATTGATCACTCACTGCACATATCAGATATGGTAAACAGAAGCTCAAGCATGCTTGATGTGCGAGAACCAATGAGGTTCATTCTCGTGTTACGCAGCACGTTTGAGCTTCCGCAAGAACCAATGAGGTTTGTTGTCACGCATCAAGCAAGTACAGTTGAGCTTCTGTTTATGTTCGCTGATCAATGTTTATATGTGAAGAAAAGCTTAAATTCAATCTGTTCATCATATGAATCTATTCAATCTCTTCAGAAAATTTGGACTAAACCGCTAAATCCATATGGATTAGTTTAACAATCTCTTTATGAATTTTTTGAAGTTACAAAGGTAGTTGCGTGTACTGTCAATGGAGGGAATTTTTTCATTTTTGAGTAAACTAACCCTAAAAGTTTCTGACATCTTTCAGTCTTCATTTAAAAACATTTTCCCTGAAAGTTTGAGTTTAAATAGTTTGCAAAAGCACTATTATAAACACAATGATGCTGTGAAAGCAGTTCAGCCTGATGTTTAATGTCCCAGACAACCTCCATTGTCCCGTTTAGTCACATGTTAGCAACCGCTTTTTCAAGACGAGCAAAAAATCACAAGAAGGTTTTACTGATGTATTTTATGCTGTAGAGTAAACCGTGAAAATATCTCGAGCTTGTGTTGACCACTGTAACGTACGACTTTTCCCTGGCTTTGAAGGTCTAGGGAGTGGGAAGGGCAACATTAAAGCACTGTTGAGCTATTTCTGTTATTAAAACACTGGGAGAGGGAATAAGGCAAGCAGGAACGGCAGAGCAGGTGAAACTTTATTTCTGAGTGCTATGATCAACAAAATGTGGAGAAGATTAAAGAAAATAATTATTTAAAAGGAAATATTTAAAAGGAAAATATCTATATACACACAGGCAATAATTCAAATACACTGAGTCTGGGGAGGAAGAAGGGAACTGGACAGTGCCAAAGCAAAGAATACAACAGAATCTTTCTAACCCGTTTTAACCTGTCTATTAAAAAAGAAAAGGTAGAACGAGAAATCTTCAAGGTCCAAGATGTCGTATCTACCATACACTAACTACCAAACCAAAAATACACCAGGTGGCACGTGACATGTTTCTGTATAAATACACCAGGATAGGGACATAACATTACTTACCTATCCCCTTTCCTCCATCCAGCACAAGCACAATGATAATTCTTTCAACAACTCAAGAATGAAGGAACCAAAATAGGGTCGGCAAGATAATGTTGGTTCACACGGTTACAGAAACACACTGACAAGAGTGCATAGTCACAGCTCAAGTCTATATGAAGGCAAGTCTCTTATTTCTGCATTGAGGTGTCCTTTTTATATTTTTGCGGGCTTCCGGTGGCGAAGCGGTCACAAATCACCATTTGACGTCAGCACGCTCAACTTCCCCTCTCGGATGATTAACAACAGCGGGAACCGATCAGCACGTCACCTGCGAAAATGAAAGAAAAAACCAAGAGCTGCAGAGAAAAAGAACAACACAACTAAACCACAGACCTTATTTCAGGAATTTAAATACCCATTGACAGGGCGATGGAACTCGTTTCCAAGTTTTGGCCTAGCAAAATACTACTGGCAAAATTTTATTAGCCTAAAACAAAACTTTTTGTACAAAAATACGTCCTCCCTGCAGCAGTCTATAGCTATTAAGTCTTGTTTTAGGTTGCTAAAATTTTGCCAGTAGTCAACACAATTTAATATTAGTATAATAAAAGTTGCAGCAATAATATCAAATAATGTTGGATTTGAAAAAGATACATTAACATTGAGAGATGCTCTGAAGGGTGACATTTGATCTGTAGCATCCAAATCCCAGTTGAAAACTCCCAAATTATGCACCATGCCACCATATGGGAAGACATTTTTCTGTCTTTGTACTTTCAGCATAAGTCAACTCCGAGCCCTACGAAGCTCAGTCCAACAGACAGTGAGGTGAGTCTCATCCTCAGATTTGCACATTCACTTCCTCCCTGTCCATCTGTGTGTGTGTGTGTGTGTGAGAGAGAAAGAGAGAGAGAGAGAGAGAGGGAGAGAGAGAGAGTCTGTAGTCATATGCATTACTGTCCCACCCCAGAGTCTGTACCCCTCCCGACGGTCAACTCACACCGATGACTCCGCCCTCTTCATGGTAAGAGCCAATCAGCTCGGATCATGCGCCATCCTCATCTCCTTTCTCACTGTGTTCTCTTCCCTTAACAAATGTTAGTATTAGTCTTTAGAACTTAGCATAATGTATTAACACGATTTAAGGTTATTTCCATTTAAAACTGCTTTTCTGATCAGTTTGAACTGCTAACATGTTTTGAAGGTGCACTCAGTAATTAGTAAGTTTTACCCATAAAAAAAGTATCACATTATTTTTTTATTTATATATAGTAATCACATTATATCTTGTAATTGATAGTTATTACTTTGTTTACTTACTGAATGCACCTTTAATATTAGATGCTTTTCCTAGTGTGCATCTTTAATATGCTTGCCCTGCTTCTTTTTGCTTCCCTGTCTGTCCCTTTACTTTCTGTCTCTTTCTCTACTTTTCTCTCTCTCCCTCTCTCTGTCATATGTTGGTTCTGTCTGTGTCAGAGTGAGTTTGAGCCTCTACTGATATTTGAGATAGACACAGATACCAACACTATAAAGAAGAGGCCAGACCCTCACAAACAGGTGAAGGAGACACACAGAAACGGTTATCTGCTGTCAAAATGGAGACTTAGCATAAATAGTTTTTGTTAGTGGCGTTTTCTAAGTCAAGCATCACAATTAGTGTTGGTTATAATTAGGGTTAGGAAAATGAATGAACCCTGAAATGTTGCATGTTGCAAAACTTCCCAGTTTCATTAGTACATTTTAAATAATAAATAATATGTATTTGTTTGTTTGAAGCCTGCAGATGATCTGCCTTCCTTATTTTATTTCTGTAGATGCAAATAAGCTTATTGTGGCTGTTTCTTGATCATTTTACTCTCAAAACATGTATTAAACGTTAATATTAATTTATATGAATGTGTTCAAATTTTTTTTTTTTTTATATTTTTTATAAAGCTGACTCCTTCAAGAAAACGTTCAGCATTTGTAGAATAAATTAAACCTTATTTAATGGATCACTGCTGTAATATTTCCTCTTCATGATATGTTTCCTGCAGTATTTTCAGTAATAAACACTTACACTTTCTCAAACCTTCTATTTATTTCCTACGTTCGTCCTTTATTTCTCCTCCTTTCGTTTCATTTCTATCCTCTCCTCATTTCTTTGTGGCTGGCTAGCCTCTCTCTGCTGTGCCGCTGGATGGGTGTGTGTCTCCCGCTTTATCCGTCGCCCCCTCCTGTACGCCGCAGGTACTGAACCGCAAGAGCCTGGAGGTGATCGGCCTCTAGATGCAAATAAGCTGACTGGATGTTTCTTGAAAATTTTACTCTCAAAAATTCACTACACAAAGATATCGAGATGGTTGCACTCAGATCTAACACCCTGTCATATCCAGGCAGAATGAATATGACAAGTTTCATTGAGGAAGTTGTGCTGGATACCTATCATGTCCTGCTTGTGTAGGATTTCAGCTGATTCATGTACATATTTATTTAGGGTTTGGAAGTTCTCACATTAAAAGCGTGACATAAAGTGAGGTCACCTGTGGGCGAATCTTACAAAAACTGCTAAGAGATATTGGCTACTTATTTATTTTTGAGATTCACACCTAGAGTTCACTTTAAAGCGCATATCCATAGATTCAGTGTTCATTATCTGATATTTCAACTCATTTGACCTTTTTCACTTCTTGTTTTCTCTCCAATTGAACTCCTGTCTTTGGTAGCAAGGTGAAGATTATGCCTCACTGTCACCCACTGGTATGTATTCCTTTAAATCATGAACTCCTCTCATTCTCTCTTTCCTCACTGCTGTTTTTTTATTTATTTAAATATTTGCCCCACATCTCTTTTTGACAATGTTTTGCTTGTCTTACAGCCCTCCAGTCACCCACTTACCCCAGCCCTGCTGCCCCGCCCCCCTCCCGCGGCCTCATCCTGCGACCTGAGAGTTACCTGTTCCGCCTGAGTCAGCGAGAGGAGAAAAAAAAAGGTTTGTTTACCTTATGCAGCTCATTGCTTCTCTGTGGGAAATTTGTGATGTAATGATTAATCATGATTCGTATACTGTACCGTTCAAAGGTTTGGGGTGGTAAGATTTACTACTGCTCACCAAATCTGCATTCATTTGATCAAAAATACAGCAAAATATGTAGCGAGATATTATTACAATATAAAATAACTGTTTTCTATTTTGATATATTTTTAAATGTAATTTATTTCTGTGATCAAAGCGGTATTTTCAGCTCATTACTCCAGTCTTCAGTGTCAAATGATTCTTCAGAAATCATTCTTCAGAAATCATTCAAATATGCTGATTTGCTGCTAGAAAAACATTTATTATTATTATTAATTTTTAAAAAACTGTTGTACTGCTTAATATTGTGGTGGAATCCATAATGCATTTTTATTTCAGGATTATTTGATGAATAGAAAGGTCAAAGAAACAGCATTTATATGATATAATATAATATATTTATGATATATATCCCCAAATCATCACCACAACACATTCTTGACATACAAGACAATTTAAGTGAAATAACACTATGAGCACTTTATTTAAAATGGGCAATATCAACTTAACTATTCGTTACTGTCTACGTTTAGACTATCTGTCTATATTTTTGTCTTTTCTGTCACTTCTGATCAATTTAATGCTTACTTGCTGAATAAAAAGCTTTACTTTCTTTCAAAAAGAAAGTTCATTTAGTTCTCCCAAAAGGCGTTCCTAGAACTGAAATCGTTCCCAGTTCCTGCGGTGCAAACACACCAAAAAGTGGGTTAATAGTTCTAGTAGTTTCCTCCGGTGCAAAAGTCCCTAGTGTAAATGAAGTGCAAAAATCAGTGTCAGCCTAAATATTACAATATTTTGTAATAAACCTCTGAACAAAATGTGTTTTATCAATCACTTGTAGTCAGTAGTTTTGTGTATTAAAATTAATGTTTAATCATTCGGTATCGTTGTTTCCTAACTCTCATGAAATAATTTATGTGCACAGTGTTGTACCACCGCCTATTAATTATTTTCATTAAAGAGCTGGATGGTTTGTCTTGAAATCTTAAGTAAAGGATTTTCTGAAATGCGTATGGAGAAAATATGAGAAATACTGTAAAAAAAAAAAAAAAATCTGAAAAGGTGGCAGTGTTGTTCCTGTTAACTAAAACTATCAAAAATCGTGTTCGTTAATTTAAGAAAGCGGAAATAAAGTATAAATATTAGATGACCAACTTTAAAATAAAAATTAGAAATGTTGCCTTTGCAACTAACTGAAAATTAGTTTGTTGAAGTACTAAAATGACTTAAACTGAAAGAAATGTAAATTAAAGCTAAATTGAAATTTAAAAAAAAGAGAAAAACAAAATTACTAATACTCAAACTAAAATAAATAAACATAAAAGCTATTAATAAATACTATTATTTAAATATAAAATTTTCACTGAAGTTGGCAGTCACTGTTGTGCTCTTTTACAACGACACGTCTATCATCGTTCCTAATTAGAACGTGCTCATGTAATTGCGCAGTGACGTATTTCTAATGGCATGTGTGACCATTTTGCAGGAGAATCTGGCGCACAGAAGGCGGAGCCAGTGGAAGCCACTCCCACACAGAGTCCAGCCCCAACAGGAGAGGAGGCGCTACTGATAGAGCAGCTGAGAAGGGTGCGTCACGCAAACTCCTCCTCCACTTGTTATCCATTATTCATTTATTTATCTATTGTTTCATACATGTATGCATGTGTGTGTGTGTGTGTGTGAATATATATGTATATATACTCATTTATATTGTATTATGCTGTCCTGTTAAGCATATATAATTCAAATCAAAATATTACAACACAAATAATATTGTTGCCCTGCTGTAAGTCTAATTTTTCATCCATGTAGAATATTGAGTGTCGACTCAAGGTGTCTTTACCCACTGATCTTGGGGCAGCTTTGACTGACGGGGTCGTGTTGTGCCATCTGGCCAACCACGTGCGTCCCCGATCCATACCGAGCATCCATGTACCCTCACCGGCAGTGGTGAGTGACTTTTGGGGTTTATTTTGCTCATAACTTCATTTATACCTTTTTGTGTATGTTTGTGTTTGCGCATAGGAGTACATAGTTTCATCTTTTCTTTTTCTTTCCAGCCCAAACTTACAATGGCCAAGTGTCGACGAAATGTGGAGAACTTCCTAGAGGCGTGCCGCAGAATTGGAGTTCCTCAGGTAGACTTGGTCTCCTACACTTCAAGCTATTTCCTTTTTCATGGAATTTTTTTTTTTTTGAAAGTTTAAAAATCAAATTAAGAAATAGCTTCTCAAACGCATGACGTTTCATGTTTTCGTCAAAACTAACTGGGCTTTTAACATCTTTTGCTGTGTCCTCTAATGCTCTAAAAATGCTCTCTCCCCCAATTCCCTTCCAATTTCAAACCATCTCACATCCCATCAACCTCTCATTGTGTTTTATTTGAACACTCATGTTCACCTTCCTCCCTGCGGGCAGGATAGTTTGTGTTCAGCGGGCGACGTGCTGAAAGGGGAGGTTGTTTGTGTGTTCAGGCTGGTTGAGGCCTTGCTCGCCCTGGCACCGCCTCCCCTTCGCTCCGCCCCTTCTACCCAGCTGGCTGGATTCGCCCTCTTCTACCTGTCAATCATGTCGCTGCTATGTGTTCTCTACTGCCACCTGGTGCCAAGCTGTTAAATCACACTTCCATATTGATCACTGCACTAAAACAGTCAATTGGGTTTTTTTGTGCACAAATGAGCAGATTTACAGGATAGCCAGTGTTTGTGCACACGTTTATAGTGTTCTAGTGCACATCATTGATACTTTGCTAAGCTCTGTCCGACCCCTTTGTGTAATGTTGCTCGCTCAGGCAAGCTTTAAAATAGCAGTAAAGCATGCTCATAAGGTGGTACAAATGGATTGAATGGTAGCCTATTACATGGACTGGTAATAATTGTATTTGCAATTTTCTTTAAAGAATTTAAATTACCGTTCAAAAGATTGATGTCGGTAAGATTTTTTTAATGTTTTTGAAAGAAGTCTCTTATGGTCACCGAGGATGCATTTATTTGATCGAATATACAGTAATATTGTTACAATATTAATAGTATTACTATTTTAAAGAACTATTGTCTATGTGAATACATTTTAGAATGTAATTTATTCCTGTGATGCAAAGCTGAGTTTTCAGCATCATTACTCCAGTCTTCAGTGTCACATGATCCTTCACAAATCATTCTAATATTGATTTTCTGCTCAAGAAACATCTCTTATAATTATCAATGTTGATTTATGGAATCGAAGTCAGATTGTGGTGTCAATATTTTTGCACAAATAGTGATACATTTTTTTCAGGATTCTTTCTGAATAGAAAGCTAAAAAAAACATTTTTTTAAAATACATTTTTTTAACAATATAAACAGTGTTGGGGAAATTACTTTTAAAAGTAGTTATAATATTGCATTACTTCCTAAAAAATTAACTATTTACGTTGCTCAGTTACATTTTATTGAAAGTAAATAAATATTGAAAATGTTACTTTTGCTTTACTTTTTCCTCACCTCGTTGTTCACCTTGCTTGTACAAAAGTTCTATTTTTGGCAAATATAATGGTCTATTTTATATCAAAATAAGCCTCAGACTTAAGGAAATGCAAATTCACACCTGCACACCTTTCAGCTTTGCTGCCATTCTGGATTGCAGGAGAAGAAAGTTCAACACTATACTTCAGCATAAATTAAAAAAAAGAAACACAAATGTGATGTTTAACTACAGTATTTTTGGCTTATTCTTACAGTTGAATTGGATCATTAAAGGTCATCAGCAAGGACATTGGTTAAAGTGAGATTAAATACATAAAGTATATTTAGCATAGTTATTTAACACATTTAATTACTGCAGGTTTGTGTAATATTCTGAGATGCATTTCACTGTTTTTATTTATTTTGAGGAATACGGAGTCTGTTTTTCTGCAAGTGAGATGAGTAAATGCTTGCTCACATTTAGTCTGGAACTACAATAACCATCATCTTACACAGCGCACACAACGCCTTTACACTTACTCTCGACTGTTCTCAATAATGGGACAGGAGAGATGTCAGTAAATAAATTAGAAAACAAAGGAACTTGCGTTACTTATATTTTGTTAAAATTTAAAAGTATTATTTTACTAGTTACTTGAAAAAATAAATCTGATTACGCAACTCATTTCTTGTAATGTTACTTTCCCCCCAACAGTGATTATAAATGTCTTTACTGTCACTTTTGATCAATTTAATGCATCCTTTTTTCTTTCTTTTTTTTTATCTTACACCAAATTTATGGACAGTAGTGCACATTATCAGTTAACTGAAAAGACGAACGCCTCATTTCATGGTTGATAAATGGCAATAGTTGCTAAGGTGTGGTCAGTTGCGCTCTAAGGTGGGGCTTAGCAAAGAGTCAATTGAGAGTTTTATATATATGTGTGTGTGTGTTGTGTAGAGAGAGCACATTTCCATAGCTAAATTCAAAGCTTCGTCAAAAAGCACAAAAATGGGTGGTTTCCCCCATTCAGCCTTAAACAAGTGGACAGAACAAGCTGACTTCTCTGTGAATGAGCCCTTTGTATGTTAGTTCTGCTGCACATTTCCCCAAAGTCTGATAAAGTGGAGGAGTATTTTGTGTTTCTGTGAGGGTTTCCGTGAATGAATAAGACCGTGTGGAGGATGCCAAACCGTTTTATCCCTTTGTGCCTTACTGTGTGTATGTCATTGTCTTCCATCTCACAGTTAACACAATAGTTCTCCAAAAATAACATTTACTCACATTTATGTCGTTCCAAAACTGTATGAGTTGCTTTCTACCATGAAGCACAGAAGGAGAAATTTAGCATACTGTCTGAGCTGCTCTTTTCCATAAAAAAGGGAATAGGGACGGGAGCCTTTAAGGGCCAAAAATGACAAAGCAAGGGCACTATAGAACAGCCTACCTTAAATTGCATAGTAAAAAGGTAGTTCACTTAAAAATGAAAATTAAGTCATTATTGGTGTTGTTCTAATGCCATATACCTTTCTTCCTTTTTCAGACCACAAAAGGGGATGTCAAAAATGTCCTTATAATGATAGTGCATAGCGACTATGGAGCTAGAATTGTCTTTATTACATGCGAGAAAATAAATGATCTGAGAGAAAAAAAAAACTTGGTGAGAAAGTTATCACACTGATAGCAAAGAAGCATTTCTAATAATATATCACTAATAATATAATACACATTCATGAATATGAGTGCTATTTTTTTAATGTTTAATCTTCAGTGATGCTGAACTTGCTCAGCCAGCTACCCATCGAGTTGTGTGTCATCATCTTACATTGCAGTGTCCGAGCTCAACTAAGGCAGAGGCGGCATCTATCTAGGTGAACCGAACAATGGTGTAATGATTCAGTTCGACTCCCAAGACAAGACGATGCTCACCCGACTGGCCAATAGGAACGTGGCCCCGCCCATGACACAATTTTCACAGCGAAAGCAAAATCCTGACACAAGAGCAAGAAATTACATAGAGAGCAAAGAAAAGCGTTTTGAGAGAAACACTTTTTTTTTTTTGAGAACATGTTTTCACACTGATAGCAAAAAATATATATTTTAGATTTTTTTCACATTTAGATTTTTTTATGTTTTATGAGAAAATACTTTATCTCAAAACTTTTTAGTCTCAAATATTATTATTTTTGCTATTGTTATGAAAACTTTTATTTTCTTGCATGTAATAAGGACACAATTCTAACTCTATAAGCAACCACAATCAAGCTTTTTGCCAAGGTCAGGATTTTCGATAAATAATCCAAACCAAACCCTATCGTATACCCCGGGCACTTGGAATATACGACTCATGTTGAATAGGATCATTCTGTGATACTCCTGCGGCTTTTTTCAAAGCTTGATACAGGACATTTTTCTTTTAAATTCTCCTTTTTTTAGTCTGAAAAATAAGGGCATACGATATTAGAACAACACCAGGGTGAGTAAATTACTTAAGTAATATAGTGCATGTTATATGAACTACTGATATGAGATGTTTTTTGAAGCCTGGCAGTCCCTGAGCTAATTTATTTTTGTTCATATACCTTTCAGTAATATACAAGTAGATTTGGAGTCATTTGTGTGTAAAATGGAATTTTCCAAAACTCTCTGGATTCACAAATGCTTTGTAAACTTCAGATTTGATCATGTGTATGTTAATAAATTCCAATCATTTGTAACTAGGCTGCTCATTCAGAATTAGCATAATCCCGCCCAAAAATTACAAATTACAAAGTGAATTGCGTATACTGGAGCGCTGTGGGAACTTCTGGACTACCTTTTCAAGTTTAGTTCCAATACATTACATAAATGCAAAAGGAATTATTTGGCATATTTACATGCCTAACCCCATGCCTGTAAAATTAAACGTTCTTCCAGACAAATGCTACTGGTGCACAAAATCATTGGAATATAATAAAAAGGAGAATGGACTGCCACAGATTTAAATTTTTGTTCATCTATCAAATGTATTTTTACATGTGACCAGAGGCGGACAGAGTACACAGCTTCATTACTTGAGTAAAAGTACAGATACCCCTTGCTAAATTTACTCAAGTACAAGTAAAAGTACTACAGTCAGATGTCTACTTAAGTAAAAGTACTGAAGTACTTGTTTTTAAAGTACTTGAGTATCAAGAGTACAAGAGTACATTTTCTAAATATTGCATTACTACTTCTACAGTGCTTACATTTATGTACAGAAACGTCCTACATGGAGTTATGAAAAATGTTAATGTTAATACTGGAGAATGTAAAAGGAATTGAAAGTAAAATCAAGTCATTTTCATCTTTTTACCATGTTCCTTTATTTAACATTTAAGAAAATTTAAGAAAAATGTAAATAGTCTGGCGAGGTGGGGCCACGGGTTGGGACATTCCCGGGATGGACCTGCTGCATCTTCTTACATTTTTTCGTCCACGGTTTAGTCTCTTATAATGCTGCGTTCCAGGCAGGTTTTTGAGCACGTAAATCACGACTACAAACCACGACTCTCGACTTTGTAGCGTTCCAGGCCAGTCACGCCAAACTAAGTTACCTGAGCGAAAGGATTTTTTTTTTCATAAGCATGATCAATGCTGTCAAGTTCAGGTTTACGTCACCTTAACATTTCCATGCGGCAATACACTTTCACGACATACTTATTGTTTCAGACATATAACATTGTAATACATAATCATGTGTGTATTATTATTATCATTATTATTATATTATTATTAATTTGACTGCAACGTTATATTGTCCTAAAGTGTATTCTCACGTGTACCGCCTGCAGAAACACTGCGTCTGTAGGGGCTGCCATTTTTGTTTTGTATGGTTTCGCGGGCTATGTGACGTCAGAGCTCGTAACTGGGAGTACATCGATCTAGTACAATATTTGCCTCTCTAATGTACTTGAGTAAAGTCATGAGTACTCCCCAAAAATGATACTCGAGTAAAGCACAGATCCCTCAAAATTGTACTTAAGTACTGTACTCAAGTAAATGTACTCCGTTACTGTCCGGCTCTGCATGTGACTAATTGGTTAACTTTAAAAAAAAAAATTTTTTACAATTGTTTAATTGTATTGTAATATTAATAAATGGCAAATAGTGTTACCAAATTGCAGTGTATTCAGTTTGTAAAAATAAAAAATAAATAAAAGTATAATCTTTTCATATGAATACAAACACTTTCATGAAACTGGAAGTTACGTCAGAAGGGCTTTACTAATGATTTGCACAAAAATCAATTACGTTTCAATGAATGGCCTCACATTGGGGAAAAAAAGCAGCCACAACTTTGTGTTAACATCTCCTTTTGTGAAGAAAGTAAATCATACATTTGAAACGACTTAAGGTGTGTAAATAATGTCCGAATTGTCATTTTTGGCTGAACTAACCCTTTAAAAGGCTAGAAAACATCTCGCTATCCGCTCTTAACGCTACAGTTATCAAGCATCTTGCCAGTCTTGCACCAGAACACCGTTTACTCACTGAAATAACACTCCTTGTCAACCAGTATACCTGTAGTTAATTAATATACTGTGTAATATAATCCTAACACGCATAGGAAAACACAACACCGGTCACATTAGAGTGTGTAAGCGTTTGTGTCTGTCAGATTTGTGTGCCATATTGCCTGATTTTCCTACAGTCTGACTTGTCCTCCTCTGCTTTTCTACAATAAAATAAAAGTCAAGTATTCACCGTAGATGTGTGTTTTATCAGTAGTTTAGTTGTGTGTTTGTGTCAGTCACAGCTTTATGTTGGGTTTATGTTGGTGCTGCAGTGGTAAATGCTTGGCTGGCATGTTCTGGATTGTGAAAATAAGTTGGATCGCTTATACAATACTGGATTTTAAAGACTTTTATGCTCACCAAGGCTGCATTTATTTGATCTAAAAGACAGTAAAAACAGTGAAATATCATTACAGTTTAAAATGGCTGTTTTCTATTTGAATATATTTTCAAATGTGATTTATTCCTGTGATGCAAAGCTGAATTTTCAGCATCATTACTCCAGTCTTCAGGCGCATTTCTTATTATCAATTCAAACAATGCTGCTTAATATTATTGTGGACACGGTGATACACTACCGCTCAAGTTTTGGGGTCAGTCAGATTTAAAAAAAAAAAATAATATTAATACTTTTAGTCAACAAGGATTCACTAGGTTGGTCAAGTTGACAGTAAAGAGAATTATAATGTTACAAAAGTTTTCAAATTCAAAAGAACAGAATTTAAATTTGAAACTTGGACTTGTGTGTTTGAATCCTGAAAAAAAGTATCATGTTTTCCACAACAATATTAACGCTAAAGAACCATCATTCAACGTTGAGTACCAGCAATAATTAATAATAATTGAGCATCAAATCAGCATATTAGAATGATTTATGGAGCATGTGACACTGAAGACTGGAGTAATGAGGAAAATTCAGCTTTGCATCTAAAATATATCCACATAGAAAATGGTTATTTTAAATTGTAATAATATTTCACAATATTACTGTTTTACTGTATTTTTTATCAAATAAATAGTTAGCATAAGAGACTTCTTCCAAAAACATTTGAAAATCTGAATTTTTCCAAACTTTTGGCCTGTAATGTAGATGGAACCTTACACTATTTGAAATATAGTTCGTGTTTTTTGCACATACAGGCATGATTTGGTTTAGGAGTTGGTTCAGTTCACCAACCCAAAGCATGTGCAATAACAACCAATACTCTCGCCGGCTAGTTCCTGGTTTGTGTCACACAGGTTTCTGTCTAGCAGGTTTTGAATGATTTTTCCGTCTCTCTTCATCTCCTTCATCTTTCTTTACAGTTTCCAAAGGTCATTTTGATTTAAGCCCTTCCTTAGTTGTACATTATCTGCTTTATTTGAGTTTATCCATTGTAATCATTTATTTTAAGTTATAATTTTGTTTCTCCATTGACATACCATTTTTGTCCCTTTTTTGTTCGCCCCTGCTTTGTGTGTGTGTGTGTGTTTGTGTGTGTGTGTGTGTGTGTGTGTGTGTGTGTGTTTACGGCCGCAGAGCCAGCTGTGTCTTCCCCTGCACATACTGGAAGAGAGAGGTTTGGCTCAAGTGGCCGGGACGGTTCGTGCCCTCCTCGATCTGGCTCCTCCAAAGCACACGCCGTCCCCCAGCACGACCCCAACCAGTCCCAGCACTGCGTCTCCTCTCGCTCTGTAGGACCGAGATGTCAACGGGCCAATAGCAAGGAATCTCCTCCCATCAGCCCCAGAGATCTTTAAGACTACTTCCTGTTCTAGAGAGACCCCTTGAACGGTTCTGTAATGGTAACACACTCACACACACTACCTTCTTTGTGAACACACCGCTTTTCAAACCCCAAACCAGTCTTGAGACCGCAGAGGGGGAGAAGAGACGACTGACGGGACAGAGAAGCATGTCCAGAGACTTCTTTGAAGCAATATTTCTTTTGTTTTAACAGTTAGTTTTACACTTTAATATCTTTAACTATTATGGGTGGTGTTGCATTTGTATTTCTATTATTATTATTGACTCTCAAGTGATGTGGGAATGAGAGTTGGCCAAAACTACCCAAGCTCACGTTACAGTGGCTGATGGTTAAATCTCACTAAACCTGTCTGGGTCACATTTCACCCTGAAATTATATAAACAAGATATTATACTTAAGAAATGTAAAAAAAAAAAAAAAAAAAAAAAAAGATTGGGGGGCCCTTTGGGTTTTTGTGACATTGTTTTCATGACAAATGAAACAAATTACGGCAGCGCAAAACTATGATTAAATATTATTTAACCTGTAAAGTATTTATACATTTAATTTAATTTATTAAATTAAATTACATTTACACATTTAACTTATATGAGTTTTAAATATAAATCATTGTATAGTCATAGTTTTACTGTATTACAGTAATGAGAATATTGAATAATGATTATAAAAAATGAAAATAAAAACTTCCAAGCGCATCAATGTAATGAGAATTTAGGTAGGAAATGAGCTTAATTGTTCTGAAAATAATGTCACAATCTAATTTAGGCAAAAGAAAATGTATATTTGGGGTGAAGTGTGGCATGTTTGCGTGAGATTCAACCAGGAGCCTTTGAAAACAATCCAAACCAGCTTGTATATGACTGAATACACTAATTAGCCATGGTCTTTGATGAACACATGAGGGAAACAGGACTGAGATGTAATCTAATGAATGTTTCTGTCTGGAGTTGCCACAGGGTTTTGTTGTAATGACACTTTTCATGCTACTTTTAATACTACAAACACAGGAGGAAAAAAACTATTAACTTTAAGAGCTCACAGACTGTATTTGACCTTGTAAAACTGAGAGGTATATTAAAGTGCTATAGCAAGGTTTAGCATGATGGGCACAATTTTTTTTTTTTTACAAAACAAATATATGTAAAGATGTTTGATACAGTAAATGATTGAAACACTTATTCTATTTTTATAGGCTTGGTCGCACCGAGCTGATAAACTGACGAGGGCTGATTTATATTGCTGTTGTGTTTCTATATGTAACAGGTCTTGCATGCGTGGGATTCTGGGTGTTGGGAGTTAGACTGAAATAGAACAGCAGTATAAAAGCTGTTTTTTTTTTGTTGTTGTTTGTTTTTTCCATTTCATTTTTATTCAGATTGTTACATTGCCATCGCATGGCTTTGCTTATGATTGTCTGCTAACACCACACTCATTTCATCCGTGGCCTAGAGCTGGATGCATGTGCGCCTCGAGCCTGAAAAGCACAGATGTTGTTCACTCGTTTAGGCTGTTGTCTTTTAAGAGGCTGTGCCACACGCTGTTACTTCCCACACGGATCTGCTGCATCGTGCCAGAGTTACTGGAGTGAGTCCTGAACTTCCAGCTGAGCTTTTTCTCCACGCTTAAAACGGGGCCAGGTGTACAAGTGTGAACCTCACGAACACAGTCGAGAACATGGCCACGTCGTTTCACCCCAAAATCGAAAGAAAAAAAAGTGCATTTTTATGCACATTTTCACTACAAATTTTCATTGAAAAGAAAATTATGGATTAAAGTCCTTTAAAATGTTTTGTATGTCTGTATATATATATATATATATATATATATATATATATATATATATATATATATATATATATATATATATATATACCTTCTTTTTTTTGAGAATAGGAATTACAAAAAGTAATATAAAAAAAAAATATATATATATATGTATATATATATATATATATATATATATATATATATATATATATATATATATATATATACTTAATTTTTCTTTTTTTAGTAATGACATTTTGTGGCAAAAATCTGCTTTTTTATTATGAAAAGTATGTCACAATACAAAAACATCTTAAAAGTAGGCTACCTTTTTCGTTATGGACACTATTATTTCTGTTTTTTCTTTTCTTTTGATTTTACGGTGAAATGTGACCGGACAGGTTTTCATGAGATTCACCCATATGGTCATGAACATGCTGTGCTATTAACGTTGATTTCGAATGTAAAAATGCAGCATTTTCAAAGCTTCCTCATAATCTTTAATGCGACAAGAAAATATTGAGAGAGGAAGAGTGTAGAAGAATCATGTAAGTTACTGTTTTAACTTGCTTTTTTTAGAGACGTTGAGTTTTTAAAAGGGAAGTTAAAGGTGGGTGAAAAATTTATTACAAAAAGGATTTGTGTAGATATATTTTTAGTATGTTCTTATTTTTCTCTATAAAATCAATTCTTTTGACTAGGGTGTTTCCCCAGCACAAATCATGTTGTTTCTTCTGCAGGGTTTGTCCCTGCGTGTCTGTACAGTAAATAAATACATTCCATACGTTTACAAGTATGTACCACTGTCCACCCGAAACACGAGGAGCTACTGTGCGCTTTCAGACAACCGAAACATGTGCCCTTTTTAGGTTTTTATTTTCACAGCGGTTATGTTTTTAAACACATTTCCCTGCAAAACATTTGCTGTAATGTTTTTATGTTGGAAAAAAAGATAAAGAATAAAATTCTGGTCTGAACATTTGGATTCGTGAAATACATAAATAAAATTTTTCCCATTTCTGCAGTGGTTTTGTTTATTTGTGCTCTTGCGATGTGGTTTGGATGCCACAGAGTCTCATCTTACAGGTTTTTGTCATGATATTCTGCGTCAGGTATATTTGTATAATGACACATTACACTGTACACTTGAGTGCTGTCCAATGCAAAGGTTTTCATGCAAATGTGAGCTAGTTTTATGTCTCCCGTATCACTCCAAGCTTTCTTCTCATGCAATAATTTAAACACAAATCAATATTTCATGTCCCAACTAGTTTTATTTGAAAAATCCCAGAATTGATCATGAAAAAAAGAAATTTATACAAAAATGCTGACAAAAAAAAAACAAAAAACGCTAAAACCAGCCTAGGCTTAAACTGGTTTTAGCTGGTGGCAAAAGTGTGGCAAAAAACGCTGCACAACGAGCAGAGGTGACCGGACCCTGATGAAGATTGTGGAGAAAGACCGATTCCAGACCTTGGGGGACCAGCGGAAGCACTGGACTGAGTCTGGAGTAGAAACATCCAGAGCCACCGTGCACAGGCGTGTGCAGGAAATGGGCTACAGGTGCCGCATTCCCCAGGTCAAGCCACTTTTGAACCAAACAGCGGCAGAAGCGCCTGACCTGGGCTACAGAGAAGCAGCACTGGACTGTTGCTCAGTGGTTGCATGTCATTCGGAAATCAAGGTGCCAGAGTCTGGAGGAAGACTGGGGAGAAGGAAATGCCAAAATGCCTGAAGTCCAGTGTCAAGTACCCACAGTCAGTGATGGTCTGGGGTGCCATGTCAGCTGCTGGTGTTGGTCCACTGTGTTTTATCAAGGGCAGGGTCAATGCAGCTAGCTATCAGGAGATTTTGGAGCACTTCATGCTTCCACCTGCTGAAAAGCTTTATGGAGATGAAGATTTCATTTTTCAGCACGACCTGGCACCTGCTCACAGTACCAAAACCACTGGTAAATGGTTTACTGACCATGGTATTACTGTGCTCAATTGGCCTGCCAACTCTCCTGACCTGAACCACATAGAGAATCTGTGGGATATTGTGGAGAGAAAGTTGAGAGACGCAAGACCCAACACTCTGGATGAGCTTAAGGCCGCTATCGAAGCATCCTGGGCCTCCATAACACCTCAGCAGTGCCACAGGCTGATTGCTTCCATGCCACGCCGCATTGAAGCGGGTTATTTCCGCAAAAGGATTCCCGACCAAGTATTGAGTGCATAACTGAACATAATTATTTGAAGGTTGACTTTTTTTTGTATTAAAAACACTTCTTTTATTGGTCGGATGAAATATGATAATTTTTTGAGACAGGAATTTGGGGTTTTCATGAGCTGTATGCCAAAATCATCAGTATTAAAACAGTAAAAGACGTGAAATATTTCAGTTGGTGTGCAATGAATCTAAAATATATGAAAGTTTAATTTTTATCATTACATTATGGAAAATAATGAACTTTATCACAGTATGCTAATTTTTTGAGAAGGACCTGTATATGTGCACAACTGGTAAATATGATTGAAGATGGATGTAAAAATAAATCTGCATTGTTTATCCTTTTGATATTTCATTCAAATCACTGAAAACTATAACTTTCATTGAAGTATAAGAATTGAAGGTGGGTGGTAAATCACATTATGAAATAAATGCTTTTCTCCAAAACACGTTGGCCACAATTATTGGCACCCATTTTATTAAATACTTTTTGCAACCTCCTTTTCCCAAGATAACAGCTCTGAGTTCTGAGATATTTTACTCAATAATTCTATGGGTGCCAATAATTGTGGCATGTGTTTTGGAGGAAAACATTTGTTTCATAATGTGATTTTTGCTATTTATATATATTTATTTTTGAATGAAAGATCAAAAGGATAAACATTGCAGATTTATTTTTACAGCCATCTTTGATCATATTTACCAGTTTTGCCAATAATTCTGACCATGACTCTATATATTACATGGGGGAAAAGCTATGATGTTGACTGTTCAGTTCCATTGCTTTACATCTTAATAAGTCCATCCTGAAATGCATGAGATGTTTTTAGTGAGGTCTGGTTTGGCCTTTAACTCATCTGCAGTCTGTTCTAATCCAGTCACCAAAACCAGCATGATATCCGTCAGTTCTGAGGACCTGCACAGGCGCAGAACTTCAGTGAGTCTGTAGAAGCTGAGAAACCGAGTTTGTGTAAAATAGTCCCCTGAAATGCTCAGCCTGCTTCAAGACACTTGCAAATACATAGCAAGACTCTGTGCCTGCATTACAAACACTGTGCTGCAGGGGGGTACACTAATTTGAGAAGAATAAATTAGTTTGAAATATTAATGATAATAAATTAATGAAATAATGTAAAAAAATTATTATGATATAGAATATTTTTCTTTTTTTTTTACAAACATAAAACCATTGTTTTGGTCAACAGAAATGAAAGAGTTACATAAAATAACAAAAACACTTGCCCCAAGATGATATTTATGAAAAATATCCTTGTTTGTATAGTTATAGTTGACTGTTGCCTTAAATTGTTCACCCCAAAATGTAAATAGTCAGTTTCAAACTTCAATAACTTTCCTCCTGTGAAACACTAAAGAACATGTTAGCTTGAATGTCTATGTGAGTAAATGGTGACACGGCCTTGGAAGGATGTAGCCTTCACATTGGGACACAGCTAGCATCAACCTACTCAGAGTTGATTGAACTAACTCAATTCAGCTGTTCTGAAACCGAAAACTCAGTTTCCCATCTCAGGATAAATCAACTCAGTGTTCAAGTTTTAACTCAGACTTGGTTGAACCTCCTTATTGAAACAGGCCCCTGGTGTACTGTATCATCTTACAATCATGTTTTGCTCACTGAGTCTATCATTAGCAGCACAATGACAAAGTCTCTCTCTCTCTCTCTCTCTCTCTCTCTCTCTCTCTCTCTCTCTCTCTCTCTCTCTCTCTCTCTCTCTGTGAGTGTTGATGCATCATTAAATGGTCTCAGCGCTGTGCTGTTTCTGGCGGAGTTTCTCAGCAGCTGGTGAGAAGAAAGCATCATAAAAACATGTACAGCACTGCACAACCAGTTACTGTCATATAAGAACAGCTGTGACCGCTGAGAACAAGAGCAATCACTGCCAATCTTAAGTTGTGTCCCAAATGACGCACTGAACCCAATGCACATAGCCTACACTATATGCACTATGTACTCAACATTGTAGTCAAGTGTAGGGTAACGTAATGACCCCCTCACCTTTATTTTTTTTCTTTATAGATGGCACAAAATCTCATCTCATTAGTCAGCCGGTTTGAGGATAATTTATCTAATTTTGTGTTTCTGTAAAATAGTGAGCATTGTATTATGTTGAATATCATTTTTAAAATGACAAGTAGGCTACGCGAGATGGGACGCACCTGTCTGTAATGTATCTCAAGCCATATGCATAAAACATTCTTTTTAATAATAAGCATTTTCATAAAGCAGTATTTTTTATTATTACACAAAGTTAATGTATTTGCCTTCAGAAAACAGCAGATGAGATGAGCTAGCTAGACAACGCTGTCCTCATTCACATTCATGATAAATATAGCCTAAATAGTGTAAACTCCTTGTGTGTTCCAAATACGACAGAAAATCACAGGTTTGGAACGACATGAGGCTGTAAATGATTTTCATTTGTGACATTTGGGCCCAAACTTGTGACACATTATTATGACCTACAACTAGCGAGCAGTTAGCTATTGAACGCAAATTCAATTAAATGACTGTCCGTTTGACAATACTTTCAGCCAATTTACTGATAATTCAATCTATATGAGAGCCTATTCTCATTCAAATCAGAATTTAACCGTCAAAACGCACAATGAACCTCTAAATCACTGTGAAATACCGTAGCATCCAAACACGTGTTGTGTTTGTAATATCCCGCGTTTCCAGTAGAGGTCGCGACTGCGCTTCGTAAGAGCCCTTCAGATGGGTGTGTTCTCTGTCTGCACCTGAAGGGCAGATTGTGAAACTATTACATTATTATATCATTTAAAAATGAATATGCTCATTAAAAGTGGATTTGGGTGTCTGTACTTCATCTCTGTTTTTGCTCATCAAATCAACCATCCCCTTAAGACCAAATGCAAAATGCCAGCAGCATCTTATTTTCCCAATGCAATGCAGAGCTTTATCACTAATTATGAAGTATGCAAATGAAGGCAGGCTCAATGACAAATGTTTTGAAAATTAGACTCTCTAAGGCTTTAGTGTATTATATCACAGGAGATTGTTTCTATAGAGAACGGGACCTCTGCAGGAAAAATGCCACACCAATTTAAAAAAGCGATTTGAATTAAATTCAATAGGTTTGATTCCAAGGAGCAATACATAAACTATCACTACTGTGTCTGTAAGCAATACAAATTTTTAGGTTGCTTAAATCTGTAGTATGCATACTGCATATTTCTTTGTATTTAAGTTGCCTATCAGATCATTGACTCATTGCATGCATCTAGTCATCAAAAGTTGCATTTGTTTGCCTGTTCAGCTTCGCTATTGAGTTAAACAGACTGTCTGGAATTAGTTTCTTGAGCTATGCTGATAATATGCCGAATTAAGATAGTGGAGATGTAAAAGGTGTCAGCTGTCTGTGTGTGTTTGTGAGGTCTGGTAGTTTCCCTGCAGCATTTAGACTGAACACCTGTGTGAAACACCGAGAGGTGGTGGAAGTCTCACAGGAGCAGATGTCCCACAAGATCCAAAGACCAAACAGTCCCAATAAAACGGCTTGACAAGTGCAGTTTGACTTTCCTGTGTTATCGTTATTTACACAGAAACTTGGTCCAGGACATCGTCCAATATGTTTATTGTCTATTGTAAAGCGCTTTGTGACTTAGTCTGTGAAAGGCGCTGTACATTTGACTTACTTACTTACATATCGAAGAGCTTGTCTTTTATTAAATAGCCAGTAGTCTTTAGGTTACGCCTTTTGTACCACAGAAACCAAAATGAACAGACATTTTATTCAAGCCAATGTTTTGATTAGGAAATACTATATAATAGTTTTACTCAATTAGTCCTGACTTAGTTTACATTTGCATTCAAAAGCATGTTTTATTGTGCCTGATATTGAAGCTTTTGGTTTGCAAATAGTCAAAAAGCAGATCAGCATTGGGCTTCACATGGGAAGCGTGTGAATTTGAGCTGAAGATCCTGCGGGTTCAGTTGCAGCAGACATAGAAGCCTCGTCATGCATGCACCACTAATGGTCAACTGGGGACGAGGTTGCACGTGGGCATTTGCACTGTTGAGGGGAAAGACTGCGGGTGCAACATGAAAACGCTGCGTGAAACAGGGACAACCAACCAGTCAGAACGTATATGGTGCATTTACGTGGAGCTGCATTTCAGCTCAGTGTTGTTAGAACAATGCGGCAGGAATATAAACTAAGCAATCGTCAAAAATCTCCTGGTGCTCGTAGCAGTTTGTTAAGGCAAAAACATTTTATTTATTTATTTATTTGTAACAGGCATTCACACGGCCTACAATGGTTTGGGCAAATATGATACATGCTTTAGGCTAGGTAGGCTACTAGCCTATGTTTTGTTCTGTTTATGATCTGTTTATTGATATACATTCAAATGTAGGGTACATGTTTGTAGTTATAAGCCTTTAGAATGCTTTAGTCACTATGTAATAAAGAAAAACCTGTTTGTTCAGGACCCTTACAGATTTAGATTCTGCAGGCTTTTTTCCAAACCTACCTTGGTCTTCATAGGCAGCGTCCTAACTCAAATGGAACATCATATGTGATGTGGGGCACTCTACATAGGGATTGCACAGACTAGTCGACTTGAATGCTCTGTCATGCAATATAATCGCCCTGCAATTATCTAGATGTCGACTAGTCGCTGGTCATGGCCTAAAGAGGGCGCAACAGGATAAGAAATCTTTGAAGTCCACTTTTAAAGTAACACTATGTAGTTTTTCAACCTTCGTAATATATTTCCAAGACCCTTGTGACGGTACGTCGACTTACAATAGGTTAAATGACACGTCTGCCATAGCCTGACGGGGTCTGTATCGCTTTTACTGGCACTACGGAACTTCGGGGTTCGGGTCGTAACCCAAGCACAAAAAGATCTACAAAATTCGACTGCTTTACGGCATACGTCTCTTCCCTCACCACTTCCTCAAATTCCGCAGAGGAAAAGTTCCTTGGTGTTGCTTTAAGCACCGTTTCCAAACAGTTACAATGACTAATAAATGCGTACTCCGAGAGCGCTCCACAAGACATCATCCGTTTTGAACTCATCCGCGACTAGTTGACGGCGACTCGACTTTAATCACATAAATGTTGACTTAAAAAAAATCGGAAGTTGTTTAACCCCTACTACATAGACAGCAACTCTATTTGTCACATTAATAGAGATACAGTAACCGGCATTAGCATGCTGCTATGTTAACAACTCAGTATCATTAATTAGCTATAATTATCTGTAAAAAAAAAAAAATATAATGTTTTATTATAATCAACAATTATCTTGCTTAGAAGTAATCTTAGAAGACTGTTAATGAGTGTTAATGAGTATTTATGTTTAAGATGTCTTAAAATGCTGCAGCTCAACTAGGTTTTGGAACAAAGCCATAATGTCTCCAGTCTGAAAACACTCTCAGTGATGAAGTGAAGCTGGAGATGTGTTTATGTGTTTGTAGTCCTGTCACTTACTGGAAGAGTTTTTGCAAAGATGTCTGCACACATTTGACTCTATTTGTTTCTCGCTCTTTCATCAGACTTGAAAAAACAAATCTAGAAAAGAAAAATATTTTTTGTTTTGTTTTTTATACAGCCACATTTGTTTTGGCTGTCGAGACTGTATAGACGGAAGCCGTAAAGCATGAATACTCGACTTTGGGGGACAGACATATACATTTTGCATTAATAACTTATCATTGGCAACATTTTATATTACGATATGATGAATTTTAAATCAAAGTTCACTCAAGAAATATTTAGGCCTAAATTTAAGCTTGATGTATTTAGCTTGCATATAAAAAAATCTGTCCATTTGTATTACAGTTTTAACTAAAAACTAGTAAACTTATTGTGATGCATATTTGTCAAATGGGTAGGATTTCTGTAATAGTTCTAATGAACTGAATGTGTTTTAAACCAATAACCAACTTTATATATTTATCATCAATAAATCTAATTTGTTTCAATCTCATATTTTTAATAAACATATAATGTATAATCTCTTATATTTCATACCATTTAAGTACTTGTACCACGGCTAGCCATATTTTAACCATATTTTATGCTAAATAAGCAATTTGAATAAAATTATTCAAAATTATTTAAATTTACTTAAAAATTACTTTAAAAAAAAGTTAATAAACTTTTTGATGCAGAAATCTTACCTGCTTCATTTATGATATGCATCACATTAAGTTAATTAACTGTGTTTGTTAAATCAGTGTAGATGGATTTTTTTAATATAATTCAGATATTTTACATTCTTAAATTTAGGCCTAAATATTTTTTTTAGGAGTGCAATGTATATATTATTATATAGTTATTTTTGCTGGAAATCTAATTTTAAAAGCTTTCAGTTATTTAAAAAAATATATAGAAATAGTCCAGTGAATTTTTTTATTATTATTTACACTGTTAAATTAATTATATGATTTTCATATACACTGTAAAAAAATTAGGCTATATGATCAATAAGTAGTGACGACATGTTTTTCATTGCTTTAACTCAACAAAATAAGGTAAGCAACTTTTTATGATTCAGCTCATTTGTTTTAAGTCAGTTTAATATAATTTTTACAGTAATAGTTTATTGTAGGCTACTTAACAATTTAAGACAGCAATATTATTTTTTACAGTGTATGTACACCTGGTGGCACACTTCATGCATATAATCAATGAAGCAATAAAGCGCTTGAACCTCAGACCGTTGGGTTTCCGGTTCCCTTGTTTAATCATCATTTCAGCATCATCACACAGATATGTTGTGTTTGGGTTTGCTATATAGTGCTCTGCATGAGGAAACCAGTGTCAGCGCATTCACACTATGGGTTACTGCTGATGTGCTGGTAACTTAGCAACAGCAAGTTCGGTAACATTAGACATATGTGGCGTCTCAGCATCAAAGTGGCAATGGCAACATGGCAAACTCTGTGAATATCATTAGAGTACAGAAGATTTATGCACTGACATTTGTGAAGAGCAATAACTAGCTCGACTGCCCTCTGCGGCCACACTGCAATAATAAATCGCCTGTGTGAGGAAAACTGCAGTGCGCGGTGGCACATCTCAAGTGTTTCTACACATTCATTTACAGAGCTCACAAATTAACTGTGCACTCTTAAACGGGCAGAAACTTTTACAGCTTGATGTCTTTTATTCACAGACCTAATATAAAGCATATGCTGTACAAATGTTTCGCTCCTGAACTAAGATTTTACATTTGACTTACAGTTACTGTATATTTTGACCCAGCACATTTGATAGGCCTACATATTGATATTTGATACATTTGGCCCAAATATATTTATTTAACAGTAAATGGGTCAAGAAGTCTGCGTTTGATTAGATTTGATTAGAGCTGTTGTCATTTATAGACAATGCTAATTATAATTTAATTAACTTAAAAAAATTGTAAAAAAAAAAAATTATTAAAATAACCAACATCATCAAATTAATTCGTTTTGTTAATGGGTTTTTGAGGATTAGTCACACAATCTGTTCTTGTTGGCATCTAATGTAATTGGTTTCAACCAAGTGACGGATGAATTTGTGCTAAAAATGTAATGCTCTAATAATGCACACGGGAATTAATAAGTTTGATTGTTTTTTCTTTCAGGATTATTTGATGAATAGAAAGTTCCAAAGAACATCATTTTTTTAAATAGGAATCTTTTGTAACATTGTAAATCACCTTTGATCAGTTTACTGCATCCTTAATAACAGGGTTTTTTTTTCACCCAAAACTTTTGAATGGTAGTGCATATATAAAAATGATTAAAAATCCTCATTTAGTTATACAAAATAATATGTAAAACACGCCTTGATTCATTCAAACTACATTTTTATTGTATTTTACTTGCTGAAATCTAATTTAATAGTTTTAAGCCAACTGTTATGAAGCAGCTGAAGCATAGACGAAGGCAAGATCCACGTGCAGCAATGTTTTAATACAGACAAGGTAACAAGATACAGGAACAAGGTAGCGTGCATACAGCATAACAACAATACAAGAACTCACAAAGACTGGACTGAAACACAGGGCTTAAATACCGGGGCAAACGATCTAAACAGGATAACAAGGGGGCGTGGTTAACGGGAAACACCTGGGAAGACTAATAGACAGACAGGGAACCACTAAACATGACAAGACAAACCCAGACCGTGACATAGCCCCCCCCCTATGGGCGGCTCCCGACGCCCCTCAAAACAAAACACTAAAGTTCAGGAGGGTGGTGAAGTGGAGGCGGTCCTGGGGGAGGGACGGAGGGCCAGGCCCGTGCAGGGAACAGAACCAGGACCTTGCAATGGCGGGCATGGGCCATGGAACGTGGGCGGAGCATGACGCGCAGGCGGCGGCCAGGGCGGAGACGACCCCTCGGGCGGCCAGGGCGGAGACGACCCCTCGGGCGGCCAGGGCGGAGACGACCCCTCGGGCGGCCAGGGCGGAGACGACCCATCGGGCGGCCAGGGCGGAGACGACACCGGCTCAGGAACAGCAGACACCGGCTCGGGGACAGACAACACACACACTGGCTCGGGAACTGGCTCGGGAACAGACAACACACACACTGGTTCAGGCTCAGGAATAGACAACACACACACTGGCTCGAGAACAGACACTAGAACAGTAACGCCCACAAGGACAGACATAAACTCAGGAACAGACTCTGGCTCGGGCTCAGGAACAGACTCTGGCTCGGGCTCAGGAACAGACTCTGGCTCGGGCTCAGGAACAGACTCTGGCTCGGGCTCAGGAACAGACTCTGGCTCGGGCTCAGGAACAGACTCTGGCTCGGGCTCAGGAACAGACTCTGGCTCGGGCTCAGGAACAGACTCTGGCTCGGGCTCAGGAACAGACTCTGGCTCGGGCTCAGGAACAGACTCTGGCTCGGGCTCAGGAACAGACTCTGGCTCGGGCTCAGGAACAGACTCTGGCTCGGGCCCAGGAACAGACTCTGGCTCGGGCCCAGGAACAGACTCTGGCTCGGGCCCAGGAACAGACTCTGGCTCGGGCCCAGGAACAGACTCTGGCTCGGGCTCAGGAACAGACTCTGGCTCGGGCTCAGGAACAGACTCTGGCTCGGCAGACGTGACGTGAACGGTCTCTGGCACGGCAGACGTGACGTGAACGGTCTCTGGCTCGGCAGACGTGAAGTGAACGGTCTCTGGCTCGGCAGACGTGACGTGAACGGCCTCTGGCTCGGCAGACGTGACGTGAACGGTCTCTGGCTCGGCAGACGTGACGTGAACGGTCTCTGGCTCGGCAGACGTGACGTGAACGGTCTCTGGCTCGGCAGACGTGACGTGAACGGTCTCTGGATCGGCCGGGACCAGCGGCGAGGACTCTGGGCTGACAGGAAGTACAGGGAGGACTTCCAGGTATTGCGGGACACGGGAAGTCCTCTTCCTCCTCCTCCGTCTCCGAGAGGGTGCTGGACGGGAACAGCGGCAAAGGAAACTCTGGGCTGGACGGGACCAGCGGCGAAGGAAGCTCTGGATTGGCCGGGACCAGCGGCGAAGGAAGCTCTGGGCTGGACGGGACCAGCGGCGAAGGGAGCTCTGGGCTGGACGGAACCAGCGGGGAAGAGGGCTCCAGCTTTGGCTCGGCAGGCGCGACGTGAAGCTCTGGCTGGACGTGGCTGACGTGAAGCTCTGGCTGGACGTGGCTGACGTGAAGCTCTGGATGGACGTGGCTGACGTGAAGCTCTAGGCTGGACGGGACCAGCGGCGAATGGGGCCCTGGGCTGGACATCACCAACCCAGGGTCGAAGAATGGCCAGCGTGGAGAGTGGTGTCGGGGCTCCTCTCGACCACCTCCTCTACTGAGGCCTCCACGTGTCCCACGAAACTTGACCAACCGGGTCCCCTCAAAAGAGTGGCCTCTCCTCCGCTCGGTGGCTGGAGAAGAGACACTGGCGAACATGCTGCTGGAGTTCTTCTGTTATGAAGCAGCTGAAGCATAGATGAAGGCAAGATCCACGTGCAGCAATGTTTTATTACAGACAAGGTAACAAGATACAGGAACAAGGTAGCGTGCATACAGCATAACAACAATACAAGAACTCACAAAGACTGGACTGAAACACAGGGCTTAAATACCGGGGCAAACGATCTAAACATGATAACAAGGGGGCGTGGTTAACGGGAAACACCTAGGAAGACTAATAGACAGACAGGGAACCACTTAACATGACAAGACAAACCCACACCGTGACACCAACATTTGTTTGATTGGACATCCATCCTTTGACATCAAAAAAAAAAAGGTAAGTCTATTTATTTCTCAAACTCTGCTTGATTGTAGTGATTTGCGTTGAATTGTTTGCATTATGTTTATATCTGTTATCAGAAAAGAGGTTAATTTTTAGTTTGTGTCCCACCAGTTGAGACGAGCTGCTTTAAATATATGTACTCGATTCTCAATGGAATTTCTGTCTCTGTGAATGCATCAGAAAGTACAACACTAATCCTTTTTTTCTGTGACCTCCTCTTGTTTTCCTCCTCCACTTGTCTTCCACTCCCTCTATTTGCCCGTTGATCTCTGCACCTCCCCCTCTTTCCCTTTCGGCAGCTCAACTGGAGGGGATGAAAGAAGTGAAGAACAGATCAAAGCTTCCCTCAGGGCCACAGATACGCTGAAGACAGACACACGGGTCGTACATCACTCTGTCTGTATCTGAAGAATACAGTCCACACCACAGCTCATTCTGCAAATCATACACTCATAGAGGCCAGCCGCTGTGTCTAATATTTACATTTATTACACTGCTCTCTGGAATACTGGATTCTGATTGGTTAGTCCAAGCATTGAGTGGTACAAAGACCAATAAACTTTCTTTTTCATCTGTATATCTTTTCATATAAAAATAGAAGATATTAAATAACTGGCATCTTGTGGATCAAATGATTACTGACTGCAGTCAAAAAAGGCCTTCAGTGTTCATTTTAATGTATATGGTGAGTATAAAACCGTTGATAGATGGATAGTCATCAAAATTTAATGATTGTGTATTTATTAATTTAAGTGGCTTTGTAATAGTAGGGTAATGCACAAAAGGTCATTATCACATCATAAACTTCTGTATAACACACTTATAAAATATGCACTAGCCTACTGTTCAAAAGTTTGGGGTCAGTGAGATTGTTTTAAATACTTTTATTCAGCAATGACGCATTAAATAAATCAAAAGTGATCAAAGACATTATTTCTATTTCATATAAATAGATATATGTGTCATATATGTGGATATGTGGTGTCTAATCTACTGGAAGCCTAAAATTTCCTTCGGGATGAATAAAAGTATCTAGCAAAAATGCTATTTTTTATGTTCTTTTTATCAAATAATCTTGGAGGAAAATGTATCACGGTTTCAACAAAATTATGAAGCAGCACAACTGGTTTCAACATTGATAATACATATTTCTTCAGCAGCAAATCATCATATTAGAATGATTGCTGAAGGATCATGTGACACTGAAGACTGGAGTAATGATGCTGAAAATACCACTTTGACAACACATAAATAAATTACATTTAAAAAACCAGGTTATATTAAATTGTAGTAATATTTCACATTATTACTGTTTTTACTGTACATTTGATCAAATAAACACAGTCCTGATGAGCATAAGGGGCTTAGCCTATTTAAAAAAACAGTGGTGTAAAGTATTTGAGTAAGCTAAATATAATTAGTTTCTGTAGAAGCTGCAGTGTGTAACTTTTTATGTTCAAAATTTACAAAAATGATAATATGAGCGAGTACATCATGAAACCATTTTCCAAACCGTGTTTTTGTCTTATCCTGAATCACTACAGTACACCTATAATAAATGTTTATATTCGGACTATTTTAGACTGGTTCGGGTCGTACCACTGCGGAGTAGCCCAGTACCTGTGTGAATTGTCATTGACACAAACAGAGAGAAGCAGCTCCGGCTACTGTGTTCTTCCGCAAGACGCATGCAGTTCTGTTTATTAACCGCTAGACTAGAGCGCCAAACGTTAAGGACTGCAGCTTTAACAATTAACATAAGAATGCTTCATAAACGGTAAGAACGTTTTGTACTAACATTTACAAAACATTTTAAAGAAACTTAGTGAAATTTATGGGAGCATTCCCTGTTAGCTGGGCATCTTGAAACAGCAACACAGCCTCACAAATGAAATGGAGTTCGTTGCGTGACTGTTCGGGAAACCGATTCGAAAACAATAATTGCTGTTTGTTTTGCGACATTAGTGGTGCAGAAAATACACTGCTCCTTTTTTAGCAATAGTATTAACTAATAGTATGAACTAATTTGGGTTAGTTCACCCAAAAATGACACACAATTGTCATAAATTTTTCACCCTCATATCATTCCAAACCTATAAGACTTTCGTTTATCTTCGAAACACAAATGAAGATATATTAAATGAAACGATGAATGAAAAGTTATAAAGAGATTTCAGAGAATTCATAAAGAGATGACCTGAAGAGACTTGATCACTTTATATAATGAACAAATTAAATTTAAGCTTTTCTTCACATATAAATATTGATCAGCGAACATAAACAGAAGCTCAACTGTACTTGCTTGACGCAGGAGAATGAACCTCATTGGTTTTCGCACATCAAGCATGATGGGGCTTCCTTTTACTAAAACTGATGTGTTGATGAAAGTTCTAAAAAAGCCTAATTGAAATCTGCTCATCATATAAAACAATCCCGTCTCTTCAGAAAATTTGTTCTAAACCGCTCAATTCATATAGATTAGTTTTACGATTTTTTATGAACTTTTTGAAGCATCAAAGTGTCAGTTGTGTGTCAATGGAGGGACAGAAATCAATAAGATTTCATTAAAATATCTTCATCAGCACAAAATGTTTAGGTTTCTGAGTTTTAATTCTAATTATCGGTCATATTTTTCAGCATGTTATATCACACTCAAGAATCTTGAACTGTTTTGCTAATCACTAAACTACATGTAGCGCTGATTTATTTAGTAGATATTTTGACAGGGACAATATACACTGGCAAACATTAATGTGAAATGTGTCTTACTCCGACGTTTGTCTGACTCCAATTTGGCCCTTTGGTGGCACTAGACAAAATGTTTCTTTTTTTTACTTTACGTGGAGTTTGCGTTGGGGTTTGGAATGGACTACAAGCCGGTCTCTTTGAATCCATCTTCTACTTTTGACGCACGAGTTGTCCGCTGATGTGGAGAATGGCGGCGCCTGCGAATACACAAATTTGCGAGACAGCCCGGTGAGCGTGAACGCGCGTGACGTCACGCCCAGTCTCAAATTCGAGCCCGAATCCCTCTTATATATTTTACTGTACAGGATTATAGAGGCAATCTCAGTGAGCAGAGAAGGGCTCAATCAGCCCATCAGGCAGTTCTTTAAGCATGTATAGGAAGAAAAACAGGTATTGCTCTTTATGATTCCATGTTTTGGACTGTGTACTTCCCAGAGACTCTTACACAGTTTAGTGTACTACTACAGTGTGGTACCTGTGGCTGTAAGAAATGAATTGCTTACATTTTGTAGCACTGTGACCTCACAGTAAGAAGGTCCCCTGTTGTCCCAGCTGAGCCAGGACTCCTTTCTGTGTGGAGTTTGCATGTTCTGCCCGTGTCAGATTCCTCCAAGTGCTCCGGTTTCCCCCACAATTTAAAAACATACAGCAAAGACATGTTGGGATGGGCTCTAGCAACCTGCACGAGAGGATAAGTGGTGTGCAGAATGAATGGATGGATGAATAGATGTAATGTTCCCGGGAAATGTTTGGAGGATTCTTGCATAATCAAGAAAAAAACGTTCTTAAAACATTTAAAAACTGGACGTTTTGAACGTTCAGAAAACATTCAGAAATAACGTTTTCATAACATTTATCTAAATTATAGAATGGAATGTTCCTCTTGTTCACATAAACCAAGAAAAAACATTCTTAATAAAGCATTTTGTTTCTTTTAAAAACTGTCTGTTTTGAACGTTTAAAAAAACGAAAATTTTCATCCCTTAATGGGAATGCTAGCAAAACAATCTAAAAACAGATTCAAACAAACAGATGAATTGATACAGTGTTACACTTTTCACATGAATTGACCTACATCTACTTATAATTGTCTGCATATCAAACTGGGACAGGATGAAGTAATTTAACACCCAAAACCAGATTGCTTTAGCTACTTCAAATTATGCGTAGCTAGTAGTTTGAAAAGCTGCAGTTTCAAAGTGTTTTCCCCAACACTGTGAATAATATGTTAAAATATACCTTTAATCATAACTGGTGGAAATGTTAAGCTCTTATTATTACTGCTCTAGGTGTTTCACCTCTAGACTGCTTTAAAATGACCTTAATTTGACGAATGCTCTATCAATGTATGCAAATGAATGCTAATATTCATGAATATGCATTCTTTTATTCATGCAGCACCTGCTGTGCTTCAAAACTTTGGCCCATCTCGTCGGCTCCTTCAAGGTATTCACAGCAGAATTGCATTGTTTTGATATGTTTTGACTCTCATGTCATAATGACAGTGGGTGGAGCCATTAGGATATGGCAGATTATCATAATAACATACAACCTTAATGCTATTTCTGCAGCATATACATACTGTGCACAGTTTTTGTACTATTGTCAGGGTTATGTTATGTTTCATTGTGATAGTTCTGTGCAGTTTTCCAGTGTTGTCTCATTATTTATCTCATTATGTCCTGTCTATTTATACTCCCAGTTCTGTTCAGTTCTTTGTCTTGTCTTGTACGTGCTTTATGGTCGTTTCTCTTGTGTTATCCTGAATTTTTGCCTGCCTGTACCGTGAGTTCTGAATTAAAGACGGTTCTAGTGATATCATCGTCTTTGCGTGCTTCTATTGTGGTGCCACTCGTAACAACTACTATTTAACATACTATACTTATTTATTAAAATGTGTGGAGCTCACAGCGTGGATTACTGTGCCCCACAATAACAAATGAACCAGAAATAATGGGTGATTTTAAGATCTTTTTGTTGACTTATTTGATTAGACACAAAAATGTAATTAGAAATGTAAAGCAACCGTATTTATTCTAAGATGATAACTGACGGGAGCCCATTTGTACTTCATGAGTGTAACACAACAACAATGTCAAATACAGAAGTTTGAAATGTTAATGCAACCATAAACATTTCAAACATCAGTATGTTACATAGTTGTCGAGTTGCACTCATGAAGTCTGAGTGGGCTTTTACTGTCGTCTGTCATCTGTGTTTGATATATATAATATATCACTTTTAAAAATGCACATTGATCATGTTGCATGAAAAAGTAAGCAGTATTCAGTACTGTGCAGTAAGGCTGGACATGTTGTATATTCACTATATATTTGCAATGAACCATAGATTCTTTTAATTAAGCAACACATATATCTACAACCATTCCAAAACTGTTTGAATAATTTATAATTATAATTTATAATTATGTTCAGCAAGGACGCTTAAAATGTATTAAAATACATAATCTTAGAAAAGATCTCTCTAAAAAAGCTGTTATTTTGAACTGTTAGTTAAAGATCCTGAAACCCTAACCCTAATCCTGAAAAAAAACATTTACTGTTTCCACAAAAATATGGAGCAGAAAAGCAGTTATCAACATTGATGAAAAGAAGAAATATTTCTTCAGCAGCAAATCAGCATATTAGAATGATTTCTGAAGGATCATGTGACACTGAAGACTGGAGTAATGATACTGAAAATTCAGCTTTGCATCACAGGAATAAATAATATTTTAAAATATATTCATTATATATATATTTTTTTTAAATATATTTTTACTGTATTTAAATGTAGGCTACTTTATTTAATGTAACTTTTGCATTAGATGTATTTAATCTACTTTGCAACAATGTCTGTTGAACGTGAAAAAACATCACCTTATTTCAGAGCAAATATGTAAATAAAAGCTGAATAATATTTAATTAGCAGTAGGCCTAAACACTAGTATTCTATGCCATACTTCAAGCTGAATATTGTAATTGTACTGTCGTCTGTCATCTGTGTATGATATATATCACCTTTAAAAACGACATCGATCAAGTTGACCTTTGAGCTGGAAGATCGGGTAAATGCACGAATGAACGTCAGCAGCGTTTCAGAACGCCAACTGTATTTCAAAACATCTGAGAAAAATGTAAAACACTTCTGATGGGTCCTCATGTTTATTGAGCATAAATATCTCTAGTTTAGAGACAACCGATTCACATTTTACGACGTGTACATCTGTCTTACGAAGCTTTTGCAGTGTTAGTAAAGCCATCTGGTTGAGGCATTAGCCTTTGTGCCTCTGTACAGATGTTCGAGAGAGATTTCATCCAGCCTTCAGGACTCATTTCTAAAGACTCAGGGGAGAGAAATGTTCAGATAAGCATGTTAAATTGGAGCACATCAGACGCGGCATTAATCTGCACTGTTGAATCTACGTGTCCACTGTCACATTCCAATTTCAAAGGTATTGTTACATATAAAACAAGGCTTAATAATCATTTTAGGGCTTAATTGTTTTCATAAATACTCAAATATAATGTGAAATTTCGTAAAATGACTGTTTAAGATAATAGTTTCGATCCTCTTTTTTAATACAGAAGAGATGAGCTGTCTTTTTCTTCTGATTATATAAATTCGTTTGTGTCTCCTTAATGGAAAGAACATGCTGAAAAACCCTGGAATACATCTATAACATAGATCTTCAAGCCTATAGTGAAGGACCAACATAATCTGGTGGGATGTTTGTTTTGGTTCACTTGGATAATATCTAGCTGTTGGACTTGAGCATCTGACAGTAACACTGGTGCTTTTTTAAACCTTTAATCACTGTCATTGTTCAAGGAAGAATAATGACATTTCTTGACGTCCTTAATGAATGTTAATGAACTCCCACAAGCATTTTGAATTTTTATACCACAGCATTGTTGGTTTTCTTAAATCTAAGTGTCTAATCAAATTAACATGACTTCACAGAGACGTACCATTGCAAACCAACTATAGAAAGAGGAAAGCAAATCGGATTAAAAATACAATTTTTCGATTTTTCACTTGTTCTATGCAGCTGACCCTGTTCCGCAGGTACCATTTAAAGATTTCTTATCTACATTATTCTGTGATCTACTGTATGTGGGGCTGAAGGCGGCATTTGTTTATGTGTCCATAGCTCTTTTATTCCTATATTCCCCTCTTTAATTCCCTCTCTTTACCCTCCACTGCTGTGCCTGATCAGAAGTGACACTTTTCTGCAACAGTTAGAGGCTCTATGAAACACACACACACACACACACACACACACACACACACACACACACACACACACACACACACACACACACACACACACACACACACACACACACACACACACACACACACACACACACACACCCACACACACACACACACACACTCTCTCTCTCTCTCTCTCCATTGGCGTAATGGTTTTTATACTGTTATACTGGACAAACCGTATATTCTACCCTACAACTACACTATAACCCTACACCAACTCATCACACAAAACTTTCTGCTTTTCTTTAAGTAAAAAAAACCCCACCGTTTCGAATGTTTTTCAAGACGTTTGGTTCACGAGGATGCAGGAAGTGTCCTCATAAATCATGTTTACGTTGTAATACCCATGTCATTATACACATGTTAGTAGTGAACAAGATTGTGCAGTAACAGCAACAGATTCACTCACATTTCACCATGTATTGAAGTCACCATGAAATCAAAATGGGCAATTCTTGATTTTTATGGAATTTTGCTGTATCTATTATAAATGATTTATCCATGTTCATCATTATTTATTTTTTATTCATGTGTCTTGTAATCTCTAATCAAAATGATTTCCCCTCTCTCTTGCAGTGACATCTCATCTCTTCTCTGATGATGTGTTTACTGGCGCGAGGGCGGGACAACCTGTCACTCACAGGAGATCCACCAATAGCAAACCACAACCATCCAATCAATTCCAATCAATCAATAAAATAAAAAAAAGTTCATATTTTTTTTCTTCATTCAGCCGTTTCACTCTGATGGATGTCACAATAACTTCTGTTTAATGGTGACTTTATAAATCCGTAAGATCTTAATATTCTTGCTTTGGAAAAACAAACCGGAAAACAGAACACAACGAGCGCAGCGCTGAAAAGGGGCATTGCTACATAAGGTCTATATAGAAATGAACTGTGATGTGATGTTTAACTAGAATGATAATGAGAAAGATACAGTTCTAAAAATCTTTCTAAATATAAAAGTAAAGCAGAGTCCACATCACCACTATAATGATAAAGGCACAGAGAAACAATATTGTTGGATTCACTTTCAGGACGATTTTATTTTCCAAATGATGAACGATAAAAACATCGACAGAATTCAGAATCCTCAGAATTCATCCTTCAGAGTGGTTGCTAGATTGATCAAAGTGATTACTAGGGTGGTGCTAGATGGTTGCTAGAACGTTCATACGGTTGCTAGGGTGAGGCTATAGGTTGTTTCATGAATGTGCAGAGTGGTTGTTATGGTGATTGCTAGTTGGTTGCTAGAGTGATTACTAGTTGGTTGCTAGAATGTCTAGAGTGGATGGTGTTGCTAAATGGTTGCTGGAATGATCAAAGTAGTTGCTAGGGTGATACTAGGTGGTTGCTAGGGTGTTTCTTGTTGGTCCAAGTCATATGACCCCTAAATCTTGCTATTTTTGTTGGCTGAGCAAAAATACACAAACTGATAATATTGGGCCTCATTTATCAATCTAACATAGAAACGAGTGCAGATGCGAGATCCGAAATCATCTTACGACAGAGTTCACTTGTGATTCATGAAACATTCGTATGCCGCCAATCCCATCATATGAATGATCATAAGTTAATAAATGTGGCGGCACAAGACAATCGTCATTGAAAATCACGCTCCTAAAAATTCTTGGTTTAGAAGCCTTGCCCCAAAAGTTTACGACATGGAGAAACATAACCCGACCAAGAAGAGGAAGGACGAATTCCAAACTGCGTTTTTGCACCCCTTGAAGGACACATCGGGAAGGGCACGCCATCATAGCCACTGCTCACATCCATGTTGATAAATTCCAAGTCTTGCGTGGAAACGACCATACACACAATTTCTGTCTTTCTTTTGCTTTCTAAATGAGAGCCTTTGTGTCTAAAATGTCAGGTTACCTATGATTTTGCCAAGTAAGACATGTTCCTGGGTCAACATATTTTGTTGATACTGGAACAACATTCGTGTCTGAAAATGTAGTCCTTACCATATCCCAGCCCCTAGACCTAACCCTAACCATAACTTATCCCTAAAATCAGACAGAAATGATAGATAAAAATAAGCCTAAAACTGACATAAACTGTAAACTTGTCTCTCAAAGCTGATTGGTTGATTGGAATGTTGTTCCAGGAACATGCTGTGCTTGGTGAAGTCAGGTTCACCAAAATGTCAGTATCAACTTCTTGTTTCCAGATCCCTTGATTTACTGAATCACTGACAACATGATGAATTCACACTTGTCTGAGATGTTGTAAGTCAGCGTTTTCATGAGGCGACAGTTAGATAGTGTGTAGTGTAGCGTGTCACTCTGTCCGTGAGCAGCGAGAGAACTGGGAATGAGCGCTGATGTGTGGACGTTGAGGTTCCATGTGCGGGGGTGAGGAAAGCCTGTCCCCCGGCGCTGCGGCTCCACGTGATTGATTCGAGGAGATGTGCAGGTCCACTGCAAGCAGTCGCAAGCATCAACACGAGTGTGACCTCTCTCTTGGAAAACACTGTTGTGAATGTTGCATAACACCAGTCATGATGCCTGAGTCCATGCATCAGAGACACGCTCTTTGGTGTGTGTGTGTGTGTGTGTGTGTGTGTGCGCACGTTTTGTCCCCAAAAGTGAGCTAAATATTACATCTGGGGACGTTTTCAATTGGAGGTATATGTTTTTTGAAATTTTAAAAATGCAGTTGTAGCTGCATGTTAATCTGTATTAATTTTTCAAGTTGTATGAATGTCTTCATTAGATTTTAGAAAATAAACCTGTGTGTGTGATTCAGATTCAGATGTATTTTACACTGTATGTGACAAAATATTCCCACAAGGACAGTAAAACCTGAAAGGAGCTACGCTGTGTTGAGCAGCCAACGGTCCTCATGAGGAAACTTCTTAATGCACATATAAATAATGAAAATGTAAAAACGCAGACAGGTTTAGAGGGCAAGGACTAGTTATAAAACATATTAAATCAATCAATTTAAAAACACTAGTCTCTATCATAACTGAAAACTGTGTGTATGTAAACATATAAATGAAAGAAAGTCCACACTGTTTTATGAATGACAAAACTCCCAAGTTGTAATGCTTGTCTTTGAGATTTTCTAGAAAAATTATATTTCTTCTTGCCAATATTTACTCCATTCTAATGACCAACTGTTTAAACAGCTCTCACAGCAGCATTCGAGTCACTTTTCATGAGCCAAATTAATATTTGCCCACCTCTGCCCAACAGAAAGCCGGTGTTTTGGAATATTCTGCTTGCTATTTGCATAAGTCATGTTGGCTTTTAGCGTCGCTAATGCTGCTTTTGTGTGAGGCAAATTGAAATGGACTGTAATAATGGGAATGATCTGAATCATTATTTTATTTTTCCATCCTCAGAATTGAAATTGAATAATTAGTGTCCAGACCCAGTTCTGTCTCCACCGCTCTCACTGTTTTCATAAACTGGGTCATGTAAAAAAAAAAAAAGATTAGCGTGCTCTCTCTGCATTCCTTCAACTGGTGGTTTCCTATTTTTGCTCGGTTTGTATACAGTATGTATACGTGCATGGTTTATATGATAAGAATGGAATACAGGCATTAAAATAAATGTTTTAAACAGTACCATGCTACAATCTATCTATCTATCTGTCTATCTGTCTATCTATCTATCTATCTATCTATCTATATCTATCCATCCATCCATCCATCCATCCATCCATCCATCCATCCATCCATCCATCCATCCATCCATCCATCCATCCATCCATCCATCCTGTATCCTGTTTGCCTTTCAATTCACGAATCAAATTGGAATTTTTAAATTTAAAAGGCATTTTCAATTAAATTCTGTTGCACATCCCTGTAACAGACATGAGTTGTGAGTGTTATATTGCTTTGATATTAAACACGATAACATAGAGTATCGTACATTTTAGACAACGCTGGCAGTTATGTCATCTATTTTTGCTCTAGTAATAGTTCCAATCGAAGTCAAATCAGAATCAATGCAGTGAACAGTGAAGGGTCCCAGTGCATAATAATTGTATAAATCAGATTTTGAATGTGGCTAATTCAATCTTAACTTTCATTAAAAAAAACTTTTTTTTAAATCTTAAAATTCTAATATCTTTTATTAACTTGTTGTTGGGTGTATTTATTGATCGGAAGCCATTTGAAACCCATTTTTGTGCTCAGGGATTAAGACATCACCAGAGAGTGATGCAGCGTTAATTTCACTTAATAAGATGTCACCTGGATTGTAACGAGTTGAGTGTGTTATTTCCACCTGCGCTCAGTGATAGTGCCTCTGACAAACACACTGAAGGTCGACTGATTGATCTGGATCTAAGTATAAACATTGATTAAAAGTGCTGAAAAACTCCAATCTCTTTCCCCACAGGCTCAGAGAGGAACTATCGGAAACCCAGCCTAATTTGTCCTGCTATTGATGCCCCTTCCTCATCCAGGAGTCTGTCTGTCTGTCTATTTCCTTTATTATCTGTAGAGCTGAATTACTTTTGCAAAAACTCAAGACAACTATTTCTCTGTCTGTCCTCGTTTCTCTTGAGAGACTTTCCATTATTCTGTTTCCATTATGCAGTGTTTGTTTTTGTTTTTGTAAAATATACTTACTTCTGACATGCTCCCATCAATCTGCTGAACTGGACTTCTTTGTCTTGTGTATGTTTGAAGCAGGTTGTTGTCATCTGTGATTCACTAAAGTGCAGACAGAACCCTAAAGAAACAATTCTGAATGGATGTGGTTTACTTATCTGACACGCTGATGTCGGATGCGAGGACAATGAGATCACTGTAGCAGGTGAAAGTCATACAATTGTACTCCGGTTCACAGATGCATCCACACTTATTAAAGACATGTGGTTTTGTTCCAAATCCTATAGTGGGCTGCCAAGACAGCAGTCATCTAGGTAGGCATCAAAAGCATGCTCCAAAAGAAAGGCGACTTATTAGATCCCAAATTTTTCCAAAGCCAGCGCTGCGCATATCCTTCACGGATAGGGATAAAAAATCATATGCCTGACAGGTTGAGAGAAATTACGATTATGCAATAGGTATATTAGGTATCATATTGTGTTAATTTTGATTTTTTAAGTTAAATTAACAATATTTAATGTATTATGCATTTAATTTATTATGAATACACATTTAATATTAATTAACAATGAACAATAATTAATGTCTGTACAAATGTGTATGTGTGTGTGTGTGCATTGTAAGAAAAAATGATGTGGACGTTGAAGATCTCAAAGATTAAGAGTATTGCAGCATAGCAGTGACAAAAAGCACCTTGGGTTCACAGGCTTCAGAATGAACCCAGAACATCAAATCTCAAACCTTTTATCCTTTTACAGTTTACCATTCTTGTTGCTCCTGTTGTAACAACTCAAATGGTGGAGACACAATATATTCACTTTCTTTTTCTCTATTATAATTAAGCCATTTTGGGAATGAGCTCATTCTAAAATATACTTTGGAGTGGACTCTGAGTCGGGACAAACTATAATTTCCTACAGTATACAGGGCGTAAAATTGTCAGGATGCGTAAAGAAAGGACTCACAAGCAGAGGGTTCATGCAACAGTTCATTAGACACTTTTTGGAATAAACAACATCCAAAGTGTAGTGACGGACACACACAGACAAAAAGGATGTGTGACAGCTCCAGAGCCGTCCGTACAGACACCTGCGGACACAGGCTGTGGAGACCACTTCAGCTGCAACGCCCAACGGGACGGGGAGCGAGATGAGATGAGACTGATAAAAGCAAGTGCATGGCCAGCTGTATAACTCCTCATTTATAGGCGTCCAGGGCACATCAGCAGACAAAGGTAAAACACAAAAACACAGCATAGGTCCAACAGAACATGAGATGAAGCACACAAAGATCTACTGACAACAAGGGGCAGACACAGTAGGGAATATAAGGAAAAGGGAACAATCGACAGGTGAGGGTCACAAGCTGCAGAAAATTACAGGACAACACAGACAATGGGGAAGCCGACGAAGCACCCTGAACCGTGACAAACATTACATTTTTTGCCCACCATCCACTGTGGCTAGTGTCACAGTGGTGTTTGGTTTAGTTTGTTTTCATTTGCACTGTCATCACATGTCACGTGTCATCTTCACTGTCATTATCAGTTCAGCTATATCACCTGTGTTTGGTCAATCATTGTTAAAAGACAAGTGTAAACGCGCTTCTGATCGGAATGTTATCTGATCAGCATGTCTAGGTTCGGAGGTAGTCGAGGACGCATTGTGATCGGATCTCAGTGTAATGTAAACGCAATCCAGCAATCGTGTCTGCATTCACAGGTTGATGTCACACAAAACCCCTCCCATTGTCATTATTCCCCCTCCTCTCTCCAGGAATTGCTACACGTAGCTGTGTGGTTTTGCAATACAGTCTAGTGCGAAGTACATCACAAATTTACTGCAATGTTTACCTTCGCACCCGAAAGTTGCAGAACCATTAATTTTCTATAAAGAACGCACATTTTTCCCACCACAGCTGGCAACGTTCTTGGACCCATACGTTTCTCTGTACCATTTCCATTATAGCATCTATCCACATTATTAGTAGCCTGTCAAAACCCCCATTACAGAGTCTCGTCCCATCGAGACCACCCTTCTAGAGTCTCGTCCTGTCGAGACCACCCTTCCAGAGCTTCTTCACGTCATGCCTGTCAAGCCTGAGCTTCACGCCCCATCTGAGCCCTCGTCTCCGACAAAGATGGCCGCTGCCACGTCTGAGCCCTCGTCTCCGGCAAAGATGGCCGTGGCCTGTTCCTACTCCTCAACGGGACGAGACTCTGGAAGGGTCAGCCACATCAGATTCTGTCCCAAGACCTGTTCCTGTCCCAAAACCTGTTCCTATTCCTCGACCTGTTCCTACTCCAAAAACTGTTCCTGTTCTGGGGTCGTGGGTCCAGGGTCAGAGTGGCCAAACCTGAAAAAAAGGTGGCCCGCCTAAAAAAAAGAAGGCTCCTCCCTGGCCGCCCGAACGGAAGGCTCCGAACCACGTCCTCGTCAGCCTCCAGGACTAGGGGGTAGACTCCTTGATATTCTGCCTGCCTTCTCCAGCCCTTCGCCCACTCCTGTAAACAGCTCTCCGCCTGCTCCTCTTCCTCCTCCCAAATCCCCACCTTCCAACCTTCATCTCTCTCGTTACGGCGCGAGGATGCACCTTGCGGAGAGAGGCGTTCTGTCACAGTGGTGTTTGGTTTAGTTTGTTTTCATTTGAACTTGTCTGCCTGTTATCATATGTCACGTGTCATCTTCACTGTCATTATCAGTTCAGCTGTATCACCTGTGTTTCGTTAATCATTGTCATCTGTGTTTGCATTTACTTTCCGTTGTAGATAGTGTGTATTGCACTAGCCACACTGGCCACAATTTTGACATTGATTCCATGGGGAAAACCTCCATATATACATTTTTAATATTATCTTATAATTTGGCAGCAGGTATAACAGGCTGCTGTCACTGTAAGACCTGACTCACGGATCCATTATACTGTTACACATGCGTTTTATGCGTTTTACTGTGATTATGCGTAATCACAGTTTTAAATAACTGTGTTTATGTGAATACTCGCAAAGACCGGCATTTTGATATTATTTTGTGTGTATTTAACTGTTTAAGCACTGAGAGGCTGCTTTATGTTGCAGGGGTGTGAGCACAAAATCTGCGGGAATTAGTACAATTATGCGCAATATGTGCTATCCCACGGCGAAATTCAAGCCCTGTAACACCAACAATATTCATCCGTAGCAAATTAAACGAATGAGTGAGTCGAACTCGCTGTCAAAGAGATTAGAGAGCGAGAAAGTGCAGCTGGTGTCGTGTATCTGTTCTGCAGAGAAATGAGTATTGGAAGCATTCCAGATATTTCAGTGTCTATATGTAACGAAAAATCTATCTTTTTAACAACACTACATTTCACTTACTTTATTATTACAGATGCCCCTTTAAAAGACTTCAATTGAAAAATGTATATTATAGATACAATTGGCTAGATTGACTGTTACATGCTACTGCTGAAATCCATCCGCATTTTGCAGGTTGGCGGGTGATGTCAATATATATACACACATACATACATACATACATACATACATAATATGTTGCCAAAACGTTTTTAAGTACACAGGTACATTAGTCTTCTAGTAATGAAAGATTGAGTAATGGAATTGTTGAGGAAACTAAATCATTTAAGTGCAATCAGATCCTGAATCATTACCTTTCTTCTCACAATACCTATCCCTATTAGTATGCTGCCTTAGTAGACACCTGCATGTCGACAGCACAGGTTTTGTAATAGAGTAACACACACTAACATTACACTAAGTGTATTTCAACACACATACTCCAGGGCAGATGGTCCATCTCTACTGTCTTCATGCACCGTGTGTGTGTGTGTGATCCAGTGTTGATTAATTACATGGGCTGATGTGACGCCAAGGCAGGAAACTCACCGCAACACAAGCCACGAGAAACTGCGGTAACACACATAACTGCCCAGTTGCTGCTCATACACACACATTCATTATATAGAACAGCGTTTCATCTCTGCTTGGCTCTCGAGGTGAAAAAGAAAAGAAGAGATGTGGAACAGTGTACAGTTATTACCTGGGGGCTTCGCATTAGTGCTGCTGGAGCTTGACGCCTCATTATAGAGTGAACTGAGTCTCAAGAGCTCTGGCAGTATGACCATGCCTTGTGTGTGTGAGTGTGTGTGTCGATTCACAGCATTCGAGTGCTATGTTAGGCCTCAAAGATCCTCTTTGCTAATATATGAATGTAGATGCTTCTAGCTATGCAAGCTTGCTTTTTACCTATAAATGCATTTAGATAATTGTCAGGCTTGTTTTAATCTGTACGAAAGTGGCAAATATTTATTTTGACATTATGTTAATCAGCAATCTTTGCTTTCTATTCTTCTCTTTTGAATTATCTAGCTACCGGAATTTGGTGACATCAGGTTTAAAGGGACACTCCACCCATTTGCATTAAGCTTTCCATTGTTAGAAACCCAGTAATACTATTGAATGGTCCTGAAAAAATCTTTCATTGTCCCCTGAGACGAGAGAAATCCACTATTTACCTTTTTCACTTCCGCCTACAATGACGCAAAAATCGTCAATTTGCGTCATTGTAGGAGGAAGTGTAAGAATGGGGTATTTCTGTAAAGACTACAAGCACTAGTTCCCACCCTTTCAAACCCGCCCATTGGGGGATGGACCTAATGCGCTAACAGACCTATCACAGATCAGTGCCAGTGGCGAAACTTTTTGAAAAAATGGACGCCGAAGGTTCTGAAAACGAAGACGGACACATTATGGAGGATTGGGATTTTAATATGGCAGAAACAGATGTTCGTGGCTACCTTTATGAGCCTGAGTACAGCGACGAGCAGCTGAGGGCTATGGAGGAACAGGAGGCGGCTGAACCTGCTTCCACCACAGCCGATCTGCCTGCCGCGGACGAGGAGCCCGCAATGCCTCGAGCTGGGACAGATTGGTGGTGCCTGTGCTCTCACTGTGCGCCAATGGACACAGAAGAAGAGTCAGTCTGCTGCCGCGAATTCCAGCGGTGCGAATTTCTCCTGTATGAAATTATATATTCGGAGGATGACACGGACGTGTGTGTGTGGTTGATCACCCGAGTTTCGCACCACATATCGATAGCGGCGTCCTGGAGACCTACTTTCGAATCCCTAAGGTCAACTGGAAACGCCAGCCAAAGCCTACAGGGTCCAATGGTCGTCTATCTGTAAAGTAAGTTTATTTTCATTTTGTTAACACACTAACGTTGCAGGTTTATTACACAAATATCTTGCAGTTATGTTAGCTACTGTGGCACGCTAGGTTCAAAGACCATCACTCAATTTGTGCTCAATGTTTTGTCCAGACAATTTCGCTTAACAGCCTACCGGCACTTTCTTGAGTGGGTCCTGCAAGGAGAGAGATTGGGCAGAGGGCGTCGTGTCGTGTTACCAGCTTGTGTTTTGCAGGCTATCCGTCAGAAATATCCAGCTCCAGACGGCCAGTACTGCGGGCACCGAGAAGCGGACGACGCTCAGGAGGAGCTGTAGTTTCTTTTTTTGTATATATACTTTCAATTGTTGTATTTATTGTATATACTAATTCAATAAAAATGTTTAAAATTTACGTTGTTGTACTTCTTTATTAGTATTAGTATTTTTTAAATGACCAACTTTTCAAAACTAGAACTACCTAGCTACTGTTGACTTAGATGACAAAGATAACATAATGGTGATCATACCCATAATTTCTATTAATTATAACGTTTTACAAGTAAACATTGCATTATAATTTAGTTGCAAATCAATAATTGGGTCGAAAAATAACTTGTCAGTACCAATTGTGTAAAGTAGTTTCCAGGCAGTAGCGCAAGCGCAGTGGAGCTCAACTGTAGTCTACGTCGATGGGCGGAGTAGTGGGAGTGGCCTGTGGAGCTGAGCATTGCAATGCACTATGGGGATTGTTGTCTATAATCCACAAGCACTAAAAAGTCATTTTCGGCATTTTATTGGACAGGAAGGAACAAAAATAAAAATTTCTGCTACTATTCTACTACACATATTACCCACTTTCAATACACATTCATGTCAAAATCGGTGGAGTGACCCTTTAATGTCACAGACATTTGAGAGAAATTCAATTACCTCTTTGAATACTGAGATTTGTGACCACCACATTAAGCATGTATACTTTTGCAATTTGATTTTAAATGTCATGTAAATGCTTTTGCAGTCCAATTTTTCAACTAATAGATCTAGGTTGCGTTTCCTGAAAGCATCGTTAGCCAACTATGGTCGCAAGTTCCATCGTTATCAGTATAGTTCAACGAGTCTGTGTTTCCCGAAACCATCGTTCCAACGAACATTCACAAACAGCTTCGCAAAGTTGTGTGGTAGGAACGACAGCTCTCGAGCTGTGGTTAGACAGCCCGATCTCATGGCAATTCGTACGAATTTTACGAGGTGGCTAATTCGTATGAATTCATACGAATGACCTACCCCTGACCCCGCCCCTAAACCTACCCATCACGTGGGTTTAGACAAAACGTACGAATCCATACGAGTGAGGTCGTATGAATTCGTACGAATTAGCCACCTTTTAATCACTCATACAAATTCGTATGAATTAGCCACCTTTTAATCACTCATACAAATTCGTACGAATTGGTCGTGAGATAGCGTTGGGTTAGAAGCATAGTTTCTTGATTGCATGACATGTGGACTTAATAAATCCTTATCTTGAGCAAAATAAGCAAGCTGACATTCAGTACAATCTATATCTTTTATTTAGAATACATACAAATGTCATTTACATCTTTTAGTTTGTCAAGAGATTTAAAGCACCGTTATTGGATACTGCGCAAGTGCTCGACTATGTAAGAACGAGCCTATGATTGAATCTGGAAATAAAGGAAATAACTGATGCCATGTCTATAATTTATATATAAAAAATCTAGTGACATCATAAACCAACGTGGTTGAACAACCAATTTGCGACGATATGGTTTTGGGAAACAGTCGTGACTAGATAGTTGATTTCTTCAACGATGCATCGTACTATGGTAGTTGAGCAGCGAGTTAAGTCGTTGTACAGGGAAACGCACCCCTGGAAAGTAGCAGACAAAAAGATCAAGTCAAGTCACCTTCATAACACTTTTTACAATACAGACTGTTTCAAAGAAGCTTTACAAAGATAATAGGAAATTAATGCAACAAAGTTTATTTGGGCTGTACAGCAGTGTAAGGTCCGCCCAATCGGCCCAACGACAGTTTCCGATAAGTGGGTGAAGGATTCCTGCGCGTTCTGTCTTTTCAGTGTGGCAAAGTAGTTTAATTCCAATTTACTACCTCGAATTTAGGTTGGGATGCCAATTGGTTATTTATATGATACTTAATCTAGACATTTGATTATTCTATTCAACTCTTTATATTTTACTAGTTCGCTAGGAATCTAAGTCGAACAGAGAGCCTCACGTCAGCCGTTTAATTCTTGTCTCATGATCACAAACTCATCAGTCTTGGTCACTAGACAGAGGTGATCGACTATATTGTTTAGAAGGCCGCCTTCATGCTTGCTCTATCTAAAAGTAGTTTGTTTAGTCCCCATAGATCTGTATACACTTAAATTAAAGTAACACTATCTCTAGTCAGAGGTCATGACCACTACTACAGATATAAGCCGATCAACATTACTTCTCTGATAGTAGCTTAGGTTTGGTCATGCCATGGTGTCCCACGTACACTTAGCTAGAGTAATATTGGTCGATCAACATTTTGTTGTCCTAAATGGATTTTTTTTGCCTTTACAGTCTAAGTACATTTGAACTAGTGCCAAGTGTTAGCAGGAGCTCTGAAATTGCAGTCAGTGTGGCCTATACTCCACTCAAAACTGGAATCTAGTCCTTTAATACCTGACGCAGATTTGCAGAAACATAAGCCTTCACTTAATCTACTTATACCTCTGACACTTATACTTCAGCCGGAACTCGACTGGCGTACGACCGCTACCGGAAACCAGCGATTATTGTCATATAACGTTATAAATATGGATATTTTTCTTACAAAAATGTGTAAACCTTGATCAGGGAACAAGGGTTACACAAGTAACCGAGACGTTCCCTTTCTGTCGGTCGCTGTAGGTTTATTAGAACAGTGCATGTGAATTCTTGCGCTTGCAATGTAATGTAAGAATTATGCTGTTTGAGTCTTAATACAATAACAATATCAATCAGCTGGCCGCCTCACAAATGCTTATGCATATTGTATGGGTGAATATTGAGTTTCAATCTTATGAGTGTAATTGAGTGCTATAAATAGATGAATCTATAGTGCTATAAATCCATTTCAATAGTTTTCAGGAAAATTAAATTTTTTACCCACACATTTTGTGAATATTCAATTTATCCTGTTAAAATGTTTTTTTCCCCCTCAGTCTGAACATGTTGAACAATGATTATTAAATCAAACAACAATATTGTTGATGATAAATTCAAAGTTAATTTTTTTTCTATAAATAAAAAAAAAAAAAAATTGATGATTTTTCCCACTTAATTAAGTTTTGTAGAAAGCCTTTCTTTAAAGTGAATTTTGTATAAAATGTATTTTAATTTTAATTTCCATCAACCAATTTCCTGGATTTAATAAGTAAGAAGCAATAGACAATATAATCATGACATGGAGGCACGGGTGCGGTCCCTTGCATTGCACTAACTGGAGCGCATCTCTTCATAATTTAACCGCAGCTCAGCGTATGCCTCACAGACATGAGAAATATATCTATATAGAAAGCTTGAAATGTCTTTAAACGAAACAATTAATAACGAAAATAAATAGGATACTCTCTGATAATGTAATCAATTACATGCATTTCTCTCTATAGGCGCGTTCACTTCAGAGATGCTGATCGTCAATTTCATCTTTGCAGACACTGACACAGAAAACAGTTTATTAATAAAAATAATAGAAATTTAGATTTTTGAACGATATTCGACTTTTGCTCCTTGATTGTCGAACGCCATTTTTGGCAGAAATTTTAAAATAGACAGAACCTCTGGCAGCAGCATCTATCTGCTGTCCTCTGACTGTCTGCTATTTCATGGTGCTCATTTAAAGGTCAGAGGACTCCCTGAACAGAGCCATACGCCAAAATTTTAGATTTTAGAATTTATCAACTTGAATTGCAATTTATTCAATAAAAATTTCCTAAATTTTTATTGTCATGTGTTCTTGACTTAATGGACCTGACAGAACTGAACATAAACAAACCTCTGTTCAGCACGCCGACATGTTGGATTGCATAGAACGCTCACTGAATTCTGATTTGTCGAGAGGATGTATCACGTTTAGGCTAAAAATAGGTTTGGCTGGGAAGGCGGAGGAGGCGGCCAGGGTGGAGACGCCCCTTCGGGTGGCCGAGGTGGAGACGACCCTTCGGGCGGCCATGGCGGAGACGCCCCTTCGGGAGACCAGGCCTTCCCGTGGAAGTCAGGCCTTGCCCCAATGGCCAGGGACCTATCTCCCTCCAAAAATATTTTCTTCGGGGGAGTGACAAGCTCAGGAACAGGGACAGTCTCGGGGGTGGACGGGACCAGCGGTGAAGGCGTCTCTGGGGTGGACGGGACCAGCGGTGAAGGCGTCTCTGGGGTGGACGGGACCAGCGGTGAAGGCGTCTCTGGGGTGGACGGGACCAGCGGTGAAGGCGTCTCTGGGGTGGACGGGACCAGCGGTGAAGACTCGGGGCTGACGTGAAGAGCAGGCTCGGCAGGGCTGACGTGGAGCTCAGGAGGAAGACAGGGTACTTGAGTGTCTAAGTCAATTAAGTTGATTTCCTCTGGACTCTGGATGAGGACTGGAACAGAGGACTCCTGAGGGGCAATCTCGGCGGGACGAGACTCGGGACACAATGGGGAGACAGGAACAGAAGGGAGACCTGGCACTACTTCGACGGTGTAGGACGATCCACTCACACAGAATGTTGTTGATATATTCCCTCAAGGAACATGTGGTGGCAGTAACTGGAAATTGCCTAAAGAGTGGATCGTCTAGACCTATTCAGAAGGAGTGCTTGAGGGCTCCCTCTTTCCAGGACACCTGATGGGCGAGGTGGAGGAATTCCTCGATGTAGGTCTCAATCGGACAGTGATTCTGGGTGAGGCTGAGGAGTAGGTCGGTGGGATCTTGAGGGTAGAGGAAGATGCCCATAATGCTGCTGTAATTAGGTCAGTTCTTCTGTTACGGGTGTGGTGGTACACGGTCGTAGGGAGCACGCGGAGAACCGCGAAACTGGAATTTATTTAACAAACTTAGGAAACACTAAACACATCATACAATAAACAAGAAGGAACTAGGAATGAGGGAGAACACAGGGTTTAAATACACAGGGAACATATTAGGGAAACAAGGCACAGCTGGGGCAAATTAACTAAACACAGGTGAAAGACCTGAACACAAATGAGGAGTGGGAAAACTGGGACACAGGATTGAACCAAAAACACTAAGTGGGGAGAAACACAGGACACACATGTAACAGCGGTTTTGAAAAGAATTGCATCTTGCAGTACATTTTAAACAAGGAAATATAGATATATGGCATGCAACATTCATGGAGTAGTGAATATGTCCAGTACACAGCAAAATTACATGACAAACTCATTCAAACTCAGAGTTTATCGTGTTTTGGAAAAGAGCTCCTCGTTTGTTATGTAAAAATGTGTAAAAATCAGTGAGTGATATAAACGCAGGTGCACATGTTTTTAAAGCTAGTAAGTAATTATCACAGTTGTGTTCTGTAATTTCTCACGAGATGCAATATGATGATAAACAATGAGTCCAGAAGTCCAGATGACCCACTAATATCAAACTAATTGTTTTTTTTTTTACTAATTGTACAAAAACCTCAATTAAAATATCTGCATGCAGTGAGCTTTATATGGCTATTTTTAACTTAATAAAGCTGTCTAGAAATCATTTGGATGGTTAAACAACCTGTTCTGGTGATATTGGTGACTTTACCAGCTCCCCCCAGCGTTCCCAGGCATAAAACCAACCTTGCAACACGGTGACTACCGTCCCGGCAAAATAAAAATCGGAAGTCTCGTGAGAAGCAAAACGAGAATGAGAACGAGCGTGAAACACGAACTGCTTTACGGCAATTCAACACACACACACACACACACACACACACGCCCACCTCAATACTAGCTAGAATAACCTGAGTAATACAAGCGACGATGGATAATGCACATGTTCCAGCGAAAAGACAGAAGAGACGGTTATCGGCGGAGGAGGTGAAAGAGAGGAAAAAACTTTTTGACCATGCCAGGGACCGCACAAGAGTCAACATTGGTCGTGCATTCACGGAGTGGCGAGAGCTAAAAGAAAATGAAGAATGTAAAACAGATGCTGACCTTGCATTTCTGCTAATGCAATTGTAAGTATGTCTTTGTTTTCTTTATTCCTTTTTCTTGTTTGTGTTTATAAATGTGTTCAATCCATGACCGTCTGTGGTAGATGATAATGTGTATGATGTATTACCCACCTCGGTAGACATAGCTCCGCAAGTAAAGTTGTCCGGCTCCGATAATAACAAATGCACGTGAGCAGCGGTAGAACGGGGGAGAAGGGTGCCGCAAGTGAGTTTTTTACGACAGTGTTGGGAAATATACGGCCCACAGCTGTAGGGGGAGCTCGTGGAGAAAAAATGCGACAACAAAAGTGAAAATCAGTCAAGAAGTCTAGAAGTTGCCGAGTTCTGCTTTAATGTGTGTGTGTGTGTGTGTGTGTGTGTGTGTGTGTGTGTGTGTGTGTGTGTGTGTGTGTGTGTGTGTGTGTGCAAACCGAGGATCCTTTTGGGCAGTTTGGATCTGCATGCTGTTTTTCTATACAATAAAGTCTTCCAGCCATTTAAAGCAGATAATAAACTCCATCCTCGGGGCCTCTAGCTGTCCAGCAAAAACTTAAGTTGTGATGTGTTCTTGGACCATAACAAAATCATATTCATTAGTTCCAATAAAACCACAGCATAAAACCCCCAGTGGAACATGCTCTGGTCTGAAGGGTCCATTAAAGGCCTCGGTTTCAGCGTGTTCGTGCAGCCTGAGCCATCTGAAGCTTTTATCTTTAAGACTCACTCGAGCTGACGATATGGCATGCTTTTCATTTAGACATGTTCTGGGGCTTTGGGTTTGTAGCCATCTGTCTTTGGCTGAAAAATGAATTCTCCCAACTTGATCATTTTGGGGAACCAATAAAACAGGTGAGGAATAGTTGATGTGTTTTACAGCTGCTGAATCAAAAGTTAACTCCCCTGGGGTTTGCATTAAATGCTGTATTCAAACTTTATTGTGTTGGCAACATTGGTAAACTCGCTGCTGTAAGGCAAAACAGTGAGGGAGTGTAAATGTGAGTCTGTTTTAAGGGTTTGTTGACCAAGAAATGAAAATGGTCATCATTTACACTCCCTAATGCTGTTGTTTTTCTTCTATGAAACATATAAAAGGGGACGATTAGCATACTTTTTACGCTACACTCTTACACTCTTCTATATAGAACGTGAAGGGTTCCTTTCAGGCGCTTCACATAAAGAAGCTTTTAAGGGTTCCCAACCTGGGATCATTTGATGGATTTAGTTTTATTTAATTCATTTTATGAATTCAACAGATTATATATGGAGGACCAAACCTGCAGAGATTAAAAATAAATAGTTAGGTAAATAAATGTAATAATAGGAAAATAAATATTGGAATAACAATTTGATAAAAACATAATTCAGTTTTAAGAAAATGTGATCCTAAATTTATGTTTGTATTTTTCCTTTATTTATTATTTATCATTTATCAATTATTTGTATTCATTTTGGCTTTTATTTATGTATTCTTTCATTTATTTTTTTATATTTAATTATTCCAACATGTGTTATTTCCTGATTTATTTATTTATACAATTATTAATTTTCAATTTCTGCAGGTTTGGTCATCCATACACAAAAATGTACTTTTTAATTAGAACATTTTAAATAACCCACTATACATGTATTATGCAATCGTTAACTCATTTCTCCTTATATAGAACCTATTTGGCATTAAGGTTCTTTCAAATCGAGTCAAGAACCCTATGGGTTTTTATAGAACACCACTGAACCTTTTTTTCTGAGAGTGATACAGTAACCATGTGCAGTCAAGCTCCAAAAAACACCATAAAAAGATTTGGTGAAATTTTTTTGGAAGTTTTTCAATTTCAAAAAGCTATTGACTTGTGTGCCTAATTCCTAAGTCATCTTATATTAAGCGATAAATAAAAGTTTGGCGTTGAAGTTGATATTCACTGCATGTGCATGAACACTATTGTTTCTAATGTGTCACATGACCAATTTTATCAGAGAATAAAGGCCTAAACGTATTATTCACAAAGCAATCGTATGACTTGAAAGACTTCTACATAATGTGTCAGTATGCATCATAATATCCTTAAATTTGATGTATTTAATCACTGTTAAGTCTGTATCGGAGCTGCTTCACTATTTTTTTATTTCTCTTCTTCTTTATTCTTTTCTTAAACTGCATCCCCGTGTTTTAGGCCCCAAGTTTTTTTGGCCTCTTCTTCCATCATCATCATCCTCCATCTCTCTCTTCCTCTCTGTCTGCAGGTTTACACTGTCAAATATATAACACACAAACAAACTGATGGGTCATCATCAAATGAACACTATTAAACAGAAAGGAAGAGAAAGATGAAGGATGATGTTGATGGAAGAAGTAAGTGGATTGTAGAGTGAGCTGCTTCACAGTCTTTTAATGAACCCAAGAGAGAAGCAAGTTGTGTACTTACGCCATTGTTAAAAGCAGTTTGTCTTTCTTTAATCTGCCACAGTGATTCCCAAGAGATCTGTATTTTTTAAATCTTATTATAAATTAAATACATGACATGCACAACAGTGCTTTATTAGTGTTTCATGTATATCATCTAGATGGTCACTAATCTGAGCTCAACAACCTTTTACTTGCTGTACCAACAATTTTCAATGGAAATTTTAATTTTTAGCAATGAATTTTTATAATTGATAGAAACACTTATATTTTTTATTACGTTTTAAGTTTTGTTTTTATTTTTTGTGTTTTAGTTTTGTGCAGGAAATCTACTTCTCGTTTAGTTTTTTAAAGAAGGTGCTTCCTCGCATCTGATTCCTCTGCAGATATCGCAGGTTCGAGCCCTTCACTGAAGAACACTGTGAATCTCTTGTGCTTTGTTATGATGAGACTCTGTAAACTTCATCTCTGTGATTGGAATAGGAATGATTGTCTGTGTTTCTCTTGATGATCTCACTTCAAAGCGCCACAGAGTTGCGTTACTGTATTGTTTGGCATCGCAGGTCTCGTCCCAAACATGAGGGTGATTATTATTTATTGTTTAAAAGTAGTCTTTCAATATTTCTAGCTTTAATTTACAATAAGGTCTCATTTATTAACATTAGCTAATGCATTATGATCATGCACATGAACTATCAATGTAATATATGTAATATACAATACTTACATTATATTATGTTTTAATAAATCGTTCTTTAAAAATGCAATTGTTCTTTTTTTCATGTTAGTTCACATTTCATTATCTAATTTTAACAGATATACAGTTGAAATTAACATTAAGATTAATAAATGCTGTGTCATTCATTGTTAGTTCATGTTAATATATTAATGTTAACAAACGAAATGTAAGTGTTACCTCACTCAGCATGAAGTTCATTTGAATGAAATATTTCGTTGAATTTATCACTTTTCTTTGAGTATTGCATTCCACTTTTGTTAATAATGTAAATTAAATTTCATGATGTTTGTTCACATCTGCCCGCTCTTTAAAAACATTTTATGCCCATTATATGAAGTGAATACTGAATCGCATCATAGTTTTGAAGCAGAAACGCAGATACGCTGCTGCAACTTTCACATGCTACAAAGGCAAGTATTGAAACTGGCTAAAATCTCAAGGCAGATTTAAACCAGTTCTCATGAGACGTTTAGGAGTACTTTTCTTCCAAAGCGAGATTTTCAAGGAAAAGCACAGATTAATTCAGGAGTCTGTCGTCGTGAAGCAACTCAGACTGTCAGAAGTTTTTGACGGGTAAAAGGATGTTTTCTGCACATTGAGACGCCGTCTTCTCCCTGTGGGAAAGCCCAGGTTTGGATTTTGAGTCAGAGACGTTGGCGTGCCGCCATTCCCTGCAGTCTCCGCTCTGGGAGCTGCTTTCAGTGTGGAAAAAGCCCAAGAGGGCGTATCGCTGGCAGAGGGAGAGGAGGAGAGCAGAGTCTTGTTAGGCACACTCCTCTCCGACACTGTTCCTCTACCTCCAGGGAGGCCCGTATCAATCCCATCATGCTGTGGCCCTGCGCTCTGAGGCGTGACCAGGTGCTGCTGACATTCGGCAGGATGAAGCCTCGCCGCGGAATACTAATCATGTTCTCCACACACACTTTATGGCCTTTTGCCATCTTTCATTCTTTAAGTCATTTTGGTAAGAAAGTATTTTCCAGTAAGAGAAAGAACAAATGTAATTACAAAAGCACTGGATTGCCAGTGGGACATTCGGTTGCAGAACATCTTTTGAATGCTGTAATTTTGTGTTTTTATTACCTCACAGACAGATATTTTTTTCTTGTTTTAAGCAAAAATTCCAATTAATTTTGAGGCTTTTTTCCCCAGAAAGCAAGACTTACCGGTAATATCTTCAATCATTTTACATCTCAAGTAAATGTATCTTGATTTAAAGTGCCCCATTTGGCTTTTTTAGAGGTTCCTAATTTTGTTTTGGGCGTCTCCTACAACAGGTTTACATGCATCCGAGGGAAAAAAAAAACACTTTCATTTTCTCATAATATACATTTAATATCACCTAATTTCTCAAAGAGTCTGAAACGATTCGTTCGATGCAGTTTGAAGATTCAGTCTCTCTAAACCCCTCCTTTTCGTGAGCCTACTCTGCTCTGATTGGTCTACCACTTACAAGTCGTGTCGGAAACTAAACACCTATTACCATAACAGAATTTCAGTTCCGGAGGCTTCCTCAATCCTCAGAGATTGTACACACTGTAAGGACAGAAAAGATTGCCTCGATTTTACCTTATCAATTCGATTCTGAGTCCGACTATGAAGCATTGGAAGAACTAGTCAATCAACCAAAAACTCTATTGCAAGCATGACTTGAGCTGGACGTTTCTCAGTGGTAAGTTTCTACTTAGTTTGTGGTACATTATGAGATGTGATAGCAATGTAATTCTATTTCTAATTTATTAAGGTGCACGTAGGGGAACTGCATCCCAGTTTGACATTACTGGGTGTTTACAGAGAGAATACTTGAGCAAGTTAGTGCTCCTCTCTGTTAGAATAATAAAGACAAATAAAGAACGCTTAAGCGAACTGGGCCCACAGTAAATAGTAAACATATACCCAAACTGCTTTACAGTGATAAACGGGAAATAATGATCAATGATGCAAATAGTTCAATTCTGCTAAAGCAGCTCTAAAAAGACAATATTGAGTTTGTTCAGCTGAAGTCAGTTCACTGTTGATCCAGTTTGGTTCAATAACTGTGTAAAGTTAATCAAATATGAAACTAGTTCATTGCAGCTCTAAAGCAGCTCTGCAGATAACAGTGATGTCATCATCCAGCTAAGTTGAGTTCTCATCCATTAATAGTGTCATTGCAGTGAGATCAATAAAATTGCTGAATATTAAGTGTTGTGGTCGTCTTAGTGTGCAGGTCCTCTATCTGATCTGGATATGAACCGGATCTAGCTGATACGGTAAGGTAACCTCAGGATAAGTATGACAGACAGATGCCATTCCTCTTACGATGCAACAAGTAGCCTACATTGGGTGTTTCTGGTTCCGGTTGACCTAATTTATGCAGCCTAACACACTTTTAAGGGTTTTGAATGATAGAATTATTTTATGTGTTATGTGTATGCTAAATTAAAGAGATGGGTCTTTAATAGCCTATATATTAAACCTGACTGTCTTCCTCTTGATAGCTGCCAGCTGGAGCCATTTCTTCATGGTTCCCTTGACCCCCATTTCGGCAGCTTTAGTCGTGAGAGATTCTCCGAACTGAAACTTTTAGATAAAGGAATACATACAGTATTGTAAGGTCATAATTCATCTTATGCATAATATTTTTTAAGTGCCTATATAATTGATAATTGTTTTCGCCAGAGTTCATGCAGAAGTTTAAAATATCTGTAAAAAGTTTTGGTGTCAGATTTCAGCAGTTCATTCAGATCAGACTATAGTTTATTTGCTTATAATCAGTAATCCCCACTGCAGAAAAATATTTTAAAGGTCCCGTTCTTTGCGATTCCATTTTTCAAACTTTAGTTAGTGTGTAATGTTGCTATTAGAGCATAAATAATACCTGTAAAATTATAAAGCTCAAAGTTCAATGCCTAGCGAGATATTTTATTTAACCGAAGTCCACTTTCAAAGCCTACAGCGAACGTCCGGTTTGGACTACATCCCTCTACTTCCGTTTTTAATGACGTAACTAGAACAGTTTCTGACTAATCTCCGCCCATAAGAATGCACAAAAAGGGGGCGTGGTCTTGTTGCGCTCCCACGGAGAAGAGGAAGAGTTTTGTTTGTATGAGTGTGTTTGTCGTCATGTCGTCGAGATGCTGTTATTTTCATGCCGGAGTCAATTCACCTTTGTTTGGCTTTCCCAGGGACGCTGTGCTTAGAGATCAATGGTTACAATTTATGTTTAACTCGGTTCCCGAAAACTATAATCCATAAAACTATGTTTTCTCCGTTGGCATTTTGTCACAGTTACCACATGTACACATATAAAACATTACTAATCAAAACTCGTGCACAAGTGTAACTAAGGTAGGAATAAACAATGGACTTCTAAAAATTCAACAACACCATCGTTAGTTCGACAGACGGACAAAACCATATACCACAAGCTTTTATTATAAATGAAATGAATGAATGAATGAAATCTTTATTTCGAACAATTAATAAAATAATAATAAAATAAATAAATGAAGACAGCAATACGTATGAGATATCCATACAAATAAATAAACACAAAAAACAATATATATATATATATATATATATTTTAGCATAATAATAAACCTGTTCGAAAAGGGATAGGTAGAAGCCTTATCAAGACCTACCCCCAGTAACTACCCAAACCAATTCACCATCAAAGAAGATAAATCTAACATAACGTTTTACATAATACAAAAAAACCTGCTAAATTAAATAATGCTTTATCTTAGTATTAAGATAATGAAAACAATAAAAGCATAAACAAAAAAAAAAACAATCAAACTGCATTTACAAACATAATGAATTATCATTCACCCTCTTCACTTCTGTACTTATCAAAAATAAAACTTTTATACCTTTTTTTAAATTGCAACATATTAACACTTTGTTTGATCGAACTGCTCAGACCATTCCACAAAAGCACCCCACAAATCGAGATACACATACTTTTGAGTTTTGTCAATCCTATGTTGACTCAAATTTAAATCCCCTCTCAAGTTATAACCCCCAACCCTATATGTTAATAACTGTTGTATGTTTCCAGGCAACTGTTTATTTATTGCTTTATAAATTAATTGAGCGGTCTTAAATTTAACGAGATCATTAAACTTTAGAGTGTGCCATTTTAAATATAGTAAATTAGTATACTGATGATATCCTACCTTATTTACTATCTTAATTGCTCTTTTTTGTATTGTGCTTAATGTTTATAAGGTGGTTTTGTAGATGTTGCCCCATACTTCAACACAATAATTTAAATAAGGCAACACAAGGGAACAATACAAAATAAAAAGTGCTTTTTTACTCAATACATGCCTTGCTTTCCTCATTACTCCAATACTCTGCGGTACTTTTTTTCTAACATATTTGATATGGGGTTTCCAACTAATTTTATGGTCAAGAATCACACCCAAAAATCTATTTTCATACACTCTTTCTATTTTAACATTATTAATCATAACTTTTACTTGTATGTCGGTTTTACGATTACCAAACAGTATAAATTTGGTTTTATCTAAATTTAACGATAATTTATTTAAGTCAAACCAAATTTTTAACTTATTAATTTCTGATGTGACCACCTCCAAAAGCTGCTTCAAATTTTCCCCTGAACAAAAAATATTGGTATCATCCGCAAAAATCACAAATTTTAAGAGGTCAGTCACCCTACATATGTCATTTATGTACATAAAGAATTTCGGACCCAATATTGACCCCTGTGGTACTCCACAGGTGATACCCAAGCGCTCCGATCTGTACTCACCCATTTGAACAAATTGTAGTCTGTTACTTATGTAACTTTTCATCCAATCTAATGCAACTCCTCTGATACCATACTTTTCCAGTTTATTGATTAACAAACGATGATCTATTGTATCGAAAGCTTTTTTTAAATCAATAAATACTCCCACTGCGTATTGTTTGTTATCTATAGCACTGGTAATGTCTTCAATTAACTCCATTAGTGCCATTGATGTAGATCTGTTTGTCCTAAATCCATACTGACTGTCAACCAATAATTCATGCTTCTCAATAAAATTGTCCAATCTAATTACATACAATTTTTCTAATATTTTAGAGAACTGAGAAAGTAAAGACAATGGCCTATAATTCGTGAATTGATTTCTCTATCCAGATTTGTATAGTGGAATGATTTTTGCAATGTACATTTTGCTTGGGAATACACCTGTTTTTAAAGACAAATTATAAATATGAGTTAACGGTTTAACGATTGCACCAATGACATCCTTAATTAAGACCATATCAATATCATTCACGTCTGTTGACTTTTTATTCTTACAATTATTAACCTCAGTTTCCTCCACTGGTTTCAAAAACATAGAGTTAGGGTTACTATATAAATAATCAATTGCCTTCGCCTCACTTTCAATCTGAGGATTTTTAATAATATCAGCCAGCTTTGCTCCCACACTTACAAAGAAATTGTTAAACCCATTGACCACATCTTCCATGTTGCTTAATGTCCTCTCTTTTTCTTTAAAATGCTGAGGGTATTTTTTTTATTCATTGGTCCATTCCTTATAACATTATTTAACACTTTCCATATACCTTTGATATCATTTTTATTATCATTTAATCTTTTATTATAATAATCTTTCTAACTTATCCTCATGATGCTGGTCAATTTATTTTTATATATTTTGTATTTATTCTCAGCTTCTTTAGTTCTGTGTTTTATAAATTCTTTATACAAGGTATTCTTACGGTTTGTAACATTTAACATTACAATTTAACCCATTAAAAGTATGATAACTACTAAAAAAACAGCTTACCACTGTGAAACATCCTGCAAAAGTCGTGTTTGAACAGGTTCTAATCGATTCTCTTCATCTATGTTCTCCGGGTCTGATTCCGGCTCAAATTGATAAGGTAATAGGCTTGTTTGAGATGCGCCTTGCCTCGCCTGAAATGTAGTCGAGAGTAGGCGGCTGCAGTGAGAGGAGGAGTGAAAAAAGCGCAGGCAAGCCGGACAGATCGCTCTTCTCGCAGTGGATCTGACACCTGTGAGATCAAAGGCGGATATCGCGGGATTCACGGGATTCACACTCGTGCACGGTGTTGCTAATAAACTGGATGTAATTTAAGTTTTGTTGCTTGAATAAGAAAATAATTATAATGAACAAGACACCCAAAGTACTTATTGAATTGCATTTTAAATAGGCCTACATTTTTATGAATCATTTTTTCTTTAATACAGATATGTGTTTTTACTTTTTTTAATATTTTTTTTAAATACATCACATAGATCGCACTGTGAGAGAGTTTGGGGATATCCACAAATAATTTATACACATAAAACTTGATATCAGAGTTTTAAAATCAAACATTTTAAAAGAGAACAATACATCATGGTTGTTTAAACCAATGAGCATTAAGCTGTGTCGTCAGCAAGTCGTTTCCCATCATGCTTTTGATCAGCGCAGAGCAACTGCGCCCGACTGCAGAATCCGACACGTGAGGCTTGCGCTCGCGAGAGTTTTTTGACATACGTCAGCATGACATCAGAGCCAGGCGGACCGCTCTCGGACACATTTCTAACCGGCATGCATCTCGCGCTGATCACCGGTGATCGATTCTGCGCAGATTTTGCTCATCTCAAACAAGCCTAATATGTTTGACATTTTTACCATAACAAACAGCGCATGCATCTCCAATGTATGACGTGCGATAATCTGCTGTCGAATCACAACACAGGAACCGCTGGCACAATCCGAAATCGTTACGTGACTTCATAGAACAAAGAAGGCATCGGGATGTTTTTTGGACAGTAAAAACAGCGGTATGCAAATAAGTAAACTGTGTGAAAAATACTGTGTTTTTTTTACACGCGAAACGTGAACATGTGGCAGAGCGGGTTAGACCCTGTTATTTGTGGCTGTCACGTGAGCGATAGATGTGGCAGCCTGTCGGCCGCTGTCCCTGGCCTATTTAGACTGTTTATGCCACCTGGTCATGCGCCATTGTTAGCTCCGCCCCTTGTTGCAGGCGCGCCGCCATTCAATCCTGGCCGTGTTTAGCTGGCAGCGCCGCGGTGATATGCAGGCTGTACTGTTCCCCCCGTTGATTTGTTTTTATGTGTACGCTCATACAATTCCGTGATGATCAACTGCTGGATATTGATTCCTTTGAAGATGCTCCGTCTTAATGTGGACGTTGGGCTGATCGTTTTCTGCATAAAATCCATAAAGACTGCCCTGCTGTCTTGCTGCTGTGTTACTGTTTTTGTTGTATGTCTTCACCGCTACAACCATCGATCTGTTCACCGCTGCAGGTGCCGAAGTTGTGTACGTGGGCTCGCCCTTCAGTCATCTTATCATTGGATGCCTGTGTGTTAAGTTGAATGTTTCTTTACTTTGTTTTTGGTTAGTTTGGATGTTGATTATTGTGCAATGTGTTAAGTTGCAACTTTGTTGCCCTGTGATTTGTGAATTTGTTTTGTCGACAAGTTAGTGTTCCCTTGTAGTGAGTGTTTGGTATCATCAACCACTCTGAATTTTGTTATTAGTTGTGTCTAGTATTCTTTGTTTAGTGTATTCATTAATCTTGTTTTTTTTTCTATTTTAGGCTGATGGACCCTGAGTTGGGAGGCTAGCTTTTCTTGCCTTCTGGTGGTGGTACTTTAAGCACTTAGTGTGGTGTGCCGCTTCTAAACAGTTATACCTCACTGGGCGTGCGTGTGGCTTTTGCATTAGATACTTAGCTAGCCTACCACACTAGGGGTGAGCCTCAGCCATCTTAACAGTTAATTATTTTATTTTCTCGTTTATCGTGTGTGTGTGTGTGTGTGGATGAACAGTGTGGTACGAGTCGTGTGTGTGACATTCTGCCTTATAGTGACCAGAAGGTTTTACCTATTGATGTGAACTCAATAAATTAACTTTTGTACTGATATCCACGTCTCTTTGCCCTCCACGGTAACGAACCTGTGTGCCCTATTTACATTGGGTAGTTATTTCCCCTCTCTCTGAAGAGGGGTGGGTAGTCAGCTTGTTATTTATTTACCACTATACGATTTGGTCTTTGTCAACCGTTTACCTCCACCGCAGCCACAAACACATTGCACACTGTAAACACAATCAAAGCTTCAAGGGACCTTTAGGTAAGTAGCGCAATTTTTAATCACATTATGTTTTACAACAAAATAAATCTTATTCTTAATTTCTGATTGCACATATTCTTGTTGAGTTGCCTTTTTTCGGCATAATACAACAACAGCGTGCTCAGTGTAGTCCGATTAAAAACAAGGTTAGTGAATCAAATCAGACCACCCTTATCTATGGCTCCACCAGCGTAGCCCGACTCCTGCGATTCAAAAACGAATCACTCGTTGAAAAATATTAATTGACTGGCTGAATTTTAGCAAACAAAATGGAATATAGCTATGGAATATAGGCTATAACTCAATATCATTTTATCAGCCAACATTACAATGCTCTGGATACAGCTCAGCAGTTCTTCTAATATTTTTTTTACAAAGCCTAATGTTATCCCAAAGAGACTGTGGGCCTTCTCATCAACACACTTCGGGACCAAATGTATTCTGGCGTCATGTCATCATCGCAAACCATAGATATAAAAAAACTATTTTCTTCTTGGCAATTTCAACATCAGACAACACTTGAACAATAAATATATAAAATTACTTGCCTTTTTGCAGTTGAAATTATTCAAGATCCTCAGAATTTAACCACCAAAACTTTTTTCAGGCTGATTTACCAATGCTGACATTGAGCCGACACTGCCACGTTTCAGCCTGTATCTGCCCAAATACGCTTGCTATCTGGGTTACAGCTGCACTGGGTGTACAATATATAAAACACAAAAGTACGAATTTTGAACACTCGATAGAAAATACAGGTTGTGATTCAGAAAAGCTAGTTGCTCAAGGTTGGGATTTTTGTTTGTTTGCCTGTGTTTTGACCTTTGCCTGTTTTTTGGATTACGATTGATTTAAATAAATGCTGCATTTGGATCCTCAACCCTTTTTTCATAGCAGAATCTGACAGATATTAATGAACTGCAGTCTTTGAATGTCAGATTTATATTGAAGACAACATAAATAAATAAATGCCTCTCATTCATTCATTCATTCATTCATTCATATTGAAGACAAAAGTGATGTAAACTTTTGTGTTTAAAGGCTTTGAAGAAGCATCAGATCTTGAAAAAAGATATTAGAAGTTTTGATTGTGGCACTTCAAATTCATTAGCATGCAAGCACACATCTATATCTTATCATTTTGCTTTAGTAAATTTATCTTGATTTTAAAATGTCGCATTTTTTTTAATTTAAAACAGGGCAAAAAAGACATCCTTTTTTGATGCGTATTTCCCTTTGGATGGTAAGACACATATTTCATGCAAATTTCTTTGATATTTTCTACAACTGCTTACAGAGACAAAAAGACAAATAACTGAGGATGTCTTTATTTTGTCTGAATATAAAGTGACATGGTCTGAGCTAAATAGGCTGTTCTGATAGTGACTGACTGAGAGTGTGTTCCACCATTACACGGATGTTCTAGACCTGGATGAGATGAGAAACCCTCCTTGAAAAGAGACATGGACAAACCCGATGAGTGGATGTAGTCGATTATAGAGAAGCCTGACTGGGCTGGGCTTTTGATTATGGTTGAGTGGTGGTGGAATTGCACTGACTATCCTGAACTGAGACAGGGCTGAGGAGAAGTTTAGAAGAAGATAAGAGAACAGAGTGACACGCAGGACCAATAACAGGTGAGATGAACTTATTTTTTCTTTTTCATTCCCCCTTCTCTGATGTGTCCTGGCATCAACGCGCACTATTCACTCTGTGCAATCTTTTTGGGTGGGTTTAAATGAAGCAGGTGAGAGCAAATCCAAGTTTTGTTATCTAGGTACCTATTTATTGAGTGCTATAGTGGTGTTGCCATTTATATCATTTTATACAAATAAAACAACAACTTAAATCAGTGATTATCTGAGATTAATTCTCATCACTCTGTCGTTATGAACTCAGTGTCACTAAACAGCAGCGATGTTTCTGTTTCTCTTCCACTTTGAGTGAGAAACAGAAATATAGTTTAATTTGATATTTTTAATTCATTATTTTATTCCTGTGATGCAAAGCTGAATTTTCAGCATCATTACTCCAGTGTCACACAATCCTTCAGAAATCATTCTAATATGCTGATTTGCTGCTCAAGAAACATTTCATTTTTATTATCGGTGTTAAAAAATAAAAAAACAGTTGTGCTGCTTCATACTTTTGTGCTTTTTTGGAATGTTAAACTTGCAAGTTGATCACTAAATATGATTTAAACCTGGGCAATAGAGTGGCATAAAGTTAGTCTAGGTTTACAGAAATCAAAACAAAATCAACATTATGGTTTAAATGTAACCTGATTATGTTTTAAATCATTTTAAAAGGTTAATGAATTGGACTAAATTAATAGATAAGTTTATTGGTGCAAAAAACTCTTTAATTTAAAGTTTATTTAGCGATTATGTGGCATGGCCATTTAATTAAGCTATTTATTTCTGCCTGTATCTAAAGATTATTCTCTTAGCATCTTGAGAAATCATTTGCTTTGGTACCTGCACACTTCATTTCAATGTCTTTAGTCCCGATTGTGATTGTGATTTGTTTAATCTCATCTCTCTCTTCCTCCTCTTTCTATCAGCCAGTGAGCTTCTCTTCATCCTGAAGCTCGTACTGCTGAATATGCACCTCAAAGCTTTTTGGCAGTTTTCTAGTGTGTGTTGAGGTGGCGATGACTGTGGGAGAATCTTCAATCTTCCAGGTTTTTCCTGCGTGGAGCACTTCTCTTATTCCATTTTTCATCCTCCTCTTTTTGTGTTTTTCATCTTTTCTCCTTGGGTTCCCGGGATAAAAGCACGAAGCTGTCAGGTGTCTCCACTTTATCTCTCAAACGCATGAGAATATCTGTCTGTTTTTGTGTCTCTCATTTCAGTCAAATATAAAGATTGATGATTCAAGCTACTTTATTGACCTGGTAAATAAAGAGTTACATTGCGGCTGTTTGCACTTTTAGAATAATTGTAAAGTGTTGTACTCTGAAATAACTGAAATAGCAGCACACAAATGAAAACTTATATTTAAGCTTCTTCTTTGTCCATATTCCATGCTGCAAAAAAAGATTGTCGTCTTCCATTACAAATATCGAAACATTCTTAAATCAACATACATTTACTTGAGAAGCAAGCAAAATTACATAAAATATTAATTCGTGTTTTCTGCAAATTGTATCAAAATTAAGTTTTTAATTTTTTCTATCTTCTAGTGAGGTAAGAAAAATAATCTTATTTTCAGTTTGAAATCCCATTTATGGATATTTGTTTTTGTTTTAAGCTTAAACTTGCTTAATTTTTATACATTTTTCCGAAGACAAGACAAATTATGCCCTTTTACAAAGTATTGATTTTGTTTTTGGCGTCTACTAGAATAGGTTTTCATAATTGAATGTTCAAAAAACAATTTATTTTCACATATTTGACATTGTTGCAGCACCTTTCTTCCCAGTCTGTCAGTAACGCTCTGTTTAGTTCCGGTCTCTATAAAGCCCCTCCTTCTGAAAAGCACAATTTGCTTTGACTGGTCAGCTGGACCAGTGTGATGTGATTGCTCAACCACTTCCAGTGTGTTAATGTCACGCCCCTTCAACGCCAGTTTCAACACAGGACTAACGCAACTCAACCAGGCCTCCCCCATTTATTTTCCGTATGGCTTGGGTGGGAATTATTTAAATAAGGTGTTACTTTTTTTTTTTTAGGCATGGCATTTCAGGGAGTTAAGAAACAGTGTGTATAAACAGTGATAGAGAGAATAACTCTCTTTGGAGGAGTGACTGTGCTTTGCAACTTTGCAGAACTTTGTCATACTCAAACAGTGACATTAAACACTAAGAGAAGTTGAAAACATAAAAAAGCATAATCCTCTTTACCATCTTCAGTCATTTTGCTTCTCAAGTAGTCTATATGAATCTTGACTTTAGAATCTTTAGATGTTTGTACTGGAAAACAAGAAAGAAAAAAATAATTTTCATGCATGTGCAGCTCTACTCAGTCAAGACATTAAGTAACCAACTCCATCCTGTGATGCCTTTGAACATTACTGAAGGAAGAACATGTACAGTAGACACTCAGTGATGCTTTTCCTTCACTCTCTGGTACGACTCACTCATTGCAAAAACTGCTTCCCTGTCTCTGCTCAGAGAGTTTTTCTTTTAGTGTGATTGATAGCTGGATCAGCACACACCGCTGTCACTGACCTCTACAGGAGGATCTCTAGAGACGGCCTGGACTGAGGAAGGACACACACTCATTTATTTACACACAAACACTGACACACTCACTGTTACACATTCGAGTTACATACTCGAGAAAGCACATGCTGGATCCTGGAAATTAATTTTGAGATATAAGGTATCTTTAACATCTTTTGTTGATCTTTTTCACATGGTGTAGCCTCAGGCCTGTTGCATAACACACACACTTATAAGCAGAATTTTAGCACCCATTGACCGATTGTACTATTGCAAAATTCACACCCAAATAGAGAATGCTGCTTACCGGAAGCAAACTAAGAATTTAGCAGAAAACACATTGAATATGAAATATAAAACCTGTTTATTGCTGCTTAATGATGAAGTGAACTACTCAAACTACTTTTGTTTAATGACTTGATAATTTCAATAATTAATACAATTGATACACAGTGAGAGATGCGCAAACACTTTCTGTTCAGAATTTAGATGATTTTAAGCAGCTTAGATCTCCAGTTTGGTGTCTGGGTTGCCTTAAAATGAGTAACCTTTTCGATTTTAACATCGCTGTTTTCCCACTAAAACCAAATGGAAATATTATTTATCCCATTGGACCAGATGCACAATTGCGCACATTCACATGCTAAAGTTACTGCATGAATTACATCCTGATTCAGTCTATTTCAATCATTTATGTTCTCGGCACTCCTGTTCTCATTTCGGCACGCATTGATTTGCTGCCAAAATGGGCCTTTGTAATAGGCTATTCGATGGGGAATTGGGATTGAGTCAGTCATTTAGTCTCTCACCCCTCATCCATCCTTAATCTTTTACCGTGTCAGGCCCCCGACCTAGAGATTTCAGTCTACCAAATTTAAATTGCCTGATCACTTAGTAAGTAACAGCAAACCTGTCCTCAATCCGTGAATCATTTATTCCAGCAGCAGCATATAGGTGTCTTATTAAACTGTATTTTAACACCAAACTCTATATATACCAGGTTTAATTAATTCTTTTATCCTAGTACATGTCATTTAAACTGCTGGATTATGCAGACATGCTCAAACATGCGCTTTCATACGACGTGCTCGCTGCTGTCCCAGAGGTGAGACGATTAACGTTATCATCCATGGGGCAGCTGTGCCTCTGTGCTTCCATTGGCACCTCACAGACGATCCGTCAGCCATACACGGATCTGACATGGTGCACATGAAGCAGAACATGCATTATATTCTGATGCTGACCATATAAATACTGTGCCTTTTCTATTTTTCAGTCTCCTCGGATGGGTGCGGTTTTTGCTCTGGCAGGTGAACAAGTCCAGCTGGTGATAAGGATGAAGATTGTGGATGCCGTCGTGTGTGTGAGCGAACATATGGATGCCGTCGTGTGTGTGAGCGAACATATGCATGAATGACTTTGCATTTATTTTATTTTCATGCCTCTATGTGATACTACTGTGAGTGTGAGTGTTTTACTCCATCTGCTCTCGGCTTGCCTTGGCTGTATTGGTTTCCTGTTTTTTCTCTCTCTCTCTCTCTCTCTCTCTCTCTCTCTCTCTCTCTCTCTCTCTCTCTCTCTCTCTCTCTCTCTCTCTCTCTCTCTCTCTCTCTCTCTCTCTCTCTCTCTCTCTCTCTCTCTCTCTCTCTCTCTCTCTCTCTCTCTCTCTGAGCACTATAAGATTCCCATCAAGCAGAAGTACTTTCAAGCTGCAGCTTCCCTATGGACAAACTATAAAGGCACTAATAACTTAATGCAGTTAAAATGTTCAATTACAGGAAAGCTACACTTCTGAAAAAGCAGTTCACTTGACTACAAGCTACCAACAAACAAATAGCTTACTGCTAATTGAAGTAATTAATGAAGCCAAGATATTTTTAAATTATGCATCATATTAATTCTGATTAGAATTATTAAAATCTCTCTAAATCAACTTGATTTGGCAACAAATATACACTCAATATTACAATATATAGAGTTATTGTGATCGCAATTATATGGTGGCCGAGAGAGCTCAACGCGCTGCAACTGAAGAAAACACATGCAAATGGAAAAAAACACAAGCATATTAAGAAAACATCTTCATCAGTTTCACAACACACATGTGCTCCAAATACTCACAACAAAGCCAAATACAGAAACGCGCTGCAAATAACACAGACCACAACGGAAATGTTTCCAGGGGACCCCAATAACTTATGAACCCAGCTGGGAGGCGCTTATTGCTCAATGTCTACTCTTTTTATGTATTTTATTTTTTATTTATTGCTCGTGAGCATCCCTATGCCCTACTCCCTTCGAAGGGAAAACAGCAGAGCCCTTGAATTGGGACTTTGGAGTGAGCAGGGCACTAGTGTGCCATTATCTTGATGAAGGGAGCAACGTAATTTCATCATTATTTTCACCTGGGATGTTCCCATAACAACGCAGCACGGTGTCCATCAGCTGAATAGCTGTTGTTATGACAGAAATATAATGCTGTTATATATATATATATATATATATATATTTTTTTTTTACACTTTTTTTTTTTTGTAATATTATATCTGTGTGTGAGTGTCTCAACTTTAAAACTTTGGACCCTACATTACCTAGCATTTCTTATGAAACTTTTCTTTATGAAAATGTAAACATAACATGAAAAAGTTTGTAAAGTGTAATTGATGTATAGATTAATATCTTTCCCTCATGTTCTTTTTCTCTAACTTTTTTATTTATTTTAGTTTTTCAGCTCATTGTTCTTTTCTCATTTGTATTCTGATGACATTGAACATATTGTTAATACATTTTGTATATTGTTTAGATTCAAGATGAATGGCGTGCTCAATTCCTTTTGAGTTTGATTTGGGAGCTCTTTGGTCAAAGGTAGAACATATAAGAGGCAGTATAGAGAAAAAAATTCTCTGATAACCGAGGCACTCCTTAATTAAAATGTCTTTATTACAAAAATGACATGTCCTAAACGGACAAATTTAAAACGCCCGTTTTTATTTGCATGTGTTTTTTTCTATTTGCATTTGTTTTCTTTAGTTGCAGCATGTTGAGCTCTCTCGGCCACGTACAATTACATTTTCTTTTATTCTGTGGCGGAAACAAGCTTCCATATTTATTGTACCATGCAAGGGGGTAATCCATCAGCCGGAAACTGAAGCTTCCCTTGGGGGCCGCCATTGTAGCAGAACTTCACCTGCTGTTAGCATTCCATTGACTCCCATTCATTTTGGCGTCACTTTGATAGCTAATTACTTTACATCCCAGGTGTCCAAAGACTCCATTTGTCCATTAATTATTTCTAGAGAAACAAGACAATGTATAAAAGGCTCCATTACCTTGTATCTTATGTTTTGGCCCCGAAAGAGGCTGTTTTAGTAAAAATAGGCTAACGATTGCGTCATAACCAGGCGACTTTGTCGCACAGTCGAGAAATTACCGTATAGACAGGCGGAGAAGCAATCGGGGGGACGTGGAGGCATAAAGTCCGATAAAGTCAAGGGAGAAGCCCATAGAGTGTAATTTATACGCGAAAATTAGTTTTTACGTGCATAGGATACGTATGGGTTGGTAAGGGTAGGTTTAGTAGTGGTGTGGGGTGCGTGTGTATTATACGCATGGGTAGAATTAGTGGTGTGGGGTGCGTGTGTATTACACGCCAATGAACTGCATATCAAATGCACGCGAAAAGTGCGTATCCTATGCACGTAAAAACTCATTTTTGCGTATAAATTACACGATAATACACACTGCGTGCTATAGAGACGCATTTACGTGAGAACAGGCTGGTCTACAGTACCATGTTGTAAATGTATTTTTGAGTGGAAGGAAAAACATGCTGTATCTTTAAATGCAATCAAGCTGCTTCCAGAAGAGGGTGGAGCTTTTACAGCTCGTACCTCAGACATTCTGCCAAAAACTAAAACATCGGTTTGCTTTTGATTATCATCTCTATCGCAGTCACGCTCACGTGACATTGTAGTTCATATCACCTGAAGCATGCACACAGAGAGCTAGATGTCAGATGGCACATCCCGTGAGTATTAAACTAAGTTCTCTTTCTCGTGTTATTGAGCTTAAACTGTCAAATACACACAAGGTCATGTCAAAATAAAATCACAACAAAGTTCACAAAAACATAGTCGGTTATGTTATGTCTGTGAACGTAAACAGCAAGTAAAAAAATTGCATTAGATCTGTGTGTCTATTAAAGTGATAGCAGCGTAGCCTACCTACTGCTATTCTGGTAAAGGGTTAGTTCACCCAAAAATGAAAATTCTGTCAGTAATTACTCACCCTCATGTTGTTCCAACCCCGTAAGACTTTCGTTCATCTTCGGAACACAAATGAAGATATTTTTGATTAAATCTGAGAGCTGGATCACTCCTCCATAGGCTTCTTAAGGGATTGAAACTTGTCGGCCCATAAAGTCAGTGAAGAAAATGTTTAAATAGTCCGAGTGACTATAGTGGCTCAAACATAAGTTTATCAAGCGACGAGAATACTTTTTGTGTGAAAAAATAACGACTTTATTCAACTATTCGTTTTTTTCAGTGTGGGGCTCTGACGTTCACGAGTGCGCCACGACGCATGCGCGAGAACTTGGAAGATGACGTTCTTCTTCTACTACTTCTTGTTGTCCTGCCATAGCCGGAAGCGGAAAACTTTCTGTCAGGACAACAAGAAGTAGTAGAAGAAGAACGTCATCTTCGAGGTTCTCGCGCATGCGTCGTGGCGCACTCTTGAACTTCACTGACTTTATGGGCCGACAAGTTTCAATCCCTTAAAGGTGCAGTGTGTGATTTTTAGCGACATCTAGCGGTTCGGTTGCGAGTTGCACTAATGGCTCCGCCCACTGCTCCCCCCTCCCTTTCGAAGAAGCTACGATGGCTAAAACGGGACAAACATATCGTCGACTGAGACAGCAGAGAATAGCCAGAGTAAGTCGAGAGTGTGTAACATTTTCACTGTTTCTGTACCACAGTCCATTATAAACCACATCATGGATAAAGTTTACAAAGCCATAGTCAGGTGAGGGTCTTAATATGTAATATAATAATAGTAATCAGCTGATTGTCTCACAAACGTAACCAGTACATTTCTCCCCACATAGCAAACCCATAATACAGCGAGGGAGAAGAACCACATGAAACTATGCAACTATATTTTTTTCTAACAGGGTAGTGCAAGTTTACCTGGCTAATATGAGCTTACTGTGGCTGAGCTGGTTAAAGCATAAAGCCTTGTTTAAACTCGACGCGTCCGCATGAGCCCAAAGGTGCGCGCGGCAAAAATGACATGATTGTAACAGCGCGCACGCCTCCGCATCCCTTAGACACCATTTACTACACACAATAGGCTTTTTTCTCCGATTTTGAAAACTCTTCGCAAACGATTTAAAATGCTTGCAAGATCGACTTGTCGCAATCGACGGGTTGGTGATTCCTGTAACATACTGTTTTATGGTCAATGAAAAGAGTACTCGGCTGTCTCACGAACGCAACCAGCGCATTTATCCCCACATAGCAAAGCCATAGCACAGCGATGGAGAATAACTAAGTTACATGAAACAATCCAACTACATATTTTACACCACTGACAAGGGAAAGTCACTACTCACAGTGTCTATCTGGCTTCTAGCTTTCTGTGGCTTCTCTTTCAAGGTAGTGACGAAACTCGCTCTGTAGCGCTGTGTGTTCGCTGTCGGCTACGGTAGAAACATGACGTCACAATATGGCGACCTTCATAGAAGGGGATTCCCGCGCCTATTTAGATTTAAATGACTCATTCTAAGGTAATACAAACTTAACGCTTCATTAAGTAAGGTCTTTATACACCACTAAACACATAGTTATGGATCTTATATTGCATTTCTGTGAATAGATCCACAGAAATATTACACACTGCACCTTTAAGAAGCCTATGGAGGAGTGATCCAGCTCTCAGATTTAATCAAAAATATCTTAATTTGTGTTCCGAAGATGAACGAAAGTCTTACGGGGTTGGAACAACATGAGGGTGAGTAATTGCTGACAGAATTTTCATTTTTGGGTTGAACTAACCCTTTAATATGAATCAAACAATATAAATATTTTATTTTACTATAAAAGATGTAATAATGTTGCGTAGAGAGTCTGAGAACAGGGTTGAACCTTGTTTGGTTACCGTAGGCTGTGCAAAACAGTATGACAGGAACAACAGTAATGTATCTTAGTATTTTGTCACAGGTACTGCTAGTTATCGTCTTATTATTTTGAAAACAGCTGCTCTACAGTCACACTACTCACTTGTTAACAGTGAAAGGATTTTTTTATATATGTAAAGGTTATGCATTTTACTGACATATGTTTCTTCGATCAGAAGCCTGTCGATGATCTTATGAGCACCCCTGCTCATTCCAGAACTGCATGCATCCACAACGCAAGCGCAGCGGCATTGTGGGAGTTTTAATGCATTGTTTACTGCCGGAGCCCTGCAGCGCCAGAGATATTATTGTTTCCTGGCACTTTCATATGTTAAGATAAACGTCAACACACCAGTTATTCCCTCACCCGTGAAACCAAATTTGTATGTTAGCATCTCTGCTCAAGGTCAGTAAGCGTGGGTTGTCTTCATATGCAAAGATTCTTCTGTGTACATCTCTCACCTTTACCTGTCTGGACTGCAGATCCTCTTCCTGCGGTGGGAATGATGTTTGCAGTCGTAAATCTGTCTAAACCACAAGAGTTCTCCAAATGATTTTCTACCTTCAGGGTGTTGTGATTGCATATGAGTGGTGTGTTTTAAATATATATTGTATGTAAATCAGCTCTGATATTTGAAGTCTCAGGCAGTGTCTTGTGTCCAGATCTCTCTTGACTCGGGTTTTAATAAGTCTCAGGTTATTAAATGCAGTATTTGCATATCATTAAACTATCATTGAAGCAAAAAAATTGCAAAATTAACATTTTCATTTTTTAATTAGTGTTTTGTCTTATTTGCCAGTGAAATTCAGGATATTCAGGGAGAAATGATGTACGATGCGGACCTGGATGGTGATAAGTTTCATACACGATTGGAGGTGAGAAAAATGATTGCATTTTCAAGAATTCTGAATGACAAATACATTTTTAAATTTGTATTTCACCAGGAATGTGTATTAAAAAAATAAATAGGGTAGATTTAGAGTTCATAATGGCTTGAAAACAAGATACATTTGGCAGAGAAACAAAATTGCTTAAAATTGGCAGGAAACAGAAACTGTGACTGTGATTTTACTACCATAATATGACATACTGTTATTCAGAGGAATGGACTCAGTAAGATTTTTATTCTTTTTTTTTTTTTTTAAAGAAATTAATTTTATTTTTATTCAGAAAGGCTTTTACATTGTTACAAAAGATAAAAAAAAAATTGACTTTCTATTCATTCAAAAAAGATCATGGTTTTCCCCAAAATATGAAGCGGGCACAATTGTTTTAAACATTGATAATAATAAGAAATGTTTTTTGAGCAGCAAATCATCATGTTAGAATGATTTCTGAAGGATAATGTGACACTGAAGACTGGAGTATTGCTGAAAATGTAGCTGTTATTCTTAATAAAATAAATGGAGCCTAGGTTTTATGACATGCTGATTAAAAATAAAGTCCGAAAAGTCCAATTTGTATAATTGAAAAATGCATTGAGAAAATAAATATGGTGAATTTTGTTGTCATGCCAACTTTAATAATTGTGACTAGTGAATTTATCTTAAACATCATCATACAAACAATTATTTTACTTGTTTTGGACCTCACTAAATGTATTTTTTTAAGCCATATTTTTTCCGCACTGTTGACTTCCAACATCTCCACTTACTCAAGAGAATTAAGGTGAGGATTGTCTGTTAAGCAATGTTCTCTTCAAAAACTTTGATTCAAAGGCTCATGCCCAGAACGCTCAGTCACAGTAGAGACGATCATTAATCAGTGTAAAGACTTTAATCAACATCAATACATCGACCAGTCGTGCAGAATTCAATTAGATAAGGGCTTTTTATTTATTAGACGCATGCCTGTGCTGCTCTGCTGTTAATCCTGAGACCCCTGCTGAGTGTAACCACAAAATCCCATTGTTCTTATTTCACTTTAAAAAAAAACAAAAAAACATTTGATTTGTTTTGTAAGAAGGATGTTATTAGAATGGCACAATACATCAGATTATGAGACAGTGCGGCTATGCAAAATAATGCGAATAATGCATATTTTACACGAATTGGATGCGATACGTGTCAAATAGGAAAAGTCGTTTTTATGTTGTAAACGTTTATCCTGCACCACTTAAGCATTCTAGCATCCTCTTCATTTTGCAGGTTAGAAGAGAACAAAATGCAAAGGGATGAATAAAATGTTGATGGAAAATCAAATATCTCAGGTGAAGATTTTCAAACATGCTGACAAAGTTCATGGTTGCAAACAAATACAGACACGCTAAAACAAATAACCGAGTGTGTTCCTTTTCAGACCAATTCCTTCCATCAGCATCAGGTTTGTGTCTGTTTCCATCAGTGAATCAGTCTGAGAGTGATCAATGATGCTGGCGAACAGATCATTTTGCCTATACTGCAGCAATCCAGCTCATGACATCAGACATCATGTTTTTACTGCAGTCGAGACCAGTGTTGGGGAAAGATACTTTTAAAGAAGTAATGAGTTACAATATTGCGTCACTCCCTATAAAAGTAACTAATTACTTTGCTAAGTTACTTATTTTTCAGAAAGTAAGGCTTTTCGTTACTTTTGCATTACTTTTTCTCACCTGGCTCACTCTCTTCCAGGCCTTGCAGGGTTTTCTTTTTCTATTATTTTTTTAACGCAGTAATGCTTTCAGCAACATAGCCTAGATAATATACACCTTCACCTTCCAAACACATTTAGAATATTGAGCTAGCTATGTATGCCATTCAAAAGATATCTTAACAGTATGAGTTATACATCCTACTGTACAACTCTTTTTTTTTTTTTTTAGTTGAAAGTAAGGAATCTTGTTACTTTTTACTGTTTGTTTATCACGCTCACATGATTGCACATGTATAAGTGACTGCGTAATGGAGAAGAGACAGAATATGGTAACACTTTGTTTCAATAGACCATTAGAGACCAGAACCAAAAGCTCTAGTGTGCTGTAAACTGCCTGACCAACACATCGAGAACCCGATCAAGGCCATGTTGATGTGTTCTTGACAGGGTTCAACAGCACAACCACCACATCAAGCAGTTTTTTGACATGTTAAACTATATCCAAACACGCATGCAACCTGACGTCCAGATCTATCTTGTCCATTTGATTATCGGACAGAGTTTGTGATGACAGATGCAGAGTATCTCCTTTTCAGAGCGGCGGTGCACGCGTTTGTCATTGATGATTGTAGAAGCATGTCAGGCCACATGAAAGTGAGAAGAAAACAACAGAGACCAGGTGAAAGTCACTCAGGGGTAAAGATTGTGTGAGCTGAACCATTCACAACAGATTATGTAAATGTTCAGATTGCCTCTGTGTTTGTGCGTACTGTGACGAGCAGATCCGGATCTGTGTGATCAAAATGAAATATCTAATGCATGTTGGCAGATATGGCTCAGAATATGCAATATGTTTTGTGGCACAAGGTCACAAGTCTGATTATAAAGGCTTTTAAAAGGCTTTGTGCTCATAGGGAGGTTTTTCTTCAGAGTATGGGACTTCTTTCTGGACAGAAGATTTTGTTACTGTCGCTTGATCCACACACTCGCAAAGCCACCATTAAAACGTTCATTATTAGTGTTTTTGCATCAGTATTGCTATTGGTTTTACGATTGGTTTTAAACTTCAAACTTCAAAATTGGGTCTTGATGAAGAGAGGGGTGCTATTCCAGACAGCAACATAGTTTCGGCCCAGATCCGGGCCACATTTGGTACATATGGATTCAACGCATACCAGATGTGGGCCGGATCTGGGCCAAAACTATGTTGCTGTCTGACATTTTTCTAAAGTATCAAGCACCCTTTTATTTTTCTTGAAAGAATGATGCAACAGGTGAAAAAAGTCTACACTGAAAAAAAAATTGGTGTAGCAACAATTATCACTCAGAAATTGCTAGTAAATTTAATAGATTTTCATAAATAAAAATAAAAGAAACAGCAATTAAGACGTGACAACTGAATTAGAAAAGTAATTTCTAATTAATAATTGAAAAAGTATTTTCTTGTAAAACATACTTTGACAAATATTTATTTTTTACACCCTAACTAGTAATGACATCTGTTAAGTCTAATTTTATGCTGTTTGCAGTTACCAAAGGTTTTTAGAGTGTTCTTTGAAACTTGGCTCACCAAAACATAATTTAATAGTCAAAATAACTATCTGCCTTACAACAATACTTAAAGGAACACTCCACTGGTTTTTGAAATAGGGCTTATTCACACTCTTTCCTACATTTAGATATGTGTGCAAATGCATTTTTGTCTCAGTGCATGCATTGTTTTAGTTTGACAGGGTCGGCCCTAGCTTAGCTTAGCACAATGAATGGAATCCTTTGTTGCTACCTAGCATGTCCTGAGTAAAAGTGATACCAAAAAATAAAAAAAAACCACGTAATTACTTCTTGTGGCCTGCGTATTCACAACGAGAACAAATAGCGATGCAGATTAACACTAGGCGATTTCCTAGGCAGATATTGACTTGGGGCTATGTTAGGCGGACGCACAGGCGAAGCACTGCTGCTTGGGCGCAGAGATATCACGCAACACATGAAATCCCACGACTTCCATAAACATTCCGGCGTTCAACGCGTCAAAAAAACAGAAGAAGAAGAACATATATATTTATATATATATATGTGTGTGTGTGCTTCGCCTGTGCTTCCCCCTAATATAGTCCCAAGTCAATATCTGCCTAAGAAATCGCCTAGTGTTAATCTGTTCATTAATCTGTGGTTTTTTAATTTTTTTGTATCACTTTTACTCAGGACATGCTAGCTGGCAACAAAGGATTCCATTCATTGTGCTAAGCTAAGCTAGCGCTGACCCTGTCAAACTAAAAAAATGCATGCACTGAGACAAAAATGCATTTGCACAAATATCTAAATGTAGGAAGGAATGTGAATAAGCCCTATTTCAAAAAACGGTGGAGTGTTCCTTTAATAAAATAATTTATAAAAAATTATATCTATTATTTTTATAAAAAATTATATCTATTATTTTATTAAGAATGAAGTCATAAAATAAAACCATTAATATCTTCTTACCAAGGAGGAATCACAGATTAGCTTTTCAAGTGTTCCTGAGGAGGAAAAGAAAGGCATCTCACATTTCCTGCTTCTCTCTCTCATCTCACTCAGACGGGTTTCTAGGGTTACAGGAAGGAAATGTGTCTCAGAATGTTAAATAATCGCTTTCAGAATCAAACAAATCAATTATTTTTCTCTCTGTGACCCCAGGGCAGACGTGCTGAATGTATTTCAGTGTGTCAGAGCTGTGAGATCATGATGATGATGTTAAAGATAAGAGAATGATTCATGAGTTCAGAGGCTCTGACCCTCTTCACCAGCTGCTAATATTGAGAATCATTACTGTCCGTTATTACCAGCATTATCTCATGATATCTAATATGTTATGACAATTATATTTCTATAACTAGATCTTCATATTTGTCAAAGAAAACGTGAGCGATTTGAATGATTTTTAGCATTCTACTTTAACACTCTAAAAACCTTTGGTCACTGCAAACAGCATAAAATTAGACTTAACAGATGACATTACTTAATGGAAGTTTTTATATTCTTAATATTAATGTGTAACATTATTGTGGCTTATTGCATTATTATTATCATTATTATTGTTGTTGTTACAGTTCAAAAGTTTGGGATCTGTACGATTTTTTTATGTTTTTGAAAGAAGTGTCTTACCCTCACCAAGGCTGCACTTATTTAAAATAAAATTAATACTAATAATAAAAAATATTGTGAAATTATATTTAAATGTAAAGTACATATACATATATAACCTGATATATACTGAAGTGTGTGTGTGTGTGTGTGTGTGTGTGTGTGTGTGTGTGTGTGTGTGTGTGTGTGTGTGTGTGTGTGTGTGTGTGTGTGTGTGTGTGTGCGTGTGCGCGCGCGCGCGGGCGCAAGTGCTGGTGTAATTTATTCCTGTGCTGAAATCAGTTGTGCTGCTTTGTATTTTTGTGGAAACCGTGATAAATTTTTTTCATGATTCTTTAATGAATAGAAAGTTCAAAGGAACAGCATTTTTTAACTAGAAATCTTTTGTAACATTATAAATGTCTTTACTGTCTCTTTTGATACATTTTTAATACACCCTTGCTGAATTTAAGTAGGCCTATTCATTTCTAAAAAGCTACTGACACCATGGTAGTGAACCTTTGTTGACAAAAAAAAAGTGCTCTAATTTGTTCTTTCATAAGGATGTGTCACAAGCATAGACTGTAAAAAATATATGGACGTAGTGTCCGTGAAGTAACTCGTAGGTTTCTGAAGAGTATTTTTGAAGCCTAAAGTGGGCGGAGCCGGCCGTCGCCATCTTGTAGCGCGTCACCGCGCCAAAAAAATGACCAATTTAAGTAGTAGTATGTCCTATTTAAATGGGCGATGTCGTCTGTGTTCTGATAAACGTTTCAGTGTTCTAATGTTATTCTTTTCACATTTGAGACTGCGTGGGTGTGTTTCTGTGAGTATATGCATATGTAATGCAACATGACATGTTGATTTGCGTCATGTGTGTTTATGCAACTATCCCGTGGCTCTTTGATGATGCAGGGAACATAACATCTCTCCATGCTAACAATTTCCTGCAGCCTGTGGGCAACACAGTGACATCTTAACAAACACTTCTTGTTTTTATTCTTTAAATATCTTACTTTCAATTCAGTTTCCCACCCAGATTATTTTTGCATTTAAAGACGAGCATTTAAGATAAAATATATCATGGCTATGTATAGGGATGGGTATCGTTAAGGTTTTGACGGTATTACTTCTCTACTTTAACGGTATTCTTATCGGTTATTTTTGTTATATAAAAAAAGAGAAAAATATTTAGAAGATAATTAATATTGCTTTATATTTTGAAATGTAAAATAAATATTAATAGCAAAATAAAAAGCAATGCTTTAACAAAACATGCATGTTATTGTAACGTGCAGAGGAACGAAGGCGAGGATCTAAATGCAGGATGTTTTTAATGAAATGAAAATAAATACAAAATAAACAGAACAAAGGAACAAAACCATGAGAAAACGAAAGCAACCATTACATGTACAACAACTGACAAAGAAGCAAGTGAAACACAAGGGCTATAAATACACAGGCAAACAAGCTAAACAAGATAACAAGGGGGCGTGGTTCATCTGAAACACCTGGGGGGACTAATAGACATAACAGGGGTCCGCTGAACATGAAAAGACAGAAACACATGGCAGACAAGAACAAGACACACAAAACCCAAACCGTGACAGTTATGCAGAAGGGTGCAGGCTTTTGTGTTTTATCTACAGAAGGCATAGGACACCAAAAACAAAGTAGCCTACAAACACATCAATCAAAAAAAAAGTATACAATAAAACGAATAAACAAATTATATACCCAGTGCTTTAATCTCAGTAATGTCTACTGACATTACTGTGCAGGTGAGTAATATGGGCTAAAAATACATATAATAAATAATCAAATGTAAAATAACACTGCATAGTTTATCATAGCTTGATTAAAGCTTATAAAAAGGCAAAATTATTCATTCAAGAGCTGCGACTGATTTTCTCTATGCCTGTTGTTGTTTGATTCACATTAATGGAGCAATCGTCAGCAGGTTTATTAGACTGCTGCCTCTTTAAGACCAAATGCAGATCTAATCATTATTGCACATCATATTGTCTCCCAACTATTTACGCCCTTTTAAGACATACACTGTTTTTAAGTGAATAAACTGTTTAAGTGACTCTCCAAGACGGTCATTTTGAAACATGTTTGTTTATATTTGATCGTTTAGACGCGCACACGAAGCCCAAAGAATACGTTGCCTGTCTCGTTGCAGTGTGTATCGGAGCGCGCTCCGTCTTTTGAACAGCGTCTATTGCGTCAATTTTGGTGCATTTAATAGCTTTTTACTATCAATTAAACGCGTCCCGCATTTTACAACAATCACAGAGGTGCTGATTCTGACGTTACGTTTGGGTTTTAGGGAGAAATGACAGCTGTGAAGGGAAGGAAGTTGCGCTAAACAGAATGCGGCTTTAGTTTTTTAATGGTTTTAGCCTAGTCTTATTAGTCTTAGTCTTATTTTCTATAATCATTGGAAGCCCAAATCGAAATCTAAAATAAAATTTGTTTAATATCAAAGAGCTTAAGTGTAACCATACGTTTGAATGTTTAGTTCTGTCCTCATCATCATTGATTTGTAGTGTATGCAATACGTCGTGCTTTGTTGTATTACTTACTAACAATATATGTAACCTATAATTATATTAATTATATAATTTAATATTATATGAGACCTTCGATTGTCTAATAATCGTCTTCGATCAGTCTGTAAAGATGAGCTCTCAGGAGAGACACGGAGCGGCATCATCTTCCTCCTCCTCCTCTTGTCCTTGGAATGTAATCAAATATTGTTAGTAAGTAATACAACAAAGCACGACGTATTGCATAACTACGAATCACCGCGAGAGCTTTCCAATATGTGCGCCACTGAGTGATGCCTGTACATCCGGGTCAGAGAGCACTTGTCCATCAAAAGCTCACTATCCAATCAGAGTAGATCACTGTTAATCCCACCCCCACGAGAGATTTGTCTCAAAACAGCAAACGAAAAACTGCGAAGCGTAAGCGAAATCTGTGGCAATGTATTCGGAATCCACGATTTGTGAAAACGAATCTTTGAAAAACATTAACAAAAAAATGAAGCATATTTGAAGAGCCTGTTAAATTCGTGCGACTGAGTTAATTTTTTTCATTTTAATTGTGTTTTTCTTCTTCTGTAATGGAATATTTTTGATAGTTTCTGAAAAAGTTATGTTCAGTTTTATAAAGTTACATTCATTATTATTGACACAATCGTAATTCCATATTGGCTCCACGTGAAAGATGCATCACAGAAACTTATCACAGACAAATGGCTCAATATTATTGTAATATATATATATATATATATATATATATATAGATAGAAGTGGCTGGCGAGATTAAATTAGCAAGATACTGTCTTTATAGCAATAATAAATAGCACGTGTACTTTCTTAATTTCTCCAGTACCGACAGCAGAACCGATAACGTCGGAGCTTATCGATCCAGCGGTCTTTCAAAATTCAGCACCGGGGCCCGTTTAATACCAGGTTTCGGTACCCATCCCTATGGCTATGTCACTTGATATGTGTGTGTGTGTGTGTCATGTTGTGTGTGCACAGTGCAGTGATGCCATACATTTTTAGCATTTCTGATGTCATACGGTGTCAGAGAGGGTTTGAACGGCGGATATCTCTCACCTATGAAGATGCCTGGAATGCTGTCAGGTCTTCCTATGGCCCTGTCTGGGAAATTCTGCTGGTGCATCTAGGTGGGAATGTGTAGAAAGTCTGGCTTTGGATGCAGGCTTGGAGATTTTCATTTACTTTCCTTCTGAGACACTTGACCTGCTTGATTCAGGAACACTTTGACACTATCAAGTATCCAACCCTGCCAGATCATCATGTTCACATTTGAATTGTAAATGAGAACCTCAAGCAGAAGTGTTTGTTTGGGTTTTTCAGAGGCAGATTTCCTGAAAATTGTAAGTATATAAGCATGCTCCAAGCTACAGTAGATATGCAAATGCATGAACGCTTGGTTAACACATGGCCTCATTTTACATAGTAAAGATGCATAGGGCCCTATTTTTACTATAAGCGCATGGTCTAAAGTGCACGGTGCAATTGCACTTAGGGTGTGTCCGAATCCACTTTTGTAACGACGGGAAAAATGGTCGGCGCACCCGGCGCATGGTCTAAAAGGGTTGTCCCTATCCTCTTATTGATGTTCGGTTCGGGAGGAACACGTTCTAATGATCAAACAACCAACTCATTCCAACCAGCTGTCAGCAATCAGTAATCAACAGGTCCACTCAATCAGCATGAGTAAAGCCTATAAATATACGCAGTCGACTCTCTCATATTCCTCGACAGTTTTCAGCATCCCTCCACCACCACATCTCCTCACACTTACCTGGTTATCTTCCTAAACAGAGATACGGGGGGAGTACTCAGGGTTCGGGCCCAATTTCCGAGCTCGGAGCCCTCCCCCCAGCACACCAAATACACATAACCTTTTACTCTGATCATTCGTAAGTGTGAACTCGTGAAATGAGTAATGGGTGTGTTTTGGGCGTAACGTGGAATAAACCAATCAGAGTCCACCATTCACTTTAAAAAACAGTTGCGCTCGCGCCATGGCGGATTCACTATTTACATGGCGAAATTTGCAAGCGGAAAGATTGAACGTGTCTCCAGAGAGGAAACAGATCTGCTTGTGCGCGACTCAGCGTGAGGTTAAAGTGTGCGAGAAGACCATCTACGGGACAAGCCGGATTCCAGCATATTTGGCGCTGTTGTACTGTGGCTGCCGTCGCATCATCCAAGTGGATGCTGCACACTGGTGGTGGTTGTGGAGAAGATCCCCTGTCAAGATTGTAAAGCGCTTTGGGTGTACAGTAATACATATGAAAGCGCTATATAAATGCCTCACTAATTCATTCATTCGTTCATATATAAATGCCTCATTCATTCATCTTTATGTACACAATAATAATCTTTTACATTTTATTTTGTAATTCAGTAGGTTGTTTATTTAACAGATGTGGATGTTATTGAGTGCACTTATTCAATCTCACATTCAATCCCACTTCTGGAACTGTGTTCTAGAAATAAATTTGATATTGATATGAGGGTATAGGGGCGATTTCTGACACAACCATCTGATTAACGTTAATATTATTACTAGTCTTCTCGACTAGACGTCATCCTTTTTTTTTTTTTTTTACCTTGCAGAATGTTACAACCCTGTTTCAGAGGTGGACAGGAAAAGTACATTTACTTGAGTACTGTACTTAAAAGGTTAGTTCACCCCAAAATGAAAATTCTGTCAGTAATTACTCACCCTCATGTTGTTCCAACCCCGTAAGACTTTCTTATCTTCGGAACACAAATGAAGATATTTTTGATTAAATCTGAGAGCTGGATCACTCCTCCATAGGCTTCTTAAGGGATCGAAACTGGCCGGCCCAAAAGTTATGAAAGACATCGTTAAAATAGTCCGAGTGACTACAGTGGCTCAATCTTAAGTTTATCAAGCAACGAGAATACTTTTTTTGCGAAAACAAAAATAACAACTTTATTCAACTACTCATTTCCTTCCCTGTGGGCCTTGAGATTTCACGTAGTGGAACTGCGCAAAGCTTCTGTGTTGTACATCATCTGAGCTAAGCGCATTACACAGTACAGGTGCAGTCAAAACAACCTGGTACTCAACGCTGTGAAAACATCATACTACGTGACTCCCCAGTCTATACTGTGGATTCTTTCCGCTTCCTGGGAACCATCATCACCCAGGACCTCAAGTGGATGCTGTACATCAACTCTCTGATTAAAAGAGCTCACCAGCGGATGCACTTCCTGTGGCAGTTGAAGAAGTTTAACCTACTGAAGACAATGATGGTGCACTTCAGCACTTCCATCATCGAGTCCATACTCACCTCCTCCATCACCATCTGGTACGCTGTTGCCACTGCCAAAGATAAAAGCAGACTGCGTGTCATTCACTCTGCTGAGAAGGTTATTGGCGTGCAATCTGCCATCTCTTCGGGGCCTGTACACTTCCAGGACACTAAAGTGGGCAGTTAAGATTGTGGCTAATCCCTCTCACCCTAGAACTTTTTTTTTTTGAGGCACTCCCTTTGGACAGGAGGCTGCGGTCCATCAAGACTAAAACCTCACGCCACGAAAACAGTTTCTTTCCATCTGCATCTGGCCTTATCAACAATCCTTAAAACCCACCGTTCTTTTATCTGCCTTCATGGACATTATACATAAAATACAGTTTTTTTTATGTTTCATAAGTTTCTTAAGTTTCATATGTGTTACATTAACACACTCTACTCAAACTGCTATGCTGCACACTCTTCAAACTGTGAACATTTGTGCATATCTGTGCACATCCTACACAAATGTACAGTTAAATGTTACTCTTTACAAAATTTTCTCATTTCAAAATTTCTCTTTCACTTTACTATCTTATCTTACAGATGTCTATAATTCATATTATTAATTTCCCCTTGTTTTCTTACTAATTCCAAGCACCTGTACACCACTGCAAATTCCATGTACATATAAACCAACTGTACTTGACAATAAAGCTTATTCTTATTCTGACTAATTTAGCTTGCACTAATAATGCATGTGCTATATGTTCTGGAAAAAAAATAACTACTGTAAAAAAAGAAATAAAGAAAATAAGAAAAAATACTGAAACTACAGACAATAGCAAAAATAAATACAATAGAGCAAATACGCAAATAAAATAAACAGTGCTTTTCAGGTTTTTTAGGTTGGTCTAATTTTCAGGTGCAGAAATTGAATGAAGTAATCAAATGTAAAATAACTCTGCTTTACTGTATTAATTAAATAAATATTAATCCTTATTAAAGTTACAAAAGTTATTCAGTCAACAGCAGGGAGTGATTTCTTTGTCATTTGTTGTTTGATTAACAAAAACACAAACATCAGCAGGAATATTAGGCTGCTGTCACTTTAGGACAATGCGCGGATCCAACGTACTGATACTGTAAACGTGCGTTGTCTTTCTCAACTGTTTACGTTCAGTTAAGATATAACCAACTATGTTTGCTAGGATACTCACCAAGACGGGCGTGTTATGGACATACTTTTTGTGTGAATTTGTCAGTTCAAGCGAAAGACATAAAATATAATTAACAAGGAGGGTTATGATGCAGGCAGAGGCTCTATTAGCAGCTTGTCTCCTTCGCTTTACATGCTGAACTGCAACAAACCAACAAGCGAGGAACTGTATTTTCAGCAACTGATTTAGATACCAACAGTTGATTGGACAGACACTCTCATGTGAAACACATGCGGAGCTTATCTATAGTGTCGGCTGTGTTTGAAATCGCCCCCTATAAAGAGGGCATTATTTGGGGGAACAGCCATATACAGGATAGTGGAGTCCGAAACCATAGTCCTAGTTTACACTGCAGGTCTTGATGGCCAATTTAGATTTTTTGCCTATTTTTTTTGACCGTCCGTTTACACATTCTTGCAATTGTGACCCATATCCGATTAATGTGTTCACACTTGACATACTATCTGAAACATCGCGCATGCTTAAAGGGGGTTTCTTGCTCAGATGGACGAACGCGAAATACGCTTGATGCTAGCTTTGTGATATATGCGAAGTTCACCAAACATCACCATGATTTTGAGGTGGAGGAGGACGAAAAGGGCCGTCATTGCAGCCTGCGCATATGCTTCAGTTAATGTGTGTGAGAGAGATCTCAGGACTGGTGGGAACACACAACAGGATCTCACGAAAGTGCGTATCTATACCACTAGTTTTATTTCTCGTGCCATTTATACGCCAAAAATAGTTTTTGCGTGCATGATACACACCGTAAACTCCTTGGGTAGGATTAGGGGTGTGGAGTGCGTGCGTATTACATGCCATTACATGCGTAAATGGCACGAGAAATCAAATTTGTGCTATAGATACGCACTTTCATGAGATCGTGGCGGGCTTTAACGAGGAGTAGTGGTCCGAAATTTCAGGATGAGTAAGCCAATCGTTGATATGTTGTGTCAACGTGTGTCCACATTCCTCTCCTACAATGACACAACGTTTCGTCGGTCAATTCCGTCCCTTTGCTGATGCGAGATGGGGTTGCTCTCGCCATTAAACCGCGGATACGTAGGCCTAGCCTAATGCCTCAGAAAATCTGAACTGCTTGTTTACATGACAGTCGCATTGGCACATATCTGATTTATATCTGATTTATTTCCACAAATGAACGAGGCCTGAAATCGAAATATCCGAATGCATGCGTTTTTTCCTGTTTACACTTATCGAACACATCCGATCTGTGTTGTATGAGCAAAAAAAAACAAAAAACAGAATTGTGTCACATTTCACTGACAGTGTAAACGAGGCCATAGTGGACGTTAGGCCTATCCACTGCACTCATTCAATCCCATAATGCACCGAAATAACAAGTGTAGGCCTACAACATTGCCCAACATTGGATTCGGATGTGTGTTGATGCCGTCCTACCATGAAATGTGTCCTCTGAAGACAGCATTTTTAAGCTTTAGGACACAGTCATTTGCACAATGGCCCATAATGCTCTGCGAGGGTAGCGCCGAATGATTTCCCGTGTCCTGCCAGAAGATGGCACCCTCAGCTAAATCATCCATCCATCTTTTTTACAAACTCCTTGTCCAACGTGGGTACAGCGTAATATCATAGAGGTACAAAATTCATTTTTAATTGATTATTAAATTGTTTAATTACGGTTTATAGTTTCCATGAGAGATTTCAATATAAATATTTTCATTACTACTGGAGATGCCAGTTTGAATAAAAGCATCTGGCAAATGCATAGAGTAAATAAGTTTGGGTCTGGACTACTTGTTTATCTCATCAGTAACAGATAGGGAGCAGAAGGAATGCTTTGTAAACCTGTTTGAAGACAGTCATTATTTGTGTAGTTTGGTGCCACTAGTTGAGCAGAAATTGCACCCTTTACCTTGAAAGCCTCTTAGTACCAGTAATGTTATGCAAATGTGGAAATTCCTAGTGTCCTCTGAGAGAATACTTCTTCCTCCAGGTAATTTGCATATTAAATATAGTTCTATTATAATGCTAAACAACCTTGAATGTGCAAAAGGATTATACAGAGCACAAAGATGAGCTGCGTTTTGACTTTCATGATCTCCAGAGGATAAACAAACACACTCTTTTTCTGCATTTCTGTGGGCAGTGCTAGCGAAGATGTTTCTTCTGTATTTTGTAGTTATGTTTAATGCATTCAAATTTTTCAAAAGTTAGAAACGCCCTGCAGCATTTGTGCTCCAGACATGAATGATTTCTCAAATAATGTCTTGTTGAGGAGAGCTGTGCTGCTTCTTTATAAAGTGATCAGATTAATGTTTTTTTGATAAAACAGGCAAAACAATGGGAAGGAGAGTTCCGAGCCAGATATAACTATTTTTGTGCAGAGGGAGGACGTAACGTGAGGTTAAAGTTCACTGACGGTGACCCCTGTGTGACCTCCTTTTCCCTGCCAGCTGTGGCTGGTCAGCAGAGAGTGTTTAATATCCACCGGCACAGGAGGCAGTGACACACACAGGTCACCAGATGCAAGCTTGATTAAAGCTAAGACTGTGTGTGTGTGTGTGTGTGTGTGTGTGTGTGTGTGTGTGTGTGTGTTTGCCACACAATCTGGTACAAACCATTCTCTCTCAAACCTCCTTCATCGTGTTGTGTTGAATAAAGTTGTTGGCTTACGGTTGGATTACGCAGTTGAATTATGACATTTATTGTGCTTGTTTTGTTTTTGTAGCACCTGAAAATGTTGAGAAGCTTTACTGTCATCATTCACACACTATTTGATCAAGGTATTTCTATTATTTTCCGTGACCTTTTCAGTTGTTTGCAATGATAAATATGTTCTAAATAAATGTTGATGCAAATGTATTTGATAATGAATTGTTCTAATTTAAGTATTTTAAAAGCATAACTAGAAAAAAATTATATTTGATACTTTTCCATAAATTTTCCTTTATTTTAAACTAAATTGAAATACGTAATTTAGACATGCATGACTTTGGAGAAGAGAAATGGTTTCAATGTAATTTTGTTCTGCATTACAATTCTGTGATAATTCACTACTTGACTTTTCTTTTTCACTAATTCACTCACTTTTTTATTAATTTAGAAAAAATAAAATAAAGGCTTTCTTTTAAATATTTTATTTTATTTTGTACTATTTATGAACATTTATAGTTTTTTTTTAGACATAAAATGAAAATAATTCTGTTCTTACCATTGTTGGCCAGAATTGTAGTATCGCTCATGTTGGATTAAATCAGGCTGTTGGTACACTGCAAAAAGAAAAGGTGCCTGGAGGAACCTTTTGGGGTTCTTCACTTTGCCACACCGGCGGAACCGTCTGTAGATCCTCTAGGCACCCTTTCAAAAGGGGCGGTTCTCTGAGGAACCTTAAAGGCTTCTTGAGGAACCCTTTTATTAAGAATGATCAGGAACCACCTCTGGTGCTTCAAGGCACCATTTCCCAATTTGAATTCTATTTCTTGTCCCCACCCTTCCCCTCCCTTTCTTTTACTAATAAAAAAAATGTATTTATTTATTTACATGTATTATTATTTTATAAACACAATGAAAAACTGAAACCAAATACAAAACAAACATTGTTTATTGATAAACAACAATAACATCCATACAAATAAAAAGTTCAATAAATAATCACCTTATAGTCAATAAATAAATGTATCAACATCTATTTCATGAAAGCACATGTATAATGTTAATATTGTGATACATTAAGAGTTTAAATCTTGACAAAACTGTAAAATATAAATATGACTCAAATATCTTAAAACTTTTGAATATTCCCAGTAGCCTAAAATTCAAATTGACTACAATTCAATTTACAATGCAGTCAATGGTAACATTTTCACTCTGGGAATATTCACACAGGACATTTTAAGAAATTGATAAGCCTCAACACAACTGTAGGTAGCTTGATGCTCTCCTTCTGAATGCCCAACAGATACTGCAGAAAAGTCAGTGTACTTTTAGTTGGTTTCCTGTACTTAATGTTGAACAGAAAGTAGGCACTCATAGTAAGGCCTACACCCATTGTTATATGTCAGGTTCATCAGCAAGCAGTTCTTCGCCATCAAGAAAAAACGCAATGCTGCTTTCACCAAATGGGTCTCCTGTAATCACCATTGTTGGTGTGAGGTTCTGTGGAGGTTGTTGGTTGAAAAAAAGGGATAAGATATATTTTTATTACAAAACATTTACATTAATTAATTTTCCACAAACATTTATTCAAAGTGTCTTAAAAATTAGGAACATCAAATGCAACTGGTCACAGAGTTAAAAATATAAATAATATCCAATGTCCTTTTATGGTTGTGGAGTAGTTAAATGCACAAAATCACTAGCAATAACTGACATACTGGCAAAACTTTAAGCTGATTATTTCAATTGTCAATGGCCCAAAACATTTGCATGTATAAATAAAAACTGACCTTGTTTATCATGTACAGTCCAGCAGGATTGTCATGTAACAGGTACGGCAAGAGAAGGATTCCTGCAATGACCATTAGTCCTACAAATATGGAGAAAATAATGGTTTAATAAACTATAAAACATTTTGTTACACTTTATTTCAAGGTGCCATTGTTACAGTGTAATTATATATTTAAGTACTGATTAATATTAAGCATCTGCATGTACTTACTATAGGGTTAGGGTAGGACTAGGGTTTGGTTGGGGGTTAGTTACTTGTAATTATGTATAATTTACTGTTATTACTATGGTACTATGGTATACTTTAATTTTTTAAAGGTAACTGATGTTTGGTGCTCCAAAAAAGAAATGTGATTTTTCCAATAACCTTTGGTTAGAATTATTATAATAAGTACAATATATATGATCAGTATGAGCACAATGTATTTTAACAATACATATACAAATATGTAAAATATAGTTATAGAATACACCCTTTATCATATATAGTAGTTGCTGTGAACAAAAAAAAAATGTTACTGATAAAATTACTGGTTGAATAGATGATTATGCTGAGTGTTCACAAACAAAAAAACAAACAAACAATGAATTCACATTAATTAGGACACTTTTTTTGCCACTACACTAACCATAGTTTTACCATGGTAACGTTAGGCCTATTTGTAGTACAACTGTGTTTAAACAAATACTAATCAATCCGACAGAAAACAATGTTTACTACACTTTTACTATAATAAACCCTTGGCTAATTTTCGTAAGGCCATGGAATGTCCCCTTAAAACATGTAAACCCAATTTGTGTATATTTGTGTAGTTAAACAACGAATTAACACAAATGCCAATGACAACAAATAAAGTTAGTTAAATAAAAAAAAAAGAGCGCTAACGTTACATTGTCTAAAAGTTAACAACAAAACTAAAATCATTGTTTGTGATTTAACAGTGCTCATTTCGACCCACAAAGTAATTTCGTTTAGGCTACATTTCGTTAGCATCGCAGCTAAAACAGTTAGTCCTATTCTGCTAACGTTATAGGCCTAACTTACTGTCAATGTGTATAGTCAATATACGTTCTTTAAAGTGTAAAACATACATTTTTAAAAAGCCATAAAATTAAGCGTGTTAGTGTGTTAATGTGTGTACACATAGTATATATTTTGCATAATAATTTTGGCGACTTTACTCACCTTTAATGGGGAAGTCATATGAAGCCGTTTTTTTTAAAATCACCGCTTCTTGCGTTGCGCGGGAGCAGAACGCACGAGAGCACTTCTTCTTCTTCTTCTTCTTCTTCTTCTTCTTCTTCTTCTTCTTCTTCTTCTTCTTCTTCTTCTTCTTCTTCTTCTTCTTCTTCTGATTAATAATTATAATAATACTACACTTAAAAAAAAAAAAAAAAAAAAAAAAAAAAAAAATATATATATATATATATATATATATATATATATATATATATATATATATATATATATAAAATGTAAAATGTCTATTGCTTTTTTTGTCTTTTTATGTTTAGGCATTTGAAGTGTAATGTTTTACATGAGTACAGTCAAACCTGAACACAAAGCATTACCCATAATCTGTTCAATAAAAATGTAACAAAAATGTGTGATCTGATCTCAACCTTGTCTTCTGGCTAACTGGTAAACAATCTCAAAATTTCTCTCTCTCTCTCTCTCTCTCTCTCTCTCTCTCTCTCTCTCTCTCTCTCTCTCTCTCTCTCTCTCTCTCTCTCTCTCTCTCTCTCTCTCTCTCTCTCTCTCTGTCTGTGTTCATTAATAATTATGAACAACAGTAATAATGATAACAACAATAGGCAAATAAACTGTACATCTGTATGGTTGTACATCTTAATGTGGCCTCACAGAACTTTTGGGTTCCTCCAGATGCTGGCTTTTACAAAAGAGATCTTCCAGGAACCACGTATATGTTACAGGTCTTTCAAGAACCCTTTCATAGAATATGAGTACCTCTAACTTCCCCCAAAGCACCTCGACGTCTCATGGTGATGAAAAGGAGCCTCCAGAACCTCAGAACTGAATACAAAGTGCTTAAAGGATCCCACAAGTTCCTGCAAGAACCGCAAAGACAGTCAATGGTTCAACCAGTAACCCTACTATAGGAGAAAGAGCTTTGAGGCACCTAAATTACATTTTAATGTTCCTTGAGTATCCGACAGGATATTTGAGGCACCTTTAGTTTTTACAGTGTAGATGGTTGGATTATGCAGTTCTCCAGAGAATGTACATGCTAAAAACCATAGATGCTGCTCATAGTCTACTGTTGAAATGTCACAAACCATTTAGAGCACACCCTGGAATATTTAATCAGGTTTCTCTAAGAACATTATAAAGAGCTTCACTATGGCCACGGCACGTTCAGGGGATAAAGTACCGGAGCAAATCTGATTTCTGCTACAGACAGCAATATTCCCTCGATCTATAGGTCCGTACGGGCCTTTATAAGCCTCACAGACAAACAGCAGGAGATTAATGTCTTACATGCGTCATTTGCCCTCTATTTTCACTAGATTGAATACACAAAGTCTTTGTCCGTTTCGAAAAGTACATTGTTTTCATCTACAGTATATATATCTCAGCTTAAGCAATTTTTGAAAAGGAAGACATTCTCATCTTTATAAATGAAAAAGCGTAATTAATGTTTCTCCAATTGCTTTAATGGAAAAATAGCTTAGCATTAAATCATTGAAGCTGTGCATTTGACAGAGGAGACATTTATTGTGTTTGTTTTGTTTATCCCAGCTCATGAAAACTAGTGTTAGGAAGCTGCCTGTCATCATTCACACACTATTGGATCAAGGTATTACCATTACTTCTCCATGAGCCTTTCAGTCACTTGCAATAGGATAAATATTATTTAATTAATTTGATGAGGAAGTATTTGGTAATGAATCCTTCTGGCCAAGTTACAAACCAATTTGACTGATTCATTGAAATGAGCTGACTCAGAAAATGATTCGTTGACAAATCGGATGAATGACATCACTACTGTATGTTTTGTGAGTATATATTTTACTCCAAACAAGAGCAATATCTAACAAACGAAGTATTTCACATCAGAGCACAACTAAATAAATTATATAAATGTTAGTCCTTTCCACACATTTTCCTGGTCTGGGAGGCATGATTTTTATTTTTTGTTTTTTTTAATTATTCGTTTTTTTTTACGACTTCAAAGACGCCATTTAGACACACATGACTAGATTATGGAGAAGAGAAATGGTTTTAGTTGAATTTGTATTTTATTTTTCATTCTGTGTATTATAATGCTGTGAAAATTCACAGTTTTTATTTAATTACAAAGAAAGAATAAAGCATATATTTTTAATTTTAATAACATTTATAGTTTTTTATACATGAACAAGACTGTTATTTGTTCTTATCATAGTCTACCGATTTTTTATTTTAATCATTGTTAATTTAATTTAATTTAATTTAATTTGAGACAATAATCAAAAATATTGAGCATTATTAAATACTGTTTAAAGTTTCTCCGTGTCCTAAATAAAGAAATGCTCTGAGATGTTCCGTGGAGCAGAATAGCAATTTCATTTGTCTTGGGCTTGTAATGGGTATGACAGTTCCAAAAAAATAGACTTGGTGCTTTCCAAAGATAGATTTGTTAGAGAGGTGTTGCCTCTTCCCGCAGGTCCTTCCAAAAAAAATACAAAAAATACGTTCTCCACGTCCCAAGAGAAAGAAAGTCATGAAGAATGAAGTGGAGGATGGATATGGTGGGAGAGAATGAGAGGGAGAGCATTTGTATTGACCCTGTTTTATGCCTTTGTCTGGCCCCAGACAGCCTGATCCATCTTATGGACCTGTTCCCCAGCGGGCCCCTGGCACCCGACCTGATACCTGGACCATCTGTGTGCCATCGTCCGCCAGTGATACCATCTGCCACTGATAATGCCCACGTACACAACTCTCCAGCCGCTCATGTGTTAGTATCATAAACATTTGCCTTCTTCAGAACTCTCATAATTTAGGACACACTATTGAGTTTTTTATGCTTGAAATAGCATATCCGAGTCATTTTTATCTCTGGATTCATTGTATTGTCCTATGTTTCACACTGATCCTGGGTAGTTTGGTTTGAATATTTCACAATGAAGATTTGTAAAACCCTGTAATGTAATTTACAGTATGCAGAATTGCAAAAACAATTTCATACAGGTTTTCTTTAACTCTCCCGTTCTGCCACTGGTCTGCAAACGTGAAACCAATTCATTTACTTTTCCATGAGTTTTTAAGTTGCTTGAGATTTCAGTATTAATAATTCTATGATGTAGATGAATCTGATAACAAATTATTCTGCCTAAGTTATGAAACAGTTTAGTCGATTTATTGAAATGAACCGATTCAAAAAATGATTAATTGACATGATATTGTGAGCAAATTTTAACCAATGAAGTATTTTATATCAGAGCATAACTAGAAAAATGTAAATCACTTTATTCCATTTCATGAAATTTTCCTGGTTTTCCAGAAGACACGATTTTATTATTAAAGTATTAAATTAATACTTGGTTCTTTTCACAACTAAATTGAAAGATACCATTTAGAAACATGACTACATTATGGAGAAGTGAGTTCAAATGCATTTTTATTTTTTTAAACTGTGCATGATAATGCTGTCATAGTTCACTAGTTTGTATTTTATTTATTCAGACAAAATAGAATAAAGTATATCTTTTTATGTTTTATTTGATTTTTAAAAATTTTTTTATTATTTATTAACATTTATAGTTGCTCTGCCTTTAAAAACACACAAATTTCAAGCAAATTACCTTAATATCTTATTATCAGTGAAAAGTGTTTGTGTATAGATATTGTAAGGTTATAAGCATGGCTTTTTTCAATATTTTTTCAATTTCCACCCTAGCTGCTTTTCTTAAAAGCATTGTGAGCAACATTGATCGTAGAGACCATTGGTGGCAATGGTACGATCTGCTCCGCCATGGTTGATGAAGGCGTTGTGTTTGTACATATCAGAGTCATCCATGACTAGCTATTCGGATAGAGAGAAAGAGATGGAGAGGTGTGAGAAGAAACAGCAATCTGGCATTAACCAGAGCAGATGAAAGAGGAGACAGAGAGGAGAGGAGAGAAAAAAGAGAAGTAGTGAAGCCCCCTGCCCGTGTGTGTGTGTGTGTGTGTGTGTGTGTGTGTGTGTGTGTGTGTGTGTGTGTGTGTGTGTGTGTGTGTGTGTGTGCGCGTGCGCGCGTGCGTGTGAAGGTGTCATTGATCACAGGACACAAAGAGAAATATTTGTTGAGCTGATCAAACAGGAAGGTCATAATATTCTCATAGTCAGCACAAAAACCTATTTTCCCTTGAAACAACGCAGAAGTAAAAGTTCATGCCCTTCAAGAGCCTTGTTTGAGCACTAAGAGTGACTTTGCATGTGTGTGAAGGTTTACTATACTATAGCTCAACTATAGGGACAAAATAACCCTAGAAGTAAGCTAAATATGATAGAAACTCGCTTTGTGACATCTGGGGTCGCAGAGTTTTCATTTTTATTTTAGTTACAAATTTGAGTAATTCTCTTGTGTTTTTATGATTTTTTTTTAATGTCTATTTAGTTTTGATTTAGATTTTGGTTTAAGTTATTTTAATATATCAATTTAAACTAAATAAAACGAGAAATAAAGGAAGTTTAAGTTTTTTATATTTCTGTTTTTTTAAAGTCCCCCTTTAGTCAATAATGTTATCCCTTAAAACTCGATCACCAAAATTACATATTTCATCGTTTTTTCCTCATAGCTTGAATGTGACTCTACACCCTTGCCTTATTTAGTATATGTGGATATTTGCATATTCTATGAATATCCACTCACTCACACCAGCTCATCCACTCGCTGATGATCACACGTTGACCTGATTGTCAGAAACACCAGTGATTTTTGTTGTTGTTTTGTTTCACACACAGAAAATACTCAGCAATGGTGTAGACTTATGAATTTACACGTGGTTTGTCTTAAATCATATTAAAAAACAACACATAGACATATAAACATCACTAAAAACTTGATTTTACAACAGGGGGACTTTAAGTCAACGTTTATTTTATTTCTAATTCTGAAAATCTTTTTGAAGGTTTTAAGGAAACAGTCAGAGCAGTATGCTAGTATGCTATTCCGCACACAGTCGATGTTCCCTGGGTGAAAAACGAAATGAAAAGAAGGGGTGATATTAGGGATCAGTTCATTTCCTGTGGGGTGTGTGTCACAGCTGAGATGAAGGTGAAAGGAGGGATTGCTCGCTCTGATAGTGTGTCAGACTTGAAAGCTGAAACACAACCAGCAGTGTGTGTTTTAATTTGTGTGTTCATGAGAAAACTGCTCTAGATTTATCTCTCAATTCTGTTTGCATTTTATTTGCACTGATTATACCATTACAATTGAGTTGTTTTCTTGTGTCAATTCCCATGTCACATTTGTTTGTTTCAGATGCCTTTAGAGGAGCAGCGCTGATAATGCCACGAGCCAATTTACTAGTGAGTGTTTCTTAAATAACTTACTAATTCTGGTGAAACAAAAATGGTTTTGTGGGGAAAATATGACAACACCAATTTATTTTTCTTAGTGATAATTATTACAGATAACCCTTCAGCAGAAATAGTGTTTCCTATGTTTGCATGCTTTACTGAGTTTAATCAAAAACGAAAAAGCCACTTCCGTCATTAACCATATTTAATTAGCACTTAGCAGTGTTTGTTCTTAAAGGTGTCAAAATATTTTTGTGGAAACTGATACATTCTTTTGCAGGATTCTTTAATGAATAGAAAGTTCAAAGGAACAGCGTTTTCAAAATCACTTTTGATCACTTTTGCCATCTTGCTGAGTAAAGAATGAACAGAAAATAACGTACTGACCCAAAACTTTTGTACATAGTTGCTTTATCAACTACTCTTCAACACATATCTAATCAGCCAAACACATGGCAACTCAATGCATTTAGTAGACATGGTCAAGACGATCTGCTGAAGTTCAAACTGAGCATCAGAATGGGGAAGGAAGGTGATTTAAGTGTTTTTGAACGTTGCATGGTTGTTGGTGCCAGGCGGGTTGGTCTGAGTATTTCAGAAACTGATGATCTACTGGGATTTTCACGCACAACCTTCTGAAGGGATTACAGAGAATGGTCTGAAAAAGAGATAATATCCAGTGAGTGGCAGTTCTGCGGGTGAAAATGCTTTGTTGATGACAGAGGGCAGAGGAGAATGGTCAGACTGCTTCAGCTGATAGAAAGGCAGCAGTAACTCAAATAAACACTCGATACAACCGAACCAAGGTTTGCAGAAGAGCATCTCTAAATGCACAACACGACCTTGAAGCAGATGTGTTACAGCAACAGAAGAACACACCGGTGACACTCCTGTCAGATAAGAACAGCAAACTGAGGCTACAATTCACACAGGCTCACCAAAATTGGACAATAGAAGATTGGAAAAATGGTGCCTGGTCTGAGTTTAGATTTCTGCTGCGACATTCAGATGTTATGGTCAGAATTTTGCATAAACAACATGAAAGGAAAGATCCAGCCTTGTATCAATGGTTCAGGCTGGTGTAATGGTGTGGAGGATATTGTTGCTGACCATGTCCATTCCTTTATGACCACAGTACCATCTTCTAATGACTACTTCCAGCAGGAAAACACTCCATGTCACAAAGCTCAAATCATCTCAAACTGCTTTCTTAAACATGACAATGAGTTGACTATACTCAAATGTCCTGCACAGTCACCAGATCTCAATCCAACAGAGCACCTTTGGGATGTGCTGGAACGGGAGATTCGCATCATGAATGTGCAGCTGACAACTCTGAGATATATACTTTTTTTGATATATACATTAATTTTTGTTAAAACGTGTGTATTTTTAAGCTGTAAATTTGTTTAAGTCCCCATTTTTGTATAAAATTCTAATTTTAGTTAGGACCATTTATAAAGACGAGATTTTTACTCAAAAGTGCAAAAAGGTTCGTTCAGTAGAGTTTCAATGTTGGCTTTCTGTGCTCCGGCCGCAGGCTGTTATAGTACAAACATCTCCAAACGCCTGTTGTGTCAACAGCAGCACCTCTATCATTAGCGCCCTGTGTACTGCGGTAATTAGGACTTTACTGTGTATTATACTGTATATCTGGACTCCACGGGTTCCTGAGGGATGTTAACATTGTTGGCTCTATAAGCAAATAATGATAGGTCACATTTATCACTGTCACACAGCAAAGTCATAATTAAGTTGTTGCACTTTCGTGGAGGAACACAAACAATTTCTGTTCCGAGTTAATTGGAAGTTAAAACTTTCAAACTGCAGGTTTTAACTGCTATTTTTTTTTTCCATGTACATACATTTGTGTTTGATGCTAAAAAGCGAATATAGTAAACTGTTTTAGCTTTTAAACAGCGCTTTAGCATTAAGAAAATGCATATCTCTTTGTGTCATTGATATTGTGAGCAAGCCAATAGTGATTCTGCTCCGGAAACAATTTAGCTCATTCCCTTGACATTTCACTCTGTCCATGCTAACAGGCGGAACAAAGTCTTTTTGTCCTCGCCTGCCTCCAGTGTTTTGTTTCAGACGTGGGTCGTATTTTAATCTGCCCAAAGATTAGAAAGCACACGTTCAGAATGGAGAAACGGCCAAGCTCATTTCAGTTTGCCCCGCAGGAGTGCGATTAGCGAGGCGGTTCGATGCCCAGGGGTGTTGCCAAGTTTGACAGGACCTTCCAGAGCGGGAAATTCAGACTGCAATTGCATCATAGTGCTGTGGGAAATGTTCATGATCTAAGCAGCAGCTAGTCTTCAATTTATTTACGAGCTTCCCTATGAATGAAGAAGCACAGCTGATCCGCAGGGCTCTGCAGAGCTGAGCTTCAAGGAAAAAATAATCATTTTAAAATCTGCATGATTAATGTCCAAGCTGCTCTTATCCAGTAAACAAAATGGAATTTAGACTAGATGCTGTCAAGCTTCAAAAATGAAAAAAAAAGCATCATCAAAATTGATCATAAGTATAAATTTTAACTCAAAAGTTTTGTGAAAGAAACTTTAAGCAAGGATGCATTAAATTGATCAAAAGGGCTAGCAAATACATATATGGTATTACAAAACATTTCTATTTCCAATAAAAGCTGTTCTTGTGCAATTTACAAAAAAACTGAAGAAAAAAACAGATGGCAAAAATGATCAAAAGTGATTTTGAAAACATTCAAAATCTTAAAAAAGATTTATATTTCAAATAAACGCTGTTCCTTTGAACTTTCTATTCATTAAAGAATCTTGCAAAAGAATGTATCACAGTTTCCACAAAAACATGAGGCAGCATCACTGTTTTCAACATTGATAATAATACAATTTTTTTTAGCAGCAAATCAGCATATTAGAATGATTTCTGATGGATCATGTGACTGAAGCCTGGAATAATGGTGCTAAAAAATCAGGTTTGATCACAGAAATAATTTACATTTTGAAATATATTAAAATACAAAACAGTTATTTTAAGTTGTAATAATATTTCACAATATTATGTTTTTTTACTGTATTTTTTTAATAAAAAAAAATGCAGCCTTGGTGAGCATAAGAGACTTCTTTTAAAAAAATCTAAAATGTTACCATTTTAAAGTGACCAATGAAACCTATGTTAAGGATATGCTGTTTAGTCTGTTTCCAGGTAGTCTGGTATATCCGACTGGATGATGTGTAAAACAAGCTTGAAACAGACCATTTCTGCAGCTCTTGACACTTTTCTGTGCAGTACCAGGCGATCAGTGAATGGACTGTGGTTTTGATGTTTGTTAATTACTGCTCGGTAGGTCTGGCTTCCAAGCCCATGTGTGTTTTTGTGCATGAGTTTGAATATGTGTGTTCAAAGTAAAGGAAAGAGCAGAGCTCCATATATAAATAATGGCAGTATAAAAACAAATGCATTGTATGTGTGTGTGTGTGTGTGTGTGTGTGTGTGTGTGTGTGTGTATGTTTGCTCTTGAAGAGATTAGAGCCAAAGCTGAGCACCCTCACTCTCTGTCATAAGGCAGATTAGATTTAGCTAACAGCGTTGACATACTAAAATATTATGAGTCAACTATCATGAATCACATGACTTCAGATGAGCTTGTTCTATACTGTACATGGCGACAGCAAGCGGTAAATTCCTCTGAGTAGTACATGGTCCTGTTAGACTGTGAGTTTAAAACGAGAACATCCTGAGGTTAGTCTCTGTATTCATGTACAATATTTAGTAATGAAGTAATATATATATATATATATATATATATATATATATATATATATATATATATATATATATTAGTTTATCTACTGCAAAAAACAACCCAAGAACATTGCATTGCCAAAGAACATAAGGAATGGAGTGTGGAAGTTTGGAGCCGTGTTCTGCAGTCCAAGTCAAAACTTTACATCATTTTCAGGTATGTTTGTAGGAGACGACTGGAGTGTTGTAATACCAAATGCATGCGTGGTGCCATTAAGCACGACCGCATGTGTTGGATGGATCTACCAAATTGATGCCACTTTGAAAATGGACCAGTATTGGGAATTCTGCTGAACACAATGTAGTCACATGGAGGATCTGTTTGGAGATCATATGTGTATTTTCCAACATGATAACGATCCCAAACACACTTGACGTGAAATAAGTTGCACACAATGAAAGTGTTAAGGCTGTGCATTTTGAAGTCTTCAAGTGGCCTCCTCAGTCCTCTGACCTTATCATAAACACCTCGGTTACGTGGCCCTGCGTGATTGCGTCATGAAGCACGTATGGAATCAGTCCAATAGCATGACAGAACATCATAGGCGGGTGACGTCATCAACCAGGAAACTATAAAGCACACCTGACCCAAACAGCGTCAGCTTCTGATAGGCTGAAGTCGATCACGGGCATGCCAGGAGTATGGCAGGGCGACGCAGCGTCTCGTTCCCTCTTCAGGGAACAAGGTTACATATGTTTCTTTCAAGGGAACACGAGCTGTGTCGAAACGCTATGGTTATGCTAATACCCACGCCGCCATAAGAGCAAGTGTCCGTCCGTGTGAAGTCAGTGCGCACATTTAGACGAAAGCATCTGCGCCCCTAGAGTGGAGCCAAAGTCAAGGTTGTAGAACCTCCAAAATTTGTGTAGTGAGGACCAGCATGCCACATCACATACATCATGGAGGGAAACTCCTGCCAATAGAGCTTCAGAAGCAGCCATACTCCTAGTAGAGTGGGCTCATACAGCCACGTCAGGAGCAGCTGGGGTTAGGTGTCTTGCTCATGGACACCTCAACACTTGGTCAGGTGGAACCAGGGATTGAACCACCAACCTTCCGGTTTGTAGACAACCTACATGAACCACTGAGCCACTGAAAGGAGAAAGGAGAAAAACAGACTTTAGATATAGAGATATTTCTCAGAAACTTCTTCAATGGGCTCAAAGGGAGCCAGGGAGAGGCCTTCTAATACAATAACCAAATTTCAAGTCGGCACCCTTGTGAAGACTGCTGGCCTCAGCCTCAAGGTTTCACAAAGGAAACAATTTATTAGTGGATTTCTCCTCTACAATACACAACTTAAAGGGACGTGGTAAGCAGCTGGCTGCCATGTACACCTTTAGTGTGGAGGGCGATAACCCTGTAGAGAAGCGCTCTTGCAGGAACTCCAGCACTGCACCCACCGCGCAGTTAACCGGGTCCAACTGGTGCTCTCCGCACCAGGAAGTGAATAATCTCTACTTCAAGGCATACAGTTTCCTTGTGGATGGAGCTCTGGAGTGGAGGATGGTCTCAACAATCTCAGTTGAGAGACCCGAACTCATGAGCTGAGCCCCCTCAGAGGCCAAGCCCACAGTTTCCACAATTCTGGGCGGGGGTGAATGATCAACCCGCTCGCCTGTAAGAGTAGGTCCCTTCTGATCTGAATCTCCAGAGGAGAGCCTCAGATCAGGCTATGTGAACAGGTTGACCTCTGCTCGACCGAAGTTCTCCCATAGGAGGTCCACCACCTCGGGGTGGAGTCTCCATTCCCTGGGCCTCGGTCCCTGCCTCAAAGTTTGTCTGCCGCAGACCCCCCTGATGGTTTATAAAGGAGACCACCGATGTGTTGTCGGTAAGAACAAGCACATGATGGCTCCTCAGGTCTAGGAGGAAATCTTTCAGAGCCTGGAACACGCCCAACATTTGTAGAAAATGTATATGTCACAGGAGATGATGGTCCCACCACAGACCCTGAGCTGAGCGACCACTCATGATTGCCCCCCAACCCGTGAGAGATGCATCCGTCATTAGCGTGACGCGACGATAAGGAGCTCCCAGCACGGGCCCTTAGGACAGGTACAAAGGTTCTTTCCACAATAACTAAGGCACGAAGGCATCGTCGCGTGACCTTGATCATGCGGAGCGGGTTTCCCCTCGGGCAAAACCCCTTGGTCCTGAGCCACCACTGCAACGGTCTTATGTAAAACAGGCGGCAAGGTATAACGTTGGATGATGCTGCCATCAGACCTAGCAGTTTTTGAAACTGCTTTGCAGTGAGTGACGGGCCTAGCATTATTTTTTTCATGGCTGATATAATCGAAACGATACGAGCAGGAGACAGGTGTGCCTGCATAGTCGTCGAATCCCATACCACGGCAAGAAAAGTGGTCCTCTTTAGTGGAGACAGCACACTTTTCTTGGCATTCAACCTCAACCCCAACTTTTTCATGTGAGCGAGAACGACATCTCGATGCTGAACTGCCTGATGCTCCGATTGAGATAGAATCAACCAATCTTCGATAGAGTTCAGTATGCGGATGCCCTGGAGTCGCAGCAGTGGAGCTGCATCCACACACTTTGTGAAAATGCAGGGTGATAAAGCTAGGTCGAAAGGAAGAACACGATATTGGTACGCTTCGCCCCCGAAAGCAAACCTTAGGAACTTCCTGTGTTGTGAAAAGATGGATACATGGAAGTACGTGTCCTTAAGACCTATCGTGACAAACCAGTCCTCGGACCTGATCTGTAGCACGATTATCCTGAGGGTGAGCATGTTGAATTTGAGCTTCCCTACTGAGCGTTTTATCAGGCGCAGATCTAAAATTGGACGCAACCTTTTCCGATCGTTTGCAGGACCCAACGAGATATATTTGGAAGACTTTTCCACTCTGCCAGAAAATCTACTAAGGGTACCAGTCTCTCAAGACTGGCCTCTGGTGTATTTCGAACAGAAGACACAGTGCCCTGAAGCAGCGCGCCGGCAGGGAAGAACCGATTTTTGATTGTTCTAAGGCTCTTCTCGGAGGGAGTGAGCGTCCCTCGGGAAAACGCTCGCTGGGACCCTCTACACCCCAGTGTGAGGAGCTAGTCGACGGCCGGGGCTGCTCCTCCCATTTAAAGTGTCACCGAAAAGGCCAGCAGGGTAAAGCAGGGCATCTAGAAAGAAGCTCTTTTCTCTCTCCTTCATTCCTGAGAGGTTCAGCCAAAGATGCCTCTCCGTGGCCACCAGGGCTGCCACAGAAAGGCCCACTGACTTGCCCGTCTCTTTGGTGGTACGGAGAGATAAATCTGCTGCATGACGTATACATATATCTGCTGCATGACGTATACATAAATCTCCTGACCTGCCACCGAATAAGCTGAATACCAAGGCTCAAGTGGGTCTGAGTGGCTTGGTGAGTAATGCCAGTGCTTTGAAAGACGATGCTGACTGCTGATGCTGGGAGAGATGGCTCGCGAGTGTCTCTTCATCCCTGGGCATCGCCCCATAACCATGTTGTTTAGTCTTTTCCACGACTTCGACACCTCGGTGTGGAGATCGGGAGATCGGGCTGCTCGTGGGAAGGCAGAAAGCATTAATCTAGCTTGCTGTTCTGCCTTGCATATTGTTTGTCCACTGGCCACGCAATGCTTAATTCAGCTATAGTACTAGTGAGCACCTCCACAAGCTCCTCACATGCAGGACACTGAAGTGACGAGTCTTCAGTATCTCCTATCTTGATACTAAAAACATCCAGCTCCTCAGAACTGGATAGTTGCATCACCAGTGCCTCACTCTGGGCAGAAGTAACCGCAGTGCGTGCTTCCAAACCCTGAACTGAGGCGCTGGACTTGACAGGTGAAGGCAGAGAAAGGGCTGGGCCCGTCTATAACCCTTCTGTCAGATCCATTTGCAAACCCTACGACTGGAGCCGCCTCTCTGCCTTGGCAACAGCGGGACCCGAGCTGCGAGGAACGCGAACCGAACTGCCCTCCTTGAAAAGCGATCACTGGGAGTGCAGCGTTCTGCTCACATTGCTTACAATAAGCCCCCTCAAGAGCTGACTGGGAATGCTGCACTCCCAAACAAACAACACATAATTGGTGTGTATCCCCACCCGTGAGATTTCGAGTGCAGGGATCTGCTTCTTAAAATGTTGTTCGCTCGCTGTCAAATAGTTTTTATTTTACATATATATATATATATAGTGAAAACGCCTGCCTTGCAACTTCTAAAGTCGATGACGTCATCCACCCATGACGTTCTGTCACGCCATTGGACTGATTCCATATATGCTTCATTACGCAATCACATAGGGGCGTTCCCACAGCGTTGCGACGCAGCTTGAGTTCACTTGAAAGGGAACCAAAGTCATGCAGGTCTTCCATTTAAAGCTCAACTTTTGAAAGAACTTAAGGAAGATTTAAAAGAACTTAACTTCTTGCTTTGGACCCTCCCTCGTTGTGCGCTTACTACAGCCAATCATAACAAAAGTATCATTATATTGGATACTATAACAAATATAACAATTTTATACTTTTATAAATATATTAGTACCAACGGTCCATAGTTAGAAAAGATTATTCAAATATGTAGCCACACATCATGAGCTAAGCTGGGTTGTGACAGTCAGAATGATTTAACAAATAAAATTCATTGCATTAATTAAAGTTTTTTAATGTACGATTTTTTTAATGTAAATGAATGATAATAATTTGATTTCAGACTACTTATTTAATTATGATGGGAGTGATTTTATTTTGACATGGTGTTTTTCATGACGAGCCATGTGTAATTCCTGCTTTCAGTTTTAGGAGATGATGCAGTGAGGGGAAACACACTGTGTGTGTAGCTGCATATGGCATCCAGGTGAAACATAGGTGGTTCCTCACCTCTGCTGTCCTGCGTTCCTGCACTGTTGCATGCAAGAAGGAGACAGTGTGGAAGGAGGCCAAAGTGTTAATTGGGTGGAAGAGAAAAATAAGGTAAATTTGCATGATATTTGAATGAATAGTTTATACAAAAAAATTAAAATGTAATCATTTAATCACCTGTATGTTGTTCAAACCCTTTATGATTTCCTTCACATTAGCCTCGCGATAAAGCAAGCCGCTCCTATGCATCGAGGGGTGTGGCAAGACGACGCAGTGTCTCGTTCCCTCCTCAAGGAACAAGGGTTACAGTCGTAACTCGAGACGTTCCCTATCGTAGGGAACTCAACACTGCATCATTGAAAATTACTCTTTGGGGAACGAATGCCCACTAGGCCACGCACCGAAAAAGGCCTGCCCTAGAGCGTAACTGATCTCATGCACTCAGCTAGGACGAGAGCATACTTGCGCCAGGCGTACAAGGGAGGTGCAGACTATAAACCTGATAAAAGTGTGTGGGGTAGCCCAACCAGCTGCCTCACAGATCTCCTGGAGGGGCACTCCCGAGAGGAGGGCCCTAGAGGATGCCATGCCTCTAGAAGAATTGCGCATCTTATAGGCCTACTTATGGTTGTTTAGCTGGGAGCCCCTTATTGGGTGACCCAAAACACACGACAGTAGGTCCGACCTCCTCCAAGAAGAGGACCTCTCAAGGTAACTACTTGGAACTCTGAATGGCAGCGCAAGGAACCTCTCCTCTTCTGCCAACACATGAGGTGGAGGATGAAATGCTTGCAGGACCATGGACCTAGCCATGTTAGATTGCACTTAAAGGGTTAGGTCACCCAAAAATGAAAATTCATTCAGTAATTACTCACTCTCATGTTGTTCCAACCCCGTAAGACTTTTGTTCATCTTCGGAACACAAAATAAGATATTTTTGATTAAATCTGAGAGCTGGATCACTCCTCCATAGGCTATAAAATAATCAGAGTGACTACAGTGGCTACAATTAGGACCTCTTTCCTGAAGCCCTCTTCGCCTAAGGAACGGCCCTCAGGTCGCCCTTCTGGCTGGAGAACTTCAGTTGAGAGCGTTTACTCTGTTGCCAGGCTCCCACAGGAGGGGCTCTAGAAACAACACTCTCTTTGTGCTCTTGCCGATGGGAGGAGCTGGTTGACGGCTGAGGCTAGCCACTTGGACCAGCCCTCCGAGATCTAGAGCGGCAAGGAAAATACTGTTGGAACGACGCTGACCGTTTTTCGCCTCCTGAAACCTGTCGGCGACTGTAGTGACAGCGTCGCCGAACAGGCCAGAAGGCGATAGAGGAGCGTCCAACAGAAATTTTTTATTTTTCTCTTTAATACCAGATAAATTTAGCCACAGATGTCCCTCTGTAGCCACCATAGCTGACATAGAGCGGCCTATGGTGCGTGCCGTCTCTTTAGTGGCCCGGAGAGATAAATCTGTGGCTCTTCTCAACTCCGCGATGTCAGCGGGAGTTGGTCCCTCACCCTCGTCTAGATCTTTAAGGAGATCGGCCCGGTACGCCTGCTAAATCGCCATAGAGTGCAGGCACGCACCAGCCCGACCAGCCGCCATATAAGCCTGGCCAACCAGTGCAGAGGTGTCCCTGCACGGTTTGCTGGGCAGCGCCAGGGCTTTAAGTGAAGATGCCGCTTCAGGAGAATGATAGCTCGCTAAAGCTTCCTCCATCTGCGCCATCTTGCCATAACCCGCCTCTCTCTCACCCACCACATTCGAATAATCATATAATGAATATGATGAGATATGTGAAGAATGGGGTTTTTCCCAGGATCTAGAGATCTCTTTATGAAGATCTGGGAAAAACGGTAAGCTCCGGCGCTGAGGTTGTGATCTGTGTTGCAGGAATCTCTCATCTAACTTGCTTCGACGAGTATCATCCTGCTTATCTTGTGGCCAGCTGATGTTGAGTCTGGCCACAGCACGCGTCATAACCTCTATCAGCTCCTCATAAGCGGGAACATGAGCCGGCGAGTGTGACTCATGTTCCTCGCTCCCGATGCTGAGCACATCCACTTCCTCAGAAGCAGATAGCTTGAGCATCAGGCACTCGTCACGGGTAGAAGAAGCCGCATCGTGGTGGATTGCCTTCTTTCTCAGGGACGAGGCAGTGGCACCATATGCGTCCGGACCTCTGGAACCTCCAGCTTCCTGATGGGACGCAGAGGACTTAACTTGGCCTACTACCGGTGGTGGTATACACTATCACTCAAGCCAGAGCTCCCTCAAAGAGGCAAGCTTATGCTTTGAAGTGGAGTCTGTTCACTGAGTGTTGCTCTTCTCTGCGGGAAGCCCTCTGGAAATGCCCAATCAGCTCTGTGCTTTCTTTCCTGCAAGAGAGGTTGGAGGCTGTCCCCCTCCACCTTGACGGTGTATATTACCCCCATTGCCGCGGGATATCACGTTGCAGTTCACGGTAGATCACTGGGAAAGCAAGACCTGACCATCAGGTTCCTGAGCGGCGCCAGGAGGTTAAATCCTCCCAGATGTCTTGGTTACTGATGTTATGACGTTATGTCCCTCCTGCCACAAACCTCAACAACCCCACTACTAAATGGCCAGGATCCCTGCATCGGCTCCTCAGCATAAAACCTGAATGAGTGGATGTGTGCCGCCATCTTATTTACCCATATGTGTGGGGAGTGGTTTGGCATGCAAATTCCACTCGCCAAATCCATTGGCCATTTTTCTAAAACTCAGAGATGATCAGGACTCCCAAGTGAGACCCCATTTGTCAGGGAACGAGCCTTACATCAGTAACCAAGACGTTTTCAGTTGAATGATTCCTTAATGTCAAGTCAAATTGTTTTTGAAGCACTTTTCACAACACACATTGTTTCAAAGCAGCTTTACAGAAAATCATGATGTTAATGTTTAAACATCTTTCTATCTTCATGTCTTGGTTGCATTTAGTAGATTAGAGCTGAGTGATAATATAGTTTATATTTTAAAACAATACAAGCAATCAAGCAGTTGAGATTTGCAATATAGTATAGCTTTACATGAGTATACTATATGTATACTAATAAACAGCTGGGCGATAATATAGCTTTTTGTGATAATATAAACAATCTAGCAGGTGAGATTTCTTTGTTTTTCTTCCTTTGTCCATCTTGCCACCCTTAGACAATTATTCCCACAATACAGTTTCTCTTCTCTGCTGCATAAGATTGAGAAAACAGCCATATTCAGCTATAAGAATAAGGGTGATATATGTTTGAGGGAGTTAGTGAGAACCGGTGCGTTTTGGGGCTGTTCGGCTGCCACATTGAGTCTGATGCAAATGTAAATACAGTCTTTCATGCGGCTGTAGGCTGGATCCACCTACTCTGTGTCTCGACCCACGCACAATAACAACATGCCGGAAGATCTCTGGAGGAGGATGAAACCACACAAGATGAATTGTGCTAATGCAGGGAAACGTTTTTTTTAGTGGAAGTGATTTACACAAACCCCTAAGCCTAATTTAACCCTCTTAGAAGAAAAGGTTCTAATTAAATCTTAAAAAGTTCTGTCATGCGCTTCATACAGAACCTTTTAGGGGTTCCCATCATGGGATCCTTTTATGGATTTAGTTATTGATACACTTAATTAAATTAAATTAATTAATTAATTTTGTTATAATATATTTTTTTATTGAATTATATGAATTAAACAGCTCGTAAACATACTTTATCAACAGAAAAAAATTAAATAACATCCTTATAAATAAAGGTGCAGATTTCTGAGAAACATCAATGATATTGTAAATCGACATCCAAAAAAACACATTGTATTTATTTTTAATATATTTAACTCTCCTGTTCAACAACCGTTTAAGACAATGATCATGTGCGTTTAGCGCCATCACCGTGAATATTATTATGAGAATTCATTAAAAAATACTTATTTCTTGTTTATTTAATTCTGAGATAATATTCAACCACGGCTGTTTCTTGTGACATTTCCCTCTGTAAAATTAGATGTTGGCAACAGCTAGTTAACAACATTGACAGCTACAAGTCAAGGTAATGCCATCTTTAAATTTGACTAATCTGGACGTGTTGTTTTAATAAGGGGACTTTAAGGCTTCATGTCAGGGAAAATTAAATGAATTAAGTTTGTAATAATGACTGCTATCTTGTATTATTCCTGACCCTGTTTTGAAATAAATGGAGTTTAACACCAGTTTTTTTGTGAAAAAATAGAAATATATAGAAAGATGGCTGAGGAAAAAAAAGGCCTCTCTTTCTAGGTTTTTCCACAAATGGCTAATCAAACACCCCTAGAAAGCAACCCCAGCGTCTGTTCTCTGGCCTTTCCACTCTCTAACATCTCTCCATCACTGGAAAGCTTTTCCAATATGAATTCAGGTTCTTGCCTGATCGTAACCCTTCTTTTTCTAATTATAATTCCTCTGACCTTTTCCTCATTGTTAATATCTTAGGGCACATTTACACGACAACTATGTACTAAAAACGATGTACCTTTTCTGGTCAAAATGATCCCCATTCACACGGATCTGCGAAAATGATTGAAACGCTGTATTATTCAAGCTAGGTCAGTGGTTGGCGAGGTCACTTTGTAAAGAAAAACTGCACGCATATACTGAGCACGTGATACGCATGTGCATGACATCACCGTTTTCAAATTTATATTTTTATAGTTTACACGGAGACAATAACTGTTTCGTTCTCAAAAACTTTGAAACTTTGTTTTCTAAAGTTTGCGTTTTCATGCCCCCAAAACACCATTGTCATGTAAATGAATCACTTACAGCACCTTTAAGACATTTGTCCTTACTATATCCTTTTTGGCATAATGGGTTCTTTGAAATGTAGTCAAGAAACCTAGGGTTTCATATAGAACCCCATTAAACCTTTTTCTCTAAGAGTGGATTGAAGCACAAAGCAGTTCAAATTTCTACAATATCTTGTGCATGCTCACCAAGATGTGGCATTTAAAAGCCTTCAGCGTTACAACAGAAAAATGATCCTGATCACTAATCAGTGTACCAGGGCTTCCTGCTTAGTCCATTATTCCGGAATACTGTGCCGGTCGGATCAATACCTACCCAAAGCACCGGCCATTGTGTTGTGCTGTCATGCTGGGTAACAGACGGATGAAGGCAGTACGAGAGTAGCCGCTTGTATCTGTCCCATTGATGGATTACTGACAAGCAGCGTCTTGTTAGAGGGAAAATTGGCGCTTAAATGTGAAAAATTGCTTTTAATTCCATTGTGACAACAAATAAAGGGTACTTGTGGCGTAAATGGCTATTTGAGGTAATTAAATTTAGCTTTTCACTGACAATTACTGTGGCAATTCAAAAAGAATTTAGCTTTTCACTGGCAATTACTCTCAAGACCGTTGTGCACCTGTGAGACAGAGATGCTCGAATTTCATATTTGTGAAAAATAAAAGGCAGGATAATAAAACTTCACTACTATCAACCAGAAACATTTTATTTTCAATTATATTCTAATTTTTTTTTAGATTTTGGCTACTCTTTTCAATGTAATCTTCTTAGAGATGTGGTTAAAAACTCGGTTACACTTTATTTTAAATTGTCACTATGACAGTGCTTTTAATTACTGAGTAATAATAATCAATATGTGCTTACTATAGGGTTAGGGTTAGAATGAGGGTTTGGTTTAGGGTTAATTGGATGTAATTATGCATAATTTATAGTCACTACTACAGTAACATGTCACATGTGTAATAATGACACTGTAAAATAAAGTGTTACCAAAAACTCCCGTTATGTTTTTCCTATTCGGTCCTCACTATGTCATTTACTGTAGTTTAGTCAATTTTCTGCCATATTTTATAACCTTAGAGAGGTTGAAATACGTAATATTAATGATTAAAAGCGAAGAATAACATGACAGATTAGTTGTCGACTAGTTCTCATTAGAACTTGCGATTTTTGAACACTTGAAACAACGAAAATACCGTATAATTGCAACTGTTCAAACACAATCTGTTTTGAGGATATTTCAGCTGGTTAACTGCGTCGTTGTAAGTCTGAGCAATATTGATAGCAGCAGCACGTCCAGCTCATGTTCTGCTCAGTTCTTTTCTGGGTTTCGGTGACTTTCAATTTTCTTGCTTCTGAGGTTTTGTTGTGAGTTGCGGGCGTGTAAAGAGAATGCTAGAGTAATTATGCTCAAATGCTGGTTTGCTGATTTCATGGGCTTTCAGGAATGAACTATCATGTCCTCTTCAAACACAAATCCACAGGAGTTCTTTCTGAACTCACCAGACAATTGTGCTGTTGAAAGGTCTCAGTGGCCCTGAAAGGACCCTGTTGTCTACGGTGAGATTAAAAGAGTTACTTCTACAGAGAATGGTGTCTGCCGGAGCCAGGAGAGTTTAGCAAAGTGCTTCTGAGTTTGTTCTGAGGATCTTATGGGAGTTTTCCGGTGTTGTTTTTACAGAAGAGAGCTGCCATATGTGCAAAAAACGTTAAAGAATCAGTGCTTGTTCACCGTAATTCTCTAGGGGCCCTGATAGGGGAACTAGAGCACAATGACTGAGGTGTGTGTTTGTGTGTGCATGAGACTGCATGCTAATTGGTGTCCTAAATGTCATGATGGTAAAGAACGGCTCGTCTCAGCACGCTCACGAACCACATATTGCACACTGATGCATACTGCACTGCAATTTTTGGGAGTCGAGGAACTACAGGTTTATCAGTCACTATTAGTTGTGTTTAATGTTTAGCAGACTGATGCTACAACTTGTTTGTAGCAAATCTTTGAGTATTCAAGGTATTCAAGAGTTTGATTTAGACAGTTCGGTGAAGCTCATGAAAATGTTAATATTTAGGCATTAGTTTCCTGACTCAATAACTATAGATATTAGGATTCTTTTTATGATTCTCTTTTCTGTAAATATAGTTTTTTTATTCTACAGTAAAATTACTGTAATTATTTTTTATCAGTTTTTTATCAGTGCAACATATACTTCCATTATACTTCAATTTTAATAATGTACCATTATTAACTAATTCCAGCATTTCCCCCCCTTATTCTGAAAGAGTATTTGAGTAAATTTGCTTACAGATTCTTTTTCTTGGCAGATTTCATGAGATTCACCCATTTACTTGAACATACCTGTATGTTCTAACTTTTCAGCATGATTTCCATTTCATATTTAGCTGAACCAGATTTTACACATGAAGCAGATTATGTACCCTTTTAATCAGCAAATATTAACGAGAAACAGATAGCGAAACTCAATGTGTGCCAATTCACACAAATACTAGCTGATAGACTTGCATGCGTTCAGAGATGTGAGTCAGAGATACTTACAGAGTTAAAGTTCAGTTGTAATTTCCTCAAGATCTGGAAGGATGGGACAAGAAGATGACTGTGACAGATACCGAAGACCAAAGCTTAAATTATGAAGTCAGTCAGTGCAGACATCAATGGTTCTGTCCATCATATATCTTTGGCCATGGTGCTGAGATTCAGTTAGAAGTTGGTATCCAACTGCCTCTGCCTTACAGGTACAGTTGGTTTGTGTTTAGTGATGTAGAATCAGCTTCGATTATGCAAATCTAAGACTTTCGTTTGTGATTAACAACGTCAAACGAGCAGCCGCAGAGGACCGTGCTGTATTTTTCAGTCTGATAAGAAACAGAATGTGTTTGTTCTGGTGATTATGAATGTTTAAGTGAGTGATGATGTGTTTTGAGTGTTTTCTCCTCTGTGTCTTTCTCTTCCTCAGCATTTTAGATTCAGGGTTTGATGGGCTGTAGTACATCATCTCTCAACTGCAATGCAGCAGTCCAGACCTGCATGTGATGTACTGACTGCTGTGACTGACACAAGGGAAATCCCCCAAATTCCATTACCATCATCCTCCTCCATCCGTCTTGTGCTTCTGCAACATCCCTGCTGCTAAAAACGGCACCATCAGTTGTTCAAAGATATATGCAAGTGTTTAACATCTTGGTGGAACAAAACTGCTGTTTATTTAAAGTCCCCCTGTGGAAAAAATATAGCTTTTAATGTTGTTTATATGTCTATGTGGTGTTTTTAATGCTTTAAGACAAACCATGTGCAAATTCATTAGTCAACACCATCGCTGAGTATTTTCTCCTTAAAACTGCAGTGAACCAAAGACAAAAACACGGTTCGAAATCGCTGGTGTTTTCGACGTCACAAACTACCTTGTAACCAATCACGTCATCGTGGGATCATCAACTAGTGGATCTCTGAGCTGGTATGAGTGAGTGGAGGCGGGGCTAATTTGCCAGAGTTTCCCCTACCATTATATAAGGGGGTGCCCCGCCCTCCTAATGACTCGCCGCCCCCCTTGAAGGTCAAGTAAATTTGATTTGATTTTCTTTATAGCGCCAGATTACAATTTGTTATTTTATTAAACAAACTAAATAGTCCTTAAGTAATATGTTATTTATTTTATTTCTACCATGGCATGTCTTTTCTGTCTGTGTTTGCGCGTTTACAATTATCCCAATGCGTGCGCACACTCTCAGACAAACAAAAACTTGCGTCACATACAGATGAGCATTTGCGGACAGAGTGCGCGCGGCGGGAAATATGTTGCGTCAACGAGATGAAAACCAGACACAAATATTTGCGTTTTTTAAACGCTCACAGGGAACTGAAGATGGCAACACTCGCTCTACTGCGAGTAGCAGCCGGAGTAGCTCTCCTGCTCCAAGTCTAAGTGCTGCGCATCCTGCCCCTGACAAGCATCAAAAGTCCAGTCATCACCGGATATATCATATATATCACCCGATATTTCCCGTCACTATCCTCGGGCCGGGCCCTTGATCTAGAGACGTGCACTGCCAACGCAATAGAGTGCGGCGCGGGACTATATTTGACGGCCGAGTGCGAGCGCGGACAGTAATGCAGGTGCGGGAGAATAAAACGATTCACGGGACTCCCGCAAACTAGAAATTTCTATGAATAAAACATAAAAACGAATACACTTTTATTTATCTGTTGCAGAAAAGCAACAAGAACAACTAAAACAAAATAGAAACGATTTACAGGCCAGAGTAGCTTTTTATAACATGTTTGCAGCGTTAAGTGAGTGATGTACCCGATCACAGATATATGTGTTGATTTCTTGAACGCAATGGCCAATCAGAAGCATTTAAGATAGAATCCCCTCACTGCTCAAAACGGACTTTTTGTTCAGAGCTGAATTCTGTATGCTGGCAAATCCTCTGATTATAACAAACAAAGTTAATATATTATGAAAGACTCATTGTGCAGTCAGCTTCATTGAAAATAACCGAGACGTGTGAGATCGCGATGAACTGATGTCAGCTTTTTAGGAATTATTAAGGGAGCGCACTTTGCGCGCATTCATGCCAAACCATGCACGCAGTAGCTGCTTGCTTTTATCTTAAAACACAAACAGTGGTTTGTGTGTTAATGCTTTAATAACAAATAATTTATCAGGAGCATTTATGCTGATGTGTATGGTGGCGACACGTAGGCTAACTTGAAAGTATTTGGAGGTACAGAAAAAAAAGTCTATTTGCGGGCGGGAGCGGGACAAAACATAAATGTTGCGGGCGGGCGGAAGAAAGTAACAGAAAGTAGTTGAGAACGTCAGTTATAAAGACCCACGTATTAAAAAATGGTCGGGTCTAAATCGGGCTCGGGCTCATAATTATAGTAATGTGTCGGGCCAGACCGGGCTCGGACACAACGTGCAGGGCTCGGGTGGAGTCGGGCTTTTGGGTAAATCACATACAAATAAATGTTCCAATGTTTAGTTTAATGTACAGTTCAAATATGAACACCATGACTCCTTTCAGTGTTTGTGTCTGTGTCAATTTTCCCCAATTTGGCTGCTGAAAATGGTCTTGGAAAATGGCACATTGACTTCATGAGCATCAAACCTGATGCAACACGTCATATTTGATTTGAGAACTACAGATTTTCAACGTATAATGGCTTATATTTTGTTTTGTTCATCACAAAAAAATGACTAGGTATATGCCAAAATATACTTTTATATATAAAATATACACTACCATTCAAACGTTTGGGATTGGTAAGACTTTTTTTGTTTTTGAAAGAAAGTCTCTTATGCTCACCAAGGTTGCAGTTATTTGATCAAAAATAGCAGTTATTTGATCAGAAATACGCAAAAAAAGAGTAATGTTGTGAAATATTATATTTAAAATAAGTGTTTTTTTATTTGTATATATTTTAAATGTAATATATTCGTGTGATGCAAAGCTGAATATTCAGCATCATTACTTCAGTCTTCAGCGTCACATGATCCTTCACAAATCATTCTAATATGCTGATTTGCTGATCAGGAAAAATTTCTTATTATTATCTATGTTAAAAAAAACTGTGCTGGTTTATATTTTTGTGGAGACGGATATACATTTTGTTCAGGATTATTTATTGCATAGAAATTAGAAATAGCATTTATTAGAAATATAAAATCTTTTGTAACATTATAAATGTCTTTACTGAAACCTTTGGCAATTTAATGCATCTTTCCTGATTAAAAATATTAATTTCTTTAAAAATAAACTAATAAATAAATACTGACCCAAACATTTTTGTCATTTTGAGAACTGAAAGCCCCAGTGTTTTTTACTTTATATACAATTCAATTTTTAGAATATTCTTTCAAAATTCACGTTATGTGTTCGTTATGTTATGTGTTACGTGTTTTAGCGACATGAGGAGAATAAATAGAGAATTTTCATTTCTGACTGATCTATTTCTATAGACACTGACACCTGTGTCCCGTCCAAACACTTTGCATGCATATTTTCATGTCTTAATGCATAAATCTCAGGTGTCTCATGTCATCCTGCTTTGCTGTGACCTTTAAAACAATTTTCTCAAATGCCAAAGAGATGCATTTCTCAGTTTTACATGCAGGCATGTTTGAGGACCATGTCAATGCATCAGTCACGAAACAACATTAAACAAAACATTGAAAAAATGTAATATAAATATTTATTTAAAATTACTGAGATATGAATATGCAATTTATGTTCCATGTGTAACCCATTCTCATGTGTTTGGCAAATAACTCTGTTTACTGAAAAATTACAGATTGAAATGAGACATCACAGCCTTTATGGAACCTGCATTCACTGGAGGAGGAAAGACAAGAAATGATCCTAAACGATTGTCATTTACTGTCAAACAACATACTCCATTGAATATTCCCAGGCGAGCTTCTATTATATTGTTAAGAATATTACGATATTTCTGAGCATCACAGCACTCGTGATGAATCGCCTACATTTCCTACTGTGGAGAGACTGTAGCCTATGATATGTGGGCCTACTGATTGATCTATGACTACTACACATGTGTGTAGGTCATGCGGCATACAGTGGCCATTCTCCAGTGTGCCATATATGTAGGTCATGGAGGGACTCACTGTGAACCAGGATTGATGCCTACATGTCTCTGACTCATCTAGAGCAGGGGTTTTCAAATTGGGTGAATGTGAGCCTCCCCTTAGAGTAGGTAAGGACAGCCGAGCCCCCCCTTCCCCAAAATCCCGTCCGCCTGCCCTAACCCACACACACCTCTGCAGTAAATGCCATATTTTGTGTGTTCCAGGCAATGAGTTTCAATAAAATTTGAAAAAAATATATAAATATTTTTTATATATTGTATTTGAAGACATTTTATTTCCACAACTTTTTAAAAGTGTATTCATAAACGATTCTTTGCAACAGCAAATCATTTCCAACTTTATGCAGGCCTAATTGAGGCTACTTTTAGAATCACTGAACATCAGTAGGCCTAACCACAAGTCAACAAAACACGCTTAACATGTGTAATGCAATGAGTAGCAATGTTTCACCGATGTTATGGGGTTTGCCTGCCTTCGCTATACGTGACACGATAAGATGCTTCTGTCGCCTTCATGTTAATAGTACCAAACGACTGTATTATGCTTTTTTGTGACTGCAAATCATCACGCTTCCTCAAAACTCAATACAAAACTAAACTGGCTTGTTCACTAAATTCGTGTGCTTAGTTTCAAAGTGACACCGAAGTTTGCATGGTCTCATGCTATCATTTGCTAGCACCTCCTTGCAGACCACACACTGCGGCAGAGGTGCAGCCTCGGACCCCCCGACCAGGTGAAATATAATTTTAAGTACTCAGGATCATATTTCCTAAGTTTTTTGCTCGGTCCTGTCTCCTCCCTTAATGCTGACTTTTGTTGACTTGGGACAAGGAAACAATGCATTTTAAAGCTAATACATGCGCACACACAATGACCGATATCAGGGGTTAAAGTGAAAAAGATTCCTTACCCTAAATTTGTTTTTTTTGGGGGGGGGGACTTATCTTCTATGGAACCATTTATTTTCAAGTATTACGGCTGTATGTTAAAGGAATCTTTTTATGAATGAAGGCCAGTATCACTGATATTAATATAGCTACTGATGTCTCCATGAAAATGATTTCCCCCCAAATCTTAAACATTTATTAGGCTTCAAAAAAATATAACAACTTTTAATTTAAGTTAACTTAAAACAATCCTCACTTAAACCCAATAAATGTCATATTTACCTGTACCTTTCCTGTCTAACAGGTATGAAATATACAGAAATGGAATAATGTTATAAAAGTCGTATTGCGTAAATAATAAATGAAATATAGATTAATACTTATTAAAGCTACAAGTGTTCTTTAGTCAAGAGTAGTGAGTATTTTTTCTGTTCCCTCTGTTCTTTAGTTAACTTTACTGACAGAGAGAATTAGTGGCTGCTGTCCCTTTAAGATCTGCTGACAGGATCTCACGCGTCTCATTCTCTCACTACTCTTTACTTCCATTTAAGATTTTAACTCATTTAAGACTGTTCTTGTGAGGATACTCGACAAAACAGATATTTTGGCATAAATGTGTGTGTTGTTCGTTCAAGCGCGAAAGAGAACTCGATACTGGCGCGCGTCTTTCTGTGCGGTGTGTGTTTGTGTCAGGAGGACGTTCACTGCGTTGTGTGTGTCAGGAGGACATTCACTGACAGCGTTCTCTTTTGTCTTGTCGCGCATGAATGCATGGACATGCATGGACTCATGGATCTCAATCACAGTGTTGCCAGGACCCTCCCTGCTCTGCTTCTGATAGGCTTGTAACGTGTAGATGTGCGTTCCTCGATTGGTAGGTGAAATCAATTGACTCGAAAATATTAAACCGCATGCAAGTTCCCAATTTTTTTGTTGTTGTTTTTTTCTCACGGCCGCACGCCGGAGCCCTGCGATATTAATAGAGCTGTATAAAGAGTTAATTTTTCTTCGCGAATTCGCGCCTCCCCTGTGGCTCTCTGGCGCCCCCCAGGGAAGGCGCGCCTCACCTATTGAAAACCGCTGATCTAGAGCAATATACATGACAAGAGTCACAGGAAGACTGATGATGGGCTATATCCAGAGGTGGAAAGTAACTAATTACCGCTATTACAAATATTTTCGATACGGTACTTGAATGGATTTTGCGATTTTTCTACTTTCTTGAGTATAATTAAATTATGGTACTTTTATTTTTACTAAAAAAAAAGTATTCAACTTCGCTACATTTATTTTTCACCAAAAGTACTTTGAAGGTGTCGACGGAGCAGCAGGGCAAGCTAACATTAGACAGACACTTTTCAAACTACTGTGGTGGAGCCCTGCGCTTCAGCCAATAACTGACAGTTTTGATGCGCTTCAGCCAATAACAGACAGGTCTGTCTCGGTTGAAAACCAATCAAAACATCCAGTTCGGCTGGAGGGCGGGGATTTCAAACCGCGCTTGACATTCAATCTCTAGCGCTCGTGTTTTGATTGAATTAGAATCCTAACGATTCAATATTTTAGTGAATGAAAGTGAGCTATGCTCATATTATGATTTTACATTTTAATTATGTCAACTCCTGAAATGGTTCATTCCATTGATAATACCAGAGCACTGAGCAGTTGAAGTAAATAAAAAACTCTGCTCATAACATGGACGCAGCTTTTGCATGGATGGAGCAAGAACAATAGCAGCTAAGTGTCTTAACATGGACACAGTTCAATTGAATGGTAAAGCTCGCCATCTTTAACAATACAGTTAAACTAAATTTACGAAGCAAACTTTGTACAAAGTTGAAATAACCAACAACAGTGGAATAAGATCGCATGATTTATCTGACAATCAGATGCACATGTAAAAGTGTAACGTTAGTTCGATACTTAGCAAACGTGGCCTCCCAGTCCCAGCACATTTTCGGTAGAACGAGAGAGAAAAAAAGAGAATTTAATTTAACATGTTAAACACACCCCACTTAATTTTTTTTTGTTATTGGCACTTTTTTATTTATACTGTTGTAGGCCTACATCCAGAGCCGGATTAAGCAAAGGCAAACTAGGCACGTGCCTAGGGCCCGATTGGCGGGATGGGGCCCAGACGGAGGGACAAAAAAAAAAAAAAAAAACTACAAATGTCCTATCTACAATTTATTTCAATAGTTATTAATTAACTAAAAATAGTGACGATATTTATCTTAAGACTGTTACATTAGGTCACATTAACGCCAGCCCATGACTATATATATATATATATATATATATATATATATATATATATATATATATATATACATATAGAGGCGCCAATTGTCACTCATCTGCAGTTAAACCAATTAATGTTTCAAATAATATTTCACTATATATTTTTCTGTATTTTTGATCAAATAAATCCAGGCTTGATGAGCATAAGAGACTTCTTTCAAAAACATTAAAAATAGTAATCTGTCCAAACTTATGTACCGTGTAAGTAAAAATATACAACATTTAAAATTAAATGTTGTATAAATTAAAAGGTTAGGAATCACATTTGTTTCAAGAGTTTTTTATTGGGGGTGGGGGGCCTCCAACATGAATATTGCCTAGGGCCTCCAAATGTCTAGAACCGGCCCTGCCTACATCTCTATCCTTTTTAACGGACCTCTCATTTAACCTTCTTTACTTTCAATTATGAAATGATTCAAATGAAAACGTTTAAATTATATGGACTTACTTTTCAAAATTAGTAATAAAACAATTGCTCTTGACAACAGGGAAAGCTAGTATGTTTGCTTAGCTTATCGTCAAACTCTACATCACAATGTCAGTCGTGTTTGACATTACTTCTGTGGTTTCATGTTGCTTCTTACACAGAGTGATAATATATTATTTGATTAAATTCTATGATACAGGCTATGTTGATTAGCATTGCATTAAAGGGTTAGTTCACCCAAAAATGAAAATGAGCCCATGATTTACACACCCTCAAGTCCAAACAATTTTAAACCCAAAAAAGTGCATCCATTCATAATAAAAAAAAGACTCCACACTTCTCCAGTGGGTTTATAAAGGCCTTCAGAAGCAAAGCCATGGGTTTTTGTAAGAAAAATACCCATATTTTTAACTTTATAATCTAAAATAACTTCTGCCAGATGACCGTACGCATACTACGCAAATTGACTTGCGCCACGAGTAACCCGTGACACATGTATGATGTAGGACAGTGGTCACCAACCTTTTCAAGCTGAAGATCCCTGACCTCAGCCTTAATGAAAGGCAAGACCTATCGAAGAATAGATAGAAAAAGACAGCCCAGATTGTATTTCCAACTTGAGGCCTTTTATTTAGTATTTTAATTGTATTTGAATTTAATATTCATTAAATGTTCTTTTCTCTTTGTTTTAACTTTAAACTGGATGCAACTATCATATGATCAGATCATATGGCACTGAACTAAAAAAATGACATTGTCAGCAATAAAGTGCTTATTCACTGAAGTTTCTGAAGGTACCCTTAACATTTTATAAATGAACTGTACTAACAAAATTCTCAAAAATATCAATTAAGCTAAGTGCACTTATGTCCCATCTTATGCAACATCACTTTTCATAATGCCACCAGAAGACAAAACTGCTGCAGTAATGTTACTCACTCAAGTCAGTGTGATGGCTGTGACTGAATACTGTCTGTGAGCCCTCTGAAGTCTGGCTCATAGCTAGAGACAGCCAGTTTGAGGCAGTCTGTGAGGTGTCTGTCAGTAAGGCGGCTCCTGTATTTTGATTTGATTATTTTCATCTGTGAAAAAGCCATTTCACAGAGGTAAGCTGATCCAAAGTAGGCACTCACTTTTAGTGCACATGCAGTGAGGAGAGGAAACTTCTCTCTGTTGACAAGTCCCCAAAAGTCACTGTCCCTTGATCTGGCTTTCAGCTCAAATCAACCATCTCCATGTCAACTCCACTTGACAAAGAAAATACTTGCTGGAATTTGGCTGCAACCTGTTCTATATCAATGAGCATGAACGGGTTTGAAACAAACGCAGCAATACATTCCATTTCGTTTAACTCACCAAAACGCATATTGAGCTCTGTTGCAACTTTTTCCAAGTGAGCACAGTATTTCTCAGGGTGAAAAACATCCTTGTCCTTAATGCTCTGTGACATTTTTTCCAGGTTGGGAAATTGTGTTAGCCTCCCGTTTGTGTGATCCAAACACCGAGCTTAGACTTAGATCATGTGGGGCAGGTGTCGGTCTTTTCCCTGGAGCTCGTTGTTGAGTGTATTCAGCTTTGCGGTCAAGTCTGTGAGAAACACCAGGTCACACAGCCACGCATCATCTGACAGTTCCTTGTGCTCCTCGTTTCTTGCAGACAGAAATGTCTTTATTTCAGGGAGTAAGTCAACAAACCGCTGCAGCGCTTTCCCGCGGCTCAACCACCGCACATCAGCATGAAGTAGTAGGTCTCCGTACGCGGCATCGAGCTCATCCAGTAACGCCTCGAATAAGCGACGCTGAAGTGCTTTTGCTCGTATCGAGTTTATTAGTTTGACCACCAATGACATTACGTGAGAGAAGTCCACGACTTTCCCTGCCAAGGCCTGCTGATGAATGACACAATGATAATTCTTGAAGTCGGGAAAATCAGGGTCATTACGGCACAGTGTTATAAAACCAAGGCGCACACCACGCATCGGCGGTGCTCCGGCGGTGGTCATTTCTACCAGTTTATGAATGGGGATATCATTTTCTCTTACATATTTTTTTAAACTCATTGTAAATATCCTCACTTCGCGTTCCCTCCTTTAAATGCAAAAGAGTGAGGAAGTCCTCTTTCGTTGAAAAATCCTGGAAAGCCATTCTAACAAAAACAACAAGCTGAGCTGTGTCCACTGCATCCAGAGATTCGTCGAACTGCAGTGAAAAATATTCACAGAGTAACAAGTCCTTTAACACCTGTCGATCCACGTCCTCTGACAGTGACTCGACCCTCCTTGTTGCTGATGCAGGGCCGAGAGCAACAGCACGGAGTGAGGCTTTTATGTCGTCTTTGTTTTTGAAATCCTTGAAAATAGTCTCTGCAGTAATGGCCATTGATTGACAGAAAGTGACTTACACGAAACGATGCTTCAGTCGCAGCCTTATTTTGATCAGCAGATTTTGTAAAAAGTGATTGCTGGGCCTTCAACTCAGATTTCAGCTCGTCAACTTTCCTTGCACGGATGGCGCTCTTTGGCGGGTAACGTTAGCGATCTTTAAATTTCGGGTGGTTGGTATTGTGGTGCCGCTCCAAATTCCCTCTTTTACATAATGATTGTTTTAGGTGGCACAACATAACTTACATACACACTTATCTTTTACCAAGGTAAAAATAAATTCCTGTTCCCATTCTGGATGAAACTGGTATGTTTTTGCCTTCTTTCGTGTAGCCTCCGCCGTTCTAGTTTGACTGTTACCTCACGGCCACGGCCTATCACCATGGAGCTCCATACTGACGTTTGCGACAGTTAACTTAGCAGTTGGATACAAAAAAAAGATGCATGCAAAACGGAAAAAAAAAATTTCGGGAGCTACAGGCTCTTCTCTTATCTGATTGGTCACTTCATTGAAAATAAATAAAGCAGTTGGATTAAAAAAATGTTGGATTTTTTTCGGGAGCTACTGGGACAGTGATAGAGATCTACCAGTCGATCACGATTGACGGGTTGGCGACCACTGATGTAGGAGAAGCGTAAGCTTAGACGCCTCTTGTGGTTTAAACAAATAGGGCTGTGCAACAAACTGAAGCTCTTCTTCTATCATATAGAAATCCTCTGTCATTACTCTTCAAAATTGCTAATTTGCGACCAGGGTTTTGTTTTGCTCTTTCCTCTGAGCTTCCACGTTCGTCATTTCGCAAATCGATGCGTATGGCCCCCTGGCGGAAACTAGTGATTATAGTTTATAAAGTTTTAAATATGGGTATTTTCCTTACGCAAATGCATTCACTTCAGAGGGCCTTTATTAATTAACCCTCTGGAGTAAAAGTGGAGCACTTTTATCGTGGATGGATGCACTTTTTGGGGCTTTAAATTTTCTCCAGCCATTCACTGCCATTATAAAGCTTGGAGAGCCAGGACATTTTTTAACATAACGCCGATTCTATTTGTCTGAAAGAAGAATGTCATACACACCTAGGATGACCTGAGGGTGAGTAAATCATGGGTTAATTTTCATTTTTGGGTGAACTATCCCTTTAAAGACAGGGCCTAGGATATATTCTTATGAAAATACCTGAAATAGCTTGATGAACACAAATATTATCGCTATCATGTGTTTATCTTCATGTTTCATCAGTCAAAACGTCACTATTTGCATGTTATTATATCCATACAAGGCATTTCCTGAAACGTCATAAGTTTAATACTTATACTATAATACTATAATACTTTAATACTATAAATCTCCCTTGTGGACTTTCTGCATGAGTTATGAATCAGTATGTACTGGGCTTCCAGTATGAATGAAACAGATATGACATGAGAGTGTTCAGCGTTCCATATCGCTATCATCTCCCCATTTTGGGTGAAAAAAAAAAGAAAAATAATACTAAAGTACTTTGTAAGTTTTTAAGCCAACTACTTATTTACCCGTACTTGAGTTGAGTCATATTATTTTTCAGTACTTCTACTTGTACTCAAGTAAATTATTACTTAAGTAGCAATACTTTTACTTTAGTCAATTTTTTTGTTGTTGTGTAAAAGTTGTTTTACTTGTTGAACTTTCTCCTCCCCTTCTTTTAAGGCCTGTTCACAAGAGCAAAAAAACCTGCAGATGAAAAGTCTATTCACACCAAGAGCAACTTGTTACAGTCCTTAAAGGTACAGTTCACACGAAAAGGACAACTCTGTCCATCCAAACCTATGTTCATTTCTTTCTTCTGTGGAAACACAAACGAATAAATGCTTGTTGTTCTCCGTACAATTGCATTAAAATCAAGCTTTTGTCAAATAAAGTCAAGCTTCAAAAAGACAAAATATCTTAAGGGGTCGTATTATGCCCTTTTACGAAGTCTTGATTTTGGTTTTGGGGTGCACTAGAATACACTTTCATGCTTGATTGTTTGAAAAACACATTATTTTTCACAAATTTTACATTATTACAGCTTCTCACTCCCCAGTGTGTCTTGAACGCGGTGCTTAGCTTCTGTTTCGATGATGCTCCGAAATACAAAATGTTCTGTGATTGGTTATCTAGCCCAGTGTGATGTGATATGCACCACTTAGCGCGTCTTCGGGAAATTGTACGCCCCTTCATAACAGCGAGTTCTGCTCTGGTGTAAATAGATCAAGGGATAGTTCACCCAAAAATTAAAATTAGCCCATGATTTACTCACCCTCAAGCAGAGGTGGACAAAGTACACAACTTCCTTACTTGAGTGAAAAGTACAGATACTACTGGTCAAATATTACTCTGTTACAAGTAAAAGTTGTAAAGACCTATTTTTACTTAAGTAAAAGTACAGAAGTACTCGTAAGAAGTACTTAAGTATCAAAAATAAAAAGTAAATGCCAATGCATTCATTGTTTTATTATTGTTGATTGTAATACTTGCAGTACCTTATGCCTCTGAATATATGCCTGCCTACCTACCCTCATATTCATATCAAATTTATTTCTAGAACACAGTTCCAGTAGTGGAATTGAATGTGAGATTGGATAAGTGCACTCAATAACACCCACAATGGTTTCGGACACCCAAATGGCTGTTCCCTCAAATAGTGCCTTATTTAAAGTTTTTTGGCTTTTAGTATGAATATGTTAGCCTTACTGTTATCTATAAGCTACTGTGCTCCAAAACAATGACAAAATTAGCATTTAGAAGACCAAACCCAACGTTGAAAATGTCAGATGTAAGAATCCAACGTCAAATTTGATGTTAATCTCCAACGTCGGACAGATGTTAATTGTGGTTGAAAATGAAAATCGGGTTGGGTTCTGACGTCAACTCGACTTTCCTTTTCCGACCAAAATCCAACGTCTGTCCGTCTGTCAATAGTGGATGAAGCTAGTTATTTTAGTCGATAAAGTTTTAAATATGGATATTTTTATAAAAAAAAAGTCATACACCTAGGATGGCTTGAGGGTGAGTAAATCATGGGCTAATTTTCATTTTTGGGTGAACTATCCCTTTAAGAATGCCATCAATTTCAAACCAATTCGAGCCCGATTCAGACCCTGACAATGTTAACGAACAAGAGGATCGTGCAAAATGAATTTCAAGCACGGACTTTGCAAGCATGGATTTAACAGGATGTTTCAGATTCAGAGTGGTATGCTTTTTTGTAATTTTCTGATAGATTACAATTTTATCCACCATTTATTCATATTTGTCAGAAAACTATGGTAATACAAACAGTAATCAATCACAAAAATCATGGATCATTTTCCTAAGAGGAAGTGAACAGTCTTACAAAAGTGAGAGTTTACAAACGCTTCAGTAAACATTACATCAATACTGTAATGTTAGTTAGCAGACTAGCGGAGGCAAAGCTTTGCCCTTTGTTTAGATCATAGCAACTACATACAACTTATAATTGGAACTGTTAATAGAAAACACAACTAAATAAAATAAGACATACTTACAAGTTGTGATCCATAAACAACCAGTTGTGGAAACTGCTCAAACTTCCATTAGGAGCTTTGGTGCGTAGCTGGCATTGTACTCTCTTAGGTTCTGGAAGCTCTCCTCTATAAAATGTGCAGCGCACAGACAACGCTTAGGGTATAATGTTCAGGAACAGTGTTAAAAATAAATTAAGCATTCTAAGTCTGTCCCCCTCAGGACAATCTTTTTCCCTGGGTGGAAAAAACGGCGACAACACCCGTCATCTTCTCTAGCGCTGCTCAACCTGGCCTCACCCCCTTTTTTGCATATCGTGGGCAGATATTATTTAAATGAGTAACATTGTGACTTCAAAATATCCAGAAAAAATGCCTTGTAGTCCAAATGAGCTGTTCTTTGTAGTTCTTGAAAAGTGGATTCTATTAAATAAAATATCTCCCCTTGGAGTGGACTTTAAACTTTGTAATCTTGAAGATATTTTTTTATGCTCAAACAGAAACATTACACACTAACTAAAGTCGAAAAAGTGAAAAAGCATAATTGGACCCCTTCAAAAGTGGTTCATATGACTTTTTAAAGTAATACGATGGCTTTGTGTGAGGAATAGGCGCTAAAGAGAGTGAAATTATGCGTAAACAAATAAAAAAACCTATTTTCAATTAAACATTCACAAAATGGGTCTAAATTAAATTCATTCACAAATCAAATTGAACTCACAGACTCACTCATCCACAGGTCAACAGCTGGTTAACAATGAATAATGGCTTAAATTTATTTCTTCTCTTCACACTAAGGTATCAAATAACTGCAGAACACTCAAACTTTTAATAATTAATCACTTTTATGGTGCTTTTGCATCCTTTTTTGAAGCCTGAAGCTCTCTGTTTTGTATAACTGCATGGAAAGGTTTGGAATGACATAAGGGTGAACTAATCATTTAAATTTTTGGCTGAACTATTTGTTTATTGTAATATCCTAGAAATTTGCTTGCAAAATACAACCCATTTGATAAGACAAATTTAATTTCCATTAAAATTACCTGTCTGACAAAAACAGACTTAGATAGCAATATAAGAACATATTGCAGTATAATGATAATCATAGAGTTGTACAGTTATCATACATGTAATGAAATTATGAAATTGATTTTAATATCACTTCTTTATGGTTCTTGTAATTGGAGTCTAGCAACGCGAAAAGCTGTCAGATCCACACCACATCTGGAGACATGACCCAGAAGCTTGTATCTTTCTTGTGTTTGATTTTTCTTAATCAAAAACAGGGGGGAAAGGCCCTACAGGTCCTCTGCGCTTGTCAAATAAATGTTGTCCCTGGTGTAAATAGGTTTGTATGGATTCTTTTAAGTTTAAAGTCTTGTTTGCGCTGAATATTTGCACTTGGTGGGATAGAAAATCAAATTAAAATGGACTTGATGTACTTTCCTAAAGTGCATTTCTGATCTTATTTGAAATGATTCATCTGTGCATGTTATTCAAAACGGGAAAAGGGATTTGTTATCAGTTCTTGTTATTGTCAACAACTTCTTATAGTGAAACACTTCTCATGGTCCAATCAATTTTCTGACAAATGGTAAAATGGTTTGCAAATGTTGACTTTATGAACAGGATTATGAAATTGTGTGTTTTATGGGTATGTCCATATGCCACAGAGATTATTACTGATCTAACATCACCTTTATAGTAAAGCAGAGCATTAGCCTGAATAATAAGCTATTTTTGTGCCAGAAAAGAACCTTTGGTAGACGAACAGCTGTGGATTAGTTCCGCCCTATGTTTGTCTAGACTAGGGGGCGACAAAGAGCTGTGTTTTGTATTAACTACTCGAATTCAGTCTCCATTCATGCTTCCCTCTGGCTCCAGTTCATTTTCTTTCCCTCTCTCTCACTCACACACCCATTTTCTGTTGTAACACAGGAAAAAATAGTCTGGAAGGCAATTTAGCTGGGAGGCGAGACAAATTAGTGGCTATTTGTGGGATTACATGACACATCCCCTGTTTCTAGAGTGATACAGAAATCATAATAAAAGCTTTGGAAATAGCACGGAGGCTAAATTAAGCAAGCAGAGCTCTCAGCTATCGGCTCTAAACGAATCAGAAATGATAATCATATTTTACGAGGACACAACAAATGAGAGAGAATGTAAAAGATCACTGACTATAGGCTACACATCTAAGACTTACGGGAAGTCCAGATGGTGAGTTTCAAATATTGTGAAGAGTATTAGGGTATCATTGCATTTTTCCTCATGCTAGTTGTGAGTGACACATATACATAAGGTATAATGATATATTTTGTTTTCTTAAGAAAATGTGGGGGGTGTTTGTGCCTGTGCAAATGGTCCAAATATATTCTTGGTGGTTGCTAGGGTGTTAAGTGTTTTCTGTGGTGTTCACTGTTCTGCGTGATTTTTGGGTGGATGGCGCTGAAAATTTTAACTTATTGAAGTCATTTGCCAAGGCAACATTTCAAATCTAATATTTGTATTTTACCTTATTTCAACTCTATTTTAATGAACACAAATGTTTTGAATAGTTTTATTTATTATAAATTATATATTGTATTATATTATTTTAAATAATATAATATATATAGGCTTTTCTAGGTTGTTCTGGGTTATTAGTGGTCACCACAAGTGTTTTGGGTGGTTGCTATGAAGTTACTAGGGCGATGTGATTGCTAATGCATTCTGATTTCTTTTTCCAGTTGATATGGTCTTCTTGAGGGTTGATTTAAAGTCTACCACAGAGTCTACCACAATCAACTGTATGTAGCCCCGCCCCTTTTCACCGCTGCATTCGTTTGTCACAATATGTCGCAATACAAAAATCCAACAATATGTATCATGATAGTTCACCCAAAATAACAGTTCAAATTCAAGTTTTCAGAGTTTTAGTGTCAGTACTACATTAAACTTATATATGTTGAATATAATGTATAATAATGCATTGGGGGGATATTTGTGGGTCCAAATGTCTTATGATACCAGTAAAAAGTGGCCTACATTATTTTAAATATATCTAGTCAGTGACAGAGTGCAAGCATATTCGTTTAAAATAATTCTGTATTTTCAGCTTCAGAATCATGAATATTTTTATTCTGGTGTCACCATTGTCCTGTGCATTGGGGTCTCAGCACCAAGTCCAAGGCTATTCATTTACACCTACAATGTAACACCAAATTTAGCATTTTAATCAACAGTATATTTTTTGTTAACCTTTTACTATTTGTCTTGGAGTATCGCAATAATATCATATCGTTAGTTCGGTATCATGATATGTATCCAATTGTGACAGTAGGGTATCGTTATACCCCTAGAGTAAAGTGGCCACACACTCTCCTCAACAACATACGATTTGAGCAATAATTTAGCTTATGTCTGGAGCACAAAAACTGTGGGACGACACATGCTCAACTTTAAAATGTTAAATGTTAGAGGTTTGTTCAAATCCCTATTAGCATCAGCACTAGGGATGCTTACCTTAAAAAACATGACAAGTTAAAGGATGAATGAAATGGACTGAATGAGAGAAAGAGTGCAAGATGTTGAGTGCAGGTTTAATAGCTGCAAGTCAATCTTAGATTCTGTTACACACACACTTAACCCGCCTTCCTGTTGTGCATCTCATCCCTTCCCATCCTCCTCTCTCTCTCTCTCTCTCTCTCTGTCTCTCTCTCTCTCTCTCTCTCTCTCTCTCTCGTCACGTGTGCAGGTCTGTGAATCGCAGCAGCGGCTTTGTGCGTTTCTTTCTGTGTGAGTGAGAGAGAGGCTCAGGGCTGCACTCCTCTAAGGGCTTCTCGTACTCTCTCTCAGCACACATTCACACACGCACACGCGTTCATCCAGACAGGGGGCTTTCACCATCCCAGACACACCGTCTGCTGCCCAGCGGAGCACTGCGACTTCCGTCTGGGAGAGCCTGACGGAGAGGAGGGGATTTTTACCCAGGATCCTTCCATGATTTGCAACAGCATGCGCCCGCCGTGCCAGACTTCATTCCAAGGTTGAGTTGAGCACAGCCGCTGCAGCAGGCGACGAGGGAGGAATGGATCGTGGAGGGAGCAGAATGTGGAACTGAGGGCTTTTCCGTTGTCAGAGGATGCTCTGTGCTTCACGGCAGGACGTTTAAGAGTTCGTTGGATGCTCCTGTGCTGTAGTGGATGGATTTTACGCGCTGTTGGAGAGGGTATGTATGTCTACTTCATTAAGTTAAGCTGTTGCATCTTGAACCTTAAAATGCACTTAAACGGGTCATGCATTTGCTTGCTGCATCGTGTGTGCATGCGTCCGTGGATCACTTTTTAACATTCTGTCATTAGACTTTGTGCGTTGTTCTGGGAAGAGGGGGCGGGGGTAGATCCGATGCTTTCAGCCCGTTGTAGCTATCAGCTCATTTCTCTCTGATCAACATCTGGTGGCATGTTCTCGCAGGCAGAGAGGGATGATTGAAGCACTCGCTGAATTATCATCGAGAGAGCTTTCAAATTCCCGCAGCTCCGATTTGTTGCGTTTCTCGGCTAAAGCTTGCACTGAGGGCATGCATCGCGCTCAGCGTTTGTTTAATGCATGCATGCATGGATGCATGCATGCCGGGACAGAAGCCCTGATGTGAAGTGATATCCAGCATGTTCTCGGTCAAGGGGCATCAAAGTCAGCCATGCCCATGTTTAAAATTAATGTGATTTTAAGGTTTAAAGAGTGTATGTGGACAGGGATCTGTGCATGCCGAGGTTTAGCAGTGTAATGACTGAATGTGAGATGAGCAACGGATTGTAATTGTGTTAGTGGGTGGGGCTCTTTCTCACTCTCTCGCTGTCTCTCGTCCCTCTCTGTCTATCTTAAATATGCATCAGCAGGGGCTGAGGTTGTCAGAGGAGTGTCTGTATGTGAGGTATGAGGTCAGAGCCCTGCGTCTACATCGGATCTATAATCCATGTCTTTTGCATCTCAGGCTCACCGCCGGCCACACATAAAATCGTCTTTCCTCGGGAGAGAGAAAGCGAGAGTAGCTAATGAGCTGCCTGTCTTTATGAAGCGTCCCACAACACGCTGTCAAGTGCGATGATTTGGAGCAGCTACATAATACATGAACTAAACTAATAAATGATTGAGAAAATAAATTATAAATAAATGCACATACCTCATAGTGAAATCAGTTTTCTGAAACCCATTTTCCACACATGGATCTGCAAGTTGGTTTGAGTTTTGGTTGTTGTGAATAGCACAGTTTGCAATTCACATGAATTTGTATTCTACCTTGTGGAACTGGAAAGTAAAATGTTATTGCTCGGAGGCTGCTCTTTCATAATTCAGAACTTAAAAAAACTTGTTAAACTGCTTAGATGAAATAAAAATACAAATTAGTTAATAAGAAGCATATAGGCTAAAGCTACAAAATGCATGTCGATAGCAGCTTGAGCTTTTCATTTGTTGAGAAATTGTTGTTGATCAGCAATCGAAACCATTGGCATAAGTAGGGTGTTGGTCATCTCTAAGAGCTTAACTCTTCTTAACTATTCTTTCCACAAGATCTTGGATCATGTATGCAGGGTTTTGCTCCCTTTCAGAATTCAGACATGAGAGCATTAGTGAATCAGTTCAGTTCTTCCACACCAGAGTCAGTAAGCCATATCTTTATAGTCCTCACTTTGTGCACAAAGTCATTTTGAAATAATTGAATGGTTGTATGCTTGATTTTATGGTGTAGCTCAAATAGCAAGATGGTGTTCCTTTGTAGGCGGTGTCACATACATTTGGTCAATTAGGATGCAAATAGGTTTGTAGAATAAGGCAAAAACACTTATTTTTCATTAGCTATCCAAATTATGTGACTCTGAATCAACATGAATTTCAGTTTTATGTTTCAAAAACATATTTTTCATTTACACCATATCCAGTGAAATTTGATTAGCACTGTAAAATAGAAGTTGATTACCTGTTGAAGGTGCGGTGGAAATACTGCGGTTACTCTAATCAGTATTAATCGTCTCATCTGTATTTTTCAGTAGATTGATTGATTGAGCTCTGTAATGCTGTAATAGCTTAATAAAGAGACAGTAATTTTAGCCATTAATTACAGAAGAGCTAATAAACTAATTGGAAAAGGAACTAATGGTCTCAGCATTTGCTTCCACTGCCCAGTTTAAACTTTTTCTGAGTGGACATCAGAAATTATCTTGACAAATGTCATTAGGTCCAAAGTCTTAATCATGTCGGATGCTGGAGTTTTACCAGCCAAATACTTAGTTTAATTAAAAGTATCAGAGAGTCTGGTGATTTTGACATTTGGCTTCCATGTTCTAGCGTCTGTTTTTGAGTGGTTTGGTTGTGTTGAATAGACAGTATGTGTGGCAGTTGAGTGAATTTTATCCTATAGTTTTTCAAAATGTACCCTTAAAATCAAAAGAAAACAAATTAGACATTTTCCAACTATTTAGAGTTTTTTTTTAATTGTGACATTTTCAAGACAATTAAGGTCCTCTGTTTTTTTTTACTGAATTACTATTTATTTTCATGAACAATTATGCAAAAAATCTTAATGGTCCTTAAAAACTTTATTTATATGAAAAATGTAATTTTAGAAAATAATGTTAGGAGTTAACTGCAGAAAATAACTTTTTTTAATACAAATTTTTGTCTTGTTTTTAGAAACATATTACAGATCAAATCAGTTCTAAGTCTAATGCAAATGCTAATGTTTTCAAATAATTTTGATCTTGAAATTAAAATGTTTTGCAGTTTTTTTTTTTTTGGCCTATGCATAAATCTAAGAAAATATAGGCCGATTGAGATTTATGATTAAAACAAGAAGAAAAAATGGGATTGTTCTCACCAGCGGGGGACAAATTAAACCTAATTGAACATTCAAAATTCTCTAAAAAAAAGCCTTTTTCATCCTATTTACATAAATGTGACTGATCTTGTTTTAAGGATGTTTAATTTTTTTTTTTTTGTCAAAAACAAGACAAAAGAACTGATGGTCAAATTATGTGTGATTGGGTCAATAATGTTTGAGTGAGTGTACAAGCTTTGTTTGGTTAATTACATTAGTTATAATGCACATTACATCACACACACACACACACACACACACACACACACACACACACACACACACACACACACACACACACACACACACACACACACACACACACACACACACACACACATGTTGGTGCAACAGTATTATGAGGACTCTCCATAGGCGTAATGGTTTTTATACTGTACAAACTGTATATTCTATCCCCTTACACTGCCCCTATCCCTAAACCTACCCATCACAGGAGACATTCTGCATTTTTACATTTTTAATAAAACATTGTTTTTTATGTTTTTTAAGCTATTTGAATTATGAGGACTTTTGAAATGTCCTCATAAACCACCTATAAGTTGTAATACCAGTGTAATAGACATGTCATTATACAAATTTGTGTCCTCATAAATCACATAAACCAACCCCCCCCCCCCCCACACACACACGGTCACCTGGTCTGTTCTGTATTATAGGTCAAATGTGCTATCTAATTCCATACAGAGGACTATTGCTGTGTTTGTATTGCTATTTTCTCTGACAGATGTTTATAAATTAACATGTATAACTAAAGATTTTTTAACTGTATCTAATTAGATGCAACAAGTGGAGCCTTTAGTTGAGTGATGAGTAACGACTTTATTACTCACCTTTTACCTCCATTTATGAATAACATGAGCTTCCAGACAAAACCATTCTTGTCTGAATTATTTATTTTCAAACATATGCAACTTCAGTTCTTTCCAATTGCATAGAGGGTCTTGGCCTTTACAATTAAGTTTATTGTTCAGGTTAATAATCATATTGTGTTTTCCAGTGGATTTGAACTGAACTGTTCAGCTGTGCTCATTTTGTAGGTACCTTGCCTGTAGTAGGGATTATTGGGATACTACATGTGGCAAAAGCCAGTTTACAGTGGTGTAACTTGATGATTAATGGTTATATTGCCATACCAAACAGACACGTCATTGATCATGATACAGCTAACTAGGGCTGTAATCAACCAAAGAAAATCTTGGTCGACCGAAGTCCTGAAATTTTCGACTAAAAATCGACTAAAAATTACGCTAGGAAAAAAAACCCGTTAAACTAAGTTGCTGCGCACTGTGCGCAGTACTTGGTAGCCTTGTTGTCCTCCTAAATGAATTATAAATAAACATAAAAAACTAGTAGGCTATTTGCAGTATATTAAATCATTCTTGACCTAATTATTTTGCACTGAAATGAGTCTGTGACACACGAGTCTGTCGGCTCTGACAGCGTTGCATCACGTGCACCTGCGCAAAATCATAGCCTATGATTTCCGAAAATAGTACTATGTTGTCAACTAGTGATATCATCACAAGAACTTTTCAGGAATATGCAACATAATTTAGACAATAGTTTTTGTCATATGTATTATAATAACTGACAGACACTATCATTTCAGCCGCTCTGTGCAGCTGAACATATAAAGCTCAGCTTCACGGCTCAGACACAAATAGACTATTAACTTTTAAAAAAATGCTGCCACACTGCCGATGTCTTTGTTGACATGGTAGAAGAGGACTGCGACTGACTATAAATTAAACGCTCTCACAATTAAATAAATGATATTCAGCAAACCTTCTAGTAGCCTACTTTCTTCAATCTGTCTCTCTTCTCCAGTGGGTTGGGCTAATCCAAAAGAAGTGAAAACAAGGGGGGTGATCTGAAGACAGACTGTTACCTGTGAAACTGGGCTGGGGTGCTCTGAAAACATCCCCATTAGCAATTAGTGCTTTCCACCTGATGAAATAAACGCAGGAAAACTGATGAAATGAACGCGGCAAAACTGATGAAATGAACGCGGTAAGAAATTGACCAATCAGAATTTTGGTCGAGCCAGAACGTATCGACCAATAATCGACTAATTGACTGGGAGATTACAGCCCTACAGCTAACAAACTGCGTTCTTCTAATTTTGAAGCGTGTTGTTAGGAATGCATATATTTGTACAATAATATAAACACAGGCATTCATGTTAGGATGTTTATTGGATTATTGGCTCTCCAAAACAATACTATTGTGGCCCAGAGTCTGCTCTGGTTTTTGTGTAAATAAGAAGGTTCCCTCAATACAAAACGTAACATTTCTAGCTCAGCTGAATTGGATTTGACAGCCTCGTGAGAAACGGCCTATTAAATTGGGGCTCTTGAAGAATTGTTCAGTGATTCATCGTGCAGTATACAGTGAACGTTATGCATTTTACATATTGACCTTCAGTGCAAACTAACTGAAAAGATGTTTTTCTTTTTTCAGAGATATGAGGCCTCTTCTGAAGAACACCCTTGAATATTTCCCTCACTGAGGATGTGCAACCATTTCTGCTCAGAACAACCACATCTGAGGTCATTTCTTCTCTAGATCCTCTTATCCCTCAGGGTTGAGTTTCAAATTCATAAGTGTCTGCGTGTTTCCCATTGAGCACCGCTGGATTTGAGACCAGTTTTGCTTCACTGCATCCAGAGTGTAAAACTGCTGAAACATCGCCCTCCATGGTTTCTGCCCATTTCAAGAAGCTATCGTCTTACATCGTAAAGATTTGCAAAGGAATGTTTACAAAGAAACTGGCAACTGCCACAAAGAAGAAAGAGAGCAGCGAAAACAAAAAAGAACCGAAAACGTCCCCTGACCTGCAAGCACGGAACCCAACGTTCTCAACCACACTGAAAAGCACAGTTAAAAAAATCTCCAAATGCTCGTCGACACGCAATATATCTCTTGAGGAGGATGATGGAAAAAACGACTGTTCTTCTCTCTCGCCAACATTCAGTTACCGTGTAGCAATTGCCAATGGTCTGCCAAAAAATGCCCTCTTTCTGAACAATAATGAATTTCATGAGGTCTTGTCAATTGATAGTGATTACTCTGACTCTCTAAACGAGGCAAAACCTGTCCATAGATTCGATGAACAAAAAGCTTATACAATGCCAGTAAGAAGGAACAGGAAGAGTTTGATTAGTTTAGCGCCCTCTGATGGCAGCTCGGAGGGAGAACGGGGAGAGCGCAGCAGTCTCCAAACTCTTCGATTGGGCGCTCTGAAAAAGCTGAGGAAATGGAAGAAGAGCCAAGAATGTGTGTCCTCAGACTCAGAGGCCAGCAACTGGAGAAAGACTCTTGGCATCAGAAGCAAATCTCTAGACCGGGCTGGCCGACAGCAGAAAACCACTACCCTAGAGCCGGGATCCAGCTCGACGGGATGTATCAGTCAGACTCAGGATGTGATGGAGATGATCTTCAAAGAACTTCAGGGAATCAGTCAGATTGAGTCTGAGCTCTCAGAGCTGCGAGGGCACGTTAACGCCCTCAAAAGCTCCATTGATGAGATCTCCAGCAGCGTGGAGGTGGTGCAGAGTGAAATCGAGCAGCTCCGAACAGGTTTTGTGCAGTCCAGACGTGAGACTCGAGACATCCATGATTACATCAAACAGATTAGCCAACAGACCAACAAAGCTGCTCTGAGATTTTTAAATGTGCCTGAGGTGAAGTATGAAAAAACAGAAGAGCTTATTTATCAAATCCTGAAAGAGAAAATGGGGTTTGCCGAAGCACGCAAGACATTTAAAATTGAACTGGCCCATCGACTAGGGCAACAAAGAGAATGTTACAATGCTAAACCTCGACCAATTGTAGTTATATTTTCAAGCCCACAAGACAGGGATTTAGTTTTGAAAAAGTGTTATAAGCTTAAAGGAACTGGAATATCCATCTCGACTGATAGTCTAGTACATGATTCAAAAGAAAAGAGAGACAAGCCAATGGCTTCCTCTCAGACGTATGAAAGCATGGACATTAAGGTCTCAGCCAAAGACAAGGCTGAAAGTGATGACTGGGACTCCATGGAAAGCGACAAAGAGCTTGATGAATTAAGCAAGAATAAATATGCAATTGTGTCCAAACCACCCCCAAAAAGTAAATCTGACAAGAAAAAGTCTCACGATCACCGAAGGATGGCCGATGACTCGGCTTACTCTGTGCACTATGCGGATAATACAGCCTACGATGACCACGACAAGCAAAGTAAGTCCTACTATTCTGACATAACACCTGGATGGCTTTCTCAAAGCGACTACTCCACTCCCAAACTCAGTCGGTCTGAATCTGACTGCTCTAAACTTTGCCAGTCTTACTCTGAGGATTTCTCAGAGAGTCAGTATTTCAGCAGAGTCAATGGTTGCTCCTTGCTTTCCTCCTCAGATCAGGAACTTTGGCAACGGAAGCAAGAAGACATGGCATCCTCCTGGTATGCTAGTCCTCCCAGTCAAACTCTGAGCCAAGAACGACCCTATGTGGAGCATAATGAAGTTGAAACCACTGAGACAATTGACAGTGGTGTGAGTAATGGTCTCGTTTGTATATCAGGGGACAGGAGCCATTACAGTGGCTCTCAGCTGTCGCTGCAGGGTGACCTCTCACCATGGAAAGATTGGCATCACCTTGAACAAGGTACTGATTCAGGTTTGGATGCTTCAACTGAGCAGAACATAATCTCTGAGATCAGTAGTCCATTTGACCCTGCAGCTAACCCTGGTTTCCCTGAGAAAATTACTAAATGCCTTGAAGTTGATTTACAATTTGAAGGTGAGACCTTTCTGACACTAGATAGCACTCCTGAAACAGGCCAATACCAAGATATAGATATTGAACCTGAATTTTTAGAACCTGAGCTAGATCTTGAGCCAGAACCAGAGCCAGAACCAGAACCAGAACTAGAACAAATGTCACAGCGAGAACCTGAACCTGAACCAGAACCAGAGCCAGAGCCAGAGCCAGAGCCAGAACTAGAACCAGAGCCAGAGGTTGTGATTGAACCCATAGCTAAACCAATACCTAGACCTGTAGCTGAACCGCAACCTGAAAAGAAGCCCAAGACCAAGAAGATCCTAGCTAAGCCTGAATCAGCTCCACAAACTTTGCAGCGGCAAGATGTGAACCACCTCCAGCAGGGCCAGAAATCTTCAGCCATGTACCGGAGCCAGAGTGAGATCAGAAATGAGAAGGTGGAGGACGTCCCCAAATCATGGAGTAGCAGGCTTAGCATAGATCTCAGTGAAAAATCCTTTGGCTTTGGAGGATTTGGATCCACCCTGCAAAGAGCAAAGTCAGCTTTGGATTTTGTTTGGAATAAAAGCCCCCAAAGCACCAGCGCCCCGGTTGAAGAACCAAGCAACACCTCATTCATGGGCAGGTTCAGAACCATGTCCCAGTCCACAGCGAACAGCTCCAGCACAACCATTGACTCTGACGTCTACACAGAACCTTTCTATTACAAGGCAGAAGATGAAGATCAATCTACTGAACAACCTGTGGACAATGAGACACATTATGTTGAGGTGATGGAACAAGTGCTAGCCAATTTGGAAAACAGAACAAATGCTAACGAGGCTGAGGAACAGTACCAAGAAGAGGAATACAATGTCTCGCAAGAATTTGACATCTCTCAAGATGGTAACCTTGTGTTGGAATATGACTGCAGCCTTGATGAACAATATGATGAGGAATTCAGTGAGGAGTATGACGACAATCCCATGACTGAAGACACAGCAGAATATGAGGTAAGTCTGGTGGATTATGTGGAAGAAACCGGGGAACCAGAAGCAGAGATTGAAGAACAAGAGGAAGGCAAAGAGGAGGTGCAGGAGGTTCAAGAAACATCAGAAACGAAGGGAGCAGATGAGGTAGAAAAGACCGTAGAACAAGAGGACGAGAACAAAAACGTCACAGAGGTTCCTGTGCAGGAAGCACCACCCAAAAAAAGGATACGTCCCACCTTCAAAGAGGCAGCACTGAGAGCTTACAGGAAGCAGATGGCTGAGCTGGAACAGCAGATCCTGGCAGGAGGTACGATCCAACCAATTATTTGTATTTTATATGCTTAATGTACAGAATTGCTTATACATTATAGTCGTTTAAATTTGTTTCTTGGATGATTTTAGTCTAGGTTTCGGTCAGTGAGCCATTGATTGAGTCATTTGAGATCCACCATTGTCCATAAATTATGTCTTTCTCAGGTCTTGGTTCCTGAATACCCTATTGAAGGGTTGTTCTGATGGACAGGCTGATGATTACTAGTTTTTGATGTTGATTGTTTAGAATTGGCGATTGATTTTGTGTTTGAGTGTGTGGTTGTTTAGCATATCCGTGTTCAGGTGAAGGTGTCCTTCAAATTTTGTGGCTTTCATTAATCTTAGAGAAACAAATCAACATCAAGATGGTTATTTATATTTAAGCATTTATTTTTTAAAGGAATTGTTCACCCATATAATAATGTTCTTCTCATTTCTTAATCTCACTCATGTCATTCCACACCCGGATTCATTTTTTTGTTTTCTAGCTTGGAACATATAAAGACAATTTGATAGATGTTTACATGGCTCTCTCCAATCCAATTTGTTCATGCACATTTTCAGATCAGACCAGGGTTGATGTCAATGACAACAAACTGCATTGGTTCTTCTTGCAAGTCTTATAATGTTATGCACAACATTTGAATATGCACATATGTATAATTTCATCTTGGGTGAAATATTCCTTAAATAACCACAAGCATGTTTTATTAGCAGTTTTAGCATTTTATTTTATTTCCAGTGGTAGTTTCTCAAACGTGTGTTTTCATAGTCAGTTTACACAATACATGATATTATGAACATAAACACCTGAAATTGTGTCAACTGTATGTCTCTACACTATTCTAAAATTTACCCCACAAAAGCAGATTTTCTTTTACAGTCAGTCAGGAATCAAGGGAATTTCCACCCAGTCTTACTCACACTGAAAACGCTCTTGACCTAGATGTGAGAATCACAGTCACAGCACACGGCAAACCCAACGCCGCACTGCTGAGTACTGTTGGGATACTGTATTTAGGCTGCTCATTCATGCTGCACGCTAACAGCCAGATGCTCTGTGTACTTAAGGGGATTCTGATTCCCTTAAAACACAAGCCACAAATCACAAACCAAATCAGTTCATTTTTTTAGGCATTACAATGAGATTTGACACTGGCTCACAATTCAACACATGGATTCCAGAAATGATTGCATTTTGATGTTTTACATTGAATAAATGCATGTAGGGTGCAGTGCTCTCTGTGTTATTTGAGAGTCGGATTCACCAATGGAATTATGCAAATCAGACAATGAAGCAAATGGGTTAATGACAAATAAAGTTTAAAAAAAGGATAAATAAACATTTTCAAAATTGATATAATGCATATTTTAAGTCAGGAACAATGTGTCTATGTGCAGTAGAATATGCTGAATACTGGATTTTTTTCTTCACTAACATTACATATAAAAAATATAATACAAGTGTTTAAGTCAACACAACAGTCTCTATTGAAGTAAAAGTAGTAGGGCCTAAATTGATCAAAAACAGAATAAATCCCATTCAAAACTTAGGAACTTGAATAGGCTACAGTGCAATGGATTGGTTTGATACACTGTAATCGATTGTGATTGAATAACAACAGAGTCGTGTTTTATATTGATACAAACAGAATCATAAGCTTAAAGGAGTAGTTCACTTTAAAAAAATGTCTTTGTCTTTCTTTCTTCAGTCGAAAAGAAATTAAGGTTTTTGATGAAAACATTCTAGGATTTTTCTCCATATAATGGACTTCATTGGGTACCAAATGGTCCAAGGTCCAAATGACAGTTTCAGTGCTGCTTCAAATGGCTTTAAACGACACCAGACGATGCATAAGGATCTTATCTTGCAAAACGATCGGTCATTTCAAAAATAAATAAAAAAGTTTAAATTTTATAAGCACAAATGCTCGCCTTGCTCTGTTCTGTGATGCACGTTTGTAACGTCATGTAATACGCAATTACGTTGAAAAGGTCACGCTTAACGTATGTGTATTCCAGTTCAAAATGGTAGGGCAGGGCGAAAAACTCCATCTCATCTTCTCCTCTAAGTTCAAAATCGCCCGACATCGTTGTTTTACCTTTTAATTTCCTTTTTTTGTAAACGGCGTTTGATTTTGTTTGCACGTTCAACTTGTAAACACTGACTCTGTACTTCCACATACGTCAAGAAGCGTGACCTTTTCAACGTAATTGCGTATTACATAGCGTCACGAACACGCATCACAGAACAGAGCAAGGCGAGCGTTTGTGCTTATAAAACTTTTTTATTTATTTTTTAAATGACCGATCATTTTGCTAGATAAGACCCTTATTCATCGTCTGGTATCGTTTAAAGCCATTTGAAACAGCACTGAAACTGTCATTTGGACCTTGGACCATTTGGTACCCAATGAAGTCCATTATATGCAGAAAAATCCTAGAATGTTTTCATCAAAAACCTTAATTTCTTTTCGACTGAAGAAAGAAAGACATGGACATCTTGGATGATATGGGGGTGAGTAAATGATCAGCAAAAGTTTTTTTTAAAAGTGAACTACTCCTTTAAGTCAGTTGAGACTACTAAACAAGATTCATCACCTCTCGTTTCTTTTTGCAAGATATGCTTCTCTTGCAGCCGGATCTTTTTTAATCTGCTCCTTGTGTCGTTCTTTAACTACCATGTACTAATATTTAAATTTATAATTTTATACAATGCACTGCACTTATATGTTTTACATTGTAATTAAATTAAAAAATGCCGGCATATTACATCTGTAATTAATTTTTGTAATGACACATAATTACACTGTTGACCCTTTCCTTACCCCTTAACCCATCCTTGAACCTACCCATACCACCAACCATGTCCTAACCTTACCCGTGTCTCACCTCGATAGCAGCACAAGAGTTTTGCAAAACAAGTACATCGTAATCTAACAATTTTTTTTTATGTGAGTACTGTCAGGTTTATGTTCTGTTTTTGTTTAGTTTTATGTTTTCCCAGTTCCTGTGTTTATTTCCTATCTTCCTTAGCTGACCTAAGCTGCTTCCGAAATGACATACTTTCTTGTGTTGGTACTTATTTTTAATAACTTACTTTGTGACTGCTAAAAAGAATGTTCTATATAGTATGAATGTGTGTAGTTAGAATGTAATCCGGACATTATAATGTGACCTACCTGCTGCATCAGTTACGTCCTTAATCCTCTCCAGCCCACAAATTCTTTCCCATGGCCTCTTGGGATTGTAAAGTATCTATCGTATATTGACACTTCAGAATCTCGCTGGAAGTAGTAGGTCATCCAGGTACTTTCTGCCTACTCTTTCATGAGTACTTGGAATTCTGACATACTACTCTTGTCACTTACTTTTTTTCACCTACTATATAGTAGGGAAGTATGCGATTTCGGATGCAGCCTTCATTTCCTAGTGTGTGCCTGTTAGTTACCTTAGCAAACTATTGTGTCCACCTGCCCCTTGTTATTTCACTCATTTAGTCTGTATATTCCCTGTTCAGTTCAGTTCCTTGTCCATTCTTATGTCTATTACTGGTATGTATATGTTGGTTGTTCTGTTCCTGTGTGCTAATAATCTCCTGAATGTTTGTTATTTTGATTTATTGTTTATTTCTTTTTTCCTGCTGCATATAGATCCTGCTCAAACTCATCCAGCTGTGACAAGTACATAATAGTTAGACACCTATGTGTAATGTTTAAATACAATAAAGAAGTTTATGATAAAAAAGCATTTTTTTAGTTTTATATTGGTTGTATCACCTGACATGGAAAGTGTACCAAACTACTCTCACTTGAAAGTCGCTATTTTATTAGTATTTGAGAGAGATATACAAACCTTAATAAAATTATGCGTGTCATGAATTTATCAAATTATTTAAAAAGGAGATAATGCTCTTGGACACAAAAATATGCACGGCATGGCATTGACCCAAATGCACAATTACTTCATTTTAATACTTGCATTGTATCACTATCATGTGCATTTAGCACCTGATTAAACTGGACTGGCAGTGAATTAGACACAGGTTTGTGTTGTACTGTGCACTAGCATAATGAGAGAAGGAACAGGCTGTTCTGATGACACTAAGTTGGTGTGCAGGACAGGTTGAGCTTAAAGAGAGTGCTAATTACTTAGGGCTTTCCCTTTTATGACTAGGCACTTGTTGACCTGTAATGTGAACTATATATATATATATATATATATATATATATATATATATATATATGCAGTTTTTAGACATTTTATTTAATATCATATTGTCATGCATACTAAGTTTCGTTTTCCTGGAGTTTTAGTTTGTAGCTCTGTTTCCTGTTTTCTTTTTTCCCTATGGTTTAAAATATGTTCCCAGTTGTTTCTATGGTGACTCATTGTTTGATTGATTTGTATAACCTGCTCCATGTTAAGCCATTTTTTTTCACTGTGTATTTATAGCCCTCAGTTTGTGTTCTGGTTCTCTCAAAATAACCCCCTTCAGGCTGATCAAGACCCCTACTTTTCGCGTCGGGGTCCTCATCATCCTGTCGGGGGTTATTTTGAGAGAACCACCGGCTGGATGTAGATTTTCCCTTACTTCCCTTATTTTCCATTACTCTGTCTACCTGCAACCACATGTGACATACATATGTATGTACTGTATGTGCATTTAACGATTTTAATGCATGATGTGGAGGCGGCTCAAATTGTTTAATGCACAGCTAGCTGTGGATAATCCCAGTTATACCATAGTTATTTGTCAGCACTGACAAGCTAAAGCTGTCATTGATGTTTGCAGTGCTAAATTTGACTGGAAAGGTAAAAAGACGGTCATTTTCATCAGTTACCTCTTGTTACATCCAGCATTCTGTCCACTTTAAATTAGAGACAGATAAAGTAGTGCTGTAAGATTTATTTGATTGAATTATAACATTTATTTGAACGGAGAGAGAGAGGGATGTGCGTGTGAATTACCTGCATCTGCGCAGCAACTATTTACTAGAAATGAAGCTGTGCAAGTTTAATTACTTCAAAAACAGAAATTTTACAACCTCCTTGCTGAGGAATATAATGTAGCAAAGTTAATTTATTAATAAAAGTGGCAGGGCAGTGTTGACAAGAAGTTTCTGTGCTCCGGTTTCTGTGTGTGTGCAGGGCGATCTCCAATCTCTGTGTGCGAGTGACGTATGTGTGTGCGCTTTAATGAAAGCAGCGCATTCATAGAACGGTGATTAAACTGACTTGGAACTACCAAGTATTCAGACAGACCATGGTATAATTTTAGTATAATTGAATTTTTAAAAAATGTTTTTATGATTTTCTGTTGACAGTGCTTAAAATGGGAATGCTACTGATTAGCTTTCTCCAGGTTTATCCTCCTTGATAAACTGTGCACAGAAATATTCTTCAGTTCAGTGGTGCCGGTGTTTAGCTCCTTGTTTTCACACAGCCAATTTAATTCCTCAGCTCTCATTTTCTCCTCGACTAATTAAAGAGTGCTGATCAGAAATCATTTGCATAAAATGAGGATGTGTCATGGAGTGTCTCCGAGCGTCATGGTTGTTTTGGTTTAGTCTTCTTCAGGCTTCACGTTTTAGGAGTCTTTTACAGTGCGGTCTCTTAGGATTTGTTCTTTCTGCCAAACCAATCTTCATTTGAGTTCTAGCCTGAACTGCATTCACATGCTAATTCCTCCTCCCAAGGGCGCTTGCTAACCAGGTCAGTGTTGTTGGGACTCTTATATGAGTCTTGTTCGGAGGCTGGCGGTGCGAGCCGGCAGTCCTCACTTCACGTGTTTATTATATCAATTTAATTTCTTCCGCTATGACCCATCGAGGTCAGCTGAAGCTGTTTGTAAGCCAGCTCTGTTATTTTGTCTTTAGTATTTAGATCACAGCACTCACAGTGGACTGACTTAAAAACATGTGGATATTTAAATACTTTTTGCCACATTCACAAACACATTCTTGCAGATGTGTGAAGCTTTGCTTCTACTCAATCTGCAGAAGAAAAGGTCTCCTTTCCTCGCTGTGTTTAGGAATTAATATTTTAAGATTGTAATTTCTTTAATGGCTCTTCAAACCCAGAAAAATATAGTTCTGCTCCAGATTTTCTGGGTATTCTTCATAGAGATGGACATGAAAGTCAAGAAAATCAAATTTGACCCTGTTTACTTTATTCATACTTGTAGCTGGTCTTATTGTGAATGATTCATCAGTGCATGTTATTCAAATCTAAAAGTTTTTTTTATTTTTATTTCATCGAAAAGTAACAACTTGCTCCATCACTTCACCTAAGCTTGTTTCAGTCAGAAATACATCCAATTATGGAATGCATAATTAAAGTGCATTACAAATGACTATTCATATTGTGTTGAGACGACATGAACATTACTTCAATAAATGTTCTTGGTCTTGGTCACTTGGTCTTGGTCACTGACTATTCATCAGTGCCTAAGAAAAAAGGAAAAACGTTTTTCATTATCTTTCGTCAGAAATTTAACACGTTTCAGTATATGAGACTTCTGTTTAACTAGGAAATATGACATGCTATTTTAGTTGTATCATTTAAATGGTGAATGGCATTGTATGTCTTTAAAAGAAGATTTTCTACCTGCAGTTAGTTTTCTGAAAGCCACTATTAAAGAAAGTAATGCATTTAGCCAGAGCTCAGTGGAAACTGACCATTGATCCAAATGAGTGAAAGAGGTTTTCTGTCACCTCTCCCACATACCGATATGTTTTAGCCTCTTGAGAACCCCAGCCAAAATATTCATTTCATTTCATCTGTCACTGACCAAGAAATCTGAAAGGAAATTTAATTCATCTGAAAAATCCCTCAGTGCATATATATATTCTACAGATATTGGACATCCAGTGTGTGATCTTTTTTTTAAGGGTCAACCTCATGAGAGAGAACCACCCTGTAAAGAATATTTCATATTTAAAATCCATCAGAATAAGAACTTGGTAATACTTTACAATAGGGTCTCATTAGTTAACATTAATTAATGTATTAACTAACATGAACTAACAATGAGCAATACATTTGTTACAGTATTTAATAATCAATGCTAATGTTAGTTAATAAAAATACAGCTGTTCATAGTTTGTTCATGTTAGTTCACAGTGCATTGACTAATGTTAACAAATACAGCTTTTAATTTTGATAATGTATTAGTAAAATTAACATTAACTAAGATTAATAAATGCCATCGAAGTATTGTTCATTCTTAGTTCATGTTAACTAAAGTAGTCAACTAATAAAACCTTATTGTAAAGTGTTACCGAACTTAATGTTCTCTTAATGTCAAAATGTGATTTTTCATTTATAATCCAACTTATTTCTGTAATGTGTCATATTTCTGAGTGAAACAAGATATTCTGCAAGATAAAATGTCGGAAATTACTTGTTTTATCTGTCAGGAATTGATCATGAATCATGAAAAAAATAAAATTCCAGACCTAAATGTGAGTTTAATTGTTGTTGACTTGAAACAAAATAAAAATAATAAAATATATATGACCGCAATCGGCATCACAATTATTGCATCACATTCTCATTATTCTTAATGAAGATTCTGATTATTGCAATATAGTATTTTTCATTTTCAAAATAGGATTATAGGTCTTAATAGCGGTAAAATATACGTTGACTTGAACTTTTTTATTTATTTATTTTTAAATGTTAAAACTTATGAAAAAATGCCCCATATCAAAAGAAATAATTAAGAAATATATAAATATATATACTTTTTTTGGGGGGTACTTTGTGACTTGGACATGTTGACCATTAAATCAAAGAATTCTTAGTTTCATATCAACATAATAAAAAATATATATATTTTTTAATATATAAGACCTGTAAACCTATTTAAAGTTGGATGTTTTGCTGCTATAAAATTGATTTGGAACCCGCCATTTAAACAACCAAATATACTGGTTGGCCCTAGGTTTAGTGTTTTTACACTACACTAGAAAAAAGGACGAGTAACCCTCCACAAGCCCAAGAGGAAAGATTTGATCAATACTCTGTCGACCATACTTCTTTTTTAAGAAGTTTACTTTATTAACCAGCTAGATTTCAGCTCCAAGGCTGTTCTTTAGGCGTGTTTTTGAGCTCTGACTTCTCTGAAGCCTCACTTTTATTGTTCGTTGTCCAGTGAGCTGTGAGCTATCACTCTAAAGCTGAACTAATCATCACCATTACATTTAAACACTTGAGTGACATTAAAGCGTCTGAGGTGAACTTTGAGGGAGAATGAGATGAAATGAAGGAGGGGAAGGAGTTTATGGATGATCTACTGTAATATGAGAAATCGGGGTCAGTAATGGTCATCAGTGTAACCTCATCTTTGAGGTTTGAATCTGCCCATAATTTGGCAGAAATTGTGTTTGGATATTGATTGTCTGAAAGTGTATTTAAATAAACATAAACGGTCTCTCTGTGCCAAGCACCGCAGGCTTTTACAGCACTATATGGCCAGTGTAGTATGAGAGAAAACTGATATATTGGCTCAAGGTTGTGTGTGTGTGTGTGTATCTGAGATTACTCTGACTGAGATATCGTAAATGAGCTGTGCTGGCACTATTTGTTTGGCTCCATTAGGCACAAGTCATTATAAGTGTGTGCAGTTATTTATAGATAAAGATGTCGATATATGCTGTTATTTCTAATGTTCCTCTCTGTCTTTCTGCTTCTCTTCTGCAGACAGCACTGCTCTGGACACGGAGGTCTTCATGTGTTTTTTTTTTTTTTACTTATAATTGTTCACCCATTTCTGTGTGTTTGTTCATTTCTGAATTTATATGCTGCATGTTTTTCCAGTGTTCTCTTTAATTCCTTGGTGGTGATGTTAATAAGCAGTATACAAAGAGACATAGGCAAATAGACAGATAGATAGAAAAACATAGACAGATAAATAGATGGATAAATGGCTTGATAGATGGATAAACTAATGGATGGATGGATATACAGATAGATGTATAGATAGATTGGTAGGACATACAACACATGTGACGTTGTACATGTAAAGTTGCTACTTATACGTTTTCAAACGATCCGTCCCTCATGGACTGTATGACTTCTCTTCTAGTTGACCAACGTTAACAATTAGGGGGCACAACAGGGGACAACAGGGGAGTTTCCTCAGAGGAGGCACTAATATCATGTTCACGCGTTCACTAATATCTAATATCATGTGCATGTTCACGAATCTGTCTGAATGAACAAAATGATGGCGTTGATGAGAAGACTAATTAAAAAATAATTTCACCCACTAATCACTGCTTTGTCACGTCAAAATCAAACCATCAAAACACGTTAAAAATGAAATTTAAGGTACATCTTAAAAAGAACAGCTGAACATCAGTTCACAAATAAAATATATGGTTACACTTTATTTCAAGGTGACAGTTACATTGATAAGAACTAAGTAATATTTATTAATTACATGTACTTACTATAGAGTGCGGCTGCCCTCTAATTGTTAACGTTGGTCAACTAGAAGAGAAGTCATACAGTCCATGAGGGACGGATCGTTTGAAAACGTATAAGTAGCAACTTTACATGTACAACGTCACATAAATGAACTGAAACGCTGTGTATAGGCTATTTGCCTCACAGTCACAGACATGAAAAATATATCTAGAAAGCTTGACATGTCTACTTTTAAATGAACCAATTCAAAACAAAAAGAAATACTCTCTGCTTATGTCATCGGTTTAAAAGATACATTCTTCTCTAGGCATGTTCACTATACTGCAGCGTCAGCGTCATCAAGTCAGCATCATCAACTTCATCTCTGCAACCGCCACTGACACAGAAAACACTAGTTTATTAATAAATAATAAAAATGTTATAACTTGCTATTTTTTTCCAACACATGCATAATCATTACTTTTGCCAAAGCTTTGCGGCAAGCTTTATGCGTGCGCTCGAGCGTGGAATAGGCCATATTACGTCTATATTAAACACTCATTATGGTTTAGTATTCTCCTCTGTATATATTTAAGTAATTAAATTAGTATGAACGTGCGATTCATCGATGAATGGCTTAAATAAACAACTACTAGTGAACTAGAAAAATCTTTATTCAGGGGCAGCCCTACTATTTATTGAGTTAGGGATAGGGTTTGTTTTAGGGCCAGTTACTTGTAATTATGCATAACTTACTGTTATTACTATAGTAAGTGTAGTAACGTGTAACTACGTCACTTTAAAATAAAGTGTTACCAAATATGTTATTTAAGTTGTTACTGCCTTTATTTTTTATTTTTGAATAAATGCAAAAATGCTTAAAAAAACGACCTTGATGAGATTTATACTTGGTTGTAATGAATTTACATTTGATTTATATATATATATATATATATATATATATATATATATATATATATATATATATATATATATATATATATATATATATATATAAGAACACCACTGAAATTTCCACTGGTATACATGTAGAGAGACAGACACGACAGAGATGGATGGATGGATGAATAAATATAGATAGACAGACAGATAGACAGACAGACAGATATGTAGATCTGTAATTTCTGATCTTATTTTTTGTAATGTATTTGTCTGTATATTTACACATGTTTGTCACTGTTTGTCTGTTTCTTTGTGACCATGTTTTATATTTACTGTACAGGTAAATTATATACAGTAAGTACAGTGTCTTACTGTACTTAAGTACAGTGTCTTGTTGATCTGTGTAAGTCATCAGCAGGCTGTTTTCTTGTTTGACAGGGTTGTGCCAATATCCTGGACCCAGCCAAACTGGGGCTGACTGGCGGAGGGTGAGTACAGAAATACTCAACAGCAAAACACACAGGGGAAATAAAGACAGCTGATCTGTACACCATTATACACAGGAGTGTGTGTCTAGAGTTACACTCTACAGGTGTTAGATACATATGTGTGGTGTGTCTGTGTGCATGTGTGTGTGTGTGTTGGTGCCTCTGACTCTCGAGCCGTTGGGTCTCCTCGTCTTCCATTTATCACTGACACACACTCGCTGATATTATTTTTCTCTGATAGACCGCAGGCAGAAGAGCAAGAATGTGATTGTGCATGGAATGTTATTTGTGGATTTTCTTGGGACCTGATCTAGTGTTAATTGTTTGCAATGGTATGTCTCCAGGTTAATGAATGTATTGGGGATGAATTAAATTTTTGGTAATGAGCTGTCAAAAATAAATAAATATGCCCTGCACTGTTGGCATTTTTGCTTATTAAAGGCCGTTCTCATTAAGCATTGATGATTTGTCTTCCTAACAAAGACAAACATGTTTCTTTGGGCTCTGCATGATTGAAAAAGATTTGTGTTTATAGACATGTGCAGTATGAGAACATCCTGACCTAATCTAAACTCTCAGAAGTGTATGTGTGTATTTTAGAATGACATGGAGTTATTCAACAGATCTATTTCACCTATGTTCATAGAATACAAGCATACTGTATTCTGTGCAGTATGTGTGAACCACCTTCGATTTTTAAAAATACCATGTGAAACGGTATACATTATGCAACGAAAAACGTTTTAAACAGTTGCATGCTAAATTGTCATTGCATTGCATTCATCCAATTTTATGTTGTCATTAACACATTGAAAACCAAAGCATTATTTATCTGAGCATATAGGTATCATATTGGAAATTGAAAATATATTTTGCATTTTTAATCCAATCCAAATACATTAAATACATTGCATTAACTTTTTTAACTTTTTTTTTTTTTTAAATCGGATCAAATAATTATTGAAGATGATGATGTTAAAAATGCATATGAATAAATGAATAAGTTAAGCATATTGCATTGTGGAATAAAGTACACAGTGGAGTGTGCTTTGGTTGTACGGCCCACATTTACCAAGTATTCTATGCATGTATAGAATGGGTCTGTGTGAGGCAAGAGCAATTATGATAGACTTCCTGTTCCTCCCACCCCCCTCTGCCCATCCCATGTCATTTGCCAGTGCTGTAAATCAGCCGACTGCTTTTTATCCGGGTAATGTTTCATAGCGTACAGCATGATTATGGTATTAATAGACTCTAAATCTGCCTCCATCCCCAGGGTTGGCAGTATACTTTATGGCATTGACAGCATGCCAGATTTACGTCGCAAGAGGACCATGCCTATTGTCCGAGACCTGGTGAGTAATCATGCCCGGCACGGTTATGTTTGACTGATGGAGCTGTAGAAGACTGTATTAGCCAATCAGACCCACCATGCACACAGTCACTAGTCCGATATTTACAATCCAACACTGTCAGCAGGGCACATGCAAGATGTTTGCACACACGTGTTTGTTTTGATGCTATTTTAAGGGTTTTACGCTCCACTAGAGTAAAAGTAGGTCACTCACCTGGTGTTCTCCACAATATCTGCAGAGTTCAAATCATCTGTCTTGTCTTTAAATGTGTAGTGCTCGTATATTAATAATGAAGTTCTATTTAATTTACGAGACTCTAGGCGGCGAATGATTGATCAACAGCATCTATGTAGTATGTCGTATGTTTCTATTCATATTTTTGCATTTGTTAACATTTCAAAGGATTTCTTTTTTTTCTTGTTTGAGCTCTTGCAGTCCGTCTACATGTCTTTGTCTCCATTTCTTCTTGATTTTTGTTAGAGCAAATTTCTTAACTGATTCTTACATTGAGTTTTGTGCAAATGTTCTGCTTCTGAAGGACAAATGTTGATGCTGTATCTGTCCATATTTTGCATGAAATTAAAAACCAACCCTATTTTGGTAAGTACGGGTCATCGTTCAGTTTGTTATTTTGTTTTTTTGGCGTGTCCTGTGGTCCATTCCCACTTGGGCCCATATTGATTATGGGTGATATTTTTCCGTGAGTTGTCAGATTTCCCTTCAAAATGGTTGTTTTCAGTCAATCGATAGCAGATGCATTCGAAACCGAAATGTTGACAACTCTACCCAAAAATATATCTGAGGACTTCATTGACTTCTGATTTAACTGTGTGCCTTTTTAAATCCATGTAAAAGTGACGTGCTCTACTATGCCTTTTACAGCGTGGATGAAGTCAGTGCTGTACCGGGTCTGATCTGGTCTATCCCATCATGCCTCTGTCGTCTGTTTCTGTCCCCTTGTTGGCTGTGTGATTGCTTCAGGGCAACGACAGTCGGTCACGTGACCTCAGAGAAAAATTCCTCCAAAATTCAGACTACAATTCCATTGCCTGCAGCAACCCTCAGCAATTCAAGTGCATGTTGAGACTTACATCAACACTTGACGTTCATGTAGAGGTCAAATCTACCCTATTTTCCTATGCACCCCTGCTTTAAGGGGGCGTTAGCAGCCCGCTTTGTCTTTACCACCATCAGGTTCAGGGTCAGATGGTAAAGACGAGTCCAGTATGGTCCGCTGTCCAACCCTGCTGATTTCGATATGGCTAATCGTGGCTTTTTGACTTTTGACCGGCTCTGTAGTGTCCCAAATCCCCCGCATTGGCTCTTTCTTTCTCTCGTTCTCTGTCCTGAACTCTTTGGATCGTGTTTTTTTTAGCTGGCTTTAACACATGCTGTCTGGTCTTGTCTGTTTGTAGCAGTAATGGCAACAGTACTCGCAGGCAGTAGGACTATGTCAGGGCACATTTCAGTATCTTTACCAAACATTTGCACAGCAAATGCATGAGTGAACTGTAAATTTCTGCTGCATGTCAGTGGTGAGTTATTTAAGGATTGAGCCTCACCTCTGCAGCTTTCTCTTTGCGCTTTAGACAGACTCTCGATCTGATTTTCTGCATGACAGCAGGTATGACGTAAAGAGATGTGCTTTACTGTACGTGAACGACAGCTCACCTTCACTAAATGTCTAATTTTGTGTTCTGTCTGCTTTTACCTGCACCTGGACACTCTAGGCTTTGGTAAGTTTCTTGCATTTTTAATGACATTTAATGAATGCACGTCTGAATCCAGTGTTTGTCTGCTTAAATAGCTTCATCTACAGTAGTCAGCTGAAGAGACCCTTAAGAGACCCTGTGTGTGTATGTGTGTGTGTGTGTGTGTGTGTGTGTGTGTGTGTGTGTGTGTGTGTGTGTGTCTGTGTGTGTGTGTGTGTGTGTGTGTGTGTGTGTGTTTGGAAAGAATACAAATTACAATATTTTACTCACTAAATATGTTTATTTCACTTTAATTTGTTCTAGCTCATTAGACATGAAGTTATGGTGCAATGTAATGTGAAACTGGTTTCATTTGGGTGATTTCATCTATCTATCTATCTATCTATCTATCATCTTATTATTTATTCATATTTTATTTTATGTATTTTTTAATGTATTTTTATATTTTATTATAATTTATGATTTATTCATGCTTTCATATTTATTTGCATTTTAACATTCAGAATATAGCTGTCTTTATTTGATGTAAAAATCAGAATATGCATAATTCTGTTCAGTGTTCATGAAAGAAAATGCCTGCTATGTTCCAAACCTAGTGACCTTTCACATAGACAGCATTTTTAAGCATTTTGATCGATGTAAAGACTGATAATATTTTGGTATTGTCAAATTCTAAGGCATTATTGCATGCATCCTTCATAGACAACAATACAATCCCAGAAATGTATAGCAGTAGAAAAACATTCTGTCATGTTAAAATGGGCTATTTTACCTCATATTTGTGTATGTGGCTTTCAGTAGTTATTTATTTGCACTCCTGAAATGTGAGCAATGGGCATTGTCTGTCTGTTTTGTTATTGGAAAAGTAATTCCTTCCTTGAAATCTCTTAAAATCACTGTACACCTAATGAAATGAAAGCATATTACACAGATCAGAATACAGCCTACATGTTCATATAGTTCTTCTATTCAATCTAAAATGAAAGCTTTTTGAGGGGTACGTTCTGTGTAACAGGTGAATATCTGCTTGAAGGTGAAAGGGGTTTCCCAGCCTGAGCAATCAGGTTTTGTTTTATCTCACATGATAACATTCAGCCCAACACAACAGATTTTTACCCTGTAGCGTTTGATTCAGTTCCTGAGCGTTGTCTTTATCATTCTCCCTCACTCTGGCTCTTTCTCAATATATCCTTTCTTCCTTTCAGACATTGGCTGCTCGAAAGGCAGGCATTGCGTTTGGGCTCGTGAACAGAACGACTCTAAACAACGAGGAGCTGGTGAGTTTTAAACACACAGATGTGTACAGCACACGCACAGCGATTTTACCATACAGATTCATGTACAAATAAATCTGTAAGCAGCTAGTCAGCGTCTAATGAGGAGCGATCATGTGGCACTAATGTAACGCTCATGCATAAAGTCACAACTAATACACACTCACGTCTGCCAACACACATCACACCCAGAGGCAAGAACAATTCATACAAGACAAAAAATGACTATTTAAAATCTCTAATGATATTCTTGACTATTTGATCATTGTCACAAAATAAACCCTGACAGTGAGATCAGGAGCCTAATGCAAAGCAGACACTCAACAAATATTTATTTATTTCATTGACTTAATACACTGCTGCTTACAAAGTACATAAATGAATGAGCAATACATTTTGATTTGAGTGAAATTGTCATTTCCTGTGCTGGTTGTAAAAGGCAATCACAAGAAGATCTTGATTTACACTATTCAAAATGTTGGGGTTAGTGATATTTTTTTAGTTTCTTCTGTTCACCAAGCCCTGATTTATTTGATCAAAATTCAGTAAAAACAGTGATATTGTTAAATATTATAAACATTTAAAATAATTATTTTCTCTTTGAATATATTTACAAATGTAATTCATTCCTGTGATGCAAAGCTAAATTTTCAGCATCATTACTCCAGTCTTCAGTGTCACATGATCCTTCAGAAATCATTATAATGCTGATTTGCTGCTAAAGAAAAATGTATTATTATTATCAGTGTTGAAAACAGTAGTGCTGCTTCATATTTTAGTGGAAACCATTTCTTTAGGTTTCTCTCTGATGAATAGAAAGCTTAAAAACACAGCATTCATCAGTGTCGAAGAGAGTGTGGCCGTGATGAGGATGTTGCTGTTATATTTGTGTTTAAAGCATTAAGATGCTTTCTGATTATTTGGGTTTTGATCGATGATTCTAGTTTTAATTGTATCCTCGTACTTTAATTTGACGAAGGGGCCAAAAACCTGATAAAACCAAAAGTCTTAATAAATAAAGGAGAATTACTCTTCTTTTTATCCAGACCTTCTTCCCTCCCATTAATTGATCCACTGAATAAACAGCCCAGAATGACATGGTGTGATGTGATGTTTAGCGCTCTGTTGTGACACTGAGATGCAGGAATTTACTCGACAAACCTGATTGTATTTCAGCTGGAGAGTATATCATTTTAATTATAACACTATTTGCATTCATGCACAAACTGGACATGCTGGGGAATTTCCTATTTATTTATTTCTGTTTTTATCTACCAACAAAATTACCTGGATGTGCATTAGGTGTGTAATTGATGATGCATCCGTGTGTTTTTCCTATTCATTTCCCCCATAGGGATTTTAAAATGTCTTCGTTAAAGAGTTATAAGCCGTAAACCAAACCACCCAGCTATGAGGTGAATCACAACATTATTATCACAACCTTTTATCTAAAAGTATTTGGAAATCAGACATGAAGGCAAAGTGACATGCCTGTGAACTAAATTGCTTAAAATAACTTCAAATTACATATTCTAAATAAAATCACTGGAGAAATATAAAACTGTTGATTTAAATATATGTATTTACACGGAACTAAACTGTAAAGTAAGTTGCAAAACTGCAAATAAGTTTAGGCACCCCTGATAATTATCATCATTTGAGTTTATAATCTGCTGGGCTTTCAACGCAGCAACTTCATTTGTTATAATTTATAATATATACCTTATGGAAACAGTAACATTTTAGTTATGAAATAACATTTATTGAATCAACAGATACAAAGCAATATGAGTCGCAGACAGATAAAAAAAACAGACAGGTTCAGAAATTTGGGCACCCCAATCGAATAATCACATCAATATTTAATAGAGCATCCTTTTGCTGAAATAACAGCCTGACGCTTCTTATAGCCACTGATAAGTCCCTGATTTCTGACTGAAGGTATTGTGGACCACTCTTCCTTAAAAAATGTCTCCAGTTCAGTAAGGTTTGATTGCTGCCGAGCGTGGACAGCCCATTTCAAATCATTCCATAGATTTTCGAAGATATTCAATTCTGGGGACTGGGATTGCCATTCTAGAACATTCTATCTGTATCTGGGGGTTTCCTTGATTTGGAACAATACTTTGGATCATTGTCCTGCTTAAATCAACCAACCCCGGTGTAACTTCAACCTCTTGACTGATTATTGAACATTGTTCTTAAGAATCTGCTGATACTGGGTAAAACCAATGCGACAACCAACTTTGACAAGGTTTCGAGTACCTTTGCTTGCCACACAGCATGTTGGACCCTCCTCCAAATTTTACAGTAGGGAGCAGGTTCTTCTCCTGGAACGCTGTGTTCTTTTTCCGCCATGCAAAGGTTGGTTGTGACCAAATAACTCTATCTTAGTTTCATCTGTCCACAGAACATTAGTCCAGAAATAATTCTGTATTGTCCAGATGAGTCTTTGCATACCTCAAATGATTCTGCTTGTTGGCAGTATGCAGAAAAGGCTGTTCCTTGTTCAGTGCGCTAGACTGAGGAATGATGTTCAACGACACCAACAGAAGTAAGATGTTCTTGGAGCTCTTTGGAGGTGGTCTGTGATTTGTCTGCGACCATTCAAACCATTCTTTGGCCATTCATCGCCTTTGCCTTTCAGATATTTTGCACCTGTGTTTTCAGTGTGTTCATTGAGCCAATCAAATCAATTTTGTGTCACAATCAATAAACATTAAGGGACTACATATTTATGCAAATCAATGCAATTAAAAAAGGTTTGCAAAACACTTTTGTCTGAAAAACATCACATTATCCAGCTTTCTGTATAAACTGAATGGCATACCATTACTGTCTTTTCTTAAAACGACAGCAAATTATTATGCAGCCTCAGATTATGCAGCCTCAGCCCAAACTTTTGCATACGACTGTATATGTATATACACTCGCATACAAATATTTAAGAACATCGGAAGATTGTCATTCGCAGTGCTTCATTGATTTAGGCTGTAGATAATGATGGGAAATGTAGTTTGGTCACAGAAGCCTGTTGCCTCATAGAACAACTGAAAAGTCATATTTTCCAGAAAGCTTAAACAAGTTCACCCGAAAGTGACTATTTTACTGACCCCTATGTCATTCCTAGTCTGTCTGAGTTTCTTGAACTCAATAGAAGATATTTTAAAGAATGTCTCATTGCTTTTCTGCCCATAGAATGAAATGAAGGTCATACACTAAATTACATATACAGGTACATATACTCTACGTTATATAGTACAATCATTGCCACATGTGTTGAAGGTAGCGTTAGCAAGTGATAAATGGACAGGTCAAAGTTGGGGTTCAGCGGGACAGTCCAATCGACCTTAATCTAACACTAGCAGACCTCTAAAGAATAGCAGCACTGCAATTACTCTTTTAGATGCACCTATTTCCAAACAGCTTTCGACGGGTCTCAAAGACTTAAAAAGGAGGAAGGTCAGATATAGAGAGCAGAGGCTGTAGCTAGCCGGCAGATTACTAAGTAGGTCGAACAGATGTCCGAGGCTTTTCAAATGCTTTAAATATGCCAGCAAAAGCGAGAACAAAGTAAAAAAAAAAAAAGAGAGAGAGAAAGAAACATGAAGTGAGGGGGCTGAGGGAGAAATTATAAAAGAAACACAATTCCTTCGAGAAAAGCGTGTCCAAAACAGCCCATGCGTCCATATGCTTAAGAAGACACTTTAAAACAAGGACAGGAACTGTTATATCACGAGAACTCTCCTCAACATTCACGGAAAGAAGGAAAATAATCAACAGAGAGTGTTTGGATTTGGTCTGTGACATTATTCAGTGAAACACCGTAGTCAGCTTTCCCCTATAATCCACTTATAATATTATTCAAGGGTTTTTGTGCCAAAAACAGTAATAATTTAGTTTTTAAATTGTCTTTGACTCAGTTTCTTCTATGTAAATGGCCTCTTTGCATGTTTTTTTTTTTATCCGTGCATATGAGTAACAGGATGATGTCATACTGTAGGGCTTGGGTTTTTTAATTATTAATAAAACGTAAACAAAAAGTTATGTTCAAAATGTTAAAATATATTATATACTATATTGCAAACCATGCAGCTTTGCATTCTTTGCATTGTATCAAAAGGTCAGTCTGTAAAGTTTATATTCACTAATATCATAATGTCTTTACACTATATAAACGTCTACTCTACACATGCATTTGCATGTGAATGGATTGAAGTGAATGGAATGTAAAGTGTAGTTTGAGCTTTGACACACGTTACCACATTTTACTATAGTTGGTTCCCTATCAGTCGGTCACTCTCGGCGTACGTTGTGACCGATGAATAGGAATCTCGCTAAAGAGGCCAATCTACTTCGAGTGAAACTAAACGAGCCAATACACATTGGCTTGCAATCATTTGCATCAGCTGTTTAGCCACGCAGCGCAGCAGGTGTGATTGCAGCTTTTTGCTTCGGAGCCGAGCACTTCGATGCTGTTCTCTCTCTCTCTCTCTCTCTCTCTCTCTCTCTCTCTCTCTCTTTCTCTCTCTCTCTCCCTCTCTCTCTCTCTCTCTCTCTCTCTCTCTCCCTCTCTCTCTCTCTCTCTCTCTCTCTCTCTCTCTCTCTCTCTCTCTCTCTCTCTCTCTCTCTCTCCCTCTCTCTCTCTCTCTCTCTCTCTCTCTCCCTCTCCCTCTCTCTCTCTCTCTCTCTCTCTCTCTCTCTCCCTCTCTCTCTCTCTCTCTCTCCCTATCCCTCTCCCTCCCTCTCTCTCTCTCCCTCTCTCTCTCTCTCTCCCTCTCCCTCTCCCTCTCCCTCTCTCTCTCTCTCTCTCTCTCTCCCTCTCCCTCTCCCTCTCTCTCCCTCTCCCTCTCCGATTCAGACCCGGAGATGATGGCCATGCTTTCCCGGGCTGCCAACAGGATCAGGCTCATGTGGAACCCTCCACCGAGCCCTCAAGGATGGACGATTGGTATCTCGGGGTGCCGTGCCTTGATGGCGGGTTTACTTGGTTTGGCTTACCAAGCACAAGACGTGCCCTGCCCGCTCAGGTTGCATGCTCACTTCACGAGAGGCGTGGCATTCTCCTGGGAGCTGGCACATGGCTCCTCACTAACAGTTATCTGTAGAGCTGCGGGCTGGGCGACACCTAACACGTTCGCTAGATATTATAGCCTACGTGTAGAGCCGGTCTTCTCCTGTGTTCTCACCCTAAACGGGTAGAAGCACTAAGAGGCCCGGCTCTGTTGGCTTGCTGCACCCTGCTTTGCACCCTTATTGCTCCAGAGTGAAAAACCTGTTGAGTCCTTCAACACCCTCGGCCCGGACGTGGCGGAGCATCCTTGAGAACCGGGTCTAGGCTGGGTCCCATATGTGTGACCCTGCGGGGATCCCATATGTGATGCAATCTGGGAAAACCCACCACATGGTGAAATTTGACATATTACAGGTTTTGAGACTATATTAAAGCTGGGTTCAAGCCCTTTCAAAATCTGTTTTTATTTCTTTTCTTGTTTGTCTGTGACAAATGTTGTGGTTATCTGAAGTCGGCTGATCGCTGTGATTTTCAGAAACGGAATTTTGAGAAAAACAGGTTTAATTAACTGTCACGTCCTGCTAGCGGGACGACTGGCGCTCTTTTTCTATTGTCTTTTTTTCATATCACATATTTTAGTAATCCTCATAGATTAGGTATCATTCGAAAGCTTATGAACTCAAAATTCATCCTGTGAAAATTTTGAAATTGGACGATTGAGAGGTGAGCAAGGTCTATTAAGCGTGCAGCTTCAGACTCTGTTGTTCTCTTGTGCTCCGCATCACACCACACGATAACGCTGGATAAAAATAAATAAATAAAAACTTGCATGCCGTTGTAGTTTACACAGGACTGGCGGGACCTTTATCTTTTATTTGGTTTATTTTGATTGGCGAAAGTATGTTTGTAGTGTTAAGAGAAGGAGAGCTAAATGGGTGATTTCGTTTTTTTGCCCCTCCGCTCCGCCGTGCGTGTTCTTAAAGAGAAAGACAGTCTTTTCAGCTTGCCATTATAAATCGCTCTTTTTCTGCACTAAACTAGTGAATTTTCCCAAGATATATTCAGAGATGATAAACAAGATGTTATAGAATAATCATTTATTGAAACCCCAATTTTGACAAAAAACTGACATTCGATCTATTTTTAGACTTTACTGAAAACGTACCAGCGCGACATCCGACGGGTTTTCCCAGATCGCATCACAATTGTGTATTTCTTCCACGGCTGCCCCTAAACGGAAGCCTGTGTCTTTCCCTTGGGCTAAGTCACCCAGTATTTCATATGCAGTACAACCTTCAGGGTTAGTCCATGTGTATATCTCCACATAACTCCTTCAGGAAAGAATGTGGGTTCCGCAGCTTTCTCCTTCCTACAGAAAGGGCACGCTTTCCCAGTATTATCCAATAATCTCACTGTATTAGTTATCACAGAACAACAGTGACAGATACACTCTGTGTAAGCCCTCTCCTATCGTCCTTCCAGGCAAGAAGGGGCAAGAGGCTCGCACAGGGCGCTGGATGGGGTCAGTAGCTGTGGCGCGTTAGTAGGGATTCCTATGCGACCGACTGATAGGGAACGTCTCGGTTACGTATGGTAACCGCCACATCTGCTGCAACCCGCCAGGGCAGCCAGCTCATCGGCTTGGCACCTCAGCAAAAAACTGAAGTGCAGTTGCACCTTCTGCTCATTATATACCCGCGCTGTGTGGCTAAACAGCTGATGCAAATGATTGCACTCCAATGTGCATTGGCTCGTTTGGTTTCACTCGAAGTAGATTGGCCTCTCTAGTGAGATTCCTATTCGTCAGTGACGACGTACGTCTCCGTGCCCTCATTCAGGGAACAAGGTTTACTATGTGTAACCGAGACGTTCTGCTGCTTTGGAATAGTATTTTCTTGCAAGCATTTTTTTCTTTTTGTGGCTTGGTTAAATAAATGGTCCTCTGTAGGAAGTTACAAACTCTTATTTCAAAAGTGATTTCTCATTATATGAAGCCTAAAAATAACTAACTTTTCTTGATAGTGTGATAACCTGTGTAGTCCCTTATGTTTCTATACCTCCAGTAGCTGACATATACACTACTTTTCAAAATCTTGGGGTCGGTAAGATTTTTTTAATGTCTTTAAAAGCTTATGGCCACCAAGTCTGAAATCAGATACACTTTAGATCAGAAATACAGTAAAAAAAAATAAAATATTGTAAAATATGATTACAATTTAAGATAACTGTTTTCTATTTGAATATATCTTAAAATGTAATTCATTCCTGTGATGCAAAGCTGAATTTTCAGCATCATTACTCCAGTCTTCGGTGTCACATGGTCCTTCAGAAATCATTCGTATATGCTGATTTGCTGCTGAATACATTACATGCAATACATTTTTCTCAGGATTCTTTGATGAATAGATCGTTCAAAGGAAACAGCATTTATTTAAAACAGAAATCTTCTGTTGCATTACAAACTCTTTAATGTCATTTTTGATCAAATTAATGCATCCTTGCTGAATAAAGTGTGATTTCTTTCCAAACAAACAAACAAACAAAAAACTTACTGACCTCAATGGTTGTGTACATGATCCGTACAAGTGTCTCCAGACACAGTGGCCTCGTTTACACTGTCAGTGAAATGTGACCCAGTTCCGATTTGTTGCTCATATGTGACACAGATCGGATATGTTCTATGAAAGTGTAAACAGGAAAAAAACGCATGCATTCGGATATTTCGAGATCGGTTTCAGGCCTTGTTCATATGTGGACATAAATCAGATATAAATCAGATATGTGCCAATGCGACGGTAATGTAAACAGGCAGATCGGATTTTCTGAGGCATGAGGCTACGTCTCCGCGGTTTAATGACGAGAGAAACCCGAGGCGCATCTGCAAAGGGACGGAGGGTGTCGTCGTAGGAGAGGAATGTGGACAAACGTTGACAACATATCAAAGGTTGGCTAGCTCATCCTAAAATTTCGGACCCACTGCTTCTCGTTAAAGCCCGACACAATGTCATGAAAGTGCGCATCTGTAGCACGAATTTTATTTCCATTTAACGACAAAAATTGTTTTTGCGTGCATTTGATAAATGAATGAGGCATTTATATAGCACTTTCAATAATCGATGATAATTTCATGTGGACTTTATGGTGTGTAATACGCACGCACTCCACACCCCTAATCCTACCCAAGGGGTTTACAGTGTGTATCATTTTTGTAACTATTTTTGCCGTATAAACGGCGATGGCGCAAAATTTGTGGTATAGATAAGCACTTTCATGAGATCGTGTTGTGTGTTCCCATCAGTCCTGAGATCTCTCTCGCACACAATAACAGAAGCGTATGCGCAGGCTGCAATGACGGCCCTTTTCGTCCTCCTCCGCCTCAAAATCATGGTGATGTTTGGCGAACTTCGCATATATATCACAGAGCTAGCATAAAGCATATTTCGTGTTTGTCTGTGCAAGAACCCCCTTTAAGCATGCGCAATGTTTCAGATAGTATGGCAAGTGTAAGCACATGAATCGGATATGGGTCACAATTGAAAGAACACGTAAACGGACGGTCAAAAAAAACGGATATAGGCAACAAATCAGAATTGGGCATCAAGACCTGCAGTGTAAACGTGGCCAGTGATCATCTGAAATCCCAGCATTTCCAGCACCAGCTGTGGCCTCCAGCACAAAAACAGATCTGAACCAAAGACGTCACCTCAGTGGGTCTGGAAGCTGAGAGCTCCGGGTGTTTAGGACTCTTCCAAATGTTTAATTGGCTGATGCTTCTCAAAGGACAAGCAGATAATATGAACATTTTGTCATTATTTATCCAAATTCAAGTAATTCCAAAGTCATTTTTAAAAATAAAGCTTATTTATTGGCATTGACCGTTCCATGAAGAACACCTATGGACACTTTCAATTCCACAAAAGGTTATTTTCTTATATTTCTAAAAGATTCTTCAAGATTATTAAAATGTTCTTTAAAGTAAAAAAAAAAGGTTATTGTTGGTTCTTGAGGGAAACAGAAATAGATCTTCTATTGCATCATTGTGAAACCCACCCCCCTTATGGAACCTTTTTTTTAAGAGTGTATGCTGTTAGTTTGTTCATTTTCTGTTTAAGATGCTGTGAGGCTTTTGGGTCAGTGGCTGTTTGTTTCACAGATGGTTTAATTCCTCCGTCCCTCCGAGTTTGTGACAGTGCTGACCGCTTTGTTCAGCGTGAGCGATTACTCCATGAATATTCCCTCTCTCTCTGGCTGATAGCCCAGTGTTTAATTCTGAGGGTAACTCATCTAGTTGCTCTGGAGTTGCTAGATTAAATTGGAAAGTTCTTTTTCGTTTTTGCCAGCTGTTAATCCTCCTCGTTTGCGTAACATTACTGCCGCTGGCCTGAAATCAGCCGTCAGTCAAGCAGGAGTCGAGCACGTGGCGGCCAGCAGCGATCAGACCATATTTTCATACTTTTTTCATTTTTAACTGAATAAATGTAATTGTTTTCAATTGCTGATTTGAAGGAATTGAAATACATGCATTTAAATAATGATTATTCAAATAAAATAAACTAGATCTAAAATAGTTAAACTATTCCATGATTTTTTTATTGCATACAAAAACTGTTTCTTACCAGTTTTTATGCATGACTGACAAATATACATCAAATGTAAAATGTATAAATACTACAAATGTATTAGTTAATGATAAAACTGTGTAATCCAAATATATGGACATTTTATATACAATTCAAAGACAGAAATCTAACATTTAGGATTTACAAAAAAAAACCTTATTCCTAAAAAAACAACCTGCATTATTCTAAATGATTGAGACCTGGTGGAAAATAGTCATGAAAAAAAATAAATTAAGGTGCATTAAATCCTCATGGAAAACAATGAATTGACCAAATGTATAATGTTGACCTCCTTAAGTGTTTTATATAACTAAGACAACTGCCATTAATCATTCGGTGCGGTTTCAATTGTGCATTCAGTTATTTTTTCACTTCACATTGGATGCTGTTGCTGGTTTGTGTCTAGATTTCCCCTCAGAGATTGGTGAAGGAAATCCTTTATCATGGCTTTGGGTTTACTTTGCTAATTAGTCTGAATTTTCCCTCTGCAGTACATTTACTTTTATACTGTCTTTTTTTCTACATTTACATTTGGACATGGCTGTAGTTCTCAGCAGCTCTTAACGTAATGACTCTGTGGGTGGAGAGCCGAGAACACACATCAGCAAAAGTGCACCAGGGAAACAAGAAAACATCAGTTTAGAGCGCTGTGCATCACCAGCTCACCTCTCCTTCATTCCCGCTCTCTTTGTCTTATCCAGTTGTAAAAAGACACACACACATTCTGCTCTTTCAAAAGGATTCCTATGATACTCTCCACCACTTCTGCCAGTGAATACAAACTATTGACAAAATAGTTAAATCTAATGAAACCTGTCAAGAACATGACCTCGAAATTTAAAGAAAGCTAGATGGAATTTTTTTCTTACAGAAAATTAAGCTTATTTTATGGACCATTCCTATTTTTTATTTTTTGCATTGTGATGTTGTTTATTAATAGTTTTAGTTTCATTAAGATGTTTAGAAATTTTAATATTTTTTGTTTATATTTAAATTTGTCAATATTTTTTATTTTTTTTTAAATGTCTGTATAGTTTTTATTCACTTTTATTTTCGTGGTCCACATGAAACGGAAGTTGTGACCGACTTTACTTTAGTATTGACATATTTTCCGAGTGAAACTGAATACTGAATGAGAAAAATAAATGGCTTGGCTTGTTATTTCCCACTGGGAATTGATTGGATCTAGAAAAGTAGGCGTTCCATTCAGCCTGCTGTCAAAAGCTTGCAGCAAGCAAGGGATGTTCTACCCAAGCTGCCAAACTGATGTCATTAGAGAATGAAGGCAATTCCAGAGGGGAAGTACTTATTTTAAAGATGTTGATTAAAGATTATGAAGACAAAATTCAAGAAAGTTTCAAGCTAACAAAGTAAATTTAGAGTTGATTTTGAATTCTTGGTGACTTTAAGGTGACTAATCATTTTAATTATAATGAAAATGTTTTTTTTATGGTTTTAGTTGTGTTTAACCTGGGGTTTTTTTTAACACTAGGACTCACGGAATTCTATAACTACTATAATGGCCATAGCAGTCATTCTGACTGCTCATACATTATTTGCATATAATTTAAATAAGCTATATCAAATCTAAGAATAAATGGATCTGTAAGGTTAGGATAGGTAATAATCTGGGAATAATAAACATCAGAACACTACTGTGGCGAACAGGACGGCCGAGGGACGTGAGAGAACGGCGCGAGGCCGGTGGTGCGATTGCTAATGAGCAACACCTGTGAAGCACACCGGTCTCGCATCTCTCACGGAGGAGCGGAAGCATAAAGGAGGAGCGACGACGTTGATGATCGAGAGAGGAACAGGCCTGTATTTTAATTGTGTTTTGTTTTTTGTATTTTACTTTAGCCAGCAGTCGTCCGCGAGGGGCTGCTGGCAGTTATATTTATTTTCGGTAGCCAGCAGTCGTCCGCGAGGGGCTGCTGGCGGTATTTTCGTTTGTTTGTTTTATTTAAATAAATTATATTTTGATTGTTCGCCGGTTCCCGCCTCCTTCTTCCCTGAACATTGCTACAACTAAATTTTAATTATGATGTATGTAAAAATTTATTAATTAACCAACAACCACTCAGCCTCATCAAGGCTCTGAAGCATGGCTAAAGCCTCTGTGTCATTGTTCTGATATTCTCCTTTCAATATTTCAGTTTGGTTTTAGCCATTCAATGATAGAATAAAATATAGACACATTTAGGAAAAGTCAGGGTCCTATAATTACATGGGTTTTATTTCAACAAAGTTATTACATCGCAAAATTTTAAAACAGTCAAAATGACTGCCTTGGGAGTTCTAGTGTTAACAAGGACATTTTCTTCCACTATTTTTATTAATGTAATGTGAAAAAATTATTTATTGTTTAATTCGAAATGCAAGTAATTTGTAATGTATATTTGTATTTATGCAAAATATTAAATAAACATTGTGTTTTGTATTCAACACATCTTATTTTTTGGGGAAATAAGACATGTTCTTGACAGGTTTTAAGATCATTTTAGTCTGAACAGGGACAGATTGAAAACACTATGGGCTTAATATGTGCTCTATAATTATGGAAATTAATATCAGCATGACATCTTTAAAAAAAATATAATTTTCCTGAACACCAGCTGACTGAGGCGTTTTTGGAGTGTTTTGTAAGAGGAGTGGAGATATTGAACTACAGTAGATGAATCTGAATGACTTCTCTTAGTACTTGACTAATATTTTATGACATTATGCATTTAAATGAGATCTTTCCTAGGGCTGGGTGGTATATTGAATACTCACAGTATATTTACAGTGATATTGCTGGTGATAGGGATTGTTGGAAATTGATGTACCCAATACAGTCCCAATCCCGAATACAAATACAGTAATATGGGACCCCAATACAGTCCCTAACTTTGGAACGCACCAACAAAGCCACTGGAAGGCAAGCCTACAACCTTAGCCAAAAAAAGCTTAACACCTGCTAACGCTGCGGTACGCAGGGAAGGAGACAAAAGGCCTTTTTTTAATGGATATCAATGGAGGAGAGGCTTCATTACGCTGAATTAAAAAAAACTCCATTGATTAGAAAAAATATATTTATTGTGTATCTTTGTTACCTTTTGCTGTAAAGTGTAAACTTTCTCTTTTTTTCTTAGAAACTGCATGTGCTCAGAAAGACTCTCCAAGCGTTGATCTATCCCATCTCCTCCACGACACCCCATAATTTCGAGGTGTGGACGGCCACTGCACCCACCTACTGTCACGAGTGTGAGGGTCTGCTCTGGGGCATCGCCCGGCAGGGCATGCGCTGCAGCGAATGTGGGGTGAAATGCCACGAGAAATGCCAGGACCTCCTGAATGCAGACTGTCTCCAACGTGAGTACATGATTCAAAATACAGCCCACTTCGGAAAGTAAATGGCACATTCTACGGGCCCCCTTAAGGGACATGGTGATCGCGATTATATAGTTGGGTAATTATATTGTATATAATATAATATAAGTTGCGGGCATCAAGGAGCCGCTATCAATATGCGGGAAATTGAAATCGCTTTTGAATGCGCACTCACTTTTTACTTTCATTTTCCAAATCGCGATCACACATACTCTGTGTATAGGGAGCTGTGGTACTGATCGCACATTTTACAAGATAAAATAGTTGTTAACGACGCCTAGGATCACCTGTCGATTCAATCAAGGAAAAAAATCAACGTTAAAAACTACAAGAGATAATACCAATAATAACCAGGCAAAAACAGCAAAGCCTTTATGAATATGGTGGTAATTTTAATTATAAACAAACCCGAAGTACACCGGGACTCTTATTTTGAAATGTCTATGATTTACTTTTGCTGGGTATTTATTCAAAAAGATGGAGATAAAATATGCCATCTTGCAACAATCTACAACACATTAAAATATAAACACCATAAAGTGAACATTGGCATAATTCATTAACAGTAGTTCTGTTTTTCCATCGCCAAATTTAAGACATCTTAAAATTAGATATTTAGGATTTTTTATGACCTTCAATTTCCTAAAACTGATGACCTGCTTTTTTTATTCACTGCAAATGACAAAAGATGTCAAGTCTTTCTGGAAAATGTATCCAAATTAAGTGATTTTAAGCTTTAAACAAGAAAAAAAATTGCCAATGTTGTCAGAAAAATAAACTTAATCGGCATAATTAATTTAACTTAAAACTTAGAGAAAGATGATTTCACTCACATTTGCGAGCCCTGTCTAATTCATATGTAGACAATGCAAAATGGTGTTTAATCACCATTAAGACCACTAAGGTGTTAGCTAAGTCAAACATCACTATTACTTTTGCATTAAAATGAGTGTAATAGATGTAAATGCTTAAAACACTCCATAGAGACACTTTTGCATTGTGATGGCGAGTTTTTTTCTAATTATTTCTTCTGAAAATGTTAAAGTTATCACACTGCATGAGCAATGTTCGCCATTGCGTAACGCCATTGTCTGACTGTCAGATAGCGTGGCAGCTCTCATCTCTGACATTTTGTGTTTGGCAGCTGTTCATTTCACTGTTCGACACTAACAGAATAACCATCTACACTAGTACAAGACCTCAGATGAGTGGTAAAGTGCGTGAGATAAATGTAGTTCCCTAGTAAACCAGATGTGGCTGTCTGCCAGAGACGCAAATGGGCCTGCAAAGAGATTTATTAAACGAGCCATCAAACTCATCATATTTAGAATGTGTGTGTTTGATTGTTAGTGTATTTGAGCGTTTGGTTTGACTAGTGCATCACTTCTCTTTGCATGGTTCATGAAAGGAAAGACATGTAGGGCGAGACACCAGTAAACCGTCTCTCTCAGAGACACACGGGTTTATTTCCCACATCCAGCACCTCTTGAACACTCTTATAAAGCATTTGCAAGGTATTTATGATGCATCTGAATGAATGATTCATTTTAATAGTGTGCAGAGAGATACGTTTTTCAAGCGGCAGTGAATCATCTGTAATCATCTCTTTCGGGGCTGCACACTAGGGATGTGCAATACTATATTCACTTCAGAATCTTTTAGTCTAAATGGCTAGTAGGTCTCAAAGATGCTTTATATGCATGCCCACTTTTTATATGCATGTTGTTGACATGGTAGTAAATTTGCATATTATACTAAGCACTTGAAGTCTGTACTTTACTGATGATGGGAAAGCACATGTTGAGTAAGATTGGTTAACATGCCAGTATTGAGACAAACTACATCATCATAAAATCTTCATTATGAAAATTCCTTAGATTTCTATGGAGTTGGAATATCCATCATTCACCAAGCATTGTGTTAAATTATTCAGGATTTGATTATATGCATAATTGCATACTGATTATATACATGCATAATTCCATTCCTTAGATTCACACATTTATAAACTTGTTCTCACATCCCTTGCCATTTTTAGACAGCTGAAAATGGCAATCATTATCATACATTTTTCCAATTTTTTTTTTTTTTTTTTGCGAAATATTGACTCATAAAGCGCACAGATGCATGCATACTTTCAAAATCCAGCAGAAATAATACACCATCTAGGCACCTTTAACATGCTAGTTTTAATGTACTATAATTTAGGATGCATTCAACTTTAGCTTATATACTGTTTTGGCCGGACAGTATAGAAATTGGAATTGCTGCTCATATCATCAGAGATTATTTAAGATCACATGTAAATCTCATCGTCCTCTATAGGTGCAGTAGAGAAGAGCTCGAAACATGGAGCCGAGGACAAAACCCAAAACATCATCATGGCCATGAAGGAACGGATGAAAATCAGGGAGAAGAACCGACCCGAGGTGTTCGAGTTGATTCAGGAGATGTTTCTGCTCACGAAGGAAGACTTCATCACCCAGCTGAAGACAGCCAAACAGGCCGTGCTGGAGGGGACGTCCAAGTGGTCTGCCAAAATCACCATTACGGGTAAGCAATGAGCAAATCTTACATAACCTAACAAGAACGTGGTCATATTTCATTGCAAAATTTAAAAATGTGAATTTGCTTAAGTGCCATGATAAAGTCAAATTGCATGCAAATGTTAGTGGTCCAAAAGTAGGCTTCACTGTCATATAAAATGTATATTTTTTAAAATGCATATACAAGTGGCAAATAGATCGATTGATTCAAAATGTGATTCAGAATTGAATTGCTGTTGATTTATAATATGTTAATCATGTATTATAATAATGTTCAAATAATGAAAGATTTAATTGCAAAAGTAAGAAATAAAATAGCAAGAATGAACACACTGTGTTTTTAATTATAAATTATTAAATTATTATTATTATCATAAAATCACTATATTATATAATTACATTTAATTAATTTTCTATAAAAAAAATTATACAAAATATGTCAAATAAACTAATTTTTATTATTATTATTTTTGCAATACAGAAGTATTACTATAAAGTTATACAATTATAAATAAATAAAAAATAAAACAGTTTTGGCCGAGCATGTTCTAGACAAGTTTCATGAGATTCACCCTGAAAGTCTATTTGTGCATCGCTGTGTCTGTGGCTGGATCAGACCCTACAGGGAGGAAATGCTGCTCAGTTTAGTTTGGGAAATATTCCGAGAGTTTTGCTTGTTTTCTGACAGCTTAAACCGCCAGACGACAACTACCATCTGCTGTGGACAGAAACATAGGCAGTCGCATCCGTCTCTCTGAGTCATAAAGAGCAGTTTCTGTCCGTCTGCATGACGTATGTCCTCACATTGCTGTGTTTCGGTCATATTTTATCTTCCAGAAGCCACTGTATTAGTTCAGCCCGTGCCAGGTGAAGTTTGCTCCTATATGTGTCCGTATCAGTGTTGCTCCTTCACCTGACTTTGAGGGTCAACAGAGGCTGTGAATTATTGCCAAACTTGCAACACTGCCAGAGTGTCAATAGAACAAAGAGAGAAAAACAGCTCTCTGCTTTAATTTATCCTGGCGTACGGTCGTAACTTCCATTTTAGAAAGTATTCATGCAATGATTTATTTATCATGAGTTTTAACACTGGCCTCTGTGCATTCTGATTTAGTTTGACTGCAACACTCATCCATCCATCCATCCATCCATCCATCCATCCATCCATCCATCCATCCATCCATCCATCCTGTTCAGTGAGAGAGTGTTGTGCCATGACCCCAAAACCAATATGACCGTCACTGTCAGACACACTAACATGACAATCAATGTGTGAACACACCTCTGGAAAAACAAACATGCCATCGCTCTTTCATTCTAGCTAAACTATTCAGACTATATTACCCTCTTCAACCAGCCCGGTGACATTGCACCAATTTCTGTCTGTCTCCAAGCCCACGGATATATGTTCCCTGAATAATTTAGCAGCCTGCTCGTTCATAATTAATGAGGCAAGAGCTTCCTGTGAACTACTATTGGCTCTGTGATGAATGGTATCCCCATTGACTGATTTTAGTGCCACAGTCAGGCTACACACTGTTTTAATGTTGCATAATTGCAGTTATTAGTTAGGGTGCCATATGTATGCACACATTCAGATAGGACATGACTGATGTTCAAGGATGGATTGTGGTCCTACGAAGTGTCTGGCACCAGCGTAACTTACAGTTTCTTAAACCTTTGTATTCATATCTCAAAATTATGTGTAAAATACGCAGATTTTTAAAACAAAAAAACACAAAAAAACTGACAATTGACAATTCTTCAGACAATTGCAATTGATCTACAATGCAAATGTTATTGCTTTCTTTGAGAATACACAATTTTCAAAACATTGTCTTTTTTCTGTCTCCCTTCTCTAGTTTTATGTGCTCAAGGTTTGCAAGCCAAAGACAAAACGGGCTCCAGCGACCCCTACGTCACAGTACAAGTGGGAAAGACCAAACGCAGGACCAAAACTGTTTTCGGCAATCTCAACCCCATCTGGGACGAGAAGTTTTTCTTGTGAGTCTCACAGAAAACAGATATGTTTTCTGTTTATCTTCCTTCTGTCTTATAAACAAAACTAGCTAACATTGTGCTGATGCTCTAGATCAGTGGTTCTCAACTGGTTTTGCTTTAGGATCCAGATTTCTACACTGGAAATCAATTTGCAGAGCAATCAATACTGATGTATCATACAAAAAATATCCTTAAGATATTTAGATTTAATGTTAATATAAAATAACAATCATACAAATAAATAATAATAAAAAAATACAAATAATAATTCAATCATCAAAATCATTTAAATCTCTGCTGCCAACAGAGTAATACATGTTTTCTTCAGCAAAAACTTTTATTGTTTATTGTATTAACTATTTTTATGTTGGCATTACATGACAGATGCACAGTTGCACTAAAATACAGAGAATTTAGATGCATGATTTTATGGTTTGTTGCTGTTTTATATTGCATTCAACATTGTTTTTTCCCTTGCCTTTCACGACCCATCAGAACAGACCTGAGGCACATTTTTAGGGTGTGACCCATCAGTTCATATCCACTGCTCTAGAATATCAGGCTCTCTGCATGAGCTGCTAGAGATGAAAATGGTTTTATGCGATTATTCTTATGCAGCTTTTTAATATTAGGTGGAACTCAAAAGGGCAGAGACATAGTTTCCATTTCACAACATTTCTGCCAGTCAATCATAAACGAAATTTCAAATGGCAAATGAATTATTCAAAGCAGCCTTTCATTAATTTGACATTTTCTGAAGAGCCCTTCCATTACGAGTCTGTATCTTTGCATTTTTTGCAGATACTCAAAGGAGCTTTTTAGTTTGTTTGAAAAAGGTCATAAATGAGGAGTAATGGAAATCATTTGTATTCCCGTTGGCTTTGTCATTCTCTCATGGGACCATTTCTTTTCATATTCCTGATGGTGTATCCTTGAGGCTTCTGCTATCATGGGTGTCACATTATAGTGAAGACTGCCCTGCTCCATTCATTAACCTTTGTTAGGATTTGATGTTTCTGATGATGCACAAAGCCAATAATATCTACAGCAGCACCCTGACTGTGGAAATGTTGTACAATCCGGACAGAGACCTTATATCATGTGCCATTTGTGTATTTATGGTTGTTCCTGATTATTAGATGCGAGGTCATCTTTATGAGATCAATGCACTTGTGCATCACACTGCTGTATTTTGCAAGCTGTGGTGTGTTCAGAGGAGTGAGTGGTGTGACCAACATGGATCATTCATCGATCTATTATACCGCCCGATGCAAATCTAAAATGGGTTGGTCTAAAGTAGCTATATTACTCATAGGTGTGGTTTTGGCATAACGTGCAATAAACCAATCAGAGCGTCGTCTCACATTCCCTTTAAAAGCAGGCGTGCTTGTTCCATGGCGGATTGCTAGGCACACGCCAGGAGCGGTTCACAGCCGAGGAGACCGACGTTCTCGTCAGGGCCGTGAAAGACAGAGAGGTGATATTGTATGGGGATGGGAGAAACCCACCCAAATTAGCTTCGGTTAAACAGGTGTATAATAATTTGGGTAAATGTGTAAGCTAGATTTATGCCTATTTTTTCACATCTTCATGTACACCACAATGATTTCTCTTGTGTGGTAATATTTTTCCTTGTAATTATGTATGGTTTGCAGAAATGGGAACTGCTGCGTCTGTAAATTAGAGAAGCAAAGTGTATGCGCGTTGTGCACACGCTACATTATGGCCAAGCATGCGCCCTTAAAATAGCATCTGAATAACGCGCCACTGACTTTAGACTAGGTTTTTCCTGGTCTGTGGCGAAATTGTTTTCTGAAACTGGTTTTCTGAAATAGCACCAGGGAACATTTGTGCCGGAACACGCCTCCTCTTTTCGCTGAGCCGCCCCCGGGAGCGCAAGTTCATTCCCTAATTTACCGACGTGCGTCTGTGGAGGGAAAAGTCCGCTGTGCGTCGGGTGCAAAATAGGAATGATACATGCGTTGGTGTACAAAGTCAATTGCGCTGGGTGCAAGATAGGGCCCATAAAATACAAGTGATTAAGTTGAGTGTATCTATGGAAGAGTTACGTTATCTTATGTAAAGATAAACTATTGTTTCTCTGAAACTAATAAGGTGAAAAGCCTTATTATTCATCAAACTAATAAATGAAAGATTATTAGTTATTAACTAACATCAGCTATATTACCTCTTATGTGAATTAGAAAATCATATACTGATATTATACAACACTCCCAAGATCTCTGAAAAGAGATTTGTTTAATTGATATTTACATTCCTCATGGTCGAATGAGCAGTTTGATGGCGGTGACGTCTTCCACTGGTTGTGCTGGGTGACAATGTAGATGGGAAAGGAGTCCGAATCCATTTCAACAGCCTTTAGGATTTAAGCCAGGATTTGGCCAGGATTTAAGCCACACAATTCTTATATATTCATATTTTCATTTGATCAATAAATAAAAGGACATTACTATATTGGTTTGGTGTAAGATCTTTTATTTGTCATTGGCTTAAGTTATTTGGCTTAAAGGGTCATGAAACCCAAAACCAAATTTTTCTGAGATTTTAGCAGAGGTATGTGTGTCGTCTATGTATGTATAACACAGGTTGTGACGTGGCAGAGCACTGTAAGTGCGTTGACGACTCATCGGTGTCTCATAATTATTAATGAGACTGAGTTTTCATATTCTATGAGAAGACACTGCATCTTAATTATTCATGACACCACGTGGATCTTTCCAATGACAGACATGTCAAACTGTGATATCGCGTAGTAGATGAGAGAGACAGTCATGGGACACAAGTGTTTGTTTTCGTGGTGCAAACGTCCAAGTGGGTTGAATATGTTTCCCCGCGATGCTGCGTTAGACTCCGGCTCTGGGCGGTTGGTTTAACCATGGACACATCAACCACAGACACACCTAAACTATATGTGTGTGTCTGCCGCAATTGTTTTTTTGGAGAATTGGAGAATGGTGGACTTCGGCCTTGTTGACGACCAATGTAGGTTGCGTCTTGCGAGTGATGTGACTTTCTATCCCTTCAGAGGTATGTGTGCGTCCAAAAAATGGAAGGTTTTTTTTAAGCGATATAAATATATGCATTTATAGTGTATATATAAATAACGATACATTTTATAGTTACATTATAATTATACATGTATGATTACTGTAGGCTAATATATGTAGCAGGGCATTCAGTTACTTTTGAAAGGACAATAATAAAGTGTCAGTGTATTTCATTAGATTTTAACTTTGCCAGCTATGAAAAAAACAAAAAACCTAGCATTTCCTCACGTTTTACCTCTGGTTTTTAGTGACAGTCGATATGCATGGGCCACTGGCGATGACAGTCTGTAGTCTAAAGATCGAACTGTAGTGCATTAAATAATTTGTACATTTACAGCTGAATTTGTGTCAGTTTGTGTGAAACGTATTTCTCTGAATAAGTATGAAATGGATGTGTGTAGTTTACATCAGTTTTAAAGTTTCCAGTTTCCTTGGTGTTAGTCCACCAAGACCCAATCAAAATAGCAAACCTACTAGATAGATAGATATATGGATAGTGAAAATGGATAGTGAAAGTGAGCCAGTTCTTCACAGTTTTTCTGTTTTGCAAAAAATTAATAGTAATAGTAAATTTACATGACTGTAATGGTATATCACAATATGAGTATTTTTACTGAAAATTCAATTAAACAATATGTTGAATAACTGTATGACAGTCATCAGTGGCGGTTCTACATTGAATTACACCCTGGGTGAGACCCCCCCCGCCCATAACACTATAACCACCCACAATAAAATCACAAATCGTTCATTTGAAAACACAGTGAGAGAATGCAGTTATTTAACTATTGCTATATTAATCTAACTTTCAGGGAGGAACCATTAGCTCATTGGTTACTGCCTCAAATTCTATGCATGGCACACTTTTAGTTATGACTTGTTAAACTATACTTTGTCATGAAATAGAGTTTTTAAAAGTGAAAGTGACCGAGAGCTACTTTTGTAACAATACTTAAATCTCTTAAATAATGTCTCATAACTCTCATATTACCAACTATCCAAACTGTTTTACACCTTAAATAGTTTTTGTAGGCCTATGTCACCCTTAAATGTCAGAGAAAAGAACAGAATCAGAGATTATTTTTTTTATAGAAAATTGTACTTTTTATATTATAGGCTACTGTAAAACATAATTTTAGTTGATCATAACTAGAGATGAAATGGTATGAAAATTTTATTTCATGAATATAGTGACCAAAATGATCCGTGTTATCACAAAATCTTGTTCAAAAAGTAGGCCTACTAATACACAATGAAATCAATTCACCAAGTTTACACCAGCAAATAACATAAAATTAGCATCAATATGCACTTTTTGTTTACATAAACATTAAAATAATAACATTAAAGATGATGGCCAGATTTTAAAGGAGTGTCTTTTATGTTATCTACTAACATGCACATGTTCAAATAAAGTTTTGACAAAAAAGGTTTTCTAAAAAGATAAATTCACATAATTCATAACTCACATAATTCAGCCTTTAAATCATTTTTATAAAAAGAATGAGTCAAAAAAGATAAATTACTGACATTTGCAATGCACATTAGCTTATATTTTATTATTAATAGTTAAATTCGGTCTGATTTTCCCATGGCGTCTGTCATTGCTATGCAACCATCGACAACGCTCTCGACATCGACAACAACAACGACAAAGAAGTTTTATTAGCTAATGGATTTCCACCACAGAAAAATGCTTGCTGTAGCTCTGCTACAACATTTATTTACGGAGAAGAGAAAAACACCCACGTGTTTGGGTGCACCCCAAACTAAAAAGTTTAATTTTTTTCATCTCGCTGCCCCGAACGAACTCAAGCGCGCAAAAGACGCGATATGTGAACACCTCTTGGTGAGCTACCTCCAATCAGGAGACCCCCTTGACATAGCTTCTGTGCACGCCACTTTCTCAGCAAGCAGGGGCGCCATTGCCAATTATATAAAATAGAAAACCGCTTCGCGGCGCAGAGAAGTATTTTTTTTTTAACTGCTCGTGCCGCCCCCCATGTGACATGAAAAAATGGCGCACCGGGCGACTGCCCGGTTCGCCCGTGCAAAAAAACGCTACTGACAGTCATATATTTGGATACAATATTCTGTATACTGCTACTCTGCATCCTGCCCTGCATTTTTTGTATTATCCTATGTTACTTTATCTACAGTTAAACTGCCCAGCCCATTTTCATACCATATGGTGAGCAAACGGCACAAATGCGGTGAACCAAGTGAAACCAAGAAACCAAGTTTTCATCCTGTTTTACATACGAGAGAACAATGCTGATGCCTTGAATATTAAACTGCTGAATCCTGTCGGCAGATATCGGCGCTGGAGCGATCTGCCTCTCCTTGCTGTTGTATTGAACTTTAGCTTGAATGTGTGGATGTGTTGTTGCCGTAAGGGAGGATTGCTAGATTACTTAAGACAGTGATTGGAGTTGCAGCTTGTATATCGTATGTCTAGTCTTATACGTGACCCCTAATCCTCATCACCCACTTTAATTTTCCATTTCAATCCAAGCTTGCGATCTTAATCCTGAGAGAATCATCAGCCTCCGCCTATGGAAGAAGGTTTGGGATCTTTAATGGATTGTTCTGTATGCTAAAGGCCACACAGATCCCTCTCATATGCTTGCATGTTTTTACACTGGCTATATAGGGCATATTTCAAATCGTCTTTGTGAACAGAATTCTTGAACTGAAAATTTGCTTATATTTTAGGTGACAAAAGATGTTAACAAACCTAGTTGCCAGGGTGTTGCTATGCAGTTATTGAGATATATGAGTGGCTTTAAATGTGCCTGTTGTTAAGGAGATGTTGCTAGGTTCTTAGCATTTTGTGATTTTTAAAATTGTATGATTCACAATTTTATGCCAAAGGAAAAACTATATGTAAATATTTGTGTATGTATGTTTATTGTATGTAATATTGTGTATATATGCACACAATTATTAACAATGGAGTCAGCACTGAGTGTTTTTCTTTTTCTTGTCTATAATGATTAATTATCATAATAGACAGTGGCAGGTTTGTTTAGCTATGTTTACACTGCAAGGTCTAATGCATGGATAAAATATTTTGACACACGTTCAATGTTTTTATCCCCCAGCAGTTTATATTTATATTTACTTTTTTTTTTTTACTTAATACTAAAGGAGCTGTGCTCTAGTCATCCCTAGTCATGCATTTGTTTAAATCGATGTTTAAAGGCTAATTATGCGCTGCAGTAATAGTGAGTCTTGTCTTAATAAGCACCAGTAGATATGTTGCTGATTCTGTAGTGTTGTTGGGTGGGATCCATTTGGGGTGTTTCATGGTCATTTCACACAAACCATTCTTATGTACTGTATGACAATGTTAATGGGTGTGGATGGCTGCTCTGAGAGTGGTGTACCATCATAAATCCCCTCTGAGTAATGCACGCTTTACTTCCTCCACTGATGTCATGCATTTAAAGAGGAAGTTTTGCACTGATTTTAAAGGCTACATGACCGGCCAGTCCGCGTGTGCTGCGACATGTCGAAATCTGACAGTCATTATGGGAAGTTTATTTTGATGGTGGTATGAAAGCTTCTTTAGGAAACCTTTCTAAAGGGTTAGGTCTGCCAACCCCTCGTTCACCCTTCCCTGCCCCCACAGCTGTCTACACCAATCGTTAAAAGTCCCATGGGAGCCAACCAAGAAGATGATGAGATGAAAGATGAACAGTGAAGCTCTTTAGAAAGAGAAAATGAGAGTGGCCGAAAACAGCAGTATCAAACCCCATTTTAAAGTCAATGGCTACATCTATCTATCTATCTATCTATCTATCTATCTATCTATCTATCTATCTATCTATCTGGGCTGCCCTCGACTAAAGATTTTTCTAGTCGTCTATTAGTCGTTCATTTAAGCGATTAGTCGTGTAGGTAATTAGGAGCCTATAATAACAATAATAATAATAACTAGAATGTACATTTCCAGAAGAAAATGTGAAGTGGTGCTTGCTGTGGCAAAACTCGCCACTCAGTTGCTAGGGTGTTGTGCATGATTGCATACGATCCAACAACCATATCTGTACAATGTTCTGATGCTGAGATATGGCTTATTCATGTTGTTCAGGTGGTTGCTAGGGTGTTCTGGGTGGTTGCTAGGCAGATGCTAAGGTTTTCTGGGTGGTTGCTATGGCGTTTCTTGGCGGTTGCTAGGGTGTTGCTAGGGTGTTCTGGGTGGTTGCTATGGTGTTGCTAGGTGGTTGCTATGGTATTCTGGGTGGTTGCTATGGTGTTGCTAGGTGGTTGGTAGTTGTCCCAGATGGTTACTATAGAGTTTTCATAGAATTCTTAATATGTTCTTGGCATGATTGTGCACTTAACTAATCGCTATTAGCATGTAGCTATTCACAGCTAGCATGTTTAGCATTATGGCCTGTTGTTGCTAGGGTGCTGTAACTGGTTGCTATGGTGTGGCTATGAAGATTTTAGGCCAGTGCTTATTGGCTGCTGGCTAATATAAATCCTCTGAGGGAGAGAGAGGGAGGGACTGCAGGGCTGTCAGGCCCTTTGTGTCTGTGTGTGTGAAAATGTCGGTTGGGATTTAAATTTCCGAACATTACGCAATGTTAAGTCAATGGGACTTTTCTGGCCGCTTTTTCGTTCGCTGTGCGAACATCGTACACCCGATCTCTTAGAAAAGTCGTAGCACACCTCTCTTCAATGAGCCGGTCGACTTGACGCCTCACTCAGGGGTCTGTGATAAATGGTGCAGGACGAGTTACGCGCCAAACTTTGTGTGGAATAATTTTTGCAAGACAACACTAGTTTTGCCTTGCCTTTGGCAAGCACCACTAATGAGCCTTAAATTGTCTTTACATAGCCTAATCAGCACTCAAGTGCACACATAAAGGCTGATTTATACTTCTGTGTCGGACCTACGCCGTAGCCTCTACGCTGTAGGCTACGTGTCGGTTTTCATTTATACTTCTGCGTCGTTGTCTGCGTTGACGTGCAATTACACATGCGAACATGTGAAACCTAAGGCAGGGATTCTAGCAGATCAATCACAGCACCTACATTTTTGGAGAGGTGGTCAGGGTACGCCGTAGGCTACATGTGCTAGGGCTGTGCAATTAATTGATTTCGATTTTCGCTCCCAACGATCACAAAATAGTACAATCGAGTAAAAACTATTATTTTGCCATGTTCTGTTTTGCAAGAACACTCTTATATTGTCTTGTGTACTGAATGACACGCGCACATCCGCCCCTCCCGAAGCCATAAACTCTCTCAGTTGTTATTAACACCTTGCCAACTTTTCCACTGTGGAGGTACTGATACGCATCTGTACTTTTATAATTGCACATTGAAGACCCATCCGCACCAGGTGACAACACAAAATAGTTAAAATATGTCCTTGTTCGTTATATGATATGAGGCCACTTCTTCATGTCATCCTCCCACTTGTGAATAGTTTGAGGGTGTGGCACTGACCTGCCATTGCGATTTTTCAGCGATTTTTGGAAATGTTCCTACAACATAGTTCACCAATTTAGTAAAGATACGTTAGTTAGCCCAGGGAAGAGAGGAAACGGAAGTGCCGCACAAAAAACGGAAGTTGGGCCGATATTTACTTCCGCGATCGAAAATAAGGCGGACAGTCATAAATTGCAAGCACAATAAACTTCACAATAACAATTGGCTAATTTAATTTAGACTGCAGTGAGACCATAGACGTCTGTCGAGTTGTCGCGATTTTTTTCGGCTCGATCACGGTATAGCGCCTCAGTTCAAGCAAACGGCAGCGCGAGCGCACGTGACCTGATCATCTGTTCCGCTTTACAGCACGAAAACAATCGAGAATGAACACAGGGCTCGACATTAATACTTGTCTGCTTGTCCGGGAAAAGTGTATTTTTTTAAAGTTTCAAGTGATAGAGAGTTTTACTTGCCCGACCGATCGAAACGCGAGAATGGTTCTGATCTTATACAGTGTAAACAGCGATTGGTCACGGATAGCAGCTAGTGCATTTCTGGTCGCTGCGCTGCCTGTCTATTAGTGAGAGAGACTCAACTTAGTGAATAAATAAAACAAATGAGCGTAACAGCACATACAAAAAACTCACAGAAGAAACATACTGAGGTAAAAATGTTGAGTTTTTTTATTTATATGATATAGTTATAACACGAGCTGTTCTATAATATCACGATTGCAAATGTTACATTGGATTTATAATTTATTAAACAAGTAACGTTAGGCCCGATTCACATATCGCGTCTTTTGCGGGCTCAAGTTCATTATTTCAAATGTATGCGCGCTCATAATGTAAGCGACCTGCTCTTTTTTCCAAGCGCGTCCGCGCCGCATCGAGATAAAAACATCCCAACTTTTCAGAATGACGCAAGCGCAACGTGGGTCACATGACACGAACCAACCAATCAGCTTCCTCGCCTTTTTTGTTTCAGGAGAGATAGTTTCACGGCAGAAGCTCTGTTTACTGATGCTTGGGCCAACTTTTCTTAAAATATAATCAAACTGGTCCTTGTCCACTCTGAAATAGGCTTTGAACCTCCCATTGTCCAGGCCGAGTTCCTGAATCAGCTGGTGAAATTCCCCATGGTTTCACCGTTTTTGTAGTATCGGGTGCACCCAAACACTGCGGCGTTTTTTACGTTTCTGAGTAAATAAATCTTGTAACAGAGTTACAGCAAGGGTTTTTCGGTGGTGGAAATCCATTGCTGAAATTTCCTTGCTGTAACGGAGAGCGCAGCTGATGGTTGCTTAGCAACGACAGACGCGCCCGGAGCGCAACCGCCTTAGCGCTTCTTTGGAAAAAGGAGAACGCGCGCGCCTAGCGTTTTCTACGCATTTTTAGACGCGATATGTGAATCGGGCCTTAGCCTAGTTAATATGTAGTAACTTACATTTTAGATGCAATATTGACTGGTTTTGTTCTATTGCACCGACGAAAATAGTTAAAGAAAAAAGAAAAGCAACACTAAGCGCTGTGTTTTGTTATTGAATGATTCAGCATTTTGAACTAATCATTTTAATGAATGACTCAATGAATAATTTATTAAGACGGTCACTTGCCGCCACCTATTGTTTATTGTTTAAAGGTATCATTAATTTTTCTATTGTATTATTTGTTTAAACATTAATCTCATGAAATGATTTATTACAGTTGTAAATTTGCAGTTTAAATTAATTAATTTGATTGATAAAAGCCCTTTTTTATTAAAACTGAATTTGACTAAATGTAAGAATTTGACATGAAAGATAACTATCTAGATAACTAAAAAGATAGCATATATTTAGTAAGGTATAAAAAAAAGTATCCTTTATAAAGGTAAATAACGCCCTGGTGACCCCCCCCCCCCCCCCCCTACAAAAAATTACTTCATAAACATATCACCCTTTTCACCACTTGTGAGTTTGCACGTCTGTTTAATAGTTCAAAAAGTTCCGATTTTTTTAAGAATTGTTAAAAGGTGTCTTTGTAATAAATGGAACACAATAATCGTGTTACATAATTGTGATTTCAATACTGACCAAAATAATCGTGATTATGATTTTTTTCCATAATCGAGCAGCCCTAGTTTGACGCAGAAATATAAATTGGGCTTAAAGCTTGCCACAGCGCACCGGCAAAAGTAATGATTATGAAGGTGTCATGAAAAAAAGTTGCTAATACTTATGTTTCAAAGAATAAGCCATATTTGAGGTCGATGGATGATAGGCAAACGTTTGGATGGTTATCACAAGGACCATCCATCCACCCATCCATCCATCCATCCATCCATCCATCCATCCATCCATCCATCCATCCATCCATCCATCCATCCATCCATCCATCCATCCATCCATCCATCGCCCTGCTGTGCTGTAACCTAGAGTGGTATATCAATTATCTTTATTATTATATTTTATTTTATATTTTTACATGTAACAAATTGATCATCCTGTGGGTTGAATTGAGCTCGTCCGTAGACTTTGACTGGTCCCTGGGATGTGTCTTTGACACCTCTGGTGTACAAGAAAAGGAGAAGAGTGTGGTGTAAGAATATAGAGCTGAAACTGAGTTAAAACAGTTCAGAGAATATTAAAGAAGAGATCACACTCTCTTGCTGTTGTACAGTGTAAGTGGTCGACCTCGCACTGGTATGAGAAATGAGAAATATGACAGGTAATTACTGTCTGTGACTTCCTTGAGCAATAATGAATGAGAGGCCTGGCTGTATTGTGAATATAGTTACACACTAAGGGTGCTGTTAAGACACAACAAGCAGCAAAGGGCCTGTAACCCCTTCAGTCGTGACTGTATTCATTTTTAAAACACAGCCTCAAGTGTCTTTATAGAGTGCAACAGTCGGGTTCCGGAATAAAAAATTCCCTTGATTTTCTCCATTGGGAGAAATTGTTTTTTAACGATAATTTACTGACCTCTTGTGAGCTATGAGGTTGTTAATTGATGATATATGCTTTTCTTGAAGCCATGTATTCGCATTATTTCAACTTATTTTTTAAAATAATCATGTTTAATAGTGGAATTTGTGGTAAAAAATGACAGTACTCATAATGCTGTGCAACAATTCCACCAATTAGAGAGTTGCAGGCCTCAAATCAAAAAGAGCCAAAGAGCTTGCAGGGAACGGCCTCTCCCATGAAGCACTGCAAATGACATAAATACTTAAACTTATATACAGTGTGTATATTCATACATATACATATATACATTTAATTGTCTACTCTGTGCTTCATGAGATTGTAGTTCTTTCCCACAGTAAAGCCATTACAGTCGTTACACAGTACTGTCTTGTACCGTTTTTGTCCAATTAAAAACAAACAAAAAAAAAACATCTTCAAATCAAAGTCTGTAATGTTGTGATTCATCACATAGCTCGTTGGTTTGCTTCTTGGCGTATAATGCTTTAACGGAGACATTTTAAGATCCGTATGGGAAAAATACTTCCGGGACCAGAGCCGCTGAAATAGGGGGTGGGCACCTGTGCACTATTTTAGAACACGCCCTCCTTCTGCCATTGGTTGATTAAACATAGTTCCACACCAAACTCTGCTATTGGTTTAATCAGTAATGCTGTGTGTTGGTCAGGATGCTTAAACAAATAGAGAAATCTTTTGAAGGATTAACAGTGTTTACACTTTTCTGAGGAGTCTGGCCAAATGGCCAGCTACTTTTATGTCTCGCCAAAGTCTATTTGCTCACGCATTTGGCGCTTGTTAAATTTTGAACCCTTCCAAAGACAGTAAGATGTGGATTTTCATGCAGGAGCATTGCAGTTTCAGCACTATGTGAATGAGAGAGCGTGTGGGAAAACGGTCTGTCGTTTTCACTGTGTGCATTCCTTCATCTAAATCTCATGATAAATATCTATAGGATGATCAGAGACTCCATGAGAGATTTGTTGATTTGGAACAATTTATGCAGGATTATGGGGAAATACTTATTATGAGATGAGTTCTCAGTTCCCCTCACCTGTTTAAACTTTTTCAATGAGAGAAAAGCATTTGAGAGATAGTGGAAGACCTTGCATTTGTTTTCTCAGGTGGATAGTCTTTCTCTGTCATAATAGCCAATTAAATTCATCAAAAGTCTCCAAAGTATGTCTTTTTATAACTGCTGATGAAGTCACTATAAATTTCTCTGATCTTGTGCTTCTGTTGTGGTGTATTTTCTCTTCTAATGCCACGTTGAGAAGTCCTAGTGTTTTAGCGTGCGGCATGTGCTGTAAAACACGATGGCACATAGAAGTAAATCTGTGACATTGATCCAGTTCTCTTTAGCAGCTCCCCCACCTCAAAGTTGCACCATGTGGCTAGTCTCATTTGCATATTAGCACAATTTCTGGATTAGCTTTAAACTAAAACTTTTTAGTGCTTTAAAGAAACTTCAAAGAAAAGCAGACACTGAGATCATTTCTCTAATTTATAAAATGTATACATTTCAGATTTAGTTGCAGAGACTGTTAATGAGGACACATGGGGTGGAGTAGGTGCTTCATTTCTACACACTTGAGGATTTTGAGAGAATTTGTATATTTCCACAGCAAAAAAATACTTTATTTTTATGTAATAATTAATGTCACCTTCATATTGTGAAGTGCAAATTGTGCAAACATCTTTGTGCTTTTTTAAATACTGCACAATTTGAATCAATTTCAGTGTAATATGGCCATTTGTTCTTGTGAAGAGACGTCTATCTTTGACCTACTGACATTGTTTTCCGATTTTTTTTATGAATAGCCTAGATAGTTCAGAATAACAGCATTTTATTTGAAATATAAATCTTTTGTACTTTTATAAAAGTCTTTACTGTCACTTAGTTTTAATTTCTTTAAAATGAACTGACCCCTTCATTTCTGTCACCAAACTTACTGAACGGTACTGCATGAATTCCAATACATCAGTTCATGTCGTCAGAAGGAACTGATTAAAAGGACAGGTAAACGATCAAACCTGATTCTTCCATATAAAAGCAATAGTGTCAGGATTTGTCTGGCCCTCACAGCGATTATTGTACAAAACTCTTACTGTTCTTGTAATATTATGATATTTATATTTTCTCCTTAGGATCATGTCAGTCAGTATGATTTGATGTGATTGGAAGTGTTTCAGGGCTTTGCTGTGTTCTGTAGTGCTGTGAGGCTGTGGTGCGTTGACTGCATCTGTAGAGCTTCTGTCTGCAGGCGTAACGTCTGTCTGTGAGCCCGTCTGTCTCTCACATCAACCCTTCACCGGAGAGAAAGACATAGAGATGGACCACGGGAGGCTAAGTGCCCTGTTTGGAGATTCAGTGGAGCATATGACCTTTAAAAGCAGTTCGGCAAGCAGCTCACTACTCTTCTGTGTGTGTGTGTGTGTGTGTGTGTGTGTGTGTGTGTGTGTGGATTTTCTTGGCTATACTTTAGGGACAAAACTGTCCCTTGATGTCAGCTAAATAACAAAAGACTTCCCTTTGGGGACGTCCTCAAAGGTAAATTGACTCTTAAATAAAGTCAATAGTGTTCTGTCTCGAGAAAGAAAAATCTCAAATGAGATCTCTTTAATACCGGATTTGTTTTTCTTAGAAAGCTGCAAAGATATTATATGGTGAGCGACCTGGTTCTCAGATTCTGAAAAAAAGCATCTTTCAGAAGAGATCTATGCTCAGATTTCCCAAGATACCAACGGATTGCAATCAAAAGATCTCAAGCTCAAACATTTCACATGAGAAATTGAAATTGTAGGAGAAATGTTTCTAACACTCCTTTCTCTCTTTTCTCAGTGAATGCCATAACGCCACAGACCGTATAAAAGTTCGTGTGTGGGATGAAGACGACGACATAAAGTCCAGAGTGAAGCAGCACTTTAAGAAGGAATCTGATGACTTTCTGGGTCAGACTATCATCGAGGTGCGGATGCTGAGTGGGGAGATGGACGTCTGGTATAATCTCGGTATGTTATGGGCCTCTTCGATCAAAAATCGAACCAAAATTTAAAGGAATAATTAACAAAAACAAACAAACAAACAAACAAACAAAAAATAATCACCATTTACTCACCCACATATCAAGCTAAACCTTTATGACTTTTCTTTTCTCTTCCCAAAAGAATATATTTATGCTTTTATCTTCAGGTAATTTTTTACCCCATAAATATAAATATTTATTTATGTATGTGTTTGTTTGTTTGTTTATTTATTTATTATCTGTATATATAATTAATTTTGTATAAACACTTTTTAGTTTTCCCAAAAATCAATGACAATTTGGTTGCTTTTTTACATTAAAAATGTTTAATTGTCAAAAATATGTTGTCAGAGCAAAACTTAAAAAAATATATTATTTTAAATATAATATAGTCTTTTGATTTTAGGTTGAAATGTGATCCCTCTGAGCATTACTTAGTGTGATTTATCTGTAGTGGCTTCTAAGACACACCATAATAGAAGTTCATCCTGTGCTTTATATCAGGTATTCTAGCTTCGCTTATGATGAACTGTCCCTTTAATACTTCTCAAGGAAAGTTGCAGATGCCTCATTGTTCTGCAGAGAATCATTCTGATTTTGTTGATGGTTTTTTTGTTGGATTGTTTTCCTTGTCTAGAAGCAGAAGCATGCGTTTTTAGAGCTGTGACTGGCTGAACTGAACCGCTGGTATCTGTGCTGTCCTGCTCCATCTGTCCACATCGAGATGTGAGAAAGTTCCAGATGGGAGTTTGTCTGGCCGCTGCGGTCACGGACCAGACATCAATTAGAGCAATTAAGTGACAGAACAAGATGTGAGGAGTATTATCTGCAAAGTGCCATTTTTCCTTTATTATTTTAATAGCAACTGCCGAATATCACATTTCAAGTCAACATTAAATTAAAGTGGATTGCAAATCACCGCCAGCAATATCTGAACATGCAAAATATCAAAAGAAAGAACAGAGCCTCTGCTTTCAAACAACAAATTAACATTTTATTCCAGCTTCATTCATTCATTTTTTTTAATCAGCACTTGAATGTGGGTAAGTTTCATAAAAAATGCAACATTTAGAACAAAAACCTGCGCGAATCGTGTTTTTGTCAAAGACTAATAACTTGCATAAGCAATGCTTTTATCGCTTGTTTCTGCTTCTTTTTGCCTTTGTTTTGAACCAGAGGTTCTGTACTCTTTCAAAAGAGGTGTAAGAGTGCCCCCTATCCGAATAACAGTGAATACGCGGAAAGCCAGACATTTCAGTCAATGGTGGGAAAGTGTTATCCATGGAAGCTTGTTTCCGCCACAGAATAAAACATTTTAACAAGATATAAACTCGCAACTGTGTGTTATAAAGTCCAATTCTATGGAAAAGACTGGCTTTTTTCCTCAGAATTGCGAGTTTATATCTTGCGACTTTATATCATGCAATTCTTATTTAATATCTCCCATTTGCGTGTTATAAAGTCATTGCGAGATGAAAACATTCAATTCTGAAAAAATCGGAATTTCGAGTTTAATTCTCACTTTATAACATGCAATTCTGATTTATAACTAAATTCTGACTTTATATGACTCAATTCTGACTTTATAACTCACAATTGCGACTTTATATCACTTTATATATATTATATTTATATTGAGATGTAAACTTGCAATTGTGAGAAAAAAAGTCAGAATTGTGAGATATTATTTTTTATTCTGTGATGGAAACAAGCTTCCATAGTTATCTCATAAATCACAGAAAATTCTGTCAGTGGCGGGGAAAGCGTTTCTAAAGCACGATTCATCATCGTGCATATTATACCAAAGATAAAGTCTTACGTTACAAAAGTACAATGGTTGACGTTAAACTTTTCGCTTAGGTCGATGCTCTAAATTTGCTGTGTGTTCTAGTGTTTCAGTGCTCATTGGCCTGCTTACATTTGCAGTTGGACCCGGGGTCAAATTTGTAAAGGAACATTGCCGTAAGCTGATGAGATTTGGTGTGTGTCTGTCTGCAGGTCACTGTTCTCAGGTCAGCTGCATTACACATGTGCTATTGACAGGGTCAGAGAGGAGGGAAATCCTGCAGCTCCAGCTCTCTTCAATATTTCACTCGTCTTATTTCTATTTCCTCTTGTCTTATCTATCTTCTGTTCACATGCTCAATTCACCTTTCTTGCTCTTGTTGTCGTCTGTCCCTGCAGAGAAGCGTACGGATAAGTCGATGGTGTCGGGGGCCATCAGGCTGAAGATCAGCGTTGAGATGAAAGGAGAAGAGAAGGTGGCTCCGCCTCATGGGCAGTACACATGTTTACACGAGGTAGGTGTAAACTGCATTTTACAAAACAGTAAATGTAAATGTAAAATTATAAAATAGTTTCCAGTAAAAATACATGCATATCTTTAATACTCATCAAATATTGGTAGATTTGTGCTTAATATAGCAAAAACCAATGGAATAAATAACTTTTCTCTGTATTTTTCGGAGTAAAATTTGTGCAAATTAAATGTACTTTTAGATTGTTTAAATTTAGAATGATATTTTTACTGTAAAACACTACAAAATGTAATACAATTCTAAAAAACTATATATATATATATATATATATATAAAATTGACACCTTGATTTTTTAAAATTAATTTATAATTAAAATACATTAATTTCATAAAATGTGATATTTAGATTTACTCATTACATATACCATATTTAATTATTTTTTATGTGTTCCCATATATTATATTATATTACTGTAACAGGGTTTGTGTTCAAGGAAGGAGGCAGGAACCGGCAAACGTTTAACTTAATACTTAAATCACCAAATGAATCACCGGATGAATGCTGCATGAACTAAAAGAACATCATCACTCCTTTTATCCTTCCTGAGCTCCTCCGTGGGACTCGACCGGTGTGGCGCTTAGAAGATGCTCATTAGCACTCACGCCTACAATTATAATTATATTATACTATATTATATTATCTTTAAATTTGGTTTACTAATTTTTACAACATAAAATAAATTAACAACAGTAGTTGATTTCTGCAAAACGAATACCCACCATAGTAGAAAGTTAAAGAATTGCATTATGAATTGCTTTTTCAGAATCCAACGATCTTATGAATGCAAACTCTTTCTGAATGCAAAAACTCATGTTTGTGTAGAATCTGGCCCATGTCAGGCTGGTTTTATACCACCATTGGCTGCACAGTGTTGTGGCATTTTTGTCGGTGTGATGACAGTAGGTTGGCACACTGAAATGTTAACCTTTCCAAGTTGGCTGTGCTGTTGATATTTCTCGACACCTATTCCATATCAATGTTGTTTCAGTTCATGCACAGTGCCTGGCCCCTAAACGGGTTTCCCGTTTCTGTTTATCTCTTGAAATAACATGGTTCTTCATGATTCTTATGTTCCTGTGCAGAATCTCTTCCACTACCTGACGGAGGTGAAGAACAGTGGAGTCGTGAAGATCCCAGAAGTCAAAGGCGACGATGCCTGGAAGGTTTATTTTGACGACGTGTCGCAGGAGATCGTGGATGAGTTTGCCATGCGTTTTGGTGTGGAGTCCATCTATCAGGCTATGACGTGAGTAAAGAGCCCTTTCAGTTTCTGATGCTTCTTTTGTTTTTTGGGAGATTGCGAGTCAGTCAAGTCACCTTTATTTATATAGCACAATATGATGTTTCAAAGCAGATTCACAGAAATAAATAAGAATTTTCAGAATCAGTGATGCTAACTTCATCAAATATGAGATCAATAAAAATTCTGCTGCTTTAAAAGACAATAGATAGCCAGTGTAGTGTTGGTTCAGTTCAATAACTGTGAAAAGTGAATCAATTATGTAACAGTTATGAAAATGTTATTCAGTTATAAAGCAGCTCGATAGAAGACAATAGTGCATTTATTTATTCAGCTCAGTTCAGTTCAGTTTTGTTCTATATTATATAATATTATTGTTCTCATCCAATAGTGTCAGTGCTGTCAAATCAATATAATTATTGGATATTAAGTGTCTTTTGCGGAATAATAAGTCTGACATGTGATTGACTGGATAGTTGCCAATAGCTCACTGCATTTGCTGTATTTGCTGTTTTTATTTTGTCCGTCTTTAGTGCTTTTGAAAGATGACGCTTGGCATTTTTCATGACTGGTGCTGATTGTGCTTGAACAGGAATTTATGAAAGGCTTGTTTCGTGTTGGATCACTCTGAGTCTTTCGATGACTTATGGTCATACATGCACACGATAGCTCTATAAATCACACTGTTTACTAGAATTGCTCTGGCTCCCAGTGAAAACCTCTCACCCTTAACACACACTTTGTCTTTCTCTCTCTTTTGGCCGTTTGGAACGCTGTAATTGCTGTGGGCCCCCGAAGTGTATCCACTCTTCTCAAAGGACCCTTACTCTCGTAATTGTATCCGGAGTTTATGTCCCCTATCTCTCTTTCTCACGCTCTCATTTTTTTTTTTTTTTCTGGGTTTGATGCATAGAATTGCAGTATAAGAGACAAGAAAATCGTGTATGAATCCCTGCTGCCTTCGTCATAATTGTTTTCATGTTTTATTATTATCAGTGTTGAAAACAGTTGTGCTGCTTCATATTTTTGTAAAAACATTGATAATTTTTTTTAATCAATTATTTGAAATAGAAATCCTTTGTAACATTACAAATGTCTTTACTGTCACTTTTTTTCAATTTAAATCATCCTTTCTGAACATAAGTAATTTCTTTCTTAAGAAAACAACAACTTTACTGCTAATGAACATGTCAGGGTGTTTTTTATCATTCAGATCAGATCAGGAGCTTGTTCAGACCTGGGCCACATTTAACAGGTCATGTGACAACCTCATAAAAATGTCAGATCGAGCAGAAAAGAAAAAATGGTCTCTCTGGATTGTAAGTAGTCTTAAAGTGTGTCGTGTTTGACTTGGCCATTGCAGTTATTCTCTTCATGTTTCAGCAAAGCAAATGCTGACAGCTCCGGTTTAGATGATTGTAATGCATAAAGAAGCTCTAACTTCACATTGTAATTTCATTTCACACACAAACTATTTATCCTTACCCTGCTTTGCACATTTTAAACAGACTTTAAAGCAGGGACCAGCATTTATTTTTTTCGCCGCACCTGCCAACAGTGGGTGAATTGAGAAAAATTACTGGCCATAAAAATGTATTCTTTTTTGTATTATTTTTTATTGAAAAATATATTTGCTGTATATATATATATATGGGTCATTTAGATGGTATTATTTAGCTGTTGTTTTGCATCATGTGAAAATGCACCTGACGCGAGAACACTGTGATTTTGTTCCTCATGTTGTTGTTTTGGTGGCTAATGAGGAATATTGTGAGGCTTGTGATGAATATTGCACATACATATGGTTTCATGGATTTCTAAAGGGAGAATAATTGTTAAATAATAATAATAATAACACAAATTTTCCACTGCAAATCATTTGATTTAAACAGAATTGATTAAGGAGCCATTTTTATTGTTAATTTTATTGTTAATATCATTAATTTAGATTAACCGCTGAGAGTCAGATTAGTTTTTTAACAGTTCAGTGTAATATTGCAGTTTTTAATAAATTTGTTACATTTAGATCATTAAATATTTACAAATGGTAATCTATTTTTTTCCATCATGCCTTTCTTTTCAAACTCCTATGACTGTTAAACATATTTTCAAGGTAAACAGATGTTTTTCCTCAAATCAATTTTTAACTGGTTCATTTGAAAAAAAAAAAATTTGAATGTTTTTTTTTTTTGTCATGAATCTGAATCTGAAATGTTTTATATATAGTTTTGTTAAATGTACGACTTGTTATTCACTTTGTTCGTGCCACAGAGACAGCCTTTCTGCAGGCAATAATTAATTAAATACATAAATAAAGTGACTGGCAAACGACTCGAAATACGTTTTGGCACTTGCTGAGTGTAAATTTTGAATCCTACGTCTAGAGTATTTATGGTTGATCCAGAGAAACGCCAGGTTCTGCTGTTTGGTCGATTTCGGATTTTTAAAGCATCTGCTGATTTGTGCTTCTGTTTAAGTATAATGGATATTAATTCAATAAATGATAGTCTTCCAGCAACGAGTGTTCAGTACTGAATCAGGGGAACTGGCCTAAATGATTAGACGTAGAATTATTTATACACCTCAGGAAATCATTCAGCACCACCTTGTAGATAGTGTTCTAGTTTGTTTATGTATGAGAAATTGTGTGTTTTAATGAACCTACTAGAGTTAATGCAAACTCTCTTTTTTGCACGTATATACGCTGCATGAGTGAGGTCACTTCTTCAGGTTAAACTTTAAATCTGATGGATGATGTGTGGAGATGATCCTGCCGGGAATGGCACAGGGTCTTTTCGTGAAGCTACTCACACAGTTTCCAGGGATGCTTATGTTTGCCCTGATGACCTTTCCTCAGCCCTGTAATCATTAACAAAGTCATGTGACATGTTCCTGATGTTATTAGAGATGCAGCCCATATTTCTTACCATTCAGCACTTTTTATTGCTGAAGGGGGGATAATGATTTCAGGGTGAAATCCTCTGCCATCAGCAGCATGTTGGTCTGTAGGTTTACAGAACATGCAGCCTGTTGAGAGCTTTCTGGAAGGAGATGGAGATTAGTGATGAGTTTTTAGAAATCTCCAAAAAGGCCACACACATTGAAAAACTATTATTTATTTTTCAAATAAGTATGTAAGTTATGTTTATTATATAATCATAATTGTTTACAACAAAACTAAAAATGTTGTGCCTCAAACTGCTAGTTGTCATTAGGAATGTAAGGAACTGAACAATTCTGGTTCATAGTCTGATTTACCCTTAACAATTATATTCTTATATTACTTTTAAGAAAAATAATTTTGTCAAAAATAATAATGACTTAAGTTCATTGAAAAGTCAAGAATTAATTCAGTGAGTCGTTAGTACACATCAGAGTCATTTTTCTGCAACTCGGACACTGTTGTTGCATGCAACCAGTGAAGATCATGCTATAGTAGGATGCTCATTGTGTTTTTGCATTATTTTCTGGCACACTTTCTCTTTCATTGCATTTAATTCAGACTGTAAAATCAGATAGCATATCATTTCTTTTGCTGTGGTGCTATGGATTTAGTAGCTTCCCAGACTTTGAACTTCTAACAGAACTAAAAAAAACATGAAAATCATTTGAGCACTGCTTTTTTTAACCCTTTAACACATACCTCGGGGCTTTGGTGGCCCGGGAAGTCTTTCACTACCCTGCTCATCATTCATTTAAAGTTAGACATCAACCTCCTTAGTATTCCTCAATCAATTCATTATAAACAATGTAACACGTTTTTTTATTATTAAAATATTATTATTTTAAAATTAAAGTCAAATCCATTAAATTATTAATGGATCTGGTGAAGAGGCTGTCAGTGATCAAAATACTGATTTTGAAGATGTTGAAAATGATAGTTTTGAGAGTATGTTTGAGATTGTGGATATGAGCCAGATGCTGAATGTTCTGGGAAATGAGCTCTGACGAGAACAGTGATGATGGTATAAAACATCTGCTCAAACTGAACCCTTCCAAGCTCCAGAAGATAATAAAATACGCTTTATTTTATTCTTCTGTAATTGTTACTTTAATATCAGGAGAGTTTTATATTGTCGCGTCAGGTAGAGATCCATCCGTGTTAGATATAGATCCGGGTCGCTAAAGATCCGAATGTGTAGAAATGATTGGTGAAACATTCATCCATTTAAGGGTTAAATTAACTTTAATAAGAACAATCCAAGATTCTCAACCATAATGAAAACAGATCACAGGAGTAACTCATTACCAGATGATATCCCAGATATTGACGTCACGTGGGAATTTAAGACCTGGATTGGAGGGAGGTGTGCAGAGGTTAAAGAGGACAGCAGATAGATAGATAGAGAGAAGACGAGTCAATACTTGCTGGCAAGTTTTATTTCTCTGATTTACAGCGAAGCTCTGCGGACCACTGGAGCAGCAAGACAAGGATTTTAGAAATGAGGAAAGAGCAAATGGTCATAGGCTGAAAGTAAAGCAAGCGGTTACCAAGCAACAGGAAGTCAACACTCTCCATCAAATATAATTTATTCTGATTTAGCCGTGAGCATCTTTCTATCACGTCTGGAATAGGGAGGAGGGAATATGGAGAGAGGAAGGGATAACTCTTCACCTTTTCTTGGAGGTACAATAATTCTTGATTCCCTTGCGTGTCATGATGGGCCGTTCGGGCTCAGAGGTCAAGCTATCAGAACTAATGAGGTCCAAATCAATGTCTACAGGTACTAATGTATTGTGTCACGTCTTTACGGCCTACGGCTTCTTCTTGCAGACTTACTGTAAAGAACAGAGATGTAACAATATCAGGGGTGTTTACTAAAGCAAACATCAACATCTTACTCATGCTTATAGGAGTTTGGTCAAATCATTATTCAAGAAAAGCGAATGAGGAGGCTGTCAAATGTAAAAAATACAAAATTCAGTGAGTGTGGTTTCTGTCACGGGTAGTTGTACTGAACAAAGCGCACGACAGGAATAATCCAAGAAACAGTCTTTAATTCCAAAATACAAGGACTGCAAGAACACGGAGTATAAATTCTAGAACAAATGAGGGAAGTAATAAGCTAATTAATCGGACGACAGGTGTAATGAATAAAACAGACACAGGCTAGGAAAAATAGGTCAGCTGACAGGGCACATGGGTAAAACAGGACAGAACCAAAAACACAAAGAAACCAGGTAAAAACAGAGCATTCATTTGTTGGGTTGTTTTAAGTGGGTGTGGCTTCAGGGAGTGAAACTAATAATGGTCTATCCACAGTAAACATGCTTTTTTAATATTACCGGTATTTATAGGCCTATATACTATTGTCGTTTTTATTAATATTTTGAATTTGCTTTTTATATGTTCAGTTTTAGTCATTTTTAATGTGATTCTGTCATTTTTATCAGTTAAAGAAAATCGTTAACTATTTATTTTACAATGTCCTTGTTACACATGTCATATGTATATTATTAACTATATTAACTATAAATTGTGCATAATTACATATAACTAACCTTACGAACCCTAATCCTAACCATGTAGTAAGTACATGTTGTTAATTAATATTACTCAGTACTTAAGATATAATTACACTGTAATGTGATGTAGCTTTACATATATTTTCATTCAAGTTTTAGTTTTAATAAGTTGAAGTAATAGTTCTTCAACTTTTTAATAATTTAGTTCAAGTAGATAAAGTAGATCAAGTAGTTAATCTTTTTCATTTTGTGTATATCTTGAACAAATGGCTGGCTTGTGGTCTGTTTGGTGCTTAAGATCCAGTTGAATCATTTGTTTAGAGCCGTTTGACAGTAATTTAATCCAGAATATTTTTAGTTTGCTGCTTTATCAAGTTTATTTATTTATTATACATGTGTGCTTTATTAAGCCTACATAAATTATTTACATTCATACATTATTATATACCAAAAGGAGAAAGAGAAAAATGTGTTTATATGGACCGTTTGTTTGTGAAATGTTCAACAAAACAAATAGTTCTGTATTATGTGAGCGAGTATGTGAGAGGAGTGAGTATGTGAGAGCAGTGCACATGTGAGATGCTGTATTGCACTGTGTGTGTGTGTGTGTGTGTGTGTGTGTATAAGCCCTGCAGGCCTACTGCTATTTTTAGTCGATGTCTCTCTTCTTTCTTTTCCTACAGTATCTCGTTTTCGCTCTTATATCTTTCTTTAATGAATCTCCTCTAACAGTGGCTGACATTGCTGAGCAATTTTCTGGACTGCCCTGCGGCTCGACACATGAGCAGATCTGTGTTGTTCTGTCTGTTAATTCTGACATGATAAGATGGATCATGCTGTTTATTTCATGTGTGCATACCTCAAATAATCATTTACATGTGTGTCATGTTTACTACTACTACTAAAATTACCAAAAAATACTTTCATTTTCAGTTTGTACTTTGCAAAAATATCATGTTCTTAAAGGGATAGTTCACCCCAAAATGAAAATTCTGTCAGTAATTATTTACCCTCATGTTGTTCCAACCCCGTAAGACTTTCGTTCATCTGCGGAGCACAAATTAAGATATTTTTGATTAAATCTGAGAGCTGGATCACTCCTCCATAGGCTTCTAAGGGATTGAAACTTGCCAGCCCCGAAAAGTTATTAAAGAAATCGTTAAGATAGTCCGAGTGACTACAGTGGCTCAATCTTAAGTTTATCAAGCGACGAGAATACTTTTTGAGTGCAAAAAACAAACAAAAATAACAACTTCATTCAAGTATTCATTTTCTCTCTTGGCCTCGAGATTGTTCACGTAGTCGTAGTATAATTGTGTAGAGCTTTTGGTTGAACGTCACACGCATCACACACATGACCGGCGTCGGCCAATAGTGAGCCTACGTGTGACGTACAACACAGACGCGCTACGCAATTATACTACGTGAAAAATCTCGAGGCCAAGAAAGAAGGAAATGAGTAGTTGAATAAAGTCGTTATTTTTGTTTGTTTTTTGCGCACAAAAAGTATTCTCGTCGCTTGATAAACTTAAGATTGAGCCACTGTAGTCACTCGGACTATTTTAACGATTTCTTTAATAACGTTTCGGGGCTGGTAAGTTTCAATCCCTTAGAAGCCTATGGAGGAGTGATCCAGCTCTCAGATTTAATCAAAAAATATCTTCATTTGTGTTCCGAAGATGAACGAAAGTCTTACGGGGTTGGAACAACATGAGGGTGAGTAATTACTGACAGAATTTTCATTTTGGGGTGAACTAACCCTTTATTCAGTATTTCAGTCATATTATTTTTGTGCAGTACAGAAGTCATCGATGGGGCATTTAGGAAACAGTCTGTATCCAGGAGTAACTTTTTGTTGTTGTTTCAATGCTCAAGGGAAGTAAATTCATAGGAATATGATATAAAATATACATGATTAGGGATGATAAACTGCTCATCATGAGTGTTTATGACCGAATCTAACATCTGTTTCTTTCTCTCTCTCTTTCAGTCATTTTTCTTGTCTCTCATCCAAGTACATGTGTCCCGGTGTTCCCGCGGTGATGAGTAACCTGCTTGCCAACATCAATGCCTACTTCGCTCACACAACAACAGCAACCACTAACATCTCGGCCTCCGACCGATTTGCAGCATCCAATTTTGGGGTTTGTCAGTCTCACTGCTTTTGGATGGGTGAATGATACATGGGATAGATAAATAGACAGACAGACAAACAAATGGACAGATGGATGGACAGACAGACATATATACAGATAAATGGATGGATAGATAGACACACAGACAGACAGACAGACAGACTGAAGGATAGATAGATGGATGTTGGATGGATGAATATACAGACAGAAAGATGGATGGATGAATGAATGAATGAATAAATGTATTGATGAATGTACGAATGTATTGATGGATGTTTGGATGTATGGATGGATAGACAGACTGATAGATAGATGGATGGATGGATGGATGGATGGCAGACTGACAGATATATATATGATAGGTTCGATTGATGAATATACAGACAGATAGATGGATGGATGAATGGATGGATGAACGAATGGATAGATAGATGGATGGATGTATGGATGAATGAATGGATAGATACATGGATGGATAAATGAACGGATGGATGGATGGATGGATGGACAAATAGATAGATAAATGATTGAATGAATGGATATGTTGATGATTGAATTGATGAATGCACAAACAAAAGAATAGATGGATGACAGGATGCATTACTGATCTGCTCTCTGTGACTGGTTTTCTGCAGAGAGAAAAGTTTGTCAAACTCTTGGATCAGCTTCACAACTCTCTGAGGATCGACCTCTCCAAGTATCGGGTGAGTTAAAGCACAACGCTGCTCCTGATAGATTTTCTATTTCAGAGACATCAGAAAGAAAAACACTCATCTATTATTCATCGCCATGGAGATAATTTGACCCCTCCATCACTTTTAGTGATCCCATACCTTAATTTACAAAGACATTCAAACGCCTATACGAGCTCTTCACAGAACAGAAGGTCCATTTATACACGCACAAAGAAACGATTTGAGAAAGTGCCTCCGAAAATCAAAGATTGTTCTTGACTCGCGCTGACCTTCTAGCTTTTATACTAATTGTGTCTCTAAGTATGTCACTAGGGAAATGTCTCTGTCCGACAGTTTGTTTCTTCTGAAAGGACGCTTTCGCAGTCAGATCACATATTTAAGTCTGTGGCTTTCTTGTACATGTGCAGTCCGTCTATATCTGTGTGTGAGCTAGAAAGCATTGACAGGAAGCACACACACACACACACACACACACACACAATCTACTGGCAGGCATCCAGGGAATTCAGTGCCCGTTACCTGCTGCTATCCGGCCGTCAGCTTCCAGGCAGCATGTCCTGACAGTAATACACTCCAGATCTGCAGCGCTCTGTGGATTTGACTGTAATGAAATTCTGAGAAAAAGTGAGTTTGGTTTTTCGGTTGCTCGTGTGGATTTGGCCAATGCAGGTTTTCTTCCTCCAGAGTGCTTTAACGCCTCTGCTTTATTAGATTAATTTAAACCGTTTGCGTCTGTTTTGTCTACATCATAGTTGTGTTCGATAAACCTCAGGCAGACTTATCTCCTCTACACTTGCACAGGATTATACGTTTCTCCAAAAGCCTTGAAATCACACTGAACTCCAGAAAACACTAGAAGCTTTCTGCTCACCCTGGCACCATTCCATGTGCTTTCAAAACGATAACTTTATCATGGAAAAGATTGATCGCACAATACTCCATGTGCCCAATGTGTTGCAGCACTTTATTTTAGCCATCTGTCTGAAATCAAATTAGTTTGTTCACAAATATCATAAACTATCCTTCAAAATTCTGGGGTCGGTAAGATTTTTTTTATGTCTTTTTGAAAGATGTCTCTTATGCGCACCAGTGCTGCATTTATTTGATATGAATGTAATTTATTCCTGTGATGCAAAGCGGTATTTTCAGCATCATTACTCCAGTCTTCAGTGTCACATTTTCCTTCAGAAATTGATTTGATGCTCAATAAACATGTATTATTATTATCAATGTTGAAAACTGTCGCTCTCCATGTTTTCCTGACACTGATTTCAGACACCTCATGGAGAATTTTTTCACAATATTGATTTTGAATAGACCAAAGATTTCAGTTTGTACGGTGGGCAGTTCACGTGAACTCGAGTAGTTTGCAGTTAGTATGAAAATAATCTATTTTTATTTGCAGTTGTAAAGAAATATTGATGGCATAGAACTTGTATTCAATCAATTAACAATACTTCTACTGCACTCATTAATCTTAATTAAGGTTAATGTCTATATTTACTTATAAATCTGTTAACATTAGTTAATTCACTGTTCACAAATATTCACAAAAAATATTTTTTGCTATTAGCTGCATTGATAAACAGCTGCTGCCAGGACTACCACAATTCAAACCCAAAATACTGTGAGGAAACACCTACAGCAGCAGAGGGAGGGATGTGGAATCAAAGCAAGTGTGAAAACAGCCTAAATTGATTTGTCTTTGTTTTTTGGTGGTGTTTGTTGGCAACAGCCAACAACAGCCAACAGTCTCTTCTCATTCTTACAAAACCATGTCATAACTATTGTATAACCATGCTGTAACAAAACTCAGTGACATTTTATAACTCGTTTTAGCTGCCATCAGCACAATCCGAGAGAACACAATGCAAAGATGCAGAGGTTCCCACGGCATTCGTTTTCTCCAAGCTTGTTTTGTGTTCGGGACGTCCGCAGACTCCGCACATGCATGGCCTCTTCCTCTCACAGTGTAAATATGCTGTGCTCCTTCATGCTAGAGCGGGCAGGCTTATAGCTTAACGGCCCAAGAACACATTTTCTCTGCCTGTTGCGGGTTTTGCTCATGCTGCTAAATTATGATATATTTTGTCATGGGTGCTCATGACGATGGAACACGTTTTGGTTTTTAATATTGCTGGATAAAGCTGCTGGGTTAATGAAGATGACTCATGTCGACATGTTTTTAACCATCCATCTCTGCCAAAGCTCCTCAACTAGAGTAAAAGGCCATTTGAAATAATAACAGGTGAAACATCCACCATCTAGAGTTGTTTTTCATAATGTTTCAGAAGAAACAGCTATTCAGTCAGATCTTACTCGCATGCAAACTGATCTTATGGTTTACCTCCTATTTTTGTTTGCTATATGCAATTTTGTGCTCATTAGAGGATTGTGTTTAAGGTTGGGTATTGTTTGAATTGTATCTAGTCTGATTATGATTCTTTTTAGTCCAGTTTTGATTCCAATAAGGTAAAAAAAAGAAGTCAAACATATTTATTCTGTTTAATGACAGACGGCAGCAGGTATATTAGGCTGATGTCTGTAAGACCAAATGCACAGATCGAATATACTGTTACATGTTTTCTTTCTCAACAGTTTACGTTCACTTGAGATAAAACTGTCTATTTATGATGACATTTTGGGCCTGTTTACACCTGAAAAGACCAGGTCTAAATTTCCTCCGAAGCGCATTCGAGACAGATTTAAATCCGATCACTCAAACCACTTTCAGGAGGTGGTCTGAGACGCATTCCAGTCAAAACTGAACAATGCATCCGGTTGTTGAAACTACATATGTAAATGTTACTCCTCCCAACAACGCTAAAAAACAAACATGTGAGAGCGTGTTATAGGCTATGTATGTCATGTTACATTCAGTTATGACAGCGCTACTGCAGCACGCATCTCTGCAGACGGCTCAGGTGACTGGTGTAAATAGGCCCTTTGACATAATTTTGTTTGTATTTTTTTCCGTTCAAGCGCAACAAGACAACTCAATTCAGTATTCACACACTATCTGAGAGGCGGCTTTTTGTTGGGCGCACTTCAGATGTGTTTGGAGCACAGAAAACAGTGTGAGAGTGCCAAATTGTGTTCTTTCGCATCGTCTTGCCCTTGAAGGATTTAAAATCACATTGAAATGCTCACACAGGAATCAATGAGCAGAATTGAAATGCAAATGTCTTATCGAATCCATGGTTCTTGGACATTTGGAACCAGTGTTTTTGTCGAATTTTTACTCCGTGGCAAATGATTTCCCCCTCCCTCGTTGAAGCTGCTAACTGACTGCCTAATCCTAACCCCACTCCCACACCTAATCCTTAACCTACCTATACTGGGGATTTTTAATTGTTGTTTATTTAGCAACTGGTAACATCAAACTCTAATGCGATAAGCTGAAATCAATCTATAGCCACATCTATCATCTAAATGTGATAATCTGTGCTTATTTCGGATCTTTGTGTAAGTACAAATTACATGTTTTGCAGGTTGTTACAACTTATTTTTCTGTTATGCCAAAATATAGACCTATATAGTCCATCTTTCTGAGCTATGCTGTCTTTTCGCCTCTTTTCATCAAATATATAGCCACAACTCTAACCTTAATCTATTTATCTTCACCTTCAAATATACTCAGATTTTTATTCTGTGTTTGCAGGATAACTTCCCTGCTGGAAATCCAGAGAGACTTCAGGATTTAAAATCAACCGTTGACCTGCTGACGAGCATCACGTTTTTCAGGATGAAGGTAACACACACACACACACACACACACACACACACACACACACACACACACACACACACACACACACACACACACACACACACACACACACACACACACACACACACACACACACACACACACACACACACACACACACACACACACAGAAGTATGTGGGCTTTTTAACTGGAATTAAAGCAGTGTGACTCCACACTATGACTCACACACACAATAAAAAAAAACCCTCATGCATTTCATAAAAGAGAATCCTTTCAAATAAAAATATGAATGAAACTATCATGGGGTTGTGTGACTTTCATGGGCAGTCAATACATTATTGCAGTTGTTATTCAGTGTGAAGGACTTTCTAATTATTTTCTGCATTAATTACCCAGCAAACAAATTTAGGTTCTAGGAACGTTCTGGGAACGTTAGCTTTTGGTTCCCAGAACCTTCCTAGAACTTTCCCTTAAGGTTAAGGGAACGTTCTCGGAACATTCTCCTTAAGTTATAAAAATGGAACCTACAAATAACCTACACGGAACGTTCCTATAACGTTCTTGTTTGGTTCCCAAAAAAATAACCTCATGGGACCATTCGGGAACGTTAGGGGAACGTTCTGTGTTTGCTGGGAAGTAGTTAAATATATTAAATGGAAAAAGAAATCCTGTTCAACAAACTTACTTTCACATCATAACTTTGGATGAATCCCACAAAGTTATATTTTGCTCCAAAAAACAAGAAATGTAGTTTTTGCATTATTATTATTATTATTATTAATTTCATGACAATTAAGCACATTATCTCCCAAAATTCTTCCCCATTTCGAATTCTCAATACACCAGTGTGAATTCACTACCAAATATATTATGATATACAGTATATATATGATGTATACTGTAAATACTTTGCAATGGAAATAATTTAGTATTTCATGTTTCTATTCTAACCCAAACAAACGTATACATAAACAAACACACTTTGCATTGCTCACGGCATATTCAGAAAAATATCCATTTCATAGCTCAAGATTCTATTCTAAAACGTTAAATGAATGTAATACATCTCTAAATCCATAAAACTCATGAACACTGAATAAACGTCTTTATCGAACGACTGGGTGATTTATAAGTAGGTTATTATGTCCCGTAATATTTGGGGGAGCAGCATGCATTTTGATGAGAAAATGTCATTCAAGTGGCATACAATGTAATGCGACTATATATCAGCTTGAGGCACAAGTTAACATGAGTCCAGCTCTTCCATAATGAAACAAAGAAGACTTTTGAATTATTCCTACCTCAATTTGTACACTATAAGATGCTTTAATATTAAGATGACTGTATGAGTATGAGTCTCATATCAAGTATGAGTTTATTGGCGTTTTTGTTAAACAAACTTTTGCCATTACAATCAATGAAATTCTTTGTTTTTTTTTATCTCTACAATAATATCAGGCGTCACGTCTGGCGTAAGGTTACAACTTAACACGGTAACCAGTTAAACCGTAAGACGGAGCGTCTATTTATTCAGCAGGATATGAAACTTTAGATCCAAGTTTTTAACTTCAGTCATAATCTTTACAAAGAGCAAAGATCAAGCGCCTAACAAGGTCTACGCGTGTTAATTTGAATAGTTTGTTTTCCCCCACGGCATAAACGGGTATGATGTTTTCGTTGGCGTTCCCAGTTAGGGCTAGATGAGATGACCTCAGAATCTCTATTAATTGAACATTTTACCTCAATTACATAGTTCATAGGTTTGTACTGTAAATAGGCTAAACTATTAAAGGTGGGGTATTTTTTTATTTTACAGGAAACAAACTTTGACGTAAGCTTGAGAAAACCCAAACCTTGAACTCGGGTCGCCTGAATCGCTTGAATGTTCTAACTGACACGCTTTAAAACGTATACAATTGACAAACTTTTGAGTTTTCCTTCATGTTGCTTCTATGCAACTGACTGGATGGTGCGAACTCACGTGACTACACACACAGTAGTATGTTTTTAAGGGGAAAGTATTAACAAGCTTAAGAAAACGAAATAACCGGTTACATGTTATGAATTTCGATTACTTTTTGATTAATCGTCCAGCCGTAATTACAGCAATGGTAATTTAGGGTGTAATTGTCTTAATTGTCATGAAAAATAATCCCACAATGAAAAAAGATCCCTGAATAGCCATACAAATGTGTTTCATTTTCTTAATGCTTATATATTTTGGGGCTGAAATATGACCCTGACAAGTTCTTGACTTGTCCGATTGTGAATTTCTGATATATTTCAGTCATTTATTCACAGCCGTTCTGATGCAGATCTCGTGTTGATTGTCTCGAGTGTAATGAGCTGCTAATCACAGCTTTCCTGATAAGAGTCCTGCATTGAGAGAGTTCTGATGTGTTTCACTTCAGCGAGCACAGACAAAGTGAATATACTCTCTGATTGTTTTCATCTATGGTCTGCTTCATCAGCTGTGAATATAAAGCTGCACTTTTGCAGTTTGTAATGAAATATTTTTCGCCGGCGCTGCAGGGTTTCAATGATTTCTCATTTGTTTGCATGAAATAAAACAAATCTTTTGGCTCTTGAAATATGTACTTGAGTCAAATTTATTTGAGCACAATAACAAGAACCACTTGGGGGTCTCTTGGCAATAAAAACGTCTTTGACTTGAGTCTCTGAGTGAGACAATACAGCCTTTTTTGATAGTCATAAAGAATATACTGATTTCTAGCCGCGTCTGTCTCTGGAAATGTATTCAGAGCAAAAGTGCTTGTAAAATCACACTACTCAGAGCTTTAGGTTGCTTAAAGGGAACCAACCAGACTATTTTATTTGTTAGACATACTTTAAATGAGATCACAGCCACGATTGGCCCCTGCTGTTAGTTCACTGAGCTTGATTCTCAGTTGTGCCGTTTGCAGGCATTTTAATATATGACTGACTATTGTAATTGCAGTTCAATATGAGTTATAAAAAAGACATCAAATCCAATTAAAATAATAAACAGTGATTGATTTTTTTTCCTCCCCTTCCTTTCTCCTCCCAGGCTATTATAGTTCATTTACACAGACGTGCACACATTTGCTATTTCGTTTTGTCAAATTTAGTCTTTGCTGAGACATTGACAGCCATTGGCCACAAACATACAGTATGCAAGTGCAAACACAGACACGAATTTGAAGTTTTCTTCAAATGTCTGTGCAATTAAACCAGATGTTATATTATTAACCCATAAACTATGCCCTTATTGCATTATTAATATCATCCTGACACATTTCAGAATGCAATGGCATGAATCAAGCTTATGTTGCTAGAAGTGTTTGTGTACTTGCGTTGCATGGAATATGTTTTGGGTCTTTGATGCAGATAGATAATGTTTTATTCAAAACTGTATGTGGGTCAATGATGATGTTCATTTTTATTTTGGTCTGTATCAATGAATGTATTAAAAGCTGCATTAAAAATGCAATTCTTAAAAACGAGGACTGTACTGAAGTGGTTTTTGTATTATTAATATTTAAGAAAATATTATTTTATTGTTTATAAGAACAGATATTAATGAATGAATGAATGAGGCATTTATAAAGCACTTTCATATGTACTTCTGTACATTTATAAATATAAAATATATATTAATATAATACATTTATTTGAATAATATAAATTATATTTTTGTATTAATATGTTATATTTTATTATATAAATTAAATCATTTTTTAAACTGATCATTTATGTTACTGACTTGGTGGAAGCCATTTTGTTTTCATATGACAAGAGAACCATTTTCAGGATTTTAAGTTTCTTATCTTAAAGTTTCTTGATTTATATAAAAACATTTATTTTAAATAATACAACTACTTGGCTTGTATTTTTTGATAAGAATTGTCATCATCTCCTGATTTTCTTTGTTTGTCATTGACCCACATGCAGATTCGATTGCCTGTGAACTGCGAGAATTAAGGAGTGTTTTTGAATTCGTACAGCGTAGACTGAGGCATGAGGAGATGATGTCACATCCACACACAGACACACAAGCACGCACTTACACACGCACACACACACACACACACACACACACACACACGCACGCACACACAGACACCTAGCGCTGTCAGTTCATTAGCCAGGCCTTGCATCTGATAAAAAGCGCTTTGTCATTTTAATGACTGACAGCTAGAGTGGTCTGAGCAGGCAAATCAGTGAAGCGCGGCTAAAGAGGCAGAGGAAGCCCCGCCCACCGAGAGAACACCGCTAGGCAGAGAATGAAAACTCCAACTGTCACAATGCATTATGGGTAATGGAAGAGTGCCCATGCCGGGGTGATGTTTATTTCTCCCCTTAGCAACCGCATTCAGAAACCCCAACACGGCACAGGCAGATGAGTGGGACACATTAGTCAGTTACATAAGGCAAAAGAAGTGTATTCTAATGTATATTCTGATGTTATTCATTTACATATTCTGAGTGAGTGTTTTCAGTATCTTCTTCGGCTCTTGCACAAGGAAAGAAATAAGTCCAAAATATACTAGAAAGCAAGAAATTGAAAACATGTGTGTGTGTTTGTCTTCTCTAATTAATGGCAAAAAGTATGAGACTTTTAGATCGTTGTGAAGCATTTGTTCTCCTTACATGAATGATTCCTCAAATCTTGTTTGTTGTTGAGTAGAGCTGTACTGGTATTTTACTAAGTGATGAGACGTATGTAATGGGGGAACAAAAACATTAAAAAAAATTAATAACACAGACTTGTTGGACTCTTGAAGCAGTTATGCAACACCTTAGTGACCACATATCCATAGGTATATACACTAGGTGTCGCCTTGGGGTTCTAAGTCTTGTCATAGGAAGTAGCTAGGTAACGCTGCTATCTCCGCCATTCATTGATGATGCCGGACTTTAGTGCTGCGTATGGACGTTCACACGAACAAAATCTAAAAACCAGACAGCAAGGGATTACATTTCACAAGAATGTGAAATTTTGTAAATTGTAAAAAATTTCTCTGGACTCAATGATAAATACATGTCTGACCGTTGGAACGTACCAAAAAAACTAGAAAATCGCATTCATGACAATTTATGGTGATTTTATTTCCGTTAGACCTTTTCCTACATTGACGCTGATGCATTAAAGAGGAGGGGCTCCCCTGTTCCATGATGGCGGCTCTATTGACTCATTCGTTCCAATGGTGTATATATCTATGCCACATATCAAGTACAGAAGTGTTGTTGGTGGTTGCCGGGGCATTATTATATGGTTGCTAAGTAATTAGTAAGTCTGAGTTGCTATGCTATTTTGCTATGTAGTTGCTACAGAGTTCTGGAGCCGGTTGCATAAACCGCTGACTGAGGCTAGTCTTACAAGTTAGTCATCAAATTGTTTTCTTTATGACTGTTCATAACTTTTTTTAATCAGTTACATAAAAACGTAGATTGGCCTAATTTGATACCGAAAGGTTAGACTGACTTCCTCTTGACTAACTGCTCCTAGACATCTGGGCCGCGTGGAATCCACGATCTGGGCCGACACTATGAGTATTGGGGTAATACTAGATCTAAAGACACAAGTTGTGTCCCAAATGACACACTATACACTATGTACTTATCAAATGTGTAGTTAATGAACTATAAGGTTGTTTATCTTTCAACATTAGAGACTGATAGCCCCTCCCCTCTGCTATGTAATTAAAGCTGTGACGGTTCATGAAGTGTTGAACAAAAAAAAAGAAAAAAAAAGAAAACTAAGTGTTCAATATTTTTTGTGGTTAAATAAGTCCATCCGGGTATTTAAAAAGTGCACTTTTTCATTTTGGAATTCAGTGTGAACACTACTCGTGCCATTTATACTATAAAACGACATAGAATTGCGAATTGTAGATTCTAGTATTCTGTGTGGATTCTAATTTACACCATAATAGTACAAAACACCTTAGCAACCACATCACTATCAACCATAGCATTCACATGGCAACACTGAAAACTTTTCAGGAAGCCATAGAAACTATTACACAGAATACCTTAGAAACGGCATACTGCATACATCATGATTACGGATTATTAAGTTGTGATGAACCATTTTAAGCATGTGTGTGTTAGTATTTGACTAATTCTGAGGTTTTTGTGTGTGTGTGTGTTCTAGGTACAGGAGCTGCAAAATCCTCCCAGAGCCAGTATGGTAGTTAAAGACTGTGTGAAGGCCTGTCTGGACTCCACCTACAAATACATCTTTGACAACTGCCATGAGCTCTACAACCAGCTACTGGACCAGGTAAGAGAAGAGACTAACCTAAGGGTTAAGAAAGGATCTAAGATACACGAATCTAAGGATCAAGTACACGAATGCAGATAATGTTTCCACAAGGTGCACTTTAGTGGGCATTGACACAAATTGTCCTCTTCTATGGTCAGTTTTCTCTTTTAGGCTTCATGTGATCAGTGCTCAACACAAATGATGTTTCTAATGGCCTGGGTTGGCTAGTGGTTTAGTAGTTTTTGCTAAAATAAATAATGATGGGTGGGTGGATAGATGGATAGAAATTGGCAGAAATAATTTGTAAATGTAAAAACGTGTGGAAATGGCCCGATCGGTCCATTAACAATCTGTTAAGTATCAGAAGGACGTCTGTTCGACCTTATTGTCGAGCCCTGGTGTTGAAGTGTATAGCGGTGACTAACACATGCTGTTGAAGAAAACTCAATCTGCGCCTTGAGAATTGAGATTTGTTAAATATGTGCAACTAGATGACACTCTTGGAATGCATTTTCTAAGAAATAACATTTGTGATGTGTGGTGTTTCTGGACAAATTATGTGTGTGTGTGTGTGTGTGTGTGTGTATGTCACATAAATAGCGTTAGTGTGCAGAAAGAGAGAACAGTCTTTCCTCGCTGGAAGAGAGCATTTCTTCTCACCCCTGTTGTAAAGTACATGCAGTGTTATGACACTTTTTCTGATGCTGTTGATATGTATGTGTGTATATCGAGTATCTCATTACAATGTCACTTCGATCTGATCCCTCCAGTCAGACACGACAATGAAATTTCTCATGGTCCATCCACATACACACACACACCAGCGCAGAGGCATTCACGTATTCACACACAACATGATCTGATTCGTTGACCCCTGAATCCTCCGTCACAGGGATCTGCTGTGAGGACCGATGTCACGCTCGCTCAAAGTTCATTAAAATCTGGTTCTCTAGATGTACTTCAGACTGTTTTCAGTGCCGTATTTCATTGATTTTTAGTGTATATAGAGTGATAGTTAACCACAAATGAAAAGTCAGTCATCATTTACTATCCCTCATGTTGTTCCAAACCCATCTACATTATGTCACTATTATAAAGAATATTCATGTTGCTCTTTTCTAGATCTTGACCAGAGTTTGTCAACCCCGAAAAGCACAAAAACAATTGTGATAAAAATGTCGTTCATATGACTTATGTGCTATATTCCAATAAGCCATTAAGTCTTCTAAAGCCATTTGATAGCTTTGTGTTGTTTTTGAACACACACAATAAATGGTTTTATTTAAAGGTGACATTACCCTTTTCACAAGATGTAATATAAATCTATGGTGTCCCCAGCATGTGTCTATGAAATTTCAGCTCAAAATACCTCCCAGGTAATTTATTATAGCTTGTCAAATTTGCCCCTTTTTGGGTGTGAGCAAAATCATCCAAAATCCCAGAAACAACCAGTAGCAAGTGAAGCCTTACGGAGAGACTCAGGAAGAGGTTGCAGCTTTTAGCGTTTCTGAATGGTTAGTAGTTGTTGTAGAGTTACATTGATTCATGTCATTAACTTGCATTAACCGTCATGTTTAACTTTTACACAAGTTGACAGAGTTCCCTGAGGTCTTTATACGACAGCTGTGACATTATTTGGTCCAATACTGGTCTGTGCTTGTCTGTGCAGCAACGACAGAACAGTTGGCATGCTTTGCTCGAACTTCTGCCATTGCGTTAGAACTGGCTACACTGTTGTCACTTGCGAAAACCAAATGGCGGCGCTGTGGGTGGAAATCTGATCGGCTTATTTTTGACATGCTTGCAGAGAAAGGCTTACCAAAACTAGTTGTCACTTTTCACATTTCTGGGTTGGTAGATGCACCGCAGACCTGTTTATAGCACTTAAACACGGAAAAAGTCTGATTTTCATGATATGTCACCTTTAAAGAAATGTTTAGCTGATGTATTTAAAAAAAGTCATTCATTTGTTCCACTCTGATTGCACTCACTCTGCACAATGACACTGCACTCTCACTCTCGCTCGTATCCAAGGTAAATCATCACCACTGTCATCGCTTACATGTGTTTTGTTGACCTAATGACATCGTCATTGGCTAAAATGTTTTCCTAGGTTGCTTTACTTCCTGAACATGTACGCACCCGAGTCCGAGCCTTCACATTCACGCGAATCACGCCACAGTTCCAGTGCAACTGAACTCAGATCACCTCCTACAGGTAGTCTCGAGTTCAGCCCTCCCTGGTCTGTATGACAGCTTTCACATTACCAATTTTTCATGCGAACCGTGCCATTTTTCCAACTAAAATGCCAGTGTGAAAGCACCCTTACTTTCTTTAGTTCAATAGCACTGCACTTTTTGGACTGATCTCTCACATACTTGTTTTTGTAGCTCCACAGTCTCATTCATCGTGAAAAAAGCATTTTTGGCAGCCTGATGAGTTCTGTGCTACTGCTGCTCAACATTTACACTCATTCACATTGTTTACATTTACTGTTTAATCTATAGGAAAATCTGACCTTTTGAAGGTTCCTTTAAAAATATATATTTTACTATCCATCTGATGCACACAAAAATGACCAGAAATGAACTAAATAACACGCTCTGAACTGATGGATTGGCTTTTTGCAACTTTCAGGCATTAAGGAAATTTCAGGTGTTTGGAAATGAGTATTTGCTGGGTTGATAGTTAGTGCTACTTTCAAAGTTTTCCTGACACAGTCTTTAAATCTTTTTGATGCATCTGAGTTTTCGAGCGTGTCTTGCTGAAGGTATTCCCCTGGCGATGGCAGATGATCTCCAGATCTCAGATCTCTAAACTGAGGGATTCAGTTTGTTCATATCAGTTTCTGTTTGTTTGCAAAAGAGAGACGTCTCACTTTGTTCTCCTGCGTCAAATACGTTTTCATCTACAAATAATCACTTCATTCTTGTATTCAATCAGTATGGTAGGTTTAGATAAATCATCCTGTTTCTTTTGACCGATTGCAAAGAAACAAAATAGTTTCTTTCTTCTGGACAAAAAAAAAGAGTGATAATTTAAGACTTATCCAATTATTTTTGGCTTACAGAAAATGAATCCTGTTTTTAGGACCATTTAATTTTTTTGCAACGTGATTATGTTCTCTGGTATCGCCATTATATGGAAAAAGAAATAATACCATCCATGTGTTATTTTAGTAATATTTATTTAAAATGGTAATATTTACATTTTTTTGAATAAATGTTTTAGCTTTATTTTTCATTTAAATTGTTTTTTTGTTGTAATTTTGTTGTGCTTTTGTCAGTTTTTTGTTTTCATTTTTTCATTATATTTCCATTTAGCTTTAACTTAATTTTAGTACTTCATATTTTATTTCAGTTATTTGCCAATGAAGTATATTTAAAAAATATATATTATATTTCAAGAATATTAATGTTTTATTTTACTTATTTATTTTTATTTCTGCTTTCTTTTAGTTAACAAAATAGTAAACAATAACGCTGACCACATCCTGCAGAAATAGGAGTGTTTCTGTGTTTATACGTTCATCGAGCTCTCGATGGCAGGACTGGAAAACGTCTCGGGTTATGACTATAACGTCTTGGGTAATGACTATAACCCTTGTTCCCTGAGAAGGGAACGAGACACTGCGTCGAGAATCGACACTTTGGGGACGCTCCCTTAGCGTGCGCCTCTGAAGTATGAATGAAACTATTCCAATCCTGATTGGTGTTGCGCCATGACGTAACATGTGACGGCATAACCGGATGCATAAAAGTGACGCCGGAACAAACACAAACTAGCCTAGCGATGAAGCAAGCCGCTCTCAGGCCTTAAGGGGCGTGGTAGAACGACTCAGTGTCTCGTTCCCTTCTCAGGGAACAAGGGTTATAGTCATAACCCGAGATGTTCCCTTTCGAGGGAACTCTACACTGCGTCGAGAATCGATACTTTGGGGAACGAGTGCCCACTAGGCCACGCACCGAATAGGCCTGTCCTGGAGTGAAACTGTAAAGGCACTCAGCAAGCATTTCTCGAGACTGAGCCAGAATGAGCCAGTCGTCGAGATAATTCAATATACGAATGCCTTGAAGTCTCAGTGGAGCAAGGACTACATCCATACATTTGGTGAATGTGCGGGGAGAGAGTGCTAGGCCGAACGGAAGAACCCGATATTGGTAAGCTTCGCCCCCGAAAGCGAACCTCAGGTATCTCCTGTGACATGGAAGGATGGAGATGTGAAAATAGGCGTCTTTTAGATCTATCGTGACAAACCAGTCCTCGGATCTGATCTGACTCACGATTGCAGGAATGGTTAACATTTTGAACCTGAACCTCCTCAGAGATCGGTTCAAAACCCTGAGATCTAGAATTGGCCTTAACCCCCCATCCTTCTTTGGAACTATAAAGTACCGACTGTAAAACCCGGACCCCCTGTCTAAAGGATGAACACGTTCTATGGCTTCTTTAGCAGCAGAGTCTGTACTTCTTGTTCCATCACCTGAGCCTGCTCTGGAACCACTGTAGTTTGCACGAACTGGGGTGCGCGAACTGCAGTCTGTACCCTGATTTTATTATATGCAGGACCCACGCAGATATGTTGGGAAGATGATACCATGCCTCTACAAAATCTACTAGGGGTACCAGCCTTTCGAGACTGGCCTCTGGTGTTTTTCGAGCATCTTTCTCGACTCCCTGAAGCGGAATACCGGCAGGCTGTAGTCGATATGGTTCTTGTGACCATAACTGAGGCTTTTTCTTTGTTAGAATATTTTCGCTGGAAAGAGATGCGGCCCGAAGCGTCGTTGACGGCAGGCAATATACATCGTTTCCTAGAGGGCTCCGCTGCGAGAACAACCTCGGTTGCCCTGCAGCGGAGGGGACAGCCCTCAGAGGTCCTACCACTTCTGTCAGGACCTCTTCCCCGAAGCCCTCCTAGCCTGAATGACGTCCCTCAAGTCGCCTTTCTGGCTGGAGGACTTCGATTTCTGAGAGCGTTTCCTCTGTTGCCAAGCTCCAGAAGGAGGGGCTCTAGAGGAAACGCTCTCTCTCTGCTCTGCTCGGTTTGAGGAGCTGGCTGATGGCTGGGGCTGATCTCTTGGCCCCACCCTACTGAATTTGGACTTTGCTTTACGGGGGAGGTACAGCTGGAACGCCGCAGATTGCTTCTTCGCCTCCTGAAACCTGTCGACGACCGATGTAACGGCGTCGCCGAACAGGCCAGAAGGAGAAAGTGGCGCATCCAGCAGAAAGGATCTATCCTTCTCCTTGATACCGGATAGATTCAGCCACAGATGTCTCTCCGTGGCCACCATAGCTGCCATAGAGCGGCCAATGGCACGGGCCGTCTCTTTTGTGGCCCGCAGAGACAGATCTGTGGCTTTTCTTAGCTCCGCTATATCTTCAGGAGTCGGCCCCTCCCCCTCGTCCAAATCTTTCAGGAGGTCGGCCTGGTATGCCTGCAAAATAGCCATAGAGCGCTATGTTGAGCACATCCACTTCCTCGGAATCAGAGAGCTCAAGCATTGGGACCTGATCAAGGGCAGGAGAAGCCGCGATGCGGGCTCCTGCCCAACTCTCAGGGGCTACGGGATCCTCAGATGAAGAATGAGAAGGTGCCTCAGCAGCCTCATTCTCATCCGCAAGATCCCGCTGCGCACCCCACGATCTCAATCGCCGCGCCGCCTCAACAGACGCGGGACCAGAACCGTGGGGAACGCGAGCCTGACCGTGCTAATCAAAGCACGCCAGCCAGGAGCGCAGCACTCTAATAGGAAGTGCTTCACAGTCTGCACAAGCAGCTCCCTCGAGAGCTGCCTGTGCATGCTGCGCTCCCAAACAATTCACATATAAAGCATGTGTGTCCCCACCCGTGATATAACGAGGGCAGGGATGCGCACATCTTTTAAATTGTTCGCTGGCCATTATATATATATCGCTGGGACAAACAACACCAAATAAGACAGACAGTTTTCAACACAGAGCGCTTGCTGAAGAGCTAAAGCTAGTTTGTGTTTGTTCCGGCTTCGCTTTTATGCATCCGTCACGTTACGTCATGACGCAACACCAATCAGGATTGGAATAGTTTCATTCATACTTCAGAGGCGCACGCTAAGCGAGCGTCCCCAAAGTGTCGATTCTCGACGCAGTGTAGAGTTCCCTCGAAAGGGAACACTCTTTCGTCCACAGCGACTGAACTAAAATGTGTAACTCATCTGCTAGCAGACAGCAGCAGCGCCCAGAGAATTTACATCAGCCCTAAATAACAGCTCGGATTCTCCGAACAGAACGCAGCTAAAATTACGAGCCAGAGTTTCACTCTCGCTAGTGAAGAGGCTTATTTTTAGTTGCAGAACTGACCCATCTTCTTTAACTGAGGCAACGGTCCCATGAAGAGGAAAATAGGTTTTTGTTTGGTGCTACAGGAATGGGCACATTGAATGTTCTTCCTCTGGATGTCTTATACAGTATATAAAATATAGCGGCATCACTAAGAGGTGGGTTGGTATGTTATATAATCATGTCAAAAAGCTCTTTAGACACGTGCAGGGGGGGTCGGAAACAACAAAATCCTGTTAGTGTGATGTGAATGAAGGAGATCCATAGAAGAGAGGGAGAGGGAGAGAAAGAGGGAGGCTGAAAAAGAACAAAGAAACAAGGTTGGTGGAAATAAAATGAGACACACTGAGTCAGAACAACTGGCAGAATATTCAGAGTGATAAAAAAAATGAAGAAACTGACAGAAAATATTGATTGACTATGGCAAGAGAAATGTCAAGTTTGAGTTGTAAGATTTAATTAAAACATAAATGAATCAATCAACCATCTATGAATGATTCGGGTATGTGAGGCACTGTATTATCTATTTGACTTTCCAAAAAGAAGAAGAAGAAGAAAAATAAATTAGATTTTGCACAAAGAAATTAAGCTTATTGTATCAGCCTATTTTATTATTTTTTTCTGACAATTTTCTGACAGTTTTTTAATACTATAAAATAAATTACATTCCATAATATATATTTAATGATGTTAAATTATGTTTTAATGATAAAACTAATACTTACTATTTTATTGTAATATTCAATAAAAAAAATGCGGTTTTAATGCTGATTTAAATAAAACAAATATTTATTTAGTACAGTTGTGAACCACCATTAAGAAAAAGAAAAAAAAGGGAATTAAAAAAAATGCAAAAGTAAAGTGTGGAGGACAGGTGGGGCAAATGAATCAATAATCAGGTAACAGGATGGGAGGGGCTAGACAATCGTGTATATTGTGATTTTTGTGATGACATGTGGTCTGTTGTTTTGATGAGATTCACCAATCTATGCTACCAAAGAAAGAGAGAGATTAACCACTTTACATTTTCATTTATATCCTAATTAAAGGCACTTTCCTACCAAAGTTATGAAGAAATAAATTGCACATATTGCATAGGTAGCAATTAGCAGGACAGGTATAGCTGTGATTTACACGGTGTACGTTAAACTCACACCTAAAAGAACACCACCAGAAACCCACAGTAAAGTGAAGCCCTGAAAGCACCTTTTAATTAAAGCGAAGAGTTAATTACAGTGATATGCAGAGGTCTAGATGATTATAGAGAGAGTTTACTGCTTTGAGCAGAGTGTCTCTATATGTTTACTTTTCTATAACCATATAAATTAGACAAAACCTGCCTATGTGGACAACATAACAACAAATTCATACATTTAAGTAATGAATGTTTTGTTTTTATGCAGATTATCTTCTTAGTAGAGGTGTATGGTATGTCTTCATGTGTTTTCTCTAAAGTTTCATTAGACATCTCAACAATGTCTCACACTGTGCTCAGATTTGCGAAGATACCAAAGTCTGGTAAAATGGAAAGGATACTAAAATGCTGTTTTGTGTTGAATTTAGTCTCATGAGCAATGAAAAAGCAACCTCTGAGCAGTCAAATAAGGGTGGATGTAAGATCTGGATCTTTGGAGCTCAAGATAAAAATGACTCCAAACCCGCTTCAGGGCCTCATTTTAGAGAGAATCACCAAACACTGTGATTTTATTGAAGGCAGAAAATAATCACACAGAGAGAGCGTTTGGAGTGGTCCAATCTCTCAGGAGGATCAGCACACTGAAGCGCCAACCTTGTGTGTGTGTGTGTGTGTGTGTGTGTGTGTGTGTGTGTGTGTGTGTGTGTGTGTGTGTGTGTGTGTGTGTGTGTGTGTGTGTGTGTGTGTGTGTGTGTGTGTGTGTGTGTGTGTGTGTGTGTGTGTGTGTGTGTGTGTGTGTGAGTGAGAGAGAGAGAGGTTATACACTACGTTATGCGGACAAAATGTCCCAACAAAGATGACAATATTTTTTAATATTTGAATAATATATTTTTTACAGACATTTTTTTGGTCCCCGTGATCATTTTTTTTTTTTGAAAATGTAAAAATGCAGAAAGTTTTCTGTGATGGGTAGATTTATGGGTAGGCAAGTGTAAAGAGATATAATAAACAGTTTGTACAGTATAAAAAAAACCTGTGTGTGTGTTATGGCAGTATTCCCTTTTGTCATATGAGTCATGCTATCACTATGCATGTCATCACACTCTTTTGCAGATTAGTTTCTCATAGCTATCCGACGTGAAACAATTGCAACCGGATAAATTAGAAAGGATTTATATCATAATGTTTTACTGTTCTCTTTCTTTCCTTTGTCTTTTTGTGTGATTTATCAGTGCACACTATTCCAGAGACAGAGGTTTGCCTTTTGTAATCATTAATGCATAATCATTTGCTCTGAAACAGCTTTCTTTTGCAGTTGATGTCACCTCAGCCAATGGGTGTCAAACTCCTACTTCCGGACCGCCCACTTTTGACCATCTACAAAAATCCTTTCTAAATTATCCGGTTGGAATCCGTGTTTCCTTTTTAATCAGTAGACGGCACGAAATTATAGTTATTAGTGCATCTCATCTTTAATTCAAAATATACAACCCACAGACACACATGCCCTATAAATAAGAATAAGATATGGATTTCCTTCTTATTCTTCTGCCCTGGAGTTTGATCCTCAGTTTCACAACAATCAGTTCTCTTACAACATCAGATGCCAGCACTCATACAACATATGCTCACTCACATGCCCTGAGGAATATCCATCCCTCATGTAATCTCACATTTAGGTGGAGTGACTCAGCTGCAAGAGCAATATGGTGAAATCGGAACCACATACAGAATCAGCAATAGTCTTTGTGTAGAGAGGGTGTCATCATGTGCGTGTGTGTGTGTGTGCGTGTCGTCCATTGTCTCGTAGTGATGACCTCATTCCTGTCTTAGTAGATGTGGGTGGTATTTCGTGTCATTGTTGATGTGAACTTGCATAAGAGATGTGATACATCCACACAGTCAAAGAGCAATTAAAGATCTTGATCAAAGTAAAGTTAAATGATCCAAACAAGCCATCAGGAGGAATGAATTCGATAACTAGACTTTTACATTTTCTGAAGAACATGTGATTTGTGTTTGCTTGTGTAAAACATGCTGTTGCAATTCTTGGATGTTATGGGTGGTTGCCATGGTGTTTCTATGCATCTAAGGCATTCTGGGCATTTCTGTTTGATCGGTAGGGGTTGCTCTTCAGTTACTAGGGCATTTATATATGGTTTTATAACTGCTATGCAGTTAGTGCATTGCTATGTGAATTCTATGCAATTGCTATGACATTTTTATATGTTTTCTAACAATTGCTATGCAGTTACTAGGGTGTTGCTGTGTGGTTGTTAGGGTCTGCTAAGCAGTTGTTAGAGCATTGTTATGTGGCTGTAATGCAGATTCTATGGCATGTACAGTAATTATGGTTTCTAAGGGTTGTTGAGTTTTTAGGGCGTTGATATGTAGTTGCAGGGGGTTGCTGCAGTTACAAGAGTCAGTTCTCTTGTGTTTCAGCACTATAAATGTTACTCCTCATCTTTCATATGTAAATGTGAAACAAGACTTTATTTCATTCTAAAGACAGAGCAGTAGAGGAGCGTGAGCCGGTGGTAAGTCCTGATCGCAGTAGTCCCGCTGTTACTTTAATCTAATTCAGCACATATAATTCAACGCCTCCAAGGAGCTCCTTTTCCCTTCACTAAGCCTGTGTTTTTCGTATGCTCACATGCCCCATACAGACCCATAAACACAACACAGACGTCAGCATGATCTCCAGTGAAACTCCAGTGAGTCACTTTTTAGGCTCTAACCTGGTTTTAGAATATGTGCATGCAATACATTATTGTTGGATTTACTGTACATGTAGAGACACATACTGTACATATGCAAGTCTTAGCATGTTGAATCAAGTTAAGTTGACACACTCACTGCTGTGGCCTGACAGGAAGGGCCATGCGTGAGAAAAGGAGGAAAGATGTCTTACTCTGGTACAGAAACACACGGTTGATCATGATAGAGCATGTTTAGTGCATGTTACACTAGCTATGATGCATTTTTACCGTTTTTAGTAAATGCTGTTTTAATACGTTTATATAAACTAGCACTTTCAAGGACAGATACAAAGAAATCAGATTTCTGAATCTGAAAAAGGTCTCTTATGCTCACCAAGGCTGCATTTATTTGATCAAAAATACAGTAAAAACACTAATATTTAGAAATATTATAATTATTTAAATTAACTCTTTTCTATTTTAATATTTTTTACAATGTAATTTATTTCTGAGATGACAGAGCTGAATTTTTGTATGTATCTCAATGTAATTAAAGTTATTTTAAAAATCTTAAAGTCCTGACAAACTTCAGAATTTAATTTAGTTTATTATACGTATTAAATTATGACTGTTTTGCCCCCCCCCACACAAAAATAAAACAATAATTGAAATTGTACAATTATAAAATGATAAAAAAATAAATATATATTGTCCCCTTTAATGCCACTGAGAGCTACTGAAGATTTGTAACACTCAATTCAACCAATTTCAGCACCATGAATAATGCTTCAGCACCACGGACAGCTCACACACTTCCCATAATTCTACTGGAATCTAATTCTAGAAGCAGAGTGGCCGGAGAATTCTAAAGCATCTCGCGTTGTACCGTCTTGCTGTGGAAAACAGCCCAGAGAGATGTCTAAAATAGCCTGGCATAATGCCCAGTTGTCCATCAAATAAGCCTGGACTGATGTTAGACAGAAGTGCATTGTGGGAGAATCAAGAGGAGGGAAGTGAGAGTACTAATTTTACCATCCAGATCCATGATAAACAAACATTCCCCCCAGAACAAACTCTGACCTGTGTGCCAAGAGATAGTGTAATTCCAGCGGTCACACTTACGGTAATAGCTGATGTCTTTACAGCTATGTGAGCACTCAAGATGCACATTGAATCGCATGTTAGGATGCATCATGATTCCTTTGGATTTGGGCTACATTCATATAGCAGCACAGTTGTCAGTCCTGTTTGGAATGATAAATGTGTTTTTTATGTTATTTCATACTTTTTAATGTTTCAAAAAAAGTTGAATTACCATTTATGCATTTGCTAGACACTTTTATCCAAAACGACTTGCATACATTCAAGATTTGTATTTGATGAGTTCATGCATTCCTTGGGAATCGAACCCATGACCTTGGTGTTGCTATTTATAAAAGTCAAGAACATTTGGAGAGCAAGTTCAGCAGATATATGCTGTTTTTAATGAACATGCAGTCGAAAACATGAAGTGCATGTTTCACAGGTTATTATCTGTTAAACAATATTGTTGTAGCTGTCAATCTCTCTGAGGTTATGAGAATTGCAGAATTGCGGTCATAGAGCAAGACAAAACCCCTGTTAAGTGTTTGAGGAGGAATAGGGAGTCTAAAATGTCAAAGAAATTAGGAAAAAAATGAAACACATATTTGTAGAACACATTCCTGGTCTTATTATACACAATTCATTAATCTTTTTTGTGACCTTAGATTGGAAACCTTTTTGAGTAAACGCACTTTGACCTTGAGAACAGTCTATTATAATTTTTCACTTTTTCTTTGTTTTTGCAATCCTTCATCAAAATTGAATTGTTCCACCTTTGAAATTACCTTAGCCAAATAGCTTTTTAAGCAGATGAATTTGAAGATGGCCATTTTGTTTATTTATTTATTTATATTTTTATTCGTAAAAGATCCGTTTATTCGTTCCACTTGGCTGCCATGTCATTTTGATTAATAGGCTAATAGTTATCCTCTGGTACATCTACAGTAATGACAGTTTTGTTTCCAAAACTTTTTTTGGATTAAAATAAGTAAATAAATTAATAAAAACAAAAATAATTCAATTTCAGAATTCCTGATTATTTTTTTCAAGGATCCCACTCTAACCAATGAATTTACATTTACTTTTCGAGTCGTCGGTGATTTACGGTATAAGGATTAAGAATAAAATATTTTTTATTACAATTTCTACCTAATAAAATATTTTAGAGCATGGCAAAAATAAATAAATAAATATAATTATTTAGATTTTCAATTGTTTTTGCTTATTTTGAAGCTTGTTGTGTCTTATTTTAAATAATGTTAAGCCATCTTGAGGCCCCCTGGTAAGAACTACTGACTTAAAGAATTTGATGATTGTTTACCAGCCCAAACAGACAGTGATCTATTGTACTAGACTAGTCCACTATTGCATGTATTTCGACACATGTTAGAAAATGTTGTCCTAGATCTCAAACATTGACTGTTTGAGTGCAGCTTTAGTTAATGGTTTGGCTGGAATTGTTGCAGAACTCAGGATTTGCATAATTAATGAAGACATTAATGAGCTTAAAGGTCAAGGAAACACTAAATACGAATGTGTTGAGTATAAATGATTTTAATCAGAGACCAGAGTCCAGTCTCTTTCTCTCTCTGTCTCTCTGTCTCTCTGTCTCTCTCTCTGTGTGTGTGTGTGTGTGTGTGTGTGCGCGCCACCTAATAAAAAGTCTTATGAAGCAAAAACACTTAACCAGAGTGCCGAGTACTCTGATTCAGTACATCAGTTAACCGGACTAAATTATTCAAACTTTAAACACGTGGAAGGAGAAATTGTGTCATTATCTGTAATTAACTTCTGTTTCTCTGTCTTTCCAGGCTAAGAAGCAGGATCTGCCGCGTGAGGAACAGGGTCCGTCCATCAAGAACCTGGACTTCTGGCCAAAACTGATCACGCTGATGGTGTCTGTTATAGATGAGGACAGAATGGCTTACACACCCATCATTAACCAGTGCGTATCACAACACACACATTGTAAAGCTATCCGAATGTATCATATTTTGCTGTATTTTTCCCAAACAAAAAAGAAAACAATATATTTGATATCTCAGTTGTTTCTCCTAGACAGCAATGAAATTAATAAATATAATTTCAATAAAGAGCTCAGCAATATCTCAATCTGTGCTCGGAATTTCAAAGACACCTTTGCAAACAAAAGTATGAACTCAACCATTTTTCATTAACTTCTTCAAAGGTTAAATGATCTGACAGAATGAATTCCTGCCAATTGATGAATCCGACTGTAGTGTTTAAATGAACGTATAAATAAAGCGATCAGGTTGATAAGTTGATGCGTTTTTATGTCACAAGCTTCTAATCAGAATTTATTTTTTAGACATGTTTATAGTAAAAATGACGGTGGCCCAGTAGTGCACAACACAACGCAATTTAGCCACAACACAACGAAATGAATCCACAACACAACGGAAATGAGCCACAACACAATGGAAATAAGCCACAACACAATGAAATAAAGCCACAACACAATGAAATAAAGCCACAACACAATGATATAAAGCCACAACACAACAAAATAAAGCCGCAACACAACGGAAATGCTCCTGACCACTAGAGGGCTCTTGGAGCACGATAAAGTTAGTTTTCCTGAAGTACATTTTAATTAATACAAATTATAAGTTTCAACAACTTGGAGGAATTGGCAGACGTTCCCTTAGGGATCATGTGCTGTGGTAGCGCGTCAAGGCATTCTGGAGTATAAATATGCAACTATAATGCATGTAGGTGATTTTGAATCACGAGATGACAAATTGGGTTTCGCTTAGAAAGCCTATCAACTTTGAGTATTACAAAACGAGCCAATGGCAAAGAAATGCCATGGGTCTGCAGAATTTGCATAGCATAACTCCGCCCCACCTCGTGGGTATATAAGGAAGTACGCTGGCAACACGCAGTTATGTTACTTGTTGAGGAGCCGAGACTGAACTCAGGCTGTTCCAGCGGTACAGCGAAAGTGGCAGGGAGATGAGGTTAAATGAGGGTTACATCTGTAACCGTGACGTTCCCTTTCGTAGTCACTACGAGCTACGTCGTGACAACGAATGGGGTTCCCAGTCTAATCATGCCAGCTTCTCGGCTGTCTTCCAGTACCCTGCGTATGTCTGAGCTCCCTGTCGTGAGACTAGCACGGACGAAGGACTCCTACTTCACACAGGAATACCAAGGTACACTGGGAAGCATATCTCAGTGGAAATATACAATTATTGGGGGGTATGCAATTAAGGATGTGGGGGGGGGGGACTTACAGAATACACATATGACCCGGAGGGATGCATATGGACGAACACTGGGGTGTCCACCCCACAGGGTGGAATATTTCAACCCCAGGGGTGGCAAGGTGGCTTGCCAAGGGAAAGACACATGCTCAGAGAAGCTTACAGTGAAAATACACATGTGGGGGTCACCGGAGGGGAACCATGCACACGGAGGCACCTGGCCGACGCGAAAGCTGCCACAGGCATAAACTCTGGCGTTGACGTCAACAGTGCTGGAGGAACTCAGGGCTTGTCGGGGAAGCTCACCTGAGGAAAATATCGCACTTATCCAGTCCAGGCGAGTAAGCGAAGACACCTGAGCAGAACCAGTTACCGGCTAGTTGAAGCGAGTACACGAGAGGATACTGGCTCCACTCGGAAATTGTAGAATCTCGCGAATGTTTTGGGTGTTGCCCAGTCTGCAGCTGTGCAGATGTCTGTTAGCGAAGCGCTGAGTGGAGTGTGCCTTCACACCAAGGGGTCACGGTTGACCTTGCTGCTGGTATGCCAAAGCAATGGCGTCCTCTATCTAGTGAGACAACCTTTGCTTGGAGAGAGCCTTTCCCTTTAGCTTTCCACCATAACAGACAAAGAGCTGGTCTAAGGTCCTGAAACACTGCGTTCTGTCTACGTAAGCACTGAGGGCATGTACTGGACAGAGCAGTGCCAAGGCTGGGTCTGCCTCCTCCAGGGCAGCAATTGCCGGTTCACCACCTGATCTCGAAAGGGAGTAGTGGGAACCTTGGGCACATATCCAGGCCGGGGTCTCAGGATCACGTGAGAAAAGGCCGGTCCGAATTCCAGGCACGCTTCGTCAGCGGAAAATGCGTGCAGGTCCCCTACCCTCTTAATGGAGGCCAATGCAACCAGGAGCGCTGTCTTAACTGACAGGAACTTAATCTCCACTGATTGCAGAGGCTCAAAGGGAGCACTCTGCAGGGCAGTTAGAACCACTGAGAGGTCCCAAGAGGGAACGAGAGGAGGGCGAGGAGGATTCAGTCTCCTCGCTTCTCTCAGGAACCTGATGATCAGATTGTGCTTTCCCACGGACTTACCTTCGACTGCGTTGTGATGTGCTGCGATAGCAGCAACATACACTTTCAGGGTGGAGGGAGACAGCCTTCGCTCCAACCCATCTTGCAGGAAGAAAAGCACGACACTGATCAAGCATTTTCTGGGGTCTTCTCAGTGAGAAGAGCACCAGTTGATGAAAAGGTTCCACTTCAAAACATAGGCATGTCTCGTGGACAATGCTCCAACGGAAGTGATGGTAGCCACCACCGCTTGTGGTAGGGTACTCAAACCTACATCGTCACATCCAGGAGCCACATGTGGAGGTTCCAACAATCGAGACGAGGGTGCCATAGGATGCCCCGTCTCTGAGAAAGAAGGTCCTTCCTTAGAGGAATTGGCCACGGAGGTGCTTTCGCAAGGAGTACAAGTTCGGAGAACCAGGTCTGTGTGGACCAATGAGGCATAACCAAAATGACCTCCGCCTCGTCCTCCCCGATCTTGCACAGGGTCTGTGCACAAGGCATTGTAGGGGTGCTTATGGTCGCAATGCCAGGTGGAGGCACTGTGGGGACACAGATGTGTTGCCACAGAACACTCCACGAGGGGAACCCCAGTGTACCGTTGGCCGCGGCCTCTGCGAGGGCAGAGAAGGCAGAAGAGGCCGCTGTTTTTGCCGAATTCTGTGTGTGTAAGGAAGATGTTACTGGACTTTTTCTCCTCTTTCGATCCATGTGGAGTGAAGAAAAATAGCACATACTGTGTTTGGGCTCTAATGATCTCTACACAACTAGAGCAACTGCAGTGTGTATTTTTTATTTATTTTTTTTACTTTTTTTAAAAATATTTTTTCACAAAACATAACAAAAAGAAAAAAAAACGTTATCTGGGACAAGTCATAGAATAATAAGAGTAATACAGAACTATACAGAACAATAAAAAAAAAAATATATATATATATATACATACACATACACACACATATACACACATACATACACATATATATATATATATATATATATATATACATTCATACACGCATACATACACATACATTCATACATTCTGTATATATACATTGCTGCACCTCATATGAATGTCCCCATCTCCACAAACATGATACAATAATATACAACCATATAATAATACAAAAATAATGTGTGTATATATATATTAAAACATTTATTGATTTGAGTATTCTTTAACCATATGCCACCTCTGATTAAAAAGGTCAGTTTTCAATTGTAATGATGCAGTCATTTTTTCCATCATATAAATCTGTTTTAGTTGTGTGTATTTATGCAGTGTGTATTTATGTGTAGGAGTGTGTGTGTGTTCCTGTTCAGAAGACTTAAAGCGTTAGTTCACACAAAAATGAAATATGGTGCCATATGGATTACTTTTTTTATGATGGATGGATTTGTATTTTTTGGACTTCAAAATGTATAGAACCATTCAGGGTATTTTATATAACTCAGATTACTGAACACTAAAGAACACTAAAATCTGAGAAAAAAATTACTTTGAGTGTTTTGATTTAATTTAATTTAATGTCAGTATTCACACTTTGTTTTTTCTGAATCTGAGAACAGTTGAGCCAAGTCACAGTCTAAGAAACAAACTCAGTTTTGACAAAATATGTTGTTCCTGTGATTTGTCTTTATATAGGGCAGAGCAGTGTTTTAGGTATCTTTAATATTTAGGATGAAATTCAGCATCAGAGTCACTTTTCTGCATGCAAGAGACAACACATATTGCAACATTATGTTGCAACAACAAACCAATCGCAGTGCAGTATGCAAATATTACAATGACATCATATTTTGATTTATGAAAATTCTATCAAGTCAGTGTGAGATTTTCAAACTTTTATCTTGCATTTCTTAAGATATAGGGTTTACAAAATCCAAAATCAGAAGGTACATTGACATGTATTCTAGAAAATAAAGTATGATTAAAGTTGTATAAGTTATTTGCAGACGTGTAATACAGAAGGTTACAGGTTTAGAATAAGCTCTGAGAAAGCAGTGAGCAAGAATGTTGAAGGAATATCAATACAGCGCTGCTTTGTTTAAACAGGCAGCAAAAACTGATTTATTAATTTGCTGTAGTCCAAATAGAACACGTGAACTCTCAACTAAATCAGGTTTTTGGAAATGGATTGGATTTCAGGTTTTCTTTATTAAAAATGCAACACGTTTGAAATATCAAGCTGCATCTGAATTCGCTCTTTCCCAATGTAATTATAATGATGTGCTTATGTATAAATATGTGAATTACAGTAAAGCCTCTAAAGCTGACACTATTGTTCAAAAGTTTGATGTTGGTTAGATTTTTCAAATATTATTGAAAGATGTCACCAAGGGCTGCATTTATTTGATCCAAAATACAGTAAAAACAGTAACATTCTAAAATGTTTCTATATATATTCTATTGTAATATATTTTAAGATATCAAAGCTGAATTTTCAGCATCATTACTCCAGTCTTGAATGTCACATGATCCTTCTAAAATCATTCTCTCAAGAAACATTTCAGATTATTATCAATGTTGAAAACGGTTGTGCTGCTTCATATTTTTGTGGAAACAGTGACACATTTTTGTCAGGATTCTTTGATTAATAGAAAGTTAAAAAGAACAGGTTTTATTTGAAAAATAAAGATTGTGTAACATTATAAAGGCCCTTAATGTCACCTTTGATCAACTGAATGCATCCTTTGTGAATACAAGTATGTATTTCTTAAAAACAAATCTTCCTGCCCACACTTTTGAATGGTAGTGAACTGAACCTCATGAGTTGAGAACAGAGAGAATTTGTGATGGTCATGAGCAGAGGTGAAATTTCTGATTTTCCATCCTCTCTTTCCACACTGACAGCATGCTAACTCCTTAAAGTCAACGTGACCCTGTTTACAAGTTCACTGTCTTATTATGAGCTGTTCATCGCTGTGTGCTGTTATACAGTAAGAAACTACGTTTGTCTTTATAACCTTTCATCAGAATAATAATGACATCCTCCGCCTTCTTCCCCACAACAGATAAAATCATGTTTGCACAATAAATCATGTAAAATGGTCTTTTAACGACGTTTCATGCTGAATTTAAGTCATAGCTACAGCAGCTGACTACATTATCTGAACAAATGGATCGAAAAATGACAGTCAGTCCTAAAAATGGAATTTTGTGCATTGTGAATAAAGTCTTAAATTCATCTTTTACAGCACTGAATCTCTCAGAGCAAAGAGCCACAGAGAGAGACGCTTAAATTAAGCATAGTAAATGACTTCAGTTAGGAGCACATCCCTTTCATCACTATTAGAGAGAGAGAGAGAAAGAGAGATAACAGTGAGGTTTTCTCTAGTTCATGATCATTCTGTGTTCATTGCATCCATATGTGTCCATTTCTGATAGCTCCTTCTGTCCATCCTAAGCAATTAAACCACGCCTAAATAGTGTTGAGCCTAGTCTAGATTGATCTGAGATTGCTTTTTAGCAGTGGGGGAAAGTAGAGAACTGATCACTTCACTCAGTGATATGGTATGGTGGCGGTTGCCATGGAAACAGCCTGTGTGATGGGTAGCACAGTGAAATTGGTGCCCATAAACAGAATGTGCTCACATGTGAAATGCACACATCTAAAATAGGACAGGACGCTTTTACAACCACTCCAAGACATAAAACAATACCAGACCTCTCGAGTTTCAGATCAAGACCAAAACATATTATCCAAGAACTGAAAACTAGAAAAAGTACATTATTTATGTATGTATTTATTTGTTTGTTTGTTTGTTTGCGGTCTTGAGATCTCTGATGGACTAATGAATTGCTGAGAAGATTGTTGTATGGTTGTAACAATGTCTGTTTTTATTTTATTTTAGGTTTCCGCAAGAGTTGAGTATGGGTAAAATTAGTGCTGAAATCATGTGGAACCTCTTCGCCATGGATATGAAGTACGCAATGGAGGGTGAGTAACTCCTGCTCCAGTTTTTACCATCTCTTTATGGGGTTGGTGGCATGGTTTTTGTCCTGATGTGGTTTCAGCTGAGTCAGTTTGGATCGGAGATCCAACTCACTTCGTATATCGATTCTTTTTGAGCAAAACTCAAGATGGCTTTACATCATGGTTGGACTGAGTGTCTGAGAAACATCTTAAGTGATGCAGGTGTTTTCTGTTCTTTCTGGAGGCTCTTTCATGTTTTTAAAGAGAAAAAATGGTTTGGTAACTTTGGTTGAAAACTGTTTTAGTTTTGTCATGCAGTCTACACGTCTACAAATAATATATATAACATTTTTTTTCCTCTTTTTTTTCCCCACCAAAACACTTTAATTTCGTTTTTTTTGTGACCATTGTTCGCCCTCTCTCTGGTGTTTTGGCTTCTGATTTTATTAATTATGTTCATAATCTGTGGGTTAGGATTGACTAATCTCTATGAACTAGTGTTGATATCTAAATGTGGGTGGCTGTATGTTAATGATTTATTGTGATGCCATAATCAATGATTTCTATAAATTATCTGGGTGGAATAAAAAGGAAGATTTTTATTGTAAAAATTAGAGTATGTCTTCATACTTCATCAAACTTATATTTGAAAAGTTCTGATACGACGATGTCTTGATGGAGTGTTTTAGAGGAAGCAGGTGAGAGTCTGGGGGACATAAATGAAATTGGATCATGGGAAGGTTTGAATATGTGTTTTATGGATGTTGTTTGTGACTCTGACAGCAGTAGGACAGTGTGGCATCTGTGTTTCATAGATATATTTGGAACAAACTCTCCAGGATTCAGATTCACCTGTGAAGTTTGATATGAACCACAGATGGTCTGCAGTCAAAGTCTGTGACACAAAAACAACACACAAAACTGCTCTTAAAAGTAAAAGATTAATGAATTGCAAGTTTATTCTGTCCTACACACACACAAATGCGCGCGTGCACACTTGACGGTAGAGCATTTAAAGGTCATTCCCTCGGATTGAATCTCACACATTTTCTGAACGTCTCAGTGAGGATATTGTTTTTTAAATAAAGCTAAGCGAACTACCTAACCCAAAACCATAGTCAACCTTTTAAATGTTTAGACTTTCATGAAGCCTGTATATAGAATACATATTCACAATGCTTTATAATGCACCTTTGGAATCATCTGTTTCTTTTCATAAAATTATTTACATTCATTAATTTAACAATTTCAGTCGTATCCGACTCTTGGTGATTCTATGGGGAATCTCTCTCCATAACGTGAGAGACTGTCAATTCATTTTCTTGCTGTTTATTTTTCCCCAACCCTCCCCTTTACATGGCTTGGGGCTCAGACACACAGATGATTTAGCATCTCCAATTTACATGTACTGTACCTATACTGCATGTTTTTGTATTGTGGGGAAAATCGGAAGAAACCCACACAGACACAGGGAGAACATGCAAACTTCACACAGAGAGGCTTCCTGTTATGCGCAATATATATATATATATATATATATATATATATATATATATATATATATATATTTATGTATATAGCAAAGCACCCCCTTAACAAGACTGGACCACCTCCATGTTTGAACTCCATGTTTTGCACAATTCATAATGTTACTCATTTAAATAATCTCCGCCCACTGAATACGCAAAAAAGGTGCTAGGCCTGTTTCAGCTGCGCTAGAGAAGACAGTGTTGTCGCTATGTCAAAGAGATGCTATGCCAAAACTCATTTGTTTGACCTTCCTAAGGCTGACAAACTTAGAGTGAATTAAATGTATTTTTAACACTGTTCCTAAACATTATAACCCACACGTTTATCTGTGTGCTGCACATTTGACGGAGAGCAGCTTCCAGAACCACAATACCAGTTACGCACAAAAGCTTCCCCTGAAATGGAGCAGTTCCCACTTTGTCGGGACAATCTGTCGTATGTCTTACATACTAATACAACTTCTAAGTACGTTTTATTATTTGTAGTTGCGTTTTCTATAAACATTTCCAATTATAAGTGTAACAAATTAGCTCTATGAAATATTAATAATCAATAATAACTTGTTATGATTAATTATGAATATTTGGGTCAGTTAATGGATTTAACTGATTTAACTTGATGTAGCTAAATTAATATTACAATCAATTATTAGATATTACAATCAGTTTTGATTATTCATTTATTCTAAGAAAAGGGTATCTTCCATGTTCACAGAAAAATAATAATTTCTTAGCATGTACAGTGCTTAGAGCATGTAACAAGATCAAGATCGTAAGAGACTTTGTCTGCAAGCAGCGAATGAGAACCAAATACAAATTGTGCACAAGTTTTATTAACTAAATCACAAACATAACTAAACTAAACAAAGACACATACATATATACACACATACATGCATAGGTAAAATGGTGAGTGATAGAATGGAACTGGAAGCAGGAAATGGAACTATGGAAAAGATCCATTTAACTGTGAAAAGAACCATCAGCTTATTATTTTCAGAGCACTTCATTGAATTGATACTTGCATTTTTAGGGCAGGGTACACAGTTCTTGAAGTTGTTGAAAATGAAAGTTGTCACTAGTTCCGTGAGTGTCACATGTTGAAGTTGCCATCGTTTTCTTCTCCGTTGGATGAAGAAGATATGATGAACTTGCATGGTTAGTTCGACTCTGTTCTGGTTGAAAGTTCTCTCTCTTCATGAGCACATGGCTGGTTGTGAGTCGAGGCCTGCTTGCCGGCCCTGGGCCGGAGAGGCCACACAGAGCACCCAGGAGAAGGGAGGAAGTCGGAAGAGTTGATGGTTGGAGTTGCGATGGACTTCTTCTACATTGAATGAGAAGTTGTGCCAAACTCCTTATGTTGTCCTAAATTCTGTTGTGGTTGAGAGAGTCCTCTCTCTCCTGAATGAGCACATGGCTGGTTGTGAGTCAAGGCCTACTGCCCTGGGGCCTGGTGCGGCCACTCAGGACAGCAACCCAAATGTACCAAGAAGGACCGGAGAACAAGAAGGAGCTGATCTTGTGATCAGTGATTTTTAAAGCGTGAAGATGTCACACGCTCTGGGGGTCTGTGGGTCAATAAGAAGAGTTTCCTTTGGAGGGAAATTTTTACGACCCATTGTTCTCTAGGAGGCATTTGAATATGTAATTTCATTGGGTGTTTAAGAGAAGAATCTTCACAATTCTTATAATACTAATGCGTCACAAAGCAAAATGTAATGTAAAATAACAAATGGGGGACAAAGTTTGGAGTTTATAGAGACCAAACTTGCCACACATGATTTTGGTTAACCATAGTTTGCAAAGTTTGAAACATTAACCCATTAGAGTTTACAAAAAACATAGGCCAAACCACATAAAAGGAAAATCATGAGATGGGAAAATTAGATACATGTTTATACAATCCTCAAGTGGATATATATATAGAATATATAGGATTAACATGGTTTATTTCTCCTCCTCAGTTAGAATTAAGAGAGAGTCATCACTCCCTGAACATTCCCTTTAGGTCGTAAAAGTCTTCTTATCAGTCTTACTGTGTCCCGTAACAGGACACCAGGTTCTGCCAGTGTGTTCGCTTCATTTGGGATGTTAGTTTCGGGGGAGTTTCATAGACCTTTGTTGGGAGAGTGAGTTTACTGGATTATTCATTAAATATAATTAATAATTAGTGTGTGTCTGATTGGTCCTGACGCTACATAACTTATATAACTTTTTTATTCTGTTTAAAATTTACTTTTACATATAACATTTTTGCTTTTGTAAATGTAACCAATTTTATTGTAATACATAAAAAATAAAAAAATAAAAATAAAAATAAATGAGGCAAGGGTGTACAGTTACATTCAAGCTGTTTTAAGGCAGGACAGATATCTGTCCTGCCTTAAAACAGCTTGAATGTAATTGTACACCCTTGCCTCATTTAGTTTTCGTAGTTCTATGAATATGCAAACTAGCCCCGCCTCCACTCACTTACACCAGCTCAGAGGTCCACTCGTTGAGGATCACACATTGCCCTAATTGGTTAGTTACAAGGTAGTTTGTGACGTCAGAAACACCAGCGATTTCAAACCGCGTTTTTGAGACTGTCTTTTGTTTACTGGAGATTTAAAGGAGAAAATACTCAGCAATGGTGTTGACTTATGAATTTGCATATGGTTTGTCTTAAAGCATATTAAAAACACCACATTGACATATAAACAACACTGAGTCTGAATCAGGTTTGAAATTGATGCCATCCTTAATATTTTTATCTGAGTAGAGCTTGTGGTTATGGTAAAGGGGCGTAACATTTCCCGAACATGCGTGTAAGTGGTGCCAATCACAACACCCTGGGCCACCTAACCAATCACAGCGCATTTTGTATTTCGGAAGGAGGGGCTTCATCGAAACCGCAACTAAACTATGTGTTCAGGACAGACTTGGGAGAGAGGAGCTGTAATAATGTAAAATATCAATCATCAAATCAAGCATGAAAGCATATTCTATTACACCCCAAAAGCAATATCAAGACTTTGTAATAGGGCATAATAGGACCACTTTGAGCCGAGTTCAGGATCAGTCATAGAATGTTCTTGAGTGGCCTGTACAGTCTTCAGATTTAAATCTCATTGGAAATATTTGGTGGAATTTGAAGAAAGCAGTGTTAACTTGAAAACCAAAGATTGTCAGTGATCTGGAAGCTTTTTCAAGCGAGGAATGGGCCAAGATTGCAGTAGAGAGGTGATAGAAGCTTCTAAGCACTTACAGGCAAGCGTTTATTGGAGGTAATAAAGAATGAAAGATTCTGCACAAAATTTGACATTTGGGGGTTGAATAATTATTCAACATTTTATTAAACATTACTTTTTTTGTTATTGGTGTTTTTGTGTAAGGTATTTTGCTGTTGTTGACAACTTTTTATTGTCTTTTTAAATATAGCTGCAGGTCATTTTGATGCTCCATTATCCAGTATGTTTTGACATAAGGCTACACATTTTTTTTTTCAGATGTTTGGTGTTTTTTCGTAATTAAATAATGATTTAAAAAAAAACATACTATATGCTCAATATCAATCTGTTTCACACAGTGAATTGCAGATATTACCAAAGACAAAAATGTACAATGATATTGTGTCTGCACATTCACACACACCGTTTATATGTTCTTAATGGAGGTGTGTGTGTCACAGCCTTTGACAACCATATGCTGGTTCACACACAATCCTTCAGTCTTTCACAGGTTACTGAACCATCTTTAGGTTGCCATAGGAATAAGGTGTCAAGATAATCTAAGGATTTCACCCCCCCCCCCCCACCCCCACACACAGAGATACACGTTTTGCTATCTTTGTGGTGACTTTCCATAGACATAATGATTTTTTTTTGTTTTACTGTACAAACCCTATATTGTATCTCCCTACACTAAGCTTACCCATCACAGAAAACTTTCAGAATTTTTACTTTTTCAAATAAGCATTTAGTATTAATCCATTTCCCTCGTGGGCCCCACAACGTAGGTGATCACAGGTTTTACTATACTATATGTAGGTTAAATGTGTACACACACACACACACACACACACACATTCTTGCGCAGCCCGCCTCATGGGGCCCACCAGTTTTTTTATGCGTTGTGGGATCCACCCTTTCCAGTGGTCCTACACTGCTGTAAAAAACAACATTAGATCTAAAAAAAAATCTCAATCATTAATACCACTTCAATTTGACAAATTTCTAAAGTTTTGTCGAAAAAGGTATTTGGCCCCTTGTGGGGACTGTTTCTAGGATTGCCGACTTGTGGGGTCCACCCACATACACACATAAATACCAAGTTTTTATATGTTAATGGGGCCCAAGGTCACTATCTGCAGCTGCTGACACCAGCCTTTATTATTACTCCCAGTTCCCTTATTTTGGACTAAAATAGTTATTTTTGTAATGAGTAATTATGTATATATGTGAAACTTTCCATCTGCCTTTACAGATTACAAGACATACGGCTTCAAAGACAGTTTTATGACAAAACTGAAATGACCAATTTTATTGTAACGACAGTTTATGCCACACAGTTGTCAGTCAATAAACTTTTTATGAAATGATTAAAACAAATGATTAATGTCTAGAGGTCTGTACAATCTGCACTCAATGTTTGAACAACATCAGCCTGAACTTTTATGTAAACCCAACAGTTTCTCTTATATAGGCATTGACCCATGGAGTGATGTGGGGCACGCAGTGGGGGATGGGCGCCTGGGCAAACGACTACCTGAGAGAAAATGCGCGTTTTTTTTTTTTTTGCTTCTTGTGAAACACTCCTGGATAATATTTTGCCATTAGTAAAAGTAGTTAAGGCTTAATGTATGCTTAATATGAAATAGATTTATATATTTATGTTTTTATTTGATTAGTTTTAGTTTAGTTATAAAAGAAAACGGCATAATAAAATGAGCCCTTATGCTATAGCCTACAAACGTAATTTTACAGAGAAAATGATTTAAAAGAAATTAGAAATCATGGAGTAAGTTAAGACATTTTTTTTAATATATATTTTGTGGTCAGGCATAGACTTAAGATATCAGATTAAATTAATTGCTGAGTTACTTGATTGGAACTTGTTGTATTAAAATGAAAACATCAAGTTAAGTCAAAGAGTAACCGTTTCAAGTCAGTTTAATGTGATCAAAATGAATGGTTTAAACAAAGTGAACATCAAAAAATTATTTTTTTGAGTGTACACCCATCAAACATCCATCATCTATCCTACATATATCCATCTCTCGAACATCCATCCAACATCCATCAAATGAAAAATAAAATTAAATAAGAACTGTGAAATGTGTATATTTGTAGGCCACTGGACAGCCATAAAACCTGAGCAAACCCCTAAAACAACAACAAGGTTACAACAGATCCTACCTCTAATGTTTTGGTTTTACCTCAGTTCCATTAGGTGCTTTCACACTAGACTTTTCTTCTCAGGGCTGTAATGCGATTTTTAACATAATATTTAACTGCTTTCCAGTCTCTGTTTCTGAGAGCTTGAGGTTCTGCAGTAATACAGCGTTGACAGTCTTCTTTACCAGGAACTTGATTCATTACAATAAATCTCCTCAAATGTGTGTCCACGGCAGCACACTCGTCTGGGGTCCAGCTTCTTTTGACGGCCGTTTGTTTTCCTATGTAGGCAAAAACACAAAACATTGTAGGTTTTCTTTTATAAAGAAATACTTAACCCTGTAAGACCCACTGTTTCAGAATTACATAAATTGTGGTTATTCCCCAAAACCCCTTTTGCCTTTTTTTTTTGTTGTTTGTTTGTTTATACAACCACATCAATATGATCTGTGGGTCCTACATTTTATTCCCACCATGTAATTGGATCCCTTAAGTCAAGAAGTGACACATCCAACAACTTTCTGATCAAGCAACATCCCTTTGATTTACTGGACTGGATTCATCTTCAAGTAAGTAAAATGCTTGGGATATGTTTTTCTGTGTTTATTACAGTGTCTAGAACAAGGACATTTACAGTAAATGTTGAAAATATGCCCTACATTTTGTTTAGAGCTTGTTTTATAAATAATTTTACAATTTTACAATAATTTATAAGCAATATTACAATGTTGGATGAGAGTGGCAGTCATAATTGATTGCCCTGTATTTAAGAGGAACATCTTGAGGGGAACTTAAATGAAAATGTTCACAACAAATTATACATGATTTAAACATTATACCCTTTAGCTTTATATCGGATTACATATTCTATACTGTATTAGAGACTTAAGTTGAAAGATATATTGCCATATCTAAACATTATAATTTGCTATCACATTCTGCAGGACTTTCTAAAAAAGAAATTCTGTTTGTGCAAATCTGCCCTTTCTTAGTCTACTGATAAACAAAATGTTCTTATCAATTTATAGTCAAAGTGCTTATGATCATTAGGCCAATAACCTTTATTTAACCAGGTCTGTCCCATTGAGATCCAAGATCTCTTTTGTAAGAGACACCTGGCCAATCCTCCAAGTTGTGCGGGATGCTCCTGGTGCTTTGTTCTGGCACAGGTGTAAATGTTCATCACTGTTAGATTTTGTTTTAAACTGGACGCTGAATGCATTCCTGTAAGGATTACAATCACAGTCTACTATAGGTGAGCCATCCGGTATAATGTGACCGGTGAGATGTGTGAATAGGCTGCTTCAGTCATAATGAGGCATGTGTGCTATTTGTATATACAAATGTACATTTGTTTTAATTTTATCTTTTTCATTTCAGAATGCCACCAGCAAAGGACAAATCCTCAGTACAATGTGCACAATGTAATTACCATCATCCAAAAAGGAGAAAGTGATGTGGACATAGATTTTGACGACACTTATGCAAGTGATGAAGAATCAGATATTGAGGTCTCTGTGTACCAAGAAAACCAAGAACCTACCGATTGTACGGCTAATGTGAATATTGAGCCCGGGCAATCAAAGAAAAACATCATGCCACATGACAGACGTCACTGATTTTTCTGGTCAAGCTCTCACAGATGATGTCACCTACCTCCACACACCATTGCAATACTTCCAAAAGTTTGTTTTAGAAGATTTGGTTCAAGCTCTGGCAACAAATACGAATGAGTACAGCTTTCAAAATGACGAAAGATCAGTCAACACTAATACAAAAGAAATACAGGCAGCATTGGGCATGTACCTGAGGATGGAACATTACATTTTGTAAACAATTCAACCATTCCAGAGACTGAAAAGAGGGACAAACTCGGGAAACTCAGACCACAGCTTGATTCACTCAGAGAAAACTGTCTGCAGGTGGTACCAGAAGAGCACATTCCATGGACAAGATGATGATACCCTTCAACGGGAAGTTCAGTAGCATCAAGAAGTATATGCAAGGTAAGTATATGCATGGGACTTTAAAGTATGGGTGAAAGCTGGAATCTCTAGCATGATGCTTGACTTTGATGTTTACCAAGGGAGCAACAATGAAGTACGAGTCAAATCTAAACTTGGATTGTCAGGTGATGTAATGAAGCTTGCCTCCACATTTCCAAAGGGTCAACACAACAAGATCTAGGCAGACAACTACTTCACCTCCGTTCCACTGGTAGTGAAGCTCCTTGAGCAAGGAATACATTATGTGGGAACAGCCAGGCAAGTGCATCTACCTAACTGTAATCTTTACATGTGAAGAGCTTGAAGAAGAAGGGCAGAGGAAGCTTTGACCACAGAGTGGAGGGGAAACAACATTTGTGCTGTCAAATGGTATGACAACAGGGCGGTGACACTTGTGTCATCCTTCGCTGGACCAGAACCTGTTCAGGAGATTCAAGACTGGGACAAAGCCGCCAAAACCTACATTGACCTTAGAAAGGCTTCCATTGTGGGCATCTACAATAAATACATGGGAGGTGTGGATTTGTTGGACTCATTTACAGCAAAACACAAGTATGCACTGAAATCCTGGTGGTGGTACATGTGCATCTTCTGGCACACAATCACCCTTACAGTGGCCAACGCCTGGCTCCTCTACAAGCAGCACAGCCTATGCTCTCAGGATGCCAAAGAATGAGAAAGTTCCAAGCACAGCTGGCTTCCTCTCTCATTGCGGCAATGATCTATTTGTGCCATTTACCTTGTTTGTGATAAATCAGACTGGTATTTGAGATGTACATAAATTTAGACATTTGTTCTTTATATTCTAATCTGGTGGACGGAACACTGAAAACGCCAAAGAGAGGACGGCCATCTTCAATCAACAAGAGCCCAGAGACAGGAGCCCCCTGAATGGTGGAAAGAGACCACACATGGATGATGGAAGTCCAAAGGCTCCCTCTTCTAAAAAGTCACGCAAACCACCGCCCATGGATGTGCGCATGACCAAACTGGACATTTCCCCCTGAAGACAAAGAGAGGGCACTGCAGACATTGCAGTAAAGGGTACACCAATACCCAATGCAGCAAGTGTGATGTCCACCTCTGTTTTTCAGAGGACAGGAACCGTTTCTGGGATTACCACTATAAGTAAAGGTGGACTTCACACCAAGCACACAGATTTCAGTGGAGAGCGAGAGAACACTGCAGACGTTGCACTGTTAACAATGTAAATAAATAAAGTTCTTATTTGTTGGAATAAACAACTCTTCATAATAACATGACTGAGATTATTATTCATTTTATACACTGGTTTGGTAAAAACAAAAACACTGCAAATTAATCCTTAATTATGCAGCTTGATGGGCACCTCTTCAGACCTAACGTGCTACGCAGCTACGTGGATGTACTCTCTTGTGATTGGCCAGAGTGATCACGAGTCTCCAGGTGTTTGGGTCTCGTTGCTGAAAGAGTGCATGAAGCGGTGGAAAAACCTTTTTCTTTGTGTGTTGTATTTATTAAACTGAGTGATTTGCAGTGGCTCATTGTACTTCTGACGGCATTACATTAAAATTCTGGAAAAGAAACTGCAACAGGATGCTTTTACCCAACACTCGAGTATAAACACACACACTCTCACTCAGAGCAATTTTATTCTTTCTTGCATTTCACAAAATAATAATAATAATAATAATAATAATAAAAACAATAATTATGATAATATTTTCTATTTATAAGGCACTTTTAAAAGGTCATTTAATAAAGTCAGCTGCATGTGGAGGCTTAATGAGACTTGGATGAAGGAACACTAGCAGTTAGGAGGTATTTAAGGTGATTGGAGGTTGTTCGAGTTTTTTAACTGGTCACTGTACACCTCTGTTGTTGGAGGAAATGCAAGCATTTTTCCTGAGTAACTCCATAAAGTGTTAATGCCAGTCTTTCCCCAACCCTAACAACCTGCAACAATGCAGGCTCACAAGGTCTGTTCCTGCAACAGCTTCTTTCAAGTCACTGTCAGGCTTGTGGCACCGGACAGTAAGGAGGGACAGACATATTTCAAGTGTTGAGTCAAGGAAGCAAAGTAAAAGCCCTAAAAAAATAAATGAGCAACTCTGGCCCAAAAGAGAGAGCAAGCCCCAAAGCTTACCTCTCTTTTTTGCAGACACACTCCGGTTTTGGACTTGTGATGTGGAGGGACATTCTTGCAGGGATGACATGCTGACCTCATCTTCTGACCCCTCTTCTCTTGGCATACTGACATCTGGACAAAGAAATAACTTTATTGTAGTATACACAACATGAAATATGTAATAATAATAATAATTCATTACATTTATATAGCGCTTTTCTAGGCACTCAAAGCGCTTCACATGGAAGGGGGAATCTCCTCAACCACCACCAATGTGCAGCATCCACTTGGATGATGTGACGGCAGCCATAGTGCGCCAGAACGCTCACCACACACCAGCTTACTGGTGGAGAGGAGACAGAGTGATGAAACCAATCAGTGTATATATATATATATATATATGGGGATGATTAGGAGGCCATGATGGACAGAGGCCACTGGGCAAATTTGGCCAGGATGCCGGGGTTACACCCCTACTCTTTCGAAAGACATCCTGGGATTTTTAATGACCACAGAGAGTCAGGACCTTGGTTTAACGTCTCATCCGAAGGACGGTGCTCTTTGACAGTATAGTGTCCCCGTCACTATACTGGGGCGTTAGGACCCACACAGACCACAGGGTGAGCGCCCCCTGCTGGCCTCACTAACACCTCTTCCAGCAGCAAACCTGGTTTTCTCAGAAGGTCTCCCATCCAGGTACTAACCAGGCTCAGCCCTGCTAATAGCCGTCAGTACAGTGATTGTGTTATTTATAAAATAATTTAGTATATTCAATTCAATTCAGTTTATTTATATAGCGCCGATTCACAACAGATGTCGTCTCGAGGCACTTAACAAGAAGTCAGTATATGGGATTTGTGTCTCTTACAGACACCTTATCCAGATGTTCTGTAGTGACAGGGACGTGTTGGAGTAGCTGTGCTATCCCTGTATGAAGTCCGTGCCGAGAGATTAGAGCAACCTATAAGCAATAGGTGGGTTCACGCTAACCACAAAATGAATGCTACTTGTAATTTCAGGCAGTACTGAAGCAGTGTTCAGTTTTAAAACTGGGGTTGTGTTTGACTGATTGCGCAGCCTCTGCATCAGACAGGTCTCCTGACAGAGTTGCAGGAGAAAGAGGTGGGTAGGACAAAGAAGGGAGATGGAGTTGTTGATGTTCAATTTTTTGCCAAGTGCTGTGTGAAATGCACGAAAGGTAAGAATTGCGTTCAAGCTCACCGGTTGAAGACACTTCCTGGTTCCTACTTTGTGATGTGGAGGTACATTCTTGTGTGGATGATATGATCTCATCGTCTGACCCATCATCTCTTAGCATACTGACATCTGGAGAGGGAAATAACTTATGAATACAATACACAAAATATCTAAAACGGATCATTTAGAATCAATTTAGAAACATCGTATACACATACCTTCAATATCCTCAGCTAAAGGTCCCTCCATGTCAATGGTCTCTAAAATGACAATTGATAAAAAATTGAGATTGGAAAGCTGAAACTATGGGCAATCTGCAAGAGTATACAACAGTAGTATTATCTCTCATCCCGTCACTATTACTGCCCTATGCTTTACATTGTAAATAGTTGTTTTCTGAATGCAGAAGACTAAATGTCATATATTGTGCCTTCAAGAATATAAAGTTAATTACCATTCACATCGACTTTTATTTCATCGAGGCTCTTTCCTTTGTAATGTCCTAGGCGTCCTTGTTCCATTGCGAGGAGGACTTTACTTACTTTGGCTAATTGGAGGGTGCTTTCTGGGAGCCTGTAGTGTTTCCTGTGAACAGCGATATTATGACCAAGGAAGTCTGCCAACTGGTCGAGCTCAGTGGTTTTGAGGTTCAAAACAGTAGACAGGGTAGCAATATGTTTCCTCAGTTGAATTGATGTTAGCGCTTGAGGATTTTTTATGTCACCACATTCACTGACAAATTGCCTCATGCAGTCACAAGCCCTGAGGTAATGGGCAGATTGTGGCAATGCAAACAGATATTCATTGTCCTTCAGCACCCCACATACTTCTCTGCACTCAGTAAGAGCATCAAGTGATTCTCTCATTAATGGGGTTAGAAGAACTGGAACCTTCCTTCCTCTTTTTCCAACAATTGCTATTCGCACGAAATGCCTGCAGAGCTTCTGCTCAAGCGGTGTGAGGGCCAAATTTACATCTCCCTGTTCCTCTGACGTGTTCTTCGATAAGTATGCAGACAGGTGCATTCGGGACACTTCACCTGCTCTCCGCCGATTAAAAAGCATAACTTGAGTCAACGTTACTTTTGCAAGTTCCTTCCAATTTGTGGATGAACGATGTTCTTTTAAATCTTTGAGATGTTGCTGCTGTTTTTCTTCTAGATAGCAATGTAGCTTTTGGATATCTTGTGTAAGAGGTAAAAGTTGCGGTGCATTCCATTTGGCCCGGTTAAGCTGGGTTAATGCCTGGCCTGCAATATCAAACCTCCAACTCTCTAAATACAACTGTGCGAACTCCTCAGCATCTTTAATGGTTTCTTTATCTCTCTTTTTCAGTCCTTCGGACTTGATAAACATAGCCAACGAATGCAGGCTGTGTCCTACCTTGCGTGCAAGAGAGGGACATTGGTATATCCCAGTTTCCTCACTGAATCCAGATAGGTTCTTTGCAGCTCTGACAACCTGTGAGTACTGTTCAGGTTTGATGAGTTCTTGGATGGTCTTCACACGTGTGATTTTTTTAGCTTCCAATAAAAGCCTGCCAAGTTCTCGCAGTTTTTGGCGTATATACTGGTGTTGACTGACTATCTTCTCATTCTTTTTGAACAACCTGAACCCATAATTGAGGATGCAGTTGTCTCCTTTAATTGCAACTGCAATCTTGTCCTGAATCATTACACTCAAGAACTTCCAATACGCGTCTGTATATTCTGATGGAGAAGGTTCAGCGAAAGCACACAATGCCTGAACTCTATTTTTACCTGGTTTAGCATTTTTGGGTTTGAAGCTGCAGACCTTGAAATGCCGCCACATCGCTCTTCTTGAGAACAACCCATAGCAATGAATGCAATGTGCAAATTTATGTCCGTCTGATTTTTTTACTGGTTGTTTACATGGGATTAGTTTTCCTTTTTTTGTTTCCAAAACATGACTGTTGTGCTCGAAGTTTCCCTTATTTCGTATGTAGTCCAAATGTAGTTTTCTTTCCTTTGAGTTTTTTGGTAAACTGAATGCTTTCGCAACATCTGATTCATCTTGGTGTTTACGCCACAAGTGTCTTGACATTTTCTGGACAAACTTCCTGCAATAAAAGCAGAAATGTTTCTTGTTATAGCTTCTGGATCCGTCATCTTTCTTTAAAGTTGAACTGACAATCATATGCTGCTCTTCTTCCAGGGGCACTGAAACACTGTTTTCAGAATATGTTGCAATTTCCTTTTCATTCCCATCAACTCTGCTATTTGGAAATCTTTGTGTGGGATCATGACATCTTTCCAAAAGTCTTCTCTGGCTAAAGTCAAATTGGCTATGACTAGAGGACTCGCTTCCACTCTCTCTGGAGGATCTACTTCCACTCTCCCTGGGCTTAGACTTGCTCTGTCTGGATGACTCGCTTCCACTCTCTCGTGAGGATCTACTTCCACTCTCCCTGGGCTTAGACTTGCTCTGTCTGGATGACTCGCTTCCACTCTCTCGTGAGGATCTACTTCCACTCTCCCTGGGCTTAGACTTGCTCTGTCTGGATGACTCGCTTCCACTCTCTCGTGAGGATCTACTTCCACTCTCCCTGGGCTTAGACTTACTCTGTCTGGATGACTTGCTTCCACTCTCTCTGGAGGATCTACTTCCACTCTCCCTGGGCTTAAACTTGCTCTGTCTGGAGGACTCGCTTCCACTCTCTCTGGAGGATCTACTTCCACTCTCCCTGGGCTTAAACTTGCTCTGTCTGGAGGACTCGCTTCCACTCTCTCGGGAGGATGACCTTCTTTCTCTGGGCCTAAACTTGCTCTGACTGGATGATGCACCTTTCTTCTTTTTTTCCTTTTCCAGGGTTAATTCCATACTGCTATCACTCTCTGTGCTTTCATCCCTGGGATTTGGAATATACTCCTCTTCGCTACCTAAGTTTGAGTCATCCGATTCCATGAGATTCATCTGAATCTTTAAAAACAAACACACATCTGTTAATACCTATTTTTGCAACATTACATTTAAAAAACCTGAGTATACTGATTGAACAGGGTCAGGATACTAGATGAAGAAAAATCTGTATGGACCATTTTCAGTACAAGTAAATTTACAAATTAGAAGAATCCCCATTAGACTCACTAGCAAGAGCAACTGCCCAGCCCAGCCCAGCCCTAGCCCCAGCCCCAGCCCCAGCCCCCCCAAAAAAGACTTACGGGACGGCAAGACCTTCTTCTCAGCTTCTGTGAAACCCTTTCAGGCTTAAAATAAGGAGTCTCCTCTGCGCTGTCACTACTTGAATCATGGAGACCGTGGGTAAAATCTTGAACTCTATCCATCTGCAAAAAGGGAGACATGGAGATATTTTGCTGTACGATTGCTGTATTTTTAATTGATAGGGAGACCATTCAGAGGTTGTCAGGTGAGCTAGACACCTATGAAAATTATTGACCAATATTACCCCTCCATCGACCTGCTGAGGCCCATGTCCAAACTGCCTTCCAGGTGGAGTAAACGTTGACAAAATTATGAAAAAAAGTAACATTTCAGTTTTCATGCATTTGATTGTTAAATTTAATGACTTCACAAGAATGATTCATCATAATGATATAGTGTAATTCCTGTAGACATGGAACTACTCCAGAGAGAGGGATAGATTAGTCAATTTTCCGAAGTGTCTTCCTCACCTCACAATTGTCTCCCTATCACTTAAAAATCAGCAATTAGTCAGAAAAGAAAAGAAGAGTTGAGCTTCTCTAATAAATGATTACTGATCGATTGTTGGTGATCTCTATTTAATTGATAATTAATGCATCAGGTGAGGCGGAGGACTCGACCAGATTTTGGCAACAGAGACCGGCCACTGGGCACGTTGTATCTTTTTTTTTTTTTTTTTTAAACACACCTGAGCGCTGATCACTGGACATCACTCCTGCAGGTGTTTATGCCAGTCCAATCGATTCAATTTCAAATGAGTCCATTTAAATTCAGATTTTAAAATCAATTGTTAAAAACAATCGATTCAGGTTCAAAGTGAATGATTCCCATTCAAATATAAAATAATTCAAAATTCAAAAAAATTATCACATAAGCAAGTTAATTATATTGTTAAAATGTGTTTTGGGGCTTACCAGAATGCTTTTTGTGCATCTCAGCCGTGGAACAAGTTCATCATCCGATTCATTGTTGGAATGGTTGCTTGAAGAAGCCTCATTACAAGTTTCTTTCACAACAGTTTCATCTGAATTGTACAAATGATCTGAAACATCTGGGCCAATATCATTCTGCCCTATAATAACATCCAGGTGTGGGGTGGGGGGTTCGTTTTCCATACCATCCTCATCAGTTTCATCACTATCTGGATAATCAACCAGTGAAAATCCTTGGACAGTAAATACCTAAAAATAAACAAAAATGTATTAAGTATAGAATTAGAAAGGTTGGCCAAAGAAACATGGCATGGTCTGACTAAAAATCTGAATCCAGAAATGTAAACATCAGCCCTTTTAGACAGTGTAGAATTATAAATGTTAAAATCAGAGTACAGTTATACTATAGTATTACAATACTATCATATAGTTGCCAGAGGAAGACCATTTGGATCCCCACGTTGGTAACACCTTAATTGAAAGGGTGTGCATAAGACTGACATGACACTGTCATAAACATGACATAACACCTGTCATGAACATGAAGGAGTCTTTATGACTTTTGTCATTAAGTGTCATTCGGTAAATTATGACACTTTTTATGCAAAGTGTGTGACATTACTTGGCCTTTAACAGCCAATATAAAGCCACATAAGCATTGGTCCACTTTAGTAATAGAACACCACCACACACATGGCAGCATAGATGACTGTGTTTGAAAGTACTTTTACCTGTGAGCAGGTCTGATCTGGGTTTGGTCCATCATTTAGCATCTGAGGAACAGGGCTGGTCTCATTCTCTACTGCTGCAGCAGGAGTCTGAAGGCCTTTCACCTGAAATAGACAGACAAGAAGACACTCAGAACTGTATGAAGAGACATTCACAGGCTAATAAGGTCATCTAATGGTGAAACAGCACTGAACTTCATGGACTAAAAAGCAGCTCACGTCTATTCCAGGAGTTTGCGGTGGATCAAATGAAAATATTTCTTTAAAACACCTGACAGCTCAGATACAGTATACAATTACGAATGTTAAAATCATAGTTGAGGTCATGTCAGGTGTTGCTATAGTGCATTAAAAACACTTACAGTAAGAACTGGACGGAAGGGCCCCACAAGGGTCTGACTATAGACATATGAGTGTGTAAAGGAGAGACTAGAGATGTATTTGGAAGATGGAAGGAAGGACCCCATAAGGACATGACTGGAAACATGACGGTGTGTGTGACATTACCTGGCCTTTAACAGCCAATATAAAGCCACATAAGCATTGGCCCACTTTAGTAATAGAACACCACCACACACATGGCAGCATAGATGACTGTGTTTGAAAGTACTCTTACCTGTGAGCAGGTCTGATCTGGGTTTGGTCCATCATTTAGCATCTGAGGAACAGGGCTGGTCTCATTCTCTACTGCTGCAGCAGGAGTCTGAAGGCCTTTCACCTGAAATAGACAGACAAGAAGACACTCAGAACTGTATGAAGAGACATTCACAGGCTAATAAGGTCATCTAATGGTGAAACAGCACTGAACTTCATGGACTAAAAAGCAGCTCACGTCTATTCCAGGAGTTTGCGGTGGATCAAATGAAAATATTTCTTTAAAACACCTAACAGCTCAGATACAGTATACAATTACGAATGTTAAAATCATAGTTGAGGTCACGTCAGGTGTTGCTATAGTGCATTAAAACACTTACAGTAAGAACTGGACGGAAGGGCCCCACAAGGGTCTGACTATAGACATATGAGTGTGTAAAGGAGAGACTAGAGATGTATTTGGAAGATGGAAGGAAGGACCCCATAAGGACATGACTGGAAACATGACGGTGTGTGTGACATTACCTGGCCTTTAACAGCCAATATAAAGCCACATAAGCATTGGCCCACTTTAGTAATAGAACACCACCACACACATGGCAGCATAGATGACTGTGTTTGAAAGTACTCTTACCTGTGAGCAGGTCTGATCTGGGTTTGGTCCATCATTTAGCATCTGAGGAACAGGGCTGGTCTCATTCTCTACTGCTGCAGCAGGAGTCTGAAGGCCTTTCACCTGAAATAGACAGACAAGAAGACACTCAGAACTGTATGAAGAGACATTCACAGGCTAATAAGGTCATCTAATGGTGAAACAGCACTGAACTTCATGGACTAAAAAGCAGCTCACGTCTATTCCAGGAGTTTGCGGTGGATCAAATGAAAATATTTCTTTAAAACACCTAACAGCTCAGATACAGTATACAATTACGAATGTTAAAATCATAGTTGAGGTCACGTCAGGTGTTGCTATAGTGCATTAAAACACTTACAGTAAGAACTGGACGGAAGGGCCCCACAAGGGTCTGACTATAGACATATGAGTGTGTAAAGGAGAGACTAGAGATGTATTTGGAAGATGGAAGGAAGGACCCCATAAGGACATGACTGGAAACATGACGGTGTGTGTGACATTACCTGGCCTTTAACAGCCAATATAAAGCCACATAAGCATTGGCCCACTTTAGTAATAGAACACCACCACACACATGGCAGCATAGATGACTGTGTTTGAAAGTACTCTTACCTGTGAGCAGGTCTGATCTGGGTTTGGTCCATCATTTAGCATCTGAGGAACAGGGCTGGTCTCATTCTCTACTGCTGCAGCAGGAGTCTGAAGGCCTTTCACCTGAAATAGACAGACAAGAAGACACTCAGAACTGTATGAAGAGACATTCACAGGCTAATAAGGTCATCTAATGGTGAAACAGCACTGAACTTCATGGACTAAAAAGCAGCTCACGTCTATTCCAGGAGTTTGCGGTGGATCAAATGAAAATATTTCTTTAAAACACCTGACAGCTCAGATACAGTATACAATTACGAATGTTAAAATCATAGTTGAGGTCATGTCAGGTGTTGCTATAGTGCATTAAAAACACTTACAGTAAGAACTGGACGGAAGGGCCCCACAAGGGTCTGACTATAGACATATGAGTGTGTAAAGGAGAGACTAGAGATGTATTTGGAAGATGGAAGGAAGGACCCCATAAGGACATGACTGGAAACATGACGGTGTGTGTGACATTACCTGGCCTTTAACAGCCAATATAAAGCCACATAAGCATTGGCCCACTTTAGTAATAGAACACCACCACACACATGGCAGCATAGATGACTGTGTTTGAAAGTACTTTTACCTGTGAGCAGGTCTGATCTGGGTTTGGTCCATCATTTAGCATCTGAGGAACAGGGCTGGTCTCATTCTCTACTGCTGCAGCAGGAGTCTGAAGGCCTTTCACCTGAAATAGACAGACAAGAAGACACTCAGAACTGTATGAAGAGACATTCACAGGCTAATAAGGTCATCTAATGGTGAAACAGCACTGAACTTCATGGACTAAAAAGCAGCTCACGTCTATTCCAGGAGTTTGCGGTGGATCAAATGAAAATATTTCTTTAAAACACCTGACAGCTCAGATACAGTATACAATTACGAATGTTAAAATCATAGTTGAGGTCATGTCAGGTGTTGCTATAGTGCATTAAAAACACTTACAGTAAGAACTGGACGGAAGGGCCCCACAAGGGTCTGACTATAGACATATGAGTGTGTAAAGGAGAGACTAGAGATGTATTTGGAAGATGGAAGGAAGGACCCCATAAGGACATGACTGGAAACATGACGGTGTGTGTGACATTACCTGGCCTTTAACAGCCAATATAAAGCCACATAAGCATTGGCCCACTTTAGTAATAGAACACCACCACACACATGGCAGCATAGATGACTGTGTTTGAAAGTACTTTTACCTGTGAGCAGGTCTGATCTGGGTTTGGTCCATCATTTAGCATCTGAGGAACAGGGCTGGTCTCATTCTCTACTGCTGCAGCAGGAGCTTGGGTTTTTTTCAACTGATTTGCAGATAAAGATGATCTCATTTTAACACACATCAAAAATCAAAGATTAAATGCATTTCCATAGACAGTCAAGAGTAATATTGGAAACATGGTTAATATTGGAGAAATACAAATTTTCTTTTGCAAAAAAAAAAAATCTCTATACTTAATCTAACCAACTCACCTTACTGCGCCAAGGCCATTTTGAATCACCATAGTTGTAATCAATTTCATCTCCTTTTTCTATTTTCTTCAGAGAAAATAGGCACAAATGTGGTTTGTTGTCAACTATGATTTTTTTCATAACGCAATTCGGATTTTGGTGGTTGTCGTTGACCAATCGTCCTAGAGAAAAATCATCTTGCGATGCATCCAGGCTGAAAAGTATCAGAAAAATGGTAATAGTTTTACATCTTTTTAAAAGTTTTATTGAAAGAGTTATTTTCAAAAGAATTTAAGAGTATTTGTGCTTAATTCATTCATCAAGTATTAAACCCTTGTTTCAGAGTTAACTCGGAATTTCTATAAATCAATAAAAAACATCCATCTTTCAATGTTTACCATAAGTGATGATTCTGCCACTGAAAGTCAAAGAGAAATGTGCTTTCAATCTCTGAGTATTTTCTTGACTTGCTTTCCTCCTGTGTGAGGAGTTTACCCCTGTACTCCAACACGAAGTCCCCGGGTTCAATGGGTTGTGTGGCAAACACTCCTCTTCCTACAATAATATATAATAATTAAACATTTCATTCTGGGACTCAAAAAGAGATACTACAGTATTTTAAAAGTGAGGATGACGTTCTTGCGTCTAGTCAGTGTATATTACCTGCAGACAATGATCACCCAGTTGTGATACACACTCTACAGGTAAAGTGCTTTTTTGATCAGACTTTGTGGCCAAAAAATATTTTTAATGCAGACCCGTCCACATCAATGCATCACTGAGGTCCTGTCTATGCTCTGTTCGGTTTCCTTAAAGGAGTCATGACCTATAATTTTCACTTTTCCACGAGAATCAATAGCTGCGTTTCCACTGTCGGGCCAGTGCGAGCCAGGGCTTTAAACGGGCCGAGCCGGGCTAATGGCCTCGGGCCAGGAGCACCGGTGTGGTGAAGAGATGAGTCACCCTGAAGAGATGGGTCCCACCTTAGGACCCAAGCGATCGGATTGGTTCAAAGCTAGTTTTATGTGTAATCGCTTTAGTGCCTGGTTACAAGTTAGAGAAAATCACTTTATTATAAGAGACGTTTGAAGTACGTTATAACAAGTCATTAATGTATTTTAACTTGTATGTTTCATATTCTAGTATATAACCGAAGCTGTAGAATGTAAATTTAAACATTTCTCGTTCTTAGTGTTTTTTAGTTAGCTTTTTAGTTAGCTTTTTAGTTAGCTTACATAGCATAGCATTTATCCGATGATTCGTGCTAGCTAAACAAATAAACGAATTACTTGATGGCAACAAACTGCTTTTATCAAGTTATCGCGAGAACATATTTAGATCAGGCATACTACTGGCATACTATGGGGTCCCTAAGGTGGAACCCTTCTCTTCAGGGGGACTCATCTCTTCACCACACCGGGCTCAAAATCTGTTGCATTTCCACTGTTGGGCCATAAGCTCCACAGCGCTTCACTAAAACACGCCTGTAACACGCCTCTCTGGAGCAACAACACACACACATTTCACCAACAAATAAAAGTTACTACTTTTATCAGAAAACGAATCAGAAAGAAATCACTAGAAACAGCGTGATCGCTAAACAAACATGATAAATGCGACCGTTGCTGCTATTTTTGTTGTTTAAATAGGCCTATTTAAAACCCATCGATGTTTTACCACTAACGTTAGGTTACAATAAAAAGTGACATCGATCATAATTAATTAATTTGTGTCAAAATTGCACATTAGTCACAGAAATAAATTGGTTTATACCATTTGGTCTATTTCACAAAAGAAAGAGGAAACACTTACTTATTCAGTCGCGTCTGTTTCTGTTTATTATACCCTATTTTCAGTCAGAGAATTAAAAAAATTGCTTTATTTTATGATAGTCCGGTAAGAGACGAGACGGACTTATACTGACAGATAAAATAGAAACATGTTTGTGATAGCGATTTGTCTGATTTCTTCAACCGTTCACATTTACCATGTTTGCTATGGTAACTAGCGTGCAGTCTTTTGCATCACGTAACCTATAAATATGTCTACCTTAATACGGTGGTCAGAATCCACATCGGATCACAAACAGAACGCATTCAAACATGAAAGTGCGTTTTGAGATAAATTATTTAAGTCTTTAATGCTGACAGAATCATCTGGCGCTGCCGTCTCAGGTAGGCTAAACTCTGCCTCTGTTCGTAACCACTCCTCTAGCCCAAGCTGGCCCGCTTTGGACCAAGGTATTCGTCAGGCCAGAAAACCTGGCAGCTGGCCCAGAGGAAGCCCCGGCGTGGCCCGATCAAGCCCCGGAAGTGACAGTGGAAACGCGACTGGCCCTGGCACGCACTAGCACGGCCCGGCTCTGGCCCGACAGTGGAAACACGTCTATTGTATGTTATGATTGCCTAACGATTATACTCCAAGCCTGCCCTGCCCCTCTCCCCCTCATATTCAGTCGCGAAAGATGCAGAAACGTAGTGCACACGTGAGTTGCTCTGTTGTTGACTGCCAGAATCAACATGTAACTTAAATGGGTTTTCTCTCCCAAGAACGGACCAAGCTGTCAGGGACCAGTGGATTAAATTCATTTTTAATGACGCGGTTCCTACAACCCTTCCCACTGGCTTAACGTTAGGTGTCTGTGCTAATCATTTTATCATTTGGGATCAATCAAGATGAAAATGTGCCTTAAACTCTAAACTGCAGCTAGTCTACCACAGCAATAGGCTCTACTTCTCTGGACACTTCAGTAGAATATTCTGACAATCTTGCCTGGGCTGTAAATTATCACACTCACTTCGATCACTGTCTGTCTTTGACAAAGGCAAAAAATAAAAAATAAAACAGGAATATATAAACTGAAAACACACAAAAACTGTACCTTGTCTTTACATCAACATCAATACCTTTTTGCTTTTGAAATGCACAAATTGTGTCAAGGAATCTTCTGCAACTTACCTTTGTAATGGTCAATGAATCTCGGCATAAACCCATCCTTGTCAGTGCAAGACAGAATGTATGTCTTTGCATCATCTATAGGCTTTTTCCTCCTCCTCCTTATGGACATAATGGCTCTGTGAAAATAATTGTAATTCGTACTTAGTCAAGGCAAATCTCACAATAAGGTTTTTGAAAAATAGCAAGTCAAAAAAATCTATTATGTAAAATAAATAAATAAACAGACATTCATACAAACATATAGACGCTGCAACAGCTGTGTAGCTTTGCTATTGCAGGATGCACATTGTTTAACATCAAACACGGGCTAATGAAATATGCAAATTCTGAAATGAGCACAATGAAAGCTGACCGAGCCTGTTGAAGCCAAGAAGTTAACTTGTTAGATGATAACCATGTTATGCTGCACAGACACTCAGTAATCAATTTAAACTAGGGCTGTCAAACTTAACTTCTGGTACAGCAGCATGGCGGCGTTGCCACATGACCATTGACTGACATATGCAGCATCACATCCTTCCTCATACATACGCGCATGGATGGTTATGGGGGGGAGGGGGTCCAGGGTAGGCCGGTACCACCCAGACAAAAAGCTTGGTGAAAACTTACCTTAAAAGTATTGAGTCTAAAGGCAAAGGTTTCAAATCTTGCTACATTTGGTGATCAGTTGATCAGTCACAGTGATGCTCTGAAATTTAAGAATGTGTTTTTATTTGTTAAAAATACACATATACACATACACACACACACACACACACACACACACACATATATATATATATATATATATACTACCAGTCAAAAGTTTTAGAGCAGTAAGATTTTTTATGTTCTTAAATGAAGTCTCTAATGCTCACCAAGGCTGCTTTATTTGATGAAAAAAAAGACAAACAGTAATATTGTGAAATATTATGACAATTTAAAATGACTGTTTTCTATTTTAATATATTTTAAAATGTAATTTGAAAGCTGAATTTAACATCATTACTGTTGCTGATAACACATCAGTTTTCAGTGTCACATGATCCTTCAGAAATCATTCTAATATGCTGATTTTATGCTCAAAAAACAAATTATTATTTTCAATGTTGAAAACAGTCGTGTACCATTTTCCCCCAAAAATTCTATGATGAATAGAAAGTTCAAACGAACAGCATTTATTTAAAATATAATCTTTTCTAACATTATAAATGTCTTTACTGTAACTTTTGATCAATTTAACTCATCCTTGATGAATAAAAGTATTTTCTAATTTCTTTCCCCCAAAAATAAAAAAATTTCTTACTGACCCCAAACTTTTGAATGGTAGTGATTAATGTTACAAAAGCTTTCCATTTCAGATCAATTCTGTTCTTTTGAACTTTCTATTCAAAGAATCCTGAAATAAAAATGTAAAAAAGTTGTTTTCAACATGGATAATAATCATAAATGTTTCTTGAGCATCATATTATAATCATTTCTGTAGGATAATGTGACACTGAAGACTGGAGTAATGATGCTGAAACTCAGCTTTGATCACAGGAATAAATTACACTTCACTATATATTCACATAGAAAACTGCTGTTTTAAATTGTAATAATATTTCACAATATTACTGGGGTTTTTTTGTATTTATCAAATAATTGTATATATATATATATATATAGCAGGAAAGATTTTTCACTAAATACTTTGCATTTTGCAAATTTTATTGAAAAATGATGTGACCAAAACATCCACAACTGAATTGCTACAACTATATTGCTGTAATTGCAAAGTAAATTTGGGAAAAAAAACTTTTCTATTATTTTCCCTCAACTGTCCTGCTCTAACAAACCAGCTGCGGGTAGGATGTTACTCCAAAACGGCACCGTACATTAGCTTCAGTCCTGCGTTAGCTTCTGGCTAACCTCCATTAGCGAGTCCTGCCCTGTCTTGCTTAAAATTCACAACCGATTCCACCACGACTTCACTGGACGACGTCTCTGCCCCGCTGTCATGTCCGTGGTGACGTTATTAGGTTATGCCAACTGCTAGCTACATGGCAGCTAAACGAGGTAGCAAACATCACGATGTAATGCCAAATTATGAACTCACCATAAAAACGTCACAATTCACAACCAACTACACTTTTAACGACACGACTTCACTGCACCCCGTCTCTGCCCCGCTGTCATGTCCGTGGTGACATGTTATTAGGTTAAGCTAACTGCTGATAGTAATATTATGTCGCTAACATTAGCTACATTGCAGCCAAAACAGGTAGCAAACATCACAATATACTATAACGCCAAAATAAACTCACCATGAAAAACATTTCTTGCTTACCTGTTGGATGCAGAGTCTTCAATGTCTTCAATCTTCTTCAATCTAAGTCGTCTTCTTCTTCTACGTTAACGTACTTCCGCAGTTTTCCTTACATTCGCGGGAATCGCGGCTGATTGTACAGTGCTGTAATTTCATTGGCCTAAGGTTTCAGTTTCCCGCGGTGTGTATTCGATTTCGCGGGAAGTGTAAACCTGACTTCCGGTGGAAAAAAAAGCTCGACGATACACACCTTCACACAATTACCCACTTTTTGCTACCTTACGGGCCACTTTTTAGAGATGGAAAAAAAAGCAATGGAAGCATCAGGGGAAGCTGCTGAGCTTATTTGAATTGAAATCGGAGTGGGGCCCACCATTTTGGGCCCCACTCCGATTTTGGAACTCCTTAGGTGGGTGTGCTCCCACCGATGGGGACCCACACCGACGCATTTGCTAGTACACACACACACACACACACACACACACACACACACACACACACACACACACACACACACACACGTTGTGTTTTCATGTTTTATGGGGACTTTCCATAGACAAAATGATTTTTATACTGTACAGACTGTATATTCTATTCCCTTTCACTAACCCTATCCCTAAACCTACCCATCACAGGAAATATTCTGCATTTTTACATTTTCAAACAACATCACTTAGTATGATTTATAAGCTGATTTCCTCATGGGGACCAAAAAATGTCCCCACACGAACAAGGATTTCGGATATTGCCATCCTTGTGGGGACATTTTGTCCCCATAACGTAGGGTTTACCAGGCCACACACACACACACACACACACACACACACACACACACACACACACACACGCTGCACACCTCCCAGCCTTTGCTGTCATTTCTTTTTAATATGGATTGACATGTTGCCATGAGATGTGACAGAAAAGAAAAGCACAAACCTTTGTGCAGTTACATTTTCTTTTCATTTGTGTTTTTCTTGAGGGCACATTCAGAAATCTCCATTTCATTTGAATATAATCCAGATTAGTTTGTGTTGACACGTTGACATTGATGTGAGGCAAAAAGCATTCGCTTTAAGGCACAAAAAAACAAATACACACACACACACACAAATTCATCTGTTTGTTTGAGATGCCTAATGTCAACTTCTGGCTCAACATTTGGAAACCTGCTTAGGAAAAGGTCATTTTTGGAGTTATGCTGTATAGTATGAAAATAGGGGAATCGCCAGATGAGGAGATGTAGATTGTACTTATTTTACTGTAGACACACACACACACTCATCTCTATTGATCTCATTTTGCACTGGGTCATAAAATATTGACAATTTCTGCTCAACAGAATAATATTATCAGATCTACAGTGAAATCCCAGCATGCATTCACTACTGTGTACTGATATAATGAAGAAATGTTACAGAAATGTATAGTAAGCTAGTAGCAAACCTGGCACTTACAATCACACTTTTAGATCTCGCTCAGATTGCAGCATGTTCTTCTTCAGTGTTATGAATATAATAGCTGGACAGGACTCAACATGGATTCACATCAAAAAAGCACATATTCAACACTTGGTGTTCACAGCTGCTGTACTCAGATAAAAAATAAGTGTCATACAGTATTGAGCAATAAACTTTATTGCCTCAGTCATTAGAGTTATATAGAACTCATATCCTCATAACCAGTTAACAGCAAAGCTTAACTGGCACTACTGTAAATTATTACTATAATGTCAAAGTACCTACATTAAAATATAAATAATTTGAGGTGAGAGGCATTAAAGTTTAAGTATAAAAAAAGATCTAATAAATAGGATAATATAATTAATATGACTTAAAGGTGCAGTGTGTAAATTTTAGCGACATCTAGTGGTGAGGTTGCGAACTACAATCAACAGAAGGGACGGTGGCCGACAGGAAAATATGTCGTCTGAGACAGCAGAGAGTAGCCAAGCAATGACGTTTCTTTACAAAAATAAATTAAGAAATTATGTTTACTTAACTTTTCAGTAAAACGATGTTTTTGTGAATATTATTGTTACTTATTCATCGTGTCAGTGTTTTATTGGCTGAATTTAGCTAGCTTTGCACGAAGAGCAACATAGTGACAAACGCGCTCTGCAGTTTGTCCGTTTAGGGCTACTGTAGAAACATGGTGGCGCAAAATGGCAATCTCAATGAAAGGGGACCCGTGGTGTATGTAGATATAAATGACTCATTCTAAGGTATTAAAAACAAAACGGTTCATTATGTAAGGTCTTTATACACCACTGAAAACATAGTTATGTATATTATATTGCATTTCTGTCAACAGATCCTCCTTAATATTACACAATGCTCCTTTAAATACAAAAACACAACAGTTAATTAGTTCTGGTTTTCGAATCTGATTGGCTGAGAGCCTTTTCCAGCCATGCAATATTATAATAGTATCACTCAAAACCATTTCACAATTTGTATAACTCTGCTTGTTTCTGCCAGATCTGTCCTGACTGGCAGCATTTCTCACAGCGAGTGTCAATGGCGGATGAGCAAAATCACTGTGTTACAGTGAGTCACTCTCACTCTGTTATTTAGTAATGGAATGTAGTTTTTTAAGTATTTTTTTTAGCCAAAAATGTAATTGTTTGGACCTCAAATATGCGACTTATATATAGCGCCGATTTGACTATTTGTTTAGATTTTGTGCTGTGTCCCGTGGCACCGGCCCTGGCGCATTCTATCTGTTGCAGTTCTGGCGCCTCCATCTGAACATACTGTACTACAACGCGACATACATACACATGAGGTACAGGACACTGCAATTCACAACAGTTCACTATTTGCATGTGCTTTAAAGCCTTGCCGGTTAAACATTTCATTCGCGTGCTGATGCGCTGTTCTAATGTGCGCTTTTCTTAGCGCGTACACCCAAAGCGCAGGAACTAACAACCTGTCAAACAGCTCCTAGTTACTGGACTAAGTTATCTTTAGAGTCTCATTGCGCTAATACTGTCAAATTAACACAAGGTTTACATAAACAGAGATGGTTATGTCTAAAGTGAAAGCAAACATTTGAGTGAAAATTTGGTGCGTGTCATATGTGTGTATATTTGATGCGTCGCGGGCCGGTCTTAAAGCAACAGTAGCCTAATAGTAAACATGCTGCCGCTTGTACTTAAAGGGATAGTTCACCAAAAACTGAAAATTCTGTCATTATTTACTCACGCTAAAGTTGTTCCAAACCTGTATTAATTTATTTATTTTGCTGAACACAAAAGAAGATATTTTGAAGAATGTGGGTAATCAAACAGTAGCCGGTAAAACTGTTTGGTTACCCACATTCTTCAAAATAACTTTTATTTTCAACAAAAGAAAGAAACTTATTTGGGTTTAAAACAACTTGAGAGAGTAAATTATGACAATTTTCATTTTTTGGGGAACTATACCTTTAATGTTCCTCTTTCATTGTAAGTCCGTGGGTTTTTATCATCTATTTTATTGCCCAACAGGTCAAAATATAACTCTGCTTTATAATATCCTTTATATTTCAGCATATATGGTGGTGGTCTTTTTATTGTGGTTGTTACAGTGGAAAAACTGACTTATGGATTACAGCAAATCTGCTCTAGCAGCCCGTAGCCGCCACCTGCCCAAACAGACAAGCTCTGGCGGTCCAGAGATTAAAGAACAAGATCTTATGCTCTCATGGCACGTGCTTAAGCATAAGTGGCTCTCTGTAATGCATATACTGTATTCATACATTCAGTGATGCATATTTAGACCAACATATTCAGAGTAAAATAATTTCACACATTGACATGTCAGAACTGACCATGAAGTTTATAAATTAATTTCTGAAGTGTTTTACATATTTTACATGATTTATTCATATCTGGTAAACATACATATGAAACGATTGCATATACCAGAAATCCCTGTCTCTCTGTTTATATTGTATATCTTTCTCATATATCTTTCTCTCTGATAGGGTGACATATTGTTCATTTATGTAAGATATCAGGTGAACAGCTGTACAACTTGCTCCAGTAGCTAAACAACAACCGGGTACTTTAAGAAGTGTGCGATTTAACTACATTTTTAATTTTTTTTTTAAAGAAAAAATCCTATCCAAAACATAGTTTCACAGTGTTAGATTGTTCTGTGTGATTTGCTAGATAGATGCTGCAGTGTTCTGTCTGGTTACTTGTTAGTACAGGTTTCTGGTTATGGCATGGGTCCCTCCTTAAATGTAAGAATGTGGGATTTTTCAGGTTGTTCACCATTTATCGTTCTGGGTTTTTTCAAGTGCCCTTATGCTTTTTTCGATATTACCTTTCATGTATTGTGTTATATAGCTGTTTGTGATTGTAAAAGGTCTGCAAAGATCAAAGTGCAGATAAATGCAGTTATTGTCCCAAAAGAAAGAAATGATTCTGAACCGCCTGAAAAAAGTTGTCTGTTTTTAAAGTCTAACTTCCTGCTTGAACCTACGTAGGTTTGTAACAAATTTGCAAAATACATGCCTATGGTCTTCATTGTGAACATTACAACGTCTACTTTGACCTGTCCTCAGACAAGCTGAGGCCTTGGAGAGTTTGGTATAGTTTGTAGAGCAGATGCAGAAGCCAGTCTCTTAAAATAGGGATTTAGAGAGACCCATCAGAACCTTTTCAGACACTGTGAGAAAAGAGCTGATGCTGCAATGTATATAATGAGACAATTTGTGTAATGAGTGTTTTTTGACCTTGGATGCATGCAATCATATTGTAGGAGTCCTCTAAAACACACTTTTTAATAGCATAATAGGGGCACTTTAAAATCACTTACTAAATATGAACATTAGTAATAGTGATCACTTAGTAACAGCACTATGTATCAACTTGTGTGTCCTAGTGTGCTGTAGATCACTGATGTTAATGAGATACTGATCCACACAGCTGGAAGATTTCAGTAGGACAAGCGTCTGCTGGACAAATGATGTCTGGAGCCTTTAAAGAGTCACTGCAGACGAAAAACCGCATCTGAAACGCACCAGGAACACAGCAGGAGTGTGTTTGTGTGTGTGTGTGTGTGTGTGTGTGTGTGTGTACAGATGCTTTTGCCCTGCAGCAGAAGAATGCTTCAAAAGAAATCCCTACAAGTTGTGCAAAGCAAACGCCCACATGATAAACTCATATTCTCTTAGATAAAACCCCTGACTGCCTTCAGTTTTAGCTTTCAGTTTGAATTTGTTTTATCTGCATGACAAAAAACAACTGTAAAAACAAAACTAGGAGCATAAGCATTAACCATTCTCTGTAACCGATCAAGCTGAGGTGTTTGATCATCTCCAGGAGATGGTTGCATTTCTCACCCAGACTCGTATAGTCGCCGTGTCTCGCTTAATCTGGCCAGGCAATGAACCCTTCAGATAAAACCTCTGAGAGCACCTATCTGCTCATCCCAGAGTGATTTACATATGGCATCAGGCTCATCCTCATAGTATGTGTGTGTGTGAATTAGGGCTGCACGATACTGGGAAAATATGCGATGTGCGACATTGTTGTTGAATATTGTGATAACGATATTTCTTGCGATATAACATTTCCCTAGAGAAATGCTATTTTTATTAGCTATTTAAAAAAATATATATATATATATGTAATGATCATACTAAAATAATCAGGTAAAAGATATTTGTCTGGTCTAATTAAGTCTAATTCAGGAAGAGCCAGGGCATTTTTTAATATAACTCTGGCAGTCTTCATCTGAAAGAAGAATGTCAAATACACCTAGGATGGCTTGAATCCTTCTACAGAGCTTTAGAGTGTGTCATTTCTGCACCAATGGCAGCACCAAACAGAAATACTGAGGAGGGAATCCACTCCAGAATATTTGCATGTGCTTTCTGTTTTAGCACCTGATTCACTAAAGGAATTATGCAAATCCGGCAGCAGCACAAAATGTGTGCTGACCACAATTAGGTATGGTGAATTTCCCCATCTCGCAGGTCAGTTATGTTGTGGACGGTTACGATCTGACATAAGGCTAAGAAATTCATAGCAGTCTTATTCAATAATCTTGCGCCCATCTACTTCAACCAGATAATAAATTCAGCAAAAAAAAAAAAGGAGTATGCCATGAATATGTATGTTAAGTTGTCATTCATTGCAAAAACGCCTCATTTCTATATACTGTAAATGTATTATAGATTGCACTGTTGGCATCCACAATCTGTTAAAAAGGAGATTTACATTTACATGTCTGTGTGTACATTTCTGTTGATCAGGGGAGTAGAAATTAATCAAAAGATGATCAAATGATGGAGAAAAAATTATAACTAACTATCTATCTGTGTATGCAGTGCAGATGAACATATTTTAAAGAGCCATTTGTTTGGATAGCAGTGCCGGACTGATGCTGTACAGTTCCAGTAATGTAACCTAACACTCAGAACAGACCTGCAAGATGGGGAATTTCACCATGCAAATTGGTTTCATGCACAGATTTTATTTGCTTGTGTCATTTGTTTTTATTGTGGTTGTTACAGTGGAAAACTGTATTAATTTATCTATTTGCATAACTCCTTTAGTGAATCACTCTCAGTTGGTGCTATTCATTCTTAGTGATTCAGGAAGTCAATCTACCAGTGGATTATTTATAGTTAACACTGTGCATTACATTGGTGTATGTAAGCATGTTCAGGGGGAAAAATACTGTACCGTTCAAAACTTTGGGGTTAGTACGATCTTTTTTTTATGTCTCTTATGTCTCTTTTTAGTAAGTCTCTTATGCTCACCAAGGCTGTATTTATTTGTCCAGAAATACAATAAAAAAAGTAATATTATACAATTAAAATATTGTATGTAATTTTAAACAGCTGTTTTTAGTTTTATTTTAATATTTATAAAAATTATTATTATTACTATCGATGTTGAAAACAGTTGTGGTGTTCATAATTATGTGGATACCGGGATACATTTTTTTGTCAGGATTCTTTGAATGTTCAGAAGAACAGCATTTATTTGAAATGGAAATCTTAGTGTAACATTATAAATGTCTTTAGGCTTTTTTTAAATCAATTTAATGCATCCTTTGCTGAATAAAAGTATTCATTTCTTTAAAACAACAAACTTTTGTTCGGTATTGGACATTTATCAGTTTTAATATCAGAAAAAAGTTGAAATATTTGTAAATATGTCATGACTCAAACTTGAATGGCAGCTTAATTGGCAAAATAAGCACTGCGTTACAGTTTTAATTAGTTTCATTTAATCTAACTGATGAAAACTGCTTTCTGAAGTCATGTAAATTGTGTTTAAAATTTTAATCTGTTTTTCAGGAAACAGATTAAAAGTTTGCATTTACTGTCATTACAGCTGTATTATATGTCAAACCCCGCTCAGCATACAAATCACTTACTTGACCAGAACTTTCCTTTCCATAGCCTACCCTACAGCAGTGTTATTCAAATGCAGACCGGACATAATTGCAACATTTTACCATTTCTACAGACTAAAGTGAGCATCACGTCAAAACAACGGAGAGGTTCACACCACAAGCACTCAGGGTTGTGTATGGTTATGAACTATCGGAGCTATATCTATAATATTTTATCAAGAGAGCCAAATGTGCTTCATTCAAGCCCTTCCCGCTCCGTGCGCATTGCTTCTCTCTCCCTCGCTGAAAACGTAAAGCGCTACATTAAGAGCTGCAGGTGACGCGGTTATTTTAACAACGGTGTCACGGGAGGACCGGGAATAATTCCGTGGATTCATGTGCAGAGCAAAAGTCTTTTAATTAGACAAAACAAATAAACAAACCAAATCAAAATCCAAAAACAGACTAGGCAGGGCAGGAACAGGCACAGAATACAAAGCGTAACAAATACAACGAACCAGCACAGGACAGCAAACACAGGAAGACTAAATAGAGAGGCAAACAAAGGAGGGTAACGAGACAGACAGGTGGAGCAAATAAACCAATAATCAGATAACAAGGGGGAGGGATAAACAATCACCACAGCACATGGCACAACATAAAAACACCCGTGCAACACAAGACAGGACAGACATGTGACATAACCCCCTCCCTACGGAGCGGCTACCAGACGCTCCATCCGACCCAGGGGGGACAGGAGAGACAGACCAGGGCAAAACACAGTCCATCGGGCGGCCAGGGCGAAGGAGACGGTCCATCGGGCGGCCAGGGCGAAGGAGACGGTCCATCGGGCGGCCAGGGCGAAGGAGACGGTCCATCGGGCGGCCAGGGCGAAGGAGACGGTCCATCGGGCGGCCAGGGCGAAGGAGACGGTCCATCGGGCGGCCAGGGCGCAGGAACAGACACCGGCTCAGGAACAGACACCGGCTCAGGAACAGACACCGGCTCAGGAACAGACACCGGCTCAGGAACAGACACCGGCTCAGGAACAGACACCGGCTCAGGAACAGACACTGACTCGGGAGCAGACAGCACACACACTGGCTCGGGAGCAGACACCGGCTCAGGAACAGACACCGGCTCAGGAACAGACACCAAAACTGTAACAGCCACAAGAACAGACACAAACACAGAAACAAACACGGGCACTGGCTCTGCCTCCGGCTCAGGAACGGGCACTGGCTCTGTAGAAGAGACGTGAAGCGCCTCTGGCTCGGCAGACGGGACGTGAGCGGCCTCTGGCTCGGCAGACGGGACGTGAGCGGCCTCTGGCTCGGCAGACGGGACGTGAGCGGCCTCTGGCTCGGCAGACGGGACGTGAGCGGCCTCTGGCTCGGCAGACGGGACGTGAGCGGCCTCTGGCTCGGCAGACGGGACGTGAGCGGCCTCTGGCTCGGCAGACGGGACGTGAGCGGCCTCTGGCTCGGCAGACGGGACGTGAGCGGCCTCTGGCTCGGCAGACGGGACGTGAGCGGCCTCTGGCTCGGCAGACGGGACGTGAGCGGCCTCTGGCTCGGCAGACGGGACGTGAGCGGCCTCTGGCTCGGCAGACGGGACGTGAGCGGCCTCTGGCTCGGCAGACGGGACGTGAGCGGCCTCTGGCTCGGCAGACGGGACGTGAGCGGCCTCTGGCTCGGCAGACGGGACGTGAGCGGCCTCTGGCTCGGCAGACGGGACGTGAGCGGCCTCTGGCTCGGCAGACGGGACGTGAGCGGCCTCTGGCTCGGCAGACGGGACGTGAGCGGCCTCTGGCTCGGCAGACGGGACGTGAGCGGCCTCTGGCTCGGCAGACGGGACGTGAGCGGCCTCTGGCTCGGCAGACGGGACGTGAGCGGCCTCTGGCTCGGCAGACGGGACGTGAGCGGCCTCTGGCTCGGCAGACGGGACGTGAGCGGCCTCTGGCTCGGCAGACGGGACGTGAGCGGCCTCTGGCTCGGCAGACGGGACGTGAGCGGCCTCTGGCTCGGCAGACGGGACGTGAGCGGCCTCTGGCTCGGCAGACGGGACGTGAGCGGCCTCTGGCTCGGCAGACGGGACGTGAGCGGCCTCTGGCTCGGCAGACGGGACGTGAGCGGCCTCTGGCTCGGCAGACGGGACGTGAGCGGCCTCTGGCTCGGCAGACGGGACGTGAGCGGCCTCTGGCTCGGCAGACGGGACGTGAGCGGCCTCTGGCTCGGCAGACGGGACGTGAGCGGCCTCTGGCTCGGCAGACGGGACGTGAGCGGCCTCTGGCTCGGCAGACGGGACGTGAGCGGCCTCTGGCTCGGCAGACGGGACGTGAGCGGCCTCTCGCTCGGCAGACGGGACGTGAGCGGTCTCTCGCTGGGCAGATGGGCGTCTCCTCCTCCGTCCATGACGGCGAGAAGCCGGCCCAGAACTGCCTTCCACCGGTCCAGGATCGAAGGGGGGCCAGGATGGAGAGTGATGTTGACCCTCCTCTCGACCACCTCCTCCTCCTTTACAACCTCCCCGGGTCCCACTAAAAATTACCTGGCGGGTCCCCCGAAAATCTCTCTTCCCCCGCTCCTTGGCTGGGGAAGAGAAGTCGGAAAACCCCCCGCTGGACGGGCTCAACGACGATGATCCCATAGCCGAAGAGACCAGTGAGGAAGACTCTGCTGCCCTCCTCTCCTCATTCCTCTGGGCACACAGAGAGAAATATTTAAAAAGAGAAATCCCATTCTCTCTCTCAGCCGGACACAGTTCGCTCCGCTGAATCCACATAGGCTGGTTCGTTCTGTCACGGGAGGACCGGGAATAATTCCGTGGATTCATGTGCAGAGCAAAAGTCTTTTAATTAGACAAAAAAAAAAACTAATCAAACCAAATCAAAATCCAAAAACAGACTAGGCAGGGCAGGAACAGGCACAGAATACAAAGCGTAACAAATACAACGAACCAGCACAGGACAGCAAACACAGGAAGACTAAATAGAGAGGCAAACAAAGGAGGGTAACGAGACAGACAGGTGGAGCAAATAAACCAATAATCAGATAACAAGGGGGAGGGATAAACAATCACCACAGCACATGGCACAACATAAAAACACCCGTGCAACACAAGACAGGACAGACATGTGACAAACGGTTGCAGAAACACGTTGAGCAGCAAAATAGATACTTTCTCTAAAACACTGCCGTAAACGAGAATGCAACTAATGGAAGTATTTTTATCTGTCATACAGATGACTGACCGTTTAACTAAACCAGGTTTGTGACAAGTTAATGTGTGGCGTCTAACTTTAGAGTTTTTTTTCTTCCTCATATATTTAGCATTATTAATCAACATATAAAGAGCATTTCATAATAAACAATGTTAGATTTTGGAAAATTATTTAGAGATGGCAAGGGAAGCTATTTTTTTAAATTACTTGTTTGTTTTGTTCTCATCATGAGAGTTTATTATTCATGAGATTATGTTATGTACATTGTTTTTAGTAGTTTATTGCTTTGAGCAAAATATAAAAATGGTCCATACTTTTCTGAAGAGGTAAACCCTGCACCCCCTGTTTTCTCAGTCCCAAAGTCTTCTATGTGCCATACACAAAGGTGTCTACATGTAAAATAATAATAAAAAAAATAGCCTGTTAAAACAACTGATCTAACCTTTATTCATATCCAGTTGAGAGAAAATTCATAGACACCACTGTTTTGGCTCTCTGGGCCCAAGACTCTCATCTTTGATGACTATTTTGAGTCTTTAGGTTTTTACAAAGTACTACGGCTGCCTCGATGGAAATAACTGTTCCAAAAAAGTATTGCCCTGACCTCCTCTGGGAAGCAAAAATATAGAGACCGGACCTCTGGAACTTTAATTGAATACCCCTGCCCTATGGTATCAGCTGTGTCCTTTTGCTAACATTTACCAACTCGTGTGCATATAGTGCGTCTCTTTGTATGCTAAAAGGACATAATGACGTTGAGATTGTAGAGTTATAAAGCTGGCCCATCCTCCTCCAGGGGTCGGCCTCTGGCTCGGCAGACGGGACGTGAGCGGCCTCTGGCTCGGCAGACGGGACGTGAGCGGCCTCTGGCTCGGCAGACGGGACGTGAGCGGCCTCTGGCTCGGCAGACGGGACGTGAGCGGCCTCTGGCTCGGCAGACGGGACGTGAGCGGCCTCTGGCTCGGCAGACGGGACGTGAGCGGCCTCTGGCTCGGCAGACGGGACGTGAGCGGCCTCTGGCTCGGCAGACGGGACGTGAGCGGCCTCTGGCTCGGCAGACGGGACGTGAGCGGCCTCTGGCTCGGCAGACGGGACGTGAGCGGCCTCTGGCTCGGCAGACGGGACGTGAGCGGCCTCTGGCTCGGCAGACGGGACGTGAGCGGCCTCTCGCTCGGCAGACGGGACGTGAGCGGCCTCTCGCTCGGCAGACGGGACGTGAGCGGCCTCTCGCTCGGCAGACGGGACGTGAGCGGTCTCTCGCTGGGCAGATGGGCGTCTCCTCCTCCGTCCATGACGGCGAGAAGCCGGCCCAGAACTGCCTTCCACCGGTCCAGGATCGAAGGGGGGCCAGGATGGAGAGTGATGTTGACCCTCCTCTCGACCACCTCCTCCTCCTTTACAACCTCCCCGGGTCCCACTAAAAATTACCTGGCGGGTCCCCCGAAAATCTCTCTTCCCCCGCTCCTTGGCTGGGGAAGAGAAGTCGGAAAACCCCCCGCTGGACGGGCTCAACGACGATGATCCCATAGCCGAAGAGACCAGTGAGGAAGACTCTGCTGCCCTCCTCTCCTCATTCCTCTGGGCACACAGAGAGAAATATTTAAAAAGAGAAATCCCATTCTCTCTCTCAGCCGGACACAGTTCGCTCCGCTGAATCCACATAGGCTGGTTCGTTCTGTCACGGGAGGACCGGGAATAATTCCGTGGATTCATGTGCAGAGCAAAAGTCTTTTAATTAGACAAAAAAAAAAACTAATCAAACCAAATCAAAATCCAAAAACAGACTAGGCAGGGCAGGAACAGGCACAGAATACAAAGCGTAACAAATACAACGAACCAGCACAGGACAGCAAACACAGGAAGACTAAATAGAGAGGCAAACAAAGGAGGGTAACGAGACAGACAGGTGGAGCAAATAAACCAATAATCAGATAACAAGGGGGAGGGATAAACAATCACCACAGCACATGGCACAACATAAAAACACCCGTGCAACACAAGACAGGACAGACATGTGACAAACGGTTGCAGAAACACGTTGAGCAGCAAAATAGATACTTTCTCTAAAACACTGCCGTAAACGAGAATGCAACTAATGGAAGTATTTTTATCTGTCATACAGATGACTGACCGTTTAACTAAACCAGGTTTGTGACAAGTTAATGTGTGGCGTCTAACTTTAGAGTTTTTTTTCTTCCTCATATATTTAGCATTATTAATCAACATATAAAGAGCATTTCATAATAAACAATGTTAGATTTTGGAAAATTATTTAGAGATGGCAAGGGAAGCTATTTTTTTAAATTACTTGTTTGTTTTGTTCTCATCATGAGAGTTTATTATTCATGAGATTATGTTATGTACATTGTTTTTAGTAGTTTATTGCTTTGAGCAAAATATAAAAATGGTCCATACTTTTCTGAAGAGGTAAACCCTGCACCCCCTGTTTTCTCAGTCCCAAAGTCTTCTATGTGCCATACACAAAGGTGTCTACATGTAAAATAATAATAAAAAAAATAGCCTGTTAAAACAACTGATCTAACCTTTATTCATATCCAGTTGAGAGAAAATTCATAGACACCACTGTTTTGGCTCTCTGGGCCCAAGACTCTCATCTTTGATGACTATTTTGAGTCTTTAGGTTTTTACAAAGTACTACGGCTGCCTCGATGGAAATAACTGTTCCAAAAAAGTATTGCCCTGACCTCCTCTGGGAAGCAAAAATATAGAGACCGGACCTCTGGAACTTTAATTGAATACCCCTGCCCTATGGTATCAGCTGTGTCCTTTTGCTAACATTTACCAACTCGTGTGCATATAGTGCGTCTCTTTGTATGCTAAAAGGACATAATGACGTTGAGATTGTAGAGTTATAAAGCTGGCCCATCCTCCTCCAGGGGTCACTTGTTTCAAATGGATGGAACTAACTCTCTCTGACCTGTTTAATTCATTGTGGATCAGGGCGTCCATTTCATGTATAAACTCTTACCCAGAAGCACTTAGAAGCGCAAGAGTGGTTTGTCACCAAATATTTTGTGTTTAATGCCTAATAGAGACTTTGATGTACTTCCTGTTCGGTGGCCTGAGGCCAGTCGGCTGGAAGATGAAGGTGGCTAATTTTACTGAGCGAGAGACTCGTTGAATGTAGGATTGGAGATGAGCTTAATCTATTGCGAATTGCAGACTTAAAGAGGTCACAGTACATGTATATAAAGGGATGATTTATTACATTTTACCTCTTTAAAATGAATATTTCCCCCAATGAGGACAATTCTGTCATCAAAATTATTTTACGCTGCATTCACACGGAGCGTCAACGCTTGATGGAGGGCATGTCTGAAGCTTGGGGCTGGCGCTACCGTCATAGTGACAACAGCCAATAACATTTTTCGGTTTTGCATGTATGCAATTGGCTTGTGTCTCGCTAGGGTATTTGCATAGACAATATGATTGGCTGACGCCTGCGTTGGCACAAGTTAAAACATTTTCAACTTCTGCCGCGAGCAACGCCAGTGATGCGACGCAACAGAACCGACAATTCAGTTGGGCAACTTGGCGTTATGACGTCATCCATTCAAAGTAAATGATAAGCGTTAACGCCAACGTGTGAATGCACCGTTATACTTTAACCCATATGTCTTTTTTTCTTGTGGAACACTAAAGGAGATGTTTAGCAGATTGTTCATACTGCTTTCTTCATGCAAAAAATCACCATGAAAGTATCATAAAAGTAGTCCATATGACATATGTGCTCTATTCTGAGTCTTATGAAGCCAAACAATAGATTCGTGTAAGAAAACAGCACAATTTAGATAGCACAAAATTTTTTGCTACTTCTGTCCGTTATATATGAAAGAGTAATGCAAACATTCTGCATAAGGTCTTTTATTGTTCTGCAGAAGGAAGGAAGTCATACGGACCACATCAGGATGAATAAATGGTGGCAGAATGTTCAATTCCTTTAGTTAAACATTTATTTTATTTTGTAAACCAGGACAGCGCTCATCAGAAGTGTCATCTGGCTCCTCAATAGGCTTGTTTCATGACACACAACTCAAGTGGATCAGGGAGTGATATCTAGGAAGAATTTTATTTTCTGGGGCATGAGGGAGACCATTGTTGTGAAAATTGTTCATTGACCTGGGAAATTGTTCACAGTTGAAAGCTTAGAGTCCTCAAAGGTGGACTAGTTTGTGTGTGTGTTGTCTAGGCCACAAGTTCAAGACTACTGAAATAGAGAAAAATCCAAAACAGTTTTTGCAGTCGAACATACAAGGTCGATAAGCAGCCATGGACAGAATAGGAGCTCGGTTAACTATGGAGATGTTTGTAATCACAGTGCGGGCCCAGATAGTATTTGAACACTTTTTATATAGCTTGTTTCAAAGCAGCTTTACAGTAATAAACAGGAAAAGAACAGTGTTAATGTTACAAAATTCATCCATTATGAAACGACTTAAATGTCAGCTCTTCAGAAGAAAATAGTGTCATTATTCAGCTCAATTCAGATTTTAAAAAATGTAGGGCGGGACGTTCATGGGAATTGATTGGATGTTTAGATGGTTGTGGTTTGCTATTGGTCGATCTCATGTGAGTGACAGGTCGTCCTGCCTTTGCGCCAGTAAACACGTCATCAGAGAAGAGAAGAGATGGTGCTGCAACTATTTTGATTAGATTATGATGCATGTGAATTAAAAATAAATAAAAATAATGATGTGTAAGGATAAATAATTTGTAATAAATATAGCTATATTCCATGAATTTTTATTTGTTTATTTTGATTTCATGGTGACTTTAAGTACCCAAATACCTGTGGCCACTGCAGAACCTGAGGTTTTGTTGTCAGGATTGGGAATGGATGGATGTGACGGTGACAGCTTGCGTCTCAGTTTTTCTCTGCACTTTCTGTTTTCTAATTCCATGATCTCCCGTCCCGATAAGATGGGCAAACGGGGCGGCAGTATGTCAGCTCGGCCCGACCGTGACCTTGCAGATAGGACTTTACAGAGGAAAAATGCTTTGATTTTTGTGAACATCAACATTAAACTGGTCAAAGCCATTAATGAAGAGTTCAGTGTATCACGGGTGTCTCAAATCAGCCTGGTGTTAATCTTCATGTTTAGCAACCTTAATCTGTAAGACTTTCTTTTAGCAAAGCTGGACCCTGCGACACGGCGTAAATCTTTTCTGCTGTTTGCTTGTATCGATTCACTGTTAATCTCAATGAAATCTCAATAGAGCTGTGACACTTTCCTGTGAGGATGTCAGTGTGATTCTTGACCGAGACCCTCTAGCTTTCCGGGTTTTTTGTGGGGGTGTTTGTTTTTGTACAGGAACAACTAATGACTACATATTCTCCTTTTGCTTTTGAAAATACTAAAACATTTATAAGGCCTCTGGAAAATATGAAAAGTTAACCCTTATGAGACTGACTTAACTTCTTTTCTGTTTGAGTGCCAGATTGCTGTGTGTGATAAATGATGATTATATTTAGATTTTTGTGTCATTTTCCCCTTAAGCTGGGGACACGCTGAACAACTGTTGGAACAGCAACAGACTGAAAGACTGTATTCTTTGACAGTCAGAGAGTAGCGTAAACCTAACACTACACAACACACTTGTGTTGTGCAAGCACTTGCAACTGGTGAGTTACGACGAGTTCTGCCGAATTCAACTGCGCAAGATCTTGTAAAACAAACATGGATGTTACAGACAGCTGTCGCTACATTTGCAGTGCAATTTGTGTAGAAAAAAAGAGGGGAAACCTGCAGGATATGGGTGAGGTCCTGGATTGAGAGGGCTGGGCGATATGTAAAAAAAAAATGTAATTTCTAATCAAAAAAGAGCCGCAGTGTCCGATTATATCATAATCCTGTCAACAACACTGGCCGTTTTATCAAGAAACGTTAAGCATACTGTCCTCCTGATACGTTTAGTGTTGCTAATAAGTTCCTGTATTCTAATCAAATATATGTTGATGCCACAGCAATGTGACTTGAATAAAATACTGTCATTACTGTCAATGTGTTTTTTTTTTCTTCTTTTTTTATCAAGTCCTTGTAGAGAATAGTCCACTGTCAATGTGTTTTTGTTCTTCTTGTTTGTTTGTTTATTTATTTATTTATTGCACTCTTTCAATATGAGTGAGTTTATAGGTTTGGGTGTTAGTTGAGGAGACTGTAGAGTCTCTTAAAGAGTCTGTTAAAGAAAATTAGTTCCGTTTTTACTTGTTTTCAGTACCTCAGGGATTGATGTTCCATGAACAGCAGAAAAGCAGATTTTACTGTTCAGAAGAGGGTGATGTGGTGCATAGATTTTCTGGTTCTGTGACTTATCAGCCTCTGGGTTGACACAACAACACACTACTGAGTTACTTAGAGCGGCCACTCAATGGTTTGTCTGCTATCTCAAATGAGATATGAGACCTGGGTAAATGATGACAGCAGTTCATTTTTGGTTGAACTCTTCCTTTAAGAGTTTCAAACATTTTTATTAAATTGTGTTTTCTGTATCAGAGTGTGACATTTTGTAAGTTGCATCTGGAGGGAAAAATACGACCTGTTCTCCAAACGAAATGAAATCTGTTGACAGTGTGACGCCGGCTGTGTCCGATTAGTTTTAGTTGTTTGGCACCCGAACTTGAAGATTCAGAGATCATCTGCAGGGGGTGTGCCTGTCAATTACAAACGTGTGTGCGTGTGTGTGAGAGAGAGAGGGAGAGCGAGTCTGTGTAATCAATGTAAATAAATAGGTTTGTTGTGTTTAAAGCACTCCAGTGAGTCTTTGTGAAACATGATTGGAGTCAATCATCACTCATCAGGGGGGTGTGTGTGTGTGTGTGTGTGTGTGTGTGTGTGTGTGTGTGTGTGTGTGTGTGTGTGTGTGTGTGTGTGTGTGTGTGTGTGTGTGTGTGTGTGTGTGTTTAATATCAGTCGTGCCGCATTCAAGACTTGAAAGTAAACGCCCACTGCTATGGGTAACAGTTTTGCACATTAAAATAAGTATTTGGAGTTACCACAGTTATAATTGACAAAGGATGACTTACAGGTTTTTTTTGTAATATATAGGCAATTCATAATTCATAATTTTCATAACATAAAAACGTATACATTGTCATTTGCAGTATAAAGTTTTAAATAAAATGAAACCTGTTTTAACGTCTTACTGATGACAGAACAGATGTCGCTTACTGAAGCTTTTATTCTGGATTACAGTGAATGGTTTTGAGCAAAACCATGACAAAAGCAGCATTCTCTACGTGCTTTCTTCCATATATGATAACCCAACTCATTAACCCCATAAATGCTGAAACAAAGGAAAGAACATCAAATCACAACTATCACAACTGTTCAGTTTGGCTGCGGCACTACAGTATAAATACATGTGAATAAACATCAAATGATCTGTATCAGACAAAGCAATAGTGACACATGGTAAATATATTGGGTCTCATTCACTAATGATTGTGTGGATTATTACGTATTTGTACGCACAGGAGAACCTGTCACAGAAAATGACAACACTTGTGTAGTAAACGCACATGATTTTGCTCTTAATCTTGTTCTAATGTTAGTGAATTTGGCATATTATAAAAGAGCGGCCGCGTGCACAAGGTTGGTCATTTGCACAAAACATGCCCAAACCATCTCCATATTAGGGCTTTTCTCAAACGCTTTCTTTTACAGCCTTTTGTCACTCGTCAAACATGTCGCTTTCTGCAGACGAGCTCTTGCCAGATCCTCGAGGAATACCAAGTGTGTCATTCTCAAAACCTGTTCAAACAACTTCAGACCCAGATTTCTCTTATTAACCAGCTGTACATACGTGTAAATCTACCCTTTCACTATATATAATGAGATATATTTAAGATTGAATTAAATTGTATTATTTATTGTTTTTGTATATAATTTTATATAAAAATAATATAATAGTCATGTTGAGATGAAATACAACTTCTTAACACGGTTATAGGGCGGCACAAAGTTGTTTTTGCATACGTGTGGTTAAATTTTTTCGCACATTTAGAATACATTTTAATATGAAAGTTTGATTTGTTTGTGAAAATGTTCTTACGCAGGTTTTTTCGCGTACAAATTTGTGTGTACGCATGCTTAGTGAATGAGACCTATTGTTACTCACACTTTGTTGCTACATTACTGTCGGATCTAATACAGTCGGCACTGCATCATCTTTTATTTTCTGTCTCTCTGAAAAGCCTGCGTCGAATTGTGTCTTGTTTAAAAACGAAATAATGTAATAATTTGTCAAAATACGTTACGAGTCGTTTTCTGAGGTTGGTATCAATAAAAGCTGTTTTTGGACTAACGAGGAAGTTTGGAAACTTGGAATATTTTTATGTAACAATGACCTCTTATATGTCAAAAAAATCAAGGAAAATTTGATTTCTCAATTCATGACCCCTTTAAATTCTATTTTATTTTATTCTTATTTTAATTATTAATTTATTTTAATTTATTGTTATATTTCATTTTATGTTTTTATTAATTATTATTATTTAAACACTGTATTTGATTCATTATGTTTTATGTATTTTATGACTATTCGAATATTGCGTTAGTAAGGAGACATTTTTTGTTGTTAAAGCACTATATAAATACACTTGACTTGACTTGTCAAAGACAAGCCTGGAATTTCTTGAACATTCTCTTGTGGTTTTGAATGATTAGAAAACAAACTTTAATATAAAGATAGCAGTTCAACAGAGTGTGCGTCCAGTGTGTAATTGAATTCAAATCTGGAATAAGTGGAAATGAGGCACATGACATGAATACACCTATAAGATATTTGCATTAAAACAAACATATCCATGCAGGGATTGGGCTCGATTGGAAGTGTGAAATTAAAGCAGTGATTTCATTTGGTGTTTAATATCACCGCCTCACCTCATCAATACATTCCTCTCAGAGAAAGTCCTGATCGACAATACAGCTTCATCTTTATGAGGCGCTGAACTGCTGAAGCGCAGAGAATGAGATCCTTCAGACCTCTGCAGTGTCCACTGTAGATGAATCAGAGACTCTGTCTAATGAATCATGTGCTCTTTGTCTGTAATATTGTGTGTATTCAGTTTTTTACTCTGAGTCTGAAATACGTTTTCTACAGCAAAAACTAGAGGGAAAGGAAAGACATATAGAGAGAGTGTGGTTATGTTTTCACATTTGTACTTGATTGGAAACATTTTCAAATGGCTGTTCTTTTGATTTTTGATTTTTTTTTTTGCTTGATTATTTATTTTGTCATAAAATGTAACGTCTCGGTTACGTATGTAATTACGTCGGATTGACGACGAATGGGGTTTCGCTTAGAACACCTATCGACTTCGAGTATACAAAAACGAGCCTGCGGAATTTGCATGGCGTAACTCCGCCCCACCTCGTGGGTATAAAAGGAGGACGCCGGCAACATGCAGTTATGTTTCTTCGCTGAGGAGCCAAGACTGAGCTCAGGCGATCCCCGCGGTACAGCGGAAGTGGCAGGAAGACGTAACGTCTCCGTTCCCTACTCAGGGAACGAGGGTTACATACGTAACCGAGACGTTCCCTTTCGTGGTCACTCCGAGTTACGTCGGATTGACGACGAATGGGGTTATCAGTCTAATCACGCCACCTTCACAGCTGTCTTCCAGTGCCCTGCGTAAATCTGAGACCCTTGTGTGAGACTAGCACGGACGAAGGACTCCTATTTAACCCTCTGGGGTCTGAGGTGTTTTTGGGGCCATTGGGATGTTCTGACATGCCCTTACATTTGTGTTTTTTTCAGTTATTTATAAACATGTTAATGGCAAAGGTGTAAATTCACTCTATATAGCACAAACAGGGCTACCATAATATGTGAGCAACATAAATGTACATGTTTGAATTTTTGAGAGAATATTGTTTATGCGTGGTTATTGAAAAACTAAAAAATAAAGCTTTAAAGTTTAAGGCCACAAAACACATATAAATATCTGTCCACAAGACTTTTGACTAATGGATGTTGTCGCCTAGAGTTTTTGCTTCAAAATGATCTGAAAATCATCCTGCATTATCATTCACATAAAACAATAGATTGTTTTAAATTGTGAAAAATCTTTTTGTTTGGGAAGTCAATATGCAGATGGGCGTGAACGGCCCAACTCCATCATGAATAATTAGGCAGTTCTCACCTGAGCAGACTGCATACTAATGAGCAGACTGCATACTAATGAGCCTTTCACTCAGGGGTGTCACACAAGAAAGAATGCAAGGACAATATACAGTCGTGCTCAGAATTAATGGTACCCCTGGTAAATATGATAAAAAATGGCTGGAAAAAATAAATTGCATCATTTATCCTTTTGGTCTTTCATTCAAAATATTGGCAAAAATCTAAACTTTCATTGAAGTAAAAGAATAGAAAGTGGGGGGGAAATCACATTATGAAATACATGTTTATCTCCAAAACACGTTGGCCACAATTATTGGTACCCTTTTATTAAATACTTTTTGCAATCTCCTTTTGCCAAGATAACAGCTCTGAGTTTTATCCTATGATGCCTGATGAGTTCGGAGAACACCTGACAAGAGATCAGAGACCATTCTTACAGAATCTCTCCAGATCCTTCAGATTCCCAGATCCATGTTGGTGCTTCTTCTCTTCAGTTCACTCCACTCATCAGGTCTGGGACGGTCATGGCAGAAGCTTCATTTTGTGCTACTTAACACATTTTTGTGTTGATTTTGATGTATGTTTTGGATCGTTGTCCTGATGGAAGATCCAACCACGGCCCATTATACGATTTCTTGCAGAGGCTGTCAGGTTTAGATTTTTTATCTGTTGGTATTTGATAGAATCCACGATGCCATGCATGTATCTGAACAAGAAGTCCAGGACCTCTAGCAGAAAAATATGACCACAACATTAAAGATGGTATATTCAATTGTACACATGGGGTACTTTTTATCCTTGTGTGCACCAAACCCATCTTGCATGTTTGCTGCCAAAAAGCTATTTTTTAGTTTCATCTGACCACAGAACCCTGTGCTGTTTGAAGGTCCAGTCATGTCTGACAACTGAATTTGCTGGGGTTTGTTTTTGGATGAGCAAGGAGGATTTTTCTTGAAAACCTCCCAAACAACATGTGGTGATGTAGGGGTTGTTCAATTTTTTTTAATAGGCTTTCTGAACCCAAGACTCAACTAATCTCTGCAATTCTCCATCTGTGATCCTTGAAGAGTCTTTGGCCACTCAAACTTTCCGTCTCACCATGCATTAAGACAATATAGACACACGTCCACTTCCTGGCAGATTTGTAACATCTTTAGTTGATTGGAAGTGCTTAATTATTGCCCTGATGGTCAAAATGGGGATTTTCAATGCTTTAGCTATTTTCTTACAGCCACTTTCTATTTTGTGACGCTCAACAATCTTTTGATGCACATCAGAACTATATTCTTTGGTTTTACTCATTGTAATGGATGATTAAGGGAATTTGGCCTTCGTGTTTCCTCATATTTAAACTCCTGTAAAACAAGAAGTCATGGCTGGACAATTTCATGTTCCTAGTCACCCTGTTGTGCAAAAAAAGGTAAATATGAATGGGAATATACTTAAGAGATATTTTACTCGTAAACAATTCTAGGGGTACCAATAATTGTGGCCAACTTGTTTCGGAGAAAAACATTTATTTCATAATGTGATTTCCCCTCCACTGTCAATTATTTTACTTCAATGAAAGGTTCGATTTTGCCAATTTTTTGAATGAAATATCAAAAGGATAAACGATGCAGAATTATTTTTTACAGCCATTTTTCATCATATTTACCAGGGGTACCATTAATTCTGAGCACGACTGTATATAAAAAATATATACATACATATGCGTACACACACACACACACACACACACACACACACACACACACACACACACACACACACACACACACACACACACACACACACACACACACACACACACATATACATACACAATCAACACATAAATGAAAGTCAAAAGCATATTTATAGTCACACCTGGAAACAAATCCTGGTCAAATAGGCTATATGGGCCATTCTACAGAATTGGTTCAAAACATCTTGAAAAGAAAATTTTCTTTTTCCATATATGTCTTATAAAGTATTATTTTTTAAAGTAGGCCAACACATTTTATTATCATAGGTATTTCAAAGTTAAGGATTCATTATTTTGATATAGCTTGCATTAGAACAAACACTATAACAGTTGATTAGTTTATTTGTGACAAAACATAGCCTACTGGCAGTATATGTTTAACATATGAGCAGAAACTGTCTAACAAAAGCTTATTTGATGTCTATTTTATAAAACTAGTGAACGAAATGTTGTCATTACAGACACTATATCGCGATTAGAAGAAATCTCAGTAAGCTATATAGTTTGGATGTGTTCATGTAAAAATAACGTTTACTAATGTAGGAGCGAGAGTGAATGAACGGCACAGATGCGATCGACAGCTCTAGTAACATCGCGCGCGCGCCTGTGCCATTCATTCATTCACACACAGACACGCAATTCTTATTTAAACAGTCTTTGTGCAGTTTACGTACACTATACAATAACGTGATTAGAACAAAGCACTTAAGAATAAATAACTTACTTCATCAGCTGAATCCGCGGTCCTTATTTTGAGCACTTTTGAGGTAACTTTTCCAGGATTATTAAGATAACAGCGCAGCAAGACGAGGTAAGTAGCCTACAAGATTCTTATTAAACTGGATGTTTTATCCAGCTGATGTGGGCGTTAACTGTTTGCATGGCTTGCCTGAGATCATTTGCGTTTGAATAGCGTCAGATTAACGCGTAATTAAGTGTAATGAGCTGGGGGGGAAAAATACTGACATACTCTCTTTTCATACAGATTACATAAACTGAGAATATTTGTTTTTTATATAAATTACTTCATTGAAAGAAGAGAATTCAAGCTTCATAAAGAAAAAAACTCTCTTGCCTGTATGACAAGTATTTGCGGAGTTAAAGTTAATTTTCGGACGCGATTCAGAATGGACTGCACTGACAGAGAGAAGGCAAAACTCGCATCATGTTTGTTTTTCTTTATTTGACAAAAAGCACAACAATTTGTTTTTATTGTGAGTATACAGAAAAATAATAGACACTTAACAGGATCGAATGATGTCTAACACTTATATGTAAGATCAAAATCAACAGAGTATTTTGAGTTTCTTTTGCACTGATAAGAAAAAAAGCAAGACTATCCCGCCCGCGCGATAGCCGACCTCAGAGGGTTAACACAGGAATACCAAGGTACACTGGGAAGAATATCCCATAGTTTAGAGGAAATATGCAATTAACACCAACCCGGGGGGGGAGGGGGGGGATTTAGAAATACACATATGACCCGAAGGAAGCATATGGAGAATACTGGGGTGTCCAGCCGCAGGTGGAATATTTCAACCCCAGGGGTGGCAAGGTGGCTTGCCAAGGGAAAGACACATGCTCAGAGAGGCTTACAGTGGAAATACACGTGTGGGGGTAGCTCTGGGGAGGGACTATGTACACGGGAGGCACCTAGCCGACGCACAGGCAATAGACACTGGCGCTAGCATCAGGGGTGATGGAGGAACTCAGGGCTTGCGGAGAAGCTCACCTGAGGAGAATATCGCACGTATCCAGTCCGTGGAGTGGAATGGCGAGCAAGCGAAGACACCTGAGCGGGTCCAGTACTAGCTGGTTGAAGCGAGTACATGAGAGGACACTGGCTCCACTCGGAGATTGTAGAATCTGGCGAATGTGTTAGGTGTCGCCCAGCCTGGAGCTCTGCAGATGTCTGTTAGCGAGGCGCCATGCGCTAGAGCCCAAGAGGATGCCACACTCCGGGTGGAGTGGGCAGTTACACCAAGGGGGCACGATCGACCTTGCTGCTGGTATGCCAAAGCAATGGTGTCCACTATCCAGTGAGACAACCTCTGCTTGGAGAGAGCCTTTCCCTTCAGCTTCCCACCATAACAGACAAAGAGCTGGTCTGAGGTCCTGAAACACTGCGTCCTGTCTACATGGGCGAGGAGAGCGCGTACTGGACAGAGCAGTGCCAAGGCTGGGTCTGCCTCCTCCAAGGGCAGCGCTTGCAGGTTCACCACCTGGTCCCGGAAGGGAGTGGTAGGAACCTTGGGCACATATCCAGGCCGGGGTCTCAGGATCACGTGAGAGTAAGCCGGCCCGAATTCCAGGCACGCTTCGTCAACGGAGAATGCTTACAGGTCCCCTACCCTCTTGACAGAGGCCAATGCAACCAGGAGCGCTGTCTTCATTGACAGGAACTTAAGCTCCACTGATTGCAGAGCTCAAAGGGAGCACTCTGCAGGGCATTTAGAACCACCGCGAGGTCCCAAGAGGGAACGAGAGGAGAACGAGGAGGATTCAGTCTCCTCGCTCCTCTTAAGAACCTGACGATCAGGTCGTGCTTCCCTAAGGATTTACCTTCTACCAAGTCATGGTGTGCGGCAATAGCAGCAACAAACTTTGAGGGTGGAGGGAGACAGCCTTCGCTCCAACCCATCTTGAAGGAAGGAAAGCACGACACCGACCGAACACCTCCGGGGGTCTTCTCGGCGAGAAGAGCACCAGTTGACGAAGAGGTTCCACTTCAATGCATAGGCGTGTCTCGTGGACGACACTAGCGGAAGTGATGGTAGCCACCACCGCTGGTGGTAGGGTACTCAAACCTGCCTCGTCCCGTCCAGGAGCCACACGTAGAGGTTCCAAAGATCGGGACGAGAGTGCCACAGGGTGCCCCGTCCCTGAGAAAGGAGGTCCTTCCTCAGAGGAAGTGGCCAAGGAGGTGCTGTCGCGAGGAGCACCAGTTCGGAGAACCAAGTCCGGGTGGGCCAGTACGGTGCAACCAGAAGGACCTGCTCCTCGTCCTCCTTGACCTTGCGCAAGACCTGCGCTAGAAGGCTCACTGGGGGAAACGCATATTTGCGGCCCCGCGGCCAGCTGTGCGCCAGAGCATCCGTGCCGAGCGTGCCCTCGGTCAGGGAATAATACTGGTCGCAATGGGTCGAGTCGTGAGAGGCAAACAGATCTATCTGTGCGTCCCCGAACTGGTCCCAAATCAGCTGAACCGAATGGGGATGGAGTCGCCATTCTCCAGGGAGGGGCTGAAGCCGTGAGAGCTCGTCGGCTGCACAGTTCAGGGCTCCGGGAATATAAATGGCTCGAAGCGACCTCAGATGCTTCTGACTCCATAAGAGGAGGTGGCGAGCGAGTTGCGACATACTACGGGAGCGTAGACCACCTTGATGGTAGATGTACGCTACAATGGCGGTATTGTCTGATCGGACTAGTACGTGTTGACCCTTGAGCAACGCCCAAAAGCGGTGCAGGGCAAGGCGTACTGCCAGCAACTCGAGGCAATTGACATGCCATAGGCGCTGGGGTCCTGTCCAGGAGCCCGCAGCAGCATGTCCATTGCACATGGCGCCCCAGCCCGTGGTGGAGGCATCTGTTGAGACAACAACATGCCGGGAAACTCGTTCCAGGGGGACACCTGCCCTGAGAAAACTGAGGTTCGACCACGGGGTGAAGGTCTGACGGCAGGTCGGAGTAACTGATACTCGGAGCGTGCCTTGTTGCCATGCCCACCTCGGGACTCGGTCGTGACGCCAAAGCTGAAGCGGTCTCATATGAAGCAATCCGAGTGGCGTCACCGCGGCTGCAGATGCCATATGCCCCAGGAGCCTCTGAAAATATTTCAGTGGAACCACACTCTTGCCCTGAAATTGTCTCAGACAAGTCAGCAGTGACTGTGCGCGCTCGCTCATAAGCTGCGCGGACATGGCGACCGAGTCGATGTCCATACCGAGAAAAGAGATCCTCTGCCAGGGGCAAAGTTTGCTCTTCTCCCAGTTGACCCGAAGGCCCAGACGAGCTAGGTGCCGGAGCACAAGATCCCTGTGTTCGCAAACCTGGTCTCGAGAGTGAGCTAGGATAAGCCAATTGTCGAGATAGTTCAGGATGCGAACCCCGTGAACCGGAAGGGGAACAAGGGCTGCCTCGACGACCTTCGTGAAGACGCGAGGAGACAGGGCTAGCCCGAAAGGGAGAACCGCGTACTGGTATGCCTGCCCCTCAAAAGCAAACCGGAGGAACGGTCTGTGTCGAGGAAGAATGGAGACATGAAAGTAGGCGTCCTTCAGGTCGATCGCTGCAAACCAATCCTGGGGCCGTACACATTCGAAAATGCGTTTGGCGGTGAGCATCTTGAACGGCATCCTGTGAAGGGAGCGGTTCAGCACGCGCATGTCCAGGATCGGTCGTAACCCACCGGTTTTCTTGGGGACAATGAAGTAAGGGCTGTAGAAGCCGGACCTCATCTCGGCTGGAGGGATAGTCTCGATTGCACCCTTCGCCAGCAGGGTGGCAATCTCTGCTCTCATGATAGGGGCATTGCCACCGACCAGAGTGGAGCGGACTCCCCTGTGGCGGGGAGGAGACCGTGCGAACTAAATCGCATAGCCGAGGGTTCGTGCGACCCAGCGAAACAGACAGGGAAGCTCTAGGCAGGCTCCCAAGAACTGTGCCAGCGGAGTCAACGAACCACCGACGTCCCCTCGGTGGTGCAGCAAAGCGGAATGACCGGCCCAGAGGTGGACGGCATAGCGGCCCAGAGTGGGGGCACGGTCATAACCGCACCCTGACAGAGGAGGCCAGGGAAGGACCAGCGTTCCGCGGGGGCCTGCTCTGCCAGGGGTCTGGTGACAGAGGGGGATGAGAGCGGTACGGTCCGTGGACGGCACACACTGTCATCCGGCTCTGAGACAGAGGGGGGTGAGGGGTGCACGGCTCGGAGTCGGCGCACCGTGTCGTCCGGAACTCTGTATGCTCAGAGACGAGAGAGTCAGTTCTTTCTGAATAAGGATTCTTCCCCAGCCCTCCACCAGGGAAAGGAGTGGCCCTGCTACCAACTCCTAGAAAGAACTGAGTCCCGTCTCTGAGCAGCCCATATCAAAAGTGCCGCTTAACCCGGCGTTTAGCGGGGGGCGGGGCTGGAGAGGGCTGAGGCATCCCCCACGGTCTTCCAAAGCCAGCCCGGGTGAATAGGCGGGGTTGGAACCGTGGGAGGGCGCCTTCGGCGGTTGGCAGACTGAGGGACCTGAGGGGACGGCGGGGGCGTCGGCAGAATAACCTCAATCTGCTCACGGGCGGTTGAGAATTGTTGGGCAGAAGTACTCAACCGGACCGCCGAAGAGGCCGACCAGGGATATGGGGGTGTCGAGCAGACGAGCCCGCCGACATCCTGCACATCAGACCGGTCAGCCCCAGAGTGGTAAACATCACCTGACTCGGAGAGCGCACGGCCACCTTCGTCGCTCGGAGAGCAAGGTCAGTGGCGGCGCGCTTTTTGGTAGCTCATTAAAGAGCCTCGAGTCAGTCCCGCCCTCATGCATAACTATGAGCATCTGGGTCAGGTAGACCAGCAGAACGGTCATGGGATGCAGTGAGGCGGCTGCCTGTCCTGTGGCACTATAGGATTTCGCCACAGATTAGTGTAGACGTAAAGAACTACAGGCTTCGGACGGGTGCTTAGGATTGCGCCGGGAAGCACTCTGAGGACACAGTAGCATCGCAACAGAGCGTTCAACCGGGGGAACCCCAGTGTACCCATGGGCAGCGGCCCCGTTGAGGGGAGGGAAAGGCGGATGAGACCAACGAGTGGTCCTGAGAAGACACGGGGGTGTTTCAGGACGTCGAGATCTCATCATGCACGTCCGGGAAGAAAGATATTGGGGTTTGCCGTGGACGCGGGTCGGCGGCCTTACCCAAAAACCAATCGTCCCAGGAAAGCATGGCCGTCATCTCCGGATCAGACTCAGGCACAGCCATAGCACACCAGAAGGTGGTAGCTGTGACGAGTCGTCACTTCCAGAAGAATAAAGCCCACCTAGTGATGCTGCTACAGACATAGCACCATCCTCTGTAGCTTTCATATGAAAATACACGGGCACCCGAAGGTAGACTCGTGGAATCACCTGATCGCTAGCGGGCACCTTCATAGAAGAGGGGGGCTGGGGTCACGGACACAAAGTCGGCGCCTTGTTCCAGACCATCAACCTCAGGTCACCCTGGCCACCAGCCGAAAATCGGGGGGGTGGATGAGGGGACTCTCACTCTTGCGAGTTCACCGAGTCTCGACCTAAATGACGCGATGATCATGTTCCCACAGAGAGAACATAAATCACCCACGAGCGCTGTTCAAGCATGATCAAAGCCCAAACACACTAGACAGCGCTCGTGCTCATCAGAGTCCGATACCAATCTGCCGCAACCACAAATGCACGGGCGAGCCGTCTTTAAAAAGACGTGCCGCGCGCGAGCTCTTTTGTGAGAGGAGAAAAAAAAAACTCTGCGATGTTGAAGCGAGCAGGGAGAAACACACTCACTGGCAGATCACTGCACAGATCAGCAGGCAATGTGAAGTCGCTGCAGATCGCCGTCACACCAACACCGGAGAGAATGGCTCGTCTCGTAGAGTGAAGTCAGAAATGGCTGTGGAGTGAAGAGATACTTTTGGCTCCGAAGTGAAAACATAACTGCATGTTGCCGGCGTCCTCTTTTATACCCACGAGGTGGGGCGGAGTTACGTCATGCAAATTCCGCAGACCCATGGTATTTCTTTGTCGATAGGTGTTCTAAGCGAAACCCCATTCGTCGTCAATCAGACGTAACTCGGAGTGACCACGAAAGGGAACCATATTATCACCCAGCATTTTATATAAAGTGGGTTTTATACAATACAGTTTAAAGGTTTGGGGTCAGTAGAAAGAAATTAATTCATGTGGTCTGTTAATAAATCCATCAGAAGCAATTACTATTGGAAAACTTACAAAAACCTCAAAAGCTTACAATGACTTCAGTCATTACTAGGGAGTTATCTTTTCTAAAGCTTTTCACTTTAGAACACTGTTCCAAATAATTAGTAATTCGTTCCAAAAAAGTTGTTAATACTTGAGTCATTACTAGTGGGTTATCTTGACTTTAGAATTAATTATACATTATGCATTATTCACATTAATTATGAACTTGTTTATAGTAGTTCTTAGTAGTCTTCTGAGAGGTATGAAAAATATTGGTTATTAATTAGCCAATAGTAAACTATCACATTCAGCTGAGTTCTATTACTTATTAATTAATCCGAGTTTTTTGTTATTTAATAGCGGTATTACATTTACAATGTAAATGTACTCTCCAATGACTCAACTACCATTTTGAATGCGAGTATCAAAGAATACATTTTTTTGGGTGAACTACATTTAATATTGCTTTACTCTTTTGTTCCTGTGTAGTTATTTATTTATTAGTGACTGAACCGTATTCTAAAGTGATACCAAATTATCTTATGTATTCACATTAGTGATGCACCGATGTGAAAATTGTGGCCGATACCGATAACCGATATTAATATAGCTGTTATGGCCGATACCGATATTTACCGATGTCGATATCTCTGTATAGCATACCTGTCAGCACTCCCGTTTTTCCCGGGTTTCTCCCGTGTTTAAGCCCTATCTCCCGGACCCCTCCCGGTTTGTTATTTCTCCCGGGAAACTCCCTTAATTTGCATGGCCCAAATTCCTTTATGAATAATTTCCCTGATTTTGAAAACCAAATGTTGACAGATATGCTGTATAGAAAACATGTTTTTATGATAATCAAATATGATTTGCTGAGAAACAATTGAAAACAAGTAGAAACGCGCAGTCACATGCTCATACAATCAACAACGGAGAACCAAGATGTGCTCTAGATGTGCAAAAGCAAGTGGAAGCGCGGGCGCGCAGCTGTCTCCTTTCCACAAGCGCTTGCTCTCCCGCGGCATCTGTCGTTGCTATGCAACCATGAACTGTGCTCTCCATGATGACAAGGAAGTGTCAGCAAAAGATTAATTGATTTCTAGCCCTTGCATTAGCTTTACTACTAGATATATATTATGGAGATGAAAAATAATAAAGCGCCCTGTACAGCTATGTACAGCGCCCATTCAAAGCTAACCTTGCGGGAATGGTTTCAATTATACGCATTCCCGCACCGAAATTCAAGCCCTGATACAGCACAGCGAGGATCCTCTGCAGACACTCTGAAGAACGACCTAACAGACGACATTGTTGCTCCCTCACCAAAGGCAAAATCATTCTTGCCGCCTCCAGCACCTGCTTCAGCACCTTATGTGACGTCTAATGTATGCGCTCGTGCAAAAACAAACATCCCCGCCCCCACACTCATATCTAAGCCTACACACGTCAAATACACAGGAATGATTATCGGCCTGTTCACATCGGCCCCATTTTGACATCGGAACGATACCGATGTGTAAGAAATTGACCGATATATCGTGCACCACTATACTTTGGGGATGTGTGACTTCCTTTTGAAGATGATTGTGAGGTTTGCTGAGTGTGCATGTGCATCATTACTAAGGAGAGAGAGACCAGTGAAGCAGTATTATAAAGCGATTGAGTTTGAGCTGCTGATGAGCTCTGTTCACTTTATTTCATTATCACATCTTATTATTGCTGTACTTTTCATTTCGCTTGAGTAATTGTGCCTTCCATCAGGAATAGATGACACGTCGTAATGTATTTATAATTGATAACCATACCAGAGGAGAGAAGCATTCATGGTTTGCATTTATTGCATTTCCTCCTTGAGGTTTAATTACGAGGGTCTGCGATCGTTGATGTGAACAGCTGTTCTTATAGCCCTTCAAACCCTTCTGACCCTCATCTGTCCTCTTGAGAGAAGCCCACAATGTTTACCCACAACGCCTCCTGCTCCAGAGCACACAGATAGCATTTGTTTGAGAGGCATTTGAGGTTAGGATTGAGTTAGAATTGGTGGTAAAAATCGATAGGAGATCTAAAGTGTAGGGTGGAAATTTTATTTAATTGGGAGGGTTCTTACTTCCTTAAATGTTGCTTTTAACATATGCTTAAATTAATTTACTTCCTTGTCTATTTATTTTCTACAATATTTTCTTTACTCTTTCCCGCCACCGTTTTTTTAAAAGCCAGCACCAGTATTATTGCTCATTTTCACAAAATTGTCATGCATGGCATATAGATGTTGTATGGATATCTAAACGTACAATATATAAAAAACAGGGCCTCTTTTCAACAATATTTGTTCAACAGACAAACAAAAACGATTTTATTCTAGCTTTTCATACATTAGTTTCATTGCGTGTGGGTAAGTGTCATTAAAAAGCAAAAATTTGAACAAAAAGCAAAGAAAATCAAGTTTTTGTCAAAGACTAGGGGCCCTATCATACACCCGGCGCAATGCGGCGCAAGTGTTTTTTGCTAGTTTCAGCCTGACGCAGTTCTTATTTTCACGTCCTGCGCCACGTTATTTAAACAGCAAATGTATTTGCGCCCATTTGTGTGCCCATGGGTGTGCTGGTCTGAAAATGAGGTGTGTTCAGGCGCATTGTTGGCGCGTTGCTTTTTTGAGGTAACTGAAATAGACTCCGCCATTGACCAACAAAAACTGGTCTAAAGTCAATGACGCAATAGAAACAAATCAGGACCCCGACGGCGTTCGTTGCTGACGCTTCTCTCTCAGCGCTTGTTTAAATAAAGCTGCATTTCCCAAAAGCATCATAAGCATAAGTAGATCAAACCATTGCCACCACTGGTCTCTGCGATCAGCTTAGGCTCACAATGGGTTTGGGAAACAAAGCCCAGAACAATCAGTGGTGTAGTGGAGGTATACGGCGTATACCCACTTCTTTTTCAGTCGGCATTGCGTATACACACTTCTAAATCCCCTCTGATGCGCATCATTTAGTAGCTAATCCAATCTCATGTGAATAAAAACACCCAGTCAGGGTCGTTTTTTTGAGTGTAGCCAATATAATGAAAGTTGTGAAATAATTCCCTAATAGTAACTCTAATTTGGTGCTGCAATGATTCGCCCATCGCGACGCTGACCTTCTCATTTGAGCTTCTTCAGCATCAGCACTCAAACAACCGCTCGTCAATGTCAAAATGTTTGAGACCAATCAAAGCCAGCAGGATTTTTGTTCACAGAGACGCGAGCCGAGCGCGAATCCCAACGCGACGCTTCACTTCAGTTAACGATCATAAAGTGCGGGATAAGATGCAATTAGCTAAAATAAATAATAAATAAATAAAACGTTTTAAATGACCGAAAGAAATAATCAGTTTGATCAAAGACAGTGGCAATTATAAGATCAATTTAACAACACAAGCACCCTATTAAATATATTGCCATTATTATTGTATAAATATATTTGTATAACGTGACCTCGAAGGTGTTGTTTGTATAACTTGTCTGTGTTTGCGCAACTTGCATCATTAAGCCAGAAGGTGGCGACAAGTGACTATCTTTATGAGTGAGCAATTGAACCACTGATTAAATTAACAGATTAGTCAGTAGGGGTTCAGTGAAAAAGTCGGCAGCTGGCAGCAGGAAGTAGCTGCCGTTGACAGCCGGAAGCCCTGCCATATAAGGATGGACCTGCCATTTCGTGGGAGCCAATCAGTATCGTCCAAAGTAGTAGCAACCAATCACATGTAACTAGAAGTCAAGCGACAGCGGCCAATGGTCAATGGTGGCGCCGGCGACAACCATAAAACATGGTAAATCATGTTAAACCATACTAGAACATCTTAAAACTTTTTTCTGGCAAGTCAACTTAAAGTTTGTCTACAAACTTTACCATCTAGTTCAGGATTGTGGTCTATCATTCTGATTTCAGAACAACAAATACAAAGCCTGTTTCAACAGTTACAGCTGCTTCTTTATACAAAGACAAGAATGTAAAACTTAAATGATAGCAAAATATGATTTTAAATAAAGGTAATTGATGAGACAAAGTTCGTTTCTTCTTCTTTTAGGACTTTCATTATTTAAGTTTAAATGTTCTATATTTAATATTTAGCCTATAAAGAATATATATTTAAAATATATACAATATGATTACATAGGCATTTCTTTCTGTATGTATTTAATTATTTAACAAACATGTACACTCATTCATAAATTATATTTATACACGTAAAAATTCATAATGTAGTAGCCTATATATTATATTGTGTTGTATTATATTGTTATACTATAGCCTGTATTATATTTCGCTGCGTCATCCGCACCAATTACAAAAACAAATAAAAAAACAAATATAACAAATTATTTAGCCTTTGCTGCTTCAAAGAAAAAAGAATGCCTTTTTGAATTCACCTTATAGGACTACAATAAAACGAGGTTGATCGCGAATTAAACCGCTCTGTATCTGCTGCTCACTTGCATTCGTTTCTAGCTGGCATGAACGCATTTCGTCAACAGTTCAGGTTTGTGTTGGCCTGATTGTTGACAATCATACACACTGCTCAAATTTATCAATATTGATTTATCCTGAAAGGAATTTAGCCCTTCCCTGTTCTCATTATTTAAGTTTAATAAATGTGTATATTTAATAAATATACAATATGATTACATAGGCATTTCTTTCTGAATAGATTTCATAATTTAACAAACATGTACACTGATTCATAAATTATATTTATACATATACAAATTCATAATTTCAAGTGTAGCTTAATGTTTTTTTTGTATTAGGCTATGTCTATATGATCTTCGTTACTTGATTTGTATTTGATAAACCTTTTTTAATATAATATGATATAATTTAATATATCAAATAACATAAAATACTTTATATCTATACTCGCTGAACCCCCTCTCAGATTAGTCCAAAAAACATTGATTTATTTAGGAAAGAAAAAGTAGCTGAAACTGATCTTTGATGCTCATACTAATTGCTCATATATGCCTCTGGACACAGAAGGATTGCATTGGTGTTTGTTTGAAATGTACCATCTATGCAAAATAATCATTGAATCATTTCTCATTCAAGGCCATTCACGTTTTGAATATGTGATTGTGCATTGTCAACAATAAGCATAAACATTCTGCATTTCCATTAGTGGATCATTCATTGTGACATTTAAACTGATTCTCGTGTTTAAGAATCTGATCAAATACTTCATGCTACTGCCCACCGAGATGCTTTTAAAGCTACAGTTGTCCATTTTTTTGGCCTTCAAAACACCTTAAAATGCTCATGTCGAGATCAGGAAAATCAAAAGTTTCTAATTTATGGTAATTATAATTCCTGTGTACGGCCCTGATATGCAAGAATTCTAGTAATTCTATGTTCTATTCTATGTATTCATTCTATATTATATAGTCTTGCATATTCAATACTAATATCCAAGACTACATGTCACTGTTTATAACACAGAGCGTTCATCCTTTGCTGGGACGCTTAAAAAAAATATTAAGACATAAATTAAGAGTATACCCACTTCTCCAGGCACCACTACATCACTGAGAACAATGCTTATCAGATGACTGAGAAACCACAGGAAGTAGGATTTTTTAAAGGAAATTAATACTTGTATTCATCAAGGATGCATTAAATTGATCACCGTGACAGTAAAGACTTTTACATTGTTACAAAACAAACAAAAAAAATATTAAGCAGCACAACTGTTTTAACTGATAATAATAAGAAATGTTTCTTCAGCATCTTAAAATGTTTTCTGAAGGATCATGTGTAACTGAAGACTGGAGTATCGAGCTTTGACATCACAGGAATAAAATACATTTGGGAATATATTCAAATAGAAAACAGATATTTTAAATTGTAATACTATCTCACAATATTACTGTTTTTTACAGTAATTTTGGTTAAATAAATGCAGCCTTGGTGAGCATTAAAAGATCTTACCAACCCCAAACTTGTGAGCAGTAGGTTATATGTAACACTTACTATAATTAGGCTAGTTTGTGGAATTACATTTATTTAGATCCATTTATTCAAGGATCGTGTAATGTTATTGGATGGCTGTTAATAAATCTGTCAGAACAAAAAGTTTTACCTTTAGGCATACAAGCCTGTCACTGGCAACCCTTTACAAAAAAATAACCATGGTTTTAAACAGTTCATCTATAGTATTGGTAACACTTTACAATAAGGTTCATTAGTTAACATTAGTTAATGTATTAACTAACATGAACTAACCATGAGCAATACATTTGTTATTGTATTTGTTCATCTTTGTTAACGTTAGTTAATAAGAATACGGTCATTCATTGTTTGTTCATGTTAGTTCACAGTGCATTGACTAATGTTAGCAAGATTTTAATAATGTATTAGTAAATGTTGAAATTAACATTAACAAAGATTAACAAATGCTGTATAAGTGCAGCTCATTATTAGTTCATGCTAATTAATGTAGTTAACTAATGTTAACTAATGAACCTTATTGTAAAGTGTTACCATAGTATTTATAGTAAAACTCCTGTAACCACACATTTACCACTACATGAACTATGTTATCTTTATAGTAAAACCATGGCAATAAATTAATAATAAAAAAAAACATGATTACTGAACTTTTACTTATAAAACGGTTAGTTCCAATCCTTGATTCTGATTGGTAAATAGCTGTGTTTTATTCACCATAAAACACGGCTATGACCGCTTCACCCAACGGTTCTATGTATCACTACACAACACCCCTAGCAACCACTCTTAGCAACTTAAACACATGTTTGATCTCATTGATATTGTTCATTGAAGCTATAGTTGTAACAGCGCTGAAGAAAGCAGGCGAAGACGCAGGGTTATTTAATGACGTAACAGATAAAACGGATAACACAGAACTCGAGGAACAGATGAATAAAACCAGGGGGATCACAGAGGCAACCATTACACGTACAACAACTGACAAAGTAACAAGTGAAACACAAGGGCTATAAATACACAGGGACAAACAAGCTTAAGTAATGAGGAAACAAGATACACCTGGGAACAATCATGAACTAATCAACAGGAAAAACTACAAAGGACTACAAAAACATTGGCACAAAACAAGAAATAATAAAGGTCCACACAAGACAGGAACCATGACAATAGTTGAGTATTGTGAGAGATTGAGTAAGCGAGTGTACCTGCATTTACAGTAGACACAGCATTTTCCTTCAGGTCAGTCCTATATTCATAATAAAAAAAAATCAGTTTGAATGTCTGTTGCGATATCTTGTCCTTTTAACAGTTAAGGGATTTTCCGTGCCTTTAGTCACCTGCCAGTTGCGTCTTCCTTCTCCGTGATCACAAGTTTGAGTCCTTTCTACAGTATATTAAAGTCTTCTCTACCGACTGACTCACTCATAAAGACAGTCTTTGCCGCCATCTATTGGCTAAATACTGTATGTAACTTGTAATTTACTGTATGTAAACAGTTGCTGTTTACGGTCAGGGACTATTTTTTCCAGCGGAAGTAAAGCTTTTAGTGATTTTACTTCATGAAAGTTGCATAGATACATATTTTTCGGCTTTAATTTTGTATTGTGTGGTAAGTATTTTATAGTTTTTTTAGTGGTATTAGTGTTTTAAGTGGTATCGCCCATCCCAGTATTACAGTGAAAACATTGATTGCCGTAAAATTCTGTTTATTTGTTCTGTGTGAATATTCCATGCTGTTCGAGTTCTTGGCTTAAAGGGTTAGTTCAACCAAAAATGAAAATTCTGTAAGTAATTACCCTCATGTTGTTCCAACCCCGTACAACCTAGAAGCTTTGCGCAGTTCCATTACGTGAAATCTCAAGGCCCACAGGGAATGAAATGAGTAGTTGAATAAAGTCGTTATTTTTGTTTGTTTTTTGCGCACAAAAAGTATTCTCGTCGCTTGATAAACTTAAGATTGAGCCACTGTAGTCACTCAGACTATTTTAACGATGTCTTTCATAACTTTTGGGCCGGCCAGTTTCGATCTCTTAAGAAGTATGGAGGAGTGATCCAGCTCTCAGATTTAATCAAAAAATCTTAATTTGTGTTCCGAAGATGAATGAAAGTCTTATGGGGTTGGAACAACATGAGGGTGAGTAATTACTGACAGAATTTTCATTTTTGGGTGAACTAACCCTTTAATAAGGGCTTGTCTCAAGGGAGGACATGTGCTGGAGCTGCGCTGGTTCTCAGTGTGGGTGGACTACACTCTGGGCAGCCTGGCATACACATCTCTTGCCGCCCCTTGAACCGCACAAGCACTCACTTTAGCCTTCGGGACCAATGATTAATGTGACACTGTCAGAGCACATCACATCCCCCTTCTCAACCATCCACCTCTTCACACCACACATAGGTACATTTACAGAGACTGTAGAATTTTCATCTCTTTGTTGATTTTGGAGTGCAATGTAATCTGGATCCTTTATTGACAGATTTAGGCTGCGTTTACACTGGCACAAAAAATCAGATTTTTTCTCACATCTGACATCGATCGGAATGTGTTGCACACGTGTAAAAACAAAAATCCGCACGAGATCCGATTTTTCCGCATTCGATCTGAGGCCAAATGTGCTTTTAAATCAGATATGTATGCGATATCTGGACATCCGACCTACGTCTGAACACGCATATCCGATTGCTCTTTAAATTCCAAGCCACCACAAGGTGAGGACGATATTATTTTTATCTTTGTAAAGAAACGAAATTGCGCGAACAGAAAAATTCAGGAGAATTCATTGAAAAATAATAAAACAGGGCTACTTTATTTCTCTTCAGAATTGTAGATCTGACCTGTAGAAAAACGAAAATGATTTCCTGACTGTATACCTGTTCCGTCTGATTTTGCGCTGCTAAACATTCATGAGTCATGACAGCTGTTATCTTGTCCATGCTGGCAAATAATCATGACCACCCAACATGAATTATATAAATAATTTTTTATACCACGGCCATTCAAAACGTGCATAGTAAAACGATCACCGAAAATCATTTTGGGCGGGAATTAATGTAAACAGATCGGATTCCAGTCCTGTCTAAAGTGAATGTAAACAGTTGGACCAAAAAATCGGATATGGTCAAAAGATCGGATATGTGCATTAAGACTTGGATGCTGCCCCAGTGAGATTTACGCAATAGCTGATTCTCTGTTTCAGCTAACTCTCTTTTACAGTTTCATTCTTTATGCAACATTCAGAAGAGCATGTGACACACGGCTGCAGCGCCAGGTGTTTATCAGGACGCTCTTTGTGGTGGAAAACTCCAGAACTATGGATTATGAATGCTTTGATGTTAAAGTGAGGGATGTTATATTTTTCCTTGAACAGCAAGTCAGTCAGTGTGACGCTATCTGATATCCCTTACATTAGCCTCGAGGTGACTGTTTCCTGAGAAAAATAACGGTTTCTTTAAGATAAACGAGCAATTCCACGGTATGGCAAACAGCGGCACAATTCAGGAATTAAACTTCTCAGAGGTTGCAAGAAACAATGAGCTGCTAAAAGAGTTAGTCATTCATTTTAATAATTCATGCAGACATGCTTCATAAGCAGGTGTTATTTATGTCGTTCATTATGGGGTTTTGGAAAACATATGAAGCATTATGGAAATGCAGAGCTGCCTTAACCAACCGAGACTCATCATAAGTCTTGGAGTTTAGCTCTGCATTTCCAGAACATGTTAATGACAACATTCCACAATGACTTCCATAACTTCCAGAATGAAATATTCAGCAGCAAATAATGTCAGCCGGGACTTCGTAGATACATTCATTGCATTTATCTTCCATAATTTGATGTGTTTCACAGATTCAGGAGAATATTCAGGTAGAAATAATGTGCAGAGAGAGTATCAGTGTTGTTTTAGTGTTACGTACATATTATTGTTTGCATGGGCTTTTTTGACTTTTGCTTACTCCCAAAAGTTTTTATATTTTATATTTTATATAATAAAGTTATTTTATTTTTAGGGCCCAAGCCTTGAAAAGGCGAAAAGGCCCTATTGCTTTTTTCTTTGGAAAATTTGGAAAATTATTATTTTACTACCTTTTTGGCACTTTTGGGGGACTTAATGTGCTCAAAAACTTTTGAAACTTTGCACACAGGTCAGAACCCGCGGCCATCAGAGCCGGGCTGAAGCTGGTACCCGGGCGTGGCAGGGGGGCTCGACAGGGCCCCCTGGATCGGGGTCTGAAAAATTGGTCCATAAATCAAACACGCATGCATGTAATAATATGAAACTCAGTACACATATAGATCTCATCGGGGCGAACAACTTTCGTGCTCTAAGTTTTACGCCAGCCCAACAGAAAGTCAGCTATTTAGGGTTGTTTGGAAAACGCATGCAATGGAATTTAAAGTACTCTTCCTAGAGAATTGATCGAGATGCCACGAAACTCGGTGTCCATGAAGTCAAGACATTGAGGATGAAAAAATTGCCAGGGGATTTTTGATATCTCGAACGGTTTGGCCGTGGCGAGGAAACGAAATTATGGCGAGAAACGTGAAACAGAAAGTGTGTTATAACTTCAGCATACATTGACTGATCTTGATGAAACTTCAGCAGTGTGTTCGTTGTAAGAGGCCGATCACATGGATGTGACTATTGTGAGTCAAAGTTATAGCGCCACCAACTGGCAGCAGGAAGTGTCACTTTCAAAATGCTTTGAAATCAACCTCTAATTTTTACCCAATTTTCTTTAAACTTTACGTGTATAATGTAAACACACGCCAGATTTAGGCCTGTGAAAGAATTATTGATATCTTAGATACTGTTGCCGTGGCAACAAATCAAACTTTAATATTCTTGCTTGATGCTTTTGAGACTCTTAGCATGCTTAAAATTGCATGAAACTCGACAGACACATCACATTTATTAGCCAGTAGACATGTGCAAAGTTTCAGAAACGGGCGTGGTGAGGGCTCAGTAGCGCCACCTTTAGTCAAAAATGGGCGGGTTAGTTTTATCTACAGTAACAAAACTCAGTACGTATATTGTTCTCATCAAGCCGGATAACTTTCTAATTTACAGTCATTAGCTCAGACCAACAGAAAGTCAGATATTTTGGTTTGAATGTGGTCATTTCTCTCTGAGCCTACGTCTCTGTGTCTGTGCCTGTGTGTGTGTGTGTAGGGGGGGGGGGGAGGGGGAGGGGGGCTAGATTAACCATTTCACTGCTGTGTGGCCTGCATTAAAAAAGAAAATAAATGCCTTAAGCCTTGTATTTTTAATTATTTGTTCTTTTTTTTAAATAAAGGCATATAAACAGTTTAATTGTAGTGCATTGACGATAGTTTTATATAATTAGTTTATTAATTAAATTAACTTGGTCCATAAACTTGGTCTGAAAATTTGGTCCATAAATCAAACACCCTTGCATGAAATAATATGAAACTCGGTACACATATAGATCTCATCGGGCCGAACAACTTTCGTGCTCTAAGTTTTACGACAGCTCAACAGGAAGTCAGCTATTATGGGTTGTTTGTAAAAGTCATGCTTTTATTTTTGATATACTTCTCCTAGAGAATTAATCCAAACACCACGAAACTCGGTCAGCATGAAGTCAAGACATTGAGGATGCTAAATTGCGGATGGATTTTTGATATCTCGAACAGTTTGGCCGTGGTGGGGAAATGAATTTATGACTAAAAAAGGACACATAAAGTGTGTTATAACTTAGTTAGTTTTACCTACAGTTACATAACTCTGCGTGTATATTGTTCTCGTCAAGCCGAACAACTTTCTAATTTACAGTCATTAGCTCAGACCAACAGAAAGTCAGATATTGTGGTTTGAATGTGGATTCTGAGAATTTTCTATCCCTCTCTCTCTCTGACAGACAGAATGCACCCAGAATGCACCCTGTATGTGTGTGTGTGTGTGTCTGTGTGAGAAGGGGGAGGGGGAGGGTGGGGGGTCTCTTCGGGTGATAATTTAAACACAAATTCATACATAGGGCCATACTGCCCTCTTGTGTCCAAAATTGTATTTATACGCACTTTTATTTATTTATTACATGTATTACGCACACACAAACACACAGTTCGATCGTGCCCGCGCCTCTCTCTTTCTCTCTCTCTCTCTCTCTCTCTCTCTCACACACACACACACACACACACACACACACACACACACACACACACACACACACACACACACACACACACACACACACACACACAGTTTGATCGCGCCCGCGCCTCTCTCTCTCACACACGCGCGCGCACACACACACACACACAGTTCGATCGCGACCGCGTCTCTCTCTTTCTCTCTCTCACACACAAACACACAGTTTGATCGCGCGAGCTATATTTTTTTGTCATTTTGTAAATAAAATTAAAAAAATTCAAGATTTATTTGGTTTACTTTTATTTCAGTTTAAGCTTTTTATTCATTTCCAGTCATTTTAGTACTTAAACGTAAATCAGTTTCTCATTTCTCAGTTTCTCAGACATTTCTCATTTTCATTTAGTTTTTTTAATACGTTTTTCATCTAATATTTACATTTTAATGTCTTGAATAGTTTAAGTTTTAGCTGTATTTAACGATAACAACTCTGACAGGAATGGATTTTATCTATCGGGATTTAAGGGGAACGTTTCGTTGAATTTATTTGTATTAAAAATGACCAGACACGTGTATTAGGGAAAGTAAATTAACTAGTTTAATTTTGACTTTAATATATGTGATTTGTCTCATGTGGCTATTGTGATAGCAGCAGCTTAATTATGTCTGAAGTTTTCAGTAGAATCTTGTAATTATGGTAAATCTGCTGTGATATAAATGCAGCAAGTTTTTCAACCCATATGCAATAATTAAAGACCAGCATGTAAGCAGCAGTTTGAATCATTATCTGTGCTTTCAGACTACAGTGGCTGTTGTTTCCATGGCAAGCGGGGCGGTTATTAGCCTGGTAAAGCTATTAAAAGCTCAGGTGGATCAGGGTTTTGGGTTCAAGTGACCCTCATTGCAGGTCTGGCACTGGATGGAGGGTAGAAACGTGAGCGTATCACTTCAGCCGAAGGGCTTGAAATTAGAACTTCACAGTGCAGTGATGAATGAGATGATCTAATGCGTTAATTCATTATTTACTGTAACTTAAATTTAAGTGTTGACAACCACAGTCGGATAGGTTGAATATTTTAAATCGTACTGTGAATATTTGAGAAGGTGGTCTGTAGCTGTGTACTGCATGTTAAGGTGAGATGTCATGAAACCATAGTCATTACTGTTACAGTATATGACAGAATATCATGTTACTGCTCATGTTTATTGAATATGTTCTTAATAAGATACTGATTGGTCAATTGCGGCAATATTATGCTATTGTTACATGTATGTTCTGTGTTGTGTGTTTTTGGTTCAGTCCCTGTGACAGTTTTCCCCAGTCTGTCTAATTAGCAATGTCATTCCCCTGTGCCCTGTTTATCACTTATCCCATTAGTTCTAGTATATATACTCCCTGTGTCGTTCAGTACTTTGTCCGATCTTGTCTATGTGTAACTTATGTTAGTGCGTGGATTTGCCCGTCTCATGTGATACTCTCCTATGGATTTATTAAAAGACTGTATTTTGCAATTCTCCTTGCGACTTACATACGTGACAGAAGATCGGACCATAACAGTTTATTTTCCGCAGCGTTTTTCTTGTTTGGTTAGGGTATTTAATTAAAACAGGTAAACAGTATTTCACTTTTAAAACTTTTTGTCATCCTAACCACAAAGAGCGGTTTGTAATGGAGTGCAGCAGAGCAGCATCAAGAATAAAAAAAATTGGGAAGGACAATTTGACCATTTATAATCCCCCCCCCCCACCCCCCACAATTTTTGGTTACGGCCCTGCGCTGCACTACCGTGATTAAGTCAATAAAGTCCTCCATGTCTGTCTGAGGTGATATGTCCTCATGTTTACACTGGGAGTGAGAGGTTACGCTGGATATATACTGACATCTCTCCTCACTGTTGTTGCATGTCATTCCCTGCGCTTGACAGCTGCAGGAGTTACTGTAAACTACTCTCCTTCTCCCTTACTGTCATTTCTGAGCTATACTTCACTGTGCTTCCTCTAATGGCTGCCAGACTGTCGTCTCCTGAATCCACTCGCTGTTTAGCTGTTGTAGGTTACCCACAATCCTCTCTGACCTTTATTATGTGGCATTATTATGAGTCTATATCACAGCTCCCCTGCCAAACATCCCACCAGGCCGCTGAGACTCTGTCGTCTGTCCGCGTTGTGTCCACACAGGTGGGCAGGTTTTTTTTTTTTTTGAGTCTGGGATGAACTCTAATTGCTGTGACCGTGTGCACTTACAAAACACCGCAGCAAACGTACAGATCGTTCCAGTTGCTGTCCGACAAATCAAGCAGGCGTACCTTTCCTATGTCCTGTTTTGCTCTGTAAGCTCTCAGGGGGAAGTTTTATTGCTCAAATGATGGGTTTTTTTCATAGGGGATAGGGGTTATTAAAGTTAACATGAAATCAAAACTGTCACATTTACTTGCTTAATATACAGTACAGTATGTTCTTATTGTGAACAATTCAGCTGTGCATAACCCTTTATTCCAAGTGAAACGTTTGTTTGTTTGTTTGTTTGTTTGGAGTCTGTTTGCTCTCCATTTGATCTCATTGTCTTGTATAAACAGTTGAGATTTTAAATGCATCTCAGTGGTGATCCTTTCCTGTGGTGTCCTCTTGGTTACAGTGTTATTTTAGTATTAATTATATACATTATAGTTTTATATATGTTTTGTATATTTCATATTCTATATATATACAGTGAGGAAAATAAGTATTTGAACACCCTGCTATTTTGCAAGTTCTCCCACTTAGAAATCATGGAGGGGTCTGAAATTGTCATCGTAGGTGCATGTCCACTGTGAGAGACATAATCTAAAAAAAAAATATCCAGAAATCAAAATATTTGATTTTTGAAACTATTTATTTGTATGATACAGCTTGTATGAAATCATGCATGGCACAGAAGGTTCCCCTGCTTAAACCAGCACATGTCAAGTCCCGTCTTAAGTTTGCCAATGACCATTTGGATGATCCAGAGGAGTCATGGGAGAAAGTCATGTGGTCAGATGAGACCAAAATACAACTTTTTGGTCATAATTCCACTCGCCGTGTTTGGAGGAAGAAGAATGATGAGTACCATCCCAAGAACACCAACCCTACTGTGAAGCATGGGGGTGGTAGCATCATGCTTTGGGGGTGTTTTTCTGCACATGGGACAAGGCGACTGCACTTTATTAAGGAGAGGATGACCGGGGCTATGTATTGCGAGATTTTGGGGAACAACCTCCTTCCCTCAGTTAGAGCATTGAAGATGGGTCGAGGCTGGGTCTTCCAACATGGCAATGACCCGAAGCACACAGCCAGGATAACTCCGTGTTTCTCAGCGACAGCCCAGAAACCTGACTGATCTTGAGAAGATCTGTGTGGAGGAGTGGGCCAAAATCCCTTTCTGCAGTGTGTGCAAACCTGGTGAAAAACTACAGGAAACGTTTGACCTCTGTAATTGCAAACAAAGGCTACTGTACCAAATATTAACATTGATTTTCTCAGGTGTTCAAATACTTATTTCCAGCTGTATCATACAAATAAATAGTTAAAAAAGCCTCACAGTAGGGATGGTGTTCTTGGGATGGTGGTACTCATTCTTCTTCCTCCAAACACGGCGAGTGGAATTATGACCAAAAAGTTCTATTTTGGTCTCATCTGACCACATGACTTTCTCCCATGACTCCTCTGGATCATCCAAATGGTCATTGGCAAACTTAAGACGGGACTTGACATGTGCTGGTTTAAGCAGGGGAACCTTCCGTGCCATGCATGATTTCATACAAGCTGTATCATACAAATAAATATTTTCAAAAATCAAATATTGTGATTTCTGGATATTTTTTTTTAGATTATGTCTCTCACAGTGGACATGCACCTACGATGACAATTTTAGACCCCTCCATGATTTCTAAGTGGGAGAACTTGCAAAATAGCAGGGTGTTCAGATACTTATTTTCCTCACTGTATATATATATATATATGGAACAAATGTATAGCTCATTTTGTTCATGTAAGGGTTATATATATATATATATGTATATGTATATGTATGTATATATATATATATATATATATATATATATATATATATATATATATATATATATATGTATATGTATATGTATATATACTAACCCTGTTACATACTGATGATGTTTGTGGAATGTCTTCAGACACTAAAGGTCAATACGTTACTGTGTCTCAAACCAGATGCATGACTCATGTCTCATGTTTTTTCCTTTCATTTGCAGAACATGACAAGCATCGTCTATGCAAGAGCACAGAGTACATGAATTTGCACTTCAAAGTCAAATGGTTCCACAACGAGTACGTAAGAGACCTGCCTGCCTTTAAGGGAATTCCTCCGGAGTATTCCCTGTAAGTATCCCACATTTATGTCCTCCTCTCTCGTTCTCTTATATTATTAAAACCATTGACTTCTGAAATGAGTCGTCAAGTTCCCCTCTCCTGTAAAAAAAAAATCATATTCCATTTGATGTTTACACCATTTGGAACTCTATACCTTACACTATGTTGATGCACATTGCTTGTTAAACATCATTTAATTTTGTGCATATGACAAGTCATTTAATTTTCAATTTGTTTTTTGTTATATATATATATTTTAAGCAATTAGACAACCAAAACTATATTTGGTAACACTTTACAATAAGGACACATTTCTTAACATTAGTTAATGTATTAAATACCATTACCTAACAATGAGCTATACATTTGTTACAGTAATTTATTTTATTTATTATTTATTTATTTTAAGGTGTTCATTTTACAGTGTAATTATACATGTAAGTACTGAGTAATATAAATTAACTACATGTAGAGTTATGGTTAGGATTAGGGTTTGGTTAAGAGTTAGTTGCATGTAATTATGGATCATTTATAGTTGTTAACTGCATGTAACAAGTGCAACTAGGACACTAAAATAAAGTGTAACCCTATATTTTTGTATGTTTATATTAAATTAATATCTGTTTATTACACGGGTCTCTAAAATGGTTGATTGATTGGTCACTCATGACATTCTGAAGTCAGATATTACCCAATACTGGCTGTCGTTAATAGCAACGCTGTATAATTCCACTCATTCAGGTATTTGAGGGCCGGTGCTTCTTTCATATCTCTCATATCACGTTTCATTCAAATACAGCCATTGGCATCTTGGCCCTTAGTTATCAACTGTATTTACTGTAAAATGAAACCAGAGGATTTCAATATTAATATTAGGTAATGGTAAAATTGTTGTTTAAGTGTTTTGTACACTATTAATAGGACATTAGATAATAAACAGGTAAGATTTTAAAATTGTTTCTTCTCACATCAATATTTCATGTCCAAGTCATTATTTATGTGGTGAAAAGCTGTGTAATAAGTGATACGACTGTGCATTATCCCTTAAAGTCCCCCTTTGGTGAAAATCAAGTTTTTAACATTGTTTATATGTCTATGTGGTGTTTTAATACGCTTTAAAGCCCATTGCACAGACAGAAGCCAACAAATACCAACAGACACGTTTGTCTGGATTTCCCTGTCAGCGTTGGTCTGGGTTTGTTTTCACCAGACTAAACTTTTTCAATCGGCATTTGTCGGGTCTTGGAATGTCTGAGCAGTGCGATATAATTTTCCAACAAACTCTGACGTACTCTAATGTAAACATCCTTTATTGATATGAAAATACCCCAAACCTCATGAAAATCACACACAAACCATATAAAATGATCACAAAATCACACATAATAATCAGTAACTTATGATAACTTGAATAGAATAACAACATTCATTCATGTCTGCTGCGGTTTATTTATGTTCACATAGCTGATACATTTACATGCGCTTAATATTTATTCGACAGAATCATCATTTCTATTCATTATCCACTGATTTATGTGATCTGATGACCATTGGTGGCTTCTTGTGCTGTCTGTCTGTGTATTCACTTCCCAGAGAAATGTTTGCATGAAACATGAAGCTAATAAACACACACTTACGATAGTACAGTAGTCAACATTTAAAGTGGATCAAAAAAGTCCATCAAAGTTGTCCTAAGACAAGAACGGGTATTTTTCAAAATTCATGTATGACTTTGATGAAAGGTTTTGATCCACTTCAAATGTTGACTACTGTACTATCGTATGTGTGTGTTTATTAGCTTCATGTTTCATGCGTAGAAACATTTCTCTGGGAAGTGAAAACACAGACAGACAGCACAAGAAGCCGCTAGTGGTCATCAGATCACATAAATCAGTGGATAATGAATAGAAATGATGATTCTGTCGAATAAACATTAAGCGCATGTAAATGTATCAATATTTCTCCAAGTATATGCACTTTCGGACTAAAAGCCATAATGGACGCTGTTCAGTGCAGCTATGTGAACATAAATAAACCACAGCAGACATGAATGAATGTTGTTATTCTATTCAAGTTATCATAAGTTACTGATTATTTTGCACTTCTGACATACATTAAGAAATTCCTGTCACTGTAACCGAATTTTATAATAAACAGTGGACAAATATCGAAGCTGATTGATTTAATCTTTCTAATAATACAGTTTGTCTAGATCAACTGCAGTTCTCTGCATAAATTCAAGTAGGCGCCTTGTCTTTCCCGTCACAGCAACTACGGCTTCCACAACCTCTTTCGTTTTGTTGAAAAATGACATGTCTCAAAGTTTGTCGGTGTCTGTTGGGGCAGTGTGAACATGACACTTATTTTTCATAAAATTCTAAATCCAACGGCTAACTTGATTGTCAGTTTTCGTTTGGTGTCTGACTATGCAATGTGAATTGGCTTGAAGACAAACCAAGTGCAAAATCTTCAGTCAACACCATTGCTGAGTATTTTCTCCCTAAAACTGCAGTGAACCAAACACAGTCTCAAAAACACGATCTGAAACCACCCGTTTCCTACCGTCACAAACATATAACCGATCCCGTCAATGTGCGGGATGGAGCTTTTTTCCACGGACATTCTATGATGTTCAAAGCGTTTCTAAGGATGCTGATTTTTAGAAGGCAGCAGTCTGACTCTGAGATGGCGAACATGAACGTGGTCTGTGTAACATTAGCAACACATTATTAGCTGTTTGCTAACATAGAGTGAGTGGAGGCGGGGCTATTTTGCATATTGATGGTTCCGCATGTACTAAATGAAGTAAGGGTGTAGAGTTGCATTCAAGCTATTTTAAGGCATGAAGAATTCTTTTCAGAGGAAAAAAAACATTTAAATATGTTATTTTGATTATCAAAGATGAATGTTAAGTATTCAGTTATTGACTGCTGGGGAAATTTAAATATCTTGTTTGAACTTTGTTCGTCTAGGTTTAAAGCTGTTTGCTAGTGTCGGTTTTTCTTTGCAGAAGCTTTGTCTTTAAAGAGCTATAATGAAATATTTAAACTTATAAATATTTTGTGTCTAATAGCCATGTAATAAGCGATATAATATACATTCAGTCAGTTTTTGTTTTAGTTAAATAAGGGGTCCTGGTCACTCTGTAGGGGTTTATTTTGTGATAATAACCAACTGGATGCACATTATCCCTTATATATTATAGGTTTATACATTTTTTAACATTGTTTCATTAACTTAAACTTAAAAGTGTACAAAATGTAATTTCCAATTTCAGCAGATTTCATTTATTTATATTTTTTATGCTTTCAAATAATAAACCCGAATTTTACATCCTCTCAAAAAAAGTGCCCCTGGTTCACATTTACATTGAATGTTGATCCATCCATTCACAACCCATCATGCATCTGTCCTGGATCCACAGACGCACACTGGCCTCTCATTGGCTGCTGTCTGTTGTCAAAAAGTCACTCATTCATTACTGTGAGTTATGAGTGTGGAGAGGCGGGATGACAGACGGGACAGGACATCAGGGAAGAGCCACACAGCTGTCAATCAAAAAACACCTCGAGGAGAATTGATTTTGCCGTGAGAATGAGACCGCACATAAGAGCTGCTCTGCCCATCATATTTATAACATCAGTGACACGAGAAGTGAATTTGCATTTGTTGAAGGAAATACCAGTGTTTGCAAAGCAGCAAAGGAATAATACTGAAGTTTTAGGTGCGTTTAGGTTTGGAATGGAGTCTAAAGATGGTTAAAAAATTATTTAATAGACTAATACAATTCAGTTTGCAAATAGATGAGAGAAAATCATTCGCATTTCAGTATCTAAATATCATGCCGATTTTAAATGGCGATCATTCTAATCTTACAAATGCATGTCAGAAGGAGATTTTCAACATTTGATTGTACATTTCTTAAAAAGTATAATGTTTACAAAACCACATGTAGACGACACACCTATCTGACTGAAATGAATTACTAAATTAAGTCTGAATGGATTTCGTGGGTAAAACAATTCAAGCTGAATTATTTGCCAAGGGAAAAGGGACTAAATAAAACTGTTGTTTAAGGAGAAAAATGAATCCTAGTAGCTATAAAAACTAACACTGGAACAGCATCACTGAACAGCCTGTCAGATGTGAATTGATCATTAAATAGACAAATCTTCTCACACAGGAGTCCTCATCGCCTACTTAGTTTCATCACCTATCAGATTTTCTCTTGACTCTCAGCTGTTAAAACCAACAGCGTGTTTCCCATCACACCCCATCAGAGTTTTCTCACTTTTAAAGTACTATAATTATCACATTATTCATATTATTCTTATTATATTTCATTGAGTAAAGTTCAGTTAGCTTTCCTGCCCAAGTAAACTATAGTTTACAATTGCAACAGGCATTGTGATCAGATGAATACTGTCTGTTTTACATAGTTTAACTAGATGCTTGCGTGCTTATTTATTTACTGGGGGCATGTGTTTTTTTTTCTCAATTAGGCACTAGTCTCACATAGAATATGGACTTATCATAAGCTGTTTCTGAGATGTCTGAGAGAGAGCACTGTTGGAAAACATTGCATTTTAAATGTCATATTTGTGAACAAGCATGAAAAATGAATGCATGTACATTTAAACCGATAAATGTCGGCAAGAACATCTGCTAAATGTCGTTCTAACATCCAGGGACATACTGCAAATGAGAAATCGCTGTAGAAATTACACCTAGATGAAAAAACACTCCGCAGAAAGATCCATCTGCAGCTTTCCTGAGCAATCACGGTCTTATCTGTGAAGGTGTGGTTAGGAAACACACATAGAGCAATCCAGATCAATATTAAAGATAGCAAGGTAAATGCCATCATATTAATTCCCTTATTACTGTCAAAAACAGTGAGTTATTGCAAACCGTCTCAATCTAAGCAAACAGCTAGCGCAGGTTCATTACATTAGCAGAGCTATTAGTGTGATTCTGCCTGCCACAGGCCATCTACAACGCTTTACTTGATTTAAAAAGATGTTTGTCTCATTTCTGCTTACCAAATACTTGTTTGTCTGTTGCAAGTAAAATGTTTTCATAACTATGAGACTGTTTATACTGTTGCAGAACGTCTCAAACAGATGTAGACAGTCTCCTCTGTATTTCTTTATCTGTAACACTTTTTTTCCATCTGTACGAGTGAAAGCATTTCATTGTGTTTATTTGAGTAAACAGTGCTGTGCCCACAAGCGTTCTTGAATTAGAATTTATTTTTATATTTAAATTTTTTGTTTTAATTTTAGTAAAAAAAGTGTATCATTTTTTTTTAATACAGTACTGTAATACTATACAGTACTGTATACTATATATGCAGTGCACTGCACTTTTTATAAGTTTTGTATTTTTAGTGTTTAAAAGGCAACATTTAACATTTTCGTTAAATGTATATTTTTCATCTAATTTTTATATTATATTTCAGCTTCAATGAACAAAAATGCTTCAATAGTTTTAGTTAACAAAAATAATCCTGGTTCATATAAAAATTAGGAATTAAAGTTTGGCACATCATTTGTTTCTCACATCCCGTGGATGATGAAATAGTGTGGAAAAAAAGCGTGTTTAAAGATCAGAATAACATTTTGTCATAGGCTCTTTTCTACAGTTTCAGTCTGAGGCGTCGAAAGCGCCCCCATCCAAAGCCTTTATTACACTGCTTTATTCTCTCTCTGCAGGTGGTTTGAGCCGTTTGTTATCCAGTGGTTGGATGAAAATGAAGATGTAGCGATGGATTTTGTTAACGGAGCTCTAGAGAGAGATAAAAAAGATGGGGTGAGTTTTTCGTATTGTTACTTTGCTTCAGTAGAGCTTTTCATTTGTAAATTTGCAAATAGTCTAACACTGTCGTTACCATCTAAACGTCACATTAACGCTAAACGCTGTATTTCTCTTTTGCTTGTATGCTGCCTTCAAAGTGCTCCTGTGAAGTTCCTACTTACTATTACTATTTGAATTATGATTCGTCAGAATAAAATGAAAGCACAGGATGAGTTTATTTCATCCTCTTTTTTGACATACCAAACAAAGGCGGGACACTTTTTAGAGCAACAACAAAATAAAGTGCAAAGGATATGCTTTGGGTATATGATTAGTTATTGATTTCATTTCTTAATCATTCTTATTCTGTCCTTATAATAATGAGAAATGTAGCCTGTCACAACCTCTCAAATGAGTATTTTCTGGCAAGCTATTTGCTGTTATTCATAATTAGTACACAAATGCATGCAAGTAGACTCAAATTCCTGAGTTTTTACTAGTAAAAACAAGACTGTACCCAGCTAACAGGAGAACGTCCTCAAAACCTTGGCAAACTTTCTCTCAAAGTTATGAACAAATGTTCTTCCAGTAATGTTAATAGAATGTTTGGTCATATTCTTCAATTATGACCAAACATTCTATTAACATTACTGAAAGAACATTTGACATAATGTTCAAAATTAACATTCCCATAATGTTTGCAAAATGATTAAATATTCCCTTAACATTTGTACAACCAATAAACAGCTTTTTAAAAACATTTTAAAAACTGGACGTTTGAACATTCAGAAATAACGTTTTCATAACTTAATAGGAATGTTAGCAAAAATGTTTTTAGCTGGGTGGTGGCATTCATGTTCATCTCATAAATACAGTAATTTTGACATAAGTTGATGGCATTTGAACAAGTTTATAACAATGTCAATTCAATAAGCTCTCTCTTTGGATAGGAGATATGTTTCTCATGTATGGCATTTGCGCTGAGAATTTATTAAGCAATGTGTTTTTCTCATAGCACAGACGAAAACACGATGAATGGAATCTGACTTGCTGGTACACTGGTAAATTGAAAGCATTAGGCTGATGAGTGTTCGTGAAATAAACCGAACAAATGCTTCTGATTGGACTGATGTAAATATAAGCTGCTGTTACTGTAAGGCTTTACAAAAACACACATTTATCCTGCTCAATGTTCCCCTCGCTGACAAAAACAAATCACCGGCGTGATTGGATTCATAGGCTAATTTCTTTCACCTGAAACTGGTTGCGGTGAAAACACAAACCATTTAGTGCTGTTAATACTGGCCTGCATATTATCCACTGCTGTGATGAACGGCCACGTTATTATATGTGATATGTGACACTGACAAATATAATTACACATGAGCATTTTCAGATGCAGATTAGTGTTGCAGAACAATGTTAAAATGTGAGTTTTTTCCTCCTACTGTTAACAGCAGAGCCGGAGTTTATTTATAGGCAGTGCTAGTGCAATGATTACATGAGCGTAGTGGGTTGCTAACTGTGTTTAGATGTTTAGCTACACTCGGGTTCAAGTCTTGTGAGATTCAGCTCTACATTAAGATGCTAATGGAGCAGCACTTTGAGTTAATTGTCTAATGATTATTAGGCTTGTGCTCGTTGGCAGAAGCGCCTGGAGAATAAGGGCAGAAGTGCAGGTTAATTGTGTCATAGGTTATGTTGGCAGGCATTCCCAAAGGCTCTGAATCATACCAGAGCTGTCTTCTTAAAAACATCTTCAGTGCTGGCTGGCTGGCAGCATCTTCTCATCACAAACCAATATCATTTCTTTAAATTTAATTATAAATTCTTCAGTTCAGCATATTGGTTGTAGGTAGAACCAATATTGAATAGTTCACCCAAAAAAGTCTCCTTTCACTTTCACAACCGTTCAAAAGTTTGAGATTGGTAAGAATGTTTTACTATTTAAAAAAAAAAAGACAAAGACAGAGTATAAAATACCATAAAAACAGCAATATTGTAAAATATTATTGCAATTTAAAATAACTTTTTTCTATTTGTAATATATATTTATAATGTAATTTTTTCCTGTGATTCAAAGCGGAATTTTCAGTATCATTACTCCAGTCTTCAGGGTCACATGATCATTCTAATATGCGGATTTACTGCTCAAAAAACATTTCTGATTATTATCCATTTTGAAAACAGTTGTGCTGTTCAAAAGAACAGTATTTATTTGAAGTAGAAAGCTTAACATTATAAATGTTTTCATTGTCACTTTTGATTTGTTTTGTTTTTTCAAATAAAAGCATTATTATTATGAAGTATTAACATATTACTGACACCAAACTTTTGAACTGTACTGTATATTGTATGGAAAAGAGCAAGCAAAATCATATTGGTTTGGAATGACATTATAGTGAATTAAAGCTGCCAGAATTTAGATTTTTGTGTGACATATTCTTTAAACAAAGAAAGTAAAATAATAATAATAATGAAGCCTTTCAGGGTTTCTTGAATCACTACATTATTGAAGAACCATATTAGAACTTTATGGAAAGTTAGAATCAGGCTGTAAAACTTTTTCTTTTTTATTTATTATGTAGTAAATTCTGAAATTAAGGGAAACAGAAAATATATATAATTGCTATAAAAAAATGACATTCTCTGTATTGTATGGCGGATATAATCATTAATGTTTTGATTTTTGTGTTATTACAGTTCCAGCAGACATCAGAACATGCTCTCTTCTCTTGCTCAGTGGTGGATGTGTTCACGCAGTTGAACCAAAGCTTTGAGATCATTAAGAAGCTGGAGTGTCCGAACCCTCAAGCTCTCGCTCACTTCATGCGCAGATTTGCAAAGGTAAGACAACATCAGAATAGAAAGTATGTCCTTTGAGGCTGTGCATTGGTGATTTTGCATGTTGGTGTGATGTAAAACATGTAAAAAAACAAAAAAAAAACACTTAAATTAGGTAAAATCATAGCTGCATAGTCTGGGGTAAGCAGTATAATAAAAGACACCAATCTTCAATAAAGAATTACATGAATTAACAATAATAATCACACACACACACACACACACGCACACACACACACACACATACACACACACACACACACACACACTCACACACACACACACACACACACACACACACACACACACACACACACACACACACACACACACACAAAAATGTTCTTCCGCAAAGCAATATTACACTAACTGTAGGTTGTCATATGGTTGCCTGGCAGCTGAGAGCATAATGATGAATAGAACAAATGATGGAGAAAAGCTTTGAAACTAGGCATAAATCCAAACCTTTGTTGGCTGGGTGTTTTTTTTTGGGTTTTTTTTTGCACCACGTACAGTCATTTTTGCCCCACTAGTATCACCAAAAGGAATTGCTCTATTCATTTGATAATCCTAACTAACATTCCCAATGTTTTAAAGGCACTACAGTACAGTGCTACACTTTTACGGGAAACCTACAGTTTATTTTAAAAACATTTCTGATCATTTTCAATGTTGAATACAGTTGTGCTGTCTCATATTTTTGTGGAAAACGTGATTCTTTGATTAATAGAAAGTTCAAATTTGAAATAGAAGTTGTATTTGAAATACATTTTTATAACTTTATAAATGCAGTGTGTGTGCCTGTGTGAGGTTCAGGTATACTGTTCGTTACAAAAACAGCAATATCTAAAATCCTTGTCCTTTTGGGGACATTTTTTTTGGTCTTTGATATTTGTCGAAAATGTAAAATTGCAGAAAGTTTTTGCCATGTGAAGCCAGGATGTTTTCCAGTGTTAGAGGTTTGATCACATCACTAAACCTATAACCAATACTAATAGTGATGTTTATCTTGGAAAACACCACAAATTAACACATCTACTCAACTTATCAATATGGTGATCATTTTATCATGGTGATCAATATGGTGATCTTAGTGTATACTCTGTATTGTTACGTCCCAGGGGTAAAGTTTTATCTAGGGCAAGGGAGTAAACCGTGAAAAGAAAAAAAGGTTTGGGGGGAGTGAGTGTGCCCGTCCCCTGCCCTACACAACAGACACATCAAATTTCAGCTCAAAATATATTAACAAAATATATGTAGAATTGACTTGATTTAATTAAAATTAAATCAAAAGGAGGTAAAGCAAACTTCAGGAGGGGGTAAAGCCAAAATAACAAACACAAGTACCCTCTGACTAGTTAGGGAGTAGAACTACTTAACCTGCCAAAAGAAAACAAATAAACAACAGAAAAGTGCACTAACTCCCTAACTAACCAAAAACAGGAGAAAAGATTTTACACAAAATAAAACAGGCACCCACCTCCCTAAAGCTTCCTGCAGATTTGGGCTTGTGAATGTAGTACCAGCAATAATAGACCTCAGTAGGCTACAATAAGCTAGCCTGACTACGTCAGACTTCCTACTTCCGCTAATTTCATTTCGCTCCTGTAGTCAGTTAATTTAGATTTGCTCTGAAAGTTAGTCTGGCAAAGAGCTCATTCAAGCCCATTTCCAATTCGTCGAAATCAAGGCACCAATCAGAAACGTTGGGGCGGGCTTTACACAATGACGACAGCGCTGGGATTTTGAAGCAGATTTTAGCCTACATTACAAAGATGGATGCCGCCGTCGAACATCACTCGTTCGAATCAGCTATCGCATCTGTTTTAAGCGATTTGAACGTTTCCTTTTTGTTAAAAACCGAGCAAAGAACAACACTCGGAGATGTTTCTCCGCCGCTCTGCATACGTCATCTCCATCGCTCTGATTGGTTTTTAGGTCTATCCGCGATGTCCGTTGGTGACGCCCCTCTGGAAATGATTTGTCTATGACGCTTTGCCAGACCATAACTCAATTACAACTGAGAATGGTCTGGTTTTAACCAGGCTAGTAGTCAGTCTGAGATAGCAGCCTATCTTTCAGTTTTCCTCCGGCCTGAAAACAGCCGGCCAATCAACGAACAGAGGGCGGGCTGAGAGCCGTGACGTAGACGCTAAGCGCCGAGTTTTACATTGTAGGTTAGAGAAATGGGAAACGAGACACGGGATGCAATTCGATCTGTTATGGAGAACATTCCGGGGTTTTTCAAACTGAAGCCAGAACAAGAATAGTGTTTGATAAACCTTTTAAATTGAGGTGATGTTGTGGCCCTTCTCCCGACTGGTTTTGGGAAATTAAATTAATTTCTGTAATCTGAAATTAAGTTCCAGCATTTCTGACAGACTCTGTGTTTAAAAGATCTAATCCTAAGTCTGAGAGTTGGCTACAAATATTTTCTTGTTTCACTCTGCCAAAAATAAGTTTAGAGGCCGCGATTGTACCGTAGATGCGTAGATTAACTTCGCATAATCAGTCAATGAGCGACGGCTTGTGGTACCATCACAGAGAGCCTCAAAATCACTCTCCGGAACATTCTCATTCACGGTGCCATGCTGGTGGAATGATCTGCCCACCCTCATCCGGAATGCAGTCTCCCTGACAGCATTCAAAAGACAACTGAAAACTCATCTCTTCCGTGAGCATTTAACATAAAAAAACCCCTCTCCTTTTCCTTTAAATCCCTGCTTATCTGGCTTATGCTACTCCGAGCAATATCTGAACTTTGTATTTTGAGCACTTCTTGCGTTGTTTTTGTCTCTTCACGATGACTCGCTTGGTTTAGTCCTCAGTTGTAAGTCGATTTGGATAAAAGCGTCTACTAAATGACTAAATGTAAATGTAAAAATGTAAATAATCTGCAAAAGTCGTTTACAGCCATGTTCACTCTGGTATTTTGCTCGCATCATCAAGTGTTTACAGCAGGTTTACAGTGGAAGTTCAATCATAGATTTGAGTTCGATGCATGATGTCTGTGGTTCGATGCGGCTGTGTCAGCGCATAACGTGTCATAAATAAATATTGGGTTAACAATGATTTTAAACTTCAGACAAGCGCCCCCTAGCGAGAGAGAAAACACTCAATTATGCCATTCCAGACTCTGTGTACGAAGCAAAGTGAAGTAGCAGTGTCTGGTATTACCAGGCTAACAATAAGCCTTAGCTTGATGAGAAATATTGCAGTCTTGATAATACACAATTACAGCAGCAAAAACAAAAGCAGGTGAGAGACACAACACTCTGGAAGGCAAGCTTCAGTTCGAATGTCCTTCCAAGCCTCTTTTGATCGTGCAGCTTCTCCAGCGTGACAAGCAGCATGTGTGAGCGATCACCTCTCTCTCTTCCACACCTGGTAGAGCGGCAGAGACACAGAGAGAGAAGAAAGAAAAAAACACCAGCACTACCATTACAAAACCACAGAACGTAACAGTATACACATAACAGATTTTATATGAGATTTACAAGAGATTTCGGGACAGCTTATATATTTTCCTAATGTAAATGTCCCCTGTGAATGCAAATGAACTGAGAGAGAAGAAGAGAGAGACAGAGAAAGATTGATACCAGCTCTCCTCCCACAGGATTGTGGGTAAAGGGTCTTGTAGGAGGCATTGATTACTTCATGCAAACTTGACACGAGAAATCTATTACGGCTGCCTGAGAAGACGCATATCATTACTCCCCTCATTTACTTATTTGCATATTTATGAATGTATTAAGAGTTCTATTCCCTTTCCCTTTCAAATTGTAATAATGTTTCACAATATTTTCTGTTTTACTGTATTTTTTATCAAATAAATTCAGTCTTAATCAGCATAAGATACTTCTTTCAGCAACATTTGAAATGGTAGTTTATGTACATTTGTGTTTTAGGTTTGTAAATAATAATAATAGTAAATCAATTATTAATAGTAAAATAAAAATACCCCAACTTATTGCTTTTATAATATTTAAATCTACATTTTACTCTCTTTCCAGACCATAAACAAAGTTCTTCTACAGTATGCTGCGATCATCTCCAAAGACTTCAGCAACCATCTGAACAAGGAGAACGTGGTGAGTCTATGAACAGGTTTGCACACACACACACTTTCAAAACTGCTTCGTCATAAAATGTCAGCGTGTTTAAAAGTCATGACCCTGCAAGTGTCCGAACATGGCTTGATCAGATTACACTGGGGACATTGCCATGGAAACCAACCCAGAGACCATAGTGAGACATTAAATTTGACTTTGGCTGCGTTCTGCATTATGTCTTCGTGAGAGGGCAATATGTAGACGACAAATAGAGAGCGAGACATTCTCGCGTCCTCGTCTCCTTCCTCTTTGCTTTTAACTTCCCTTTCTTTGTGTAAAATGACAGCATTCACGGCGCTAACTCAGAGCGGCTTTTGTTCTACCTCTTATTTTTCACAATGTCTTCATGTAATGCTTATAAAAGGTTGGCATACAGGACGTCTGTGGTGGGAAGAAAGACAGATGTATCTTTTAAGTGCAGTGACAGGACCACAGAGAGAAAATCATGTGGCTGGTAATTAAAGACATATCTCTGTTCTGCCGCTCCTTGGGTCTCATCCATCGCTTAATTGACAGCACACTTCATCCTAAGAATATCTACATCTTTAAACGCACCAATGCCCATAAATCAGCTACATCAGAGTTTATATACATTGTCTTTAATTAAATTTACGACTGTGTGAAATCACCAGCTCCTTCATTGAGACAATGTTCCCTCATTTCAATTAGCGCAACTGCTTCATATTTTCGTTTCAGAGTTTTACACCTATTTGTCACACGGTTGACATGTGACCTTTAAGAAGTGTGCCAGTGCAGACAGTAAGATCCCGATTTAATTATCTTATAGATTCCTGCACTAATTATGCACTCCTACCCATCCAGTCCAATCATGGGTCACTTACACTTATACTTTACACTTACAGAGTGTTTTGACTGCCGTATCTCTAGGTAATCTGTGTGTCAACACAAATCTAGTCAATGGTTATTTGACATTCACTGTAACAGACACTTTTTACCCAAAGAGCATTGCAATAACACCCTCACCTGGATCAAGCCTGGGTCAACTGTTTTGCTCATTTAACACTAGCCAACAGGAACTGATCCTTGTGAGTTAGAGGGTCATCTTAAAGAGTTCACCATCAACCTGGTCATTGAGTTTAATGTTGTGTTTTTTTTATAACATTTTCAATTGTCATTTTACACATGAAATAATGTACTATCAATACTGTATATTTTGTTGTTCGTTTATTCTTAATGCACATTATAATGCATGTTTAATTAGTTTTTTTTCCAAAATCATAAAACAATTAAATAGTATTAATGAAATAAGATTTGCTATTTTATATATACACACTCACAGGCCACTTTAGTAGGCACACTTTGCAAGTACGGGTATATCTTAGGTACACCTTGCTGGACCTTTTGCCTTCAGAACTGCCATAATTCTTTGTGGCATAGATTCAACAAGGTGCTGGAAATTCCTCAGAGATTTTGGTCCATATTGACATGATAACATCACGCAGTTGCTGTAGATTTGTCGGCTGCACATCCATGATGCGAATCTCCCGTTCCAACACATCCCAAAGGTGCTTTATTGGATTGAGATCTGCTGACTGTGAAGGCCATCTGCGAATGCGTCTCAACAGATTGTAAATTAAGCACAATGATTATATATTAGTCACATATTTGTGGTCTAAATAACTAAATTCTCGCCTAAAAAACTCACAACAACAGTGACACAACAACAGTAGTATTTTTTTAAAAATCTGGTGGATTTGCTCGACCGCCACAACAATCGCTGCAAGCGGAGTAATACAAATGGTGAAACGTTCAGAGTTCTGTTACTGTGTGCTGGAAATGCTCTCAGCCAATCAGATTCAAGAACCAGAAAGAACTGTTTTATACATATATAATAGTTTATACATTTTCGTAAAAAATAATTTTCCTTCTGGAGAAAACTCCAAACTCCTTGTGTAGTTCTGGCATTTCTCTGAAGAGTTGGAGACATAGTAACCTGACTCCGCCAGATGGATTTGCTCCGCATATCCATCTGGAAACCTTCCGTTGAAGTAGTTTTGGTAAGGGGCGAAAATACTGGTTAGCTGATTGGCCTATGTTGGTGATAGACGGGCCAAATCAACCAATCAGATCAACGAAGCAAACTCTTGCCGAAACCAGTCGGGAGAAGAGCAAAAACATCTTTTCCTCTGAGAAAAGCCTCCAGAGCAGTGTTTTGCTCTTCTTTCAGTGAAGAAATACTCTGTAATTCCGATAAAACTTGCTCGATAGCCACGCTGATGCTAGCTTCATCCGCTGAAGCCGCCATGTTCTTTAGACTGAACTGTCGCGCTTCTCGTTGCGTCACACCTCAACCCGCCTCAAAGCCAACGCTGATTGGACGTTCGTTTGGTGAACTGCTCCCAAATTTTCTTTAACGGAAAGTATCCAGACTGATCTGCGAGTGAAACCTTGACAGCTCGCGAGATCAGGATGGTCTCACGAGGCTAGAGACATAGATTTTACGTAATGAAATTCTTGTCAATTCTTGAGATTTACAGTACTGTCACCGATGAAAGTAAGATGTGCAAATTCATGTCAGCGACCACCATCATCATCAGCATCCAGACGAATCAATGCCAGTGTTTATATATTTACAAAGTCTTCAAGTGAAAAACATCTCCTTGCATTATGATGGTGGAGGGTTTTTAAGATGTGGAAAGGAGGACATTCGATTAATCATGAAATATCTTGTCTATCTTTCTTCTCCTGACAGTCCTGTATCCTCTTGAACAACATCCAGCAGCTCCGAGTTCAGCTGGAGAAGATGTTTGAGTCCATGGGAGGAAAACAGGTCAGTAATCTAATCAATGTTACTGCAACACTCCACAACAATGTTTTCCCACTAACTGTCTGCGAGTTAAGTTATAGAACATCCCTTGCTGGAAAGCTGCGTTCATGACATGTCAAATTGCCGTAATTGTGAGTCGCTTTAGTTGCAACTGGAAGGTTCTTCAAGTTCATGGCTTTAGCAGTTACAGGTGGTTAGTTACCTATATCAACATATTGCTGTTTTAAATGTCAGTGCAGAGACAGTGTAACCTGGGGCACTTTCTGTGTTTCTTTAAGACTAGAATTGAATGATTCTGGTTCCAATTCTGTTTCCTCTGAACAGTTATAATTTCGATTGATGAGGTTTTCAATATTTCAAGAATAATTAGGCCTAATTATATACTTTGTACAAACAATGCTGTGAAAACAAATGACGGTACGAACAAACAGTCAGAAATTACACTCTTCTCAAAAAATACAGTAACAATTAATAATTATAATTTCAACAATGAGTGATACAGTCAGTGAGTTGTTAAATTGGTTCAAATCAATATGAGTTGAGACCGATTTTTGAATCTTTTAGTTTGACTACGTCAACTACGTTGTCACGCACGTGGTGGAGTAATAACTTCTTTTAATTAATCTATTTGAGATCGAAATTAATGCTAGATTTTTTGGTATAAATTACGACCATTGCATCTGAGGACTATTTCTCATTTTCCTCAGTTATTTTGCTTTATTTCCAGATTCAATCGTAGGCCTGTTCTCACTTACTAGAGCATGTACGCACATGTGCACTCTTCAAAAATGGTGATTTAAATCTCTTGACAAACTGAAAGACTTAAATGACATTTGTATTCTAAATAAAAGATTAATGTCAGCTTGCTTTTTTGGCTCAAGATAAGGATTAATCGAGTACACATGTCATGAAAACAAGAAACTATGCTTCCAACCACAGGTCAAAAGCTGTCTTTCCAACTACACAACTTTCCGATGCTGTTTGCGAATTTTCGTTAGAACGATGATTTCAGAAACACTGGCTTGTTGAACTAAGCTGATAACGCCCTGGTGAAAAAAAAATGCTATGTATACTTGCAGCCAGACTAATTTAGTATAATTTAAGTGTGTTAATGATTAGTTACCTTGAAGTGTATTATTTTGAAACAACTAATTATAGTAAAGTATAACTTTAAGCGTATTTAGTGTACTTTTGTGTACTAAATTGGAACAACTTAAAGTATACTTGGTATACTTTAAGTATATGCCTGTGTAGGGACTAATTACCGGTACATGCTTGATTAGTGATATTCAAGTGACATTTATTTGTGTTACAAGCTCATTACAAATGCAAATGAGTCTTTGTAACATACAAGCAATATACCATAAGTGTATTTATATATTTTCATTTTTTATTTTTAAAAGATTTATTTTTGACGTTTTTGCTTTTTACTAGGATAGGACAATTGCTAGACAGGAAGTGAGGGGGGACGGGATCGGGACCTGAATTCAGGTCTCCCGGCACAACAGCGCTATATGTCAGCTGTACTTTGTACAAATACTATTGTATACTATAATGTATTTTGAAAGTATACTTGCAATGCATTGTTACAATGATCATTTATAACACAGTTAAAATATACCTAAAATATATTTTAAATACACTTAAAAATAAAATGCATTTTCACTTCAAGTATATTTTTTTAAAATATATTTTTAGAAAATATACAAAAGTAAAATTATTATAAAGTGTGTTAAAAGTTGTATTGTGAAAATAACAGCATGATGCTAATATACTTTTAATATATTTAAATGTAGTACAAATTTTTGTTAGTATATTTGCAATGTACTATTGAAAAAGGGAATATATTTCAAATACAAGAAAGTATACTTTTTGTCACTAGGGCGATAGAACTTGCGACCAAAGTTGGCTAACAATGCTTTTGGGAAACGAACACCTGCTTGTTTGTTTGCATGTTTTTGTTGTTTGCAACCAGATCAAACACATGCTGTCTATTTATAGTCTCAATATTGTTTTGCATAAGCTAGACTTTATTTCTAATCATTCAATTGAGACTGCAAACGTACAAATATTGTAGATCCATTAGCAGAACATGGCGCTGAATAGTGATGCAGGAAACACTGTTGCATGTTTGGTTAGCATTGACAGTTCAAGAACCATTAACAGAAAATCAAGAAAAAAATCTATTCAGGATATTTTAAAATAATTTAGGTTAATTAATGTAGAGATCAAATATTATGATGTCATGAGCAGCAAAGCCACACATGGATCCATTTGACATCTAGTGTTACCATAGAAATAAATGATTCCTCATGAATTTCCTCATAATTAAGGGAATTCTGTCATGATGTGAACGCAACTTAACATCCCTTGTGAATTTTGCATGCGTGTTGTAATGCTGCTCTCTCTCTTCTGTAAATGTGATAAACCTCTCCAACTATGACAATATCCTTGTTTCTTGTCGTTCCCGTCTCCTCTGGGCTCTTGCACCAGGAGGAAGGGACTGTGGTCTTCTGCAAGGTGTGTGGACAGGTTTCCTCTAACATCTCTCTAGGCCAGTGCTCTACAGCCAGACCAGCTGCAGAAATCGGTAGAATCCTGTCATCATTTACTCACGCTCGTGTCGTTCCAAGCCCGTAAGACGCAAGTCTTCAGTGCAAAATTGAAACGGGTTTGGAGCAACATTAAATGACAGTGAATGAAGACACTGAACCAGATCTCTGCAGCTTCCCAGTTGTGAATTCCGGCTGTAGTGTATGGCCTTAATTCATCCCAGTTGATCAGTTTTACTGGCCAGGTTTGAGCAGCACAAGTGCTCTCACACCCATTGAAACCCACCTCACTTCCTGTCACTCGCACTTCCTGTTCGGTCCCCTTAAGAGCATGTCGCACCTGCTCGAGTTACCTGGCATGAAACCTCACAAGAACGATTATCTTCAGTAACAGAGGATCCAATCCTCAACTTCAAAGAGACAGTTCAGACAAAAGTGAACATTCTGTCATCATTTTCTCACCCTCATGCTCTCAAATAAATATTTAGGCCTAGATTTAAGATCTATGTATTTGAATTACATTTAAATTTCAATCCATGTGGATTACGCAGTTTCAACATTAACTAATGAACTTAATGTGATACATATTTGTCTGTCATACATGAATAACATGAAAAAGAAAAAAAAGATTTTTTTTCAGAAAAAAAAATCATGTTGTTAGCACTTGAAAATACTGAAAAAAATGAAAATTCTGTCATTAATTACTCACCCTCATGTCGTTCCAAACCCATAAGACTTTTGTTCATCTTCGAAACACAAATGAAGATCTTTATTTAAAATATCCTCATTTGTGTTCTGAAGATGAACGAATGTCTTATGGGATTGGAACGACATGAGCGAGTAATTAATGACAGAATTTTCATTTTTGGGTGAACTAATCCTTTAATATTTACGTATTTAAATTGCCTATAAAAAAATCCTGAATATTGTTTGAGTGTGCAGTTTCAAACCTGTGGAACACAGAAATAAAATTTGATAAGAATGATATATTTTTTTCCATGCAATGTAAGAAAATAATGAATTGTGAATGAGCTTCAAAAATGTCAACAGCACCTTAAAAGTATTATAAATAGTATTATAAATAATCATGCGCATGCATATATGCCCATACACATGTTCCAACTCTTCTGAAGTCATATGATAAATGTAGGTCAAAATTCATTAATATAGCACACACTGTAAAAAGATAGCTGTGAAATTTACAGTAACTTGCTGGCAGCAATTAGCTAGTAAGTTGCTGTAGTTCATTTTACAGTATGCTTACTGTAAATGTAATCACATTAACTTTAAAAACTACTGTAAAGGTTTTACAGTGATAATCAAAGTACTATGTTTCATCACCACACATATTTTACTACTGTAATAGGGATTACTGCATACATTTTGTGTACTGTAAAATGAAGACACTGTTTTTGTCACAAAAATGTCTTTTATTGACAACTTTTCACACTTCAAATTTCCAAATTGATAAAAATAGCATAGCATTTTTTTTCTTCAATAGGTAAACATTTTTCTGTGAACATTTCATTTTGTTTTGTATACAAAAACACTTTTCTGAACACATAAATCCATCCTGTTCAATTTTTATTAAAATGTTCGGTTAAAATTAGAAATCTGGGCTATACAAGACAAATTAAATGATTTAAAAACAGCAGGATTTCAAACTGTAGAATTTGGTCCCTGAATGTGGTTTTCTCCCAGAACTGTGTTTTTCTTCCTGGACTGGAGTCTTCTACCCTGCAGTGGAAGAAATTAATTAATGTAAAAGTTTATAAGCAAGACAGATGGGTTGATGACAATATTTATAAGAAGTTTGATTGTATCATCTGAATAATTAGCATGTAATACAAGGTCCACTTCTCTATAAACCAAAACTCACTTAAAACACGCACGTACTGAACCAGGAAAGAAAATGCCTGACCTACAACCAATCAGAGCAACGGAGTTAGAGATCTTTTGACATCTAGCTGGTTTAGAGTGATTTTGGTACATATCCTCCATTGAAAATGTATGTACGGTATACTGTCCTTGTCCAGAAAGGAAATAAAGACATCATCAAAGTAGTCCATGTGACATTGAAAATACATTTTGGTCAAAAAATAACAAAAGGTATGACTTAATTCAGCATTGTATTGTCTTCGGTTCTGTTGTGGATCCGCGTTCAGTGTCGCTGCTGACGTAAGACGCTGCTGACGTGTGTGTGGTGCGTCCGTGTATTCGGGTTCAAATAAATACGGCTGGGCAAAAAAATGCAAGTCTTCCTCTGTGTGGAAATCCTTAGACATGTTTGTGAAGATTGTTTTGTACAGCGTGCAACTCCCTCAGACTGTAACCGAAGCCCAGCCGCACCAGACACACGTCAGCAGCGTCTTACGTCAGCAGCGACACTGAACGCGGATCCACAACAGAACTGGAAGACAATACAATGCTGAATAAAGTCGTTGTTTTTGTTATTTTTGGATCAAAATGTATTTTCAATGCTTCAAAACATTGTAACTAACCCACTAATGTCACATGGACTACTTTGATGATGTCTTTATTGCCTTTCTGGACAAGGACAGTATACCGTACATATATTTTCAATGGAGGGACAGAAAGCTCTCAGACTAAATCTAAAATATTTTAAACTGTGTCCCGAAGATGAACGGAGGTCCGACGGGCTTGGAACGACATGAGAGTGAGTCATTAATGCCATAATTTTCATTTTTGGGTGAACTAACCCTTTAACAAACGAACGAAATTAATGCTCTGCTAGAGTTAACTGGAGATGTTTTATTTATTTGTATTACTACATCCGTGCCGCAAGACGTTGGTGGGGACTTGAAAAATGGTGGGGACGTGTTTACGCCTGTGTTTCAGGAAATTATATATATATATATATATATATCCTGAAACACATACTGTACTGTAAACACATTCCCTCCATTTTTGAAACATCTTGCGGCACGGATGTAGCAATACAAATAATATATAAAACTTTAACAAACTATATATATATGTGGTTAGTCATGGGTCGTGTATGGCATTAAAAAAAAGGCATTAAAAGGCATTCAATTTAATTTGAAGATGACCTGCAGAAACCCTACAAGGACATTTGGAAATCCCACATGGATACATGAAGTTTGTGTGGTTTTTGTGCACTTTTACGTGTTTTATATATCTAGGGATTGTGTCTGAAGAGAAACAACATTGCTTGCATTTTAAAAACATTGAATGCAAGCTAGTTCAAGTTGCTAACTTGTGTAGTTACCTGGAACGATTGTTGAGGCCTCTCTGCAACCTGAAAGAAAAGAACCAAATGGTAAATAAAAGAACGAGTAAGAAAGGTCTCGAAACATCTTAAGTGCGAGTATATTATTATGCTTCCACGAGTCGTGAATAAAACTCCTAACGTTCACTTACATACTTAAATCAGGCAAAAATCAAGTGTCTGCATCTTGCAATCCTTTGAAAAATGTCGTGTTTTTAAAGTTGTGTGGCTGCGTTTCTTTCGACTCGGCCCGCTTAAATGTCTGATTCATCAGGCGGCAATAATAACAAGCCAGAAAACAACACATCAAATACACTATTTCAAATTAGTTTTATTCAACAATGCTAACGTTACTCTATAATCAAATTGAAGACGTTAAAAACGTAATGTTGCCAGGTAAGGCAACTCTTAATACAGTGCTCTCATGTCGGGAATGGCACATCAAATTAGGCTATCAACAATCGCGTTTCTGTGGTTTGACCTGCTATGAAGTTCAGAAAAATCATGAGTAAGTATTACCTGTAGCTGCGTTTTCTTTCGACTGAATCGGGATGGGAGTCGGTTGGCTTCACTGCCTGACGCGGTGACAGTTAGCCTGGCAAGAGAAACATCCATGTGATCATATTTCCGGCTAGCGCACCAACAGACATTACACAATTCCAATTTAATTTTTATTCAACAATGCTATCCTTCTTTAAAACGATGAGTTTATCAAATGTTGCCAATTAAGAAAATCTATTGAAATCATGCGCAAATAGGCGCCATAGATTTTTATTTTTTTTTTGGTAATAAAATGCACACAACACCACACGGTTTAACTATGGAGTTTGCCGCTCGTTCTCTCTCTCAGTGCACTCTTAAAGTTGAACAAACAGGTTTACGAGAGTAAACTGTGGAAATAAATGAGCAAAGTTACCTTTCTGAAGTAAAATTCCGTTGAAAGTGTGGAATCTCGTAGCTTCCGTTGCTGAGAAAAAAAATCCTCGAGAAATTGCTGTATTCTGATTCACAGAAAAAACTGTAGAATTTACCCGCCATTGAAAATTGACCATGATGCTTTGCAGATCTACAGCAACATACTGTATACATGTTCAACAGTAAGCTTTTGCTCATTTTACAGTAATAATGCTGTGAAAACTACAGAATTTGCAGTGCATGTTACTTTTCTGGTGCTTTTTGGGGCATAAAAAAACATTATAATTCACTTTTATTGCATTGCATAATTTCCCTTTGGAAAAGAGATGTGTAAAAATATTGCCTAACTTCTTTTGTGTTCCATGGGGGAAAAAAAGTGACAGGTTTAAAATGACATGTAGCGTGTAAATTATGACAGGATTATCAGGATTTTCATTTTTTTGTTGAACTAACACTTTACCGACAGCCACCAACTTGCTTTTTAATTATGTGCAATGTTTGTGGTTAATTTGGGTGCCAGAATTTAGGCTGCAAGAGGTTTTAGTTTGGTCCTGGTGTTTGGGTTGATCTATTCTCCAGCACTCAAAGTTTGTTTTTTATGTTGCTTAAATCAAAACCTTACCCTGTTGGCAAATTTATTTTCCCCAACTTTTCTCCGTCCCTGTATTGACATCTGTCATAATCACAATAACGGTCGTTGAAAGACGCTATGGATTTGGTGAAATCACAGGGCAGTCATAAAATACTTCAAAATCAAATGAAAGATTTATAAAGTGAGATCATTTGTACGAGTGCTAGAGGTCTGTCAGATTAAGGTTATATGTCTTACCTCTCTTGAAATTAAGGCTACAGGCTACAGTGCTTAAAAAAGGATGGCAGCTGTTTGAAAGTATGACTAATATATGATTCTGCTTCCTTCATGAAACTCCAACTCCTTCTGAGAGAGCAAAAGCGAAACGCTCCAAATATAACCCTGCCATGCTCTGGCAGCGCCACCGTTCCCAAAGCAATTAGCAAACTGAAAGAAAATTGCAATTACATTGGCTCGTTATCATGGATTTATAAATATAAGATCCCAAACTGTCCAAGAAAAATTAATTGCAGAAGTCAAAGTTAGCTTCGATTGCGGAAGCGTTCCCACTGCTGTCGGTCAGTCTGAAACGGGGCCTCGGGGTGAAAACTGACCGCCTTCAAGCATCTGTTATCTGCTCATTATCGGTATGAGGTAGACCACAGGTGCACTATACAAGAGTAATCTTTTGTACAATTTCACATCATGATTCCCTAATTAAGATTCAAATTAGAATATAATGAATTTAGTTATAACTTAACATTTCACTTCCTAAAGTGGTTTTAGACCATTATTTAACACAAATCTGTTTTTAATTATTGTCCCCCACTATTGAGTCAGTTAGACCTCCCTGTTTTCAGATATTGTTTAATTGTCATGTTCTTATACATTTTGATACATATTTCTTATTTTAGGTTAGGTCACTCCTTGACTTTTCTGTGTCTCATGGGTAAAACTCGCTAAAGATTTTCTTTTCTGGTGCTACTTTTCCAGTTATGTTTTTCCCCACACTAAATTTTAGGAATGCACCGAAATTTCGCCGCTGAAAATTATTGCCCGAAAATTATTTTTTGGCCGAAAATATATGCAGTCCCGCCCTGCCCCTTAATGTTCGGTGCTCAGGTTTCACTCTCGCTCCAGCCATTATCACTGCATGGTGTGACAATGCTCAATGCTCTATGCACGTGCAGGCCCAAGCGAACGCTCAACTGATGTACCGCTCATCGGAAAAGCAAAGTTCAAATAACGCGTTAACATGAAACTTCTATGTAGTAGACTTGTTTCTGTTTGCAATAGGCCTACTGTGCTGTAACATGGTGTGTATAGCCGTGCTGTGCAACATTAGTAAAATGACGCTACCTCTCGTTCACTGATCCGCTCCCCGTCACGCTCTTCTCACATGCTTTGAGAATAAAAAGTGTCACATGATTCTTCAGAAGTTATTATTATATGCTGATTTGCTGCTCTAGAAACATTACTGATTTTTATCAGGATTTTTTAGTGTATAGGAAAAAAAACAATAAATATAATTTGTATCATTATAAATGCCTTTACTATAACTTTTAATCAATTTAATGGATCCTTGGTGAATAAAAGCATACATTTATTTTATTAATTTTTTTACTGAAACCAAACTTTTGAATGGTAGTGTATATATCACAGTAATGCATAGGAGATTTATTCACATCAGAGTAATGAGAACAGGGGTGGTGGTGCTTTAAAAAAATAGACTTCATCAAGCACAATATCATTTATTTTATTTTTTTTCTGTTTCTTTTTCATTTAAACAAGCCTTCTTAATGGGTCACACTTGCAAAGCATTTGTTGTGTTTGTGTTATCAGTCAGAATTACCTCCATTACCTTTTCGGTGACCGACATCTCCTCTGATCTCCATTAACCTGATGAGGTCTCTTGCAGGAGCATTGGCCCGCTGCCATCATTGATTGATCTGGCCGCCCCTCTGCTTACCGGGAACCATAAATGCTGTTACAATTCACAAGTCAGCCATCCATCCCTGACTACATGGACGTCCTGCCCCACCAAAGCACAGCTATGGTGTTATACAAGAACATTGCCATTCAAATGCAACTAATAAACATAGGAAGGAAAGCTTTCTGGTAACACTTTATTTCAATGGTCCACTTTTATTATCGTGTAGGGCCTCCTTTTGCGGCCAATAAAGTATCACTTGGTCTTGGGAAAGACAGATACAAGTCCTTCACAATGGCCAGAGGGTTTTTTCGAGCCATTTCTCTTCCAGAAAATTGGCCAAGTCACTATGGGATGCTGGTAGAGGAAACTGTTTTCTGACTTGCTCCTCCAAAATACCCCAAAGTGGCTCAAAAATATTTAGATCTGGTGACTGTGCATGCCATGAAAGATGTTCAACTTCACTTTCATGTTCATCAAACCATTCTGTCACAAGTCTTGCTGTATGTTTTTATGGATTATCATGCTGATACACGGCACCCCCTTCAGGGTACAATGTTTGAACCATTAGGTGTACATAGTTCGGTAATACTTGGCAGGGATGCGCTCGTCAAGCACAGTAGGGAATGCCATGATATTGCTGCCCAAACCATCACTGATCCTCCCCAGTGCTCCTCGCTGGGCACGCAACAGTCCGGGTGTTAAGCCTCTTTGTGGCTTCTCCACAATGTAACTCTCCCACTCATGTGGGAGAGACAATGAAAGTGGACTCATCAGAGAACAATACATGTTTCACATTGTCCACAGCCCAAGATTTGCACTGTTGGCACCAATGAAATCGACATTTGGCGTTGGCACAAGTGACCAAAGGTTTGGCTATGGCAGCCCGACCATGAATATTGACTTTGTGGAGCTCTCGACAAACAGGAGAGTCCATGTGCGCATTTAATTCTGCTGTGAGTTGGGCAGCTCTATGATTTTGGATACAATCCGGGTTATTACCTGGACATCCCTTTTAGACAGCTTCCTTTTGCTTCGAAAGTTGATACCATAGCTCTCGATACACCACAAAGACTTATTGTCCTGGTCACAGATGAGCCAGCAAGACGTACACCAACAATTTGTCCTCTTTTGAACTCGAATATGTCTCCCATTATGTTGTTTGGATTGCAATATTTTATGTACTGATGTGCTAATTCAACCTTCACTCTAAAATCAGTAAAGATTGGCCACCAGGCCGCCCGCGCATATACAGGCATGAAATATTGGCCAGTGTTTGTTTCATTGTCCAACCCCTAACACCTTAATCCTAACCTAACAGTTTACTAACGATCTACTACAATCTACTAATACTCTAATGAGAGTTAGTTGACATGTAGTTGCAAATTGACTTATAGTTAGTAGAATGTCTAAAGTGGACCATCAAAATAAAGTGTACCCAACTTTTTTCCTTGTCTCATGGAGGTTAAACATATTAGATCTACGGGACAGCCATAGATTCTGGAACATAAGCATAGTCAATAATGCCGTATGCCTCACAGTTTTAGCATATTAAGAGATGAGCAAGTCCAGTTTAAAGAGGTTTTTCGGTTTGTCATTTCCCTGTAAAGTCTTTTAAAATGGTCCATGTTGTCAGTAATTATAAATAACACTAATTTAATGCAGAATTACTTTGGTTTTCTGTATAATTCAGCCCTTAGGGTGTTGTGAAAGTGTAATTGACAGACGTTTTGCATGAATGTTTCAGCAAGTGCAAGTCATTTCCACTACGACACATTTCATGACTGCAAATCTGCAAATATTGAGCATTGTTTTTGATTGCACTATCATGAATACAGTGAAATGAGAAGTAGATTCACTTGCATTATCAGTAAAATCCACCTGTGTGATCCAGACAATGTAGTGTTTGAATGCAGAACACCTGCATCTCATTGGCTCATCTGCTCTCATGCCTCTGATATGGCGAGAGGGTTGTATTGAATTTGCCATCATCATTAGTCAAGCGACTCCTCAGTCAAGACCTTTTCAGAGGCTGAGCACGCTTGACAGAAAGCTTGCTGTGCAATGGCAGATAAAATCACCCAACCATGGCACGAAAACAAAGCTGTCAGCCAGTTCTCTAAATCAAGTGAACCTGTGTTAAAAACACAAAACATACAACCATATACTGTATACAAAAGTGATCTTCAGAGAGGATATTTGTTTTTAACAACCCTACAAATTCGATTAAACCATCAAAATATGAGGACAATATGTTATATTTTTTATATATATTTTAAATGTGAGGGAAGAACAAAACACTAAACTTGGTTATTTTTTTTTTATTTTTTTATTTGTTATAAAAAAAAAAAATTGTATGACAGCCTGGCCAAGACATTATGTCCGCACAATTTGACATGTTTCATTGCGTTATACTTATCAAAAATAAATTGACTCCAATAAAACAATTTAGTAAATAATAATAATATGTAATAATAAATAATAAATAACATGTAATGAGAGAAAAGTTTACTCTGGGTTGGACGTTAAAAAATTTGTCTATTTAATTGACAGAAATAATAATAATAAAAAAGTCGTCCCTATGACACAGATTATTTATCTCTTTTAGCGTATTTTTGACACACATCACAGGTCATTGTGTCACTCACTGTATCGTGTAAAGGATGAGTCAGTCTCCATCGCTCTGTAAATCTGCAAATGTCAAAAACATAAATACACTGTAATTTTGTTCGTTGTTATTTTTGTTCTTTTCTTGAAAAACAACTTTCGGTATCCTAGATGCGCTTTTTAATTTCCACTAAGGTAAAAGTTGTTAGAAGTTACACAAGTCACTGATGTGTTCTTTACTTTGCCATTAACTTACTTTTTAATACTGACTAAATGGATAATGACTGTTTTATTCATGAAAAGAATAAAATGACAAGTGACAAGAATGACAAGTTTTATTTGCAGTTGGTTGGCTTGGTACATTTTTGACCCTGCGTATGAATAATAAATTCAATTTTTGTATAATAAACGTTCTATTCAGGAGAGTTTAGTATTTGCAATGCAACTAAATATTTCATAGAGGCATTACTGGTTGATTCTGAGTCTTCAGTACTTCCTGTTCCTGTCATATGCAGAATATCCTGTTCACTGACAGTGATGCTGTGTGTCTCTTACAGCTGGATGCTGAGGCCAGTGGTTTGCTCAAAGAACTTCAGAATAAGCTCAATACGGTGCTGGATGAGCTCAGCGCGGTCTTCGGCTCCAGGTGAGCTATCAGGAAGCAATGGGTAAAGTTGTTGAGCCTGTGTAAATATAATGATATTTTGTTAACACTTTACTTAAAGCCTTTATGTATAATGCATTATGTTTTTTCTCAAATAATTGTAACCATTGCATTCTAATATTTGCAGTTGTTTGTCGTGTTGTAATGCATTATACTTAAAAGCATGTTTTAATGCATTAAACTGTCTACAGGTGTAACAATGAACAGATAAGTATTATGACTGCGGTTATAATCTTTCATGTGATCATACAATGCATTATAAGGCGCATTACATGGCATAATTAATGCATTAATGTCCCCCTGTAGTCAATTATTTTATCCCCTAAAACTCATCTTTGATTACCAAAATTACATATTTAAACGTTTTTTCCTTGAAAAAAATTCTTCATGCCTTAAAATCGCTTGAATGTAACTCTACACCCTTGCCACATTTAGTATAGGTGGTTCTGTGAATATGCAAATTAGCCCCGTCTCCACTCATTTACTCCAGCACAGAGATCTACTCGTTGCCGATCACATGTTGACCTGTTTGGTTACAAGGTAGTTTGTGACGTCAGAAACACCAGCGATTTCAAACTGTGTTTTTGAGACTGTTTTTGGTTCACTCCCGTTTTAAAGAGAAAATACTCAGCAATGGTGTAGACTTGTGAATTTACACATGGTTTGTCTTAAAGCATATTAAAAACACCACATAGACATATAAACAACATTAAAAGCTTGATTTTCACCATAAGGGGACTGAAAAAAACTTTTATAATTCTTAATGCATTATATATAAAGACATATTTTAATGAACTTGCTCAAGTCAAATTCCTCAAACAAATTAAATGTTAACACTGTGATATAGGCTATGATATTATTGATTTACAGCTTTGATTACGTCAGCAAAGATGAAGAAAGTTAATGCATTTAAATAAAAAACGGGAAATCATTCAAGGAATCATTCATAATTAGACCTGTGACATTTACGGACAAAGTAAATAGCATCCATTTTATATTTGTTTCATGTTGCCTTCCGTGATTAAAAAGCATAGACATACAGACGATTAATGATAACATGATAAAAAAATCATTTTAGCTCAAATGATAAAAATGTGTTAAACATGTTTTCATTATCAAATGAAATTATAGTATCTTAAGTTACGTGTGATTATTAATGTTGTTTCTCAAACTGAGTTTAACACGTCCATCCACAGTTTCAAGCCAGTGATTGAGGACTGTGTCAAACAAATGAACCAGGAGCTTGTGCAGATTAAAGGAAACGCAGGGAACAAGAGTAATGCAGCCATGGACGCAGAGACGGTCCTGCGACCCCTCATGGACCTGCTGGACAAGAAGTAAGAGAACTGCGGGATTACATTTCTTGAAACATGGTATCTAGCTGCATTTCTGTCTTTCACTCCATCCCCCATTTTTTTCTCTCCAGCCTTATTCTGTTTGCTAAGATCTGTGAGAAGACCGTTCTCAAACGGGTTCTGAAGGAGCTGTGGAAAATTGTCATTAACACCATTGAAAGACAGATTGTTCTTCCGCCGCTCTCAGACCAGACAGTAAGTGTAACAAGTCTTTTAGCCAAACGCACACACACGATACGTCGTCTCCTCTGCATCTGCTCCTAACAGAAGCTTATGGAAATGTGAGAGAAGACACAATTCCAGGGCATCAGCGTTTTATTTATTGCTACAATAATTTAATCAAATATTCAGCGTAGGGCTTATATTTTTAATTTATAAATAAATAATAATTAAAAAAAATATATATATATATAAAAGAATCAAATTTGCACAATGTCCCTCATTGTTTTTGTAAATAATATTCCAGAAAGTGACAGGAACAAACAAAACCTTCCTTCAGGAGCTTCTTGGCCATCTTCTTAAAAAGCTGAATCTGCACCCAAAGACTCGACTGCCAATCACACTAAACAAATTCTGTTTCACTCGCTGAACGACATGTCTCCTGAGACAGTTCATTCCTAAAGGAGTTAATTACTTTTTGACTCTTTGTTTTGTACTTTTGTTTAACAGCAAGGGGCTCAGATGATTTTCAGTGCTGCCAAGGACCTGGGTCAGCTCTCCAAGCTCAAGGTGAGGATTTTGTTTTGTAAAGAAATTCAGGGGTCCCACTTCTAAGTGTCTTTAACAACTATGTACTAACATTTCAATTAATCATTTAATGCAATGCACTTGTTTTGTGCATACATGTTTTTAAATTGTACTTACATTCTCCTGCCTGTAATTACATCTGTAATAACATTTTTGACCCTTCCCTTACTCCTTTACCCACCCTTAAACCTAGCCATACCACCAAACCTGTCCTACTCTTCCCCGTATCCCACTTCAGTGGCAGCGAATGTGTTTTGCAACATCAACACATTAAATACATTGTACCTAGTATTTTTTTTAATGTAACTACTTTAAAACATCTACTATAAAGTATGACCAAATCAGGAAGTTTTAACTTCATTTTAAAGAAATGGTTCACAAAAAATGAAAATAATGTTTATTGTTAGTTCTAGACTAATGCTGCCCAGTTTCAAAAAGGCCGGCTGTCGCCATCTTGGCAGTGCATCACTCCCATACAAATGAAAATGGGCAAAGAGGCGGGATTAGCTGAGGTGACGTGACGCTAACAGACACCAGACAAACGGACAGTGACAATCCACCTGTCACTCAAGTGGCCACGCCCTTAATTATGCAACTTTAAGGCTTAATATAATTTAAACGGATGAGTTATAAAAAAAATTACCCCCTTAACTGTTCTCATGAAGGGCAAAATTAGCTATATAGACCAAAACTACTTTTTGTACCAAGCTGTAAGCATATTTTTCTGTTGTAAAGTTGGGCATTTTAACACAGAGGATTCTATTGGATTGACTTGTCTTTAGCGGCCAGTCGATGAATTGCAGTTTAAGTCCGCGAGGCATGTTCAATTTAAAGTGTTATTTTCCATCCTGACAGAGGGAGGAAAGGCAAACAGGCTACGACTGACAGAGTTTTATGGTTTGTCAGATTTAGAAGGCAGTGCTCCTCGAGGACACAGAGCAGAAGTAGATATCCTTGAGAAATTACAGCAGGGCTTGGGGCTTTCATGTAGCTCGCGTTTTGCTACGTATGCTGTGAAAATGGTTTCCAGCTTACGATAAGGCTTTGCAGCTGTCCGTCAAAAGCTTCCACCACTGCCCTCTTACATCATGACAGTTTCTCTAGAATCACGGCGGAAAACGTTCAGGGTTGCGAGAGATCAGCTGGTGTAATTAAGTCCACCCTGCTGAGGAGTTTAAGTCCAGAGAAGGATGGGCACTTTGGATCTGAGCAGGTGTCAGACAGATGGAGGGTTTCTCGTGATTACGTCTCCACAGTCCAGTGGCGGATACTCTTCATCTTATTTGTCCCTCTCTCTCATTTCATATGCATCGAAACATCTCTGGTCAATTGCAGCTTTACGTCAAAAATGCTTTTTATGGCTCTTGCAGTAAGTGTGTGTATAATTCAGCTGCTCTGTTTCTAAACCTAGGGCATTGCAGTCTATGGCTTATACAGATTAGTATAGTATATACATCTATAGGGCCAGATTTACTAACAGTTTGCACCAGCGCAAACCCTCTTTTGGCGTTAAAAAATTACTGCCAGGATTTACTAAAGACACGCAGTGAAAAAATAGCGCTGAAAAGGCGTGGACACAGTTATTTTTGCTCTATATTTGACCTTATTGCATATGCATTTGTTGGAGTTTCCCTTTCAGGCGCAAAATTTATGGGAGGTGAGTATTTAAATAATACATAAAAAGAAAGATTTTGAAGGAACAGAAAGCTCTTAGACTTCATCAAAAAGATCTTAATCTGTGTTTTGAAGATGAACGAAAGTCTTACGGTTTGGAACGACATGAGGGTGTGTGACAAAATTTTCATTTTTGGGTGAACTAAATCTTTTATCAATTTATGGAAAATTGTGTTCTTTCATATCAGTTTGGGAATAAAATGGTTTAAGAATATAAATTATTATTATTATTATTATTATTTTGCAGAATGTAATGAAAGAAACGAAACAAACACGGTATTATAATTGTTGATGATTTTTTATTAAATTTCATTCCAGTAATTTAACCGGTAATTTAAAATACTAAGGTTTGCACTCGACAATGTACTGGTGTTTGTGTCATTTTTTACCGCCCAGAAAAGCACGTCTTAAACCAGACGCTACCTGGTAGATTGCGTTGGTCATTGTGGAAATTATCTGCCCCCTAGTATAATATGGTACAGAATCTGCATGCTATTTACTACATTTTCAATTCTACTGAAAACCTTTGGTTGCTAAGGTGATTATCTGTGGTTGCTTTTATTGCATTGTGCATCAAGTGAGATGTATCTGTTTTATTAAAATCTTTATATGACAAGTTTTAAATGTGCTGCAACATCTAAAACACAATGAGTATGCATTGTGAAAAATGTGCATTCAGTATTTATGGATTTATTGGTCAGTCTGAAAGTGTGTAGTGACCTGAAAAGATAGTTGTCAGTGGACGTACAGATCACCTTAACACCTGATCAATACACTCGGTCGAAGTGCTAAAGGTGTGACTGCTTCTTTAAAAAGGTGACCTTAAACTGGAAGAAGTCAATGGACAGAATCAGCTCTTCCTACACACACACAGATGTTCTTACACTGATTTGATGTGGGATTAATGTTCACTCACACGTCACCCTGATATCACTCTCAGGCTTATTTGTATTAAACTTTGCACCGCCATTGACCTGTGCGATTAAATGAAATTGAAGTTTAACTGCCTGACTTCTTGTCTTGCATCATGGTGAGGCCACAAAGTCTTCTGGGAGCTGTCACTTTTGATTCTAATGAGCGGTAAGGAGCTCTCCGGGAAAGGCCCTGTTCACCTCTGAATGTTGTATGCATGCAAAAACGCACACTAAAAGATTGATGCACACTAGTCATTCACAAAAATCCTGAGCTTTTGTTTGTGTTTTACCTGAATCTTCCACATAATGTCATCCAGTCAGTGTTCTGGTGTTAAAGCAACTTACTGGAAAAGCTGGAGTGAAAGTTTGAAAACAGTTGGGCATTTTAGAAAAAGGAAAGAAGCCAAACAGCAAAATCTAAATGCTCATTTTTATGCATGGTATATCATCAAAATTGAATAAAGTCTGCATGGAATGGAATTTATTATAGTCTTTTATTCCCTATTGTGAGGATATTCAAGTGAAACGGCTTCTGGAACGAGAACAAATGTAAGGCGGAAATTGATTTTGTATATGGGGAATTGATTGGATGGTTGTGGTTTGCTATTGGTGGATCTCCTGTGAGTGACAGATTGTCCCGCCCTCGCGCCAGTAAACGCATCATCAGAGGAGAGATGTCACTGCAAGGGAAGGGAAGTTATTTTGTTTAAAAATGACGAGGGCACAATAGAAAAAAAAGAATGATGTTCATGGATAAATCATTTAGAATAAAAACTGTAATATTCCATAAAAAATAACATTTTTCATTTCATGTTGACTTTTAAGGGCTTTATAATAGGTCCCATAAATTCTGTGACTAGTTCCGTCACCATGTTAGACATTTGCGTAATACTCGCTTACTGGCTGCTTTGGTCCACCTTCAAAGAACAGTTGGGTAAGAGATTTCGCTATGTCAAAGACACTGTTTTTTTTTTATTCTTAAAATTCTGATGAATTAATTTTTATAGATATAATAAATTTTACAGCTGCTCATGAAGCCTCGTGAGCCGAAACCCTTTTAAGGTAAAGGGTGTTACATTTCCAGTACACACTCACAAGCGGTAGACCAATCACAACAAACTGGGCCAGCTGACCAATCAGAGAAGACAACACTTTTCAGAAGGCGTGTTTTAAAACAGAGCGTTTCAGGCAGAGGGTAAAACTGATTAATGAGTATAACATGGCACTTTAACATGAGGTAGTTTATTCTGACCAACATAAATGGATGGAAAGAAAAGATTTCAAGAGCATTTTAATCTTAACGTAAACAGTAAATCATAACCCCCTCTTTCTCTCTCTCTCTCTCTCTCTCTCTCTCTCTCTCTCTCTCTCTCTCTCTCTCTCTCTCTCTCTCTCTCTCTCTCTCTCTCTCTCTCTCTCTCTCTCTCTCTCTCAGGAGCATGTGATACGGGAGGAAGCTCGTAGTCTCACCCCTCGACAATGTGCCGCCATGGATTTAGTGCTTCCCACCATCAAGGTATCAGCTTCTCTCTTTTCTTCTGCTCTGATTCTCCCATTACAGGGGACATTTGCATAAACTTATGCTTAGACTAGAGTCACTAGTGTTTCTTTAAATTAAATTAGTCAAATAAACAGTTTAAGAGATGATGTGTCCATTTTTCAAACAACCGAAACAGATTATTATTCAGTTGAAGCATATGGAACACAGCCAGATTAGATGCGTGGTGTAAGAGAGCATTTACCCTATTCATCCTGCATCACACACACACACACACACACACACGGTTAGAATGGTTGGGGAGTAAATGTGCATGTGAGCTGCAGATACATGCATCATCAGAGATATTATTGATTCAGTCGTCTCCTTGGAAACACGCGCCCCTCCCTGTTCGAATCAGTCATGGAGTGGGAATTATGCTCATTGGTATTCTGAGGATAGAAGCTAATTAGGGAAGTTAACAAAAGCATTGAGTAGAATTTTGACAATGGAAACGGCTGCACACAGTGATGAGCTCAGGATTCTGTACTTGAGGTGGCAAAGTAACGACAGTGGAGATATCTAAAGAGATTGAGAACAATAATTAATGGCTGAGTGGAACAGACAGATGAAAAGAGAGGAGAACAAACACAGTCTGATGTCTTTGTCATCAACTGTCTTTTTAAATGTGTATGAATCAACTCACTTCAAAATAAAAAAAATCCATTAAAATTTTCCATTAAAATATCTAAACATCCTTAAGATACAGTGATAATAAGATACTTTGCCTCCTCATTTCAGAAGACCACTACACACCAACTGATCTCAAACGCAAAATAGAGAAAGCTCTATGAATAATGCAGCTAAAATAATGGGCCTCCAGAAGATCAAAAAAGCATGCATTTGAAATCCAAAAAAGTGATGCTCTACCTGACCAATCAATACAGCCGACCAACTACATCAGCCATTCATCATCGGCTCAATTCAAATCCAGCGCACAGCCAGAGGCTCTCATCTCTAGAAAATGGGGAGGTGTTTACGTTCATCACACAAACTGTGGAATGATTGAGAAAGAGCCAACGATAGATAGATAGATAGATGGATGGATGGATGGATGGATGGATGGATGGATGGATGGATGGATGGATGGATGGATGGATGGATGGATGGATGGATGGATGGATAGATAGATAGATAGAAAGATCGATTGATAGACAGACAAACAGACAGCATAATTTTTAACATTTATATTTTGATTTCCTTGTTTATTATAAAACCTTGAGTTGCTTTTTATGCATGTATGATTCTTTTCAAATGAAATATTTTATTTTGTTTTTATATTTATTTAATTAAATGTTGTATTTATTTATTTATTTTTATTAAGTGAGGGAAAAACTAAATGCAAACATTGAAAATGACACCTGCCCTTTCCACTGACCCGGAGCAATTGATTCCTCAGTGGAAATCTCATCTATCTCAATCACATCAGACATGAAAACGTCACCGCTCTATCCACACCATTCCCTCTCTAATCGCCCTTTATGCTAATAGAATAATAAACTAGATCTGATCAAATGCCAGCCTTCCCCTCACACTAATGTCTAGTTGTGTCCGATATCTCCATGTGCCACTAACTCTGTGGCAGTGCCGAAAGCTCTGGGCTAATGTTTAACCCTGATCTGATTGAGTTCAGCTGATGGAGGTGACTGTGACAGATGCTGTATCGGTCTTATGTCTCAATGTAACTTCGAGATTAACTTAATTAACAGTGTGGAGGTATGAATATTGCTGAATTGCCTCCTGCAGCATCTGTGGTGATTTTCCACTGAGAATCATTTATTATGTTCAAATTCATGTGTTTTGTTCTAATGAATTAATGATTTTTCTCTCTGTGTGCATGTTGCATAACAGTATTAACAAGGCAATGCAATATTGTGAGTACAGTATGTCTAAAGAGCATTGCAGTCAATAGACAATACAGTGAAGAAAATAAGTATTTGAACACCCTGCTATTTTGCAAGTTCTCCCACTTAGAAATCATAGAGGGGTCTAAAATTGTCATCGTAGGTGCATGTCCACTGTGAGAGACATAATCTAAAAAAAAATATCCAGAAATCACAATGTATGATTTTTTAACTATTTATTTGTATGATACAGCTGCAAATAAGTATTTGAACACCTGAGAAAATCAATGTTAATATTTGGTACAGTAGCCTTTGTTTGCAATTACAGAGGTCAAACATTTCCTGTAGTTTTTCACCAGGTTTGCACACACTGCAGGAGGGATTTTGGCCCACTCCTCCACACAGATCTTTAGATCAGTCAGGTTTCTGGGCTGTCGCTGAGAAACACAGAGTTTGAGCTCCCTCCAAAGATTCTCTATTGGGTTTAGGTCTAGGCCACTCCAGAACCGTGATATGCTTCTTACAGAGCCACTCCCTGGTTATCCTGGCTGTGTGCTTCGGGTCATTGTCATGTTGGAAGACCCAGCCTTGACCCATCTTCAATGCTAACTGAGGGAAGGAGGTTGTTCCCCAAAATCTCGCAATACATGGCCCCGGTCATCCTCTCCTTAATACAGTGCAGTCGCCCTGTCCCATGTGCAGAAAAACACCCCCAAAGAATGATGCTACCACCCCCATGCTTCACAGTAGGGATGGTGTTCTTGGGATGGTTCTCCTCAATCTTCTTCCTCCAAACACGGTTAGTGGAATTATGACCAAAAAGTTCTATTTTGGTCTCATCTGACCACATGACTTTCTCCCATGACTCCTCTGGATCATCCAAATGGTCATTGGCAAACTCAAGATGGGCCTTGACATGTGCTGGTTTAAGCAGGGGAACCTTCCGTGCCATGCATGATTTCAAACCATGACGTCTTAGTGTATTGCCAACAGTAACCTTGGAAACGGTGGTCCCAGCTCTTTTCAGGTCATTGACCTCCTCCCGTGTAGTTCTGAGCTGATTTCTCACCTTTCTTAGGATCATTGAGACCCCACGAGGTGAGATCTTGCATGGAGCCCCAGTCCGAGGGAGATTGACAGTCATGTTTAGCTTCTTCCATTTTCTAATGATTGCTCCAACAGTGGACCTTTTTTCACCAAGCTGCTTGGCAATTTCCCCGTAGCCCTTTCCAGGCTTGTGGAGGTATACAATTTTGTCTCTAGTATCTTTGGACAGCTCTTTGGTCTTGGCCATGTTAGTAGTTGGATTCTTACTGATTGTATGGGGTGGACAGGTGTCTTTATGCAGCTAACGACCTCAAACAGGTGCATCTAATTTAGGATAAGAAATGGAGTGGAGGTGGACATTTTAAAGGCAGACTAACAGGTCTTTGAGGGTCATAATTCTAGCTGATAGACAGGTGTTCAAATACTTATTTGCAGCTGTATCATACAAATAAATAGTTCAAAAATCATTTATTGTAATTTTTGGATTTTTTTTTTTTTAGATTATATCTCTCACAGTGGACATGCACCTACGATGACAATTTCAGACCCCTCCATGATTTCTAAGTGGGAGAACTTGCAAAATAGCAGGGTGTTCAAATACTTATTTTCCTCACTGTATAGCTTGGTCTTGTGTGCAGTTTATAAAATGGATATTAGGATCATTTCTGTTCTGCCGAACATTCTGAACTCTATAACAAATGCTGTTGTTGTAATTTAAGGGAGCATTTTAAATAAAGGGTTTATCAGACATTCAAAAATATGCTTAGGTCAAACTCAGACAGTTAAACAGTAGATGCTCAGAGGGGCTGAGAGTTTAGACAAGTTAACAGAATACTGTATATGGAAGTTTCATTATTATATTCAAGACAAACAAACTATCATTGCTCAGAGTTATCCAGTGTTTACGGTGATCAACAGGAAAATGAGGATTTCGTCACAATTCTGAAAGAGATTTGATGGACCCCGATGCAAATGAGCAGACAAGGGTTTTTTATTAAAAAGACTGGGAGAGTAAGCATGAATCACAGTTCAAACAGTAGGGCAGGGCAGGCGACACAACGACAGGCAGGATGGGTGACCACTGAGACCGTCAATAAGATGGCGATGACATGAGTACAATAGAGGCTGCTCCAAAGAAAGGACCAGGCAGGAACACAAGGAACTCATAGCTTGATGTAGATCTCAGATGTAGCACCAGTCTGCTGCTAGGTAGAGGCTCACAGAACCAGAGGCTTAAAACTGGAGTTAGATAGCTACACCAGTCAGGCAACTCCGGATACAGGGCAGGAACACACAGAAGAACAGAAGACGAGAATTAAGACAAGACATACAGGTCCTTCTCAAAAAATTAGCATATTGTGATAGTTCATTATTTTCCATCATGTAATGATAAAAATTAAACTTTCATATGATTTAGATTCATTGCACACCAACTGAAATATTTCAGGTGTTTTATTGTTTTAATACTGATGATTTTGGCATACAGCTCATGAAAACCCCAAATTCCTGTCTCAAAAAATTAGCATATCATGAAAAGGTTCTCTAAACGAGCTATTAACCTAATCATCTGAATCAACTAATTAACTCTAAACACCTGCAAAAAGATTCCTGAGACTTTTAAAAACTCCCAGCCTGTTTCATTACTCAAAACCGCAATCATGGGTAAGACTGCCGACCTGACTGCTGTCCAGAAGGCCATCATTGACACCCTCAAGCAAGAGGGTAAGACACAGAAAGAAATTTCTGAACAAATAGGCTGTTCCCAGAGTGCTGTATCAAGGCACCTCAGTGGGAAGTCTGTGGGAAGGAATAAGTGTGGCAAAAAAACGCTGCACAACGAGAAGAGGTGACCGGACCCTGAGGAAGATTGTGGAGAAGGACTGATTCCAGACCTTGGGGGACCTGCGGAAGCACTGGACTGAGTCTAGAGTAGAAACATCAAGAGCCACCGTGCACAGGCGTGTGCAGGAAATGGGCTAAAGGTGCCGCATTCCCCAGGTCAAGCCACTTTTGAACCAGAAACGGCGGCAGAAGCGCCTGACCTGGGCTACAGAAAAGTAGCACTGGACTGTTGCTCAGTGGTTGCATGTCATTCGGAAATCAAGGTGCCGGAGTCTGGAGGAAGACTGGGGAGAAGGAAATGCCAAAATGCCTGAAGTCCAGTTTCAAGTACCCACAATCAGTGATGGTCTGGGGTACCATGTCAGCTGCTGGTGTTGGTCCACTGTGTTTTATCAAGGGCAGGGTCAATGCAGCTAGCTATCAGGAGATTTTGGAGCACTTCATGCTTCCATCTGCTGAAAAGCTTTATGGAGATGACGATTTCATTTTTCAGCACGACCTGGCACCTGCTCACAGTGCCAAAACCACTGGTAAATGGTTTACTGACCATGGTATTACTGTGCTCAATTGGCCTGCCAACTCTCCTGACCTGAACCCCATGGAGAATCTGTGGGATATTGTGAAGAGAAAGTTGAGAGACGCAAGACCCAACACTCTGGATGAGCTTAAGGCCGCTATCGAAGCATCCTGGGCCTCCATAACACCTCAGCAGTGCCACAGGCTGATTGCCTCCATGCCACGCCGCATTGAAGCAGTCATTTCTGCAAAGGATTCCCGACCAAGTATTGAGTGCATAACTCAACATAATTATTTGAAGGTTGACCTTTTTTTTGTATTAAAAACACTTCTTTTATTGGTCGGATGAAATATGCAAATTTTTTGAGACAGGAATTTGGGGTTTTCATGAGCTGTATGCCAAAATCATCAGTATTAAAACAATAAAAGACCTGAAATATTTCAGTTGGTGTGCAATGAATCTAAAATATATGAAAGTTTAATTTTTATCATTACATTATGGAAAATAATTAACTTTATCACAATATGCTAATTTTTTGTGAAGGACCTGTATAGCAACAATAAAGAAAACCACAATTAAACTGATAAGAAAGACTAGAGAAACAAAAAGTAAATAAATAACTAAAGCAAAGTTAAGTTTAAAAAAAAACTAAAGATGCTAGAAAAAAAATGAAATTGAAAAAGAAAAGTAAGACTTCCACTTAACAGGGAAAATAAGAACTGAAGAAAATAACTAAAAATAAATTTCTAAAACAAAAGAGAACCTAAACTAAGTTGTAATTTACAAGAGCTAACGCTAAGCAAGATAGGACAAGATAAAAACAAAATAGCAACAAGGATACTGGAGAGAAGGTTATTTATATTTACATATATATATATAGATATATAGATATATATATAGAGAGAGAGAGAGAGAGAGAGAGAGAGAGAGAGAGAGAGAGAGAGAGAGAGAGAGAGAGAGAGAGAGAGAGAGAGAGAGAGAGAGAGAGAGAGAGAGAGAGAGAGAGAGAGAGAGAGAGAGAGAGAGAGAGAGAGAGAGAGAGAGAGAGAGAGAGAGGCACAATATAAAGGGGCAGAGCACATGAGGATCAGGTGAGCACAATTAGTAAAACCGAGGACTAAATAAGCACATAGCAAACACAAACAAGACAATACAGACAAGGCTGCCAGGGCAAAACCCTGACAGATTCAATGATATGAACGGTTAAATTTGGCTGTAAAGTAACTTTAAAAAGAAAAAAAAAACTTGTCATTGTTCAGCTGAAGCCAGTTCTGTGTTGATTCAGTTCCATTATAAAGATCATCAGTTATTCATTTAGTTAAATTCTACTATAAAGCAGCTCTGCAGAAAACAGTTCAGTCAGATCTATAACATTGTTGCATATTAAGTGTCCCCAACTAAGCAAGCTAGATGCGACAGTGGCAAGGAACCCAAGCTCCATCAGGTGACAAAATGGAGAAAAAAACCTTGGGAGAAACCAGGCTCAGTCCGGGGGCCAGTTCTCCTTTGGCCAACAAACAAACATGGTTTCATTCCAGGCTGCATCACAACTCAGAAAACAGATTGTGAATTGGTATCATTTGGTAATATTTCATCCAGTTCCTTCTGCTTAAAGATTGGATTCATCACACTGTATGGAGACACAGCTGGCCATTAGAGTCTGTGCAGAGGACTTGTCTGGTTCAGACAGACTCATATTAGTGGAGATGCTATGGAAGTAAAATAATGGCAAATGTTTTTGAAACAAAAAGCCTGTTGAATTGCACTACTTGAAAAAATAGGCATTGCATTAACTATGCTTGCATTTTAATGCATTGTATTTTTAGGACTTGCATTTTTTATTGGCTCATATTTGACATGGTTGAATATTTAAGATTTGAATATTTCAATTCAAAACTTTTCAAACACATTTTCATTATTAAAAAATTAAATAATCCATATTCACCCTTCATATTTCACATCCAAAATATTAAAACTTTTTAAAAATACAACCTATAATATTCAACAGGCAATTTTTGGACCATTTTATTTCGCTTTACAAATTCGCTTCCACAAATTCAGTGGTTCAAATTCGACAGTAAATTCAACATTGACATCCAGGAACTGCAGGAAAAGCAGTGGATTACCGAGCGTAATCTCCATCTGCTGTAAATCTAGCTCACCAGCAGGGGGTGCGAGCGCGTGTTGTTGACGAGGACCGAGCAACAGTTAGAGCAAGCCATTCATTCATAAAAACTCATTTATAGAAATATAAGTGTATTTGTTAACTTTATATCGCTGCGATGTGCTTCAATACAAGGGTTTCCCTCAGGATTGCTGGAATATAAAGCACTTAACGTATCTTAATGGACTAATACAGTGATATAAAAGACCAAACTCGCACCTTATTGAGAAGGCTGCAGGCTACTATACTGCTACAGGCAAGCAGATGGACTCAGAATATAAACTTAACGCGCAAAGTTTCACGCAGCGTTTTCCTGTGATATACTCAGTGGCATAATGTGTGTGTGTGTGTGTGTGTGTGTGTGTGTGTGTGTGTGTGTGTGTGTGTGTGTGTGTTGCTAATACAATGTTAAATCATAAATCAGACGTAGGCTATGTACAATAACATTACGATGTCCAGCAATCGATTTAAATAGTACATTGGGTTTCATCTGTGGTGTTTAATGAGATCTAATATGTTGTTAGTGCTGAGAATTTTTGCCAAGCGTGTCAGAGAGGTTCTGGGTTCTAATCTGCACTCGTATAGTTTTTTTTTTTTTATCAGTGGTTGTATATCAAACAGGGACACGTTTGAGTGCAGTTTGTTTTGTGATTTCACCGGAACGAATAGAGAAGAGAGTCTCCGCAACCGATTGAAGCGCGCGTCCGAGTTAAGAATGTGCGCGAGCCACAAGATATACTGTATCCGCACCACTGATCGCCGTGGCAACGATCACTTGATTTCATAAACAACACATTTCAGCGCTAGATCGCCTCTTATTTAACAGACGAACGAAATGAATGCTCTGCTAGTTAACTGGAGATGTTTTATTTAGGCTATTTGTTTGTATGTAGGCCTACATCGTGCTGCGAGAAGTGGTTTCAAAAGTGATGGGGACAATATCCGCCCGCAAATTGTGCCTATCCATATCCTACTGGCATAAAGTTGGCTTGACATTGGACATTCGCGCGTAGGGACCGTCTCTAAAGTTACACAAAACATTACACACGTTTCTAACTTCAGTAGCAAACTCATTTATTTGAATAAATATCAAAAATATAAAAGGGTGTGCATCATGCCTGACACCTACCACTTTTCTGTAAGTCATTCTCTCCCAATGCTATTGAAGTTAGAAACGTGTGTACCAATGTGTAACTTTACAGACGGTCCCTAAATTTGCGAATGTCCAATGTCAAGCCAACTATGCCAGTATATCACTGAGAAACGCTTAGTGTGAAACTTTGCGCGTAAATTTAATATTCTGAGTCAATCTGCTTGCCTATAGCCATAGTAGTCTACAGCCTTCTCAATAAGGTACGAGTTTGGTCTTTTAGATCACTGTATAAGTCAAGCTACGTTACGCATTTTATATGTCCAGCAATCGTATTGAGGGAAACCCTAGTACTGCAGCATATATAAAGATATAAAGCTAAGGCTACTAAACAACCAAGAGAAATATGTCTACCTCAAATGTAGGCCTAACATTTGATCTGTACATCAGCATCGGGGGAATAACATTATAATCTCGTTCACGGTAGAGAAAGATATCACAAATACACTTACATTTCTATAAATGAGTTTTTATGAATGAATGGCTTGCTCTAACTGTTGCTCGGTCTTCGTCAAGAACACGCGCTTGCACCCCCTGCTGGTGAGCTAGATTTACAGCAGATGGAGATTACGCTCGGTAATCCACTGCTTTTCCTGCTGCAGTTCCTGGATGTCAATGTTGAATTTACTGTCGAATTTGAACCACTGAATTTGTGGAAGCGAATTTGTTAAGCGAAAATAAAATGGACCGAAAATTACCTGTTGAATATTATAGGTTGTATTTTTAAACAGTTTGAATATTTTGTGAGTGAAATATGAAAGGTGAATATGGATTATTTCATTTTTTAATAATGAAAATGTGTTTGAAAAGTTTTGAATTGAAATATTCACAGCTTAAATATTCAACCATGTCGAATTTGAGCCAATAAAAAATGCAAGTCCTAAAAATACAATGCATTAAAATGCAAGCATATAATGCAATGCATATTTTTTTCAAGTAGTGCAATTCAACAGGCTTTTTGTTTCAAAAACATTTGGCATTATTTTACTTCCATAAGATGCCATTATTCTTGAGTATATCAGATGTTGTGGGAAGTGTTCCGGGTTCCGGTTGACCTACTTTATGCAGAAATCCTTTAACGGATTTGAATTTATAGAAATGTGATAGTGTGTCATGTGTATGCTAGGTTAAAGAGATGTGTTTTGCGAGAGTTTGTACGCTAAATAGGAAAAGGACTGATTTTGATATTTTGAGACCCCAATAGACGTGAAGGACTATAATGCGTTAAGAGCTCGCTCAAGTGCTAAAGATCTAAACCATTTAGGGTTTTAAACGTAATAAGATTTTAAAATGTATACAAAATTTAATAGGGAGCCAATGCAGTGTTGACATACTTCCTGGTTCTAATAAGAACTCTAGCTGCTGCAATTTGGACCACTTTTCATGACGTTGGTTCAACTTTGCTTTTTGAACTGGAAGAATAAAATGGCTCCGAAAAATTATAAAATAACCAATTTTATTGATGTGCAACCTGTACATATCTGTTAACATCTCAAAAAAATGTGTTTTTGGTTTTCATGACCCTTTAATGCCTTTCTGTTTTCAGTAACACTGTCCTTCCACGTAATGCAAAATACCTCTAGTTTTGTTTTCTTCCAGCTGTGCCCCATTTTCACGAATTTGTGATACTGAGATAAAAGAAAATTAACTATGATTTCAATGACATCTGATGGATGACTGATCCGTAGCTACAAGCAGCATGTTTGACTCTTTAAGTAACCAGTGCTTTTGTTTTTTCGTTCAGCAATATTTCCATGCGGGTGGAAACGGTCTGAAGAAAACCTTCCTGGAAAAGAGCCCCGATCTCAAGTCCTTGAAATACGCCCTCAGCCTTTACACACAACCCACAGATGCCTTGATCAAGAAATATATATGCACCCAAACCTCTCAAGGTAAGACCATGTTTGTGCTCCTGGCAGACCTCATCATATATCTCTCTGTCAGGACTGGAGGGAGCGAGAGAGTGAGAGAGAAAGAGAGAGAGGTTTCTATGCAGTGAAACGGTTATTTGTGTGTGCTGTGCATTTTTTATTCTTATTATAGTATGGCATTGCATAACTTACATGCTTCAAGTGTAGATCAAGCACTACTCTTAGGACACATTATGTCTATGTAGAAAGATCCAAATTGGTTACTTATTAGGTTCCATTTCAGTTAGCATGCTGCTTTAGAGGCAGCGTTATTTTTTTTTTGTTTATAGTATTTAGTTTTTAGTTTTTTAGTATATATTATTATAGTTTTTATTGATATTTATCAATATTGAATTAGCTTTTATTTTTATATTTTCATTTAATTTATTTTGAGTTATTTTGCAATGTCCTTTGTCATTTTTAATAGTTTTTGAGTTTCTATTTAGCTTTAATTTATTTTTATTTTTTATTTTACTAATTTTAGTACTTAAACGTAAAACGTAAAAATGGGAAATGTTGCAGTACCAACTAAAATAAGTTTAAGTTTTTCATCTAATATTCATTTTATTTCAGTTTGATTCCATAAACAAAAGCAATTTTATTAGACAGTAAACAGTAAGGCAGCTCGCTAGATTTTGCAACAGAGTCACTATATCACAATACAACTTGCTTGATGTGACTTTCTATTTCCGCTGTCAAAAATTAACTAGAAGTAGTGCTTCTTTTTTTACTTCTTCTTAAATCATTATTTTATTGATCTGCCAACAGACAGTAAGGCACGGTTTCACAGACAGGGTTTAAATTAAGCCAGGATTAGGCCTTAGTTTAATTAGAGCTTTGGCAAACTAATTATTTTTCAAGATAGTAAATGAATTTCACTTGAGTTGAGATAAACATACAACTAAATGTGGTCATGTGACAACCACACTACTGTTTGGAACATTAATTGGTGCATACTGCTTCAAACACTGATTTTTAATATCATACAGTATATATTGTGCTGTGTTCAGTAAAGAGTACGAACACAGTTTTAGTTCCTGTCTCTCTTTGTTTCTGAGCTCCTGAGGCAAAGACTGCATAAAGAATTTGATTTCTTTAATACACAGTTTTGTGTGTGCGTGTGTGTGTGTGTGTTGAGGTGAGGATGTGTTTACTTCCCTATACACTGTTTATAATTCATCAAACTTCATGTTTGGAGTTATTCATCATTGCAGTTAGGGAATTTTCTTTCAGAACAGGTGATTGATATCCGGGGCTCCCTTGGTTCAGAAGGAGAATCTCTGTCACGACACGCACACACGGGGAATAGAGATCCAAAAAGCAGTTTTATTAAAAGGGTAATCCGTACTCACAACCAGTCCAAGCAAAGGTCAAATTCCAAAAAGGCAATCCAAAAACATAAAAGACAAACACTAGGAACAGGCTCGAAATGACAACGGAAGTGTGGGGACAAATACAAGGACTCCGTGACAAACACTGAAACAGACAGGGTATAAATACACAAGTGCAAACAAGGTGACGAGAAACAGCTGTAATGCAATGAACAATCAGTGACAGACAGGATCATGGGAAGTGTAGTGAGAATGCATAGACACCGTGAAAACTGAGGACCTTTAGTATTTAACCCAGGGAACAACCAGACACTGTGACACTCTGAGGATTTTACACAGCAGACACGTCACACTGGGTCACGCTTAAAGTTTTTAACCCAGTTTAAACGTGCAAAAAACGTATCTAACCGCATCATCACCTATTGTTTAGATATCTAGCAACAGTAGTCAAGATGCCTTCGTGTGCATCTTCTTAGTATGTCGTCCTGTATTTCAATGCAGTGATGATGTGATAATGGTGCAAACCCGCTGAGAAATGTAAAGTGGTTTATTTTTATCTTGATTTAGATGATGTGCTCCTCTCCAGAAACTCAAATTCTAACTCAGTTATATGCAGAAATATCAACGCAGTTTAATAAGTGCTTCCATTGTTTGCTGTGACCTCTGACTCCTTCAAATTAGCTTTGGAAGTAATCAATTCACTTTCCGTGATTCGAGGGAAAATATCCCACAGTCCCCCAGTTTCCTCTCACTCCTTTCTGAACTAACTTTAAAAACCCCTCCAGAGAGAAGTTTGTTTTCTTTGTCTGTGAAAAGGCCAGTGAAAATGTATCCCGTGGGGGCCAGCAATGCTACGAGACCCTGTCACTGGAGTTCAGAGTCAACGTGAATGATTCTGGACCTTCTGAGTCTGACCAGAGGAGAAGAGAGATTGTTTTTTTTATTTTAAAGTGGGCATACAACATCATACATTTATTATTATTACTATTATTCAAGTTTTCTACATGAAGTCCATTATAATAAGATTGTATAAAGCTGATTCGCATTGTAAAAGATTATTAATTGAAAGATTATTCATGCAATACATTTCTGGCGATCACAAAATTTTTCATAGTTTACCATTTGTAGCGTTATTGTAAAAGTCTTTTAAATTTCCCTATCTAATTGTGGCCTGGAAAATAAATCCAGGGGCCCGTCAGGCATCTGCCAAAGTGACTCTTTATGAAACACAGTGTTTGTTACGAGGTCAGAGAGCAAATGAAAGCAGAGACGAGGTTAATCCAATATTGATTGATTGTTTATGTCTGCCGTGGACACTATAGGTCATTCTGTAGTCGTTCATTTAGCCGACACATGTCATGTGTTCTTTGGGCAAATGTGGCCTTGACAGTTTCTCTGTTTGTTGCAAACTTTGAAGGGCAAATGCAGGATACAGAACACACCGTTCAGGAGCGAATTTACTACAGTGAGGATAAAGTTAGATTTTTTTAACGTTTCTCTTTTAACTGCAATATTGTAATACCACAAGACTGACAAGCCAACCGCAGAGGAATGCAAGCAACTGCGATATTCGCATGTTTTCTTTTTTTCATAAGGATATGCCCTTCTTGTTTTAAGAGTAATCTACTGGAGTAGTTTCATACAGATCACTCCTGTATTGAATGTTAAATAAGTTAATAATAATAATAAGACTGTTTACCATGGTGATTTGTACAGAGGCTCCATGGATTTGAACTTAACAAGCCTAAACAGACAGTGAATGAGAGAGAGAGAGATATCGACAGAGCGCGAGCGATTACCTTCGTCTGTCTTTGAGGTCAAGTCATACATTTGTGAAAAGGTTGCCGTGTTCAAGTAAGGCAAAATCTTTGTCGTATCATCCTTTTAACGTTTAAGGGTACTCCCAATGAATAGCGTCAGCGCTGATCAATGCATTGAGCCATTGATACCTATCACTGATTTCTATGGTTTTATTGTATATTGGTGTGTGTGTGTGTCAGTGTTACGCATGCTCTTATGTGACGTACAGTATGAAGTTCATGTGACTCAACACTGATTCCAGGTCAGTCCATGACTGCATCCAACGGGGAGGTTGCCATTCAAGTGGACCTGATCTCACACCCCGGTACTGGAGAGCACAAAGTCAGCGTCAAAGGTAAAAAAACACAGACAGTGATTAATTCATAATTTAGAAACTCTAAGGTCTAAATGAATCGAATTGGCATGTTTCTCTTTGCCTCTCTGATTTTATATTCATTTAATCAGTTTGTGTAATTTCACTGATAAAGCGTTTGGATTGTGAGATTCGTTTGCTGCTGCTCAATTAATGACCCGCAACCACATCGTAATAAAACAGACTAGCTAACTAGCCCGTTGCACACACAAAAAAAATAATGCATTAAGAAAAAAAAAACGCTTTTCTAAATCAAAACAATACCAGTGGCATTGTGTTATTATGAATTTAATGTATGAATTTGAGGCACATCACAAAACAGACATTATAATATTCATAATTTATTCTCCATGATTTATTGTATACATTACATTAATTAAACTATAGTTTATTAATCTGTTGGTTTACTGTTGCCAAGCAAATTTGCACATTAATATTAAATACAATTATCAAACATGTGGCCTTATGGGTCTATTTTCCCTATCATTTCTTGTCTGCAATTTTCCAAAAGCTTCAAACATGCCTCATCTGATCTGATTTTAGAGTCATAATGATGTTGTTTAATACAGCATCTATGTTAAAGAGCAGGTCTTGATGTTCCATGTTGGATTTCTCTCTGCAATCTTAGAGTCTAGACGACCCACTCTGGTAGTCGAGTTCAGGTTTAGTTACACAGTTCTAGAGATGGATAAGGAATTCTAGTAAAACACATCAGAGAGTTTAAAGCAACAGAGGCAGATAGTCTTTTCTTCCCTATTGTGCCGTATATCTGAAACGTCTTCTGGAACAAGAACAAATCTAAGGCAGGACTTGATTTTGTATATGGGGAATTGATTGGATGGTTGTGGTTTGCTATTGGTGAATCTCCTGTGAGAGACAGATTGTCCCGCCCTCAAGCCAGTAAACACATCATCAGAGGAGAGAAGAGATGTCGCTGCAAGAGGGGAAGTTATTTTGATTAGAGATTACAAGGCATATGAATTTAAAAAAAATATTGTATAATAAATACGGCAATATTCCATAAAAAAAGAAGAATTGTCCATTTTGATTTCATAGCGACTTCAATGTCTGTCTTACCAGTGTAGTGTTTGATGATCTAACTCGAGACCATCTTCTTCTTCTCTGCAGTTGTGGGTGTGAACAATATCAACTGGCAGACCAATGCCATGTTTCGCCCCTTCGTGGAGATCAACGCCATCGGCCCACACCTGGCTGACAAGAAACGCAAGTTTAGCACCAAAACCAAGAATAACAACTGGTCTCCAAAATTCAATGAAACATTTCAGTAGTGAGTATTCATTTAATACAGGATTGGAACCTTTCTATAATTTATACTCATAACAGTTGGTGTTTACAAATATATATATAAAAGTATGATGTTTATGGAGACAGAACCATGGCAATATAATATAATTATTTATCTAGCAAAATATAGTACAATAAGTGCTGCCCATGTTCAGTTTCACATACGCTAATGTTCAAAGGTTTGGGGTCGGTAAGATTTTTTAAAGAAGTCTTATGCTCATCAAGGATGAATTTATTTGATCAAAAATACAGTAAAAACAGTAATATTGTGCATTACTACAATTTAAAATAACTGTTTTCTATTTGAATATATTTTCAAGTGTAATGTATTTATGTGATGTAAAGCTGGATTTTCAGCATCATTACTCCAGTCTTCAGTGTCATTCTTCAGAAATCATTCTAATATGCTGATTTTGCTGCTCAAGAAACATTTCTTATTATTCAAGGGGGGTCTTAACAGTGTTCTGCACAATAGGCTCGAATGACAGGCTGGCATCAAAGATGACTCGATTTTTATTTTTATTTGTAACTTAAGGAAACACTATCAAAAGGGAAAGCTATAGAGCCAGCATTACACAGTTTTTGGGGAGAGCGAAGGGGCTTGACTTAATTTAATTTTTAGAACTATTACACAAATTAATAGACATCCATGCCTTAATCTCAGAAATTCAGTTGGAAAGATTAGAAACGTCCACATATTGAGCATAAATGCTCCCGGTAAATAATTTGTTACTAAAGTGGCTAGGTTTCACAAACCACTGCTAGTCTTAACTGAAGAGCAAGCATACTGTATGTGGGATTTGGTATGGCAGAAAGCAGGCTCCCTTTATAATCACTAAAAAACTGGGTAACACTTTATTTTGATGGTCCCTTTTAACATTCTGTTGACTATAATTAACTTTACAACTACATGTCATATTATTCTAAATATACACTTATTCTAAACCTAACCCTACCAGTCTACTAATACTCTACTACTAATACAACGTTACTTAGTCAACAGGACGCTTCAAAATAAAGTGAAACCAAAAACCGGTCATCGCAATCTCACCAAGTTCCATTATAATCAATGAAGCTGACCACACAATGAATCTCTTATTTACATTGTTTATAACAATGAAAGGATTTGCAAGCGTGCAGAACTCAGAATCCACTCAACGCTCAAAATGCCAGAAACCTCTGATCAGGCATTGTGCTCAAGAAATCACCAGATATGTTTGTGATTGGCTACATTGCTCAACGCTGCAAAACATGTGTTAAATACAAACCTTTGATGTCCTTAAGACTTGAGACTCATGATTGCAAAGTAAAATAACTTGCTTCCGGCCAAACGAACATACGGATTCCTCTTAAGTGTAAAGTTAATTTACGCGAGTTAGCCATTCATGGGTTTATCTCCCCCAAAGGTGTGAACATTGAGCCCCTCAGGCACCACTAAAACACTAAAAGCGGTCCACTCAGATCTCTCTCCAGCTCAACCTATAGCATGAGTTTGGGGTGTGGCTACTGTAGCAGGCAGGCGGAGCCAGAGGATGATTAGCAGCTATGGGACCATGACTGACACATCACATGGGAAAAGACAATTTTAGCTTCGGTTACAGAAGTGCAAGCCAAAATTCACTGCATTTTAGAAAGATTAAAGGGATAGTTCTCCAAAAAATTAAAATTAGCACATGATTTACTCACCCTCAAGTCATCCTAGGTGTATTCTACATTCTTCTTTCAGATGAATACAATCAGAGTTATATTAAAAAATCTCCTGGCTCTTCCAAGCTTTATAATGGCAGTGAATTACAGTTTTGAAGTACATAAAAGTGCATCTAGTGTCATGCATCATGGCGTAGCGGAAATATCTGCAGTACATCGCATTACAAATAGTAGTCAATTAACAATAAACTGGGTTAAGTGAAGTTTTTTTTTTTTTTTTTTGCTTTATTTTACAGTACATGTACATAGAATGTACTTACCAAGAAAGTACTGGATATTATAAGGTAACTAAATGGGTTACGGTTAGGTTTAGGGTGTAGAAATATAGATTTTTTATTGAACTGTAGGTACAGGGTTAGGTTTAGGGTTAGGGTTAGTACCAGTACCTAGTTAATGTAATTACTATAATACCTTCATAGTATGTATATGGGGAACAGGACTGTAAAATAAAGTGCTACTGTTTTTATGAATAGAAAGAAAAAACAGCATTTATTTGAAATAAAAATATTTGGTAAGATTATAAATGTCTTTACTGTCACTTTTGATAATTTTAATGCATCCTTGCTGAATAGAAATATTTGTTTCTCACTGACCCTGAACTTTTGAACAGTAGCGTATATCAAAAGTACTATTGTATTACCTTCCAATACCATCATCTAATTGATTTTTAAGAGCTGGATGGCAATTCCATAGGGCTATATTACTGAAAATAATATCCCAGCTACTAGTAATTGGATAAAGTCATGGTTCAAAATGTGATCACTACTATTCCCTCTGTAATCACATATTTGTCACATAGAATCGTACTTTTGAAAGATCACGTAAGACTCCGTATCCTAAGAGGACTTTCACACTGGGCATGTTTGTTGCAGTCCGAGTGAGATTGTTCCTGGCGCCTCCCACAGCGTTGATCTGGTTTCACAGTCACTTGACTATCGAACCCTGGTGTATTTGCATTCATCTTACATCATCACAAGCGTGCACGGTGCATGATAAAACTCACTATGTGCAAGTGCTTTCACATTCACACAGTTCCACATTTTCAAACTAAACTGCCAGTGTGAAAGCACCCTAATAAAAGATGTTGTATTTTATATGGAGCTCATGGAGCAGAAGCATACTTTTCACTTTGGTAACCCCCCTGTTATGGCCCCCTTTTTCTTGTGAAATAAATGGATCATGTCTGTCTGTAAATAGAGCATTAGACATCAGCAATTGTCTCATCTACTTCCTGGTTTTATCACCGGTGGCATTGACTTATCGGCTTTAAGCTGCACAAATGCACTTGAACAACAGCTCGGAAATCATCCCTTCACATGAAGATTTACTTCTGACAGTCTCATTGGAAGAAAAGATCATTAAGAAAGGCTTTCCAGAACAGTTGGCTCAAAAGAAAGACTTGCATTTGGCGTTTCAATGGCATTCAAAGTCGACAAATGGCATTCAAAGTCGACGTAAAATATGATGGAAGCCCCGCACAAACTCAAAGACACACTGAATTAACCTCTCACTTAGAGCGCACAAAAAAACATGAAATCAAAGCCACCCTTAGGAAATTAAGGGCCTTTTAGCCTAATGGAGTCTTAAGCATTTTCTGTGGCTCTTTTCACTCTGTCAGTGTGATTTCTGTGTCTGATAGATGCTAAACATTAAACTGATAAAAAAAGGCTGACCTGGGTGCTGTGTACTACTGTCAAGGGTGCTTTACAGACTCATCAGATGCAGGGGCGTAGCAACCGAGGGGGGGGGACACGTCCCCCGCACTTTTAGAAACAGGTGATTCTGTCCCCCGCATTTTTGTTTTTTCCCAGCGCCAATATTTCCGCCCGTGTTCTCTGATTTGTTACTTAGACTTGAGTGAACTAACATTCAGCCAATCACAGCGCGAATCATCTCTTGGGCGCGTCTGCCATGAGCTTCAAATCTCTTGTTGTGAATTTTCGTTCGTTAGTCACGACTCACAAGTCACTTTGCTGTTTGGCCGTCTGGGATAAAATGCACCCCAGAAAAAAGCAGAGGACGATTACATCCTTTTTTCAAACACACACTGTAAGTATAATGTGTTACAGTGTGTTGCGATGTCATGAATCACGCGTAAAGTTTCCTTGTTATGATTTAACCAGCTGTAACGCAGTAAGAGAACCCGTATGGACCTCGTCGCGCCGGATTGTGCCGAGTGTGTGTTAAATGCTCTACTTGTCGCTTTGGATAAAAGCGTCTGTTAAATGAGACATAACAGATTATTCCCAGCAGGCACACAACGTCATAAGACGTTGATATTTGGTTACATTTCGGTTGCGACGTCGGGGGATCAAAATTGTATATAAATTCATCTAATGTCAATGTTTAATTGATGTCCAATATCGACGTCAGCTGACGTTGAGATTTTGTTGTTTTTGCATAACCAAAATCCAACGTTAAGTCAACGTCAAATTGACTTGACTTCGACCCGATTTTCATTTTCAACCAAAATGCAATGTCTGTCCGACCTCATGTCCAACGTCAACCTAACGTTATAGACGTCTGGTCTGCTGGGTTGGGCTCTGCTGTCTTTTGTTGCCTACGTGCTGCTCGCATCCTTTCACAATAAATCAAATTTGGGTAACACTTTAGAATACTGTTTCTTACTTACTGCATAACCAATAAGGAATTACTGAAGAACTAATAGGTAATTCTTTATTAACACTTAAGTCACTACTGTTAACTACTAAGGAAGATGTGTTAACAGTTCAGTATGTAATAGAATTTTATGATTGTGTTAAGTATCAGTTAGTTAATCAATAACTAATTAATTCTGTCATACCTCCGGAAGAACTACTATTAATTATGGTTCAAGAAAAATAACTATGAAGTAACTACTAATGAACAGTCATACACAGTAGTTACTACAATCATCTATTTTATTTTAACAGTGGAGTGGTGGATGAAGTACACAAATCAAGTACTTGAGTAAAAGTACAGATACCACAATAAAATATTACTCAAATTAATTTGACTCATAAAGTACAATTATAATTAGGCCTATTCATTTTTAAAATTAACTTAGTAAAAGTACAAAGGTAATTAATTTTTAAAGTACTTGAGAAGTAAATAGCACTGATTTTTTTCTAGCCAGTTTTAGTCATTCTTAAGCCCTAATAAGATAGATAAGAGCAGACATTTACCTATAGGATATATTGATCTGTAAATAACTTTTTATTTCTTTAGCAAAACTTATCATAATGTACATTACATCAATAGTGGGTTTTTTTACAGTAAGTTTGATTTGAGTCAGAAGTATGTGGTAATTTTTTATTCATTATTAAGGGGTTCCCTATATTTTCACTTTAGAATACTGTTTCAGGTTCTAAGTCATTACTGAAAAATAATGTAATAATTCTTTATTATTTAACAATTAATTTCCTTATATTTTCACTTTAGAATACTGTTTCAGGTTATCAGTTGCCTAATTCCTGGATAATTATTTGATAATTCTTTATTAATTACTAATAAGTTCCCTATTAGAATACTGTTCCAGGTTCTAAGTCATTCCTGAAGAATTATCCAATAATTATTTATTAATTACTAATAAGCAGTGAAGCAGCAAGCATCCTCCAGGGGATGTGTCCAGAAGTCCGTAGTCTTTTTGATCAGGTGGAAACACTGGTCAGACTGCTTCTTGTCACTCCTGTGTCCTCCGCAGAAGCTGAAAGAAGAATTCAGTGGTGTCAGGAGGCTAAAAACATGGCTTCGTAGTACCATGACACAAACACGGCTGAATAGTGTTGCTGTGTGTCATGTACACAAGGAAAAACTTGATCAATTATCGAGAAAAAAGATTGCTCAACAATTTGTGGAAGTTTTGGAAGTTTGATTAAAAATCTCACTTCAATTTTGATAATATTAAAATATTGTAAATACATTGATTTAGGATTTATTTATATATTTTTATAAAATGTATGTTGTATAAAATTACTGTAGATGTAATATGTATACTCATTGAACACTTTTTTGTCCAACTGTTATGAATTGAGATAAAAGTTTTTGTTCAAGTGTAGTGTAACTGAAAAATTGTAAATATCATAAAATATCTTGATTTCATAAAAATAAAAGTATAGATTTTCAGTAGTCTGAAAGTACTCCCAAGTACAGCAGTATTTTTTATTTTTATTTTGAGTATTTCACAAAAATAGGTTGCTGTAAGCTTTCATGGCCTGTTCCCAAAATTGCCACTAGGGTGCTGTAAAATGGCAATTGCTATTCTATCTAGAATTTATTATTATGAACATCACTTTTGGGTCACATCACCATACAGCTTCCCCCCCCAGCCACACATGTATAATGGCTGCTACGACCCTGATCAGATGCAAGACATACCTGCATAGAAGACATTTACATTCATGTATAGGAAAAACATTTTTTTTTTTTTTTTTTTTGCTGGCTGATGTTGACAGTCATCTCAGACTTTCTGAAAACTAGTGACGTGAATGAAGCACTATGCAAAGGTTTTCAGTTACTTATGTCATTGTAGAGATGCTCTATTCACAGTCAGCCATGAATCTGAAAGCAAAAGTGGTCAATTATAGGTGGGGTTACTGTTCATTTCATTCATCGCTAAAACGTTTGGATGCTTATTTCCGTCAATGGCGGGGAAGCGCTTTCTCACAAATGACGGAAATTTACGTCAATGTCGGGGAAAGAGTTAATATAATAATTTATTTATAATGAAACAATAAATATTTGTCCTCACCCAAATAAAAATCAAATTAACAGTAATGCACTTATAAAGGAAGTCTATGAGGCAAGACATTCTGGAGAGTTGAAATGTGAAGCTTGCAGTTTTGTTGAGATGAGATCATATACGTTTATTGATTATAGTTTTTGGACTACTTGTCCTAAAATACTTGGCATTATTATTGAGCATATTATGCAAAAGTTACAAGTTTACCAACTTGTCATGGCGATGGCAGGAGTGAAATGTTGGATGTAACAAGTAAGCAATAAATATCAGTAGCACTTTTCAATAAGGTCTCATTTGTTAACATTAGCTACATTAGTTAACATGAACTAACAATCTGCAATATATTTTTCATGTATTATCCTCTCTTAATGTTTGTTAATAAAAATGTCTTTAGTTAATGCACTCTGAACTAACATGAACAAACAATTAATAATGTTAACAGATACAAATTTTGATTTAACAATTAACATGATTTAACGTTCTGCAGAATTACCAAAATGCTGTAGAAGTGTTGTTCATTGTTAGTTTATTATGGCTTACAATGACTTTCATTTGAAATGCAGTATGTGAAGGGCCGAATGTATGCATAGGCATCCTAAGCATGCAAGCTCGTACATTTTGCAAATATGTATGTGAAGGCCAAGTATATTAACCCATACTCTGAACTTGTCCTCTGCCCATCCAAGTTAGTGCACAGACATTAGGAGTAGTAGTGAACACACACAGCAAACTGTGGACACACACACCCGGAGCAGTGGGCAGCCATTTTGCCGTGGTCCCGGGGAGCGATTGGGGGTTTGGTGCCTTTGTCAAGGGCACCTCAGTCGTTTCCTGCCAGTATTGAGAATTGAACCCGCTTCCTTCGGGTTACCAGTCTGACTCACTAACCATTAGGTCACGACTACCGCCCTAAACCAATGAAAAGTATTAAAAAGAGTTTATTTCTAAACCTTGTAAATCATCAAACTGTCGGTCAAACCGCATTACTTAACCTCACCTCTATTGTAAATGAAGTGATGTACAATTTAGAGTAGTGGTTCTCAAACCCCCCTTAAAGCTTTAAAAAAAAATCTGCCGCCCCCATTATTTATTTATTTTTACAAATGAAAGATTATTTACTTGAAATTGAACATTGGCAATGAAAAGCACCAGCAATTATTTCACCTTCACCGTGTCTATACCTGACACGAGCGGACAAACATGACAGAATACAATAAAACCCGTTGTAATCAGTCATTCAGTTTACCTTGGTTGCAGTGTGATGCGACACGACAAATCCCAGACAATAAACTGATGCCCCGATCTATTTATGACATGCTCCAAGGGCTCATGCTATTTCTGACACTAAGGACAAATGGATTTGCAACGGTTAGCTACTTTTTCGCGTCCAGCGTAGACAGCTTTTAGCTGTTGCACCCTATAACAGTTGCATCCGTTGTAAACACGGCTCTTTTCTAACAATGAGAAAGAAAACTAGATCAGCACATAATTTAAATACACAAAAAAAACTGAGCTCTTTTCATGGCTACCTCAAAATCTCAGCTTTTTGTATGCCCCACACTTTGAGAACCACTGTTTTAGATCATCTCTGCTTGTTTACAATGCAAGGGTAAATAAAGAACGGCTTGTTTGAATAAGTACATTGTTTTCTTTACTCAAGATGAGAAACACTATATACTGTATATAAAGGCTAAGGAGCGGAGAAGAGCGTCTTTGATGTTGAGCCATAGCCAATACTGTCTTCTTTGTTGTTGAGTCATAGCCAATACTGTCTTAAAAAGCCGTAGCACTTCATCTTTTATGGGGGGCACAAAAATTGTTTTTCCCTATGTCATAAAATTAGATAAAGCCGGTCCTGATTATGTGTACACTTGTTTGTTTTTACAAACCGAGGGATGAGATGAATTGTAATTGACAGCATGTCGCAGTCAGTTAACACCTGGAACGTGTGTATTAAAATAAATGTTCTTGTACCTTCTCCGTCCAGCGTGCTGAGTAACGAACATGGCCCAGAGGCCTACGAGCTTCACATCTCTGTGAAGGACTACTGCTTCGCCCGAGAGGACCGAATCATTGGCTTGACGGTCTTGCAGCTCAGAGAACTGGCCGAGAAGGGCAGCCTAAACGCTTGCTATCCGCTTGCCCGGAGCGTTACGATGGACGATACCGGTCTGACCATCATGAGAATACTCTCGCAAAGGACCAACGACGAAGTGGCCAAAGAGTTCGTACGTCTCAAATCAGACACGCGGTCAGCCGAGGAAGTATCGTAAAGAACCGGTGGGAAGAAGAAAAAAAAAAGAGTGGGAGGGATATCGCAACGCAAGACAGTTGTGTTTGTTTTTGTGCATGTGTGTAAAACATCTGTTGGAATGTTCATTTTAAACTACAAGTACGTACAAAAGTGTTTACCTACCGTATGCTCTCTATCAAATATTATATTCTACAAAGTTATGTTCAAGAGACGTTGAATACAGTTTTGTATGACGATTAGTCTTTTTGAACAGATCCTGTATTTGTTCAGATAAAGTGCCAAACATGATGAGTTTAAAAAAAAAAATATACAAAAAAACCCAAACAAAAAACAAACACATATGAAATATTGGTGAAGTTGGTATCTTTCTAAATTTGCTCGATTCTTGTCCGGTGTAGAATCATCCTCTCTTTAAGTGTATAATGGTTTTGTTCGTCTTTTCATTCTCACACCATTTTTTTGTAGTTTGTTTGTTTTTTGCATTTTTGGTAACACACCCTTTTGTCACACAGCACTGGTGGTGCATGTCTCGTTTTCTTGGTGACGTCTCTCCCATGTGTTCGCAGTGAACTGTGGGCATCGGTTCGGACCCTCTCCCCTCCAACGTTTTGTATTTTGAGCCGACTTTAAAAAGAGACCATTTTTTAAAAATGGCAATGACTGCTACGAATCTCTTCATACGTGTTTGTAATTTTATAGTCGTTGACAATGAAAACCACCTTGAGTGCTGTTGGTCCAGGCAGAAGGGGTGGGATGTTATTTTCGTTTGTTTCGTAGTTTTAGTTCCTGTAGGTTTCCTTTTTTCTTTTCTTTTTTACCATAGGCTTTCAGCCTTTCTGAATTATCACTGTGAACATGGGCTCTGAAAGGCAAGCTTACATCACATTTGTTGACTGTTTGATATCATCTTTTTATTTTTTTTTAAACAACTTTGATTAAAAAAAAAACTGCCAAAGTTACATGAAAATATTCATACAAAAGCAATCCATGATCTGTATGAAAATCAGTATATACTATGTACACGTGCTACATACTGTACATGAATCATGTTTATAGTATTGCTGAATCATATCTGATTGTGTTAATGGGCCGGGTTCTGAGTCTTTCAGGATGATTTCTGTGAAGTTGTTTTATCTGGTATGAACGTGGTAAATGTTGCTTTACAAGAAGAGTCATATCGATCGCTGTCATCTCATTTATTTTTGTTTACAGAGGAAAAAGTTTAACATTTGGTATTTATGCAACATTCCTATGTATTGCACTGATGGCAAATTGTATGTCATGTAAATATATTTAGTGAGAAATTGTAATTAAGGTCTCATTGTTTTACATTTTTAAGGAAAGCAGCTTTGCACCTCACTCAATTATTATCATTATGGTTTATCATTGAACATTCAGAGTTAACAGAGGAAGTTATGGGGTGAGTTTCACAAAAACATGCCCTAGTCATCCCTGATATAAAAGGTACACTATGTAACTTTTTTCTGTTCAGAATTAACAAAATTTAAATAATGAGTCAATACATTATTAATCCTTCTTCCAAAACGTGTTTTGTCTTACCCTGATTTACTATGGTAAGCTAGTCTCAGCCTCAGACAGACCGCTAGCTGAACGTCTGATGCATATGGCATACAAAATTGGAAACACTTCAGGAGTTTCGAAGTCGGCATCTGATTGGTTGAATTCTACAGAATTTCCTGGAGACGTGTGTGTTGCGTTCTTTAGCATTCCTCCTGGAAACAAAGATTCCGTGATGCCAAACCCTCTCATGGAAGAAGAAAGCTGTCGTGTTTACAACTGTGACAGTGAGCGCTTATCAGGATCAACTAAATGCTGGATTTTCAAAAGAATGTGAAGAAAGTAAAGTTTGTGACATAGACTCTTTAAAATACCAAGAGTTCTAAACACCAGTCTGTTATTTTCACGCCACTAAACATGAAACGTAAAGCAAACAATCACAGTTTATTTGTTCCATGTCGGTCAGACGTTGTCTTAAGCAGTCGTTGGCCAATGAAAGCTGCTATGGAGTCCAGGTCTGGCTATACGTGCGAGACCCATGCGAGTCTCGTCATAGCTGTAAATAGAGAAAAGTTCCTCTGGCTACTTGTTTGAGTGGAGTGCATTGACCCTGTCCTCCAAATTCTCATTTCTCAAACTTATATTAGTAATTTTTTAAAGAATGCAAATGCTGTAATACACTTTGTATATAATTTCTTTATGATTTGGTGGGTCAATTATGACATGTTCTTGACTGATGCCATGGCATTTACCTTATAATACAGTTGTTTACACTGAGTTGTTCTCACTATTTTTTATGATATTTTTTAAAACTGCTCTTCAATATGAGTCTCTCTTCTTCATCTGAATGGCCACAATCAGCTCTTAACAATATTTGTTGGTCGCACAACAACAACGGATTTCATCACAGTATGTGGTAACACACTGTTGATTTTTGAGACCGCAGGAGGGAAATTAGACCTGCCACATTTACATTCAAAATAATCCTCATCGCTCAGCATATGGTAAGAGACCATAAATATGAATATGTCGATACTTCATTAGCTACTTGCAGAGATTGCCGCCATATTGGAAAGGTCAAACTCAAGCATGTAAACTGACAGATGTGGCGCGAGCTTCTGACAGCAAACCTGTTTCAAACATTTGGTTCCTCATAAACAGACAGTTCGGTTTAATGCAGATTTTATATAATTAAAGAGAAAGTGGTAAACACTTTCATAATGATAATGATTGAAGGCTTGAAGATTTAGGTAGAAGATTGAAGAAAGAGGGGTTTTTTTTCTTTCTTTTTTTTGGCAATCAGAGCTGGCTTAAAACGATGATCTCAATGATAACATTAAAGAAGTGGGGTGTACAATGTAATTTCATTTTAAAAGCTGTTTTAAATATATATTATAAATTGCATTATTATTTATTGATAATAAAATGTACCTGCAACAAAAAAGTATATAATGTGTAAAAAGTATTTTTTTAAAAACCAAAAAGAATACAATGAATTATAATGATAATGGCACATACTATTATGTACATCATAAACATGAAATGCTGACCTTTCCAAGATGGCAGTGATGTTGGTGTATCCCTTGAAAATGAGCCGAATACAGCATCCATGTATCAATGGTTAAGACACCTGAAATCCAGCTCCAACTGTCTGAAGTTCTCGAGCCTGAGCTCATGTTAAAACAAGACAATGGACGTGTAATATATTATTTTATCAGAGCCTGTAAGACAGTTCCTTTTCGAGAGGTCTCTCCTATTGCGCAAGTAGCTTACGCTATGGAGAAACTCCTTTTCTCGAGAATATTGAAGCATTTTTTCAAAACACAGTGTAGCTGCACAGCATAGACAGATGAACGAAGCTCGTCATTGGCTGTGTCTGCGACACTTGCTCGAACCTATGGCAGGGCGGCTCAGATGCGCAGACCAATCAGGGCAACTCGCGCCCTGATGCGTCAGAGCCCGCCAAGATGGGCGTGGCCAAGGGCTATATATTGCGCCCATCAGCCCTCAGAGGCTTTAGATTTAATCTCCTTCAGCGAACCACCACTTCGCTGAAACTGGATTATTGGAGCCTTTGCCGCCGTCAAACAGCATCCAGCAGGACCAGCTCTGAGGACGCCGGCTTCATCTTGCCGCCTTCATCACTGTTTTGCTGCGCCAAGTTCACTCAGGAGGACTCCTTTGGAGCGTTGCACGATGAGGGCGATAAAGATGACAGCCTTTCACTTAACGCTGCATCAGACAACTGGCCGGGCTCCGCTTCCGGCCGCGCCGTCTACTCAGACCAGCACGAGGACTAGCTTGCACTCTGAGATCATCCAAGTGTTCTCTCCAAGCCCGTTGAAGACCTCGGCATCGATTGGTCTTCCCCGGAGGAGCCTACACGCAGCAGGCTGGATGAGTGGTTCCTGCAGGGGTGCCGGCAGGCCCCTCAGCAGAGACACGGCCCATTTTTCCCGGAAGTGCACGACGAGCTCACTAAGTCGTGGAAGGCGCCACACTCAGCTCGCTTAAAGCACTCTTTCTCCTCGATGCTCTAGCTCAGCACAGAGCCGCCAGAAGAGGGCGCCTCAGCCTCAGCGGGTGAAAGCAGCACCAGCAGTCACTCAGCCACGGCCAGCGACTGAGACACGTCACTGCTCTCGTTCTGCTGTGCGCCGACAATTCCCTGAGAGGCAGGGACCCTAACCCAAGATTGCGTTGGACCCCAAGCCTCGCAAGACTTCCTAGCTGTAGGAAGAAAAAGGGAGAGTTTGTGTCCCGCCGAGGCCGGACCAAACTCCCGAAAGCTACTCAGACATTCACCAGTCCCCTCGTTACAGGCGTCTGGAAATGTATATTGTGCAGTCAATGGGCCAGTTACGAAACACGATCACCTGCAAACAAACGGCAACACACATGAAACACAAAAAGAGCTCTTTTCTGCCTGTGTCACTTGTAGGTCACGTGCCCACTTCAATGTACGCACCCCTACACACAAACGCTGTTCCAACAGTTCCAAACATTTCCCTAGCTCATGCTGGAAGTCACATAAATGTAGCGCGAGTGCCTATTGTCATGTATGCGCCCCTACACCCAAGCACTGTTCCCACAGTCCTAGACACTCCCCGAGCTCACGTTGGGAGCTTTATAAAAGCAGCGCGCGCGCCTGTTTCGCAACACGCACCCCTGCACACAATTGTTGTGCACACAATCGTTCTCTATACCCCCAAATGTGTCGAGAGAGGCGATAAAAATAGATTGTGTGTCCAAACTTCAGCCCACACATCCACAAACTGTTCTCACTGGCAAATATCTATGAAAGCACCCGCCGCTCAGCGTGCGCCTTCATTTCTGAGCGCCATACATACAGTAGCTCAAGACAGCTTAACGGCCAGGTCCCTATCTCACAGCGACCCGCCCCCAGCCTCTATTCATCCCATAAAGGTGCAGGCCGAAGCCTGGGCGGCTATCCCCGACATACCGGAATGGGTGCTGAACACAGTGAAAAAAATGGCTACTCGCAACAGTTTGCTCGCAGACCGTCGCATTTTTCTGCCGTGGTCGAGTCAAAAGTGAGAAAAGACGTTTCACATGTTCTCCGCACCGAGGCGCTCAAATAACTAGAAAAAGGCGGGTTTCTATTTTCTCATCTCGAAAAAAGACGGTGGTCTCAGACCCATACTAGATCTCAGACACCTGAACAAGGCGCTGATGAGATGCTCGTTAAGAATGCTGACGACCAAACATATCCTCGCGCAAATTCGCCCAGGGGATTGTTTTTTCTCAGTGGATCTGAAGGATGCTTACTTTCATATCCCAATAGCGACTCATCACAGACATTTTCTGGGATTCGCTTTCGAAGGACAGGCTGAATCAAAGCCGTGACTCCATGGAAAGCCAGCAACTGGTACCAGTCTGGCGTGAGTTTGAACGTGATTTCAAAGAGAAATATGATCACGACAGATGCCTCCAAAATAGGTTGGGAAGCCCTTTACGAGGGCAGGCCCACCTCTGGCCTTTGTTCAAGCCCAGAGAAGCGTCCATACATAAACTGTCTGGAGATGAGAGCGGTCGTCTTGGCGCTCAGAGCCCTGCTCCCGTATCTAAAAGACGAACACGTCCTGGTCCGAACGGACAACATGATGGTGGTGTCTTACATAAATTGCCAGGGCGGCCTCAGGTCGAACTCCCTGCACAATATGGCCAGGAGTCTCATTCTGTGGGCTCATCACAATCTGCGCTCGCTGAGAGCGGCACATGCACCAAGCGTTCTGAATCAGGGTGCGGTTATGCTATCCAGGGACAAGGTTCTCCCAGGAGAATGGTCTCTCTTAATCCTCTGAAGGTTCAGTTATTATGGAGCACATTCGGCAAGGCAGAGGTCGACCTCTTCGCCTCTGAAGACAACGCTTGTGGACATTATTTTTCTCAAAGAACACGGACACCCACGAATGGCCAAATCGCCCGCTGTATGCTTTTCCCCCGGTTGAAATGCTGCCTCAGGCCATCAAATGAATCAGGGACAGAAAACGTTCAGTGCTTCTGATAGCCCCTCTCTGGATAACCCATTTATGGTTCTCCAAGTTGACAAAAATGCTGAAATCAACCCCATGGCCGATTCCGCTGAGGACAGATCTACTCGGGCAGGCCAATGGAATGATACTGCATCCCCGTCCCGGCATATGGGCCCTTCATGCATGGTCCCTCAACGGGTACCCAGATGCCTCCCGGATAAAGTTCTAAACACCATTACTGAGGCAAGGGCTCCTTCAACCAGGCGCATCTACGCCCAGAAATGGAAGGTGTTCTCTGGCTGGTGTGCTACTAAAAGCCTGAATCCACACTCTTGCGAGATACCGAGTGTACTCGCCTTTTTACAAGAGCTTTTGGATGCGGGTCGCACCCCATCCACACTCAAAGTATACGTTGAGGCCATAACAGCGTTGCACGACCCTGTGGCCGGACAATCAGTGGGAAGTATCAGCTTCATTATCCGCTTCCTGAAAGGAGCTAGGAGGCTAAACCCCCCGCGCCCGCCTTTTGTGCCTGTTTGGGACCTTTCCACGGTCCTGGAAGCACTAAAGGGCGCTCCATTTGAGCCACTTCAGTCTGCACACCTGAAGCAGCTCTCTCTCAAAACCGCTCTTTTGCTGGCACTCGCCTCCGTCAAAAGAGTGGGCGATTTACACGCGCTTTCTTCAAGCCAAATCAAACGCCCATTTTCTAGGTCAAAAACAGCACATGCTGTGATTCATGAATCTGCTCAGAACCGAGGACACACATGAGGAGGCGGAGACTGATTTTGCATATGCCCTTCAACAGTCAGATTAGGGCATTTATTATGAACAATCTTAATACAGGATAGATATAATGACATGGGACTATACAGAGGAAGATACATTTTAAGATTCTCATGACCTGTTATACCTGAACTTCACATTTTTCACAACTTAAGCAGGTTTACTAAGAGTTTGCTCTTTTAAAGCTCATGATTTCTCATTTGTTACAAATATCAACTTAGTCTCAAACAATTAATAGAGACAATAGGACATACACTTGGAGGTGTAAAGATTACAAGAAAATCATACTTGAGTAAAACTACAGATACCTTACAGCGAAAATGACTAATAAAGTTACAAGTCACAAATTTTAATTTCACCACTTGAGTAAAAGTCTTAGGCCCGGTTTCACAGACCTTAGATCAAGGTAGGATAATGCCTTACTGGTGTGCATCTTGAGATAAAACAATGGCACTGACATATTTTAATATATTTTGGTGCAAGTTACTTTCAGTTTAAACAGCATAGGCATGCATTTTAGTCTGGGACTATAGGCTTAAGCCTTGTCTGTGAAACCAGGTAATAGAGTATTCCGATTTTAACAGTACTTAAGTACTTTACGTAGACTGAATGTATGCTCAAAGATGCTCCCCAGACAGCAACATAGTGTCGGCCCAGATCCGGCCCATATCTAGTACGCGTTGAATCCACATGTACCAGATGTGTCCCGGATCTGGACCGACACTATGTTGCTGTCTCTGTCTAATTCTCAACACTTAAGAGACAGCCCAGTGAAAAACAACAAGAAACAGCTGATTTGTGAGGAGAGTAATCACATGTTTATTTTAAAGTAGTCTTGTTGACCAGTTTAAGTGAGTAAGAGCAAAACACAGAAGATATGGTACCTACAACGTCCTGTAAATGGGGACATTACACAAAATGTTATGTGTATTGGAATAAAGAGTACATGTACTTATTTAAAAATGTTAGTGAGTAGAGAGTACAATTTGCTAAAATCCTTGATACTCAAAGTACAAAGCAGCCAAAAAGATACATAAGTCCAGTAACTTATAAGGGCCGGCCCCTAGCATTTTGGGGGCTCTAAGCAAATTTTCAAAAGGGGCCTATGGTTTCACCTAACCACCCCCAATCCCCTAATATACAATTTACATTCATCATAAATCTTTGAGTTCAGATATTGAAGCTCAGGATAAAAGGCACGCAGAAGTCTGTGAAGACTTCTGATGATCTGCAATCAAGTTCAGCTTGCGACACTAGCCGCGTTTCCATTACAGATTTGCGCAAAATGTTTGTGATATTTTCTAAATGACGATCGATAAAAGACTTGCACAATGATGTTTCCATTCACTGATGTTGCAACTGAAACGTATTTTTTTTTCCTCTCACGAAAAGTCATTCCAAAAACCATGGCAACGGATGTTGGTAAGTTTACGTATATCACAGCCACCGCACTGGCCATTATTTTTAATCAAAGGAGACGTAGGCTTGTTATCCAAGCATTAAAGGCAAGGAAAGCCCCTTATACTTGGGAGTGGCCACGTTTCAGGTGTTTCTGGGTGTTTCTCCCACATATCTGCTTCAAGGTCTTGATTGTGCCATTTCTTTGTGTTCAGTATTATCCCGTAATTCTTTTGTCTTTTATGAGTTCAATAAAGAACTCTGTCTCGTCTTCGGTCTAAACATACCAAGCCATCTACGTCAGGTGACGTGTAAATGCGCAAAAACTGTTTCCATTATAGTTTTACGAAAAAGTCCTTTTGTAAAAACTTTTTAGCGATATATGGGAGTTTTTGCGAAATTTATGTGTTTCCATTGGCCGTATTTTCAATTTGCATTTCAATTTGCACAATTTGAAGGGTAATGGAAACGTGGCTACTGTCACATAAGACACGTTTTATACCACTCAATATACATCATCATGGTTTATATATAAATATTGTATATACATGTTGTTTTAGGCATTTTTATTCCTCTTAACCATTTAATGTGTGTAGAGCTGCGTCTCAATTCGCCTACTTATTCTACGCCCTTAATGTACTTTTTGTGAAGAAAAAGTAGATACTTTTGAGTATGTAGCAAAAGAGTACACAAGTTTTGAAACATACTATCACATCATATAATTGCGTCTTTAATGGTTGCTCTCTGTCGCATCCTGTCACGGTAAACTGGCCTGTCAATCATCTTGTCACAGTTAAAATCCTCCACATTTCATTTCATTTAATTACCTACCATATCGGAGAGAAATGCAGTTGCACGTTGATCTGCAGGCAGAGAACTCTCCTCATATCAAAGGGTTAGTTTACCCAAAAATGAAAATTTTGTCAGTAATTACTCACCCTCATGTTGTTCCAACCCCACTTTCATTCATCTTCGGAACACAAATGAAGATATTTTTTATTAAATCTGAGAGCTGTCTCACTCCTCCATTGGCTTCTATGTAACTGAAACTTGCCGGCCCAGAAAGTTAGTAAAGACAATGTTTAAAATAGTCCAAATGACTACAGTGACTCAACTATAAGTTTATCAAGCGACGAGAATACTTTTTGTGCACAAAAAAACTAGCAAAAATAAACTACTTTGTTCAACTTTTCATTTTCTTATGTGTGGGCCTCTGAGTGAGTTCATGTAGTGTAACAGCGCAACACTTCTGAGTTGTACGTCAGAACATAGGCTCACTATTTTGGACGACGCTGGTCATGTGTGTGAATGCTGGCCAATAGTGAGCCTACGCTCTGACGTACAGAAAGCGCAAATTCTCCAAAGCGCAATGGGTTGTGGCCAATATTAGCCTTTAGAGTGTGCACACATCCACATATTCCATTCCGTAACAATTACGTCACAGTATTTGCAGCGGAACTGCCAAATAAGGACATCGACTCCCGGCCCAACACTTCGAACAATGCGGCATTTTTATTTGTCGCTGCGATTTTTTAGTCCAAGATCAAGGATGCTGAAGTTACGAGAGCCTGAGGGTAAGTCAAAATGTTCGGTTGTTGGATGTAGTAACCCACACGCTTCATTACACCATCTCCCATCATCAGAACCTCTTCGAAGTGCCTGGTTGAGTTTTATTTTTCATGGAAATGTACCCACATATGTAAAGTCATTTTTGTGCGCGCGAAGCACTTCAAGGATAACGTCTCGGTTACATATGGTAACCCTCATTCCCTGAGGGAGGGAACGGAGACGTAGGTCATGACTGACCAATAGGAATCTCGCTAGAGAGGCCAATCTACTTCGAGTGAAACTAAACAGGCCAATGCACATTGGCGTGCAATCATTTGCATCAGCTGCGCGGCCTCGTTAGCGCGGGTATTTAACGAGCAGCTGAGCGATTGCACAGTTAGTTTTTTGCTGAGGAGCCAAGCCTGAGAAGCTGGCCGCCCCGGCGGGCGGCAGCAGATGTGGCGACGGGACCTACATCTCCGTTCCCTCCCTCAGGGAACAAGGGTTACCATATGTAACCGAGACGTTCCCTATCGGTCAGTCACTACAACGTAGGTCATGACTGACCAATAGGAATCCCTACCAAAGCGCCACAGCTGCTGCACCCCATCCAGCGCCCCCGTGCAAGCCTCTACACCTTCTTGCCTGGAAGGACGATAGGAGGAGGCCTACACAGAGAGTTTGACACTGTTGTTCCGTGATAACCCATACAGTGACATATTGGATAACACTGGGAAAGCGTGCCCTTTCTGTTTATTAAGGAACGCTGCGGAAGCCACTTCTTCAAAGAGTTATGTGGAAATACATATGGACTAGCCCGAAGGCTGTACTGCATATGAATAATGGGTGACTTAGCCCAAGGGAAAGACACGGGCTTCCGATAGGAGCAGCCGTGGAATATATACACATATGGGATCCCCGTAGGGTCACACATATGGAACCCAGCCCAGATCCGGTTCTCAAGGATTCAGCGGATAAGGGCCTGGCGCCGGACGCTCCGCCAAGTCCGGGCCGAGGGGTTTTGGAGGACTCGACAGGTTTTTCACTCTGGAGCAATAAGGGTGCACAGTAGGGTGCAGCAAGCCGACAGAGCCAGACCTCTCAGTGCTTCTACCCGTTTAGGGCGAGAACACGGGAGGAGACCAGCTCCACACGTAGGCTATAATATCTAGCGAACGTGTTAGGTGTCGCCCAGCCGGCAGCTCTACAGATATCTGTTAGCGAGGAGCCACGTGCCAGCGCCCAGGAGGATGCAACGCCTCTCGTGGAGTGTGCATGCAACCTGAGCGGGCAGGGCACGCCTTGTGCTTGGTAAGCCAAGGCAATGGCATCCACTATCCAGTGGGCCAACCTCTGCTTGGAGACAGCCTTTCCCTTCTGCTGGCCTCCGTAACAGACAAAGAGCTGATCTGAGGTCCTGATGCTTTGAGTTCTGTCCACGTACATACGCAGAGCGCGAACGGGACAGAGCAAAGCCAGGGCTGGGTCTGCCTCCTCCAAAGGCAGCGCTTGCAGGTTCACTACCTGGTCTTTGAAGGGAGTGGTAGGAACCTTGGGCACATAGCCAGGCCGGGGTCTTAGTACCACGTGGCCGTCACCCGGCCCGAACTCTAGGCACGATTCGTCGACTGAAAATGCATGCAGGTCTCCTACCCTCTTGACAGAGGCCAATGCAACCAGTAGCAAAGTCTTCATGGAAAGAAGCTTTAAGTCTACTGACTGCAGAGGCTCAAAGGGAACATCCTGAAGCGCTCGAAGCACCAGGGAAAGATCCCAAGAGGGTATGGAGGGGGGTCGAGGAGGATTTAATCGTCTCGCCCCCCTAAGAAACCTGACGACCAGGTCGTGCTTTCCAACTGTTTTGCCATCTATGTGGTCATGATAAGCAGAAATAGCGGCAGCATGTACTTGTACTAAGGGTGGAAGGGGACAGTCTACGCTCCAACCCCTGCTGCAAGAAGGAAAGCACAGACCCCATCGAACATCTTCGGGGGTCTTCTCGGCGAGAAGAACACCACTCGACAAACAGGTTCCACTTCAGGGCGTAAACACGTCTCGTGGACGGCGCCCGTGCTGAAGTGATGGTGTTAAGTACCTCTGGGGGTAAGTCACCTAGAACCTCCGCGTCCCGAGGGACCAGACATGGAGTTTCCAGAGGTCTGGGCGCGGGTGCCATAGGGTGCCCCGTCTCTGAGTCAGAAGGTCCTTCCTCAGAGGAATGGGCCAGGGAGGGACTGTCGCGAGGAGCATGAGTTCCGGGAACCAAGTCCGGGTGGGCCAATAGGGAGCCACCAGAAGGACCTGCTCCTCGTCCTCCCTGACTTTGCACAGTTTCTGTGCAAGTAGGCTCACTGGGGGAAACGCATATTTGCGGAGGCCCCGGGGCCAGCTGTGTGCCAGTGCGTCCGTGCCAAGTGTTCCCTCGGTCAGGGAGTAAAACAGCTCACAGTGGGAGGTCTCTAAGGAGGCAAACAGGTCTACCTGAGCCTCTCCGAACTCTCTCCAGATCAGCTGAACCACCTGGGGGTGGAGTCGCCACTCTCCCGGAAGCACAGCTCGTGATAGCTCGTTGGCCACACGGTTGAGCATACCGGGGACATACATGGCTCGAAGCGACCTCAGATGCTTCTGACTCCAGAGGAGGAGATGGCGGGCGAGTTGCGACATGCGACGGGAGCGTAGACCACCTTGTCGGTTGATGTACGCAACGGTCGCAGTGTTGTCCGTGCGGACCAGTACGTCCCTGCCCCGTAGCGGCCTTTTCAAGCGGCTCAGAGCGAGATGTACTGCTAGCAACTCGAGGCAATTGATGTGCCAATGCAGTTGGGGAGCCGTCCACACCCCTGACACTGCATGCCCGTTGTACGTGGCACCCCAGCCGGTGGCAGAGGCATCTGTGAATACCACAGCGAGACCTGTTCCAAGGGGACTCCTGCCCGAAGGAACGAAAGGTCTGACCAAGGGCTGAAGGTCTGACGGCAGGCCGGTGTGATTGCCACCCGGTGAGTGCCGTGATGCCACGCCCATCTCGGGACTCGGCCGTGAAGCCAGTGCTGAAGCGGTCTCGTATGAAGCAAGCCGAGCGGGGTTACCGCTGCTGCCGCTGCCATATGCCCCAGGAGCCTCTGAAAAAATTTCAGTGGGACCGCTATCCTGCCTTTGAACGTGTTCAAGCAGTTCAGCACCGACTGAGCACGCTGCTCTGTGAGGCGCGCTGTCTGAGCGACCGAATCCAACTCCATACCGAGAAAAGAGATCCTCTGCACAGGGGAGAGTTTGCTCTTTTCCCAGTTGACCTGAAGACCCAACTGGCTGAGGTACCTGAGCACGAGGTCTCTGTGTTCGCATAGCTGATCTCGAGAGTGTGCTAGTATGAGCCAGTCGTCGAGATAGTTGAGGATGCGAACGCCCTGTTCTCTCATGGGAACAGGGGCCCCCTCCGTGACTTTCGTGAAGACACGGGGGGACAGGGACAGCCCGAAGGGTAGGACTTTGTACTGATATGCTCGACCCTCGAACGCAAAGCACAGGAACGGCCTGTGTCGAGGAAGAATCGAGACATGAAAGTACGCGTCCTTCAGGTCGATCGCTGCAAACCAATCTTGGGGACGGATGCATTCAAAAATGCGTCTCTGCGTGAGCATTTTGAATGGTAGCTTGTGGAGGCTCCGATTCAAAACTCGCAGATCCAAGATCGGTCGTAACCCACCACCTTTCTTGGGTACAATGAAGTAGGGACTGTAGTGCCCTGACCTCATATCGGCTGGAGTGACCGGCTCTATCGCGTCCTTCGCCAGCAGGACTGCAATCTCCGCACGCAAGACATGGGCATCGGCTGCTCTCACTGTAGTGGGGTGGATGGCCCAAAACTTGGGGGGACGCCGGGCGAACTGAATCGCATAGCCGAGCCTGATGGTCCGAATGAGCCAGCGAGACGGACTGGGGAGCGCTAACCAGGCTCTCAGAGACCGTGCAAGCGGGACCAAAGGGACCGCAGGCGTACCCGGAGTGGGGCAGCGAGGTGGAACACAGGGACGCGGCTCGGGGGGCTCTCTCTGGGAGGCGGCTCGTAGCGGGGTCTGTGTGCGTTGTGCAGCACTTACCTGGTTCCACAGGGCAGGAGGTGCAGGAGGCGGCTCGGTGGCGTTCTCTAACTGCACACTGCTGCTCACTGGCGATAGAGGAGGCGGGAGAGTGGTGAGGATTCTGTCCCCCCACTGCTCTCCGGGTCCCCTTCGGACCCAGAGATGGTAGAAACTGCTCTTTTATTGAAAATTTGGGTACTGCTGGTTTTAAGGCCAGCGGCGGAACACAAACAAAAGGAAACAAAAGATTTTCCACCCGGCCCTCTTCCGGGGGAGGGAGCGATGCGGTCATCGTCTCCTGGAGAGCAGTCCCTTCCATCTCCGGGTCGCCCGTCCTAGGGCCGCTTACCCTTGGCTTTGCCGCCCTTCTTGGCGGGGGCCTGGACGGACGGGGCGCCCTGTCTGCGACTGGCTCCACGGCGCCGCTTAGGTGGAGGCTGCTGCTGCGGCGCGGGAGCAGGGGCAGACGCAGGAGGACACCCTCGGCGACGAGCAGACTGAGGAGCCGCAGGCGGTGGGGTGGAGGCAGCAGCTGACCGCCGTGGCAGGTTGTGACGGATGGCCTCAGTCTGCTTCTGTACAGCCGAGAACTGCTGGGCAAAGTTCTCGACCGCGTCGCCGAAGAGGCTGGTCTGGGACACGGGGGAGTTGAGCTTGACAACCTGAGCTTGTCGGTCTCCCTCATGTCGGCCAGACACAGCCAGAGATGGCGTTCCTGGACCACCAAAGTGGACATCGCACGACCCACAGACCGCGCGGTAACCTTCGTCGCACGAAGCGCGAGGTCCTTTCGCGGTACGAAGTTCTTGGAGAACTTGCGGGTCGTGACCACCCTCGTGCAGGTCCTTCAGTGCCTTAGCCTGATGAACCTGCAACAACGCCATAGCGTGTATGGCAGAGGCAGCTTCCCCGCAGGCCTTGTAAGCCTTGCCGGTTAGGTCCGACGAGTACTTACAGGCGCGCGAAGGAAGACACGGTTCTCCACGCCAAGTGGAGTTAGGGCACAGTTGCATAGCAACGGCCCGTTCCTATGGCGGGATACGCGTGTATCCCTTAGCTGCCCCGCCATCAAGGGTGGTGAGGGAGGAGGAGCCACCGGGATGGTTTCTGGCAGTGAAAGGTGCCGTCCACGTTCCCGTGAGCTCCTCATGCACCTCCGGGAAGAAAGGCACTGGGGTGGGTTGCTGAGAACCAGCGCGCGCCACCCCGAGATACCAATCATCCAGCCTCGAGGGCTCGGGACACGGTGGAGGGTTCCACACGAGCCCGATCCTGTTGGCGGCCCGGGAAAGCATGGCCATCATCTCCGGGTCCGACTCGGGCACAGCTGGCACACCCGAAGGAGGCAGCTGCTCCGAGTCGTCGTCCGCGGAGCGGTCTGACCCACCCTCCGATGCAGCGATCGACATCTGGTCGTCGCGGGGAGCGCCGAACGAAACGACCGGTACACATCTCGAGGATGGTCCGGCACGTTCCGTTGGCAGCTGAACTGGCTGCGGAGCATGAGAGGAGTGAGGGTTCCTAGGGGGTTGGTTCCCCGAAGGAAGCGCGCTCACTGTAATCCTCAGGTCACCCATGTCACTGCCGGAAGCAACCCGCGAAGGGGGGTTGGACCGAGGTGCAGGCACGGGGACTCCGCCCCTTTGCAGGAACGAGAGTCTCGACCTCAGCTCCGAGATGGTCATCTTCCCACAATGGGTACATGACTCATCCATGAACGCTGCCTGTGCGTGTTCGAGGCCCAGACACACAAGGCAGCGATCGTGACCATCCCGCGATCCCAGGTAACGACCGCATCCAGAAACACACAGATAGAACGTCATCTTGAAAAAGACGCGAACTATCTGTGTTTGCTCTTTTAGGGACTACTCTCACTGGTGCTGAAGCACGCAGGGGAGCAGCCTCAGCGATCACAGGGGAATGTGCACCCGACTGTGCGCTGGGAGATCTTACCAGCTGTTAAAGCAGCTTTTTTGTTTGCTCTTTAATAAGAGGAGGCTGCTCACGCTGCCGTGCTGTCGCGCCCAGCACCAAAAACAAAAGAGAGAAGTCCAAAAAAAAAAAAGCCTGTAGAAGTTTTCCACTGCAGTAGAGGTATCGAAGTGTTTGGCTCCGAAGCAAAAAGCTAACTGTGCAATCGCTCAGCTGCTCGTTAAATACCCGCGCTAACGAGGCCGCGCAGCTGATGCAAATGATTGCACGCCAATGTGTATTGGCCTGTTTTAGTTTCACTCGAAGTAGATTGGCCTCTCTAGCGAGATTCCTATTAGTCAGTCATGACCTACGTTGTAGTGACTGACCGATAGGGAACTAACGTTACTTGAGCAATCTCCGCCAGTATAAAGAAGGATTTGCCAATAGACTTCGTCTTACCTTCTATCTTTGGAGACGATGAACAGAGCACTTCGGTAATGCTGTAAATAACGTTAATAAAAATAAAATACGTTACTTTCTTAAAACACACGGTGGTCATGGTTTAGCAGTACCTTTGTCTTTCTTTTTTTTTTTAAGTACACATCTGTAACAGTATTACTGTTGTTGAGTTTCATCATGACAATGGTCATTTAGCTGCTGTGTTTTCTGATGCTTTGCTAAACATAGCATATTATCAATACAGATTTTTAGTGGTAAGATTAGGCCGTAGTCATTTTTCTTGTTAGTGTGCTTGTTTTAACAAGATAAATAATCGACTTTTACTTTATTTAGAGGGCTAAACATGGATGGAGAAGTTACTGTAAATATAGTAACACATCATTGCGATACATCCATATGAAGACGTTGTTCTGCAGGTTCGTCGTCTTCATTTTCATTCCGCTTCGGATCCGACTCTGGCTCGAACATGTAAGGCTTGATGGACAAGTCTTCCGTTGTTGACATTTTGTTAATAACGTGTGAATAAAACGTTTCTGTGCCGCTAGATAATCGTATCTCTGCTATCAAACTACAAAAATGGCCGAACGGGGTGGAGTTGAACCGAGTGTCACCTCTGCAACCTGGAGAGGGGGCAGGGTATGAAGTGTCTAATTTGCATTTAAAGCGACCGCACCAAAACGAGTTGCTCTCAGACGCACATCAGAAAAGGGGTAGAAAAGGGGCCTGTGGAGCTATAATAATGAGGAATTCAGACCCAAGCATTGCAGTTCCGCTTTATATAGACCACAAATGTATGATTTATATGTAAAAAGGAACGATTTAAAAGCATGATATGTCCCCTTTATTATCACATACTGTTTAGGATGGATAGTATGGATATTGACGCAGGGTAGGTCTTTAAATGTGAATGGGTCTGCCTGTCATGTGAGCAATCACCATAAAGGAGGCAGCATGGCAAAACCAACGGGGGACTAACAAATGTGCTTGTGATGAAGCGAATAATCTTGTTTCTCAGCTGGCATGTTTTAGGGTAATTAAAATGAAAAAATATGTTGTAAACATGTTTTAAAAAAAAAGTTGTCTCCAGACTTTTAAGTATTTACATATTTGAAGTTGTCTTACAAACAAAAAAGTGAATACGAAAATTACTGAAAAAATGTAAATGCTGGTTTGATTTAAAAATCTAAACAATTCTTATAATGAGGCATGTATAATTATTCACATATTTTAAAGTGCACAAATTGCATTGTGTTGGATGTTCGGTAAATTCAGTCTCAAAATATGGAATACGTCATAAAAACCAAATTGATCATAATTTGAGATCTCTGAAACTACAGAAAATGCATGTGAAATTATAAGGATTGGTTTTCTCAAGAGAAACATTTGATTAGCAAAAGTATCCATTTGCTATGTAATTAATCCCATTGCTCTCTTGGAGAAATCATTGAGATGTACAGTATTTGGGATTTTTCTTTTCTATATGCTGTGATGAAAATATTAAAGATGGCTTGCTTCTATACAGTAGTGGCCAAAACTGATGCCCAGCTTCACCCTTTATTCAAATATTAATTAAAAAATTGTTACAGATTTTGTAAACATATTGTATAGTTGTGCTTGGAGTAAATTGTTTCAGTTATGATAACACAATAAAGCATGTCAAACTGTGCATTTACATAATTTTTGGCCAGGGTGTCATACAAAGAAATTATGAACACATGCAAAAATAAGAAAATCAAATTAAATATTAATAACTGATTATGTTGTAGTCAATGTTTTTCCCGTACGCTTTTTGGTTTTCTATGCTTTTTTTTTTTTGTAAAATAGAACCTGTAGCTATATAGTTTGTCATTTATGTCAAATAATTCTATCAATTTTGTTCTCTCATATTTAAAATATTTCAAAAATATCAAATATTTTCACTCATATTTTGATGGTTTAATAAATTTGCAGGGTCATTAAAAACAAATATCCCCAACGGACATCACTTTTGGCCACTATATTGTATATAGCACTTTTTCTGATGTTCATATTTGTTTTAGTGATATCTAAGGACAGAAGACTAAGTTGAGTTTCAGTAAAGTCTTTGGTCTTTTTGGTGATATTAAGGATGAGCGGATCTGGAGGCTTTTCTTGCATTAGCCATTAAGACATTTGCCTCTGAAAACAGACAGAGACAAACCTCTCTAATTCAGGAAGCGTCAGGGGAAAAAACGCTCCGGTCTCATTGGTCTCGCAGCGATTCTCAGACGGCTGGTTGTCCTTATTGGACATGTCTCGAGGAAGTGAGCTGTCCTGCTTCATCAAGCACGGAGAAACATACTGTACATACACAAGCAGCAAAAAGACATTAACCTTCAACCCACATTCTCGCGCCAGCTCATAATAATCTGCTCATAAACACAAGGAGAAAAAGACAGAAAGAGATGCATTACCAAGAGTAGAGAGAGGACTTACTGTTGGTTGCGAACCGAAGCTCATGCTCACATTAGGGAAGTCTTTTAGCATCTGTGCAGATGACAAGGTCTTCAAATGTCATTTCACTTGCATCTGTCTGTGTGTGTCGACATTCATTTGACAGTTCAATGTGACAATGTTTGTGAACAGCACGCGGCATATTTATGGATTGTAATACTTGCTTTCAAGGACAGAAACGGCCACACCTCTGAATATGTTTGAGTTTATCATTCCATCAAGAAATAAAGGTCTCGTCTTCACAGAGGACATGATGCCCGCTAACAGGTTTGGTCACCATGTAAACACTGCAAAGTTTCAGGAGTTACAAATGCATTTAAATGCAGGAATTAGTGAATTAGCAATAAAATGTTGCTAGGTTCAAGCTTCTCGGTTTTTGATAAAACTGAATCTGCTTCTTGCACCAATGGATATTTCAATTTTTACAAGCATTTTTACAATAAACCTAGGTTGGATACATTTTTAACCACAAAATATGTAATTTTTACAAACAATGTATGCATTATTCGTTGAATTTACAGGGATTGTGCACATTTCTGTACCTTTACTAGTTTTTGTCTGTAGTCCCTAATCAGGTATTACAAACACACATGCATAAGAGTGCATGACAATAGTAAAATAAAAATATTATACAATATAATAATGCTAAAGTGCTAAACAATACAAGATTCATTTTCTATTTTCTTTTTATTTGAAGTTTGGGGACTTTGGAGCATGGTGCTTGGAACACCAGTGTCATGGGTTTGGTTCCCAGGAAAGGTATAAAATGTATTCCGTGAATGAAATGTGAGTCGCTTTAGATACAAGCCTGCCAAATGCATAAATGTAAACGTCTAAAAATGTACATGATCTTTGTAAGATTAACTGTTTTACTGTATGATGGGTTTCCCTTCAGAAAACAAGCCGAGCGAATGAGATCATGTTTTCAGAGAAAATCTTAAGCAGGGATGTGTGAAAGACGTTAGTATCATGATGATGCTTCACAGGGTGCTAGAGGAATGACAAAGATCCGCCCGTCCTCCTGCTGGGCCAGTTCTCACAAGCTGTTGCACAAGAGATGAGAACTCAAACCGTAATGAGAGTGTCTCAGTCATTTAAGAAATATGGATAAAGGCATTCAACTCAATGTCATCTAATAAAGGACAAGAACACCTTGAGTCCCTTCCAACAGCAGGCTGAGCTGATGACTTTCTGTTTGATTACTGGAACACGTCAAAGGTTTAATGCAGCACTACAGATAAGAATATTAAGTCGTTGTTAGTTGTGTTTGATAAAGTCAGCATCACCATTACTGCTCATATTCAGTTTTACAAGCACCACTCAAATTATGTACATACATATATGGCTCAGTCATTTCAAGAAAAGTCAAATATTCCAAACAAAAGTTTGATATACCGTGAAAAATGCAGCATTCTGAATTCAAACACCCAACATTCTGACAAGATTGACTCCCAGACAGTAACATAGTGTTGGCCCAGATCCGGGCCACATCTGGTACATGTGGATTCCATGCGTACCAGATGTGGGCCGACACTATGTTGCTGTCTGGACTAAATATTTCAGACTTTTGTTTTATATTCAGACACTTGGGCCATCCAGTCACAGTGAAGTAATGAGAAAGTATGATATATTTTCATATGACATAAAACTATCAACAAGCATTAAATGAGCAACTGAAGTTTGTGTTTGTGTGGTTTGGTGTCCAATAATTTTTGCATTTGTGTGCAAGTAATTTTTTTCAGCCATCTCAAGTTATTTCTTAGACCATATAAATGTTGGTAACACTTTAGAATACAGTTCCTTCATTACTGAATAACTACACAGGAACAAATGAGTAACACAGTATTAAGAATCTAGTAACTACTATTAACTAACAAGAAACTCTGATTAACAAATTAGTAAGTAATAGCACACACATGAAAGTGGTAGGTCACTATTAACTAATCAATAACTACTATTTCTTTTATGCTTCCCAGATAACTACTGAAAAATGTCAGAATTCATGCAAAACTATATGTATGACTACGACTAAATGAAGCTTCAGAGTGTTTCACAAGTGTTTCGACAGGTGGCATGGTCCGCCGAATCAGCGTTTGATTGACAGGGTCGGGAATAAACCACACAATCGCACATCTATATAAAAGTCAATGCATCTTGACCTCTTGGGTTTTTGTGAGAGGAGTTTGATTTTGAGATAGCGGATTTTTGGTGATATAGTGACATTTATCATGCGATATGTTTAGTCATATTTAGGCTCACATTTAAATTTACACATTGACCCATAGGCTAGAGACAGACAGACAGAGTACATATAGTGACACATTAATAGATGCGTAGATAGAAATATATATAGACAGATAGATTAATAGATAGATACATATATAGATATATGGATAGATCAAGATAGATAGATAAATAAAAAGAGATGCCGACAGAAGAAGAGATGCCGTACATCTGTGGTGTGGGAGCATTTCCATTTGGAAACCCCAAATAAAGTGAGATGTATGCATTGTGATCGGCAGCTAGCCTACTGCAACAATACATCATCTATGATGCGTCATTTGAGGAGCACTCATCCTGACATTTTGCTGGGTGCAGAGGATGGTAGCATTCCTCCTGTACCTAGTCCTGCTACTGACACTGCTGGACCCAAGGTTAAAAAATTTGGCATTTGGAAATCCTGCCAAAGCCCAGGACGCTGAAAAGCACATCACACTGGAGTGTGCTTCGCTGATGCGTTCAAACACAACTCCTGGTGAGCAGTTTCAGTCTATGTTATGTTATGTAATCTGATTCATACAATTTATACTTCATGCCGTCAGTTTAGGATTTTTTACTAATTGCTGTTTTCATTTTCATTCAGAGCCACAGATGTCAACATCAGGCCCATCATCGTCATCATCAACACCAGTTGCTGGTGGACAGTTTATGGGAACATTTTGATAATCGTATCCGTGAAACCCAGATGATACACAATGCTACAGCTGATGCCACAGTGGAAGTGAAAAAATACCTCAACGATGTGTTTTTTCCCAGAACTCATGATCCCCTAACTTACTGGAAAGAGAGAGCAGTAATCTTTTCTCATTTGTATGTCCTTGCTAAAAAATATCTTTGCATGCCAGCAACAAGTGTCCCTTGTGAGAGGATTTTTTCAAAGGCTGGATAAATTATCTGTAAAAAAAGAAGTAGGCTAAGTCCTTCGCCAGCAGAGAAATGTATATTTTTGAATAAAAATCAATAAAAAAGTGACACATTGTGGCTTGATTTCTTTTATTAATATTCAGTTTTCATGACCAAAATAACATTATCCACAGTGAGGAGCCTACAGGTCACAAGCTTCACATATTAGAAAAATACAATAATATATATATTTTTTTTAATGGCTCGTTGTCAAGGTTGTTTCAGATCAACATCTGCAAGTGACCACGAGGTGTCACAGTGGAGATGGGTGTCGGATTGTTTCGAAGCCTCGACACAATATGGCACATATGCTTCAACTGTTTCATAGTTTCACGAAGCCTCGATCTGCCCACCACTAGATATGAATGTACAAGTCGGTAGCAAACAACGCAAAAAAGAATCCAAAATCGTAGTCAAACAGGCATGGGTCAGTTAACAAGCATATCACAGATCCCAAAATCACAAAACCAAAGATGGCACAATAGTTGAATTGAGTGTTGAATGTTTGGGGCGGTCCTTATATCTGGATCAGGTGTGGAGGAGAACCAATCAAAGCCTCCAACAAATTATCACCAGACACCGCCCACCTGTAACACAAACAATCACATGCACATATACAGAGACAGAAATACACAGGACAGAATGGAATCAATGAGCAAATGACTCAGGCTCATAACACCCACCCCTGAAAATTCCTGAAAAATACCTCGCCAGCGGGGATTTTCTGGGGGGGACATTTTTACCCGGCACTTCATTTAGACCAGCCCGTTCTCATCCCAAGGCGTCATACATGTGACGCCATATGACATTTCGTCGAAATCTTACGCACATGGCATCCTTTAGCGTCAATATGAGACGCAGAACCCAAGGCGTCATACATGTGACGCTCGTCTAAATCTGACGCACATGGCATCCTTTAGCTTCAATATGAGACGCAGATCCCAAGGCGTCATAACCGTAACTCTACCCCAGACCTAAACCTACCCATATGCTATCATGTGCGTATGATTTCGACGAAATGTCATATGGCGTCACCTATATGACGCCAAAGGATGAGAATGCGTTGTTTAGACCCTGGTTCCTGCAGTGGAAACACACAGAGTACCACCTAAAAGTCCCTAGTTCCTGGGGAAAGTTCCTGCGGTGGAAACAGAGATTGAAAGAGTTTCACTCTTGGCTTGTGATTGTTCTGATCCTGCACACATTCAGTCTCTTCTTCCTCATGTTCATACGGTTCCGGTTCCCTGGATAAGGAGCACAAAGCGTTGAACAACTCTGAGAGGAACAGAAAAAGCAACAACAATTCCAAAGATCTCTACAAGAGCGATACATTATCAAACTGAAAAATAGTCCTACAGCAGACTCTGTGTTTCTTGAGAAGCTAATGACTTCACACATTTCAGACCATCCATTCCAGCTAATTATTTCTGTCAGGTTAGTCTTTTCTACTGGCTACAAGAGAAGGTTTTCTTGGCATTACTGTGAAAACCTTTATTTTACTGTAACAAGCCAGAAATTCTATGACCCAAAAATATCCTGTAATAAGCTTCTGTTGTGAGCTCATTCATTTACATAATACAATGTGCTGTGGAATGCAAAAATAAACCAGCTAAAGTGCTAAACTGTGTTTTGTATTTGGGACATAAATTACTAATTCAATTTGTGACTATAGTAATTCATGAAAACAAAACAAAATAGCACTGTTTTACGCACATTCGGTCATTGGTACAATAAAACCAAATGACAGCAGAAATCTGTTCAGGTCAGGAGTCGTATTTACCATCATGATGCTTTTATCAGTAATAATGCAAAATCAACTTTAGTTAATGCAAACAACTCCAGTTTGCTTTTGTTTAGTTACACAACCTCTCCCACAGGAAAGATAAATCACTAATGGTGTTTCTTAAACATCTTCAATTTATTGTTTTCATAGACAGCAATGTCATTTAATGGAGAGCAAACGTAGCATTTTTTCACCTACATCTCCTGTAAACAATGACTGAAGAAAATTGACTTCTCTTTGATAACATAAACTGATAACATGATTAAAGATGGATAGACTGATGGAGGGAATTAGCCTATTATAGACAACTGAATTAATTGATCAAGACTAAGACTATAAACATTAAAATAGCCTATTGTATAATGTGAGTTCAGATCAGCAGAATCAGACATAGCCTAACTACACTACAAAACCCAGATTCATCTAGCTACTGTAGATTTACAGACGTTTACTCAGATTTACAGCCTAACAGTTGTCGTAGATCAGCATAAGGGCCACGTTTCAGCTGAAGTGCGGCTCTTAAGCTGTACTTCATTCTATTGATCCTGGTGTGATGCGTTCGGAGGGGTTTTGGCACCCGAGACTGTCGGATCATTCAAGGGCTGATCCATTCATGCACTCACCGCCTGGATCTATGTCCTGTTTAATCACACACAGATCTGCCGGCTTCCTGTTCAATCTCTGCCAAATCTGTCATCTGCAAGGAAGACGCCAGCTGTCCCGATTGTGGCCCGTGCCGAGACGAGACGCTAGGTGCTCGTATGATTTTGGGCGATTGAAAACTCTTCTTGAGCAATTCGGGGCTAGTTATTACGTTTTACTTCAGAGTATATTTATATGTAACAAATATTTTATAACACATTAAGGTTAAAATACTATAGCGGGACATGTTGTCCCATGGAGTGAGTTCCTTATTATTACAAGCTAGAGGTTGTCTCGCTAATTTTAATTGTAAACTTCAGGAGAGCTATATTTTGTTCTGAATTATTCTTTACTTTAGCCAAATTCTAGTAGTTCAAAAGTTTAGGGTCATGCTCACCAAGGCTGTGTTTATTTGATCAAATATAGGCTACATAAAAATTTAGTATGTCACAATTTAAATAACTGTCCTATATTTTATATGTAAATGTATTTTAAAATGTAATTTATTCCTGTGATCAAAGCTGAATTTTCATTACTCCAGTCTTCAGTGTCACATGATCCTTCAGAAATCGTTGACGTGATTGGTTACAATGTTTGTGACGTCAAAAACACTTGCGATTTGAGACTATCTTTGGTTCACTGCAGTTTTAAAGAGAAAATACTCAGCAATGGTGTTGATTTACAAATTCTCACATGGTTTGTCTTAAAGCATATTAAAAACACCACATATACATATAAACAACATTAAAAGCTTGATTTTCAACACAGGGGGACAAAGAATTGTAGTGTCTATAATGATGCATCGAGTCATTTAAACGATTAGAAAATCTAGACACAAAACACCAACTCAATGCTGTAGATTTGTCTGCAACTCTTTTGAAAGACCCACAGTGTTATGAGTCTTGCTCAAGCTGCAGTGAGAAGCAGAGTGAATGATAAATATTAGCATGTGTATGTTACTCCGTCCAAAACAGAAGCCCAGGCGTCTCAAGCCATCTGTCACACCGCTAATTACCACTACAGGGCAAAACTCTGGGTCTTTGTCTCTGTTTCACCATATTTCGCCAGTGATTCACTTTCTCTCTATTTTAACAGCAGAAAAAGCTAAAACAAACCTCCTCTTAAAATACCACACAACTTCAGTTTGAGCCCAATAACCCATCAGATGAGACGTAACCCTATTATGACCTTTTCACAAACTGTCCTAAAACCAGCTCCCTATTTTGTTAAATATGCTTGTATTCTTATTCTTCTTTTTTTACCTTTACAAATTATATTATCATTATGTTATCATCATCATCATCATAACAGTTAATTGAAAGTGGAACTAAATATTTAAAAACAACTAAAATATACAACTATTACAATGGAGCTTTTAAGCCCCACTTTATTTCTGAATAGAATTGTCAAAAAGTACCGACTTCAGTACCAGCATTTCCCTCTAGCATTTTGAGCGCTGTTGAACGGATTCTTAAACATCCCTGATTGGCCATTATGTTGACATCGTTGACGCTCTTCACCAAGCGCTCACTTTCATGGATGCACACGGGAGCTGATGAAAGACAACATGTTTTTTGAAGCGTTGATCACTGTAGCCAATCACAGACATATATGTTGAGCGTGTCAACACAATGGCCAATCAGAGGTGTTTAAGAATCTGTTCAATGGCGCTCAAAATGCTAGAGGGAAATGCTGGTATCGTCACGTTTTTTTTTAATTTCAGTACCGACTTGGTACCGAAGTCAGTACTTTTGACAACTCTATTTATGAATAAATAAGAAAACGCATGGCTACGTTTAATATAGTGTTTAATATAGTGTTTATAAACAGTTCGACAGCACAACTGTCGAATCCGTCCGCCAAGGATACAAATCTCAAGTTGACAGTTTGACAGTTGAGCCCAAGCCTTCGTTACTACTTCGAAAACGTCACTTTAGAACTAGTAACGAAAAATGCTAAGTTGCTTCAAGTCGAGTCAAGTCACCTCACCTTTATTTGTATAGTTTTTTACAATACAGATTGTATCAAAGCAGCTTCACAGTGATGACATGAAAATAATACAACAAAGTTTGTTTCTAGAAGAAAATTGTGTCATCGTCCACCTGAAGTAAGGCAGATCAATAAGATTGTTGAATATTAAATGTCCCCAGCTAAGCAAGCCAAAAGCCAAGGCAACAGTCTGTGGCAAGGAACCAAAACTCCATCAGCTGACAGAATGGAGAAAAAAATCCTTGGGAGAAACCAGGCTCAGTTGGGGGCCAGTTCTCCTTTGGCTAACAAACGATCAGTGTATGATTACTGCCTGATTGATCATGCAGCATTACAGGTCAGAAGTCAGATCGGATCAGAACATTCACAATATTTATCCAGATCCATCTGGTTGGAGGTCGGAGTCATCACACCGGTATGGAGACGAGTTTGTTGGCCGGCACTTCAGGGATGCGTTGTGGTCATGTCCAGGCACAGGTCCACCATCTAATTTGGATACGGCCCGGATCTGGCTGACTTCAGTAAACCTCGGAATAAACATTAGCGTAGATGCCATTCTTCTTATGATGTAACGAGTACATCGAGTGTTATAGGAAGTGTCCCCGGTTCCATCTGAGCTAATCTATGCAGCCTAACAATCATTTAACCGATTTGAATAATAGAAATGTATAATGTTCTATGTGAATGCCAGGTAAAAGAGATGCGTTTTTAGTCTAGATTTAAACCAACAGAGTGTATCTGCTTCCCGGACAATGTTAGGGAAACTGTTTCAAAGTTTAGGTGCTAAATAGGTGATCTACCGCCTGCAGTTGATTTTGATATTCTAGGTATTATACTTCCTGGTTCTAGTGAGAACTCAAGGTGCTGCGTTTTGGACTAGCTGTAGTTTGTTTATTAAGTGTGCAGGGCAACCACCCATAATAGCATTACAATAATCTAGCATTGAGGTCATGAACGCATGAACTAACTGTTCCACATTTTTCGTTGAAAGCATATGTCGTAATTTAGATATATTTTTAAGATGGAAGAATGTGGTTTTACAGGTGCTAGAAACATGGCTTTCAAATGAAAGATTGGTATCAAAGAGCACACCCACTAACCGACGACGGTTCCTAACCGACGGCGAAGACTTGACAGAGCAGCCATCAAGTGTTAGACAGTATTTCAGGTTATTACAAGGGGAAGTTTTTTGTCCAATAATTAGAACCTATGTTTTTTTTTTCAGAATTAAGTAGTAGGAAATTACTAGTCATCCAAATTTTTATATCAGCTGTGCATTCTGTTAATTTTGTGAATTGGTGCATCGGGGCGTGAAGAAATATAGAGCTGAGTATCATCGGCATAACAGTGAAAACTAATTCCATGCTTCCTAATGATATGCAGCACTAAGATCAAGTAATACTAATAGAGATATACAACCACGGTCGGATGCTATGAGCAAATCATTTGTAACTCTAATGAAAGCTGTCTCAGTACTTTGATGCGGTCTAAATCCTGATTGGAGATCCTCGCAGATATCATTTCTTTCTAAAAAAAAGAACATAGTTGTGAGGATACTGACTTTTCTCGTCATTTTGACAGAAAAGGTAGATTCGAGATCTGAGTGGGTTTGCCTTGTGAGGCGGGATCCTCATCATCCTGATGCTTGACACCTGGAGAAGCCCTACTTAAGACGCATGCTAACACCAGAAAGGAAGAGAGATTTTTGGTTTATCTTTGAGAAGTTTTGTTTCCGCTTCGGTTGATTTAGTTCTGTTAAATGTTTTTTTTTTCTGTCATGTTATGCTTGCCTTTTGTTCCGAGTGTTCCCTGAAACTTCTCATTCATGAGCTCTGACTCTGTTAAACAGCTTTGCAAAGCTGGATTAAGCGGGAAGGAGGAAGGGAATAGGTAAGATTGTCACGTGACATTCATTTTGCACACTTAGTTGTTTTTTTTTTGTCTAAATTCATTAGGTTAGGGATTTGTGCCATCCCTGTATTTTTGTTTTCATTAGTCAGTATAGTTTATTTACGACGTCTCGGACGTTGAAGACTTTTTCTTTGATCTTTTGTTTTAGTTTAGGTTTAGATTGAAATGGTTTAGTTAGATTCGTTTTGCTAATATTATTTTCGTTTGTTTGGCACAAATCCTGTTTTCCCTTTCTTCCTTTTTGCCTTGTACACATGTAATATAAATTACTTTATCCTTATTAAATTACTTCTTATTCTATTTTTGGTTGTGTCTCTCTCGTGATTCTCAACTCAACTCAACTCAAATACAGTGTTCCATCGAGACGTATGTCTGAACTGGTCTTGTGTTCCCCTTCCAAAAATCCCTAGACAGGTGAGAGCCAAAGAAGGGTTGTAACACCAGCTTAAAAGTTTTCGGTACATCTATGAACTAATGATATTAAGAAGAGGATCCATGACCTCTGGAAGCATCTCTTTCAATAGCTTAGTTGGTATAGGGTCTAACATACATGTTGTTGATTTAGATGATTTAACGAGTTTAGACAATTCTTCCTCTCCTATAGCAATGAAGGAATTAAATTTTTTCCTTGGGGAGACTACAATGCACTGTTTGATGTGATACTGTAGTAGACAGTTGCATAGTTATATTTTTCTCTCTAATCTTATCAATCTTGTAACTAAAGAAGTTCATCAAGTCATTTACTGCTGTGTTTGGAAACGTCCAGTGTCAAAGTTTTTTTTTGTTTTGTTTTTTTGTTAATTTGGCTACTGTTTGGAATAAATCCTGAAGACTAAAACTGTTTAAAGGAGAACTCAGCTCAATTTTAACGTTGAGCTCATTTTTTTTTATACATTTGGAGTGCTGTCAGTACAGACAAAAACGACAAATCGTTGTTGCCTACACAGTGTTATCCTCTTTTTAAAATTCAAACCCTGTTAACTTCAATGGGGCAAGTTCTAAACCTGCGTTACATACTGATGCAAATGTACCACAGATATATACTGTACACTGAAGAAATAGTTTCTTAATGTGGATAGTAGATTGTACCATGTGTAAGCATGAGGTATACATTCCATTTTTAAACATAAGCAACATGTTTTGCTACCTTACCAGGAAGTTGAAAGTCACTCAGTTGTGTTTTTAATTATAAAAAATATTAATTGAAAAATAATTAAATACATAACATTAGCCATTATAAAAGTATAAGAAGTTTGTAAAATAGGAAATAAACACAAGCAAACAGTTCAGTCAAAAGTACAACAGCAGCGCTAGTTATAGTACAGGATTTCAGTTAAATAAAAATATAAAGTTATGAAACTTTGCCCATAGCCAAATCTATTTGCTCTAGAACAGGTAATAGATTATTAAAATACCAAATATTGCCTCATGTTTAAATACTATCTACATAAGAGTCAGCAGCAAATTCCCAAAGGACTGGTCGAGATAAAGCTGTTCTTATCCTCAGGATTTTTTCCACCAGGAATTCATTAGATCATGCGCATAGATCTGCAAAAAAGTTCATTCTGATTTAAAGTTAACTTCATTAAAGATTTTAATGTAGTTCTGTGGAAGTTCCTTAATGTGCTTCCACCTTCACAACACAAATAATTAATCTCACACAAACATCTGTAATCATTCTACAAAGTCATTACGTACCCAACTTAATTTACCGTACATCCTTAACTTTATTGCACTTACAATTGCTGTAATTACATTCAGGTTATTTGATTGAACACAAGCTTTACAGCTCATTTACATAGCAAAAGCTGTTCCCAGAATTGCACGGTAAAAAAAAAAAAATCCAATCAATCAACAACTCTATGCTGACTGACAATGAACAGATTGCTTATTTTAATTTATCAAGATGATAATACGGTGACGTTTACATGATAACGGTCTCTTTTTCACAAACTTGCAAATTGAAACTCGTTTTTCAAAAGTTTGCACTTTCAGTCCCCCAAAACGCAGTGGTAGTGTAAATAAACGGCCAAATGAATAAAAAGTTTTACATTTTCAGTTGAAAATGGTGTTATGTAAATGCCTGTCAGAATACAAAACACAAGATTCACTTGCAAGTGCACAAAAGACATTTAATAGAAGATAAGTGAAGTTGTGGGTGTAGATAGAATATCCTCAGTAGCACAGGGACTACAATGGGCAGTGATGATGAATATCCAGCAGAAATCCAAAATAGATCATCCACCAAGGCAGAAACCCAAAGTCAGTCAAATATTCCCGAAAGCAAAGTCCTTAGGCAGGCAGGAACAATTACACAAGCAAATCAGCAGGCACACTGGGACAGAAAACCGAACAATCTGAAACACTGGCCAGAGAACAAACAGTAAGCACAAGACAAACCAACAAGGAATGAACAAACACTGACTCAATATATAGCAAAGGCTGACGAGCCGCAGCTGAAGCTGATTGCTAAATAAGCGATCAAGACTGCCCAGCAACACAGGTGACACACACACACAGAAGACAAGAATTAATCTACAGACCTGCGGACATGTGACAATACCTGCTAAGACTCAAGCCTGTTGACATATTTATTTAGTGCAAATTACAGCAGTAAAATTTTTAATCAGCAAGGTGTGTGGACGGCCCAGAGCTAATGATTAATGCCAGCCTTGTGTAAATCTTTTGGGAGTTATTAAGCATAAACCATCAAAGTGAAGAAAAGGAAGCCATATTAACACAAATCAATGTAGATTGTCTTAAGTCTTAACATCCATCAAAGTCGGCATGAAACGTAAGTTGCAGTCTTTTCTTCCCTATTGTGACATACAGTCATGGCCAGAATTATTGGCACCCCTGGAAAACATGATCAAAGATGGCGGTAAAAATAAATCTGCATTGTTTGACTTTCATTGAAATAAAATAACTTAAAGTGAGGGGTAAATCACATTATGAAATAAATGTTTCTCCAAAACACGTTGGACACAATTATTGGCACCCTTTTATTAAATACTTTTGCGACCTCGTTTTGCCAAGATAACAGCTCTGATTCTTCTCCGCCTGATGAGTTTGAACCCCTGCCAAGAGATCAGAGACCATTCTTTCATACAGATTCCCAGGTCCATGTTGGTGCTGCTTCTCTTCAGTTCACCCCACTCATTTTCTATAGGGCAGGGCCATGGCAACAGCTTCATTTTGTGCTCAGTGACCCATTTTTGTTTTGGATCATTGTCGTGATGGAAGATCCAATCACTGCCCATTATAAGATTTATAGCAGAGACCGTCAGGTTTTGATTTCATATCTGTTGATATTTTAAAGAAACCATGATATCTGTATCTGCAAAAAATAGGCCCCCAACATTAATGATCCAGCAGTATATTTAACTGTGGGCATGGATACTTTTTATCCCTGTTCGCACCAAAGCCATCTTGTTTCTATCTGACCATAGAATCCGGTCCCGTTTGAAGTTCCAGTCGTGTCTGACAATTTAATATGCTGGAGTTTGTTTTTGGAGCCCCTCCCAAACAACATGTAAAAATGTAGGGGTTGTTTAATTCTTTTTAAGCTTTCTGACCCCAAGACTCAACTAATATCTGGAATCTGTCTTTGGCCACTCAAACTATCCTCACCGTGCATTAGGACGATATATACTCACGTCCTCTTCCAGGCAGATTTGTAACATCTTTAGTTGATTGGAATTTCTTAATTATTGCCCTGATGGTGGAAATGGGAATTTTCAATGCTTTAGCTATTTTCTTACAGCCACACTTTCTTTACACTTTCTATTTTGTGAAGCTCAACGAATTTTTTTTTAACACATCAGAACTATATTCTTTGGGTTTTTTTATTGATTCCACTGAAGAAAGTTGAAGTGAGAACCCAAGTGCAGCTTTACTTCAAAAACATGATCAAACAAAGGCGTGGCATTTAACTCAAACATGAAACTCACAAACAGCAGTGGGGAACAATACTTGACAAGGACATGGGCAAACATGAGGGCTTAAATACACACAAGACAATGACAAGACAAGGGACACCTGTGCACAATGAAACAATGAACCAATGACAACATTACACAATTACATGGGGAACACATGGCAGGATCACACCACTAACACAGGAAATAACATAACAAGACATGAAACATGACCGACATGAAACATGACCAACATGAACCAAAAAAAGACGTACCAGTTTTACTCATTCTGATGATTGATTAAGGGAATTTGGCCTTTGTGTTTCCTCATATTTATACTCCTGTGAAACAAGAAGACCAACCAACCAGAGCAACGAAGAAGGTGACGTAGTCAGAGCGACGGACTTCAGTGCCGTTCTTTGCTCTTTTCTCAAAGAAAAGTTTAATTCCAAGTCTTCCAGAGTCGCGGCCAAAGCCAATTTGAAAGACCGCTGTTCACCAGCAGCAGCAGCCATCTGCTTTATTTTCAAGTAGCAGGGAATTCACATGGAACCGTCGCAACTCTGCTGTCATTATGTTAAGCCCGCCCACCAACTATATACATGATGTAATTGGCCTGACTAGAGTTGGGTTTTTCCAGCTCGCAAGCTAACGCAAAGTTGCTAGACGACCCTGGCTGCAAATTATATTTGCTACCGCTAGGGTGCGTCTAAATTTCTAGGCTAACCCTGGAGTGCTAAAAAAATGTAAATATGAATGAGAATATACCTCAGAGATATTTTACTCATAAAAAGGAATTCTAGGGGTGACAATATTCTAGGGGTGCCAAGATTGTTGTCTTTTTTTTTTTAATGAAAGATCAAAAGGATAAACAATGCAGATTTATTTTTACAGCCATCTTTGATCATATTTACCAAAGGGTGCCAATAATCCTGGCCAGGACTGTATCCAAGTGAAAGCCTATGGAAAAAGAAAAATTGTAGTCCAGGAATTGATTTTGTCTATCTGGAATTGATTGGATGGATCTCATGTGAGAGACAGGTTGTCCCACCCTAATGCCAATACAAATGTCATCAGAGAAGAGAGAGATGTCGCTACAAGAGGGAGGGGAAGTTATTTTGATGACACATGAAATAAAATAATAAATTATCATGTGCACAAATCAATCATTTAGGCCTATAATAAATACTGCAATATTCCATGAAAAATTTCATGGTGACTTTAAGTGCTTACCGAGATCAAGTGAGCTGTAAGTTCTGGAGTATAGCTGCACCGGTGCTTTATTGAAGAATAAAGAAAGGCTATGAAACAACATACAAATGTGGGGGAAAAAATCACTTTGTTCCCATAAATCTGTATCTCCGCTCTCTTTTCTATTCAGACCACAGCAGTTTCTCGGCTGACCGAAGCCGGAGAAATGCCAGGGAACAAGAACCCCACAAACAAAGTCTGAAAACAAGCTGGCTTGACTTGATAAGCAAATCTGTCTCGACAGCGTATTTCCTGCTGTTGAATGAAATATTTACCTGCAAATATTTAATCTAAACCATAGAGGGCTAACAAGTTCATAAGTGCTTTACACTTAAATACCAGTGGTGGACAGTAACAAAGTAAATGTAATTCGTTACTGTACTTAAGTAGCTTTTTTGCGTATCTGTACTTTACTGACGTATTTAAATTTGGAGAGACTTAAAAGTGAATGTTTAAAGGCAGCAGTTCTACTTTTACTTGAGTAATATTTTACCTTGAGTATCTTTACTTTAACTCATGTGCATGGTATATGTACTTAATCCACCACTGTTAAATACACACACACACTAATACAATCAACTACACGACATGTGCACTGCACAAAATCCTCTTCTTAAACATTATATTAGTGTTGTTTTTCAGTAAGAAAAAAAACACAAACATAAATATCAACACTTCCAGAAGTTAAGACTTTTTTTTAACCGTTTATGTATCTTGAATATGTAAATCAATAATATGTTTAGATAAAATCTTTTGAGCTTTTATTGCTAAAATGCATTCAATACAATGACAAAACCCTACTATATACTGCGTGTGCTCAAGTTTCACTATGAATACATTCTGCAAATGCTCGATTAAAAAAAAAATCCTCAAACAATCCCAAATGTCTTTCACGAGTTCACACTTACAAATAAGTCAGATAGAATAAATGGTATGCATATTTGGCTTGCTTTCCGAGCAGAGGGCTCCGGGCTCCGTATTTGGCCCAAACCCAGAGTACCCCCCCCCCCCCCCCCCCCCCCCCCCAAGCCAAGAGTAAGGTGTTGGGGTGGTGGAGGGATGCTGAAAACTGTCAAAGAATGTAGGTGAGTTGACTGAGTGTCTATATATACTTCCTCTCATGCTGATGAGATAGTCATGATGATTGTTGATGACAAGTTAATTGGATTGATTATTTGAACGTGCTCCTCCCGAACTTTGTTTAATGAAACATCATTTAATCATTGGTTCAATTACAGGTAAACGCATCACAAATTTAGACCTTGAATGCACAAGTCTGACAAATGAATTATTCTAAAATGAAAAGTGCGAAAACAAGGAAGTAAATAAATTGCTTAAAATAGACTAAATCTCCTAAGACATACTGTACAATTTTACAGCTAATATCCCATTTTTTTCTTGTTCTCAGCCAAATTCACCCGAAAATAAAAATGCCTTATGTTGTTTCAAACCTTGTATTCTGTTTTTTTCCCCTGTTTATAATGTGAAACGTAAAGTGAAATCGTTATGCAGCTTTGATAGTTAAACATCTGTAAAAAGTAAAAACCATAAAAAGGCCATAAACGTATCTTAAAAGTAGTCCATACGATGTGTGTTGTAAGTCTTATCAATTCATACAGTATATTTGTGTGTGTGTGAGGAATAGACCCAAATTTAAGTACGTTTTTATTCACTCATAATCTTCCCAACAAAGCTTTGAAATCTTATTCACATCTGAAATCAGATTCAGAAACTGTGCACAGGTTGGGCGTAACGCAACTGCTTCTTACATGTGTTGATGTGGACATTCAAATATTTAAAAAATAATAATTCAGAAAAATATGAGGAATGAAGACTGAGATTTGATTGTTGTTTTATGAAGGGTGAATAAATTATACCAAAAAGTTTTGAGGGTGAACTATTCCGTTAAGCAAAAACTAAATGGATTAATATGTTCTTTTTTTAATGCTCGTTTTTGGAGTGAACACACACAAACATAGATGAAACAAAGAGATTCAGTCTCACATCAGAGACATACAGTCTGTTGAGTTTCAGGACCACACCTGAAGATCTAATTTTGGATTCTCCATAAAAGCAGCTACATGGCACTAGCAAGCCTGCAGGGAGTTTGAACAGACACAATCTAAATATAGCAGCCCAAATCATCATCATCATCATCATGAGAGAGGCACCAATATGACGCCCATCCTGTACATCGCTAACAAGAGCAAGGGGCACAATTGGTTTGTTTTACTCTGTTTACGATGGTGATGAGACATTTTAAATTCATAATGACACCGCTGTCTTTTCCACGGGGGGGATGCTATTACCATCCCAGTAATGACAGCCGATGAGCACAAAGCACTGATGTCTTTTAAAAGGTCACTCAGAAAATGAGAATGCTTTCTGTACGTATGTGTTGTGGTTTAGTGATTAAAGTCCTAAGACTGGAACCAGTGGGATGGTGACATTTGAACCCTGCAAGAACTCAAGACATTAGAATCATACAATATCACTGCTTTGTGCCACAGCTACAATCTCTGAAATTTAGCAGGGGAAAAAAAATCATTGACTTGTCCCTAAAAGCAAAAATAACACCAAAGAAAGCTATGGCCAAATGGTTAGAGAGTCAGACTTGTAACCCGAAGGTTGCCAATTCGGTTCTCAATTGCTTTTCACGGTATTTGCTTTTCAAAAATTAAAATCATGTTAATTCACTTACACTGTAAAAAGTGATCAGTTGACTTAACTTGAAGAAAGTGAGGAAACCCGTTGCCTCAAAATTATTAAGTAAATAAACTTCATACGTAATTGAAAAAAAAAGTTATGGTGAATTTTTCAAGTTTACATAACTAAATGTTTTCAATTGCATACCAACTTAATTGTATTAACAAAAACTGGACAATTTATGTGTAGGCTATGTTACATAAAGGGGGATGGTAATTGTGTGTGTGTCAAAACATTTTATGAAATAAATTTGATATGTTTTTTAACATATGATATGTTAACTATATATATATATACAGGTCCTTCTCAAAAAATTTGCATGTGATAAAGTTCATTATTTTCCATAATGTAATGATAAAAATTAAACTTTCATATATTTTAGATTCATTGCATACCAGCTGAAATATTTCAGGTCTTTTATTTGTTTTAATACTGATGATTTTGGCATACAGCTCATGAAAACCCAAAATTCCTACCTCAAAAAATTAGCACATCATGAAAAGGTTCTCTAAACGAGCTATTAACCTAATCATCTGAATCAACTAATTAACTCTAAACTCCTGCAAAAGATTCCTGAGGCTTTTATAAACTCCCAGCCTGTTTCATTACTCAAAACCGCAATCATGACACCCTCAAGCAAGAGGGTAAGACACAGAAAGAAATTTCTGAACAAATAGGCTGTTCCCAGAGTGCTGTATCAAGGCACCTCAGTGGGAAGTCTGTGGGAAGGAAAAAGTGTGGCAAAAAACGCTGCACAACGAGAAGAGGTGACCGGACCCTGAGGAAGATTGTGGAGAAGGACCGATTCCAGACCTTGCGGGACCTGCGGAAGCAGTGGACTGAGTCTGGAGTAGAAACATCCAGAGCCACCGTGCACAGGCGTGTGCAGAAAATGGGCTACAGGGGCTGCATTCCCCAGGTCAAGCCACTTTTGAACCAGAAACAGCCGCAGAAGCGCCTGACCTGGGCTACAGAGAAGCAGCACTGGACTGTTGCTCAGTGGTCCAAAGTACTTTTTTCGGATGAAAGCAAATTTTGCATGTCATTCGGAAATCAAGGTGCCAGAGTCTGGAGGAAGACTGGGGAGAAGGAAATGCCAAAATGCCTGAAGTCCAGTGTCAAGTACCCACAGTCAGTGATGGTCTGGGGTGCCATGTCAGCTGCTGGTGTTGGTCCACTGTGTTTTATCAAGGGCAGGGTTAATGCAGCTAGCTATCAGGAGATTTTGGAGCACTTCATGCTTCCACCTCCTGAAAAGCTTTATGGAGATGAAGATTTCATTTTTCAGCACGACCTGGCACCTGCTCACAGTGCCAAAACCACTGGTAAATGGTTTACTGACCATGGTATTACTGTGCTCAATTGGCCTGCCAACTCTTCTGACCTGAACCCCATAGAGAATCTGTGGGATATTGTGAAGAGAAAGTTGAGAGACACAAGACCCAACACTCTGGATGAGCTTAAGGCCGCTATTGAAGCATCCTGGGCCTCCATAACACCTCAGCAGTGCCACAGGCTGATTGCCTCCATGCCACGCCACATTGAAGCAGTCATTTCTGCAAAAGGATTCCCGACCAAGTATTGAGTGCATAACTGAACATAATTATTTGAAGGTTGACTTTTTTTGTATTAAAAACACTTATTTTATTGGTCAGATGAAATATGCTAATTTTTTGAGATTTTGTGTTTTCATGAGCTGTATGCCAAAATCATCAGTATTAAAACAATAAAAGACCTGAAATATTTCAGTTGGTGTGCAATGAATCTAAAATATATGAAAGTTTAATTTTTATCATTACATTATGGAAAATAATGAACTTTATCACAATATGCTAATTTTTTGAGAAGGATCTGTATCTGTATATATACCAAAATTCCTTTCTCAAAAAATTAGCATATTTCATCCGACCAATAAAAGAAGTGTTTTTAATACAAAAAAAATAATTATGTTCAGTTATGCACTCAATACTTGGTCGGGAATCCTTTTGCAGAAATGACTGCTTCAATGTGGCGTGGCATCGAGGCAATCAGCCTGTGGCACTGCTGAGGTTTTATGGAGGCCCAGGATGCTTCGATAGCGGCCTTAAGCTCATCCAGAGTGTTGGGTCTTGCGTCTCTCAACTTTGTCTTCACAATATCCCACAGATTCTCTATGGGGTTCAGGTCAGGAGAGTTGGCAGGCCAATTGAGCACAGTAATACCATGGTCAGTAAACCATTTACCAGTGGTTTTGGCACTGTGAGCAGGCGCCAGGTCGTGCTGAAAAATGAAATCTTCATCTCCATAAAGCTTTCAGCAGATGGAAGCATGAAGTGCTCCAAAATCTCCTGATAGCTAGCTGCATTGACCCTGCCCTTGATAAAACACAGTGGACCAATACCAGCAGCTGACATGGCACCCCAGACCATCACTGACTGTGGGTACTTGACACTGGACTTCAGGCATTTTGGCATTTCCTTCTCCCCAGTCTTCCTCCAGACTCCGGCACCTTGATTTCCGAATGACATGCAACCACTGAGCAACAGTCCAGTGCTGCTTCTCTGTAGCCCAGGTCAGGCGCTTCTGCCGCTGTTTCTGGTTCAAAAGTGGCTTGACCTGGGGAACCCGGCACCTGTAGCCCATTTCCTGCACACGCCTGTGCACGGTAGCTCTGGATGTTTCTACTCAGGGTCCGGTCACCTCTTCTCGTTGTGCAGCGTTTTTTGCCACACCTTTTCCTTCCCACAGACTTCACACTGAGGTGCCTTGATACAGCACTCTGGGAACAGCCTATTTGTTCAGAAATTTCTTTCTTTGTCTTACCCTCTTGCTTGAGGGTGTCAATGATGGCCTTCTGGACAGCAGTCAGGTCAGCAGTCTTACCCATGATTGCGGTTTTGAGTAATGAAACAGGCTGGGAGTTTTTAAAAGCCTCAGGAATCTTTTGCAGGTGTTTAGAGTTAATTAGTTGATTCAGATGATTAGGTTATTAGCTCTTTTAGAGAACCTTTTCTTGATATGCTAATTTTTTGAGACAGGAATTTTGGGTTTTCATGAGCTGCATGCCAAAATCATCAGTACTAAAAGAATAAAACACCTGAAATATTTCAGTTGGTGTGCAATGAATCTAAAACATATGAAAGTTTAATTTTTATCATTACATTATGGAAAATAATGAACTTTATCACAATATGCTAATTTTTTGAGAAGGACCTGTATAAAGTGGGTCACGGCTTGATGCATGGGAAAATGTGAGTCCCATGGCCAAACCAGTTGAGAACCACTGTCCTATATCATACAGCATTTTAGCAGGAAAAAACACAAAGCAACTGCACATAGTTCTAACCTAGCAACCACTCAGGACATCCTATATCATGCAGCATTGTTTTGCACAGGCAAACACAACTCTACATTTTTGGTCTTGTAACTGCAGCGATAAAGTACGATAACTGAATGTTAAATGTTTGTGTGATGCTTTAGGGCATTAGTGTTAATGTACAAGCTGCATCAGGCCTCAAGTGTCGCTCTCTTGGCGCACGTTAAGACCATGATTGGTGTTTAACAATAAAGTGACTCGGCAGGTGGTCAATGAGTCACAAATACTAATTAAATAGGAAGTATTTGAAATGCTTTCTTTAAAATACTTTAAACAGATGAGCAGAAGGCGGTGATGGGTTTGAATCCGTGTCTGTATGACTTGATGCATGACAGGATTAAACAAAACACACAGAAGGAGAAACTGTCGACACAATAGAATCTGGACATGAGACAACTGATTTCAAAGAGACGAGAGAGATGGAAAGAAAGAAACAGAGTAACAATCTGCATGTGTAAATTTGACTAAAAACTCATTAAGTATGTGAACATGCATGATCTTACATACATAATGCTTAACCAGACATTATTTTATGAGTTAAAGATCATAAAATTGTTTCAGCAAAAGGATACACTACTGTTCAAAAGATTGGGGTCTGTAAGATTTGTGTGTTTTTGATATAAATATCTTATGCTCACCAGGTACAATACAGTAAAAACAGAAATATTGTACAATATTAAGAAAATTTGAAAAAACTTTTCTATGTGAATATTTTAAAATGTATTTTATTCCTTTGATGCAAAGCTGAATTTTCAGCATCAGTACTCATGATTACATGATTACACATGATCCTTCAGAAATCATTCTAATATGCTGATATGTGGCTCAATAAACATTTCTTAATATTATCAGTTTTGAAAACAGTTGTGCTGCTTCAAATTTTTGTGAAAATCCTGATACTGTTTTTTTTTCAGCATTCTTTGATGAAAAGAAAGTTAAAAACAGCATTTATTAGAAATGTAAACATTTTGAAACATTACATGTGTCTTTACTGTCACTTTTGATTATTTTAAGCAAAATCTTACTAAACCCCAAACTTTTGGATGGTAGTATAGACTTTTGTTTTGCAGGTATATATTTTATAAGCAGAGAATATCGTTTAGCACGCTTCAAGTTTACACATCTGAAAACATTTGCTAATCAGGTTTTCCTATCATAGTATTAACTTTAATCATTTGATGCTTTTTATTTGCCTAAGAGCAATTTTTTTACTGTGTAACTGTATTCATATGACGTTATACACACATCTCTGCAAAATCACAAGGAAGTGAAAAGCCAGAAATTCTTACTGGAACACAAGCATAATTTTTCACATTGTATAAGAAAATGTGTCTTGTAAAAAAGACATGTTTAGTTACTTGTATGGTACACAGGGGATGCTAGGCTTGAGTTGGAGCAGAAAAGACAGAGTAGGAAAAAGAGGAATCTCATTTTTTGATAAGAAAAGGTAAGAAGAAGAGGAGAAGAGCAGAGGAAGAACTTGCTCAGTAAGCATGTCTGAGGAATATCACAAGGCCGCACATGGTCTGTAGTTCAACCGATCGTTTCTCCAGAGAGAGGGAGTCTCATCCCTGCTGCAAAAATGAGGCTGAATTATAGAGCATAATTGAACAGCACACAATCTGAGAGTGTGTGTGTGTGTAAGAGAGAGAGAGAGAGAGAGGGAGATAACTATAGTATTACCAGACTACACTTACACAAGCTTCTTTCATCTCCCATTCATTCATAACCCATCTCCAGTTTTCCCTCATTTTCAAACTCATCAAAAGTGACAGTAAAAACATTTATAATGTTACAAAAGATTTCCATTTTAAATAAATGGTTCCATTTAACTTTCTATTCATTAAAGAATCCTGTATTTCTTTTTATCATGGTTTCCACAAAAATATGAAGCAGCAAAACTGTTCCCTTTTGAGGGAACTTGCGCTGCGTCGATGACGCTTTGGGAACGCCCCCGCGTGATAGCGTATGAAGCACGTATGTCAACTAGTCCAATGGTGAGAGTGAGCGTCATGGGCGGATGACGTCACGACTAGGAAAGGACAAAAGCACATCCGGTCTGACCAGCATTAGCTTCTGTGCCTCAGCAAGCGCTCTATGTCAAAACGCTCTATTTACTGTTGTCTGTTCACAAGCATTGCCACGTATATTATGGTGAAAGAGATGGTTAAGTTGTGTGCTTCTCCCTGCCCGCGCTATTTAACGGGTGGGGATAACACACGATTTATATGTGTTATGTTTGGGAGCGGAGCATGCTATGTCAGCCTTCGAGGGGGCTGACTGTCAACATTGTGAGATGTCTCGCCTGTCACTTTTTGAGGAAAGTGGCTAGGCTCACGATACTGGATGATATCTTTCGCCGGTGTCGGAAGCCCGCCCAGCGACTTCTTCTGCCCGGCAAGGGAGCCCAATGCTTCAGTGCTCCAGTTCCGAGGAACTAGATGAAGTGAGCATTTGTGATGAACAAGATAAAGAGGAAGAGGATACTTCATAGACTTCGAGCCCAACTCATAGAGAGTGGTCTCTCAACTGAGGTTGTTGAGACCATCCTAAACTCCAGAGCTCCAGCTATGAGGAAATGATATGCACTAAAGTGGAGAGTTTTCACTTCTTGGTGTCACCAGCGTCAGTGGGATCCAGTTAACTGTTCAGTTAGTACAGTACTTGAGTTTCTGCAAGATCGCTTTAAATCAGGTTTATGTCCATCTACCTTAAAGGTTTACGTGATGGCCATTGCGGTTTTCCACGCCCCGGTGGGTAGTACATCATTAGGTTGAGACCCCCTGATCATTCGTTTCCTTCGTAGCACCTTGAGGCTGAGGCCTGCAACTCGCACTAGGGTGCTGGCTTGGGACCTGGCAATAGTTTTGGAAGGCCTGTCAGGGGTTCCATTCGAGCCCTTAGATTCGGTTTCAGAGGAATTTCTGACATTCAAGACTATCTTTCTTCTATCTGTTTCGTCCCTCAAAAGAGTCGTAGACCTTCAGGCCCTTTCAGTTTCTCCCACCTGCCTTGAGTTTGCACCCGGGATGGTCAAGGCATTCTTATACCATAAAAAAGAGGTATACGTCCCTAAGGTGCCGACCAATAATCCGAGGCCTATTGAACTGCAGGCTTTCTGTCCTCCTCCGTCTGCTTCTTCGGACCAGGAAAAACTGAATCTCTTGTGTCCAGTGCGAGGACTGGATACTTATGTCCACAGGGCTTCCCCGTGGAGAAAATCAGATCAGTTGTTTGTCTGCTTTGGATCACCTAAGAAGAGTCTTCCAGCTGATGGACGCCGTGCTGCGTTGTCATAGGAACATCCCAGGTGAAAATAATGAGGAAATTACTGATTTGGCTGAATCCAAAATCACTCCCCTAAACTCTCATTCACTAATCCCTTCGATAGTACACTAATACAGTTCACTTGAAGGAGTGAATGAAAACAAGTGAGTGAATTCGGACAGCCGTACCCTGAACACATTTCAGTTGTAGTCTGTGCTATTTGCAGCGCGTTTCTGTATTTGGTTGTGTTGTGAACTTTTTCAGCACGTTTCTGTATTTGGTTGTGTTGCGAGTATTTGGAGCACAAGTGTGTTGTAAAACTGATGAAGATGTTTTCTTAATTTGCGGTATTTTTTTTCTATTTGCATGTTTTTTTTTAAGTTGCAGCGCGTTGAGCTCTCTTGGCCATCGTAAGCCCTGGTGGGCATGAGTCTTTTTTTCAAAAACGTAAAAATAAATCGTACCGACCCCAAACTTATGAACGGTAGTGTATCCTTTCGCTGAAACTGTTTACTTTAACTTTAAGGTTTACATTTATTTACATGGTGTCTAGTTAGGCATAATTGATGTAAGATCATGCATGGTAACAATTATATTTTAGTCAAATCCACCTGCAGATTGCTACTTTTGCTACTTTTATTATGATGTTTAATTTCCTTCTTTCATTGTTTCTCTCCATCACAGGAATAAATGACGTTTTGAAATCTATTCAAATAAAAAAAAAAAGTTATTTTAAATTGTAACAATATTTCACAATATTACCATTTTACAGTATTTTTTATCAAATAAATGCAGCCTTGGTAAGCAGAAGAGACTTGTTTCAGAAGCATTTACTCAAACAGTAGTGTATATCTCAGCACATATTCAGAATACAAAAACAAAAACATGGCTGCTGTTAAAGCGTGTATCAATTATCCAACACATCAAGCTTTTGTTTTGCAACGCTCTAATGACCTTTGATTGCTTTAAAAAGAGGTCAATAACCATATGAAGAGCACTGGCCATCAGCACAAAAACAGATAAACAAAACAGCATTCTTACCACACAAATACCTCCTCAAAAACCTTTACCAAAAAATACTTTTACATAAGACATACATTCTTTAATTGAATTATCTTAACAGTACTAAATCTTAAACTGCGCCAACATCTCAATATGAACTGATTTCTAATGAAATGGTCTGACTTGCTATCCACATTATTGTTAGCAGCTCTATAAAAAATATGTTCAGACTGCCAGAAAAAAAAAAAAAATCATACACAGATTTGATCCAGATGGGTTTTTGTGGATTCAAAAATATGTGTGGATTCAATGTGGATTCATATGTGGATTCAAACCACATATGGAGGTAGTTTGAAATGCGATTCCAATCATATTTTTTACAGATGTGTCTCTGTCTGAACACTCTGGATGCTCAAATCGGATTTTATATTGTCTTTTGCATCACTCTTAATGCGACACACAACGATAATGTCAAAACCGGTAATGGAAATTCAGAAAGTATTTTTACGGTATTCAAATGGAATGTCCAAATATTTCAGCTGCAGTCTCCTCCATCAATGAGTTTTTCTTGTGCAAAAAAGTTCTGCACCGCACCTCAATAGTGCGGACAGTCTGCCTGAAAATATCTGAACTTAGTCCTATTGACTCGTTTAGGTGTAGTTTTATTTTTCCTAAGGAATCTTCAGAGACATGTTTTGATACTTGACTGACTCATATGTGAAAATGTGTGTAAAGCTCCTGAAATGTGAAAGAGAAACCTCAAAAATATTTTCCTCCAGGTAAACACTTCCCCACTTGAATTTCTAATTCAGTCTCTGTCCCATTACCCATTTCGATGTCTTATTCATGGGAAAATGATACCAACACATTTTCAAGGTGATGAGTTCATCAGCAAACAAGTCTGTTAAACGATGTAGCATCAATATTTAATAAACGTCATTGCCATAAGCACTTTGTTTAATGATCTCAATACAGAGTTATTTGAAAAGATCTAAAACATCTCCTGCACCAGAACGGATTGGTATTTTTTGCTTCTTCGCATTCAGAGCAGGGTTACCCTTACGAATATTAAGTATACTTCAATTTCATTTTATGAAGTATACTTAAGTAATTTTCAAGTATATTTTTAAGTATACATTATGTACTAATGTCAATATGTACCAGTAGTAAACTTGTAAGTGTACTATTTTAATACCGCTAGGGACTAAATTGGCCCACTTTTAGTATATAAAAGTATGTTTAAGTGTACTATAAAGGCCCGTTCACACCAAGCACGATAACGATAAAGATAACTATATATGCGTCCACACCAACGACCGTTAACGGTCTTTTTATTCTAAGCACGCGCGCGCCCGTGCTGCGGTTTCAAAGTAGAACATGGATGACCTGCTGCTGCTTTACGTTACAAAACAATATCAAAAGAAAAACAGGCGCTTTTGGGTACACGATATCCTTAAAAGACGAGAGGAGTTGGGAGAATCCGTCACTCTGAGAGTTGTCGTCTTTTGAAGAAAATTTTTATTTCATATTTTCGAATGAATCAACAAGAGTTTCAAGACATCCTGGACATCGTGAAAGAGGACAATGCCTAGTCAACACCTTATGTATACAACGCCTTTTTCACTGCAACTTCAGCAATGTTGTCAAAACTAGCGCTGGATAGCCTACCTGAGGTAATTTTGTTACACTACTGTATGCTAAACTGCATAATATCTCATCGTTAATACTTCTCACCATTTATTCCCAGGATACGACCGATTGCTTTCCATATATCCATCTTTTTTTAACGTATCCTTGAAAAGGGGGGTGGACTTGTCAAACAGTGGAGGATTTTTTTGTAGCCTACCTCGATGATTAACTTCTCTGCAATGTCATCTGCCATTTTAAATGCGCGACACCTTTAAATTAGAATGGATTCTGATTGGCTGTCAGTGTTTTATCGTTCGACAGCTGGAAAAAAAATCGTTCTGAAAGTGATTTTTAGAATTATATCTTTATGTTATCTTTTATCGTGCTTGGTGTGAACGGGCCTTAAGTGTAACAGCAGTAAACTTTAAGTGCACAACTAGTTCATAATTATTCTCATTTGTACTGCAAGTGAACTTATGGGTATTCTAGCAGTTTACTATTTTAATACTTGTAGAACATTTTTAGTTTATGAAAGTACACTTTGAAGTATACTCTCAGTAAACTACTATTTATAGTTTTATACTACAAGTTTTTTTTAAGTGAACTTAACATTATACTTATAGTTTACTATTTATATATTATATTTGCACTTGCAGTAGGCCTATACAGGCTATTTTCAAATGTTATTTTTTATACTTGAAAAAAAAACCTTTAACTGTACTTTAATTTAAAAAAACATTTTATTAGCTTCATGTATCCTTTTTTGAGTGTTGGTAAGTTTCACAAAGAAAGGCAACATTTTAAACAAAAAAATTGAGAAAATCTAATTTATATCTACAAGACTACACCTTGATCAGATTCAGAATGATGATCAAAACACAGATGGAGTAGATCGAGTCCATCTCCGCCAAAGCTTCACAGTCGTTTTCTCTTCATGGGTTACGCTTCATTTCATTTGGAAACATTAAGCAGTTTTGATTTACAAACTGTTTAATGTTTGATGAACACATTATTTTACATTTGTGTGAGCAATCTTCTTTCACTTGTTTCAGCATCTTCTTCTCCTGTGTTTTGATCCGATGTCCAGAAGATGTCATAGCGCCCCCTATCGTATAACAGTGAAAACATGGATGGCTGGAAAATTCAGTCAATGGTGGGGAAAGAGTAAAGTAGAATTAAAGTAAATTCCTATACACTACCAGTGGACACACAATGCAAGCCTACACACAAATTCAGATACGCAAAATTAGAAACATATCTGTTTTATATCAATATTTTAATCAATATTTTTAAGTTTTATTTTATTAAGTTTCATAAGACTGTATATGAAAAACTATGTAAAAAAGGTATATTTAATTGGCTACTCAATAAAAAGAGTTAACACAAATACAAGCCAAGTATACTTTGAATACTTAATTATACTTTTAATTATATCTCGATACAAAACATTGAGTACAAGTACAGGCCAAATATACTTGGACTTTTCTCTCAGTATAAGTCAAATACACTTAAAGGGATAGTTCACCCAAAAATGAAAATTCTGTCAGTAATTATTCACCCCCGTAAGACTTTCGTTCATCTTCGGAACACAAATTAAGATATTTTTGATGAAATCATAATCATTTTGATTGAACATAAAATTAAAAGTAATTCAAAATATTAATACAAATTATAATAGTAAATTAACAATGATTCCAAGAGGTAGATTTTATTGTTCAGAATGAAGATGCTCGACCACAGCTCAGGAGACTTCAATGTCAACATAATCTAAAACGTTTCCATAATACATTAGGGGGGGAGGGGGGGAGCGAGTACATAACCAGCCAGTGTTCAAAACTATCTGCTTGCCTTAGCTCTTTTCAAAACGGTAAGCTTGTAATAATGTTTTTAATTCCAGTGGTACTGGTGGATTTCCATGGGAAATTTGAGCATGTCTTTGCGTCATTACGTCACATCTGTACCAAGCGGCAACCTGCCTGTCTCTCTCTTGAAACCAACACATAAGAGAATTAAACTGCAATTCATCAAGTGGCCGCTTGAGGCTAGCTGCAAAAGTGAGTCCAATCTCCCCCATATTGAAATGTCCAACTTTACAGCCTAAAAAAACATGTTTGCAGCCTGGAGCAAAAAGTGGCTTTGGTATGTACAGCTAATTTTGCCCTTCATACACACTGTTTTTGTATAACTCATCCGTTTAAATGATATTAAGCCTTTAAATGATGCATAATCAAGGGCGTGGCCACTTTAGTGACAGGTGGTTTGCCGCTGGCCCGCTGCTGTCGCTAGCCGTTTTCTGCTCTGTTCCATCACGTCTAGGGTGACCATCATCAAACAACCCAAATGTGGGACGATTATAAGTTTGTGTGGGACAATGTGGGACATGTTACCAACATTAAAACATAACCTGAAATATAAATGTCTATCTTACTTAATACAAACATTTGTATTCTGCCTTTCAGCAGATAAACAAATTCTTTGTTCTTTAGTCCCTTCTAGAAAACACCATTACATCACAATGTAACATAACCAGTGGCGGCCTTAAGCATCTGGGGGCCCGTTTCAATAACTAATATGGGGCCCTACCCAGATATAACATAAACATAGAGCAGAAAAGTCCAGGATTCCTGTTGGTTTGCATCAATTGTATATTATTTTATTACGTGCACTTTCAGCTTAATGAACAGGCAGCTCAACATATAAATAATCCAACCTTATTTGATTAAAACTATATACAATTATACAGCGTTTTACGTTGGAATAAGCCTCGTCCTTAAATTACTATTATTTGAAGTTAACATTATACAATACGTAGACCTACACCACAAAACTAGCAGGTATTAAACAGATAACTATTTTTTTAAAACAGTTAAGTCCAACTAAAATCCAACTAAATAAATAATGAACAAATAAAATATAAAACAACATGAAATTAGTTCATTGACAGTCTTATATGTTAAGAATATATTAAACCAAAAACGTTCATATTTTTAGAAAGGATGTGAATTAATACAACCCCAGCCAGCAACAATTTTAATTTACCTTAATTTACATTTGTTTTCTGACAAGGAACACATGGAACGAATCACCGCTCCACATTTTGATTGACAGACGACACAACCTACCAGTGACCGTGTTTACTCCTTTCCTTACTACCATTGGATAGGATTTCAAAAACCGCTGACGCATTTGTACTTCTGACGACACGTTGTAAGTGAAAACTATGCGCAAAAAGAGTAAATAAAATGCTTTCTTAAAAAGGCAAAAGAACGAACGCATGTTTTCTTAATATGATATTTAAAAACCAACAGACTGATGACAATGCACCATGCGGGACATTTTCTCAATATGCGACTTGCGGGACAAGGGGTGAAAATGCTGTGCGGTAAAACGCAAAGCTGAGCTTGCCATCTCTACAGGTGTTTTTACTTTTTTCGGGATTATTTCGTACAATTTAATACAGGCCTTATACCTTCACCCACGCCGTTGTCATCGAGTATCAACCAGCGCTGTTTTTCAGTTGTTTTCCTCTGTGAACATGCACTAATGGATGTATGACAATTTTGTTGCTTTTTGGAGATCAGATTTAAAAACGTCTAAGATATAGAGGCTACACTCGTTCTGCGGTACTATTGCTCTTACGGAACAGATAGGCTATAATATGCTATTTAACTTTTTAGTGTTAAATAAAAAGTACCGTCAGATTAAATCCTGCAGGTGTCAGTGCTTTCTCTCCGTCCCTTAAATGACCGTGGATTTCTAGTGCATTACTTGAACTTCTTAGGTAATATGTATAAGAATTTTAAATGGACTGAATAAAGCTCTCTACGAACTTGACGTGCGATCCCGCACTGACTGACATGTATCCGCATGAATCACAGTCACACACACGCTGTGAAGAAAATATTGTAAATTACTGCATGATAATAAATGTTGAATTAGCAGAATAATAATGCATTATAATACACATAGTCTCACGTTTAATTTTGTCTTTTAATTATTAAAGTATTTCGAAGGGCAAAAACATGAACTTTAACCATTGGCTTTTAGGCCTACTTCAAGTCAGCTGTCACTTTAGCGCAAGGCTAGTAGCATATTTCATTAGCTCCTTAGACTGAGCAAACTCGATCAATTAGTTTCAGCATCCAGGCACCTCAACTCCACACAAAACCCGACTTTTTGCCCATTTTCATTTATCCAGTAGTGACCATGGGAGTGGCGCGCAGTGACGCTCTGCCAAGATGGCGACGACTGACTCCGCCCACTTTAGGCTTCAAAAACGCTCTTCAAAAACCAATGGGTGACGTCATGGACACTACGTCCATATTTTTTACAGTCTATGATGTGTACACATAAACAACGTGTCTCGGCTAGGCTATATTGCGTGTGAGGATGTTGGAGGTGGAGATTTATAGCCTTTTCTCACAGCACTTGATATAATTAAACTTACCTGCAACCGGGCCCATGCGAAAACAAGGAGAATATCGGAAGGGCATTAAATGTAGTCACGCAATGCTGATGTTGTTAACATTAACAATTTGAGAACAAAGTATATTTTGCACGGTTTGCATGATTTGTTGGGAATTGCGCTCTCACTCTAATTTGCCTTGTTTAGTAAAACCCTAGCCCTAAAGCTATAAAAATTATTGTGGAGCATATTTTGATACACCTGATTATAAGTTACACCGGATCAAAATTGCATTGTTAAGAGAAAAAAATTATAAATAACTTGCCTCATTGTGTCACAGAGTTCAGTCTCCATTCATCATTGTCAGGGGCCATTACCCACAATCCATCAGCTGTAGATCTAGAAGCACACACAAACACAGTGCAGTTTAACCAAAGAATAACCATCATCACTAACAAAATGTTTGTCAGTCACACATCTTCATGATTGAGAGAAAGAGAGAATAGAGAGAAGTATATGACAAAAGAGGCAAGGTCATCTTTTTTTAGATATGACCTGACTGAATGTGTTAGCGTGTAATATATAAGAAATAACAACAAAATAGTCCATAAAAATAAAAACTGTTATCAGGGTCTTGTATCCTTATTATTTTGTGATACTTACCATTATTGCACTTCACATATGGCTCCTTGCCAAATAAATAAACACATGGACATAAAACACTGTTTTTAATTTTCTGCTAAGAAAAACAGTAAAAAAACAACAACAAGACAAACAGTAAAAATATACCCAAATATTTTTAGGTATTATTTGCAATCCAAGTTACTTTTTCTATGAACTAGTTGCATGTTTCTATATGTTTTATGTTCTCTCTTTTCGTTAAAAGTAGGCTTGGCATTTTTTTATTGAAACTCTTTTCACATCCTTATAGCAATGAATAATAAGAGGTCTAAATATTAAAACATGTAGGCCTATATATCTTCGGTCCGAATGCAAAGATAAAATGTCTTATTACCTTATCTCTTGCCTGTCAATATATGCATTTCCATACCTCCGTGCACCCTGTTCGCGCAGACATCACACGTAATCAGCGCATTCCGTAAGGCTACGGAGAGTTGTAGGGTGCGTCTCAATACTCAAATTGACGTTTCCTTGTTTCTTCGCTTCTCCGCCCTCCAGCCTGTAACCCGGAAACTGATCGAATTCAGACATCTTGAAGGACATCTACATTTTTTAATCGCATTGCAAGGAGGAAAAGAACGAGGAGTGAAGAAGCTTCTTCCCTAGCATTGTAAGGGGGTGGAGCTAAGACGTGAGGAAAGGAAGCAAGGAATGGAAACGAGGATGTCTAAATAAGAATTGAGAAGCACCCGTAGACACCGGGTGCCGTAAACAAACAGCAGCCACCTTTTACAGTTCCTCCTAAACCAAAACGAACTTATGCTGCGTTCACACCATGTTGTAACCTTAATTACTAGATGGCAACCTGTGACATTGGCCCTGTCCTAAATGGCACACTCCATATGTACTTGTGTGCACGTGTTGTGGATTTACAATGGTTGCTGCATGTGCGTGTCCATTACGTCCACAAAACCGTAGGGTGTCCCAATTGTCATTTTAGGTTTCAGAAGGGTGCTCGCAAGCACCCCCTATGTGGTCGATATGCGCCCTCAATGCATACTTTTGCCGAGCGAGCACCGCAGCAGAGTTCTTCCCGACAGACAAAGCAGCATTACGTCACGAAAGTGTGGACTGGTAGGAAGACTGCAAGTGTTTAGGGTTACATTTTAGGACAGGGCCATTCTACCTGGAGCTGTCCACATCCTCAGACTAGTGTTACCATCTGAAGGGGGCAGGTCGGTGATGAAGTCCACTCCTAAGTGTGACCATGGATGAATGGGAACGGCAGGGCTTGCCAGTGGGTAAATGGTGCTGGCTCTTTGAGATGGCTCAATCAGCGCAGACTTGGAGGAACCTTCTCACCAGATGTGATGCGGTGGCCAGTGCCCAGAGATGTGTGCACGGAGTGGAAGATTGGAGTGCGTTGATTTATGGCTCAGGTGGGCACCCCAGCGAAGTGGCTTCGGAGGCATTGGAGGAGGTTGACTGATGTCAGGACCATTGGATGGGACTCGCTACCAGACTTGTGGGAAGGATGGATTCCAGGACAGACACTTGGGTTTACCTTTCAACAGCTGTATTTTTTTATGAATCGTCTGTAGAAGTTTGCAAAGCCAAGAAAGCGCTGGAGTCTTTTGACGGTGGTGGGTGTGGGCCAGTTCCGGACGGCTGCCACCTTCCCCTCGTCCATCAGGATACCCTGCTTGCTGATGTGATAACCAAGGAACTGTACTGAGGACTGATGGAAAGAATATTTATCTGCTTTCAGGAAGAGTTCGAACTCTCTCAGGCATTTCAGGACCTCCGCAACATGGTGGCAGTGTCTGGCCAGGCTCCGGGAATAAATGAGGATGTCATCTACGTAGATGAGCACAAAATGATGAAGAAACTCCCAGAGCTCCTCATGCATGAGGTCCTGGAATATGGAGGGGAGGTGACCAGGCTGTGCGGCATGATGAGGTACTCATAGTGGCCAGTAGGGGTCACAAACACTGTTTTCCATTCGCCCCCCTCACATATCCAGATGAGGTTATACGCGTTGCAGAGGTCCAACATGGTGAAGACAGAGGCACTGCGGAGATAATCTAAGGCCGCTGGGACAAGGGGAAGTGGATAGCAAAACTTTACTGTAGACTTGTTAAGCCTAACCTCGCTGATTGGTGAGTATGGAGAACACACACCCGAAGGACAGGGATATACAATAGGGAACAGACGCTGGAGAATGACACTGGAGATATATGCTGGAGAATAACGCTGGAGATAGACGTGTGAGTAGATTGCTGGAGACAGGTAAGTACTCATCAATGTCTTAACGAGACCGGACCCCGAACGGATGTGAGGTGTGTGCTTTAGTGGCAGTCCTGGTGATGTGGGAGATGGTGTGCAGGTGTGTGTGATCAGTTTTTTTGGCGAGAGTGTGCGCTGTGATTAGCTGGGTGGAGAGCCTGGCAGGTTTGTGACAAACCTGACCTTTTGAGCTAATTTGCTAAACTTGACGCTATTGCTAGCCTGTTCGAAATTGCCTTCCCTACCTTTAAGACCATAAACTAACAACTAACATGAATTAAAAATTTAAAAAATGTATTCTTACAGAAAATTTTAAACGTTGTTGATATTACAATAGTTAATTAAGATGTTAACAGATGCAACTTTTGTTAGTTCATGTTAACTAATGTCAAGAAATGAAACCTTACTGTAAAATGTTACCATTATAACTATAGTTAGTAGTTGCAGTATTTCATGATTTATTTTTATTTATTTTATTTTATATTTTCCACATTTTAAAATAAGTAGGTGTATCCAAAAATGTACAGCTTGAATGCAATATAGGTCTATTTGCATAAAAGCATCTGCCAAATGCATAAATGTAAATGAATAATGCCCATGATGCCATCATCCTTGATTAGAAATGTTTGTTTTACAGGAATGCTCTGACAACCCAGAATGTTGACCAACTTTGCAGTGCTTTGGCTCTATGGTTTCCCAACAGTCATTCTGATAATGAAGGTGAAGTGAAATGAGAGCCAGGGAGACACACAATGTTCTGACATAGTAACTTATTAGGGAAGCAACTATCAGAGCACACTGTGCTAGCTTGCAGGGAGATGGTCATAATATTGTGACTCGCAGAGAGGTAATGTATGCCTCTGTGGGAACCTGCCAAATAATGCTTTTCTAGTGTACTATGCCGCAGTGTGACAAAATTCACATACACCACAAACATAAAGCCAGTCTCTTTAACCTTGGGACTAGTAAAAGAGTTGAGGCCAGCTGCACCAGTTTGCTCTTTCCCTGACATCAGTTTGGTTAGCTACCCTTAGCAAGGCTGCATGGTCGCGGCTCCATTTCCACCCAATTTTATGGGCGAGGGTTTGGGGCTTTCCAGGAAAAGGAGGTTGTAGCCTGTAATGCTGGTTCCGAAATTTTGCACGCTCCCTTTTATATCTGCTCTAATAACCAGACTGGAATATAGTATCCTTCCTTACTTCTTCTTCACTTTCTCTCTAAGGAGAGATGTTGCTCTACTATGGAAACTCTAAGGCACTTCTGTGGCACATTCAGGGGTAACCCTCAGAGGCATATGGTGATGTTAGCTTGGGCACACTTCATTTCCCTTTTATGGTCATTGTAGCAAATGGGCCTCCTTTTAGAGGAAGAGCAAGATGAATGGGACTAAGGCACACTAATACTTCCTTAATCTCGTTTATCAATAATCACTAGAACAATGTTATTTATTTTGTTGACTTGTGTTCTTACATTATCCCAAATGTTTCCAACAGTGATTAAATTCAGTGAAATCAGCTATTTTAACCAGGACACAGACCGTTTCTGTGTGATGCTTGACAATGACGTCATATCCGCGTTTGCCTCGCAGTTTTACTTTTGTAGAAACAATTGAATCACCTAAGACACTTAAATATATTATATTTTATTAGAAAGGTGATCAACTGTTTGGATACAGATAACTAATTATTGTTATACAGCTCAACAAGGTTAGTCTTGTTTCCTTGATTTACCACGAGTACCATGTTTTTACCATGCCTCAGAGATAATTTGGTCAAGTGCCTAACATAGCATAATCAGAGAGAGATTTCTCCATCATACAATATATTTTAAAATGAATTAAATGTCATTTAGCAACACAAGTCATCCAGTTTTTATTAATAGGGTATTCTAATATCGATTTAGATTTCAAAGTGCAACAAGTCTCTCATACCAGCCACAGAGTGAAAGTAGAGTAACGTTCAATAACTTTCAACAAATATATTTATGATTATTTTTATTTTAACCATGTAAAACAGGATTGTGTTACTACCCCATATACATAACGAAAAGAGCGGAAGCTGAAGACTGCAGTGCATAATAAAAGCTACGCTAGCCTCGAAACCGGTGTGTATCGCAGGAGTCTCTCATTAGCATTTTCTCCAATGGCCTTGTTCAAATTTAAAACATTAGCTCATCCATGAACATGATTTCTGCCCGAGTCCATTGGATTCCTGTCCATTGGCTGTGGAGATGAAAACGACAACTCCCATGAATCCACCTTTGTTTTGAATAAGCAATCTCTAGCTGTGAAAATCACATATTGTGTCTTTAAACATTCTATCATCATTTGCTCCCCCTCATTTCAATGTCATTTTGAATCTGCATTCATTTTTTTCTTCTTCTGTGAAACACATAAGAAAATATTTTGAAAAAAAAAATCTGTGATTATTTATTTGTTTATTTCCCTACAATGTAAATAAAACCGGTTCCACAATAGTTTTGTCTTCTTTTGTGTCTTGCCTTAAGAACAAATGGTCCTAACAAGTTAAGTACTGGCCTGTCTAGCCCCTTGAATACATATTGTTATTGTTATTATACGTAGTTTACTACAATGTCCTTGTGTTTGCACAACTGCTCTGCCGAGTGGGAGAGGATGAGCAAGTCGTCAAGGTAGTTGAGAATGCGAACGCCGTGCTCCCTCAGAGGGACAAGGGTCAGCTCCACGACTTTCGTGAAGACACGAGGTGACAGGGACAGCCTGAAGTCTGTGTCGAGGGAGAATCGAGAGCGAAAGGATGCATCAATCGCTGCAAACCAATCTCGGGGACGGATGCAAACGAAAATGCATTTCTGCGTTATTTCCCGATTAAAAACACATATACAAGATTGGTCGTAACCCACCACCTTTCTCAGGTACAATGAATAAGGAGCTGTAGAACCGGCTCTAGTGCGTCCTTCGCCAGTAGGACTGCGACTTCTGCCTGCAGGACAGAAGCATCCTTGTCCAGCATGGAGATAAACTGAATGTCCCTGAACTTGGGAGGGCACAGGGACCCGACCTGGAAGGCATAGCATCCCAGATTGGTGTCTGAGTGTGCGGTGCAACACTCACCTGGCTCCACGTTTGGCAGGGGGTGCGTGAGAAGGTATTGTGTCCTCGAACCGCACCAAACTGCCGGCTGGTGATAAAAGAGGGGGATGATAGAGGCAAGGCATAGTGTCACACTCTGCCATCCTCACCCTCTTGGGACCCAGAGATAGAGGAAACTGCTATTTTTTTGAGAATTTGGGAACAGAAATAAAACACAAAAGATTCTCCACCCGGCCCTCCTCCGAGGGAGGGAGTTGTGTGATCACCATATCCCGAAAATCGATTCCCTCCATCTCTGGATCGGTTGTCTCAGGTATGCCGCTTGCCCTGATGCTTGGAGGGGCTGGCAGGGGCTGAGACGGACATGCCGTTTTCCTGTGGCTGGCACCGCACTGCAGCCTAGGTGGAGGCTCCTGTTGATGCCATGCAGGAGTGGAGGAGGATGCCGCAGTGGTGCACGCTCATCTAGGAGCTGGTGGGCGGGCTGCAGCTGGCGAAGGGGTAGATCCAGCAGCAGCTGAGAACTTTTGGGCAAGGTTCTCGACCGCGTTGCCGAAGAGGCCAGCTTGGGAGATCGGGGAGTAAAGAAAATTATATTTGTCTGTCTCCACCAAGGTGGATATCATCTGTCCTAGGGAACTTGCAGTGACTTTGGTCGCTGTATGCAGCCTGGCCTTCGTCTCTGCTTCAGCTGCTTCATAACAGAAGAACTCACCAACACTGAATCCAGCAGCATGTTCGCCAGTGTCTCTTCTCCAGCCACCAAGCGGAGGAGACGCCACTCTTTTGTGGGGACCCGGTTGGTCAAGTTTCGTGGGACACGTGGAGGCCTCAGTAGAGGAGGTGGTCGAGAGGAGCCCCGACACCACTCTCCACGCTGGCCATTCTTCGACCCTGGGTTGGTGATGTCCAGCCCAGGGCACCATTCGCCGCTGGTCCCGTCCAGCCTAGAGCTTCACGTCAGCCACGTCCAGCCAGAGCTTCACGTCAGCCACGTCCAGCCAGAGCTTCACCTCAGCCACGTCCAGCCAGAGATTCACGTCAGCCACGTCCAGCCAGAGCTTCACGTCAGCCACGTCCAGCCAGAGCTTCACGTCGCACCTGCCGAGCCAGAGCTGGAGCCCTCTTCCCCGTTGGTTCCGTCCAGCCCAGTGCTCCCTTCGCCGCTGGTCCCGTCCAGCCCAGAGTTTCCTTTGCCGCTGTTCCCGTCCAGTCCAGCACCCTCTCGGAGACGGAGGAGGAGGAAGAGGACTTCCCGCGTCCCGCAATACCTGGAAGTCCTCCCTGTACTTCCTGTCAGCCCAGAGTCCTCGCCGCTGGTCCCGGCCGATCCTCACGGATGCTCACGTCACGTCTGCCGAGCCAGAGACTGCTCACGTCACGTATGCCGAGCCAGAGACTGCTCACGTCACGTCTGCCGAGCCAGAGACTGCTCACGTCACGTCTGCCGAGCCAGAGACTGCTCACGTCACGTCTGCCGAGCCAGAGACTGCTCACGTCACGTCTGCCGAGCCAGAGACTGCTCACGTCACGTCTGCCGAGCCAGAGACTGCTCACGTCACGTCTGCCGAGCCAGAGACTGCTCACGTCACGTCTGCCGAGCCAGAGACTGCTCACGTCACGTCTGCCGAGCCAGAGACTGCTCACGTCAGGTCTGCCGAGCCAGAGACTGCTCTCGAGGGCTGTTCCCGAGCCGGTGTCTGCTGTTCCCGAGCCGGTGTCTGCTGTTCCCGAGCCGGTGTCTGCTGTTCCCGAGCCGGTGTCTGCTGTTCCCGAGCCGGTGTCTGCTGTTCCCGAGCCGGTGTCTGCTGTTCCCGAGCCGGTGTCTGCTGTTCCGGAGCCGGTGTTTGCTGTTCCCGAGCCGGTGTCTGCTGTTCCCGAGCCGGTGTCTGCTGTTCCCGAGCCGGTGTCTGCTGTTCCCGAGCCGGTGTCTGCTGTTCCCGAGCCGGTGTCTGCTGTTCCCGAGCTGGTGTCGTCACCGCCCTGGCCGCCCGAGGGGTCGTCACCGCCCTGGCCGCCCGAGGGGTCTTCTCCGCCCTGGCCGCCCGAGGGGTGTTCACCGCCCTGGCCGCCCGAGGGGTCTTCTCCGCCCTGGCCGCCCGAGGGGTCTTCTCCGGCCTGGCCGCCCGAGGGGTCTTCTCCGGCCTGGCCGCCCGAGGGGTCTTCTCCGGCCTGGCCGCCCGAGGGGTCTTCTCCGCCCTGGCCGCCCGAGAGGTCTTCTCCGGCCTGGCCGCCCGAGGGGTCTTCTCCGCCCTGGCCGCCCGAGGGGCCGCCTGCGCATCCTGCTCCGCCCTGGCCTCCGCCTGGTCCTGCTCCGCCCTGGCCTTCCGCCTGGTCCTGCTCCGCCCTGGCCTCCGCCTGGTCCTGCTCCGCCCTGGCCACCTGTTCAGTCAGGCCCGCCTACGCTCCACGGCCCAGGCCCGCCTTGCCTATTTCCAGGTTCTGTTCCCCTGCATGGGCCTGGCCCTCCATCCCTCCCCCAGGACCGCCTCCACTTCACCACCCTCCTGAACTTTAGTGTTTTGTTTTGAGGGGCGTCGGGAGCCGCCCCTAGGGGGGGGGCTATGTCACGGTGTGGGTTTGTCTTGTCATGTTTAGTGGTTCCCTGTCTGTCTATTAGTCTTCCCAGGTGTTTCCCATTAACCACGCCCCCTTGTTATCCTGTTTAGATCGTTTGCCCCAGTATTTAAGCCCTGTGTCTCAGTCCAGTCTTTGTGAGTTCTTGTATTGTTGTTTTGCTGTATGCACGCTACCTTGTTCCTGTATCTTTTTTACCTTGTCTGTATTAAAACATTGCTGCACGTGGATCTGACCTTCGTCTCTGCTTCAGCTGCTTCATAACAATACCAAGTATAGTATTATAATACCAAGCTAGCTGTCATTCAAGTAATACAAATTAAAAATAAAGGAAGACCCAACGCCTAAGCTGTACATCAAAGACTACTTTAATAATCTCAACTAAATGGCTGAATTTGCTCTTTTAATGCGGACATTCAAATAGACAGCAAGTTGGGTTTTTTTCATGATAGGGGAAAAGGTGAGTGCAATTATATTTAAATCATCTTTCTATAGGTGTAATATATACATTTGAAAAAGAAATCTGTAAAAGTGACAAATGTTTTTTTTTTTTTTTAAAGCTGTTAAGCAAAAACAAACAATCAAAACCTTTGGGAGAGGATACCCAGAGCTCCTCAGTTTAGTGTGCCTCAACTATCTTAAAACCCACCTGCCACCATACAGATTATTAGAAAGAGTACAAACACAAGAGAGACACAATCAATGAATACAGTGAACTTTAGAGTCCCATTATTACCAATAAAGACTGTAGCGTATCAGCTCAAATGAGGGGAATGTATAATTAATAATTACCAATTAATAATTAATCATTGGTTATGAGCTATTATTACCTACCATTTTAAATCACCCAAAAAGGAATATATAGTCCATGTATCTGTATCTATATAGACAATTAACCACAACGAATTGTAATCATGTAATTATGAATACATATAATATACAGATAGGCTATATCAATTTTCAGAATAACCTTTAACAGAATTAATTGCACCTCAAATAATCTGTTCGTCCACCGAACAGACCGTACGATCCTCTGATCAACTGTCAAGAAGGATTATTCTTCTTATCACTCTAAAGAAAGGCTATTTTTGTTAAGAATAACTTTCTGTTCTATACGATTACTAACTAAAGTACTTAGAAATATCAGCTTGTAGCTTAAAATCGCACATTTAAGAGGCTTTGTTCGATGAGCAGCAGACAGAGACAATCAAGCATATAATGGGGTTTTAATAAATGAAACTATAACATACAACTCCAAACAGTTTGGAAAAACAAATCTTTTTGCATTTTGAATGTGTCTAGTCACAATGGTATAATTATTTATTGTGTGGTGAGACATTGTGAACAAATGGACATATTAGTATATAATTTAAAATAAAATGAAAAAAAAATACTTCATTCCTTCCCATACCCACTAACATTTCCCTTCAGATAACGGAAGGTAGCCAAACTGAGCCAAAGCTTCTGGACTGGTTGCAAAGTAGTTGTCGAGTTTTTGACGGCATCAATAATAATGTATACGATGGGCTGTATATTAAATGTTCTTGCCTAAAAATGTTAGACGAGCTTTCTTCCAACTTACCTTCTCCATCACGACGTGTGTTCGCGCGATGTTGTTGTTGTTACCTAGTAACGAACGTACGGTGGCCGAGAATGTTTCGTAAACTTCTGTGTGTTCGCGCATCTATGTTGCCTATTAACGAACGCAATCTGGCCGAGATACGTGCTGGCAGCAGGAAACTTCACTTTGTGTGCCTGCGCCTCGCATACAGCGTTATACTGGTATATAAAGCTTGCAGGACAACTTGGTTGGCATTGCCTTTTCAGCGTGAGAAATACATGTGCTGTGTGAGCGTGTGAACTGGTTGAATTGCGTGTGTCTCACGGCCAATGCGTGAGACTTGAGAACCCTGTATATTCTTAGACTCGGATATAAGTACTTAGAGTTTAACTAACACAACTAGACAGCCATAACTAGGCTAATATAAGGGTGGAAACATACAGGCATACAGGAATATATCATATACATTGCAGAATTACTCATATTCTGGTTTAGATGCAAATAATGTTTGTGTGTGTGTATTGAGGCGTCTCAGAGAGGGCTTCTCGGGACACCTGGACTTGCTTGATTAATATCTTTTTGAGGCTCACGAGTTTGAGCTGGGAGTGTGGGGGTGTTTCTGCTTACACTCTCACATGTCCGGAAAACGTGTGCATGCTAGAAATGTATGGCGTTATTTTTTAGTCAAAAGTAATGAGCGTGTAAGACATGCTCACGAGCACATTATGTTATTTCACACGCGCAAAAATGAACCTTCAGCTGGCATGATAAAAGTACTCGCGCACAAATTCAACAACCGAGAGGTGTACAGGTAGCTGCGAGCGAGCGCCTGGCATACTCATAGGTTAACTCTGCTTGTACAGTAGAATCCTGCTTGTGCAGTGGAATCCTGCTCGCGCGCAGTGGGCTTCTGCTCCGCGTAGTGGGCTTCTGCTCGCGGAGTGCTGTTTTGCTCGCGCAGTGCTGTTTTGCTCGCGCAGTGGATTTCTGCTCGCTCAGCTGATTTCTGCTCCCTCGAGTCTACATGACTTTTGACAATTTGGAGGCGGAAACCAAGGAGGGCACTGACCCTCTTATGATTGGTCACTTTCATCGTAATCACAACCACAGGGACATCCTTGTACCTTGATTGACAGCTCTCATTACAGGAAGCACGGAGTTGGGTTAAGTTACCACTGAAGAAGAGTGGTAAGTGAATGAATTAGAATGAGTTTTCTAATATACATGTTGAAACAGCTGAGATGCATCCCTGAATATGTGGCTAAGTTACCCAACATTAAAAACAGTATTTTACTGCATTGGATGTTAGCCTGCAAAATCAAATGCATTAAATCAGCGTCAATAAGAATAGCACTTTTACATGTGAAAACAATTATGTTATGATTCAGTTAGCCTAACGTTAGTTGTCCAAGATGCAGTTTTTAAAGATTAAAAGTTTTAAAATGTGTGTCGGTCGATCAGCATCACAAGTGTTGGCTGAGGCGTTAGCTACAGAACGAATAGGCTAGCTAGTTAGGTTACTTGTTGCTCAAAAATATGTAAGGTTAATGTTAACTTACTTAACAAAACGTAGGCTTCATCGTTCGCAAATATATACATCGATGGTAATTGATTTAACTATGATCTGCGCAGCATTTTATACGTGCAGAGACATTTTATGTATTAGAAAACTCCTCTCTGAGGAGGGTCGCAGCGCTGCCAGTTCAGTTGTTTTCCTGCTGGTGGCCACGGAGTGATATATATATATATATATATATATATATATATATATATATATATATATATATATATATGTTTATGTGCTATAAAAATAAAGAAAAATAAAGATACAAATATGTCTGTTCTTCTGGACCCTCCGCTTTAAATAAACTATTCAGCGGCGTTCCAGAGGTTTCTTCCTCACCGATCTAATGTTCCTGAGACAGCTGGGTGGGAGCAGTCTGAGCCTACTAAGCTCCTTGCAGCACAGAGTGGGGGACCTGGGTGGCGGTCGCAGTCTACCCGGTTAGAGATATGCAAGATCTGAGGACTGTTTTATCTCTAAAATAGCTTGGACAAAGAAAAAGCCCTGACGCCGAGGCTATCAGGCTTCTAAGTGTGGTCCCCTCTGGGGTAGGGATGGTTTTGAGAAATCGTTTCTCCTCAGCGCCCTCTGGGGTGCGACTCTCTGAGGAGGGTTGCAGCGCTGCCAGTTCGGTTGTTCCCTGCGGGTTCGCCGTTCAGGGCACCGAGGTGTCAGTGTCCCCATACAATCCTCCTCCGAGGGTCGTAGAATGGTCAGTTCGGTTGTTCCCTGTCGCTTCGCTGCTTCAGGACACCGAAGTTGCATTTCAACCAAATTCAGAGGCCAGTCTTGAGAGACTGGTTCCACTAGTACAGTGTTTCTCAATCTCTCCTGCAGGGACCCCCTGACAGGACATGTTTTTGTTTTAACCCTGAAATGGCACACCTGATTCAATTAGTCAGCTACACATTAAGCCTTTGAGCCTTTAATTAATTGAATCAGGTGTGCCATTTCAGGGTTAAAACAAAAACATGTCCTGTCAGGGGGTCCCTGCAGGAGAGGTTGAGAAACACTGCCCTAGTAGAATTTCTGGCAGCGTGGAAACTACTGCCACATATTTCTCAGTGGGTCCTGCACACTATAGAAAACAGTTTAGAATTCAGTTCGGTTCTCGTCTGCCCAGATTTCTAGGGGTCCTCCCTACAGTGGTGGACCCCGAGCAGGCTTTGGTTATGGAGCAGGAAGTACTGACACTTCTGGAAAAGGAGCTGTAGAAGGGGTTCCTCCCCCCAGCCGACAGTTAGAGTTTTACAGCCGTTACTTCATTGTTCCTAAAGAGGATGAGGGGTTGCATCCTATTCTAGACCTGCATCAATTAAACAGCAGGTTTCAGAATTTCAAGTTCAAAGTATGCTGACGCTAAATATGATTGTGTCATAGATTCAGTCCGAGGACTGGTTTGTCACAATAGACTTGAAGGACGCTTGCTTATCTATCCATCCTCATCACAGGAGGTTCCTGAGGTTTACTTTTGGGGGCGAAGCATACCAGTATCGAGTTCTTCCATTCGGCCTAGGTTTATCACCCCACACCTTTACAATATGCGTGGATGCAGCTCTGGCTCCTCTGAGACTCCAGGGCATTTACGTATTATACTATATCGACGATTGTTTGATCCTAGCTCAATCTGAGCATATGGCAGTTCGGTATTGAGATGTCGTTCTGTCTCATTTAAAGATGTTGGGGTTGCGGCTCAGCGGCAAGAAGAGTGTGCTCACCCCTAGCTCTGAGGACCACTTTTCTAGGTATAATATGGGATTCGACAACGATGCGGGTCTGATTGTCTCCAGGATGTATTTCTGCGATTCTCACAGCCGTAAAGGGGGTAAATCTAGGCCAGTCACTCACTGTGAAAAAGTTTCAGACTGGTGGGTCTCATGGCAGCTCCGTCCAACGTAATTACTTTTGGCCTTCTGTACATGAGGATCCTGCAGTGATGGCTCAGGACCAAGGGGTTTTCTCCGAGGGGAAATCCGTTTTCGCATGATCAAGGTCACGCGGCTATGCCTACGTGCCTCAGTCATGTGGAAGAACCTTGGTTCCTCGCCCAGGGCCAGTGTTGGGGACTTCATGTCGACGCATAATGCTATCGACGGATGCTTCCCTCACAAGTCTCGGGGGTGATCATGAGTGTTCACTCGGCGAAGGGTGTTTGGCTGGACCATCTTTAGCACATAATTGCCTAAAAGTGATGGCGGTATTCCCGAGAATCTCAATACTTCCTGCCAGACCCAAGAGGTCACCATGTGCTTGTCCTTCCGGACAACACACTGATGGTATATCAGAGCAGATATCCTGTTGAGGCAGGGCTGAGGCCCGGGGAATGGAGACTTCACCCGAGGTGGTGGAGCTTCTTTGGGAGAACTTCGGTCAACTCAAGTTGACCTTTCGCATCATTTGTACAACACATTGTCCTATGTGGTTCTCCCTCACAAATCCAGCTCCGCTTGGACTTGATGTGATGTATTAAGTGTGGTTGACGCTACACCTGTATGCATTTCTTTTTTTTTTTTTTAAGCCGAGGGTTCGCCGGGTAGGGGCTTGTCTAGAAAAAAGATTATTAGTTGCCCCGTTCTGGCCGGCCCGAGTGTGTTTCTCTGACCTACTGTCCCTTCTAGACGGCTCTCCCATGGAGATTCCGATCAGGAGGGACTTGCCGTCCCAATCATGGGATACAATATTTCACCCTCATCTGGAATTATGGATACTGTGGGCTCAGCCTCTGAGTGGGCCCAGCTCATAGAGCCGGTCTCTCGACCGAGGTCATGGTGTCTACTCCAGTCTAGAGCTCCCTCCACGAGAAGACTAAATATGCATTGAAATGAAAACTGTTCTCTGCCTGGTGCGGAGAACGCCTTCTGAATCTTGTTTCTGCCCTGTTGGTACAGTACTTGATTTCTGTAATGAATGTTTCTTTACTGGGTTATATCTGAGGAGAGATCCTTAATTTCGTCTTCTCAGTAGTACATGAGGCTGAGGCCTGCACGTACTTGGATTTGCACCTGGCGTGGTGATAGTATTTCTTCATCCCAGGTCGGGTTGTATTCCTAGGTCCCTACTAAATTTGCGGGTCATTTATGCTGCAGGCCTTCTGTCCTCCACCTTTTATTCTCCAGATCAGGAAAAACTTAATTTGTTATGCCCTTTCCGGGCTTTGGATGCCTATGTCCACAGAGCTCTCTGTGGCGTATATCAGAGCAATTATTTGTCTGCTTCGGGTCACCTAAGATAGGTTGCCCTGCATACTAAACAGATGATGAGCCAGTGGGTAGTTGAGGCTATCTCACTTGCTTATGAAGCGGTCGGGTATCCTTCACCTTTGGCTGTCCAGGCTTATTCTACATGGAGTATGGCTGCCTCTATGGCATTAATCTCTGGAGTTTCCCTTCATGACATTTGTGATGCGGCAGGCTGGTCCTCGCCACTTACATTTGTCAGGTTTTATGACCTTGACCTTAGCTCCACTCCTGGGGCTAAGTTGCTTGCTTCTTAGTGTGCGCTCGGATTTCACACAGAATGGGCACTTGTCATTATGGCGTAGTGGGTATGGGGTTCCCACAACGTATTAACGCAGCGGGAGTTCCCTTGATAGGGAACGTCTCAAGTTACGTATGTAACCATAGTTCCCTGAGAGGGAACAAAACGCTGCATTCACCTGCCATACTTACTGCATGCCCTGGTTGACTTGCTTCAAGCTTATCAGAAGCTGACGCGGTCTGCTTTCAGGGGTGCTTCATAGCTTCCTGGTCGATGACGTCACCCGCCTATGATGTCTCGTCTTTCCATTGGACTGATTATACACGTGCTTCACAACGCAATCATGCAGGGCGTTCCCACAGCATATTAACGCAGCGTTTCGTTCCCTCTCAGGGAACTATGGTTACATACGTAAACAGACGTTTTGTTTTGCTTACCTATTGTAATAATGACCTATTACTGTAAATATATTTGATAAACTGTTATCTAGAAATAACTAGGTGATACTGGATGATATTTCGCCCATAAAAAAAGGAAAATTCCTTAAAATGTTGGCATTTAAATAACATAATTTGAACACTTTCTACATTATGACAGAAGATAGTTAAAAATGTACCATTCCATTTTCTCAATTATTACACAAATGTTGCGCCATTCAACCCTGATATCAAAATTACAGTAAGGAAAAAGTATTTGTTAGATCATGTATTTACCTTTTTGGAAATATACATGTAAACCTAGATCATTTCTACTAAAATAAATTAAAAGATTTTGAGGCAACACATTGCATCTTTTTTTAAGTTGGAAAACTTCAGTCTTAGGTATTCAAAGCTTTTTTACTGATGAACTATGACATAATAATTTGATTAGATTTAAAATATGTACTTAATAATTTGATTACTTGTTATTAAATCATGTGTTTAGAACACTACTGATGTGTTGTCATCTCTTCAAATTGTAGCGTGTCCGTTAGTACTTTTCCGACGGTGCACTTCATCAGCTCAGAGTGGGTGTCTGCTCACCCTTCAGGTATGTAAAATGTCTCTGTATTGAGTGTTGGGTTGTGATGGCATGCAGTATAGTGGGTCGCTATGTTACTAATAATGTGTTGCTTCCTGTACCCCGGCGGTTTTGATGATTGCTGTGAACAGTAGCCTGTGGGAATTATATGTGAGGTGATATCCTGTTTTTCTGGTCTTCGGCACAATCTCCCTCTCGTTGCTGCAGTGATTGTGCTTCGTATGAACCTGAGTCCATCTTGATAAACACGGTGTTTGCGCTGTCCTCCGCATCACCATGGGCCAGTGAACACGTTAAACAGGATTTGTATCGTTTACTTCCTTTTAGAGTGATAGAAAAAGTTATAACCTGACTGTTAGTTGTACGAGAACCAGTGTGTGTGATGCATCAGCTCTATTTTCTGTTATTCTTTTCTTTAGTTCAGCCGTGCCTGTGTGTATTTTGTTTAGATTTTGTTTTTGTTATCTAAGTGTGTGTGTCGTCGCCGACCTTGATTATTGTATATTTGTATTTTGGTTCTGATACTTTCTTTGGTTATTATTTTGGGGGTTTTCAAACTCAAACTCAGCTGTTTATTTGATTCTCCCAGGAACTGAGGTGGCCAGGCGGAAGGACCTTCTCTTGCATTGTGGTAGTGGTGGTGCTTCAGTGGGTGACCCTTTTTTTGGAGTGCCTGTGTGTGTGATCCAAGTGCACAGTGACGTGTGTGATCCAAGTGCACGGTGACGTGTGTGAGTAGGATTGCGCTTTATGAAAAGCCATTAAGTGGTCCTTCTGCTGGTAGACTCAGCCTGGTTGTTTGGTATAATTTTTTGTCTTACCTGCGAGTTATATTTGCAGATTTTTCTCGAAACTCCTTTTTCTCGAGGACTGTGTTGGTGTTGCCATTTCATACTGTCCTCAGTGATTACCTTTCTTGCTATTTGCCATTATTTGTACATGTAGTCCTGAGCGCCCTTTTTAAAAAGAACATACTATTTTAACTATTTTTGTACGTCAATAAAGACCATTTGTAAATTGTTTGTACTTGTGTCTCTGACCTTCCTGGTACACACGAACCTGGGCGACCTAGTGTTAATTGCTGGGTTATTTTGATATTCCCTGATTGATTCAGGGTGGCGTAGTCGACAATTATCACCATAAGCTAAATTATTTATTAAAAACCTATACCGCTTCATCATCAAAATCAGTATTTTGAGTCTCTTTTTTTGAGTCTCACCTCTCACTGATCTCCTTGTCCATTTCAGCTGGTTTCAGTCACGTGACGCTGGCTCTGAACGAAAACACGTTGTGGAAACGCATTGAGGTAGGCTAGTGCTTTTTGTCCTTCTCTGCAATTATAGTTTAGATAAGAAATTATTTGAATATGAGTCAGATCATTGGCAGAGGTAATTTTACACTAATGAGGACATATCTATGAATAAAGGCATTGATTTTAGCTAATAAAATACTTAAAAAAAACTACAATGTGTACCTTTAAGAATGTTAATAAGTGAGTTTTGAGTAATGATTTGAATTCAGAAATAATAGTTTCTGATCTGTTGGACATATGGCCTCACATGGACTCTAGAATACTTTGGTATACAGAGGAGTTTATGGTCAACTCAATGACTTCAAGACCTCCAGGTCCTGTGGCTGCAAAACATGCCCAAATCAACACCCTCCACCACCGTGCTTTTCATGATTTTCACTTGTGAACTATAGAATGATGACTTCAAATTGTTTGTGCCTTGTAACCCTTTACAGATTGATGGGCAGCAACAACTGCTTCTCTAAGATCATTGCTGATGTCTTTCCTCCTTGGCATTGTGTTAATACATACCTGAGTGCTCTAGACCAGCAAACTACTACAACTTCTGCATTTATAGAGTTGGTCACACTTGCTGATGATCAATTAATCAAAGACATTTGATTAGCAGTGCCTGACTGCAACTTAGTTTGTCACACATAGCTGTTAGGGTGTACCGGCGGTGAAGGTGTAAAATCAATGACAATGTAGAATAATTCAGTCCAGGGTGTTTATTTTGGTGCAAAAGTAGTGATTCCCAAGCAAAAATATTTACAATGACAAAAAAAAACTAAGACAAAAGAAATATATACAAAAATATACAAATCTATCAGACTGTCACTTGTGTATTCCGGCTATGCCAATATCAAGGCCCAAAAGTACAAGGAGTAATCCCACACTCCAAAAACACACTGATCAAATGGCTACCAGAAGCCCTTTTATATAGTTAGGCTCCTCCCACTTTTGGAACATACCATGTAGAAGTAAATGATAATTTCAAAGCAAGATAAAACTATACAAATACTTTAAACAAATGGTATTAATATACAATCTATGCATCACACTAGTAATTACAAAGTGTTGTCTCAACATTGCAAAGAAAAATGCCAGAGAAATTATAGTTTCACAGATTTCCCCCTGTGATGTCACTGAAAATGAAAGTGCCATCCTACTGGGCAAATGAAAGCTTTAAAATGGCAGCCATCGTTGGTTGGGGGGGTTTGTTTAAGGTTTTAGTTTGGTAAGATAAAATGAAACTGGAGAACTGTTTCACTTCCTGTAAAATGTAACATCTGTGATTCTCCAATAAAAAGGCAGCCATCGCTGCACATGGGTTTTCCAGTTGAGAAGGGACCCACAATGTGAGTACAACAGTATTTTATGTGTATATGTTAGTTTGTTACAGGGGAAATAAACTGTTAACATTTGTCATCCAAAAAAACAAGAAAACATTGCGACAAAACAAACAACCAACAAAAGAAAAGAAAATTATATAAACGCAACCGTAGGACTAAGCAGAAGGCCTGTTACACCACCTAAACAGAGAAATAACCACACATCTAGTATATATATGATGTTATTTCGCCGGCATCTAGATTGTGTGTATGTATATTGATGTAAACTGTTCATTGGTGTACATGCACTTCAGCAGATCTTTCAAAGTAAAAGTCATAGGTCACAGGCTGTCTGTGACATTTCCCTCTCCCTCTCCTGACACCTCTTGAGGTGTCCTTGAGAGAAAATCAGTGGTACATTTCTGTGCTCCTTTCCTGTACAGCACCTCAAAATCAAAGGGCTGAATGGCTAGAAACCACCTAGTTATTCGGGCATTAGCGTCCCTCATTTTGCCCAACCAGGCTAGTGGCCGATGGTCAGTATCTTACCGAAACTTGCGTCCCAGCAAATAGTATCGCAGAGAGTCTAATGCCCATTTAATTGCAAGGCATTCCTTCTCCACTGTCGAGTACCTTGTCTCCCTGGGAAGCTTCCTGCTGATATAGGCAATGGGTTTTAGATGTCCTTGTTCACCCCTGCAACAGCACAGCTCCTAGGCCATGCTCTGATGCATCAGTCTGCACAGTAAACAGTTGCTCAAAGTCAGGACTCTGAAGCAGCGGTTCTTTACATAACGAGTCCTTCAAATCCTGGAAGGCCTTCTCACAGTCCATAGTCCAGTTCACCTTGTTTGGGTGACACTTTTTGGTGAGGTTAGTCAGGGCAACTGCCTGGGCTGAGAAATTTGGTACAAACCTTCGGTACCAGCCAACCAGTCCCAAAAAGGACCATACCTGCTTTTTGGTCATAGGCCTCTCAGCATTCTTAATGGCTTCAATTTTACCAACTTGTGGTCGGACCACCCCATGTCCCAATACATACCCCCAGTATTAGGTCTCAGCCTTGGCCAGGCCACAGTTGTCTGGGCGGATGGTCAATCCAGCAGTCTTTATCCTCTTTAGCACCTCTTGGAGATGCCCAAGATGTTCCTCCCAGCTCTGGCTAAAGATGATAATATCATCCAAGTAGGCTGCAGCAAACATTTCCGTCCCTTGCAGAATCTGGTCCATCATTCTCTGAAATGTTGCTGGAGCACCATGAAGCCCAAATGGAAGAACCTGGAACTGAAAGTGTCCAAATGGGGTCTTAAATGCTGTCAGCTCCTTTCATTCTGGCTTCAATGGAACTTGCCAGTACCCCTTGAAGAGATCTAGTGTACTGAGGTATTTTGCTCTTCCAAGTCTTTCAACCATTTCATCTACTCTCGGCATGGGGCAAGGGTCAAACTTACTGACACTATTCAGTTTACGGAAGTCCAGACAGAACCGGAGAGTACCATCCTTCTTTGGTACCAACACAACAGGGCTGCTCCACTCACTGGTAGATGGTTCTATTACCCCCAGACTCTGCATGGTCTTTAGCTCCTCTTTCATCACTGGCAGCAGTCTTTCAGGTACACGATAGACAGGTTGTCGGATGGGTTTGGGGTCATTCAGAACGATGGAGTGACTGATCAGGTCTGTCCTACCAGGTGAATCTATGAAAAGACGGTCAGGTAAGCATCCCATCAGCTGCTGTTTCTGTTTCTCCGTCAAGTGAGTGAGATTTAGCTCGCTCTTGTCTGGATGTCCAGGGATGTACTGCTCTTCAAGCCCCTCCTCCTCTGCTACTGCTCTAACAAACATAGCGTTGTCCATCACTGGGGCTGCTGTGCTTTCGCCCATATCTGATGGTGGTAAACGGGAATGCCATTTCTTTAGCATGTTGATGTGGAATACCTGCAAAGGCTGGCTTCTGGAAGGAATCTCGATTTCGTAGGTCACTAGACCGACTTTTCACTTCACTTTATAGGGACCTTGCGACTTCGCCAACAACTTGTTTTCCAAAGTTGGCAACAACAAGAGGACCTTATCACCAGGATTGAAACTGCGTGTTCGGGCTGCTTTGTCATACCACTCTTTCTGCTGGGCTTGGGAATGGAGCAAGTTATTCCGGGCTTGAGCTGTGGTCTTTTGGAGTTGCTCTCTCTTCTTGAGAACATAAGTCAGAATGTTTTGCTTACTGGACTTGTGTGTGTCTTCCCAGCTCTCTTTCAGCACATCCAAGGGACCTCTAACCGGATGGGCATAAAGGAGCTCAAAAGGCGAGAATCCTGTTGAGGCCTGGGGTACCTCCCGATAGGCAAAAAAAAGGAAAGGCAGCCAATTGTCCCAGTCTTTGCCTGTTTCAGAGACAAACTTTTTGAGCATGGCTTTAAGGGTCTGGTTAAAACGTTCGACCAGCCCATCAGTCTGAGGGTGATACGGGGTGGTTCACACTCTCTTAATCCCTAGTAATTGATATACTTGGTGTAGGGTATGACTCAAAGTTGGGTCCTTGGTCTGTGAAAACCTCTCTTGGTTTGCCCACTTGTGAAAAGAATCTCAAAAGTGTTGTGGATATCTGTTTGGCAGTGACCTCTCTAAGGGGATAAGCCTCAGGGTACCTAGTAGCATAGTCACAAATTACTATAATGAATCTGTTCCCTGCCTGACTTCTTTCCAGTGGGCCAACTATATCCACCCCTATTCTTTCAAAGGGAGCGTCAACAACAGGTAATGGAATAAGTGGGGCATGAGCAGGGGTGCGACCAACAACAAGCTGACACTCAGGGCATGTCTTACAGAACTCCTTCACATCGCTGTACATTCTGGGCCAATAAAACCTCTTTGCAATCCGCATAAAGCTTTTCATAAATCCCAAGTGACCTGCCCAGGGAATGGAGTGTTCCAGATCGAATACCTCCCTTCTCTGTGTTTGGGGTTCAACCAACTGCATCCTGTCTTCTTTCTCTGTACAAGAGTCCATTATTCAGTACAAACCTCTCATCCAAACAAGTATTGACTTCTTTATTCTGTACCTGTTTCAAACAGTCAGCTAAGGTGGAATCTTCATTCTGGAGCTTAGATAGATTATTTGGAATAACAATGTCTGTATCGCTCAAGTCAGGTTCCTCTGTCTCTACCTCAGCTTGCTCTGCAGTCTCCATCAAACTTTCCACACACTCTCTACGTGGCTGCAGCCTATCCTCTTCTGTAGGTTTTGGCTCTGGGATAATAACCTCAGAAAAAAAGCATAGATTGCAGTGCCTCCTCAGCTTCTTGGAATGGGATGTTGTGTTCTTGCTTTTTAGCCTGAGCCCTTATTACTATTCCACACCACGCAGTCTCCTGTAGCAAATCGACCAACACTGGCAAATCTGTGCCTAACAAAATGGGGAATGGCAGACTCTGAGCTACTCCAACCTTCATAAGATATGGCTGATTATGCACCTCAATGTAGACTTCAGCTTTTGGCAACTTAGCACTGTCCCCATGAACACAGCAAAGAGTCACAGTCTCCTCCTCACTCCAGCTATCTCGGGGGACATATTTGGCCTCTACCAATGTGTGGGCACAACCTGTGTCAACCAAAGCTGGAAGTGGTTTCCCATTCAACAAAACAGTGACAACTGGCTCTAAATCACGTTTAGGAGTTGCATACTGTACTAGCCGTGGAACATAACAGAGACTAGCTGTCTTAAGCTTTTTCAAGGGGCAATGCGGTCTAGTATGCCCTGGCTCACCACAATTAAAACACACAACTTCACTTTTGCCTATGGGTTGAGGTAGGGGATCAGATGTTGTGGGTTCAATGTATGTAGATTTCAGAATCTTAGCTTGGCTTTTAGAGCTTGACCACACCCCCAAACCCTCAGACTTACCCTTGGTGGCCTGCAGGATGCCAGCATAGTGAAAGTGTCCTGGACCCCTCCTTGCAGAAATACAGGCCTCTACCAGGTTAGCAGCCTGCCCAGCAGTGATTGGATTACGTTCCTTGACCCAGGTCCTCACCTCTGGATGTAACACCCGTAGAAACTGTTCAAGCACCATAGCCTCCATAATGTTGTCTTTGCTGCTCCGGTTGAACTGGACCCACTTGGAAAACAGATCTTTAAGACGAGTGTAGAGTTCTTGGGGTGACTCATGCATAGGGGTAGTTAAAGAACGGAACCTTAGCCGATAGGTCTCAGTGCTGATCTTATACTTTTTCAGTATGGCTTCCTTCAGCTGGTCATAATCCTGTGTCTGGGAAGGGTTCATGGCCACAAAAGCACTCCTGGCCTTGCCTGTAAGCAGGGGTATTAGGCGTATGGCCCATTCTCCTCTCGGCCACTGGTAAACTTCTGCCAGTCTCTCAAAAGTGGTCAAAAAGCCCTGACAGCTGATCCCTCACCATCTGGACCTGAAACTCGGGAACGCTCCATATCAAGCTGCATTTGGGTGACTTGATGACCGAGAACTTTGTAGTGTTGCTCTCTTCTAACTGTTTCTCATTCCTGCCGTTCATCCCGCTCTCGCTGATACCGCATGAAGGACTCAAACATCCGTGAAAGAGCCATAACTGCAGCATCCCCTCCAGCAGATGGAACCTCAGCAGGTTGCTCACTCACCCCTGGGCCACCTCCTTGGTCCAGCTCCTGAACTGTGCCTTCCACAGGCTGACTCCTTAGTTTTGGAGGCATGTCAAAAAGGCAATCTTCCCATTCGTCACTTGACCGGTACTTATCCCACTTCTGACACCACTTGTTAGGGTGTACCGGCGGTGAAGGTGTAAAATCAATGACAATGTAGAATAATTCAGTCCAGGGTGTTTATTTTGGTGCAAAAGTAGTGATTCCCAAGCAAAAATATTTACAATGACAAAAAAAAAAAACTAAGACAAAAGAAATATATACAAATCTATCTGACTGTCACTTGTGTATTCCGGCTATGCCAATATCAAGGCCCCAAAGTACAAGGAGTAATCCCACACTCCAAAAACACACTGATCAAATGGCTACCAGAAGCCCTTTTATATAGTTGGGCTCCTCCCACTTTTGGAACATACCATGTAGAAGTAAATGATAATTTCAAAGCAAGATAAAACTATACAAATACTTTACACAAATGGTATTAATATACAACCTATGCATCACACCAGTAATTACAAAGTGTTGTCTCAACATTGCAAAGAAAAATGCCAGAGAAATTATAGTTTCACAGATTTCCCCCTGTGATGTCACTGAAAATGAAAGTGCCATTCCTACTGGGCAAATGAAAGCTTTAAAATGGCAGCCATCGCTGCACATGGGTTTGCCAGTTGAGAAGGGACCCACAATGTGAGTACAACAGTATTTTATGTGTATATGTTAGTTTGTTACAGGGGAAATAAACTGTTAACATTTGTAAAAGCTTGGTGTGGTTTCTTTGAATGTTAACTCATCCAAAAAAACAAAACAAAAGAAAACATTAAGCATTGCGACAAAACAAACAACCAACAAATGAAAAGAAAATTATATAAACGCAACCGTAGGACTAAGCAGAAGGCCTGTTACACCACCTAAACAGAGAAATAACCACACATCTAGTATATATATGATGTTATTTCGCCAGCATCTAGATTGTGTGTGTATGTATATTGATGTAAACTGTTCATTGGTGTACATGCACTTCAGCAGTCCTTTAAAAATCAAAAGTCATAGGTCACAGGCTATCTGTGACAATAGCATTTCCATTTGTGTTAAATAAACCAATACATGGTGTAATATGTCATATGTTATTGTTCATCTGAGGTTGTATTTACCTAATTATAAGACCTGCCAAGGACCAGGTGATTGTCCTAATACATAAAACCATATAATTTAAAAGGGTGTTCTTTCTTTTTCACATGGTTGTATAATAGGCTTACCATTAGTGAATCAGGGTTAGACAAAAACAACTTTTGAAAAAAAAAAAAGATTGATGTATTGACTCATTTAAAAAAAAAAACACACACACAAATCAGGGTGATGATACATGCCCCAAATTTTGGTAAGAGGGAGACCGAGAGAGAGAGAGTAAGTGGGTCAACCAGCCTACAGAGACTCTACCAATCACTGATGTGGAACAAAAAAAAAAGTATTATGTGTATGTGCATGAATTTCAGTATTTCTCTGGAGCATCAGGTGTGTGATCAGAGGTAACAGGATGATCTATGTGTACAGTGATCTGAAAACAAGCTCCACATGTACTGAAGACTCAAAAATAAAAATTTTAACATTTAGGCTAGTTCAGGGTTTAGGCTTCATTTTGGTGTAAATGAAATTTGCGTACCAGTGTTATAAATCAGTAACGCTTTACAATAAGGTTTAATTAGTTAAATTTGTTAACATGAACTAATAATGAATTGCACTTCTACAGCATTTATTAATCTTAGTTGCTATGTATGTAAAGCACTTGCTATGGCCTTGGATAAAAACGAATGACATTGTCAGACTCAGAATGTGGCTGAAATCGAGTTATACTTATATTATAGTTAAGCATAGCTTCTATGCTGCAGCAACGTTTACAGTAGCATGGTAGGATAAATGTAACTTTTCCGTATTAGCTTAACGCAGTAGCGGGCCGTGCATTTCAGACCTAGGCCTTCAGTGGTGTCCTACCGGAATTAATAGTGTAGCAGCGCTCAGACTCTTTATAATTGTTGTGAAATTGCTGTTATTGGGTTAATGCGGTGAGTTCGGAAAAGGCCAGATAGAGAGAAACGAGCGAGTGAATTCGGCTTGTGTTAGTGTATACAGTGGTTCTTGCGTCTGCTTATAAGTTCAGGAACGGAGCCTCCCTTTACTTGTCGTTCAAGGGTTACAATAGTCCCTTTTCAGACTGTACAATAGTATGAATGTTTGAAAAAAAAATTAAGTTTCAATCATAAATTTAAAAGGAAAATTAAGAAGAAAATCATTTTCACCACGAAAAAAAACGGGTGAGAAAAAAAAGCATTATACTCACATTATACCAAAACTACTGATTATTTTTTACACAAAATCCATTATTTCTTTTCTCAAGAAGAGTTCAATTACTCTGTTGTTCAGGTTATCTGTGCGTTTCAGTTCCAACAATAAGTCTTTTCTATCGAGGCTAATGCTGAAAGTCGAGTCCTGTCATATTTCTGGTGTAACGAATTAGCTCTATGAAATATTAATAATCAATAATAACTTGTTGTGATTAATTATGAAAATTTTGATAAGTTAATTGGATTAACTTGATGTGGCTAAATTAATATTACAATCAATTAATCAATTCGTCCAACAAACTCTTTTGATTATTCAGTTATTCTAAGAAAAGGGTATCTTCCATGGCCATAGAAAAATAATTATTTCTTAACATGTACAGTGCTTAGAGCATGTAACAAGATCAAGATCATAAAAGAGACTTTGTCTGCAAGCAGTGAATCAGAACCAAATATATATTGTGCACAAGTTTTATTAACTAAATCACAAACATTCATACATACATACATACATACATACATACATATATATAAATATATACATATATAGGTAACAGGGTGAGTGATAGGGTGAAACTGGAAACCGGAAATAAAACTATGGAGAAGATCCATTTAAACTATGAAAAGAACCATCAGCTTATCTATTTTCAGAGGATTTCATTTAAATTGATACCTTGCATTTTTGTAGTGGGAACAATTCTTGAAGTTGTTGAAAATTGAAGTTGTTGATGGTTCCGTGAGTGTCAAATGTGAAAGTTGGTTGAAAGATCTCTCTCTCCATGAGCACATGGCTGGTTGGGTAAAGGCCTGGGGCCCTGGGCCCTGCTGAGGCCACGCCGAGCAGGAGGTCGGAGGTCGGAAGAGTTGATGGTTGGAGTCATTGTGCCGAGCTCCTGATGTTGTCCTTGATTCTGTTGTGGTTAAGAGAGTCCTCTCTCTCCTGATTGAGTCCATGACTGGTTAAGGCCTGTGGCTACAGCCTGCAGGGGCCATGGGCCGTTTGGGGGAGGGGGTCCCACAGACACCCACCCGAAGTAAGCAGCCGTGAGGTCCAGCAGAAACAAGAGAGGGAGGGGCATGTGTAGATGCAATTTAAAGCCTGAGAAATGTCCCACCTCTCAGGGTTGGCTTGACCAATAATAAAGTTGGCATTTCTAAGCGGGAGAATTTGATTTATGGATCTTTGTTTCAAGCGTGCTCATTTGCATGTGCAGCTGGACTGGTTGCTGATTAAGAAACGATAAAGATAAAGATTCTTGTAATACTAATATGTTGCGCAGCATATGAGGTTACATTGACCGTTGGTTCTATAATAAAATACATAGTATCGAAGGGATAATAATATCAACAGATAATAGTATTAAAGACATAAGACAGTAAATCATTCACAAAATGTTCTGGAATGCATGTTAATTTCATGTCAATCAGTTCATCGATAAATAAATGCAGAAAAGTGTTTTAAAGTCTGTTTCTGTCTTCTCTGTCTTCACCACATTTTTGACCGCAGTAAAACCAACTTATCTGATCGTAGTCCTGGTAACCCAAAAACCCTTCTTGCACTGTTGGGGGATGGGGCCACAGGTCCCAGAGTGAGCTTTAAAGATACCATAACAAATAATTGTGTCTGATTGGTCTCAGTCGTTACACTGGCATACGCTTTAATTCGCTTTTGGGCTGAGAATGTCTGCTCGACAGAAGAAGACACAGGGACAGTCACCGCAAAATATGAAGATGTGTACAGCTGGGCTTTTGCCTTCAAAACCATTTGTGGCATACATTAGTCAGTTCTGTTTTTACCCGGACAGATCAAATAGAGTTCCGTGTCTCTGTGTTAAGCTCAGGCTGAATAAAGATTTTTTTTCCATTAGGTTTGAACCTGCTGGGAGGAAAAGAAACATTAATTTGTGGGTTGAAAAACTATTAAATCTACAGGAATATATTTTAGTTTACGCAGTTCGCTACAGATGGGGTTAGCTAGCTCTGTCTACCAGTAATAGTACGCGCTTTGAACATCCAATCAAAGGACGTGTAAATGCCGACATTATTGTACGCCTGCTAGATGGCCACGGTGCAGTCAAATCGAAATCTGATTGACTGATTAAATCTGACTGATTACCTGATTGGTTAAAGCAACAGATTCATTGCAATTCATTTTAAGCTACAGGTGCCCACATTATTGATTCTGAAGGCCTCAAGACAGATTTCTTTGACCCTGGCAACACATGACGGCTGAAATATGATTGGATAAAAGCTCTAACATAAATATACACTACTAGAAGCAGCGCAGAAGAAAAGCTATGAAATTAAGAGAATGGACTATTGGGAATAATTTAATACTCCTTCATATAAAATATATTACAGTGCAAGTCAGTGATTCTGATAGCGTTTAGGCCAGCAAGGCCCACCAATGGCTTAACGTTACCTGCTGCTTATGTAGTTTGAAGACTCATGGCGAACTGCTGCGTACGTAGCCCTGCAAAGGAAACTCCCCCTACCACTTCACCTCCGCAAAATGCTGCCGCCAAAAATTTTTTTACACAATATTTTTTTGTATTATTATTGTTAGTGGCAATGGTGTTAAGTGGTTAAGTGTATTGTTATTTATTATAATATTTATAATAATTATCATTATTATTTACAATTATCTGAGAGGGGCACACTACATTTTGAGACAAAAGGGCTCGTACACTTGGCGAGCACGTGCAATTTAAGGCCACAAGACCGCAAGTCCACATGAAGTGTGCCATGTGGGATCCAGCCATTCTCGTGGACTTTACGATCACAAGCATGCAGTGGCCATTCTATGTCCAAAAGACCATGGATGCTTCTCAATATACCTCCTCGTCTCCTCGCTCTTCCGTTCTCCATCCTATGACCCGCAAACCGATCGAGCTCAGCCATCTTGAAGGACATCTCAATTCTCTAATTGCATCGCGAGGATCAAGGATCAAGGAGTGAGGAGGCTTCCTGAGGAGTCATAAGCAAGGATACACAGGTATCCTTTGCGGAAGAGTTTTATCGACTGAACGTGATGCACGTATAAATTCTCCTCCCCCTTCACATCGGTCACAATAATTTTAATTTGTACTTTACCTTTGCAGTTTATATAAACCACACATCTCCCATATTTCAACAGGGTGCCTTGCTTTATTATGTATTATGCATTTCCAAACGAATACAACATAAGGGCAGATCCTTTGAGCGCAGCTGATGATGCTATGAAGTGACACTCGAGTGATCAAGTATTTCAATGTATAAAAAAAGATTTCATTGATTCCTCTGTCCTCATTTTTTTTCCTTGCAGTCTTCCCTCGCATCCTACAGAGGGTGGAGCTGAGATGTGAAGAAAGGAAACGAGGATACACAAATAAGAATTGAGAAGCACCCCGTAAGTGCTTATGAAGTGTGCTATGTGGGTCAGTGCCATTTTGAAGGATCGTTACAAATGCAAAATAATGTATGGAAGCTTGTTTCCTTCACGGAATAAAACAATTTAAAAGATAATTGCTTTTTATCTCACAATTTTTACATTTTTTCTCAGAAATGAGAGTTATAAAGTCAGAATTGCGGGATATAAACTAAATTGCGAGGAATAGAGTCAGAATTGTGTGAAATAAACTAGCAATTCAGTTTTTTCCCGCAAGTGCCGAGTTATAAAATCTAAATCTGAGGGGGAACACAGACTGACTTTTTTTTCTCTGAATTAGGAGTTTATATATCTTAATTCTGACTTTATAACATGCAATTCCAACTTTATAACTTTGTGAACATTTAAAAAGTTGCAATTACCTTTTTTATTTTATGGCGGAAACAAGCTTCCACAGAAATGTCCCCCCCCAAAAAAGTTCAGGACAATCGTGCAGCCCTACTGTTAAGAAGTGGCTGAAGCAGAGGCAAAAGCAGGATCCAAGTGCAGCAGTGTTTTATTTTAAATAAACTTAAAAAAAATACAGACACAGACTCTGTAACCAGACTCATGAACAGGACAGCCAACATATATCAATAACTCACAATGACTTAACTAAAACACAGGGCTTAAATACACAGACAACCAAGCTAAACAAAATAACAAGGGGGTGTGGTTAATAAGAAACACTTGGGAAGACTAATCAACATAACGGGAGACAGCTAAACATGAAAAGACAGGGTAACACATGACAAACAAGAACAAGACACAAAACCCACACCGTGACATAGCCCCCCCTCTATGGGCGGCTCCCGACGCCCATCAAAAAAAAGTTCAGGAGGGTGGTGAAGCGGAGGCGGTCTTGGGGGATGGACGGAGGGCCAGGCCCGCCTTGCCTATATCCTGGTCCTGGTTCCCAGTGCGGGCCTGGCCCTCCGTCCGGCGGAGAAGACCCTTCGGGCGGCCACGGCAGTTCAGGAGACCGTGGCGGCGCTGCCTCCATGGTCCCATCACTGTGGACCTACGACGGGACCAGCGGTTAAGGCTCGGGACTGGACGGGACCAGCAGTGAAGGCTTTGTGCTAGAATAGTCAGACAGAATAGTCTTCTTGGCAACACGTGCTGACATCAGCGGGGAATCGCCCATGCTGGAAACCAGTCCCGGACGGCTATAGACCGGTCTGGTGGCTGACTTGATGATTGGCGTGATGTGAAGAACAGGCTGAGGGGGATACTGCGGGTTCACGGAGCTCCTTCTCCTCCACGCCCACAGTAAACGATGAATCGGTCAGGAAAAGGGCCAGGTTGATTTACCTTTCTAGCATCCAGCCGGTATAGACCTCTGGGGTCATTTGAGCGATATCCTCGTCCAGACCACTCCGGAACAGATCCAAGAGCTGGACGTCATCTAGTGACGCTAAATGGCAGCAAGCCCAGAAGTCCTTCACATACCTTTCAATGGGCTGGCCATCTTGAAATAGAGCAGCAAGGAATCTCCTTATGCCGAGTTCAGACTGCACGATTTTAGCCCCGATTTTGGCTCGCCGACAGGTTTTGAGAAATCGCGACAAATGCCCGAAATCACAGGCAAATCGGTGCTCGTTCATGCGAGTGACAATCACACAGTGTGAATGAGCAAAGACGCGATCTGAGAGAGTCGCCGACGAGTCGTCGACGCCCATGAGACATTTGGCATGCTAAATATCTGGACCAGTCGGCGATTCACAATCCTGCTGTGTGAAAACTGTTCTGACTGAAAACTACATCGGCAATGACCGACAGCCAATGAGAGAGCAAGATACAGGACAGCAGGATGTTCGGGGAGGAGTTAGACCAGAATATCAGTATTTTAATAGACAGGCCTATATTTACAATTATATCAAACAGAAACAAAGCACAAACATTTGCATGACCAGCAGCAACAGAAGGACATTTGCAAAATTATTTATTTACCCCAACTCTATTTGCAAAACACAGCCCTTGCTCCCCTCATCTTCCCAACCATTTCCTGCATAAACTGTTTATTTTTCATTTTCGCTACAAAGCGCACAGACAATTTGGATCGCAATCTTCTTGTAGGCTATCATTTTTGATAACAAATTCAGTGTCGCGCGAGAACTCCTGTCTTATGCACGCGTGATCTTCCGTTATTTCCTTAGCACTTCTCGCGTTTGTTTGGTTGTGAAACGTAGTTTGCGGACCAGGCAGAAGTTGTCGGCGATTCTTTCTTTTGTAAAGTCATGGAGTGTGAAACCTCCTGTCGCCGATCCATCGTGCAGTGTGAACACAGCAGCAACTGAATGTTACCCCAGATAGTCATGCAGTGTGAAAACAACAGTGACCTGATTATTTTGAAAATCGTGCAGTCTGAACTCGGCATTAGGGCCTGGTTGCTCGCAGCTGCTGGATCCATTTGTGGTGATTGATTCTGTTACGAAGTGGCTGAAGCAGAGGCAAAAGCAGGATCCAAGTTTTATTTTATTTAAAAAAAAATAGAAACTAAACAAATACAGACTCTGTAACCAGACTCAGGGCCATACAACATCAATAACTCACAATGACTGAACTAAAACACAGGATTTAAATACACAGACAACCAAGCTAAACAAGATAACAAGGGGGCGTGGTTAATAAGAAACACCTGGGAAGACTAATCAACATAACGGGAGACAGCTAAACATGAAAAGACAAGGGAACACATGACAAACAAGAACAAGACACAAAACCCACACCGTGACACCTACCTGAAGTCAATTGTTTTATTTGTGATAACGATTGTACAGACATATTTTGGCCAAGCTTATGAACACATGTAAAAACAAGAGAGAACCTGAAAAATAATAATAACTGATTACTGTATGCTTCGGTAAATGTATGCTTTTTCCTATGAGCTTTTTGGTTTTCCTATGTATTTTTTGCTTAGTAAACTTAAACCAGTAGCTGTATTTTTTTTTTCCCCCAAATAATTTTGTCAGATAAATAGGCTGCCTTAAACAAGTTTAATGTTTTGTGTACTGCTGAAGGCTTCTAGAAAGTCTTTATGCATGCTGTATTTTATAGATAGTCTTAGTGTGCTATATTTTCCACAACACTAGGGTGGGTGGTTACCAGGGCATTTCAATGCGGTTACTAGGGGTTGTGGGTGGTCTCCAGGGCACTATATTATGGTTGATAGGGTGTTATGTGTGGTTATTTTAGTAATTTCATTCATTTCATTTACCCTAACCAAGTCAAAATAAAATGGATAACAAGTTTTCTTATTTAATTTATGGAGTGATTTTTGAGCATGACCACTATGAACTATGTCCTTCAGTAAATAAAGAGCATACAAATAGGTAAATGTCAAAAACAAAAGTGATGATAGGATTGTATCCAGGTATATCCCTTTCAGCTGTGGAACAGTTTTTTATGTTCTTCCCTTATATTTAAAACTTTAAAAAAAATTACTAATTTTTCCTCATATTTTCATGGTGTAATCGAACTTGTAGTGTCATTAAAAACAAATATCTTCTCTGGACATCACTTTTGGCCACTACTGTAGATTTAACACAGAATGTACAACAAATTAATCAATATTAATCAATTCAGTATGCGAACAGAAACATAATAAAGACCAATCAGAATTCAATATGCAATGACATCAATGCTGTCGTTTTAATATTCAATAATGTAAGTCAATGGAAGATTGTTTTTTGTAATATTAAAATTCTTAAAGTTTACAAAAACAAAAATATAGCACACTTAAAGACTATAAAATAAATCTATAAAATCTATAAAATAGACTAGAGCACGCACAAAGATTTTCTAGGGAATGACATTTTATTAAAATATAATATTGTTCTTGAACCTCCACATCATTCGCTTAACAGAAGACATGAGGGATTTTTTTTAAAAGCAAACAGTGGACAGAAGCTCACAATAAACATGGATTGCCACTTTTTTACATGGACCTACACTGCTCAGATAAAACACAAGGACAGAGTGGAATCACCAGAACCTCCCTGAGGCCCTGGGGAGCCCACTGCACTTCACATCGGCATCAAGGTTAACAGTATCCCTGGATAAGTCTAGCAGGAGCAGGACAAATAACCCTATTACAGTAAAGCGGGAGACTGACATGAGGACACAGGCAGCATATTCTCCTCCAGAGCTTATAGATTAGCTGAAACACTTTCTCTCTGCAAGGCTCCAGAAAAAAAACTCTGGATGTCAAATAACACAAAGGAAAGGATGAGGGATCAGTGGAAATGTATGCAGCAGCACAGCACTTCTCAATTCATTTCGCATTATTGACAGATGGAATGAAAAAAAAAATAGATTACTACATTCTCCTGAAGAAAATGCAAACGATACTTATTCATGCAGAAGCCAGTGCCACAACACTAGGGTGGGTGGTTACCAGGGCCTTAAAATAGGGTTACTAGGGGTTGTGGGTGGTCACCAAGGCACTGTAATATGGTTGATAGGGTGTTATGTGTGGTTATTTTACCACAGTATAAGAACAAGATTGGACAGATGAGAAGGTAATGAGTGACGTAACAATTGAGTCTTCCCGGCAGAACTTATGCTAGAGCTTCCTTTCTACCAGAAAGACTCTTCTTTGGCGTAGGCCCCGTCCGTAGCTCACAATCTGAAAGTACGGACTCTGCATTTCCTGCCTGAAGACGAAGGCAGGGTCGGGGCCCACCCCCAAAGAACGGTAAAGAAAAGTATACCCACCAGTCGTGTATCCTGTAGAGCCTCAAACATAGGAAGAGAAGAGAGTTAATAATGAGCATGAACATGGAAAGCTTAGTAGGCCAATAGCTAATTAGTAAGGGGTGACTTCATCATAGTGAGAACAGTGAGCCTGAAAGTTACTATGAGAAGACATGTATAATGCAATTATGTATTTAAAATTCTGCTGCTGTATATACATTAAGCATTTATCCATTGCTGATGCTTTCATGCAAAGCGATTTGTGTTAAGTTTTGAGACGCACTTACGTCTGATCAAAACCTGTGAATGAGCAAACATAGTATATGGAAAGGTCACAGAGACAAGGCCACCTTGGGCCACTCAGAACAAGGCCGCAACAGACCACACAGAGACAAGGCCACGAAGGACCACAGAGCCAGGCCACCTTGGGCCACACAGAACAAGGACACCTGGGCCACACAGAGCCAGGCCACCTTGGGCCACACAGACCCGGCCATAACAGACCACACAAAACAAGGCCACCTAGGGCCACACAGAACGGCCATAGTGACCACAGAACAGTGCCATGCTAGGCCACATTATTTTGGCTGAACTGACGATGTTGAGGCTTTTGATGACGTGAAAATGGAAACAGACCCAGGATGTTTTGGGCCTAGATGACCTTGGCTGAAAAAAAAAAAAAAAAATCTGAAGACCACTCTGCCCACGGGGAGATGCGGGGCACTGAATGCAGGAACTGTGACGTGCAGCAGGAGAGACGGCGGGACATATCGGTTGACGGAACTCGATAATTGTAAACAATATGAGTGACATAACAATTGAGTGTTCCCAGCAGAACTTATGCTAGAGCTTCATTTCTACAGTAAATAAAGAGCAAACAAATAAGTAAATTATAAAAAAAAAAAAAAAAAAAAACATGAGTAAGTGATGAGAGAATTGTATTCAGGTATATCCCTTTAAGCTGTGGAACTGTTTTCATATGTTCATTTGCCATTTTTATTATTTTTAATAGAATTAATGAATGGTTTAATTAATTAGTTAAAATTGATGCATTTTTTATTTTTACATATTTCAGTTAGTTTCCAAGGCAGCATTTCTGCATTTGAAGGTTTTTCATCTAGGTCCTTCTCAAAAAATTAGCATATTGTGATAAAGTTCATTATTTTCCATAATATAATGATAAAAATTAAACTTTCATATATTTTAGATTCATTGCAAACCAACTGAAATATTTCAGGTCTTTTACTGTTTTAAAACGGATGATTTTGGCATACAGCTCATGAAAACCCAAAATTCCTGTCTCAAAAAATTAGCATATTTCATCCGACCAATAAAATAAGTGTTTTTAATACAAAAAAAAAGTCAACCTTCAAATAATTATGTTCAGTTATGCACTCAATACTTGTTCGGGAATCCTTTTGCAGAAATGACTGCTTCAATGTGGCGTGGCATGGAGGCAATCAGCCTGTGGCACTGCTGAGGTGTAATGGAGGCCCAGGATGCTTCGATAGCGGCCTTAAGCTCATCCAGAGTGTTGGGTCTTGCGTCTCTCAACTTTCTCTTCACAATATTCCACAGATTCTCTATGGGGTTCAGGTCAGGAGAGTTGGCAGGCCAATTGAGCACAGTAATACCATGGTCAGTAAACCATTTACCAGTGGTTTTGGCACTGTGAGCAGGTGCCAGGTCGTGCTGAAAAATGAAATCTTCATCTCCATAAAGCTTTTCAGCAGGTGGAAGCATGAAGTGCTCCAAAATCTCCTGATAGCTAGCTGCATTGACCCTGCCCTTGATAAAACACAGTGGACCAACACCAGCAGCTGACATGGCACCCCAGACCATCACTGACTGCGGGTACTTGACACTGGACTTCAGGCATTTTGGCATTTCCTTCTCCCCAGTCTTCCTCCAGACTCTGGCACCTTGATTTCCGAATGACATGCAACCACTGAGCAACAGTCCAGTGCTGCTTCTCTGTAGCCCAGGTCAGGCGCTTCTGCCGCTGTTTCTGGTTCAAAAGTGGCTTGACCTGGGGCATGCGGCACCTGTAGCCCATTTCCTGCACACGCCTGTGCACGGTGACTCTGGATGTTTCTACTCCAGACTCAGTCCACTGCTTCCGAAGGTCCCCCAAGGTCTGGAATCGGTCCTTCTCCACAATCTTCCTCAGGGTCCGGTCACATCTTCTCGTTGTGCAGCGTTTTTTGCCACACTTTTTCCTTCCCACAGACTTCCCACTGAGGTGCCTTGATACAGCACTCTGGGAACAGCCTATTTGTTCAGAAATTTCTTTCGGTGTCTTACCCTCTTGCTTAAGGGTGTCAATGATGGCCTTCTGGACAGCAGTCAGGTCGGCAGTCTTATCCATGATTGCGGTTTTGAGTAATGAAACAGGCTGGGAGTTTTTAAAAGCCTCAGGAATCTTTTCCTTAGAGTTAATTAATTGATTCAGATGATTAGGTTAATAGCTCTTTTAGAGAACCTTTTCATGATATGCTAATTTTTGGAGAGAGGAATTTGGGGTTTTCATGAGCTGTATGCCAAAATCATCAGTATTAAAACAATAAAAGACCTGAAATATTTCAGTTGGTGTGCAATGAATCTAAAATATATGAAAGTTTAATTTTTATCATTACATTATGGAAAATAATGAACTTTATCACAATATGCTAATTTTTTTAGAAGGACCTGTATATTTTATATCAGCTTTCGCTTTACACACACTTTATATATTAGTGCTGTCAATTGATTAAAAAATTAACTACATGTCTTTAAACGATAGAGTATATCGCAGCCACCGCACTTGGCAGGAGTTACGTCCTGCTCCTTATGTGGGTGGCTAGCATATTAGTCGATCCCTTCAGACATTTTCAACTGAGGGCAGAGCTGCATGGTTCAGACCTGTTGACTTCACTGGGTTTTCAAGTGGGCACCCCACTTCACCGGTGTTTCGTCAACTAGCCCACGACACCTCGATAGGGCTTGACAGCAGAACCAGATGCGTTCAAGATGCGTTCATGTGCATCCTCGATCCTTTCCTCCCAGGCTACCATGAGCTCTATTAGGGCCAGCTCTATATGTCTGGTCGGAGGCTGGTTACGACAATCCCCTCTGGAAACTTGAGTTGCCTTCCGAGATCAACTCTCATCTCCCTGTCCTCTCTGTACTAAGGACCCCTAAACATTTGTCCTCCTTGCCTGAATCGAATGAAAGATTTTTATAAATATTGGAATTAGGGGTGGGAATCTCCAGGCACCTCACGATTTTATTCGATTACGATTCAAAGGGCTGCGATTCGATGCTAAATCGATTATCTGAATCTTTGTGTGTGTGTGTGTGTGTGTGTGTGTGTCTATAAAAACTTTGCTTTAAAAGTACAAAGTAATGACCCATAATGGGTGTTTGGATCTCTGTTATGTCCACGCCACAGACGGTGCGGGCACTGCACTTCCACGCTTCAGAGTTCAGTCTTTTGCGTTCCGTCAATATTACGTTATTATAAATATCTAAAAAAAATCGATTTTTGACATTTGTGAATCGATTCAGAATCGTCCACGTCAGCATCGCGATGCATCTAAGAATCGATTTTTTCCCCCACCCCTAATTGGAATACTTGATCACTCGAGAGTCACTCCACAGCGTCATCAGCTGCGCTCAAAGGATCTGCCCTTATGTTGTTGAAGTTTGTTTATTTAAGAAATTCATAATAATAATAAAGCAAGATACTCTGTTGAAATATGTGAGATGTGTTGGTTATATAAACTGCAAAGGTAAAATATAAATTAAAATGATTGCGATGTGAAGGGGGAGGAGAATTGACACTCAATAAAACACTTATTGTTAATAAAACACTTCCGCATAGGATACACCTGTGTGTCCTCGCTCATGACTCCTCAGGAAACCTCCTCACTCCTCGATCCTCGCCTTCTCGCGGAGCAATTAGAGAATTTAGATGTCTGTCAAGATGGCGAAGCTCGATCGGTTTCCGGGTCATAGGATGGAGGACGGAGGAGACGAGGAGATTGAGAAGCACCCTGTGACTAATTAAGGAGACAACAGCTGGGAATAATGAACTAATAAGAAAACAGCAAAACTAGGTCACAGGGGAAACACAAGTGAACTCAAGATGACCAAACATGTGACAAACATCTTTCTGGGATTAATCATGATTAATCACAGTTAAATTCACTCAAATTTTTATAAAATTTTAATATGTTTTATAATGTAATAATTTCACACTTAATCTCCAAATCAATGTAGAAACAACAGTATATTTTAAATACTTGTTTAATGGCATCTTTTTTTATGAATGAAGGCCAGTATCACTGATAATAATACATCTACTGATGTCTTGATGAAAATAATGATTCGTTCAAGCATAATTTCACACAAAACTCAACACCTCAGACCCCAAATCACCAATCCAGAACCATAAAATCCAGGCTCCAGCCAGTCTACGCTAACCAATGAAAACCCCCAGGAAAGAACTTGATGGCCATGCAAGTTTCAAAGAGATGAGCCCAACTAAAGGAAGAACGTTGTCAACATTAGATAGTTTGGAAGAGACTGATTGGTTCAGAGATGGCACAGCTTAGGACCCACCAAGTGGCAGAAGTTGTTTGATCCCAAGACAAAGGATTTAAAACAGACCTCCTTCTTCAAGGACCTCTGAACAACCCCAGGGTTAAAATCTCATAAAACCACAGAGACTGAGACTTCACATATAAAAATACATAAAATCATTCCAAAACAATTCTTGACAGACTTATAATCAAACATCGTTCAACTACATAATTCTATATTGTGTCTACAACCTATGTGCCTATTATGCTTAGATCACATACATTTGGACACATCGAGAGATCTATACTGAAAGGAACTTTGCCTGCTCTTTAAGATAAAATCGTATTATCAGGCTGGCTATCTGACACTCTCCATATGAAAGAGAAGTGATTAAGACCTTATTGTTCTGCACCCCCACGATAAGTTCTCTGAACTGCCCCTCCAAACTTATAAGTCATGTAATGGTTATAACTATTAGATGTTTGAATGAAAGTGTGTCTTGTTTCTCATCAGTGCGATCGTATGTTCACAATTATGAAGATGGCTTGATTGAAATCTGTGTAAAATGTTTCGTATTCTTATATTAGGAATCATGTCTAAACTGTAGCCTACCCTCTGCTAGAGCTGAAAAGTAAAGAGATCACAGATAACACATGGTTTACGATGAGAGGTGAAGAATATGCCACTTCTCAAATAAAGACAGTACCTAATTGGTCAGAACTCCTCCAGGAGGCTGGACAAACATTTGAGTTTAAAATCTTAGGACCCGAACACAGCCTTAGAGTTTCGCTAGAGAAGATTCCAGAATGCATTAGAGTAGAAGATACATTGTCATGGAGAAGCCATGACAGAGTAACCAGACAAACGAGTAACCGTGTAGACGAGCAGACAAAAGAACTCAAATCAAGAACAGAAGAACATGGGCTAAGCAGCTTCATTCAAGCCATCTAACATCTCACTTTTCTTTCTTTTTCTTAGTTTTATTTTCTTTTCCGTTGAGTGTCTCAGTTCTAAGTTAAATTTTGCTGCAAAGTTTCGGTTAAACGATTCGACTGCAAAACCCGCTTTCAACTTCAAAAACTTTCCATCCATCCGCCAACACACCACGTGATTGGCCGCCCAAAACATCTATCCGGGCACGAGGAGACCGCCGTCCAATCAATGAACCTGGGAAACTCCCTTTTATGCCGAAAAAAGGAATCCCCAAAGGAACGCAAAGACAAGCAAGTAGCCTCCAGACTCTTAACTGAACTGGTGCTTTGAAATAAAATGTAATAACCCCGCCTAAGAAACGATAGATTTAAATTAATGATTGATGGTTCGTTCAGGTCATGTTTTATTAGTGCATATAGAAACTTGGGATTTCATGATCTCATTCTTAGAACTCATTCTTTCCTCACTCTCTTTCTTTATGCAACTCGTATGAATGTGTATGTGCGTGTTTTTTGTGTTAGATAATAGTTTTTTGTGTTAGAGTAATCAAAGTCTTGTTTGTATTTTAAAGATAAGTGTTCTTGTGTTATTTGCTTACGAATTTAATGTCTTAAACTGCTGATCTAAGTTTCCTTGCTAATAAATAGTGTTTCACTATAGTGTAACCAGTGGTTGAATGAAACGGCACAGGATACAAAAATTACTCTTGGGGCTTAATTCTGGCTGTTGCCTCTAGGACGGACAGTGATCGAAGGGAGCAAATATTTAGGAATAAAAATAATAATAAAATGAAATGAAGTCTCTCTGGTTTCTTTGGTGTGCTTATTTGGTATGAAAGACAATTGATAAAACAATTTGAATGAAGTCAAATGAAATGAAATACATTGGAATAATGAAATACTCCAATTAAATATAGTACACATACGTAAATGAAATACGACAGAAGCTAATAGTCAAATGAAAGAAAACAGTACATTAGTCTACCATCAAATTCACAGTTGTCTGCATACACTTTTAAATTAAGAGAAATGAATACACTGTTCAAACAGCATTCAATAAGGGCTGAGAGTTAGGGCCGGTTCAAATGAACGCTGGACGAGTCATTTGTTTGGCCGTATAAGTGATTCTTTCAAAATTCCCTATAAATTAATTAATAATTTCCTTTGAGCTAAATTTACCTACATGAACAATCTTCACATAAACCCATAATAAATGTCATATGCATGTGCCCTTCCTGTCTAACAGGTAGGAAATACAGTAGGCTACAGAAATTGAATAAAGTTATCAAGTCTGTACTGCAGAAATTATAAATTAAATATAGATTAATACTTATAAAAGCTACAAAAGTTCTTTAGCCAAGAGCAGTGTTACCTTTACCTCTGTTACCTTTGTTCTTTGATTAATATTAATGACAGACAGAATTAGTGGCTGCTGTCACTTTCAGAACAGCCGCTTCTAAAGCGTGTGTATCTCTTCTCATTTTCTCACAACTCTATGCGTTCATTTAAGACTTTATTTAACTAATTTAAGAATGCTCTTATGAGGATACTCGACAAAACTGATATTTTGGCATAATTGTGTGTATTATTGTTCCTTAACACGCGAAAGAGAACTCAACACGTGGGTCTTTCTGTGGATCGTGTGTGTGTGTGTGTGTGTGTGTGTGTGTGTGTGTCACAGAGGACATTCACAGACAGCGCATTCTCTTTTGTCTTATCGTGCTTGAATGGTTTAAAAGCATTTGCATGAAGAGCGTGATCATACTGTAATGCTAGCCAGGATGACAGAAAAAATGGATGCTGCTTTAATTGGGTTAAATCAAGTTTAGCGTTAGTTCTGGCAGGCCACATTAGTCAAGCTCGCATCTGCTGACTCTCAGCTGATCTATGTCTACCTATAGGAATACGACACCCATCACCATATACATATATGTACATTTGACATTTTGATTCCCCTAGAATCAGAATAAATTCTCGAATTATGTTGTACTTTTAAATCTTGAATAATGATATATGCAAAACATTCATGTTGGTTCTGTTCTGTTTACCCCAAAGGGGGTTATTGCTTCTCTCCCTACTCTTATCCATGCTAGGCATGGAACCATACCGCCAATCCAAAATGTTTGCAAATTGTCATCGTATTTGACAATAGTGGTCCTGACAGAAATATTTTTAAACTGGAAAAAATGTATTGCATGACAGCACGAATACAGTATATAGTTAATGGTAACGACACTGCTTGAATTTTTTGTTATAGTAATTGTGATGCCTGCCTTGGCAAAAAGCACTAAAACACATCAGAAAAACATTTTCATCTTGGAGGCATTCTGTCTCAACAGGAAGTTCATCCACTGAGCTAAGATGCGCTTGTAATGATCTCCTCAAGTCTTCACAATTAAGGTGCCCAAACAAAGAATTTTTTATCTGGGGAAGTCAAAAGTGAGAAAGTCTTGCCTCATTTTTCTCACCTTTCCTCTCTGAGAGATTTATTTTTGTTTTAAAAACAGATGGCTGAAGCTTTTGGAGGTCAACATGAAAGAGTAGCAGGTGGAGTCTCAAAAACACATTCTCAACCTCTACAGCAGGTAATTGTATGCAGATGCAATTTGCGCATAAGCGTTCATTTAAATAAAGTATTCATAATAAAAATGAACATCTTAAACACTCTGTGGGACACATGCATGCGTCATTTGTTCACGTTTGGTCCCTCAAATGTTAAAAATAAAGTTATTTCTACCATACACAGAACAATCATACTTTGGTACTAACTTTCAACAGGGACATGAAATTTGGCCTCCAAATGCATACGTACGCACATACTGTAAAATAAAAAGGAATTTCAATGTTAATAAATAATAAACAGACTATTGGTGCATGTTTGACAAGAAGATACAATTTCAGTCTTTAAAATTTCACATTTAATGCAGTAATACTTGCCTTTCTTTTTAATTATTTGTGAAATTTATGAGCAATTTCTGAGTGAAATTTGTTTTAAAGCAAATCCTATACCAAAATTGTTTCGGTGCAGATAATTTCTGTGATTTTTAAGATATTTGAAGATAACTTATATCTGAGTTACCCGAGTAACTGAGTGTGTTAATCCATATCCCGCTCCACACATGACAGCTCCCATAAGACCAGATCATCCCCCGGTGGGCCGTTTCAGACAGGTGATCAGCTGCACTCCACTGATCAGGAACTGACATCAGCCAGGTGAGGCCAGTTCCTGTGACTGAGATCTGCAGGGGAAAGAGATCAATTTCAATGTAATAACAAAATTATGCTATTTTTGGTGGTTCGTTTTGGTTTTGGACAACAAGAGATAACAGCAAAAAGCAATAGCTTTTAGCAAAAAGTAAATAGCTCCGCTCCAAAATCTAGCAAGCTGCCAACCACAACAGCATTTTACAGCATTTAAGAGATGCACGGTACAGGGCTGCGTTTCCCAAAAGCATCATAAGCTTAATCGTAAGTTGATCGTAGAGTTTTCAGTTAACCAGATCACACTGACGCTGATGACACCAAGAAGTTAAATACTTTCAAACTAAGGGCGTAAAGATTCCTCGTATCTGGAGCTCTGGAGTGTAAGATGGTCTCTACAACCTCAGTTGAGAGACCAGCATCTATGAGTTGGGCCCCCTCAGAGGCCAAACCCACAGGTTCTAAATCTCTGGGCCGTGGTGAAGGATTGTGCCCCCTGTCTAAGACAGAAGTTCTCTCCTGACCAGAATCTCCCAGGGAGAGCCGTTGAGGAGGTCCACGAACCAAATCCGGCTTGGCCCAGAGTGGTGCTACTAGCAGTAGGCTTTTTCCATCCCGGCTGACTCTCTCCTGAACTCCTGGGAGCAGAGCAATGGGGGGTAAATACGTACCGACGTAGCCTCTGCCACGTCTGCAAAAAGGGGGGCTGGATGTGTGAGGAAAAACCAAAGTGGACAGTGCGTCGTATGCTGAGACACAAACAGATCTACTTCTGCTTGGCCGTAAACTTCCCATATATACTCCACCACCTCGAGGTGGAGTGTCCAATCCCATTGACTCACCCCCTGCCTCGACAGGATACCTGCTCCTATATTCTGGCACCCTGGAATATACTCTGCCCTCGGGGGGGGGGGTATCTTCCCTAGGGACCACAGGAGGATCTGGTGCACTAGTTTGCATAGTGGACTCGACCACAGACCCCCCTGATGATTTATGTAAGAGACCACTGATGTGTTGTCTGACCGGACAAGCACATGATGGCCCCTCAGGTCTGGGAGGAAATGTCTCAACGCATTGAAGGCATCATCTCCAGGCAATTTATGTGCCATGAAAGATCCTCCTAAGAGACCCTTAGCTGAGCGGCCTTCAATTACTGCTCCCCAGCCAGTGAGGGAAGCATCTGTCGAGAGCGCAACTCATGGCAAAGAGCTCCTAACACTGGACCCTAGGATAGAAACCAAGGTTTCCTCCATATTACCAAGGCGTGGAGACACCGCCACGTGATCTTGATCATACGAAGTGGATTTCCCCTTGGGGAAAACCCTCTGGTCCTGAGCCACCACTGCAAAGGTCTTATGTACAACAGGCCAAATGATATCACATTGGACGCCGCTGCCATGAGGCCTAACAGTCTCTCGAACTGTTTCACAGTGCGTGACTGGCCTAGCTTTAATTCTTTCGTGGCTGTGAGGATAGCAGCTGGTTCCCAGATGGTTCTGGGTTCTCTGTAGTGGAGAAAGAACACTCTTCTTGGCATTAAGTCTCAACCCAATTTCTGCATGTGTTTGAGGACGACATCTTGATGCCGAACCACCAACTGCTGATTCCTCTAGAATCAGCCAGTCATCGATATAGTTCAAAATGCGTATGCCCTGCAGCCTGCGCAGGGCCAGAGCTGCTTCTATGTACTTCGTGAACATGCGGGGTGACAGCTAGACCAAATGGAAGCACCTGATATTGGTATTCTTTGCCCCCGAAAGAAAACCTCAGGAACTTCCTGTGCTGAGGGAGGATGGAGACATGGAAATATGCGTCTTTTAGATCTATCGTGACAAACCAGTCCTCGGACCTGATTTAAGTCACAATCTGTTTGAGTGTCAGCATCTTGAACTTGAGTTTTTTGACTGTACAAAGATACAACTGACGAAGATCTAGTATAGGACGCAACCCCATATCCTTTTTTGGAACAATGAAGTAGCGCATTTAAAAACCTGATTCTCTGTAGGGTGAGTACACCTGTTCTATAGCTTCCTTCGATAACAGAGCTTTGACCTCTTGCTCCATTACCAGAGCCTGTTCGGGATGCACTAACATGAGCAACATCTCGTTGTAGCGTGGAACTGGGTTCTGTATTCTCTTTTTACTATCTGCAGGACCCACTGAGATCTCTTGGGGATCCACTGAGATTCTTCCATTCTATCAGATAATCCACTAAGGGTACCAGCCTCGTGACTGGCCTCTGGTATAACTGGAACAGTCACTTCGGTGGCCTGAAGCATACTGGCAGGAACCGACCGAACTGACTATATTTGAACCCCCCTCAAAGAGTGTGAGTTTGACGCATTGTAGAGTTGACACTGTGCCATGTGCTCGCTGGAGACTGCTGAGCCCCGAGGCACCAAGGGTGGCAGGGTTGGCAGAATGGCCCCCAGAGGGCAACGAGGTGGAACAGGCTCCGTTTACTGAGGTGTACACCGCTCTACCCCGGGGCTGCTCTCAGAAGTCTGACACCAGTGGCGTCAGGACCTCTTTTGAGCCGAGGGCTTCTTAGCTTGAAGAGCGGTCCTTAGATCCGGCTTCTGCTTCGAAGGCTTCGGCTGAGAGTGTCGGCCCTGCCCCCATGACTTTTGAGGAGGAGCATGGGACGCTGCACTCTCTTTTTGCTGTGCTCTACATGAGGAGATGGACGACTGGATGGCTGCTCATGCCCAGCAGCCCCAGGGGATTGGGTATGGCGAGGGAGATATTTTTTTTAAATGCCTCAGATTGTCTTTTGGTCTCCTGACACCTCTCAACAACCATATTCACAAAGTCACCGAAGAGGCCAGGAGGTATTAACGGGGCATCTAATAAAAAGGCTCTGTCTTTGTCCTTCATTTCGGCCATGTTTAGCCAAAAATGCCTTTCAGTGACCACCAGGGCTGCCATAGACTGCCCTATTGCTCTGGTGGTCACCTTGTTGGCCCTGAGAGACAGATCTGTGGCCCGACACAGTTTTTGAACTTATTCAAATCCCCCAGCAGATCAGCCTGATATTCCTGTAACACTGCCATTGTTTGTAGGGATGCTATGGCCTAACCTGCTGCTGTATATGCTTTACCCACTGTGGGTAGCACTGGGGCCTTCAGGTACGATGCTGAACCAGGGGACAGATAGCTGTCTGTTCAGCCCTGGGCATCGCCCCATAGCCATATTCTTTCAGCCCCCTTATATCGGAATATACATGGACTTGGGGGCTGAAAAAACGATTTAGTAATGATTTAGACAGCTCACTGTGTAGATTGGGAAAAAATAGAAGGCCTCATGATGGAGGTGATACATTTGATGACAGGAAGCGCTTGTCTAGTTTACTTTTAGGACCCCTTTTCTTGGCTGGCCACTCAGTATTTAATTTAGCCACGGCACGAGTAATAACGTCCAACAGCTCCTCATATGCTGGGGAAAGAGGTGGCGAATCCTCTCCTTATTGTCACCTTAAACACTCAAATCTAGTTCCTCAGAACTAGAGCACTGAAGCATTGGGCTCTCTTACCGGGCGGAAGAAGCCGCTGGGCTTCCGACACCGGTGAGAGAGAGCTGGATCCCTCGGGTAAGGGAAGAGAAAGGGAGGGGCCTGTCCCTAACCCCACCGAGAGATCCATTTGCGATCCCCAAGAATGCATTCACGGGTCCGGATCCCTGAGGAGGCTGACTTAGCATGCTCCGCTCCCAAACACATTACACATAGATCTTGTGTATCCCCACCCATTAAATAGCACAGGCAGGGAGAAGCACACAGCTTGTATAATTCTTTCACCATGATATAGATAGAGATGCTTGTGACAAGACAACCAAAAATAGTTTAGACCGTTTCGACATAGAAAGCTTGCTGAAGCACAGAAGCTAACTAAAACTAAGGGTCATATGATTAGCTTAGATCATTACAAACCAATCACCAGAACAAATCACAGAAAAAAGACTTGAGTGACATTGATTTTACTCAACTGTATGTTCTAAATGTACATGTATCTTTCTATTCAGGAGACTCACTTGGTTGTTGTGGCCAGTGATCTCCCGGCTGTGAATAAAACTTCATTTCTACAAAGAGCAACTTAGGAGTCGTGTCAGACATATACTGCGGTGCTGAGAAATAGATTATATGCTCAAAAGACAACAACAGAACATCTATGTGTGATTGAGGTAGTAATAGAACTAAGACAACAATAGAACATCTATGTGTGATTGAGGTAGTGATAGTAGCTTCAGGAAATTACCTCGAGATACTGTAGTTATTATTTTAACAACTGCAAGTTGGTTAAATTTTCCGTGGTGAAGAAGTCAGATTAATTAGGTTGTATACATTGTAAATGGATTAGATAATTTCCACGACAATATATTTTTTTTATCATTATCCTGTACACTGGTTTGTATTGCAAATAGTTTAACTATTTACTGCACTTATTCTTCTTTACCTATAATGACTAATAAATCATGAGTCTCACACATTCAAAGAAATTAAAGCTCACATTGCAAAATTAGATGGATAGTGTTTTAGTGCGTGTTTGTGGAAACCTGTCTGGAAAGTGTTATTTTTGCAGTTGCATTTGGTGAAAAGAGTGATGCAGAAAATATACATATCACTTTTAAATACAAATGTGCTTACCAATGAGAATAAATGCAACAAATAGCCTATGTATGTGATTGCTAATTATTCACTGCAGAGAGAATTGGAAATTAAATCGATTTTTAGAAAGTTTATGAACAAATGAAAAATTTCAACGTTTCACCTTAAGTGTTTGTTTACTTAGGATCAACAAACTATTTTGCGACTTGCCATTTGATGTCCAATGAAAATTATGGGTTCTGCAGCTAATCAATTTGAAGACTCTCTCTCTCGCTCTCTCTCTCTGCCTTTTTATTACAAGTCCCTTTAAAGCATCAGGAGGAGTGCATGCGCTCATGATTTATTCACAGCAGGGAATCTCCCCCAGGAGCAAATACACAGAGTCACAGAGAGAAAGGAAGTGAGATATCAAAAAATGGCTGTCAGTCTAACCTTCCTCTCGACTCAAATACCTCCTATTCTTGCTGTAATAACACTCACTTTTAATTGTCAAGAAGAGTCATTCCCTCAACTCAAACTACCCCCAGAGTCTCCGTAGGAAATGCGCAGGACATGTCAGCAGATGTGAGTCGTATGCAGTGCATTAACAAAGGACAAAATAAGCAGCAAACAGAACAATCATCAACACATGCTTTACGCACACCAATGTCATCTTGTAGTCGATCTCAACTCTTTGATTACTTTTTTGAACATAATGCAAACACTTAGTTACCTCCTTTGACATGATGGTGGACATCCACCTTGTAGCTTCTATTGTTTGTGTGGTATAAAACTGCATGTGTTCCCTCCACCAGGCCAAACACTACGTGTAAGAAACCTCTGTGCACATACTGCCCCCAACTGGTGACAGCCCGAAATACATTTACATTAACTTTTTAGGGCCCAAGCCTTGAAAAGGCGAAGGCCCTATTGTTTTCCTTAGGATTATTTATTTATTATTAGGGCCCAAGCCTTGAAAAGGCGAAGGCCCTATTGTTTTCCTTAGGATTATTTATTATTATTATTATTATTATTATTATTATTATTATTATTATTATTATTATTATTATTTTACTACCTTTTGGGCACTTTTGGGGGCCTTAACGTGCTCAAAAACTCTTGAAACTTTGCACACGGGTCAGAACCCGCGGCCATCAGGGCCGGGCTGAAGATGGTACCCGGGCGTGGCAGGGGGGCTCGACAGCGCCCCCTGGAACGGGATTTGAAAACATGTCCGTATATCAAACACGCTTGCATGAATTAATCTGAAAATCGGTACACATATAGATCTCATCGTTTCATATATCCTTTGCACTCTTACTTTTTACGCCAGCCCAACAGGAAGTCGGCTATTATGGGTTGTTTGGAAACTCATGCTCAGGAATTTGATATACTCCTCCTAGGGAATTCACCCGATCGTCACCAAACTCGGTGTGCATGAAGTCAAGACATTGAGGATGAAAAATTGCCAGGGGATTTTTGATATTTCGAACGGTTTGGCCGTGGCGAGGAAACGAAATTATGGCGAATAATGGAAACAGGAAGTGTGTTATAACTTCTGCATACATTGACTGATCTTGATGAAACTTCAGCAGTGTGTTCGCTGTAAGAGGCCGATCACATGGATGTGACTATTGTGAGTCAAAGTTATAGCGCCACCAACTGGCAGCAGGAAGTGTGTCACTTTCAAAATGCTTTGAAATCACCCTCTTATTTTTACCCGATTTGCTTCAAACTTTATGTGTATAATGTAGACACACGGCAGATTTAGACCTATGAAAGGATTATTGATATCTTAGATACTGTTGCCGTGGTAACGCATCAAACTTTAAGATTCTTTTTTGATGCTTTTGAGACTCTTAGCATACTTGAAATTGCATGAAACTCGATAGACACATCACATTTATTAGCCAGTAGACATGTGCAAAGTTTCAGAAACGGGCGTGGTGCCGGGGCTCAGTAGCGCCACCTTTTGACAAAAGAGGGGGAGTCAGGTCTATACTTTTATCTACAATCTTAAAACTCAGTATGTATAATGTTCATATCGAGCTGGACAACTTTCTAATTTACACTTATTAGCTCAGACCAACAGGAAGTCAGATATTTTGGTTTGAATGTGGATGTTTTGGAGAATTTTCTCTTCCACTCTCTCTGACCCTAGGTCTCTCCGTGTGTTTGAGGGGAGGGGGGTTTGTCTGCTGAGTGAGAATGCTTTTATTTTAGTTTTTCAAGGTTTTGGGGCCCTTAACGTGCTCGGAAACTCTTGAAACTTTGCACACGGGTCAGAACCCGCGGCCATCAGGGCCGGGCTGAAGCTGGTACCCGGGCGTGGCAGGGGGGCTCGACAGCGCCCCCTGGAACGGGATTCGAACACTTGTCCATATATCAAACATGCTTGCTTGTAATAATATGAAACTCGGTACACTTATAGATCTCATCGGGCCGAACAACTTTCGTGCTCTAAGTTTTACGACAGCTCAACAGGAAGTCAGCTATTATGGGTTGTTTGGAAAATGCATGCTTTTATTTTTGATATACTTCTCCTAGAGAATTAATCCAAACACCACGAAACTCGGTCAGCGTGAAGTCAAGACATTGAGGATGCTAAATTGCGAACGGATTTTTGATATCTCGAACGGTTTGGCCGTGGCGAGGAAATGAATTTATGACTAAAAAAGGACACATAAAGTGTGTTATAACTTAGTTAATTTTATCTACAGTTACAAAACTCTGCGTGTATATTGTTCTCGTCAAGCCGAACAACTTTCTAATTTATTGTCATTAGCTCAGACAAACAGAAAGTCAGATATTGTAGTTTGAATGTGGATTCTGAGAATTTTCTCTCCCTCTCTCTGACAGAGAGAATGCACCCTGGCATTCTGTATGTGTGTGTGTGTGTGTCTGTGTGAGGAGGGGGAGGGGGAAGGGGTATCCTCGGGTGATAGTTTAAACACAAAGTCATTCATGGGGCCATACTGCCCTCTTGTGTCAAATTGTATTTATACGCACTTTTATTCATTTATTACCTGTATTACACACACACACACAGTTCGATCGCACCCGCGCCTCTCTCTCTCTCTCTCTCTCTCTCTCTCTCACACACACACACACACACACACACACACACACACACACACACACACACACAGTTCGATCGCTCCCGCGCCTCTCTCTCTGTCTCACGCACACACAGTTTGATCGCGCCCGCGCCTCTCTCTCTCCCACACACGCACACACACACACAGTTCGATCGCTCCCGCGCCTCTCTCTCTGTCTCACGCACACACACAGTTTGATCGCGCCCGCGACTCTCTTTCTCCCACACACGCACACACACACACAGTTCGATCGCGCCCGCGCCTCTCTCTCACACACACACGCACACACACACACACAGTTCGATCGCGCCCGCGCCTCTCTCTCTCTCTCTCTCTCTCTCTCTCTCTCTCTCTCTCTCTCTCTCTCTCTCTCTCTCTCTCTCTCTCTCTCTCTCTATATTAGATCAATATGTTTTCCTTAAAAATTTTATTCTCTCTCCCACACACACACACAGTTCGATCGCGCCCCTTTCACACACACACGCACACGCACACACACACACACACACAGAGTTCAATCGCGCCCGCTCCTCCGTCTCTCTCTCTTTAATGTGATAGATCAATGTTTTCCTTAAAAATTGTATGCACACTACATTTATTCTCATCACATTTATAAATTATTGTATAAAATAATACTACCATTAAAAAAAACACATTTGATTTTCTATTTTAATCAATGTAGAATGTGTAAGTTAAAAATAAACAGATTAGTGCTCTGTTTGAGGACAAGAAATTAAAACCAATGCAATATGATGAATGTCCAAAAGATGGCACTCACAGACTGTTTTTAAACGAGGTTGGATAAATATTTTTTGCTTTTAAACTGTGTGTGTGGGTGTTGGTGTGTGTGGGTGAGATTTTGGTTGGGGGACAGTTGTAGGTTACAGTTTGAGTTTATAGTTTGACAAAAGCACTTTGTGTTTTATTGTGAGTGTACATAAATATAAGTAAACACTTTGCAGTTTGAATTTACGTCCTCGATGAACAAAATGACGGAGTATGTTTTTATGTGTAACAGTTCAATCGCACCCACACCTCAACCACACACACACACACCAAACACACACACACACACACACACATACACACACACACACTCACACACATATTGGAACGTGAGTGAAGTACAAAGCCTATAATAAAGAAAAAACTAGCATCCAAATACATCACAAATGTTGAAACAGTTTGATTCTAATGAGAGAGTTACGTGAGCCCAACACCACTTACTTTGACTTTCGCTTTACATCATTTCGGTTACTTCTTGTTTATAGTTTTTTTAAATTCTTGTTCTGTTCTGAATATCATTACATTTAAACGATTGCTTGTGTAATATTTTGAGTGTATCATCAAATCAGAATAATTATCCCGGTTTCCCTAGTTATTTATTTTTATTTTTTCATTTTACTAAACAGGTAAGGCAAGTAATATTCTCTGTGTCTTTATATATGTATATCTATCTATCTATCTATCTATCTATCTATCTATCTATCTATCTATCTATCTATCTATCTATCTATCTATATATTTTGAGTGTATCATCAAATCAGAATAATTATCCCGGTTTCCCTAGTTATTTATTTTTACTTTTTCATTTTACTAAACAGGTAAGGCAAGTAATATTCTCTGTGTCTTTATATATGTATATCTATCTATCTATCTATCTATCTATCTATATATATATATATATATATATATATATATATATGAATTATAAATAACTTATTTCTGTATAAAATAAAAGATCCCGAATAATCCTGACCAATCAGAGCGCACTATTCCTACAACATCATCAGTGCTGAAGCGGAACTACCAGAGCCGTTCGGCAGATAGCGAGCAGATGCAGTATGTGTGTTGTATCGAGGCAGGGTCAGGTCAGGGGAATCCATTTGCAGCTTTTTATTAAGAATGGTCAAGACAGGCAGGTGAACTATGGCAAACAGGGCAGAACAGAAAAAGCAGAGACAAACTTGGTTGACAGGCAAAGGACAAAGACCTCCAGATAAATACTGGGCTTCTGGATTTACACATTTAAGTGCTGCAAAACATATTGACCTAAAAATTATTCTAATTTTAAATGATCTCATATATGTGGCTATTGTGGTTCACGATCAGAGGCCCTGTCCCCAAATGGCACACTTCATATGAATTTTCGGTCTTGTGTACTTATTTCATGTGTCTGTTAAATCCATGAGACCGTAGGCTGTCTCATTTTTCAATTTGGGTTTCAGAAGGTTGCTCACGCATACTTTGTGGTTTATATGTGCCCTGGATACGCACTTTTTCAAAGGCCACACTGATGCGAGCTCTACAGCACACTTCTTTTCAACAGTCAAAGCGGGGTTACGTTTTTGCACGTCGTGCACAATAACCCTAAAGGCACCGGGGCGGCGGTGCCACCGGCTTGGGCCCGCAATCGCTGCTCGCAGCTATATTTAGGGCCCAAGCCTTGAAAAGGCGAAGGCCCTATTGTTTTCCTTAGGATTATTTATTATTATTATTATTATTATTATTTTACTACCTTTTGAGCACTTTTGGGGCCCTTAATTTGCTCGAAAACTCTTGAAACTTTGCACACGGGTCAGAACCCGCGGCCATCAGGGCCGGGCTGAAGATGGTACCCGGGCGTGGCAGGGGGGCTCGACAGCGCCCCCTGGAACGGGATTTGAAAACATGTCTGTATATCAAACACGCTTGCATGAATTAATCTGAAAATCGGTACACATATAGATCTCATCGTTTCATATATCCTTTGCACTCTTACTTTTTACGCCAGCCCGACAGGAAGTCGGCTATTATGGGTTGTTTGGAAACTCATGTTCAGGAATTTGATATACTCCTCCTAGGGAATTCACCCGATCGTCACCAAACTCGGTGTGCATGAAGTCAAGACATTGAGGATGAAAAATTGCCAGGGGATTTTTGATATCTCGAACGGTTTGGCCGTGGCGAGGAAACGAAATTATGGCGAATAATGGAAACAGGAAGTGTGTTATAACTTCTGCATACATTGACTGATCTTGATGAAACTTCAGCAGTGTGTTCGCTGTAAGAGGCCGATCACATGGATGTGACTATTGTGAGTCAAAGTTATAGCGCCACCAACTGGCAGCAGGAAGTGTGTCACTTTCAAAATGCTTTGAAATCACCCTCTTATTTTTACCCGATTTGCTTCAAACTTTATGTGTATAATGTAAACACACGGCAGATTTAGACCTGTGAAAGGATTATTGATATCTTAGATACTGTTGCCGTGGTAACGCATCAAACTTTAAGATTCTTTTTTGATGCTTTTGAGACTCTTAGCATACTTGAAATTGCATAAAACTCGATAGACACATCACATTTATTAGCCAGTAGACATGTGCAAAGTTTCAGAAACGGGCGTGGTGCCGGGGCTCAGTAGCGCCACCTTTTGACAAAAGAGGGGGAGTTAGGTCTATACTTTTATCTACAATCTTAAAACTCAGTATGTATAATGTTCATATCGAGCTGGACAACTTTCTAATTTACACTTATTAGCTCAGACCAACAGGAAGTCAGATATTTTGGTTTGAATGTGGATGTTTTGGAGAATTTTCTCTTCCCCTCTCTCTGACCCTACGTCTCTCCGTGTGTTTGAGGGGAGGGGGGTTTGTCTGCTGAGTGAGAATACTTTTATTTTAGTTTTTCAAGGTTTTGGGGCCCTTAACGTGCTCGAAAACTCTTGAAACTTTGCACACGGGTCAGAACCCGCGGCCATCAGGGCCGGGCTGAAGCTGGTACCCGGGCGTGGCAGGGGGGCTCGACAGCGCCCCCTGGAACGGGATTCGAACACTTGTCCATATATCAAACATGCTTGCTTGTAATAATATGAAACTCGGTACACTTATAGATCTCATCGGGCCGAACAACTTTCGTGCTCTAAGTTTTACGACAGCTCAACAGGAAGTCAGCTATTATGGGTTGTTTGGAAAATGCATGCTTTTATTTTTGATATACTTCTCCTAGAGAATTAATCCAAACACCACGAAACTCGGTCAGCGTGAAGTCAAGACATTGAGGATGCTAAATTGCGAACGGATTTTTGATATCTCGAACGGTTTGGCCGTGGCGAGGAAATGAATTTATGACTAAAAAAGGACACATAAAGTGTGTTATAACTTAGTTAATTTTATCTACAGTTACAAAACTCTGCGTGTATATTGTTCTCGTCAAGCCGAACAACTTTCTAATTTATTGTCAGTAGCTCAGACAAACAGAAAGTCAGATATTGTAGTTTGAATGTGGATTCGGAGAATTTTCTCTCCCTCTCAGAGACAGAGAGAATGCACCCTGGCATTCTGTATGTGTGTGTGTGTGTGTGTGTGTGTGTGTGTGTCTGTGTGAGGAGGGGGAGGGGGAAGGGGTATCCTCGGGTGATAGTTTAAACACAAAGTCATTCATGGGGCCATACTGCCCTCTTGTGTCCAAAATTGTATTTATACGCACTTTTATTCATTTATTACCTGTATTACACACACACACACAGTTCGATCGCACCCGCGCCTCTCTCTCTCTCTCTCTCTCTCTCTCACACACACACACAAACACACACACACACACACACACACACACAGTTCGATCGCTCCCGCGCCTCTCTCTCTGTCTCACGCACACACAGTTTGATCGCGCCCGCGACTCTCTTTCTCCCACACACGCACACACACACACAGTTCGATCGCGCCCGCGCCTCTCTCTCACACACACACGCACACACACACACACACAGTTCGATCGCGCCCGCGCCTCTCTCTCTCTCTCTCTCTCTCTCTCTCTCTCTCTCTCTCTCTCTCTCTCTCTCTCTCTCTCTAATGTGCTATATTAGATCAATAATGTGCTATATTAGATCAATATGTTTTCCTTAAAAATTTTATTCTCTCTCCCACACACACACACAGTTCGATCGCGCCCCTTTCACACACACACGCACACACACACACACACACACACAGTTCAATCGCGCTCGCTCCTCTGTCTCTCTCTCTTTAATGTGATAGATCAATGTTTTCCTTAAAAATTTTATGCACACTACATTTATTCTCATCACATTTATAAATTATTGTATAAAATAATACTACCATTAAAAAAAACACATTTGATTTTCTATTTTAATCAATGTAGAATGTGTAACTTAAAAATAAACAGATTAGTGCTCTGTTTGAGGACAAGAAATTAAAACCAATGCAATATGATGAATGTCCAAAAGATGGCTCTCACAGACTGTTTTTAAACGAGGTTGGATAAATATTTTTTGCTTTTAAACTGTGTGTGTGGGTGTTGGTGTGTGTGGGTGAGATTTTGGTTGGGGGACAGTTGTAGGTTACAGTTTGAGTTTATAGTTTGCCAAAAGCACTTTGTGTTTTATTGTGAGTGTACATAAATATAAGTAAACACTTTGCAGTTTGAATTTACGTCCTCGATGAACAAAATGACGGAGTATGTTTTTGTGTAACAGTTCAATCGCACCCACACCTCAACCACACACACACACCAAACACACACACACACACACACACACACACATACACACACACACACTCACACACATATTGGAACGTGAGTGAAGTACAAAGCCTATAATAAAGAAAAAACTAGCATCCAAATACATCACAAATGTTGAAACAGTTTGATTCTAATGAGAGAGTTACGTGAGCCCAACACCACTTACTTTGACTTTCGCTTTACATTATTTCGGTTACTTCTTGTTTATAGTTTTTTAAAATTCTTGTTCTGTTCTGAATATCATTACATTTAAACGATTGCTTGTGTAATATTTTGAGTGTATCATCAAATCAGAATAATTATCTCGGTTTCCCTAGTTATTTATTTTTATTTTTTCATTTTACTAAACAGGTAAGGCAAGTAATATTCTCTGTGTCTTTATATATGTATATCTATCTATCTATCTATCTATCTATCTATCTATCTATCGATCTATCTATCTATCTATCTATCTATCTATCTATATATATATATATATATATATATATGAATTATAAATAACTTATTTCTGTATAAAATAAAAATTATCAGAGCGCACTATTCCTACAACATCATCAGTGCTGAAGCGGAACTACCAGAGCCGTTCGGCAGATAGCGAGCAGATGCAGCATAGGTGTTGTATCGAGGCAGGGTCAGGCCAGGGGAATCCATTTCCAGCTTTTTATTAAGAATGGTCAAGACAGGCAGGGTGAACTATGGCAAACAGGGCAGAACAGAAAAAGCAGAGACAAACTTGGTTGACAGGCAAAGGACAAAGACCTCCAGATAAATACTGGGCTTCTGGATTTACACATTTAAGTGCTGCAAAACATATTGACCTAAAAATTATTCTAATTTTAAATGATCTCATATATGTGGCTATTGTGGTTCACGATCATAGGCCCTGTCCCCAAATGGCACACTTCATATGAATTATCGGTCTTGTGTACTTATTTCATGTGTCTGTTAAATCCATGAGACCGTAGGCTGTCTCATTTTTCAATTTGGGTTTCAGAAGGTTGCTCACGCATACTTTGTGGTTTATATGTGCCCTGGATACGCACTTTTGCAGAGCCCACACTGATGCGAGCTCTACAGCACACTTCTTTTCAACAGTCAAAGCGGGGTTACGTTTTTGCACGTCGTGCACAATAACCCTAAAGGCACCGGGGCGGCGGTGCCACCGGCTTGGGCCCGCAATCGCTGCTCGCAGCTATATTTATTATTATTATTATTATTTTACTACCTTTTGGGCACTTTTGGGGCCCTTAACGTGCTCGAAAACTCTTGAAACTTTGCACACGGGTCAGAACCCGCGGCCATCAGGGCTGGGCTGAAGATGGTACCCGGGCGTGGCAGGGGGGCTCGACAGCGCCCCCTGGAACGGGATTTGAAAACATGTCCGTATATCAAACACGCTTGCATGAATTAATCTGAAAATCAGTACACATATAGATCTCATCGTTTCATATATCCTTTGCACTCTTACTTTTTACGCCAGCCCAACAGGAAGTCGGCTATAATGGATTGTTTGGAAACTCATGTTCAGGAATTTGATATACTCCTCCTAGGGAATCCACCCGATCGTCACCAAACTCGGTGTGCATGAAGTCAAGACATTGAAGATGAAAAATTGCCAGGGGATTTTTGATATCTCGAACGGTTTGGCCGTGGCGAGGAAACGAAATTATGGCGAATAATGGAAACAGGAAGTGTGTTATAACTTCTGCATACATTGACTGATCTTGATGAAACTTCAGCAGTGTGTTCGCTGTAAGAGGCCGATCACATGGATGTGACTATTGTGAGTCAAAGTTATAGCGCCACCAACTGGCAGCAGGAAGTTTGTCACTTTCAAAATGCTTTGAAATGACCCTCTTATTTTTACCCGATTTGCTTCAAACTTTATGTGTATAATGTAAACACACGGCAGATTTAGACCTGTGAAAGGATTATTGATATCTTAGATACTGTTGCCGTGGTAACGCATCAAACTTTAAGATTCTTTTTTGATGCTTTTGAGACTCTTAGCATATTTGAAATTGCATGAAACTCGATAGACACATCACATTTATTAGCCAGTAGACATGTGCAAAGTTTCAGAAACGGGCGTGGTGCCGGGGCTCAGTAGCGCCACCTTTTGACAAAAGAGGGGGAGTTAGGTCTATACTTTTTTCTACAATCTTAAAACTCAGTATGTATAATGTTCATATCGAGCTGGACAACTTTCTAATTTACACTTATTAGCTCAGACCAACAGGAAGTCAGATATTTTGGTTTGAATGTGGATGTTTTGGAGAATTTTCTCTTCCTCTCTCTCTGACCCTACGTCTCTCTGTGTGTTTGAGGGGAGGGGGGTTTGTCTGCTGAGTGAGAATGCTTTTATTTTAGTTTTTCAAGGTTTTGGGGCCCTTAACGTGCTCGAAAACTCTTGAAACTTTGCACACGGGTCAGAACCCGCGGCCATCAGGGCCGGGCTGAAGCTGGTACCCGGGCGTGGCAGGGGGGCTCGACAGCGCCCCCTGGAACGGGATTCGAACACTTGTCCATATATCAAACATGCTTGCTTGTAATAATATGAAACTCGGTACACTTATAGATCTCATCGGGCCGAACAACTTTCGTGCTCTAAGTTTTACGACAGCTCAACAGGAAGTCAGCTATTATGGGTTGTTTGGAAAATGCATGCTTTTATTTTTGATATACTTCTCCTAGAGAATTAATCCAAACACCACAAAACTCGGTTAGCGTGAAGTCAAGACATTGAGGATGCTAAATTGCGAACGGATTTTTGATATCTCGAACGGTTTGGCCGTGGCGAGGAAATGAAGTTATGACTAAAAAAGGACACATAAAGTGTGTTATAACTTAGTTAATTTTATCTACAGTTACAAAACTCTGCGTGTATATTGTTCTCGTCAAGCCGAACAACTTTCTAATTTATTGTCATTAGCTCAGACAAACAGAAAGTCAGATATTGTAGTTTGAATGTGGATTCTGAAAATTTTCTCTCCCTCTCTCTGACAGAGAGAATGCACCCTGGCATTCTGTATGTGTGTGTGTGTGTGTGTCTCTGTGAGGAGGGGGGGGGGGGGGGTATCTTCGGGTGACATTTTAAACACAAAGTCATTCATGGGGCCATACTGCCCTCTTGTGTCCAAAATTGTATTTATAGGCACTTTTATTCATTTATTACCTGTATTACACACACAGTTCGATCGCACCCGCGCCTCTCTCTCTCTCTCTCTCTCACACACACACACACACACACACACACACACACACACACACACACACACACACACACACACACACACACACACACACACACAGTTCGATCGCTCCCGCGCCTCTCTCTCTGTCTCACGCACACACACAGTTTGATCGCGCCCGCGCCTCTCTCTCTCCCACACACGCACACACACACACAGTTTGATCGCGCCCGCGTCTCTCTCTCTCTCTCTCTCTCTCTCTCTCTCTCTCTCTCTCTCTCTCTCTCTCTCTCTCTCTCTCTCTCTCTCTCTCTCTCTTATGTGCTATATTAGATCAATATGTTTTCCTTAAAAATGTTATTCTCTCTCCCACACACAGAGTTCGATCGCGCCCCTTTCACACACACACACACACACGCACACACACACACACACAGTTCGATCGCGCCTCCGTCTCTCTCGCTCTAATGTGCTATATTAGATCAATGTTTTCCTTAAAAAATGTATGCACACTACATTTATTCTCATCAGATTTATAAATTATTGTATAAAATAATACTACCATTAAAAAAACACATTTGATTTTCTATTTTAATCAATGTAGAATGTGTAACTTAAAAATAAACAGATTAGTGCTCTGTTTGAGGACAAGAAATTAAAACCAATGCAATATGATGAATGTCCAAAAGATGGCACTCACAGACTGTTTTTAAACGAGGTTGGATAAATATGTTTTGCTTTTAAACTGTGTGTGTGGGTGTTGGTGTGTGTGGGTGAGATTTTGGTTGGGGGACAGTTGTAGGTTACAGTTTGAGTTTATAGTTTGACAAAAGCACTTTGTGTTTTATTGTGTGTACATAAATATAAGTAAACACTTTGAAGTTTGAATTTACGTCCTCGATTAACAAAATGACGGAGTATGTTTTTGTGTAACAGTTCAATCGCACCCACACCTCACCCACACACACACACCAAACACACACACACACACACACACACACACACACACACACACACACACACACACACACACACACACACACACACACACACACACACACACACACACACACACACACACACACACCAAACACACACACACACACACACACACACACATACACACACACACACTCACACACATATTGGAAAGTGAGTGAAGTACAAAGCCTATAATAAAGAAAAAATTAGCATCCAAATACATCACAAATGTTGAAACAGTTTGATTCTAATGAGAGAGTTACGTGAGCCCAACACCACTTACTTTGACTTTCGCTTTTCATTATTTCGGTTACTTCTTGTTTATAGTTTTTTAAAATTCTTGTTCTGTTCTGAATATCATTACATTTAAACAATTGCTTGTGTAATATTTTAAGTGTATCATCAAATCAGAATAATTATCTCGGTTTCCCTAGTTATTTATTTTTATTTTTTCATTTTACTAAACAGGTAAGGCAAGTAATATTCTCTGTGTCTTTATATATGTATATCTATCTATCTATCTATCTATCTATCTATCTATATATATATATATATATATATATATATATATATATATATATATATATATATATGAATTATAAATAACTTATTTCTGTATAAAATAACAATTCCCGAATAATCCAGACCAATCAGAGCGCACTATTCCTACAACATCATCAGTGCTGAAGCGGAACTAACAGAGCCGTTCCGCAGATAGCGAGCAGATGCAGCATGTGTGTTGTATCGAGGCAGGGTCAGGCCAGGGGAATCCATTTGCAGCTTTTTATTAAGAATGGTCAAGACAGGCAGGGTGAACTATGGCAAACAGGGCAGAACAGAAAAAGCAGAGACAAACTTGGTTGACAGGCAAAGGACAAAGACCTCCAGATAAATACTGGGCTTCTGGATTTACACATTTAAGTGCTGCAAAACATATTGACCTAAAAATTATTCTAAATTTAAATGATCTCATATATGTGGCTATTGTGGTTCACGATCATAGGCCCTGTCCCCAAATGGCACACTTCATATGAATTTTCGGTCTTGTGTACTTATTTCATGTGTCTGTTAAATCAATGAGACCATAGGCTGTCTCATTTTTCATTTTAGGTTTCAGAAGGTTGCTCACGCATACTTAGTGGTTGATATGTGCCCTCGATGTGCACTTTTGCAGAGGCCACACTGATGCAAGCTCTACAGCACACTTCTTTTCAACAGTCAAAGCGGGGTTAAGTTTTTGCACGTCGTGCACAATAACCCTAAAGGCACCGGGGCGGCGGTGCCACCGGCTTGGGCCCGCAATCGCTGCTCGCAGCTATATTTAGGGCCCAAGCCTTGAAAAGGCGAAGGCCCTATTGTTTTCCTTAGGATTATTTATTATTATTATTATTATTATTATTATTATTATTATTATTTTACTACCTTTTGGGCACTTTTGGGGCCCTTAACGTGCTCGAAAACTCTTGAAACTTTGCACACGGGTCAGAACCCGCGGCCATCAGGGCCGGGCTGAAGATGGTACCCGGGCGTGGCAGGGGGGCTCGACAGCGCCCCCTGGAACGGGATTCGAACACTTGTCCATATATCAAACATGCTTGCTTGTAATAATATGAAACTCGGTACACTTATAGATCTCATCGGGCCGAACAACTTTCGTGCTCTAAGTTTTACGACAGCTCAACAGGAAGTCAGCTATTATGGGTTGTTTGGAAAATGCATGCTTTTATTTTTGATATACCTCTCCTAGAGAATTAATCCAAACACCACAAAACTCGGTTAGCGTGAAGTCAAGACATTGAGGATGCTAAATTGCGAACGGATTTTTGATATCTCAAACGGTTTGGCCGTGGCGCGGAAATGAATTTATGACTAAAAAAGGACACATAAAGTGTGTTATAACTTAGTTAATTTTATCTACAGTTACACAACTCTGCGTGTATATTGTTCTCGTCAAGCCGAACAACTTTCTAATTTATTGTCATTAGCTCAGACAAACAGAAAGTCAGATATTGTACTTTGAATGTGGATTCTGAGAATTTTCTCTCCCTCTCTCTGACAGAGAGAATGCACCCTGCCATTCTGTATGTGTGTGTGTGTGTGTCTGTGTGAGGAGGGGGAGGGGGAAGGGGTATCTTCGGGTGATAGTTTAAACACAAAGTCATTCATGGGGCCATACTGCCCTCTTGTGTCCAAAATTGTATTTATACGCACTTTTATTCATTTATTACCTGTATTACACACACACACACAGTTCGATCGCACCCGCGCCTCTCTCTCTCTCTTTCTCTCTCTCTCTCTCTCTCTCTCTCTCTCTCTCTCTCTCTCTCTCTCTCTCTCTCTCTCTCTCTCTCTCTCTCACACACACACACACACACACACACACAGTTTGATCGCTCCCGCGCCTCTCTCTCTGTCTCACGCATACACACAGTTTGATCGCGCCCGCGCCTCTCTCTCTCCCACACACGCACACACACACACAGTTCGATCGCGCCCGCGCCTCTCTCTCACACACACACGCACACACACACACACACACACACACACACACACTCACACACACACACACACACACACACACACACACACACACACACACACACACACACACACACACACCCACAGTTCGATCGCGCCCGCGCCTCTCTCTCTCTGTCTCTCTGTCTCTCTCTCTCTCTCTCTCTCTCTCTCTCTCTCTCTCTCTGTCTCTCTCTCTCTCTCTCTCTCTCTCTCTCTCTGTCTCTCTCTCTCTCTCTCTCTCTCTCTCTCTCTCTCTAATGTGCTATATTAGATCAATAATGTGCTATATTAGATCAATATGTTTTCCTTAAAAACTTGTATTCTCTCTCCCACACACACACACAGTTCGATCGTGCCCCTGTCACACACACACGCACACACACACAGTTCAATCGCGCCCGCTCCTCCGTCTCTCTCTCTTTAATGTGCTATATTAGATCAATGTTTTCCTTAAAAATTTTATGCACACTACATTTATTCTCATCATATTTATAAATTATTGTATAAAATAATATTACCATTAAAAAAAACATTTGATTTTCTATTTTAATCAATGTAGAATGTGTAACTTAAAAATAAACAGATCAGTGCTCTGAGGACAAGAAATTAAAACCAATGCAATATGATGAATGTCCAAAAGATGGCACTCACAGACTGTTTTTAAACGAGGTTGGATAAATATGTTTTGCTTTTAAACTGTGTGTGTGGGTGTTGGTGTGTGTGGGTGAGATTTTGGTTGGGGGACAGTTGTAGGTTACAGTTTGAGTTTATAGTTTGACAAAAGCACTTTGTGTTTTATTGTGAGTGTACATACATATAAATAAACACTTTGCAGTTTGAATTTACGTCCTCGATTAACAAAATGACGGAGTATGTTTTTATGTGTAACAGTTCAATCGCACCCACACCTCAACCACACACACACACCAAACACACACACACACACACACACACATACACACACACACACTCACACACATATTGGAACGTGAGTGAAGTACAAAGCCTATAATAAAGAAAAAATTAGCATCCAAATACATCACACATGTTGAAACAGTTTGATTCTAATGAGAGAGTTACGTGAGCCCAACACCACTTACTTTGACTTTCGCTTTACATTATTTCGGTTACTTCTTGTTTATAGTTTTTTAAAATTCTTGTTCTGTTCTGAATATCATTAAATTTAAACGATTGCTTGTGTAATATTTTGAGTGTATCATCAAATCAGAATAATTATCTCGGTTTCCCTAGTTATTTATTTTTATTTTTTCATTTTACTAAACAGGTAAGGCAAGTAATATTCTCTGTGTCTTTATATATGTATATCATATATATATATATATATATATATATATATATATATATATATATATATATATATATATATATATATATACATCTATATATATGAATTATAAATAACTTATTTCTGTATAAAATAAAAATTTCCTAATAATCCAGACCAACCAGAGCGCACTATTCCTACAACATCATCAGTGCTGAAGCGGAACTACCAGAGCCGTTCGGCAGATAGCGAGCAGATGCAGCATATGTGTTGTATCGAGGCAGGGTCAGGCCAGGGGAATCCATTTGCAGCTTTTTATTAAGAATGGTCAAGACAGGCAGGGTGAACAATGGCAAACAGGGCAGAACAGAAAAGGCAGAGACAAACCAGGTTGACAGGCCAAGGACAAAGACCTCCAGATAAATACTGGGCTTCTGGATTTACACATTTAAGTGCTGCAAAACATATTGACCTAAAAATTATTCTAAATTTAAATGATCTCATATATGTGGCTATTGTGGTTCACGATCATAGGCCCTGTCCCCAAATGGCACACTTCATATGAATTTTCGGTCTTGTGTACTTATTTCATGTGTCTGTTAAATCAATGAGACCATAGGCTGTCTCATTTTTCATTTTAGGTTTCAGAAGGTTGCTCACGCATACTTTGTGGTTGATATGTGCCCTCGATGTGCACTTTTGCAGAGGCCACACTGATGCAAGCTCTACAGCACACTTCTTTTCAACAGTCAAAGCGGGGTTAAGTTTTTGCACGTCGTGCACAATAACCCTAAAGGCACCGGGGTGGCGGTGCCACCGGCTTGGGCCCGCAATCGCTGCTCGCAGCTATATTTATTATTATTATTATTATTATTATTATTATTATTATTATTTTACTACCTTTTGGGCACTTTTGGGGCCCTTAACGTGCTCGAAAACTCTTGAAACTTTGCACACGGGTCAGAACCCGCGGCCATCAGGGCCGGGCTGAAGCTGGTACCCGGGCGTGGCAGGGGGGCTCGACAGCGCCCCCTGGAACGGGATTCGAACACTTGTCCATATATCAAACATGCTTGCTTGTAATAATATGAAACTCGGTACACTTATAGATCTCATCGGGCCGAACAACTTTCGTGCTCTAAGTTTTACAACAGCTCAACAGGAAGTCAGCTATTATGGGTTGTTTGGAAAATGCATGCTTTTATTTTTGATATACTTCTCCTAGAGAATTAATCCAAACACCACAAAACTCGGTTAGCGTGAAGTCAAGACATTGAGGATGCTAAATTGCGAACGGATTTTTGATATCTCGAACGGTTTGGCCGTGGCGAGGAAATGAATTTATGACTAAAAAAGGACACATAAAGTGTGTTATAACTTAGTTAATTTTATCTACAGTTACAAAACTCTGCGTGTATATTGTTCTCGTCAAGCCGAACAACTTTGTAATTTATTGTCATTAGCTCAGACAAACAGAAAGTCAGATATTGTAGTTTGAATGTGGATTCTGAGAATTTTCTCTCCCTCTCTCTGACAGAGAGAATGCACCCTGGCATTCTGTATGTGTGTGTGTGTGTGTGTGTGTGTGTGTGTGTGTCTGTGTGAGGAGGGGGGGGGGGGGGGGGGGGGGTATCCTCGGGTGACAGTTTAAACACAAAGTCATTCATGGGGCCATACTGCCCTCTTGTGTCCAAAATTGTATTTATAGGCACTTTTATTCATTTATTACCTGTATTACACACACAGTTCGATCGCACCCGCGCCTCTCTCTCTCTCTCTCTCTCTCTCACACACACACACACACACACACACACACACACACACACACACACACACACAGTTCGATCGCTCCCGCGCCTCTCTCTCTGTCTCACGCACACACACAGTTTGATCGCTTCCGCGCCTCTCTCTCTCCCACACTCTCACACACACACACAGTTCGATCGCGCCCGCGCCTCTCTCTCACACACACACACACAGTTCGATCGCGCCCGCGCCTCTCTCTCTCTCTCTCTCTCTCTCTCTCTGTCTCTCTCTCTCTCTCTCTCTCTCTCTCTCTCTCTCTCTCTCTCTCTCTCTGTCTGTCTCTCTCTCTCTCTCTCTCTGTCTGTCTCTCTCTCTCTCTCTCTCTCTCTCTCTCTCTCTCTCTCTAATGTGCTATATTAGATCAATAAGGTGCTATATTAGATCAATATGTTTTCCTTAAAAATTGTATTCTCTCTCCCACACACACACACAGTTCGATCGCGCCCCTTTCACACACACACGCACACACACACACACACACACACACAGTTCGATCGCGCCCGCTCCTCCGTCTCTCTCTCTTTAATGTGCTATATTAGATCAATGTTTTCCTTAAAAATTTTATGCACACTACATTTATTCTCATCACATTTATAAATTATTGTATAAAATAATACTACCATTAAAAAAAACACATTTGATTTTCTATTTTAATCAATGTAGAAAGTGTAACTTAAAAATAAACAGATCAAGAAATTAAAACCAATGCAATATGATGAATGTCCAAAAGATGGCACTCACAGACTGTTTTTAAACGAGGTTGGATAAATATTTTTTGCTTTTAAACTGTGTGTGTGGGTGTTGGTGTGTGTGGGTGAGATTTTGGTTGGGGGACAGTTGTAGGTTACAGTTTGAGTTCATAGTTTGACAAAAGCACTTTGTGTTTTATTGTGAGTGTACATAAATATAAGTAAACACTTTGCAGTTTGAATTTACGTCCTCGATGAACAAAATGACGGAGTATGTTTTTATGTGTAACAGTTCAATCGCACCCACACCTCAACCACACACACACACCAAACACACACACACACACACACATACACACACACACTCACACACATATTCCAATATGTGTGTGAGTGTGTGTGTGTATGTGTGTGTGTGTGTGTGTGTGTGTGTTTGGTGTGTACTTCGTGCTTCGTTACTTTGTACTTCGTTAGTGAAGTACAAAGCCTATAATAAAGAAAAAATTAGCATCCAAATACATCACAAATGTTGAAACAGTTTGATTCTAATGAGAGAGTTACGTGAGCCCAACACCACTTACTTTGACTTTCGCTTTACATTATTTCGGTTACTTCTTGTTTATAGTTTTTTAAAATTCTTGTTCTGTTCTGAATATCATTACATTTAAACGATTGCTTGTGTAATATTTTGAGTGTATCATCAAATCAGAATAATTATCTCGGTTTCCCTAGTTATTTATTTTTATTTTTTCATTTTACTAAACAGGTAAGGCAAGTAATATTCTCTGTGTCTTTATATATCTATATCTATCTATTTATCTATCTATATATATATATATATATGAATTATAAATAACTTATTTCTGTATAAAATAAAAATTCCTGAATAATCCAGACCAATCAGAGCGCACTATTCCTACAACATCATCAGTGCTGAAGCGGAACTAACAGAGCCGTTCGGCAGATAGCGAGCAGATGCAGCATGTGTGTTGTATCGAGGCAGGGTCAGGCCAGGGGAATCCATTTGCAGCTTTTTATTAAGAATGGTCAAGACAGGCAGGGTGAACAATGGCAAACAGGGCAGATCAGAAAAAGCAGAGACAAACCAGGTTGACAGGCAAAGGACAAAGACCTCCAGATAAATACTGGGCTTCTGGATTTACACATTTAAGTGCTGCAAAACATATTGACCTAAAAATTATTCTAATTTTAAATGATCTCATATATGTGGCTATTGTGGTTCACGATCATAGGCCCTGTCCCCAAATGGCACACTTCATATGAATTTTCGGTCTTGTGTACTTATTTCATGTGTCTGTTAAATCAATGAGACCATAGGCTGTCTCATTTTTCAATTTGGGTTTCAGAAGGTTGCTCACGCATACTTTGTGGTTTATATGTGCCCTGGATACGCACTTTTGCAGAGGCCACACTGATGCAAGCTCTACATCACACTTCTTTTCAACAGTCAAAGAGGGGTTGCGTTTTTGCACGTCGTGCACAATAACCCTAAAGGCACCGGGGCGGCGGTGCCACCGGCTTGGGCCCGCAATCGCTGCTCGCAGCTATATTTAACATTTGATTTTCACTTGGGCTGTGATGCAACTATTTTTTTTACCTCCCTAGCAACCACTACATCACAATTTCTTTAGAAACCTTTTTGTTATAAGTAACATTCCCCAAAAACTCCACACAACTTTTCTTATTATTTCCAATTAGTTTGTCGTTCCTGATTCTTTTCCAACTCATCTTCTCTGGAAACTGCCATATGAGAGCCAAAATATAAATGCATGCAAAACAACGGTGGAGCAAAATCCGTTTTCTTAATACTCATACTGTATAACACTGACAAAATTCAATAATCTCAAATAGTAACAAATGAACCACCTGCAACTCAGCAGACAGGTCCAAACTTTCCAACTTTCCATCCGAACAGTAATGATTCTTGCTCAGCAAAAACCTTCCTGAAATTCTGTTCGGTGCAGATTTATGAGGTGCGAGAGGCCTCAGAGCTCCGGCAGACTCCAGCCAGCGACAGAGGCTCATACGGCTAACAGCGCTCTGCTGTCTTTATGATGATTAATGACCCACAGGGAAACAGAGGATCTAAACCAGGACAAAGAAGCACATATAGCCTGCACTTCTGAGACCTTCACTGATGCTAGTGAGAAACTCTACAACATCTTAGTTAATGAGGGACAAATTAATGAGTGGTTGTTAATGACTTAATTAAGCAGACTCCTCCACAGGTCAATAAATCACCATTTGAATATAAAACTGCTGCTCCAAAAAATAAATAGCAGTAAATAACGGGGTGAATCTTACAAAGAAAATATCAGAGTTATAAAAAAGAAAATAGAAATTATAACTATTTTTAGGAACATTCATATTTTTTATTAAGACATTATTTTGAGGACAACCACATTGTCAGTCACTCAGTTTGGACTTTGTTTACATTTACACCTTTTTTCCCTGCCTTGTTTGTTGTCATGGTTTCTGATTCCAGTCTTGATCACTGTCAGCTGTGTGTCGTATATCACCTTCATTTGCACCTGTATTTAAGTTCCCTTCTTTCAGTTTATTATTGTCAGGTCTCGTTATGTCTTATTTGTTGGATGTGATTTTCGCTACTCTTACTCTGAGACCCTGTGGATTTATTAAAGATTGCCTAATTATCTTCATCTTCATGTTCATTAAACCAGCATAATACGCACACACATTTCTCTCCAAATTCTCATTACGTAATATAATGTAATATACTGAACAAAATTTTAAATGCAACACTTTTGTTTTTGCCCCCGTTTTTCATGTGCTGAGCTCAAAGATCTAAGACTTTGTCTATGTACACAAAAGGCCTATTTCTTTAAAATATTGTTCAGAAATCTGTTTAAATCTGTGTTAGTGAGCACTTCTCCTTTGCTGAGATAATCCATCCACCTCACAGGTGTGGCATATCAAGATGCTGATTAGACAGCATGATTATTGCACAGGTGTGCCTTAGGTCAATAAACAATACAAGGCCACTCTAAAATGTGCAGTTTTATCACACAGCACAATGCCACAGTTGGCATGCTGACTGCAGGAATGTCCACCAGAGCTGTTGCCCATGAATTGAATGTTCATTTCTCTACCATAAGCCGTCTCCAAAGGTGTTTCAGAGAATTTGGCAGTACATCCAACCGGCCTCACAACCGCAGACCACGTGTAACGTATCAGTTACCTAACGTAACCTCGGTTCTCTCTAGAAGAGGGAACGAATATTGCGTAAGTCAGCTTACGCTATGGGAAAGATTCATCTTTTCGAGATATTGAAGCCAAAAATTATCCTTAATTTTGTATTTATTGTCAACGCAGTGCAGCAGCTAGCAGACCTAGAGCAGGCTGTCTAGCAGCCTACCAGTGAGCCTGACGTGACGTCACGTCCAATGAAGGGCGCTCGCGCCCTCATCGCGTCACAGCCCGCCAGAATGGGCGTGGCCTAGCGTATATAAGCAGGGCTCAGAGGCTGCTTCCCTGGTTTTCATCGCCTGAAGCGAAAGTCGCTCGTGGCGCGAGCACGGCAGGTTATGCAATACTTGTTCCCTCTTCTAGAGAGAACCGAGGTTACGTTAGGTAACCGATACGTTCTCTTACGAGAGGTTCTCTCATATTGTGTAAGTTATCTTATGCTACGGGAACCCTTTGTCAACGCCGTGCGCGCCAAGCATCCACTCATGAGTCCCAGGGAATCCCGGGGAACCCAAATAAGCGCGGAGTAAAGGCGGCCAGCAATGCGGGCCGGCACATGTACATAAGCACTGAATAAGCATATAGCACGTTAACCCAAAAGTGCAGCTCAACCAGGAGAGCTAATAACACGTGAGAGTAGCCTATGCACCTCACTTACACTGACAGAAGTCTAGCCTGCAGGGTGGGAACTTCTAGGTTATAAAACCTAACAAAGGTGGACGGGGAAGCCCAGCCCGCCGCCACACATATGTCATGAATAGAAATTCCGCTGGACCATGCCCACGACGAGGCCACGCCTCTAGTGGAATGCCGCCACATAGACTTTAAGCATGGAAGGGGACCTCCCTTTTTCCAACAGCTCTTGAAGGAAGCTAAGCAGCCGCGATACCCCACGCGTACGTCGGTCCAGATTTTTGTTGGTGCACCATTTGGAGAACACAGACCATTTAGGTCTGTAGAGCTTTCTAGTAGATGGAGCTCTAGACTGCGTGATCGCGTTCATCACACTCTCTCGCAGGACAACGGGTATCCGTTGATCACCCATGCGCGCAGAGACCAGCGCTCTGGATGGGGATGCCAGATCGAGCCGCGAGCTTGAGAGAGGAGATCTGTCCTCACCGGAAGCGGCCATGGGGCTCTCTGTGACAACTCTGGGAACCATGTTTGGTTCTCCCATCGCGGGGCTATGAGCACCGAATGGCGCATTTCCCTGATTCTCTTGATCACCTGTGGCAGTAATGAGACCGGAGGGAAAGCGTATAGCGGGCGGCTGGGCCATGATTGGGCCAGCGCGTCCTCGGTCTTTGAAAATAACTTTTGGCAGTGAGCGTTGACTTTTGACGCAAAGAGGTCGACTTCCGCTTTGCCGAAAAAGCGCCATGGCAACTGGACTGTTTGAGGGTGCAGGGACCATTCTCCCGGGGGAACATTGTCCCTGGATAGTTTGTCTGGACCGTCGTTCAAGTGGCCTGGCACATGCGCTGCTCTCAGTGAGCGCAGAATATTCTGTGACCAAACGAGGAGGCGTTCTGCTAGATCGCAGAGGTTCCTGGATCTGACACCGCCCTGACGGTTCACATATGAAACCACAGACATGTTGTCCAAGCGGACTAGAACATGGTGGTCCTGTATAAACGGGAGGAAGCGCTTCAGCGCGTACTCGACCGCCATCATTTCCAGACAATTTATATGAAAAAGCTTCTCTTGGTCTGACCACAGGCCAGAGGCTGGTCTGCCCTCGAAGAGCGAGCCCCAACCCGAGTTGGACGCATCTGTCGATATGACCTTTCGATACGAGACAGCTCCCATAATCACTCCCTACCGATACCAGTCGGCCGCTAACCAGGGCTGTAGATCCGTAATGCAGCTCTGAGTCACTCTGATTCGCTCGCAGCCAGAGGCCCAGGCTCGGCGAGATGCTTGTGCATTCAGCCAGCGCTGTAGTGGGCGCATGCGCAGTAAACCCAGCTGAAGCACTGCAGCGGATGAAGCCATGTAGCCCAACATCCTCTGAAAAATCTTCAGAGGAGCGATGTTGCCTTTCTGGAAAGACGCGGCCAGGCGTTGAACACGGTGCGCGCGCTGTGTCGTTAAGCGAGCCGTCATGGCCACAGAGTCCAGTTCTATTCCTAGAAAGGAGATTGACTGGCTGGGCACTAATGAGCTCTTGGTCCAGTTGACCATGAGACCCAGGCTTTCCAAATGACTGAGGAGCACTGCTCTGTGAGATAAAAGTTCTATCTCTGACTGAGCCAGAATCAGCCAATCGTCCAGATAGTTCATTATTCGCAACCCTTGATTTCTCATAGGGGCGAGAGCCACGTCCATGCACTTCGTGAATGTACGGGGTGCCAAAGTCAGGCCGAACGGCAGGATGGTGTATTGATATACCTTACCGTCAAAGGCGAATCTCAAGAATGACTTGTGACGGGGTATTATCAGAATCTGAAAATAGGCGTCTTTCAGATCGAGAGATATAAACCGGTCCCTCGGGCGAATGTGCGCGAGGATTTTTCTGGTCGGAAGCATTTTGAACGGTCTTTTCATAAGAACTTTGTTCAGATGTCTAAGATCTAGAATAGGTCTGAGGGCTCCGTCCTTCTTGGGCACAAGAAAATAACGTCTGTAAAAGCCTGACTTGCTCAGAGAAGGCGGCACCCTTTCTATGGCCCCTTTGCACAGCAGTTTCACTATTTCTGCGCCCACTGACGTCACGGTCCGCGCTCGAAAACGCGGAGGCCGGCGACAGAACTCTAGTGAATAACCCTGCCTTAAAGTGCTTAGCACCCACTCTGATACCCCTGGGATCGCTTCCCACGGTTTGATGTGTGTACCGAGGGGTAGAATGACCTCCGGTTTCTGATCGCGCATTGCGCTTGCTTGAGAACTGAACTGGAGGCTCGCACCCTCGTTGCCTGAATGCGGCGGCTCTCTGACAGCAGTAACAGGCTGTTTTATATCTGACATCCTGATCGCAATGAATGGGGAGTGTTTTGTCATCACTTCGTGATGTGCGAGCAGCGCCCTGGGCGAAGCATTTATTAGTAAGCGTGAGCGCTCCTGAGCGGGCGCGGGACTTGCGTTCATTTCTAACGCCCCGATCGCCTTGGATGGGGGACGCCTTGTAACGATTCTGAGATGCGCGGGCGGCGCCTGGGGCGAGGTTTTCGTTAACATGCGTGAGTGCGTTTGAGCTGGCACGCGTTTTATACTCATAAGTGACGTCCCGACCACTTTGGACGGGGAGCACCCTTTGATAACCCCGTAACGCGCGAGCGGCGCTTTGGGAGAAGTGTGTGTCAGTAAGCGTGAGCGCTTGTGAGCGGGCACTGGACTTACAGAAATATTTAGACCTATGTAGGGCTGTTTTGGCCGTGTGGCCTACGCAGATAGTAGATGTGAGCACGGACTCGTGGACACATTTTCTACATTTAACACTCAAGCGGCATTTGCCTGCTTTATGAGAGTGGGCTCTGTGAATGACACGGGAAGGGTTATGTTTGTGTTGTAACATCTCATTTCTTTTAACGATGTTACTCTGAGGGGTTCAACAGAAATTTTTGAACCTGTACTGATCAAGAAATATCTTCACAAACAAATTAACATTGAACCTCTTTTATTTACACCACTGTGCTAAATCCATGTGCCACACTCTCAATAAACAAACTACCAAGCACTCTCAAGATCTCTGTCTCTTCAACAATGAATCCATTCAATGAAGTAAACTTAACTCTGAAATGTCCTATCTTTTGAGAAGTTACGTTGACGATGATGATGACGATGATGATGATGATGAAGACGAAATGAGCATATACTCCACAAGGTCAATTTTGAGTGTGATGCCATGATTTTAATCCAACTATCCACAATGTGAGAAAAGATCCTACATCACAGTAGCAAGTGAATTGTTTGTTCCCTGTGCCCCGATGCTGTCCACGAGCTGTAGCCTCATTGCCAATGGAGTTTCCACCTGGCTTTACTGTCCATTTTTCTGCTCAGTATTCATGACAGAACATGTGAATAAAAAGTCCTTTAGTTGAGCAGAAACTCAGGGTTCTTAACAAAGGACTATAAACAAGCCAGTAGGTAGCATGAGTTCAACCAACATTGGATTTCCCTCTACCAAACGAACTCTCTTCCTCTATGGTAGGTGTGTTTAAATACTAGGTTACCACCCGGCAATAGCACCCTCAAGTGGCTCTTGTTGTAACTACATGTGACCCACAACATCACACTAGTGCCCCAGCAACAATAAAATACAGGTAACAAGTTCTGTCCGTTACAGTGTGTAGGGGTGAACACTGAGATGTGGGCACTTTTTCTACACTTAAAACACCGTCAGCGTGAGCCGGATAACCAGACATTACACTCTTTATGAGATTTCTCTGGGTCGCCATAAAACGACCCAGAGAACGCCATGGCGTTTGTGTGCAGGCGAGCGGGTTGTGTTACCGGCTCGTTGGCTGCTGAATGTACCACTGCAGTAGCCTGTATGAAGGGGATTGACAGGGAAAGGAGTTTTGACGGTGGTTCGGCCACGGCAGAACTCAGTCGTCTTTTCCCTCTTGCTGCCGCTAGGAGGGCTTTGCGTGCTCAGTCTTCAGCGTGATTTTTGGCCGAGGCCCCCGTGGGGGAGGTGGCCTGTGACGGCTGGCCAAGCGCAAACTAGGGCGGCTGCCCTGGCGTCGGTGTGAAGGCTGGTTAGGCTGTGCTGGGCATTGTGAAGCAGCTCGTGCAGGCGGCTGGTCACGTGAGCGGCCTGCAGAGGAACTAGAGCGTTGCGGCATGAACAAGTTCATGGCCTGAGTGGTCTTCTGCACTTCGGAGAAGCAGTCGACGATCCCGTTTACCGCTGGGCCGAAGAGACCAGTAGGGGAGAGCGGCGTGTTGAGAAAAGTGGCGCGCTCAGATTCCCTCATGTCGGCGAGCGTCAACCAGAGGTACCTCTCTGTGACGGTTAACGAGGCCATGCACCTCCCTAAGGGCTGAGCTGTGGATTTGGTAGCACGAAGGGAAAGGTCCATTTCGCTTCTTAAATCCTTGACGGCAGCTGGATCCGGGCCTTTCTCATCCCACTCACAGAGGAGATTGGCTTGGAGGATCTGGAGTACAGCCATAGAATGCAGCGCGGACGCGGCCAACAAAAACAGACGTGGTCCTGCAGGCTTTGGATGGGAGGGCAGACTTTGAGCGCCATCTCGCGGAGGGCGGGTAAAGGTGCGCTACGACCGCTTCCTCCACAGCGGGGATAGAAGTATACTCTTTCTCGGCAGCACCGTCCACTTGGGAGAGCGACGCGGAAACATGAGAATGCAGCCTCACGGAGACTGGTGCGCTCCACGACTTAACCAGTTCCGTGTGGAGTTCTGGAAGGAAGGGTGCAGACCTGGACGCGGGCGCTTGGCGGCGGCGGTTCAGGAGAAAACAGCCGTCGAGTCTGTTAGGCGCAGGGTTCTTAGGCGGTGACCACTCAAGGCCGAGATGGTCGACGGCCTGGGAAAGGAGGCGCATCAGCTCAGCGTCCACTCCAGCACGAGTCCGGCCGGATTCCTGGAAGGAGGAGACGGAGTGTTGAGAACCCGACCACTCCTCACTGTCCGACGCCAGAATGGAACAGCAGTCTCCTGTGGCGTTTCCTTCCGCCTCATCATCTGAAGTGACGGCAGCGTGGGCGGGAGCCGGCGGCTGTGCGTCCGGGAGAGGGGGCGGAGAAGGCGTAGTCGAAGCTCGAGGGAGGGGCTCCGGCGAGTGCTTCGCAGATTCCACAGGCTCCGGCAGTCTCTGGGAACGGCGCTTCTTCTTGCGCGGTTCCACAAAGGACGCAGTGACGGCTTCCAGGTTGAAAACTTCGAGTCAAGCCCGCAGGGTCGACATCGGAAGTTCCTCGCAGTGCTCGCAGCCTCCAGACAAGAGGGCGAGGGCTGCGTGTTCCTGGCCCAGGCAGAGAGCGCAGATCACATGGCGGTCTCCGGCGCTGAGCGGGGCTCTGCACGGGCCGCAGGAAGTGCGAGGCATCTTTATAAAGACGGCTCGCTTACTCTTTTAGGGCAAAATGGATGTTGCAGCGGCGAACACACACCGAGAGAGTAGAGCTTACAAAACGATACGTCGTCGGATAGCTCTGCTCGCACGGATGGCTGAAGGCGGCGAAGTCGGCCGGCTTCTTCAGGCGCTTTCCTTAGCTGGCTGTGTCACTTTTTCAACGGCGGCGCGGCTTCTCGAAGTCCAGCGATGCGAAGAAATGAAAATCAGGGAAGCAGCCTCCGAGCCCTGCTTATATACGCTAGGCCACGGCCATTCTGGCGGGCTGTGACGCGATGAGGGCGCGAGCGCCCTTCATTGGATGTGACGTCACGTCAGGCTCACTGGTAGGCTGCTGCAGTTGCTGCAGTTGCTGCAGGGCAGCCAATGAGCACGCTAGACAGCCTGCTCTAGGTCTGCTAGCTGCTGCACTGCGTTGACAAAATTAAGGATAATTTTTGGCTTCAATATCTCAAAAAGATGAATCTTTCCCGTAGCGTAAGCTTACGCAATACCAGAGAACCTCTCGCAAGGGAACCACACTAGCCCAGGACCTCCACATCCAGCATCTTCACCTCAAAGATCGTCTGAGACCAGCCACCTGGACAGCTGCTGCAACAATCGGTTTGCATAACCAAAGAATTTCTGCACAAACTGTCAGAACCGTCTCAGGGAAGCTCATCTGTATGCTCGTCGTCTTCATCGGGGTCTCGACCTGACTGCAGTTTGTCGTTGTAACTGACTTGAGTGGGCAAATGCTCACATTCGATGACATCTGGCACTTTTGGAGAGGTGTTCTCTTCACGGATGAATCCCAGTTTTCACTGTACAGGGCAGATGGCAGACAGCGTGTATGGCGTTGTGAGGGTGAGCAGTTTGCTGATGTTAAAGTTGTGGATCGAGTGGCCAATGTTTTTTTGGAACCTGTGATACTTTTATAGGATTTATTGATGAATAAAAAGTAAAAAAGGACAGCATTCAATAAAAATAGAAATTCTTTAGGAAGTCTTTATTATTAAAAAAAAAAGTATTTACTATAAGTTCAATTGAACACATCCTTGCAGAATAAAAGTATTAATTTATTAAAAAAAAAAAAAGAAAGTGAAAGAAAAAGACTGACCCAAAACTTTTGAACGGTATGTATGTATTGGTACAAAAGATTTCTATTTTAAATAAATGCTGTTCTTTTTTTTCTTTTTAAACTCAGAATCCTGAAAAAGTATCAAAGGTTATACTTATATTAAAATAGAAAAACATTATTTTAAATTGAAGTAAGATTTCACAATATTACTGTTTTTTTCTGTATTTTTGATCAAATAAAAATGCAACCTTGATGAGCATGTGCCCCTTCATTACATTTGAGCCCATGCCCCTGTGGAACTCTGCACGTCCCTGTAGTTCAATCTGTGCATGAGCTGAAGTCTAGTATTTCTGCAGTGATCGAGTCTTAGTAATATCTCTTACTCTCCCTCAGATCTGGGATCATCAGAGCAAGTGGATAATTGGATGCACATCAGTCTTTCTTTAGTCTTGGATGTCCGAGGTTGAGCTGCTGTGAGTGCTGTGGGCCACATTAAAAAGATGAGTCTCCCCTCATAACTTCACCTGCAGAAGAGACACCCCTTAGAGACCGACAGACAGATGGATACAAGAAAATTTGTTTCCTCATATCACAGCAGTTTTCCCCACAACACACAAAAACTTCCCTTGACTAATGTTAAAACATATGTCTACTTCTCCTGAAAAGTGGTGGAGAGTATGGCTGAATACAGAATAGCATACTGACATCATAAACTGTTTCTACTGCATCCCACAATACACCATTAATTGCAGTCAGACTTTGAAAGTCCCTCTGTAGTCAATAATTATATCGCTTAAAACTCATCTTTGATCACAAAAATGACATATTTAAAAGTTATATGAATATGCAAATTAGCCCCGCCTCCATTCACTCACACCAGGGCTGCATTCAGCCCCGACTAAAAAGTTGCAAAACGTTTTTTAAATGGAAACGGTGGTGCGTTGAACACCTTGTTCTGATGACGCAAGAGTTGCAACTGTGGTAACAGAAGGCCATTCTTTGTGTTCTTTTTGAAGAATTTTTGGAGCCTGATGAAATCGGTATAAATACGTGTTTATTACTGCAAAATATGCTAGATGTTACTGTCATTGCCCTTTCCGTCCAGAGAGAGAAAGAGAACATCTCAATAGAGTGAAGGGATTTGTGCAAACTGTGGTTCCTAATTATTGTGATCCAACATTTTCCCCGCATTTCAGGATGAAACGACAAACGTCTTCTAATATCTTCAATTGTTGCGTATATCGAGCTGCAGCGGACACATTTGTAAACGACTTTACTTGGACCCATTGAGCGTGTGTGAGCTTGTCTCTTTAATGCCGCATGGTTTATATACATGTTGCTGCTGATTGAGCTGCCATTTTTGACATACTCACCAAACAAGAGAAAACATATCTTAAACTCCATTGCACACCATTTCCAGGACACATGAGCCCATAGATAGATAGATAGATAGATAGATAGATAGATAGATAGATAGATAGATAGATAGATAGATAGATAGATAGATAGATAGATAGATAGATAGATAGATAGCAACATATGAAATTAAATTAAGGACATGCATCAGAAAAATGTTGGACAATAAATAACAGGAATTAACAGCTTGACAATAAACTGTTTTTGCAGTATGTATTATATTAATGTCCGTTAAAGCAACATTATGTAAAAAAAAGAAAGAAAAAAAGCCAATTAGGGGATAACAGACACAGCGATGCATCATGTTCTATAAGATCATCATGTTTGTAGTGTGATCCAGGGGATTTAAACGTACTATATATATTTCAGACCTAGTGGAGTAATAGTAACTAATAATACTAATAGTAAGTGTGTAAAGTTGCACAAAATGGAAAATACTCAATTAAGTAGGCTACAAAAAGACCTACTGAATGGTTGGATTCCATAACTGATAACATAAAACCTGAATAAGACCGAAGCGCCACCTAGTGGCTGTTACCAAAAAAGCATCAGAGTTTCGCCTCTTGTCGCTCTTTGATTGAAGTCAATACAATGATTTCACGCAGCCATTATTTTGAAATCGAAAGCGATCGAGCTCCGGTGGGAAGAAAACCGGGAGTCTCGCCTTTAATCATAGGAGAATCGCGAATGCGATGGCGTATTGTTGTGTTTAATGTAGAAATTAGTTATTCTAAAACTGTACATACATTTCTTTCATACTTTAGACTATATACAGTGAAATTCATTTATAAATAAAATAATTTTTTTATTTATAATTCAGAAAGTAAAAAAAGAAGCAGGAACAAACTATATACATATCCTTTTTTGGATATTAACATCCAATAGTGTAAATCGCGGAAGCAGCTTCAGGTTGGTAGTCCAAGGCATTGTTGTTTATCTTTAAAGGGACACTCCACCCATTTGCATTAAGCTTTCCATTGTTAGAAACCCAGTAATACTATTGAATGGTCCTGAAAAAATCTTTCATTGTCCCCTGAAACGAGAGAAATCCACTATTTACCTTTTTCACTTCCGCCTACAATGACGCAAAAATCGTCAATTTGCGTCATTGTAGGAGGAAGTGTAAGAATGGGGTATTTCTGTAAAGACTACAAGCACTAGTTCCCACCCTTTCCAACCCGCCCATTGGGGGATGGACCTAATGCGCTAACAGACCTATCACAGATCAGTGCCAGTGGCGAAACTTTTTGAAAAAATGGACGCCGAAGGTTCTGAAAACGAAGACGGACACATTATGGAGGATTGGGATTTTAATATGGCAGAAACAGATGTTCGTGGCTACCTTTATGAGCCTGAGTACAGCGACGAGCAGCTGAGGTCTATTTGAGGAACAGGAGGCGGCTGAACCTGCTTCCACCACAGCCGATCTGCCTGCCGCGGACGAGGAGCCCGCAATGCCTCGAGCTGGGATAGATTGGTGGTGCCTGTGCTCTCACTGTGCGCCAATGGACACAGAAGAAGAGTCAGTCTGCTGCCGCGAATTCCAGCGGTGCGAATTTCTCCTGTATGAAATTATATATTCGGAGGATGACACGGACGTGTGTGTGGTTGATCACCCGAGTTTCGCACCACATATCGATAGCGGCGTCCTGGAGACCTACTTTCGGAGTAGTGGGAGTGGCCTGTGGAGCTGAGCATTGCAATGCACTATGGAGATTGTTGTCTATAATCCACAAGCACTAAAAAGTCATTTTCGGCATTTTATTGGACAGGAAGGAACAAAATTAAAAATTTCTGCTACTATTCTACTACACATATTACCCACTTTCAATACACATTCATGTCAAAATCGGTGGAGTGACCCTTTAATTCCAGGGTTCTTCCCACCGGAGCCTCACTTTCGATTTCAAAATGGCGCCTGCGTAAAATCAGCGTATGAACGCTCGGCTTCAACAGGGAAATGCACTGTGAGGCTATGGGAATGTAAGAGAAGGAAATCGAGTCAGCCGACCTGCTATATGTAGCTGATTCTGAATGAACTCGTCTTCGAGATTAACGTACATACGCATTTTTAGTCAATACAATACACATTTGACCGTTAATTTTTTTACATTATAGGGGAAGCTGAGCTTCCCTTGCAGTCTTAAAAAATCGCCAATGGTATAATAACTAAACGACAATTAGAAATGTTGAAACAAGTTAAAGCACTAAAAATACTATCAGAAAACAAAACAAAACTTTTAATAAAATGAAAGCTATATACATAGATATATTTAACAAAAACAAAAAATAATAGTAATGGCAAAAGCACATAGAATTAGTAAAAATTTAACTAAAATTAAATGTAAAATATTAAAAGTTAATTAAATATTTAAAAAAATACTATAATTTATAAATATATACTATATATATATATATATATATATATATATATATATATATATATATATATATATATATATATATATATATATATATAAAATGTGCAATAAATGATACTAAAATAACACTAATTGGACAAGGTTTCATTTACTGCGGAGCTGATAACAGAGCTCTTTGGAATGTAATAGAAATGTGTCTGTCGTTGCGTTGGACAGCAAGAGTTTACAGACGATAAGAGATGTAAATTGCGACCTTGTATAGAGAATGATCGGATATTTATTTTAATTTTATTATGAACCTGCATTAACTTTGCTCAGATAGAGCTTACAAAAGGATACGTCGCCGGATAGCTCTGCTCGCACGCTTGGCCTACAGAGAAACTGGCAGGCAGGCAAGTGACAAATCCTGAGACTTGGGGTAAAGTGAGTCATAATTAATAATTTTATATTGCTTCTGTGGTGTGTTTGGATCTTTTTGAAGCTTGACAGGCCTGAAACACTAAAGATTTTTTTTATTTTTTATTTTTTATGTGTTTCAGAGAAATAAGCATACTGGGTTGAAACAATATGAGGGTGAGTAAATTACAAAATCTTCATTTCACTATTCCTTTCAACACACACTTTTGTTTTAGTTCAGTTGTGACTCTCCAACACGATCTCATAAAAGTGTGTATCTATAACACAAATTTAGTTTCTCGTACCATTTATACGGCAAATATGCTACACACTGTAAACCCCTTGGGTAGGATTAGGGTTTGGAGTGCGTGCGTATTACACGCCATAAAGTGCGTATCATATGCACGCGAAAACTGTATATCATATACACGCAAAAACTATTAACGAGAAATTAAATTTGTGGTATAGATACAAAGTTTCATGAGTCCGGGCTGGACTCTCAGTCATGCTGCCATCTGTTCAGTTCAGAAAGAGCATGAGCTTGTATCACATTATCAGTTCAAGGGGAAACACTTTCAGAGAGTTTGTGTGTGTGATGTCAGTGAATACCTATAATCACGCACACATTAAGATAGAGGCTGATCCTTGAATCCATATTTGAGCTGCAGTGACTCAAACCAGTGGTCAGAGCACACTGACTCTTAAAGTGTTCAGATTACTCATACGGCATGGCCGCAGACCACCCACAGTCCATTCACTGTCTGACACATACTGAACACACAAAATAATCTCCAGCTCCCATCGGATTCATGCAATCTGCTTCTATTATCAGACAGGATCCCTCTCCACTCCAGTACTGAGCCATGAGCTGAAACATCTGAATAAATGGCTACAAAATCCAACAGGCTCAATCTGTTTGATTGCACAAACACATAAACATGCCCACATATATGTAGACCTCAAAATTGAACACAGCAACCTACACACACTATAAAACTCTGATCTTCGGATGGGGGGGGGGGGGGGGGGGGGGGATTCTTCAGTATCATTATCAGGGTGTAGCATGTTTGTGTTTATTATACATGTTTCTGTATTGAAAGTTTTTCATGCTTCAGTGTTCATAATTATCACAGGTGAAATAATGACTGATTAAGACTATTTTAAACAGCAGTACATAAGTAAATAAAAGCAAAACATCAGAAGACCCACTTATCATACACTAGATTTAATCTAACGGATATAGATATTCTACCACAAAGTGATGATGTCACTAATGACTACCTTGTAACATGCGTACTGTTGACATTTGCCATACCTCGCCGTGTCAATCAGGTAGAACAATTATCCCAACCTCTAAACATAGATTCACAAATAATCTGCCTAATCTGTCTCTGTTGCTCAGTGTATACCCAAACACGCAGATTAATTTGATAAAATGACTAGCATTATGGGCACTATCTTCTCTAGTACATTAGAAACTGTTAGACCCATCAGATTAAAAAAGGTTAGAGAGAAAAGTACTGTACCATGCTACAACAGTATTACTCACACTCTCAAGAGAGAAACTCATAACCTATATCGCAAATGGAAACAAACACATTTAGAGGTCTTTAGAATCATGTGGAAGGACAGTTGTAACCTGTAGCAGAAGAGCCCCTTCTCAACATTAACTCGTCTCTAACCCTCTTTATTAAGCCTCTAATTTAGAAACCACAAATAGATTGGTAAATTATAGAACCATTTCAAATCTTCCATTCATGTCTAAAGAAAAAGTTGTCTGCTCAATTGTATTCCTTCTTGACAAAATAAATATATATTTATGAAAAACATTCAGTCAGCATTCAGGCCCCATCATAGCGCAGAAACTGTTCTCATTAAAATGACAAATTATTGATAGATCATGACATATTCTTAGATTACAAAATTAAACTGACATTCAGGGACAGACATTAAGGTGATATCTATATGATTCTTACCATTTAATTTTGTTTATTTAAACTGGGAATTATCCACGTCAATTTCAGTAAATGATGGGGTGCCGCAAGGGTCTGTTTTAGGCCTCTGCTATTTTCAATATATATGCTGCCCCTTGGTAATATAATTACAAAACATGGAATTAGTTTCCACTTTATGGTGATTATATATTTCATTGCTGTACATAATGAACATTACTTTGGACACAGTCACATCTGATAACAGATTACTCTACTTTGTAATGTAAACATGCCTTTTCTGAAAAGCTCCTTTCAAACAATATGTATTGTGGAAAGCATTATACAAATAAATGTGAAATTAATTTAATTTAAATAAATAAATATAAAAACAATAGGATTAAAAGCAAGATTCCAATTTTTAATGTTTAGGAAAAGAATGTTGCAGAAATATGTTTGAAATGTGATTTAAGTGACTTTGAACATGGCATGGTTGTTGGTCCCAAGCATGCTGGTCTGAGTATTTCAGAAACTGCTGATCACTGGGATTTTCATGCACAACCTTTTCTGAGAAAGTCTGAAAAAGAGAAAATATCCAGTAAGATGCAGTAATGTGGGCGACAAAAACTTGCACAGGCTCACCAAAATTGGACAATAGAAGATAGGAAATTAGTTGAATGATGATGAGTCTAGATTTCTGCTGATGGTAGGGTCAGATTTTGGCGTATACAACATAAAAGCCTGGATCCACCCTGCCTTGTATCAACAGTTCATGCTGGTGGTGGTGTAATCAGCACATGTTTGAGTTGATATTGATGTTTGTCTTGGATCATTGTCCTGATGGAAGATCTGACCATGGCCCATTATAAGATTTCTAGCAGCAGCGGTCAGGTTTTGATTTTTTTTTTTAATCTGTTGGTATTTGCTAGAATTCATGAGGACCTCCAACAATAAAATAGGCCCACAACAATAAAGATCCAGCAGTATATTTAACCGTAGGCATGGGGTACTTTTACGTTTTCATTAACCCTGTTTGAACCTGCCCAAAAGCTATTTTTTTTAGTTTCATCTGACCATAGGGTCAGAATTTGGCGTAAACAACATGAACGCTTGGATCCATCCGGCCTTCCAGGCTGGTGGTGGTGTAATGGTGTGTGGGATATTTTCTTGACATACTTTACTCATTTGGCCTCTTAGTACCAATAGAGCACCATTTAAATGCCACAGCCTACCTGAATATTGTTGCTGACCATGTCCATCCCTTTATGACCATAGTGTACCATCTTCTGATGACTACTTCCAGCAGGATAATGTCACAAAGCTCAAATAATCTCAAACTGGTTTCTTCCTACTGGTTACACCCTTCTCAAAGTCTCCTGTGTCTCCAGAGTTCCTGCCCAGCTTCTCTCTCCAGCCCCGCCTCCACTGGTTCCCTTCAACCACTCGTCTTCTCCTCTAATATTTTGCGGACCTGCCTCTGGTCTTCCGGTCCTAGCTCCAATGAGGATCCCCCAGCTTCGCCTCCAGCCGTTGATCACATCACTCCACCTTGGTCTGTCGACCTTTCGGCTCCTCCTTGGCTCCAACAGATACCATCGTCATTGTGGCTCCACTTGGCTCCCTCGTCCCTTCGGCCTCACCTTAGTCAGCTTTTTTAAATGCCACTAACCAATTCAAACAACTCTTAATGAGTGCTGAGTAGTCCCTCTAAAATGGAGTGTACCGCCCATGGGTGCCACCTAGCTACGGAAAAAACAATATTTTTCAACACACTGGTTTATTTGTTGTTTGACCGTTTACTACACTTTGTTATTCGTCTAGTTATTTCACTAATAGCGGGTTAGCCGCTATACTTTTAAACTGTAATGTCTTTCCATTTTAAAATAATATGTGTAGATTATTTCACAGACAACAAAAAAAGCAGAAGTCTGAGTATCTTTCAAAGAACTGAAGCCACTAACCTGGCAATCTTGTCAAATCCACAGTGTTTAGAAGCCCTAGTATCTACAGTAAAACTTTTTTTTAGCGGTCTGCAGCATGCATGCCATCTGAGAGTAGATGCTTAACAATCATAACTTTACACAAGCTTCATTTCTCAAATGAAAACAACAGCATTTTTCTTTTTAACTCCTTTTGATGGCTGGAAGCAAAATATAAGATGTGAGCAAATCGATTCATGCTTTTCACATGTGTATTTCTTTGTCAGCATCTCTCAGCTGTATTTCCTGCATGGGATCAGGACACTCGAGGCTGCTAAACCGGCAGCGCTGTTTATCCTTTCATTTGTAAAGACTCACGGGCGGATCTAATCCGTGGGGGAATTTGCATATCATAATTAATAATTGGTCATTAATAATTATTCATACAAGTTTATCTGGAATAAAAAAACTCCAAAGCTCAGGAAAGGTATTCTGCAGAAGACAAAACAATTGGGTGGCCTGGCTCTTCCTAATTTTTTAATATACTATTGGGCAGCGAATATACGCTCCACCCTTAACTGGTTCCATTCAAGCAATTTTGTCAATCCCCCATCCTGGCTTCACATAGAGAACGCATCGTGTACGTCCTCCTCCTTGGCTGCTCTTTTATGCCTCCCATATACAATGTCCCCGATCAAATATTCAAATAATATAGTTGTAAAAAACAGTCTTAAAATCTGGACCCAATTTTTGCGCCATTTTGGTCTTCATAATACCCCCTTGTTATCCCCAATACATTCTAATCCTTCGTTTCACCCCTCCATTTTGGATTGTGCGTATGCATCCTGGAGAGACCATGGATTGGTTTCTATTGCAGACCTTTATATTGATAGTGTTTTTGCGTCTTTTGATAAATTGACCTCCCAGTTTAAAATTCCCAAAAGCCATTTTTTCAGATATTTACAAATTCGAGACTTTGTACGTAAAAAAATGGTTAACTTTCCAAATGCCCCTCCCCCTTCAGATTTGGACACCATTCTGAGTGTGGATCCTTGTACTAAAGGGTCAATTTGTAAATTAGTGAACATAATTGTTAATTTGCAATTCTCCTCTGATAACTTGCGCATTGTCTGGTCCCAAGACATCGGTACTGACATCAACGAGGAGACATGGAAGGCAGTCTTGAACAGGGTTTACTCCTCATCTCTTTGTGCACGTCACAGACTCATACAGTGCAAGGTGGTTCATAGAGCACACTGGTCCAAAACCAGGTTAGCTCGCATTAACTCCTGCATTGACCCGGAGTGTGACCGGTGTCACTCTGGTTCAGCCACTTTAATTCATATGTTCTGGTCCTGCCCTGCACTGTCTTCCTTTTGGAGCCACATTTTTATCTCATTGTCAGCTATAACCTCTGTGGAAATACCACTTTGTCCAATTATTGGTTTATTTGGGGTTTTCCAGCCTGGTCATTCTTTGCCTTCTTATTTCTCAGACTTTATAGCTTTTTTAACTCTTTTGGCTAGACGGTTAATTTTATTGAATTGGAAGAGCCCTCACCCTCCATCTCATACTCGCTGGGTTAGAGATGTTCTTTATTTCATGAAGTTGGAGAAAATAAGGTACTCTTCGCCGACCTAGCACTATTTTTGTCAAGCTTTGGAGACCCCTTCGTGAACATGTCCAAACTCTCCAGCTTGACCCTGCTCTCGGTGTTTGATTTTGGACCCCATTCCCAGACCCCAAGCCCACCAATCACCAGCCTAGATGATACTACTCCTGTATTGTCTGGTCAATTTATAATTGGGTCTACTGTATGCAGGATTGTATTAGATTGCACTTGTAATTTGTTTTTTTGTTTTTTTGTTTTTGTTGTTTTTTTTGTTTGTTTTTCTTGTGGGACTTCGGTGTATCTGTTTACTGTTATATATTTTAGTGCCTTTTTTGTCTCCCACTGTTTTGTAATGTATCTTAAAATTCATAAATAAATCATAAAAAAAATATTCATACAAGTTTGGATCAGATCAGTCTTACATGTTAATAAATCTCCCGATAAGGGATGATTTCATTTTACCTGCATGCATGCATGTGTATCCTTGCAATTAACCACAAGTTGATAGCAATTAATTACACGGACCACAAAACTGGCAAAATTAGCTCAATTGTCAGAATAATATTTGTGGGGATCCACAATATCATCCTACTTTATAGGATTTCAGGAAAAGCAATTCTGTGGCCACAAGAATTGGGTTTCCGGCCCTATAAACACATACTCTTTAAAGTATCTTTAATTTGTAAGCTTGTAGCTATAAGATCTTTGACACTTAAGGGACTTGGAAAATGAGCAAAGAGGCAGTACATCAATCAAATGAATATAATGAATGTAATAAGGCAGAACTACTTATGTATTTACTATGGTTACATTGGATATATGTATTTACAAACATAATAAACAACAAAACAAGATAAGGCATCGATGAACGAGAAATGTATTGAGACAGAGAGAGAGAGGAAATGTAGAGAGTTGCAGTTATGCAAGAGGGAGTTTAGAAAGACCCGAGGATCTTTCTAAATAGCAAATTCACATAGACAACGGAACTTTGAGAGACAACAAGACGTCAACAAATCTTAACAGCATGATCAAACACGGATACTTGCACTCTTTGCATGGCTTGTGAAGAAGCGTGTGTGTGTGTGTCTCTCGGTCCGGCGCGTCACGTGGTCACGTGCGCATGTTTCTCCTTCAAAGCGAGGTCCCTATGCTTGTAGATGGATTTGCTGAAGAGATATGTCACGGTGTCCTTTTCACTCGTCGATTGGAATTAAACACAGAGACTTATCTAAGACTGAAAAACACAAACTAAACTAGAAACAAAAAAAAAGAAAGGCGAAGAGCTCGCCCGGAGGCGAGACATTACATTATGACACGAGGACAAGAGAAGTAAGAGAGAAAGGAGTGGAGCGCGCCGACATTTATCACCTCGGAGAAATCCAGCCTCTTCCTGTCGGCTTGGCCAATCGGAGAGTTGGAAGTCACAGGCGGGAATTTAGTTTTTATTACTCTTTGTCTAAGAGAGCGAGCTCCTTGCGTGCATTGCGTTGCGTTACATGAAACAAACCACATAAAAGGCCACATCATAAGATTGGAACATTAGATGCATGCTAATACATTTCTCACATGATTATATATATATATATATATATATATATATATATATATATATATATATATATATATATATATATATATATAGGATTGGAAAGGTTTCATTTCTCAGCAAGAATTCAGAGAGGGAGAGAGCCACAGTTCTGTGAACATTCCTTTAGGTCGTAAACGCTGTTATCTAAGAACACCAGTGTAGAAAAGGCCCCAAAGTTATGTTTGTGTTGCTATTATTTAGTACAGTTGACCATATTAGATTTTATGTTTCATGTCTACTTCCGTTTATTCAGTGCTTGTAACGGTAGCCAAAGCGCGTGTTGGTTTGTATACTATCTGACGTCACACAGTTAGTATGCAGTATGATAGAGATAGTTAGTCGGTCGTTCGGTTGGATTATAGTTGAGAGCTGCACCTTTCTTCAGAGTGTGCGTAAATGAGAAGAGTAAGTACAATTGTGATATTGTATTATTTGTCAAACTAGTTATTTCTGTTATTTGATGTGGATCAGAGTTAGGAGTTTAAGGAGTTGCTATGCAACTGTGGTGCTAATTATATCCGCGTTTGTACATTTCATGTTCGAGCTTCGACTCATCTGATTTAGTACGTCGGGTTAAAGATATGTAATATCGTGTTTACCCATGTTTATGCTTTACTACTTTTTAGGATTGTTCAGTAATTTGTGGATGAGTAAAATTAGAAGTAAGTGGTGTTATTGTTATCTGGATCGCTATCGAGGCTTTGCTAGCTCGAATGGAATATAGCGTCCAGCTGTTTAGTTAGTTGGAGGCTTTAAAGCATATCATAGATGACAGGAAGTGTTGTCTATGTTAGCAGCAACTTAACGCATGGTAGAAAATCTGAGGATCTTTTATAATAAGTGTTTGAATCCTTTCTTTATGCTTCCAGTATTAGTTTAAGAGATATACTGTATAAATACATACTGACTATTGTTTGCTTATGTTTAGTAATGTATATTAGTGCTTAGAGAGGAATGAGTGTATGCGTATGTTTTCCTTTATTCATTTGTAATTTGTTTCTCTCTTTATAGAAACCACACTCAGAATTACATTCACCCTCAAACTCACTCTCACAAGAAAGAGGAATAAAGAAACAGAATTAGAACTCTTTCTCCGCTCTTTATTTCATACTCTGGAACATTTGGCCTTAAGTGGTGTTCTGGCCGACACACCTGAGTGAACTTGGTGATAAACCCAGAACTAGCACATAAACTGAGCGTCTACCTATTATCTTCATTACAACCAGTGATGTTAGTTTTGGTCTCTTTTTACTCCAAAGATGGAAAACATAGTAAACAATATTTTACTGGATATTACTGTACGTATTCTGATTGATCACACAGAAAGCATTCTGGAGGTGTCCAGAACTATGTGTGCAAGTTATGGGAATAGACAGTTATATTTAAAATGCATAATGAAGGTATTTATAATTCACTTTAAGCTACGATCATAAATCATAGTCATTCCAATGTGACATGGGCAAATGGACACACATAAAAACACATCGAATATATCTGGTTAAATGTCTTTTAAAAAGAGACGTTTCTTTCTCTTTAGAAACCACCTTCTTTGGGACATTCCAGTCAGTCATAAAAATGTCTCGTAACTGGACACCACGCTCTGTCCTGAGCGGGCTTCACTTGTGGGGGATGCGTGTGTGGTTGGGTGTGTGTGTGTGTGTGTGTATGTTAATTTACATCCAGGCTTTTTGGGCCTGAAGGCTTTGGGATTTTAGCTAGGATGTATTTAGTTATTCAGATTCACCCTTGCCCAGTCCTTACACATTTGAAAGCATTGATCCTCTAATCTCTCTTCTCTTCGCCACCACTGCTTTCATTACTGACGGCTGCACAACTACAGGAAACCCAACTGACAGGCCTTTACACTTCCAGTCTAGGCAGAGAATTAAAGACCAACTGTGCGTTCACACCAGACGTGAATACCGCATCAAATTCACGCCTACTGCGTCTAGTTATACGTTTGAACACTTTGAATCCATTCACGCGCCAAGAGCGAAATTGACGGAGGCGAAACCCGTTGGCGGCCATCTTTTTACAAAGATTCGTCTGAATAAACACATTATCCTGTTAGCGAAAAGTAGTTGTATATTAGCGGGAAAATAGTTGTAAAATAGCAGCACGGCAGCTTGCTAGCTGGTTAGTAGGTCAATAACGTGACTCAAAAGTTAAATTTGTACATATTACAACTTACTAGGTTGTACAATCTCCTCACTAATCCTCTTCCAAGCGATGTCCTTTTTGTTCCTGTAAGTATAAAGTTGAGTCATACAGCTCCGGGTAACCACTCACATCCAATATTATATTATTTCACTTTGCCACATGAAACAAGCAGGCTCCTGATTGGTTAACGTGGTGCGAATTGACGCCAAAGTTCAGATTATTCAACTCGGGCGACAGACGCGAATTCGCGTCAAACGCGTGAATGCACAAAAAGCACTAAATAAAATAATTTGCGCGTAACGCGCCTGCGTTCACACCAGATGCGAATAGAGCGTCTGACGCAAATGTTTTTATTTAGTGCTTTTTATGCATTCACGTGTTTGACGCGAATTCGCGTCTGCCGCCCGAGTTGAAAAATCTGAACTTTGGCGTCAAATCGCGCCGCGTTAACCAGTAAGGAGCCTGCTTGCTGCTGTCACGTGGTGAAGTATCTGGATGCTGGATGCCTCAATACATTATTTTGTAATATATGACTAAATGGAATAAAAGGACTATTCTATTCTGTTCTAATGCACAACAAAGCAAATATTTTATTACATAAAAACTTGATTTCAATATATGAGATATTCATTTTGTATTGAATGCTTTTTATTCCATATCTAGATTATATGAAACATTATTATTCTAATGTAAAGACAACCAACATACTATAGTGCATAAGAACATAGTTTGTGTCCGGGCAGTGTTGAGTGAGAAAAAAAATCACAGGACAGGTTAATCACTTTTGGAGGCTGGCTCCATTTATCATCAAAACAAAAATAAATTACAGATTAGGTGGATGAGGGCGAGGGTGATCCTCGCTCCGATGCGGGACAGGTCATCAAACTGGGCACGGGACAGGCGGAAGTACCACTGAAAGCGGCCGTCAATCAGACGCAGCTCCTGGAGCAAATGCTGAAACTCGTGAAACCCACCGGAGGGTCTGGTGGACCCAAGTACAGCGGCGATGACCCCTACGCCGCTGTTCTGCTCTCCTGAGCAAATACGAGTGATGACTCTCTCGATTAATGCTAATGCTCGATCAACATCAGCCATCTTGTAAATAGACAACCACCTACACTTGCCCCTCCTACAAGAAGCGGGACGCACGTCAATTTCGCTTCAAACTGTTGTTTTTTTACCCGCGTCAATTTCGCTCTTGCACTGCGAATGGACTCAAAGTGTTCAAGCATAGGCGCAAATTTGACGCGCTATTCACTTCAGGTGTGAACGCACAGTAAGACTTCATTTTACCATCCACGTTACACACACAGGTACATGCACGCTCACACACACAAACACAAGCACTCAGGAGATTCAGCATTAGAGCACTGTGGTCTATACTTGAGCGGCATGTTAAAGAGAAAGTCAAATACTACTGGACTTTTCTGAATTCTCTTAACAGATGGAAAAAAAACCCCAGGGAAACCTGGTCTTTACTGGACAGAATCCTCTTGTATTCCTACATAATCCTCATGTAATGGTCATCTGATGTTGTTTACACTTACAGTACAGTTTCTACACAGACAGTGTTCCTTGGGTTACAAGAAAAATTAAAAGAAAAAAATGATTTTTTTTCAATATGTCAATATGTTTTGCAGAAGGCACAATGACCTGAGGCAGTCAAACATTAATTGATGCAGCTTTTTTTTTTGTAAGGTGAGGACAGAAAAGTAAGCTTTTCATTGTATGGTGTAGCCTTAACTCATTGCATATGACAATAAATTTGTCTTTATTTACTTTAAAAGCACATTTTATTTTAGCATTCTTTATTTAACCCTATGACTTGTGCATTACATTCCAACTCCATGTATAGTGCGGCGGTTGTATTCGCTGTAAATACCGCCTCGCTATACATTATCCCGCTTATTACATGGCTACCTACCAAATAAATCAATAATTTGACACAAAATATTGATTTAAAAAGGAGTTTATTGATTTAAAAACGATGGTATTGCTTCCGTTAAAGAACACCGTGTCCATAGCAACGCTCTATTTTTCATGGCAACGGTACTTAGCAGCAGTCTGTTATCAAGAAATAACAGACCGCATTCTACATTCGAATTTTACCAAGTCATGTAATTATGTTAACTAAAACCGTGGTGTCAGATTGTTTTGAATCCTCGTCACAATATAGCACATTTGATTCAACTGTTTCAGTGTTTCACAAAGCCTCAATATGCCCACCACTAGCAGGAAGCAAGATCCAGAGAAAGTTTATTTTAATACACCAACCAAAATACAGTAATTCATAGGAGAAGGCACTACACAACAACTTAAAACGACTAATACCAGAACAAAGAACTAACACAAACTGAGGGGCTTATATACACAGCAGACAAAGGGAGAAACTAAATAGACACACCTCAACTGAGGAACCCAATCAATTAGAAACCATGGAGACAAATAGGGAGAGAACTGAAGAGAACTGAACTAATTACCAGACTAGAAAATTAGAAAAAAGACAAACTCAAAATGTGACACATTGATGATCAGCGAATATAAACAAACAGAAGCTCAACCATACTTGCTTGACACATGAGAACAAACCTCTTGTAGAAGCTCAAAACGTGCTGCGTAACGCACGAGAATTAACCTCATTGGTTCTCGCACGTCAAGCATGCTTGAGCTTCCTTTTACCATAACTGATGTGTGCAGTGATGAATGTTTACATGCAAATAAAAGCCTAAATTAAATATGCATTTAATTTATGTATTAAATACCGTGCCCTCCACTAATATTGGCACCCTTGGTAAATATAAGTAAAGGCGGCTGTGAAAACAAATCTGCATTGTTTATCCTTTTCATCTTTCATTCAAAAAAATTCACAAAATTCTAACCTTTCATTGAAGTAAAACAATTGAAAGTGGGGGGTAAATCACATTATTAAATATTTCTCTAGTTTATGTTGGCCACAATTATTGGCACCCCATTATTGCAACGTCCTTTTCCCAAGATAACAGCTCTGAATCTTCTTCAATAATGCCTGATGTGTTCGGAAAACACCTGCCAAGAGATCAAAGACCATTCCTCCATACAGAATCTCTCCAGATCCTTCAGATTCCCAGATCCATGTTGGCGCTTCTTCTCTTCAGTTCAGCCCACTCATTTTCTAGTGTTCAGGTCAGTGAACTGAGACAGTCATGGCAGAAGCTTTATTTTGTGCTCAGTGACAAATTTTTGTGTTGATATTGATGTTTGTTTTGGATCATTGTCCTGATGGAAGATCCAGCCAAAAAGCTTTTTTGTTGTTGTTTTGTTTCATCTGACCATATATTCCAGCCCCTTTTGAAGTTCCAGTTGTGTCTGACAACTGAATATGCTGGATATTGTTTTTGGATGAGTTCAGAGGATTTTTCTTAAAACCCTCCCAAACAACTTGTGGTGATGTAGATGTGCTGTTTGATAAAATTTTTTTGATAAAGTCTTTGGCCACTCAAACTCTCCTCCTCGCCTTACATTAGGACGATATAGACTCACGTCCTCTTCCAGGCAGAGTTTTAACATCTTTAGTTGATTGGAACGTCTTAATTATTGCCCTGATGGTGGAAATGGGAATTTCAATGCTTTAGCTATTTTCCTACAGCCACTTTCTATGTTGTGAAGCTCAACGATCTTTTGCTGCACAACAGAACTATTCTTTGGTTTTACTCATTGTGATGGATGATTAAGGGATTTGTGTTTCCTTTTATTTATACTCCTGTGGAACAGGAACTCATGGCTGGACAATTTCATGCTCCTAGTCACCCTGGTGTGCTAAAAAAGAGTAAATATGAATGGGAATATTCTGCAGATATTTTACTTATAATAATTTGTAGGGGTGCCAATAATTGTGGTCAACATAAATTGGAGAAAAAACATTTATTTTATAATGTGAGTTTACTCCCTTTTACTTGATTTTTTAAAGATCAAAAGGACAATGCAGATTTATTTTCAGTCACCTTTGCTCATATTTAGGAAGGGTGCCAATTTTAGTGTTGGGCACTGTGTGTATATCACAAAGCGATCGTGTCTCTTCAGAAAATTTGGGTTAAACTACTCAATTGGATTAGTTTTACAATCTCTTTATGAACATTTTGAAGCGTCAGAGTGCTAGTTGCATAGCTGTCAGGGAAGAACAGAATTTCTGGAGGGACAGAAATCTCTTCGATTTCATTTAAACAGTTGTGTATCAAAGATTTCGAAGTAAGTCTTTGGAACGACATGAGGGTGAGTAAATTATGACAGAATTTATTTAGCTGAACTAACCCTTTAAACTAAACAAAAATTAGAAATGCTGCATTGGCAACAAACTGAAAAGTTGAAGCACTAAAATTACAAACTGTAAATTTGTAAAAGTACAAAACTAAAACATAAATGAAAATAAATTAGTCCAAAACAGTCATTTTAAAAACTATACTTGATACTTGACACATGTATTCTGCAGTTTGTTTCTCGCACAAAGCTTATACGAATTCAGAAAACAATGAAAATGATGCATGGGTCATACTTTTTTATTGTGCTTTTTATTGTGAATTGTCATTTTGGGTGAAGTGTCACTTAGGCACAAACACAATCTCTTATTTATGGATCCGCAATTCAATGTTTTAAATCTACAGTATGATATCATGAACTTTACTGTAACATAATTTCAGCTGCATCTGTTTGACTTCACTCTTCACCTTAAATAATGATTGATCTGCACTGTCAATACTGATGCTGTCCAGGGAAGGAAATTTCCTATTCAAAGACAAACACCTTCAAGTGATGCCATTTATTCAAAGCTGGTTTTTAAGTCTAAATTCCATGACCCGTTTGAGCCTCGGGCAGGGACATTTACATCTGAACGACTTTGACAGGGTTTGCTTCCATTTATCAGGGGCTTGTTAAGCGGTCCGCAGAAATGCTGACATGAATGTTTGAACGGGCACAGGCCCCTGATGGGCCGTAATTACCACAAAGAAACAAACATCCAGAAGCAACCCAACAGGATCTATATAGTGCGCTTGGTCGGCTTGGAATGTATTTGCTCAAAGAAACCAGCAGTCATGGGAGATTTCATAAACTGAGCTTATCTGTATTCTGGAATTAATCGTGCATGGGGTTAGTGAGTGGATCTGTGCTTTAACGACCAGTGACTTGAACTGTCTGACAGGCCGAATGGCACAGTGTCTGTGATTCTGACAAACCCAGAAAGATTCAGAGTAAGATACTGGTTGTTGAACTTTCTCTATATACTGCTGAGATGAGCTGCAATGTATGTCTGTCTGGGTCATTCTCAGAAAACGGTGCCATTTGTGTGTGTTTCTATGACTTAGTCTTAGATCATTTATTTATAAATGTTTATTTTTCTTATAAATATCAAGTAATATGCATGTGACAACTGCCTTAGATATAAACTATTAGATTTTTTTCACAGACTATAACAGGGTTTGATGTGAGAGATTAGTAATAAATGCTTCAATTAGACGATGCCTTGTTTACAAACTGGAATAAGATTAAGTTGGTGTAGTAAATGTATTAAATGGAAATAAATAAAAAGGCACTATACAAGGAAGTGAGGGAGAGGAAAAAGTGATAATATCCTTGTAGACTGAATTGAAGCTTAGCCAAGCCATGAGAACCGCAGAGGACAAAGAGAAGTGGAGAGAGCTGTCAATAGATTGTCTGTGGTGGCCAACAACCTCCTAAGGGGGGTTATGGGACATGATGTTGATGATGATGATGATGATGATGATGAAAGAAAAACTACAACTTAACCAAAATGAATGAAAATAAATTAAACCTAAACAGTAATAAAACATTTTTTTATGAAATTAAATTAAAGTGAAAACTAAAAATATAAAAATAAATAACGTGGGGTGGAAATAACGTATGGCTTAGTGTTTGTACTGATAAATAACTAGATTGAAACATTTCAAGATTGTAACCACACATTTATTATTGGGAGTGATATAGTTTAAAGGGATAGTTCACCCAAAAATGAAAATTAGACCATGAATTACTCACCCTCAATTCATCCTAGGTGTATATGACATTCTTCGTTCAGATGAATACAATCAGAGTTATATTAAAAAATGTCCTGGCTCTTCCAAGCTTTATTATGGCAGTGAATGGCCGTTTCTGAAAGTCCATAAAAGTACATCTATCCATCATAAATGTGCTCCACACGGCTCTGTGGGGGTTAATAAAGGCCTTCTGAAGTGAAGCGATACGTTTGTGAAAGAAAAATATCCATTACTCGCATAAGTTGCACTTTACACTTTAGAGGAATCCGTATGTTTGTTTGGCCGAAAGCAAGTTATTTTACTTTATAAAGTTTTATATAGGGACATTTTTAACACAAACGCATCGCTTCGCTTCAGAAGGCCTTTATTAACCTGGAGCTGTGTGGAGCACTTTTATAATGGATAGATGCACTTTTATGGACAGCAATTCACTGCCATTATAAAGCTTGGAAGAGCCAGGACATTTTTTAATACAACTCCGATTGTATTCGTCTGAAAGAATGTAATTTACACCTAGGATGACTTGAGGGTGAGTAAATCATGGGCTAATTTTCATTTTTGGGTGAACTATCCCTTTAAATAACCACTGAACAAATTCATATTACTGACCACAAATATGGGAATTTAATTAATTCTTGAAATTAAAACGTTTTCAAATAGTATTACCATAAACAAGTTTAAGTTTCCTGGGAATTACGCTGTTTTTATGCTATCTCTGTATAGCAACCTGTACCATATTAATAAATTAATCTCTATACCGTCACCAAGATATGTCATCAATGAAATGGTGTAGATCTCCTTCAATCTCCTCTAGAACCTGAAGTAACTGTCCCGACAGCCTCTTTAACCAAACGACAGATAATTGCTTTGACAGCTTCACAGACTCAGCTGTCAAGAGAATCAATCGAATGTAGTTTCCCTGTCACAGGGAGATGAGCAGCGAGAACTTTCATCCAACAGGAAAACCCTTTTCAAGAAAAGAAGTGTGTAACTTTTTGCACCACTTTTGTAAACGAAGAAAAGTAAAGACAAATAGTGTAAACTGAGCTAAACAGTCCTAAACTCACATTGGTTGAGATGCTCAAACAAACACTGACCGAGTCACAGCCGCAACTGGCTTTCTTTACAGACCTTTTAACTGCAAATATGCTAAAATGTTCTGCATAAATGCATGCCACAATCACATGCAGCAGCTCCATCAAAGCACACAGCACATGTCACATTAAACCACTATCTCATGAATCATAAGTGACTGAACCATCAGAGGTTTCTTTTGTGTGCCATATAAGGAAGAGCCAGAGAAATACAGGCATTGAATGTGATAATGTGTGTCAATGTATGGAGTCACGTAGAGTTTATGCAGAGAAAGAGCTTTGAAATCTCAAAATCAGGCGCTAGCCTAAAACGAGATGCTCCATTCTCCTCTCTTTCGTATCATTTCTTTTTAATATTCTTCTTCCTGATACCCCCCTCTTTATGTGTAACCGTCATGTTCAGTTTGTTTCAGTTTTCACTCATCACGTCTTCCTTTGTTCTAGTTTCCCGCCACTCATCAGTCACCATGGACAGTAACACTCATCATCACAGCTTTTCATCTTTTAGTTAATCGTCTCTGTGTATTTAAGTTCCTGCTTGTGTTCAGTTCTTTGTCCGGTATTGTTCGTTGGACGTTGGGCTAGTATTTGTCTAATAAACCTCATATTACCTTCAGCATTGTCTTCCTTGAACCCAGCGTTACAATATGAGAGCTCAGCTCATAAATAAATACTCCGCCTGATGACGGTATCTACCCACCAAAATCAGTCTTAAATACCTTTGTACGGTGGCCGAGAGAGTGCAGCTCGCTGCAACTGAAGAAAAGACAAATATTTTCAGTTTGACAACACATGTGCTGCAAATACTCAAAAAACAACCAAATACAGAAATGTGCAGCAAATACATACAACAGGATGTTAAAATAAACAAAAAAAACCTCACCTTTCAGGTCATCGACAACACCACTGATGAGTATATACACATTGAACAATAAGCATGTTTTTTGGAAAACCACTAAACTAAATAAATAAGCCAATGTTCAGTGTTGTTTATGTTAACTAATCTTTTTAACTAAAATAAAGCTGAAATAAAATAATTTGATGAAAAACTTAACGAAAATCCATTCAAAAGTGAAAATGAAAAAAGTTCCCTTGGCAACTAAGTGAAAAAAAATGTAAGTAACAAAATTACTCAAAAATACAATTAAAAGGAAAACTGAAAATATAAAAATAAAAGCCAATTGAAAATTTTAATTAACATAAGTGACCTCTCTGTTTTATGAGTTCATGAGTTATGGCCGCTTGGCTTTATCGCAGTCAGTGTGAAGATCCCTAACCAGGCAACATGTGATAAAAGCCTTTTCCATGTAAATCTGAAGTAGCTGACAGTGACGTGCAGCAAGGCAAAGTCATTCACTGTCATTGTCAGATGGTGTTGTCCTGCAACTTAAGTGACACCGATTGTTGAGGATGTGACAAAATTGAGCAGGACTTCATGCAAATGAGCAGCAGCGTGATGTTGGATGACAACCAAAGGGAGACAGTCTTATACAGCAGCCAAATACAAACACCTACTAGAAACAACAGTAAAAAGACTACAACAGTTTAACAGTTTAAAATTTTATTCTAACAACCCACTGCAACAAGAACAGGGACATTTTGCTGGTCACTTGGTTTATTTAGCTGTGATGTACAGTGAAATCTCATTAGTCTAAAAATCACACTTCACATTGGCTAATTGGCTAATAAACACCATATATTACTAGACTGGATGTGATTGTGTCACTGTGTACAGCATTTTCTCTTTCAAGATGGCATGAAATGAAAACTCACCCGATTTTCTAAATTCATGCAACTGATCGCCCATGCATGCAGTACGTTTAATTAAAAAAATGGTTTTGACCTAATATTCTTATACTCTTATATTCTTTCCTTCCTATTGTGACATATATCCGAGTGAAAGCGGCTTCTGGAACAGGAAAAATAAATGTAGGGCGGAATCAGGGGCGCATTAATGCACAGGTTTACAGCAGGCTGGGGAAGGTACCCAGTGATGCTGGAAAAAAAAAATATATAATTGAAAATTATAATTATAATTTAATAGCTTGTAGCTTTGCTGCTACAGTTTCGTCATTGCCACTTTGAGTGTGCATGGTGAGAAGAAGCAGGCTTGTTAAGTTGTGTGTGCGTTGAACTCTTCCACACTACTGTTACCTCCTCCAAATTTTGTAGAGAACCAAAAACACAGTCATAGACATCAGTGGGGAGATGATAACATTTCGGACAGTTCTTCATCAGAAAACATGCAGCAGACAATTCTACTGAGCAGCAAAATGAACACATACCAAGTACAGAATGCATACAGTATGTGAAATTAGGCCTCCAAAAAGCCACCAAAAAGAAAAATCATGATTAAATGCCAGTTTAGACAGAGACTTGCTTGAAAGACTTATGTTCTTTGTTATTTTTCACAATTATGTAAGAAAAAAATAGGGACACATATGCTCAATGATACATAACGTAAAATCTATAAATATTTAAATAGCATATTTAATATCGAGTAACACGTTTGGTTTGTGATGCATAATGTGATGACCTTTTGTTTTGCTATGGAAATATCATGCAAGAAGTCACTGTTAATTTAAACCCTGCTTACCATTGTCATGAAATAAAAATGATCCCCGCTCATGGGTCTATATAGGCAATAGTATGCATTTTTGAGTAATGGGTGTGCATGTAGCATATGGTCCTGAGAGTTAAAGCCACAGGGCCTCTGATTGTGTTAATGTGGCCTTAGGTTTAGAGGGACTTGGTTTTGTCCATGGGGAATTGATTGGATGGTTGGATGATTGTGGTTTGCTATTGGTCGAGTGACAGGTTGTCCCGCCCTTGTACCGGTAAACACATCATCAGAGAAGAGATGTCACTGAAAGCAGGCGGGGGAAGTTATTTTGATCAAAGATTACAAGGGCAAATGGATAAATAAAAAATAAAAATAAATAAAAAACATGTACAGATGAATAATTTATAATAAACACTGCAATATTCCATTAAACATTTTGAATGATGCATTTTGATTTCATGATGACTTTAAATTAGTTTTCCCAAAAATCATCTCTGTTTTAACTCAACCCTTCATTAGTGACACATTTACTGCTGTACTCATTCATGTAAAAGCATTTTTATTTAGGACCCACATTATGAAATGCAATGATACATTTATATCTGAACTCCCTCTCAAAAATTAGTGAGTGAGACTACATCATATGTTTGATTGAAGAAGGTAACCACAGAACCCAAATGCTTATGAATTACTAATGAAATGTAATGAAGCTGGCAGATTAATTTGTAGTTTGAAATGACCCAAGAGCGTTGCTGAGGTCTAAGTGTTCTTACTCTACGAAAACTATGCCTGGAAAGAGCACTGCAAACTGCTCTGAATGACAAAAGCATCTGCCAAATAACATGAATCTGAAGGGAGTGGCTCTGTGTGTCTGTAGGTGAAACATTCAGTATCCGAGGATGCTGCATGTTTAGTGTACACAAGGACTTCACTGCCACCTGGTGACCAACACAAAAGCAGATTATTTTCCTAGAAATCAAAACAATCCTTCTGTATTTGCATTTGTAACCATTTAGAGACTGACAATGTGGTAAGGTTAATTAACTTTTTTTAAATAAATACCATAAAAAAAATTAAAAAATTTTTTTAAAAAAAAACACTTACTCCCCCTTATGTTCTTCCTACCTGCATTACATTTTTCCCCTCCTGGAACCAAAAAAGCAAATATCAGGTTCATGGTGTTTTTAATACAAAAATTAGATTTTTTTTGCGTGAATATCAACGTCAGTCATACATGGAAGGAAGTTTAAAAGACATCTCTTTTTTTCACTTATTGTTATGCTAAAAACTTGCAAATGCAAAAAAAAAATGCAAAACAGACACATTTTCACTAGTGCACTCAGATTTCTGTACTGTATGTTTTCAACACACACACACACACACATACACACACATGTATAAGATTACTTTAAGCTTGTGTGTTCATGCATCATGTGTATGTGGATTCAGGATTATTGCAGCAGTGACTCTCGAACGCTGACATTGGAGAGCAGAAAAGCTTCAGAGGAACATCAAGTAAAGAATTCAATCTGTGCACATGAAACAGATCAAAATAACCATTAAAACACGCTGTGTGCCCAATATCCACAGAAGTACGAGGGTCCCTCTGTTTCTGTACATGAAACGATCTGTATCTGAGTAACATTGGGTCTCTAGAGGTTCAATTATTGCTCTGACTGAAACACAGGACTGGACATTTACTGGTGGGTGCACCTGTCTCCTAAGATCTGAAACATACTGTTCATCCATCCTATGACAGCAGAACAAAAACTCTTACATACAACCTGTCATGTTTTCCTGAAATAATTGGTGCTGTTTGGTAGGTCAAGCATCACTATTACTGCTGTGACTTGAACTAACCCCTAACACTAATTATTACAGTAATTACTTCACTAAGTGACCAGTTTTTTAAATGGCAATGAAAATGGCAAAAAGATCCATTATAGACTTACACTGAAGAAGGGACCTGAGCCATATCTAGAGACAAGAAAATTAAATTAATAGTTCAATTCCAAAGAAAGATATTTTGAGGAATGTTGGTAAACAGACAGTTGATGTACCCCTTTTAACTTCTATAGTAGGAAAACAAATACTCAATAGTAAATTATGACAGAATTTTCATTTTGAAGTGAACTATTCATTTAAGCAACCACCTGGAACACCCTAACTGCACAGCAACACACCAAAACAACACTCTGAAGTCAAGTCAAGTCACTTTTATTTATGCATTTGCTGTTGTAGGCTAAGGACCTTTGAAATAACTTAAATCATTTGACGAAGTAAAATGGAACCTTTATACGGTCAAGGCCTACCTGGAACTTCTTAAGGCGTGTGTTTTCCTGAAAATAATTACACACCTTAGAAAGTTCGTAAACCAATCAGATTCAAGCATTCAACAGCCCTGTAGTATAAACTGTATAACATGCAAAAAACAACCCAGAATCACCCAGCAACTGCACAACATTCTAAAAACTATTTAGAACACTTTAGTATCCGCATAGCAACACCCTAGCAACCTCTCTGAGCATCCCAGAATAAAAAGTTAGCACTAAAAAAAAACAATTCAAAACACTTGGCATCATAAAAAAAGAAAAGAAAAAAAAGTTGTGGCTATGAGCATGAACTACCTGGGCTACTATTACGTAAACTCTGCTACGTAATTTTGTTTCTTGTATGTTGCTGCATATGCGTGTGTCTGTGTCCTTTCTTTGTCTGTTTCAGGTGTGAAACTCGATTGGAGACATCTGCTGCAATCTGCTGATGTCTGGAATCGCATCACCAATCGCCTATAGATAGACTCTGGGTTGGGAGAGAGCATGAACGCTCTGTGAGGACGATTTTCTCGTTCGAGAGACCAGTCTGAGAGACTGATCAGTGTCTGGGGTTCACTGCTTCTATGATCTGGCAGTTAGATCAGTTCTCTTTGTTTGTTTGTACTCTTGATACATGCTTGATATGCACGGCTAAATGTTTGTTGCTCTCATGGAAGCGGGAGCCGGTAAGAGGACTTTTCACGAGTGAAGATATTATTGCGCCAAGTTGAAGTGCTCAAAAGCACTTGTTATGGTATTCCGCCATACAATATAGTCATCAATTTTAAACGCTTAGAAAAGCGCAACGTTTTATTTTGTGTCATCAGCCTAGGTCGAGTTACATTACAGTAACTGTGTTTAAATAGGGAAAACGAGGAAGTGTTTGGTCGCTTCTCTTTTTGGCCCATATTTAATGCACTGGGCTCAGCTAAGTGCTAACATAGTTTTGCGGCAATACAGATCGATATAGTGCACGCACTGAGACGAGAGAGGTATGTATCAACTCGTCTTAGTTAAGGGAATAACATAGTTTAATATAAAAAAACGGTGAAGTATCCCTTTAAGAGTTCGCTCAAGTACTGTGGCGCTAAACCATTTAGTGTTTTGTAAGTAATCAGCAAAATTTTAAAATTTATACGATGTTTAATAGGCAGCCAATGGAGTGGGCTAATTGGGCTAATATGGTCATACTTCCTGGTTCTGGTTAGAACTCGAGCTCCTGCATTTTGAACTAGCTGTAGTTTGTTTATTAAGTGTGCAGGGCAACCAACCAGTAGAGCATTACAATAATCTAGCCTTGAGGTCATGAACGCATTAACTAATTGTTCCGCATTTGTCAATGAGCGCATATGTCGTAATTTAGATATATTTTTAAGATGGAAAAATGCGGTTTTACAGATACTAGACACGTGACTTTCAAATGAAAGATTTGTATCAAAGAGCACACCCAGGTTCCTAACCGACGACGGAGACTAAACAGAGCAGCCATCAAGTGTTAGACAGTATTGTAGGTTATTACGTGTGGAAGTTTTTGTTTTCCAATAATTAGAATCTCTGTTTTTTTTTTTCAGAATTTAATAGTAGGAAATTACTTGTCATCCAATTTTATATATCAGCTATGCATTCCATTAATTTTGTGAATTGGTAAATTTCGTTAGGTTTTGAAAAATATAGAGCTGAGTATCATCGGCATAACAGTGAAAACTAATGCCATGTTTCCTAATGATATCTCCTAATGGTAGCATGTACAGAGTGAACAGCAGCGGTCCCAGTACTGAGACTTGTGGTACGCCATACTGAACTTGTGATCGATAAGACATCTCTTCATTAACTGCTAGGGCTGGGCGATAAAACGATAACGATAGTTATCGCGATATCATTTTTCTCGATAAAACGATATCAAGAGTTCGATAAATGTTCGATAATGTTTGTGCGCCAAAAGCGGAACAAAACTCATCTGAACCACGCGCCTCACGGACCGTTTATCCGCTCGGCTCAAAGTCCAAACGGCAGCGCAGCGTGAGCTCACTAGCAGACGCGTTTACTCTGATCGTCTCGTCACGAGATCCAGTGAGAAGCGCTTGAGTTCAGCGAAGAACACAAATGTCTCAGTGATTTAAACCAGTTTAAAGGCAGATGAAACACCGCTGACGAACAGGAGGAACACTGCGCGCAACGATACAGTCAGAAGCTTTTCCGGCTACAAACTCCCATCATTTACCATGGATTTACTGTAACGTTAGCCTACTAATATTAACTGCACTATGAAATGTGGGATATACATATTGAATTGTATTATATTATTATTGTAGACAATGTATTAAAGGACTAATGGAATATAATTACAGTATTTAATAATGTATTTAGGCTACTGTTTTTCATACAAATACCATAGAAACCATAAAGTAACATTTAGCCAACATAGTGAGGTGCTTTTATCTGTGGTTATCATGATCTAAATGTATGATGCTGGATGACCAATGGCTAATTTTAATTAAACTCAGTCAGAATATTACATTTTACCAAATAAAAATTAGCACATGCAGAAACTAAGAAATATTTTTTTCTATTAAGATATTTATTTTGTTAAGGAAAAATTACAAAATGTTTAAATGTTCTACCTCAGATTTGTTTGTCATGATATGTTCTGACAATAAGGAGTAGTTTAAAACCACAATTAACACTCTGGCTTCTACAACTTTCACTTAGGAGCAAAAATCTGCTTGAAAGAAATAAAGATTTGACGTTTATCGTGATAATTATCGATATCGACTGATATAAAAAAATTATCGTGATAATTTTTTTTGGCCATATCGCCCAACCCTATTAACTGCTACAAACTGATAACGGTCAGATAAGTATGATTTAAACCATGCTAGTGCAATTACACTAATGCCAACATAGTTTTCTAGTCTATTTAAAAGAATGTTGTGGTGTCAAATGCAGCACTGAGTTCAAGTAACACTAATAGAGAGATACAACCGCGATCGGATGATAAGAGCAAATAATTTGTAACTCTAATGAGAGCTGACTCAGTGCTATGGTACGGTCTAAATCCTGACTGAAAATCCTCTCAGATATCATTTCTTTCAAGAATGGACCACAGTTGTGAGGATTCAGTTTTTTCTCATATCTTTGACAGAAAAGGCAGATTAGAGATCGGCCTGTAATTGACTAATTTTGTATGATCAAGTTGCGTTTTTTTAACAAGTGGTTTAATCATAGCCAGCTTAAATGTTTTTGGTACGTATCCTAGAGACAAAGACGAATTAATGGTATTAAGAAGAGGATCTATGACATCTGGAAACATCTCTTTCAATAGCTTAGTCGGTATAGGGTCTAACATACAAGTTGTCGATTTAAATGAATTAACGAGTTTGCAAAATTCTTCCTCTCCTATAGCAACAAATTAATCAAATTTTTCCTCAGGGAGACTACAATGCACTCCTTGATGCGACACTGTAGTAGACGATTGCATAGTTATAATTCTGTCCATGATATTCTCAACATCAACATCTATTCCATGTGATGGTATTAGCTCTAGAGTATGATTACGACAATGAGTAGGTCCTGACACGTGTTGTCTAACTCCAATTGAGTTTACAATGTTTTTAAATGCCAATCCCAATGCAGATTGTTCATTATCTATGTGTATATTAAAATCACCAAAAATTAGTACTTTATCTGCAGCCAATACTAATTCTGATAGAAAGTCCACAAATTCTTTGATAAAATCTTTATGGTGCCCTGGTGGCCTGTATACAGTAGCCAGCAGAATTCTCAAACGTGATTTATCATTTACACTATATATATTTTTTTAAATTAAGCACCAACCCTTCAAAAGAAGTATATTTAAAAATACATTTCTTAGTGGTTTTGAAAATATTACTATAAATTACAGCAACACCTCCCCCTTTGCGTTTCAGACGAGGTTCATGTTTATAACAGTAATCTTGTGGGGTTGTGTCACGGGTGGACCGGGAATAATTCCGTGGATTCATGTGCAGAGCAGAAGTATTTTAATTAGACCAAACATAAATAAACAAATCAAATCAAAATCCAAAAACAGACTAGGCAGGGCAAGAACAGGCACAGAATACAACGCGTAATAAATACAACGAACGAGCACAGGACAGCAAACACAGGAAGACTAAATAGAGAGGCAAACAAAGGAGGGTAACGAGACAGACAGGTGGAGCAAATAAACCAATAATCAGATAACAAGGGGGAGGGATAAACAATCACCACAGCACATGGCACAACATAACAAACACCCATGTGCAACACAAGACAGGACAGACATGTGACATAACCCCCTCCCTACGGAGCGGCTACCAGACGCTCCATCCGACCCAGGCGTGACAGGAGGGACAGGCCAGGGGGGGGACAGGAGAGACAGACCAGGGCAAAACACAGTCCATCGGGTGGCCAGGGCGAAGCAGACAGTTCATCGGGCGGCCAGGGCGAAGGAGACAGTCCATCGGGCGGCCAGGGCGGTGAGGACCCCTCGGGCGGCCAGGGCGGTGAGGACCCCTCGGGCGGCCAGGGCGGTGAGGACCCCTCGGGCGGCCAGGGCGGTGAGGACCCCTCGGGCGGCCAGGGCGGTGAGGACCCCTCGGGCGGCCAGGGCGGTGAGGACCCCTCGGGCGGCCAGGGCGGTGAGGACCCCTCGGGCGGCCAGGGCGGAGACGAACCCTCGGGCGGCCAGGGCGGAGACGAACCCTCGGGCGGCCAGGGCGGAGACGAACCCTCGGGCGGCCAGGGCGGTGAAGACCCCTCGGGCGGCCAGGGCGGTGAAGACCCCTCGGGCGGCCAGAGCACAGGAACAGCAACCGGCTCAGGAACAGACACCGGCTCAGGAACAGACACCGGCTCAGGAACAGACAACACACACACTGGCTCGGGAACTGGCTCGGGAGCAGACAGCACACACACTGGCTCGGGGGCAGACAACACACACACTGGCTCGGGGGCAGACTGGCTCGGGGGCAGACAACACACACACTGGCTCGGGGGCAGACAACACACACACTGGCTCGGGGGCAGACAACACACACACTGGCTCGGGAGCAGACACCGGCTCAGCAGCCAACACTGACTCGGGAGCAGACAGCACACACACTGGCTCGGGAGCAGACACCGGCTCAGGAACAGACACCAAAACTGTAACAGCCACAAGAACAGACACAAACACAGAAACAAACACGGGCACTGGCTCTGCCTCCGGCTCAGGAACGGGCACTGGCTCTGCCTCCGGCTCAGGAACGGGCACTGGCTCTGCCTCCGGCTCAGGAACGGGCACTGGCTCTGCCTCCGGCTCAGGAACGGGCACTGGCTCTGCCTCCGGCTCAGGAACGGGCACTGGCTCTGCCTCCGGCTCAGGAACGGGCACTGGCTCTGCCTCCGGCTCAGGAACGGGCACTGGCTCTGCCTCCGGCTCAGGAACGGGCAGACGTGACGTGAGCGGTCTCTGGCTCGGCAGACGGGGCGTGAGCGGTCTCTGGCTCGGCAGACGGGGCGTGAGCGGTCTCTGGCTCGGCAGACGGGGCGTGAGCGGTCTCTGGCTCGGCAGACGGGGCGTGAGCGGTCTCTGGCTCGGCAGACGGGGCGTGAGCGGTCTCTGGCTCGGCAGACGGGGCGTGAGCGGTCCTCTGGCTCGGCAGACGGGGCGTGAGCGGTCTCTGGCTCGGCAGACGGGGCGTGAGCGGTCTCTGGCTCGGCAGACGGGGCGTGAGCGGTCTCTGGCTCGGCAGACGGGGCGTGAGCGGTCTCTGGCTCGGCAGACGGGGGCGTGAGCGGTCTCTGGCTCGGCAGACGGGGCGTGAGCGGTCTCTGGCTCGGCAGACGGGGCGTGAGCGGTCTCTGGCTCGGCAGACGGGGCGTGAGCGGTCTCTGGCTCGGCAGACGGGGCGTGAGCGGTCTCTGGCTCGGCAGACGGGGCGTGAGCGGTCTCTGGCTCGGCAGACGGGGCGTGAGCGGTCTCTGGCTCGGCAGACGGGGCGTGAGCGGTCTCTGGCTCGGCAGACGGGGCGTGAGCGGTCTCTGGCTCGGCAGACGGGGCGTGAGCGGTCTCTGGCTCGGCAGACGGGGCGTGAGCGGTCTCTGGCTCGGCAGACGGGGCGTGAGCGGTCTCTGGCTCGGCAGACGGGGCGTGAGCGCTCTCTGGCTCGGCAGACGGGGCGTGAGCGGTCTCTGGCTCGGCAGACGTGGCGTGAGCGGTCTCTGGCTCGGCAGACGTGGCGTGAGCGGTCTCTGGCTCGGCAGACGGGGCGTGAGCGGTCTCTGGCTCGGCAGACGGGCGTGAGCGGTCTCTGGCTCGGCAGACGGGGCGTGAGCGGTCTCTGGCTCGGCAGACGGGGCGTGAGCGGTCTCTGGCTCGGCAGACGGGGCGTGAGCGGTCTCTGGCTCGGCAGACGGGGCGTGAGCGGTCTCTGGCTCGGCAGACGGGGCGTGAGCGGTCTCTGGCTCGGCAGACGGGGCGTGAGCGGTCTCTCGCTCGGCAGACGGGGCGTGAGCGGTCTCTCGCTGGGCAGACGGGGCGTGAGCGGTCTCTCGCTGGGCAGACGGGGCGTGAGCGGTCTCTCGCTGGGCAGACGGGGCGTGAGCGGTCTCTCGCTGGGCAGACGGGGCGTGAGCGGTCTCTCGCTGGGCAGACGGGGCGTGAGCGGTCTCTCGCTGGGCAGACGGGGCGTGAGCGGTCTCTCGCTGGGCAGACGGGGCGTGAGCGGTCTCTCGCTGGGCAGACGGGGCGTGAGCGGTCTCTCGCTGGGCAGACGGGGCGTGAGCGGTCTCTCGCTGGGCAGACGGGGCGTGAGCGGTCTCTCGCTGGGCAGACGGGGCGTGAGCGGTCTCTCGCTGGGCAGACGGGGCGTGAGCGGTCTCTCGCTGGGCAGACGGGGCGTGAGCGGTCTCTCGCTGGGCAGACGGGGCGTGAGCGGTCTCTCGCTGGGCAGACGGGGCGTGAGCGGTCTCTCGCTGGGCAGACGGGGCGTGAGCGGTCTCTCGCTGGGCAGACGGGGCGTGAGCGGTCTCTCGCTGGGCAGACGGGGCGTGAGCGGTCTCTCGCTGGGCAGACGGGGCGTGAGCGGTCTCTCGCTGGGCAGACGGGGCGTGAGCGGTCTCTCGCTGGGCAGACGGGGCGTGAGCGGTCTCTCGCTCGGGCAGACGGGGCGTGAGCGGTCTCTCGCTGGGCAGACGGGGCGTGAGCGGTCTCTCGCTGGGCAGACGGGGCGTGAGCGGTCTCTCGCTGGGCAGACGGGGCGTGAGCGGTCTCTGGCTCGGCAGACGTGGCGTGAGCGGTCTCTGGCTCGGCAGACGTGGCGTGAGCGGTCTCTGGCTCGGCAGACGTGGCGTGAGCGGTCTCTGGCTCGGCAGACGTGGCGTGAGCGGTCTCTGGCTCGGCAGACGGGGCGTGAGCGGTCTCTCGCTGGGCAGACGGGGCGTGAGCGGTCTCTCGCTGGGCAGACGGGGCGTGAGCGGTCTCTCGCTGGGCAGACGGGGCGTGAGCGGTCTCTCGCTGGGCAGACGGGGCGTGAGCGGTCTCTCGCTGGGCAGACGGGGCGTGAGCGGTCTCTCGCTGGGCAGACGGGGCGTGAGCGGTCTCTCGCTGGGCAGACGGGGCGTGAGCGGTCTCTCGCTGGGCAGATGGGCGTCTCCTCCTCCGTCCATGACGGCGAGAAGCCGGCCCAGAACTGCCTTCCACCGGTCCAGAATCGAAGGGGGGCCAGGATGGAGAGTGATGTTGACCCTCCTCTCGACCACCTCCTCCTCCTTTACAACCTCCCCGGGTCCCACGAAAAATTACCTGGCGGGTCCCCCGAAAATCTCTCCTCCCCTGCTCCTTGGCTGGGGAAGAGAAGTCGGAAAACCCCCCGCTGGACGGACTCAACGACGATGATCCCCTTCCCGAAGAGACCAGTGAGGAAGACTCTGCTGCCCTCCTCTCCTCATTCCTCTGGGCACACAGAGAGAAATATTTAAAAAGAGAAATCCCATTCTCTCTCTCAGCCGGACACAGTTCGCTCCGCTGAATCCACATAGGCTCGTGCGTTCTGTCACGGGTGGACCGGGAATAATTCCGTGGATTCATGTGCAGAGCAGAAGTATTTTAATTAGACCAAACATAAATAAACAAACAAACCAAATCAAAATCCAAAAACAGACTAGGCAGGGCAAGAACAGGCACAGAATACAACGCGTAATAAATACAACGAACGAGCACAGGACAGCAAACACAGGAAGACTAAATAGAGAGGCAAGCAAAGGAGGGTAACGAGACAGACAGGTGGAGCAAATAAACCAATAATCAGATAACAAGGGGGAGGGATAAACAATCACCACAGCACATGGCACAACATAACAAACACCCATGTGCAACACAAGACAGGACAGACATGTGACAGGTTGACTCATTTAAATTAATGTAATTGTTTGATTTTAGCCAGGTTTCTGTCAAACACAGCACATAGGTTATAATCTGAAATCATATCATAAACAATAAGTGCTTTTGAAGTAAGGGATCGAATATTCAGCAACCCAAGCTTTATCATTTGCTCATCTGTATTATATCTGTTTTTTATTTGTTGAACTTCAATTACATTTTTAACCTTAGATGGGTTTGGACGTTTTTTGGATTTCCAAATTCGGGGAACAGACAGTCTCTATATGATGATATCTAGGTGAAAGAGGCTCTGTGTGATGGGATTTATCTGACCTTGGTGACGCGATGCTGCTAGCAGACAGTCGGTTAAGCCAGTCTGTCTGCTTCCTGACCTGGTACCCAATTTGTCATGTTTTATCTCTAAGACTATGAGCCAAATTACTAGAGAGATGATCAGCACCATCCCAGGAGGGGTGAATACCATCTCTTTTCAACAGGTCAGGTTTGCCCCAAAAACGTTTCCAATTGTCTATGAATTCTATATTATTTTGCGGACACCACTTAGACAACCAGCCATTGAGTGAACACAATCTAACTATCTCATCCCGGCGAACAGGAAGGGGGCCAGAGCAAATTACAATGATTGACATCGTACTTGCGAGTCCACACACTTCTTTAATATTAATTTTGGTGATCTCCGACTGGCGGAGTCGAACATCATTAGTGCCGACATGAATAATGATCTTAGAGAATTTACGATTATACAGCACTTTAAATTTGCTTTGATGTCAGGCGCTCTGGCTCCCGACAAACATGTGACTATGGTGTCTCTATTTTCACATTCTGTGTGATTGAATCACCAATTACCAGGGCACAATCAACAGAATTCTCAGTGGGTGTTTCACTGAGCGGGGCAAATAGTTTTGTTATGGTAATCGGAACGGAAGAGTGTTTTTTTGATCCGCGACTAGAGTGATCCCTCACTGTTACCCATATGCCCTGTTGCACAGGCAATAATTTAGCCGGAACCGAATCATGTAAAGAGTTCACTATGCTATGCGCAGCGCATCCAAAATAGTATCTAAAGCTCTAGCACTCTTACTATCCTCAATTAAAGTTTGGATGCGTGTCTCTAGTTCTGAAATCTTCTCTGTCAGCCTGACTGTTTCCTTGCATTTATCACATATAAATCCTATATTGCCGACAGAGAAGGCAATGCTAAGCATGTGACATGAAGTGCAGGTGACAATAACAGGAGAAGACATTACTCACCGTGTTTGTTGACTGATTCTTACTCACCTGGGCTTTTTAAGAACTTAAAGACGCAGGCACGCGAGAGAAAAATAAATAAATAAATAACTGAGCGCACAGGTGGTGCGTTAACAGGCTAGCGAGTTCCTAGCGTGTTGTGCTAACAATAACGGGAAAAAAGGCTGGGCTGAGCCTGTTTCTTCTCTCCCAGATAATCTGCCCAGTCTTGGAAAAAACACTTTCCGATGGCACAGATGTGGCCACGATGCAAAGTCTAGCATTCATGACCTCAGAAAACTCATCTCTTCACCACGACAGACCGATACATTGACCGTATTACAGCAGAAGCTGCACCGATCCGTCTGTCAATCTCCCGTTCCATCTTTCCCTCACTCGTGAACAAGACCCCAAGATACTTGAACTCCTCCACTTGAGGGAGGAACTCTCCACCAATCTGAAGAGGGCAATTCACCCTTTTCCGACTGAGAATGGCCTCCGATTTGGAGGTGCTGATTCTCATCCCAGCCGTTTCACACTGGGCTGCAAACTGTCCCAGCGCATGCTTGTAATGAATATCTCTTGCTCAAATGAGGGGAATGTATAATCAATAATTAATGATTTACAATTAATAACTGATCATCCGAGTTATGAGACACAATTACATTTTAAATTGCCCAAAGAGGGAATACGTTGCCACGGTATCTGTATGGACAACTAAAGACAACTGGTTACATTCAATTGTCCATACAAATAGGCAAAAATAGATCAATTGTACATATAGATAATCAATCACAACTAATTATAATTAGTTATTAATATATAAATTGTCTAGAATAAAACAACTGATTACTCAGGAAAACCCCTAATGGAATTAATTTGTTATCGAATAATTTGTTCGTCCAGCAAACTGATCATACAATATTTTATCAATCCTCTAGGCTCTCAAAGAAGACTTTTTCTCTGGCCATGAAAAATAGCTTCCCTGTTCTATAGAAAAATACTATTTACAGTTTCACAATTTGTAAAGCTCGTAGCTTAAATCGAACATTTCAGGGACGTCATAATATGAGCAGACAGAGTCAATAAATGAATATAGATTTAATAAAGGAAGATTACGTATACTGGTTACTACAAACAACACATGTATTTACAGCATACTAAAACAATAAAAACAAAACAGCGAAAGTGAAAGCATAAAGAGGAAAATTGAGAGAGATCACAAAGATCACAGAATGGCAAATTACAGACAACAGAACCTTTAAGAGAGACAACAAGAATCAAATCATACCCTAATTAGGGCAGGCAATCTTAGCAGCATTTAGGTCTCAATATGAATTAATAATACTTGCAAATGGTTCTCTTAGTGGCTGAGCAAAGACGTGTGTGCTGGTCAGAGCTGCTCTTCCGGCGCGCGCGTGTCGTCCCGGGAGCTTCAAATGTCCGTTGAAGATAAAGTTACCAAAGAAATGATTCAAACTAAGTTCTTTTCACTCGCAAGTAGAAATGAACCACTGAGAATACGAAAAAGTAAAATAAAACTTAACAAAAGAAAACAAAAGACGAAGACTGAACACAAAAAGGAAAGGAAGCTGGAACTAGAACGAAGAAGGACGAGAGGATACTAGAACTAGAACAGAGATGAATCTCAGTCACCTTGCTTAAAGGAAAGCTTAGCTCACGCCTCTTCTGGGTGATCTGACCAATAATACTCGGAAACTTTGCACGGGAGAGGATCTTCTTTGTTTCTTCTGATAGCCTAATTTGCATGGTTTATGACCACGTCAGAAATTGGTCAGAATCACTCCAAAAATGGTACAACATAGCAAAATATATTTTATCGTAACCTAATACATGTATTTAGCTCGGGCAAACCGAGAGGTTTATAACGGTACCAAGAAAGACATGTGAAAAGGATAGGAATACCAAGATACATCTTAATGCAGAATTACAAGCACATATTAGTTCGTTTAATACTATGATAAAATCATAGATACCCTAATAATGACATGGGCACATGCAATTACACAGGAATATATCGTATACAGTTGGCAATGGCTCATATTCTGAGTTTAATGTAAAAGTCCGTGGATGTGTGTGTGTGTGCTTCGTGGAGAAGTTTCTTTCGGCCGCTTGGAATTCCTTTCTCCGCAGGAAGGGGGTGTTGGGCCGATAAGATCTCTTTGAGGCTCGACCGAGTTCTGTTTTATTGATGTTTGGGTAGACACTCTCATGCCACAAAGGTGTCAATGGCGATTTTAACGCAGGCTCTATGGTGCCAGTTCTGAGTTTATGGATAAGAGTCAAAAGAGGTTAAAAGCATACTCACATGTAGAATTGAATGAGTCATCCTGACACAACCCAGATACGCTACAGCCTGAAGGTCTTGGTCTGATGAGGCCAGCACGATAATATCATCGGCAAAAAGCAGAGACAAAATGTTGCGGTACCCAAACCTTACACCCTCCGGCCCCTGGCTACGCCTAGAAATTCTGTCCATTAAATTATGAACAGAACCGGTGACAAAGGGCAGCCCTGCCGGACTCCAACATGCAGGGACAAGTCTGACTTACTGCCGGCAATGCGAACCAAGCTCCTGCTTCCTCCTGAATCAGAGGTTCAACTATCGGCCATATTCTCCTCTCCAGTACCCTGGCATAGACTTTCCCGGGGAGGCTGAGAAGTGTGATCCCGCTGTAGTTGGAACACACCCTCTGGTCCCCCTTCTCAAAAAGAGGGACCACCACCCCGGTCTGCCAACAACATTTTGCGGAGGTTTGCCAGAATCTCTTCGAGGCCAACCGGTAGTGCTTCTCCATAGCCTCACCGAACTCCTCCCAGGCCCGATTTTTTTTGCCTCCACAACCACCCGGGCTGCAGTCCACACCTGTCAGCTGCCTCAGGAGTCCCACAAGCCAACCTGGCCTGATAGGACTCCTTCTTCGGCTTGACTGCATCCCTTACTTCCGGTGTCCACCACTGGGTTCGGAGACCTTACAGCCACAGCTCAGAGCAGCTGTGTCGACAATGAAGGTGGAGAACATGGTCCACTCGGACTCAATATCTCCAGGCTCCCTCGGGATCCGGTCGAAGCTCCGCCGGAGGTGGAAGTTGAACATCTCTCTGACAGGGGACTCTGCCAAACGTTCCCAACAGATCCTCACAGTACGTTTGGGTCTGCCGAGTCTGTCCAGCTTCCTCCCCCACCATTGGATCCAACTCACCACCAGGTGGTGATCAGTTGACAGCTCCGCCCCTCTCTTCACCCGAGTGTCCAAGACACACGGCCGGAGGTTGGATGAAACAACCACAAAATCGATCATCGACCTCCGACCTAGGGTGTCCTGGTGCCAGGTGCACTGATGGACACCCTTATGCCTGAACATGGTGTTCGTTATGGACAAGCTGTAACTAGTACAGAAGTCCAATAACAGAATACTGCTCGAGTTCAGATCGGGGGGGCATTCCTCCCAATCACGCTCCTCCAGGTGTCACTGTCGCTGCCCAGGTGGGCGTTAAGTCCCCCAGTAGAACGACAGAGTCCCCAGTCAGAGCACTTTCCAGCACCCCTTCCAGAGACCCTGAGAGGACCCGGGTGCTCTGCACTGCCGTTTGGCCTGTAGGCGCACACAACAGTGAGAGACCTATCCCTAACCCGAAGGCGCAGGGAAGCGACCCTCTTGTTCACGCGGGGTGAACTCCAACACATGGCGGCTGAGCTGGGGGGGCTATAAGCAAACCCACACCAGCCCGCCGCCTCTCACCATGGGCAACTCCAGAGTGGTAAAGAGTCCATCCTCTCTTAAGGATTGTGGTTCCAAAGCCCAAGCCGTGCGTGGAGGTGATCCCGACTATCTCTAGTCGGTATCTCTCAACCTAACGCACAATCTCAGGCTCAGGCTCAGGCACCAGCGAGGTGACGTTCCACATCCCTAGAGCTAGTTTCCGTGTCCAGGGATGGGGTTGTCGAGGCCCCCGGCCTTCGACTGCCGCCCGATCAACTTTGCCCCTCATAGTCCCTCCTGCAGGTGGTGAGCCCACGGGAGGGTGGCCCCACGTCGCTCATTCCGGCTAAGCACGGGCCGTGCCCCATGGAGGGAGGCCCGGCCACCAGGCGCTCATATACAAGCCCCAACCCCGGGCCTGGCTCCAGGGTGGGGCACCGGCTGCGCCATGCCGGGCGACGTCACAGTCCTCGTTTTTAAATTCGATAAAATAAAAAAATAAAAATTTAAATTTTATGAACCGCTCTTAATCTGACCTGTCACCTAGGACCTGTTTGCCTTGGGAGACCTTACCAGGGACATAAGCCCCGGACAACATAGCTCCTCGGATCATTTGGGTACTCAAACCCCTCCACCAGGGTAAGGTGGCAGTTCAAGGAGGGGTAATTGAATAATTTCCTGAATAAACACTCCTTTTTCTAGAGCTCAAAATTGTCCTGATCTGTCTGAGTCTCTTCTCTTCTCCTCACCTTGTGCAAAACAATGGGGGATGGGATGTATGTGAAAGGGTCACTGATCCCTTGGTGACAGCCTTGAGTGACAGTTGCAATTTAACTCAACCATTGGCTAAACCCTTGTTTGATATATATATATATATATATATATATATATATATATATATATATATATATATATATATATATATATATATTAAATAATAATACCAACAATAATAATAATTACACACCACAGATGCACAAGAAACATTTAACAATAAAAACAGAGACGGGCAGGGACAATAATAAGATGGAACTTTTTTATTTTTCAGATTGTTTATTGCACATATAGTTTGATAATTTTATGTTAATTTACTGATATTACTGTTGAAATGTTGCAAATCTCGGTCTTATCATTTTTTGTTGTTAGGTTTTGAAAATAAGTTTAACAGTTTTAAAAAAAGAGTATGTAAACGTGCAAATTATCCTGTATAGAACATAAAATTCTGTAAGTGTTTGTGTTTAAGAGAGAAAATAATTCATGTAAATGAAACAAAATCCATCCGATGACATTGTTCAAAGCACTGATCCACAGTTTAGCTCATATAGACGGATGGTGTGATCACTGTCTTCACACAGTGATCACACTATCCGTCTATATGAGCTAAACTGTGGATCATTTAAAGTCACTATAGTCACTTTTTCAAAACTCTCTTCACACATTGATCACACCATCCGTGATTTGCAGTGATCCAGTGATTTGCAACATTTCCACAGTAATATCATATTGAAATAAATATTCTGATTCTAAAATCTAATATTAAACTGCAGTGAATTAAAAACAGTAGAGTAGTGCCATTCTTGTTTTGTAAAAGCAATTTGCAAAAGAAAATATTGTGTAATGCTCCTGTTGTTTGTGTTTTTTCTATTTTATGAGTGACAAAGTGTGTTTGTTGGGTGAAACCTTTACTAGTGTTCTGGAAGATTGAGTTGGGATTTGAGACATGAAGGAAGTGTCAGTGCATTTTGAATGTGAAATGAAGAACTGAGTGAAGAGTTTTGAAAATGTACCTAAATATTGAGAAATGTGTCCTAGCGACTGTAAAAAACCTGTAATTTAATTTGTCAGAGTAAATCCCAGCGTTTTCTCTAGTTTATTGTAGTTTATTTGAGAAGTTCACAGATTCTTGGACATTGGTAACTGTATTGTTAGAGTTGTGAGATCTTTAGGCCGGTTTCTCCATGACACACACACACACACCTTCAAGTATTGAGATGTAAATTGCGTGTGGGGGGATGTGCAGCGACTCAATCCACACACAAGAGTCTACATACACATGAAACTACCTATGTCAGAATATCCATTTACAGCTGCTAATACAGTTCTTCCAGAACACTAGTAAAGCTCACCCAACAAACACACTTTTCACTCATAAAATACAAAAAAACACAAATAACTGGAGCATTATAAAATATTTCTGCTGTTTTCTGTTGTTCCGAATTCACAGCATTTTATGTTACATGGTAAATGTTTACATTACAGTACACATTTGTGTTTAAACTGAAGATTAATACCTTCTCAAGATTAATTAATACCATGAAACTCTTCACACAGTGATCACAAGATCAGTCTCCGGCTAAACTGAGATCTTTCAATTTACATGAATTCATTTCTCACTTAAACACAAAGACCAGCAGAACTTGATTTACTGTACAGGCCAATTTGCACATGCTTACATATTATTTCCAAGACTGTTATATTTAAGTTAAAAACATTTCAACTCAAACAAAAATGAATAAGACTGAAATTTGCAATATTTTTATACCGATATACCACATTGAAATATATTCTGAATCTAAAAAAAAACCTATCAGAACAATTAAGATGTAACTAAACACCTATACTAGTCTTAGTCTTTCATTTTCATCGCCATCTATACAAAAGGAAATAATTTTGTACATTAATGTAAACATGAACCATGTAAAATAAACTGCCTTGAATTCTGAACAGCAGAAAATAGTGCATATTACTGCCTGTTGTTTGTGTTTTTTGATTTGTATTTTTAATTTTGTTTGTTGGGTGAAACCTTTACTAGTGTTCTGAAAGAATGACTTATTTTGAGACATGAATGATGTGTTTTGGTAGTTTTAATGCGTTTTGAATGTGAAATTTACTGCAGTGAAGCTGAAAGTTGGTTAAGACAACGGAGTGAAGAGCTTTTAAAACAGTGATAAGTATTGAGAAATACATACATTCTAATTTAATTAGAATATAACATTCTAATCTTGTCGGCTAATGGATTATGGTCGGGTTGCAAGCATCACCTGTCTAAAAGTGTAAGGAAAAAATCTGGTTCATTGAAGCCCTAAGGGAAACAATGTTTTTTTTTTTTTTACTGATATTGGCCAATGTCTGAGAGACCACAACCCATAAGATTGGTCTTTCATTACAGAAAAGAGGGTCTCCACTTTGTTGCTGAAGTGAAAATGTGTAATTTCTGCTAATATACAGTATCAAATCATGTTATATCATTTTATAATTATATCAAAATGTATACCATTTTAAAAAGAACTGCAACATGTTCAAAATTGAAACCAAAGAAATAAATATAAGCATTCCCCTGACTTACTGCTGCGATTGCATTTCATTTATCTAGAGTCGAGATCATGTACAGTTTAACTTGTGTAGTGACCTGCAATTGTTACCTTGAAGTGATATTTCTGCTTGATTTAACCCCCCCAAAAATGTAGTTTATTGTATGTAGGTTGGTTCATAATGTTAAGTAATATTTTGACTTGAACAAAACCACTTAATGTACCATTTTTAGGTATTTGAAATGTACTGTCATTAAATTTTGTAATGTTAAAATTTGTAATCTCTTTATATATATATATATATATATATATATATATATATATATATTGGTACTGTATATTGTTTTTGTATCGTTTGGGTTGGAGAAAAGCGCAATATAAATAAAATGTATCATTATCATCATGTGATCATATTAGGACTTTTGCGAATAAATCTTGCTGCAGCATTTTGGACCAGTTGAAGGCGAGCGATTTGTGACTTGGAAATACCGCAGTACAATGAGTTGCAGTAGTCTAAACGGGAAGTAATAAAGCATGAACAGACATCTCTAGAGTTTTGTCAGATAGGAAGTGTTTAATTGATACAAAAGACGGAGTTGATAGAAACTAGATCCAATTACCGAAGATATTTGTTTGTCATGCGTAGATCTGAATGCAGAGAAGCTCCTCAAATCGATGCTGGTGGTATTAAAATTATCAGTGGGGCCGAAAACTATCACCTCAGTTTGACTTCATTTTAAAGACAAAAAGTTTTTGAGCAAGCCAAGATTTCTAAGCATAATAAAAGAGAAATTAATGCAGACGGATCATTTCTCTTGATAGGTATATATATATATGTGTGTGCAGTGTTGGGAATAACGGCGTTTAAAAGAACGGCGTTAGGTAACGACGTTAGTTTTTCAGTAACGGGGTAATCTAACTAATTACTTTTCCGTCGTTGCAACGGCGTTAACGTTACTGGACGTTAAATGTGGTTGCGTTACCACGGGCGCAGTTTGGTTTGAATGTGCTGGCGACAGAGACGCATTCGGAAGTGCATTTTCAGAAATGCTGGTACATCTTGTCAAACTGTGCAGCCTCTCTGCTCAACCAGTAAAATAAATCGAGTCGATCCGCAAATGTTATATGAGTTAAGTGGTTTAGTGGTAGATCATTTACCAAGCGTGTCAGAGGTTACGGTTCGAATCTACACTTGTATAGTTTTTTTCTCTCTCTCATCAAAACTAATAAAGTTCAGCAGGGACACGTTTGTGTGCATTTTATTTTGTGATTTCACCGAAACGAATAGTTCCACAACGGCGATAGATTGAAGCGCGCGTCCGAGTGAAGACTGTGCGTGACCGCGCGAGCCACAAGAGAACACTATCCATGCAACTGATAGCAGCGGGAACGAGCGCTCAGCTTGATTTCAAAAACAACACATTTTAGCGCTAGATCTATTATTTAATAGCGAACTAAATTAATGCTCTGCTAACTGGAGATGTTTTATTTAGTTGTATTAACATCCATGCCTCAATGTTTCAAAAGTGGTGGGTACAAAATGACTCATGACGAAATCTTGTGGGGACGTGTACCCACCGAAATCGACGCCTTATGTGCGTTACTATTATAGACAGTAAAGGTTATGTAGGCTATTGATTGAATAAACTGTAATCCGAACGCCCCCGTGGCTCACAGCTAGTGAGGAGGTGGGTTAATAACGAGGTAAGCGATTATTATTGGCTAAGGCAGAGTTATCTTTCCTGGTAGCCAATCAGATCCAGTGTTTTTACACACATGCCAGCACAAGCGCCACACACACACACAACACACACACACACATACTTGTTTTTGCTACGTCGTGGGGACTCATGACTAGGAGGTGACACGTGGGGACATCCTTTTCTAAATACAATAAAGCCATCATTTTTAATCAGAAATGTCTGGGGGGATTTTAGAATCCCCAAAATCAACTTTTTTATCAGAAATTCTTAATTTTAGAAAGCTTAATATTTGTCAGGTTTTTCTATTCTGGTGGGGACGTCCCCATTGTGTCTTACCACAAACCACCACTGTGTGGCACTATTATGAGTTATCTGTAGATTATCGATTTTTTTATACAAATTTAAACCTGTACCAGATTAACAATAAATATTAAGTTTAGATAATCATTAAAGAGTTGTTTAAAAGGGAGAATTGTCTATATTTATTTTTGTAGGGATTTTTACTTTATTTTACAATTCACTAATTCCCTATATTTGAATAGACCATTTGTATTGATGTAAAAAGTGACAACAGCCTCACCTCACTTCCTGTTTAACAGGAATCTATTTTTCTTCAACTCTGAGAATCTGAAAAGGTCCACATTTGGATAAATAAGACAGTCATGTTGTATGACAAGCAGGAAATGTTCATGGGCATTGACCCCACGGGTATCATTGTGCTTGCTGAATAATGATCTGTGCATACTGGAATCAACACTGAATTAAAACAGCACATGCCTGGCATTCAACAGGGTTGCAAGATATATTGCTTTTCGTGTTTTTCTTATTCGTAATACTAAAAATTTGTCACGCACAGAAACCTGGAAAGCCCAACGAGTCTGATATGTATTAATCCGTTGCGGAAAAATTCGTAAAACAATACAAAACGGAGTCTTCAAGCAGTGAGGATGATTTTGTTGTCCTCTCTCTTCTTAAAAAGAGAAAAAGAAAGGAAATATTGGGTTCATCCAGTTCTGGATGTTGGTGTTCGCTTGTACAGTGGCTGTGAATTGTCAAAACACCTCTAAAATACTTTCTACGGATGCGAAAAAGCAGAAAAATTCACCCGGTCCGATTTTTTTTTTTTTTTTTTACGGACAAGTTTCGGAGGCAGTGTGTAAATGTGATAGACACAACGTGAGTTCGTATTTATCTTTTATTGGGCGAGAATTCCGGACTCAGTGTGCAAGGATGTTTACACTGTCTTTTTTAAATCCTTAAACCCAACACAAAACTGTATTATCTGTCTGTATTATCAATCAATCTGTCATCTGTATGTCTTTATATCGGTCTAACCATCTATATTTACGTTTTTTTATTTATTTATGCAAGTGTGCCACAATTTTGGGACCACGCTAAATTCTTTTAAGTAGGTAGAAGACATTTGATGTAGAACCCCCATAAACTTCCCCAAGAGAAGTTTGGACATTTGGGCAATTACAACAAAAACAAGAATCTATGATTTCTTAATGCTCTTGAACATTTATTTAAGTACCAGTGTTTTCACTTGAGTTTTGAAACACATTTTAACTTGTTGCCTGCAACAAACAGGAAAAAAAACCATCTAGGTAAAGGACCTTTTCTTTTACATTTTTCGCTTTAAGGCATCAATACGATTCTTAACATAAAATTTCACCCCCTCCCAACTCCTCCCCTGAAGAGCTGCTGGTGACCTTTCAATGCACTCCATGCATTGGGCTTTACCAGGAACCTTTCCAGAGTGGATGTTGTTCATCAGAGTGTTTTCCACAGCCTGGATTTCCTCTTTAGACCACTTTCTCCGTGGGTTTTGTGAAGATACTGAATAAAATTAAAATAAATATTAGTAATTGTGATTGGGATAAAAGTAATTATTATCCCACACGACATGAACGTGAATAACATATCAAATAAATACATGGTCTTCGGTTTTTCCCTCATTTCTTTACAGTTTTATATACATACATTTTTGTAAAATCTAGTTAGCATGGTTGAAAATCTGTAAACTCTAGCACGTTTACAAAATATATTTTAATTCTGTAAGGGCATCTAGTCTCGAGCCTGACTTCTCAGAAAGTTCTGTGCAATAAAACACTTGCAGATTAAAAAATGGTCCGTAAAAAGACGCTGTATGGAGAGACGTAGCCAGTAAATGAGCACTGGCCCCACTTTGGATCTGCCATGCTGCTGTTACAAAGCTCCATCAACACAGATCACTGAAAAATAGACACTTTCCACTTTTCACAAAATTTGAACTCCACATGAAATTTAAAGGATTAGTTCACCCAAAAATGAAACTTCTGTAATTAATTACTGGCCCTCATGTCGTTCCAAACCATCTCGGAAACACAAATGAAGATATTTTTGACGAAATACAAGAGGTTTCTGTCTCTCCATAGGCTGCAATATCGTCATTACAACTTTCAAGGCCCAGAAAGGTAGTAAAGACATCATTAAAATAGTCCATGTGTCTACAGTGGTTCAACCTGAATGTTCTGAAGCGATGAGAGAACTTTTTGTGCACAAAAAAATCCAAAATAACGACTTTATTCAACCATTACTTCTCCTCCTAGTCATTCTCCTACTCTGTTGACGTAGTGTAAACAGTGCAGCGCTTCCGGATTCTACATCAGAACTCCTGTGTCAGCATCACACGCATGTGTTGTGGCGCTCACATGAACAGCATCGGCCAATGGTGAGCCGGTGTTCTGTTGTAAAACCCGAAAGCGCTGCACTGTTTACACTACGTCAACAGAGTAGGAGAATGACGTGGAAGAGAAGTAATGGTTGTATAAAGTCGCTATTTTGTTTGTTTTTGCGCACAAGTATTATCTTCACTTCATAACATTAAGGTTGAACAACTGTAGTCACATGGACTATTTTAACGATGTCTTCACTAACTTTCTGGGACTTTAAAGTTGCAATGACGTTGCTGCATATAGATGGTTCAGAAACCTCTCGGATTTCATCAAAAATATCTTAATTTGTGTTTCGAAGATGAACAAAGGTCTTACAGATTTTGAACGACATGAGGGGGAGTAATTAATGACAAAAACTTTATTTTAGGGTGAACTAACCCTTTAAGGGTACTCTGTTGTCAATATAAATGGGTCTCTGTGTAGATTCCATTTGAAATTACTTAATTCTGACTGAACTTTCACAAAAAAATGGAAAGTGTGACATTTCATTAGACATTTGAAAAACAGTTTACCCTTTGTTGTGTGTGGTTCGTCCAAGTCCTTGCCAGTTGGCTGCAGTTTTTTATCCTTGCCTATTATAAAACATGAGCACAACTGAGAAGACTTTCAATATAGGCAATGTACAGTAATGGCACAGAATGCTGACTCAATGGGTACCAGTAATTGTGCCACACATGTAATGTACCAAATATATTGGGGTTTATTTTGTTTTGTTTTTATGAAACTGTGTTGTGTTTGTAACTGTTAGATATTCATGAGAACAGGGGATTGTTTATTAATTTTTGAACAAAAGATCAAAAACTGAAACAACCAAAAATAAATTCACTTCATTCTCTTCTCAGATTAGCCAATAGTGCCAATATTAGCAAGGGGCACTGTGTGTAATTAAGTACTTTTTTTCTGTTGGTACACACAGAAGAAACAATACTATTTTCAGAAAAATGTATAAGAGAAAATTATATACAATTATCTAAAGGATATATATTATTTAGGATATAAAAAATAAAAGCAAGTAAAAAACATGCAAATCATAAACCACTGGTTCTTTAAAAGTAAAACAATATCAGAAGTCTTCATAATCCTCCTGCGATGCAACACGATTCACTACTATTACCAGTTGATGCAACACGATTCACTACTATTACCATGTGATGCGGCACGATTCACTTCCATTACGATGACACGATTCACTTTACCAGTTGATGCAACACGATTCACTTACTATTACGATGCGGTGCAACACGATTCACTACTATTACCAGTTGATGCAACACGATTCACTACTATTCCGATGCGATGCAACACGATTCACTACTATTACGATGTGATGCAACACGATTCACTACTATTACCATGTGATGCTGCACGATTCACTTCCATTACGATGCGGTGCAACACGATTCACTACTATTACCAGTTGATGCAACACGATTCACTACTATTACCATGTGATGCACACGATTCACTACTATTACGATGCGGTGCAACACGATTCACTACTATTAGCATGTGATGCAGCACGATTCACTACTATTACCATGTGATGCAGCACGATTCACTTCCATTACGATGTGCAACACGATTCACTACTATTACCATGTGATGCAGCACGATTCACTTCCATTACGATGCGGTGCAACACGATTCACTACTATTACCATTGATGCAACACGATTCACTTCCATTACATGGTGCAACACGATTCACTACTATTACATGTGATGCACACGATTCACTTCCATTACGATGCGGTGCAACACGATTCACTACTATTACCATGTGATGCAGCACGATTCACTACTATACGATGGTGCACGATTCACTTCCATTACGATGGTGCAACACGATTCACTACTATTACCATGTGATGCAGCACGATTCACTTCCATTACATGTGTGCAACACGATTCACTACTATTACCATGTGATGCAGCACGATTCACTTCCATTACGATGCGGTGCAACACGATTCACTACTATTACCATGTGATGCAGCACGATTCACTTCCATTACGATGCGGTGCAACACGATTCACTACTATTACCATTGATGCAACACGATTCACTACTATTACCATGTGATGCAGCACGATTCACTTCCATTACGATGCGGTGCAACACGATTCACTACTATTACATGTGATGCAGCACGATTCACTACTATTACCATGTGATGCACACGATTCACTACTATTACCATGTGATGCAACACGATTCACTTCCATTACGATGCGGTGCAACACGATTCACTACTATTACCATGTGATGCAACACGATTCACTACTATTACCATGTGATGCACCGTTGAACACTTCACTTATTACCATGTGATGCAGCACGATTCACTACTATTACCATGTGATGCACACGATTCACTACTATTACATGTGATGCAGCACGATTCACTTCCATTACGATGCGGTGCAACACGATTCACTACTATTACCATGTGATGCAGCACGATTCATTACTATTACATGTGTGCAACACGATTCACTACTATTACGATGTGATGCACACGATTCACTACTATTACATGTGTGCACACGATTCACTACTTTACCATGTGATGCAGCACGATTCACTTCCATTACGATGCGGTGCAACACGATTCACTACTATTACATGTGATGCAACACGATTCACTACTATTACCATGTGATGCAACACGATTCACTTCTATTACGAGCGTGCAACACGATTCACTACTATTACCATGTGATGCAACACGATTCACTACTATTACGATGCGTTGCAACACGATTCACTACTATTACGATGGATGCAGCACGATTCATACTATTACCATTGATGCAGCACGATTCACTACTATTACCATGTGATGAGCACGATTCACTTACTTATTACCATGTGATGCAGCACGATTCACTTCCATTACGCGGTGCAACACGATTCACTACTATTACCATGTGATGCAGCACGATTCACTACATTACGATGGTGCAACACAATTCACTACTATTACCATGTGATGCAACACGATTCATTCCATTACGATGCGGTTGCAACACGATTCACTACTTTACCATGTGATGCAGCACGATTCACTTCCATAACATGCGTGCACACGATTCACTACTATTACCAGTTGATGCAACACGATTCACTACTATTACCATGTGATGCAGCACGATTCACTTCATTACGATGCGGTGCAACACGATTCACTACTTTACCATGTGATGCAGCACGATTCACTTCCTATTACATGGGTGGCACACGATTCTCTATATTACCATGTGATGCAGCACGATTCACTTCCATGATGCGGTGCAACACGTTCACTACTATTACCATGTGATGCAACACGATTCACTTCCATTACGATGCGGTGCAACACGATTCACTACTATTACATGTGATGCAACACGATTCACTACTATTACATGTGTGCACACGATTCACTACTATTACCGTGTGATGCAGCACGATTCACTCATTACATGTGATGCAACACGATTCACTACTTTACGATGCGATGCAGCACGATTCACTTCCATTACGATGTGTGCAACACGATTCACTATATTACCATGTGATGCAACAGATTCACTACTATTACATGTGATGCAACACGATTCCTACTATTACCATTGATGCAACACGATTCACTATATTACGATGCGATGCAACACGATTCACTACTATTACCATGTGATGCAACACGATCTACTATTACGATGCGGATGCAACACGATTCTACTATTACCATGTGATGCAACACGATTCACTACTATTACCATGTGATGCAACACGATTCACTACTATTACCATGTGATGCAACACGATTCACTACTATTACATGTGATGCAACACGATTCACTTCTTATTACCATGTGATGCAACACGATTCACTACTATTACCATGTGATGCAACACGATTCACTATTACGATGCGGTGCAACACGATTCACTACTATTACGATGCGATGCAACACGATTCATACTATTACATGTGATGCAACACGATTCACTACTATTAAATTACCATGTGATGCAACCCAATTCAACTACCAGTACGACGGATCGATCAATCTAATATACGATGCGATGGAGAAAATTAATGATGCTATGCAATTCACTATGGTATAGATAGTTTAACTTCTATTTCTTTGTCAGACATACAGCAAATCAAGTGCCCTTTGGATTTTAAAGCATGGCTTTGTTCACAAACAAAGATTGGTTTTCAACAAAACCAAAAGATTAAAACAGACATTATTTTCCTGCCGTCGCGTCTTTACCATGAACTTAACAATGGAAATCACCCGCTACAGGCGCATATCCGCATTCGTGTGAACACAGCAGTTACATAAGAAATATTAATCACAAATGATTGTCACGTTCTAAATAGTAAAATATAAAAGAGCATCTCCTAATAGTGTGTATATGAACAAATAGTTTTTTGACCAGCTGCGGTTAGAAACGATGCATCGCGATAACAATGCCAACATTTTGTAACCGATACACCTTATTTAAATCGATGCCTCGTATCGTTAGCGTTTTTATGCCAATGCACCGAGCGAATCATGAAGTCCTTACCACCAAATAATAAATATATATATATATATATGTTTATCTGTGGTTATAGCCTACCTTGTCTTCTCTTCAGGCCACTGTCACATCATCCACTGATATGTAAATTATACAAAGAACATTTTTTTTTTATTGTTATTTAAAATATTTTTTCCATTTTACTTCCTCCGAACTATAGTGTCTAGCTTAAACCCCATAATCAACCAGTATTGAATAACGAACAAATAATTTAAAAATAATTATCAAATAAGGCTGACATCAATGACACCATTTTGGCAAAAACCTGTAGTTACCACAATTTAATTACCTGTACTTTAATTTCATACAATGATAAAAAAAAAATACAACAAAATCTACTTAATTACTGTATCCGCTGAAATTGACAGTAAAAAAAAAAAAAAATACAGGGCAACATGTTGTATTTACTCCAGCACGATATAGTTATGTAATTAATCTATGTCGAGTTACTGAACCAGTACTAACAAGTTAAGTTTAGTGGATAATTTACCCAAATTTATTTAGCCCATCTTTATATTGGAACAGAAAAGGACACTTTTGTTTCATACAATACATGATCATCATGGCTAGAACTATTTAATGGTTTAATCCTCATTTCCTTCATTGGAAAGTCGTTTAAAATGTTAACAAAAAAGTAAAAATACTGAATTGTTTTTAAATGAAATTTTCATCACTAAATACACAAGATAATCACCTATTGCTAAATTCTAACAGATATCGCGGGGCGGGGGGTGTTTACCGTAAAGAAAAGTTACAGATAAGTTACAACAAGAAATCTAAGTTTTACATAAATTAAACTTAGATTGTATTAAGTACTACAATCAGCCTTAAATTTTTTATTTTTACTTTGTAATAATGTATGGCCTCTAAACTTCTAAATTTAAACTGACCGTTATTAATTAAAACATTAATTACCTATAAACAAAAGATTAAAATGATTTCATGCACAACCATGAACTTGGCTGGTGTTGCAAGAGAATGAAAAGAGGGAGCATGGGCGAGGTTTCTTTTCTCCATGATGTGCTTATAAAAACCTCTGTTACTCTGGCTCATTAAGCTACGTATATAAGCCTTTAAGAATTTATTTTATGTAATTAAATGACGCACGCCAATTTGACATCCTACACATGAGTAAGATGTGTTTGTAGATCTTCTCATTATCTTCACTTGTGCATCCAGAGCTGCCATTCGAATTTGATCTCTTCACTGCAGCACAAAGTGTCATAACAGTTCCAAACATCATGTCCTAATATCACATTGCACTGTTAATTTAAAATGTAATAGTACAATTAGGCCAATATATTCAAAGTATTCGACATTGTTGGGGGGTAACATAACCAATACAATTTCATAACATATTGCGGAAAATAAATGCCATGTATTGTCCTTGTCTTGAACCTGCATTATAGTAAGTAGGAAAAAACTTGTTCTGAATTTATTAAACTTCCTCTTGCATTGTTGAAACACATTAGTTGGTGTTAAGTGTGATAAAACGTTCATGAATCCGTGCAGCCTCAGACACACATGGCTGCACGTGTAGGCCGCTACAGATGCAATTCCTGGCCCATCTTAAATTAATGGTACCAAACAGTAAGCTAACACCAGGGAATATAGGGACGCAAAATATGTATTTCAGAAATAACATAAAGACAACAACATTTAAATTCGGCGACGTTTAAAAGCGATTACCGCTAACAATGGAGTCACCTATGCAATCCTGTGAGTTTAAAAACAGCTTAAGGACTCTCGGAATCTAAAGCCCTAATGGATATAATATTTATTATTATATCATTATTGTCATTTTTGGTACATTTAAATCTATACTTTCTGCAAAGCTGCTTTGAGATTATGCTTAAGGTGAAAAGCGCTATAACGTTAGAAATCAAATGACGTACCATTACGTTACGAAAAATGTGCAAAGTTGCAAACAATATGCAATTAAATAAACCACCATTATTATATTGGAAAGCCTTGCACAAAAAGTCAAAACTTACTTTTTTGGTCGCCCATCACCCGATCCAGGCTGTGAGTGTGCACATCTCTGGCCTCTCGAGCATCTTGGGTCGAAGTGAAGCTCCAGAGTGGGGGAGGGAGGATAGTGCGCCGGCCCCCCCCGCCCCCCCCCCGGGCCCCCCGCCTGGGGTCTTAAAAAGAAGATCAGGTTCCTGTGTGATGCATCAGCCATTACTGACACCAACTCGGCGAACTACATGGATATAGTCATATTATAATTACCCGCGCTTTTTTCTTTCTTGTGCTTTTTTTTTTCTTTATAAAATGATGTTGATATATATGCGCTGATAATCTAGAGTTAAAGGATATCTGTTATAAAAGAAATACATTTTCTGCTCAAATCAGTAACAATTTTTATATAAATTTAAGTACAAAAATAAGGACTGAATGTTGATGTAAAAAAGACATTTATGGCCCCCCCCCCCTATAGTATTTTTAATATAAAAAAACATTAATGAATGGAACAAATTTTGAACTATTAAACAGCTCACAAAAAGATTGACATTCATCTAAAAAAAGAACGTATACTAAGACCGTGTAAGCAAAAGAACAGATATAATTTTTACCCTCTGAAGGAGATATAATAAATAAAATAGTTTTAAAGAAGTAAGACTTGTCTTAAGTGAGACCAAACTATGGATATATGTGGCCTCTCCACAACAAGGCCTCGCAGCTTCTTTGGTTTTCTTATGGTTTCTTGCAGGTGAACTGGTGAAAACATGTCAATGGTTCAAGATTCAAGAACCCTCTTTTTACAAAAGGTACAAACCAGAAAAGTGATCGGGGCTTTGTTTTAATTGTTACCGTCCTTAGAAATTGTCTATATTGAATCTGTATAACGCTGAACTGCAAAAAAAAATAAAAACAAACCATCTTCACAACAATTGCTCACCTTGCATGTCTGTTCAAAGACAATGTTGAAGACCATGTATTGCTAGCACGTCTTTTGCAACCCCCACTGCTTTCTCTTAAACAAATTGCTTGTGTTTTCCTCATTTCATGTGTAAGTGGCTTTGGTAAAATGTCCATGCCTAAATTAATAAATGTAAATGTAATGCACTCAGCAAACAGCAGTTCACCATCAGAGAGAATGGGAAAGACTATATTTGCAAACTATAAATAAATTAAATTGTCAATTCAAGTTAAAAATACTATCACGTGTTTTAAGTAGGGTAAGAATAACACATGGTAAAAAATAATTCAACAAATGATGATGCAGTTTTTCCACTCTGGTACAACCTTCTCTGGCTTAGCCACTGCTTTCAGAATCTCCCCAAAATGACATTAAATTTACAATAACACCTTCACTTTTAACAGAATAAAAGTGTTGTGGACGAATTACGTTTGCATTATGTACTGCACGTACAGTGTAGGGGAGAGCGGGGCATAACCTAACACATTTTGGTTTTGGCTCAAATTAATTAAAAAAATTATTAAGTAGATTTAACTTTTTTTACACTAAACAACATACACATCTCTGCTACAATGAACATTAAAGTTTTTTTTCTAGGGCCTACCATTTTCGTACATGCACTTGAAAGTGACAAGAATTGCAAATGTTTTAAAACTTACCCCATATGCGGGTTCACTGTAACAGCCAGAGGGGTTCGTTGTAACACTTGTGTGTAACACATAATTCAGTACTATTTTATCTGTAGTTTGATATTGTTTGTGCATCAGTATAGATAGAAATCCATACATCCATTCCCCATCAATCAATCCTTCCATTATGAAAGGGGCTGCACAATTTTGTCAATAAATAAATATGTTAAATAAAATCATCCAAATATTGCAATTGCAGTTGAAATTACATTTGTTGGTGGCAGCTGCTCATGCAAAAGTTATTATTAATAATAATAATAATAACAGTAAAATAATAAAAATAGCTAAAATTAAATTTAAAGGTTTATTGCATTAAAAAAGCTATATTTTTTATAATAAACAAGTGATCAATGCTTGAGTAAACTAATGAAAAAAAAAATTCCAACATTGTTTGTGAAAGTCCAACCAAAGTTAAATATATAAATAAATACTCAAACCTGAAAAGTTGCGTGGCTTCCTGCTATCATTGATTATCATTGTACACTGTGGCGGCTTCGTTGTAACACTGGGCCACAACTAACACCCGCTGTATAAAAAATATTTTTAAGCTACTAACAACGTGCTAGAGTTGCTGACATGTCAAAACGGTGCTATGCTTTAGCCAACAAACATGAGTTACAGCCATATAAACGTTAGATTTGGAAACGTACACGCCCAACTCAGAAAGCGAAAAAAAACCTATGATGAAAAAATGTACTTGCATGGTGTCAAAACACTCTTTGGTCCAGTATCTCTTCACGAAAATATTATTAAAACTTTTCCACAATTTCGCGGAGAACCATCTCCTGGCAGCGAGAGAAAAAGAGCGGAAAAACAACCTGCATGATCCAGACTAACTATATAAAGGCCGTGTAACATTTAACCCGCTTTAGGTATGTGCCCCGCGCTCCCCCTACTCCATCCATACTTTGCATGTGTTAGACTATGATTATGAATATACTGTAGTGGCTCATCATTTCCAGGATTTGAGTGCACTTTGTCAAGTAGCCATAATGATTTGGCACCTGTTGTCACCAACTGGGAGCCACTGAGTCAATGTCTGCTAGATTAGGTTAGGGTAGGAGCGCTCTGAGAGGAACTGTCCACGCACACTCAGATGCTGCTACATTTCTGCTTCATACCATGCTACTCTATTACTGCTTGCTAACACTGACGATTGGTGATGATCAGTCCTCCACTGTGGCCTTTAGCTGTTCCTTGTGTACACTGTGAACTGGAGTTGCCTACGCCTGGTACATGCTTACATCACAATTACACAGTCAATTAAACAGGCATAGCATGTTTTTAAGCCCCGCTCCTACTAGCAGCAACAGATGATGCGGGATCAGTAGAATAATTTCTTAACTTTTTATGCAGCATCTGTTAATCTCACACTCTGCACTCTGCTCTAGCTTCATGAAAAGAGCTGTCACCACCTTAGCTCTCTCCATTAGCTCCTGCTAAAGCAATACCATCTCTCTGTTATCCCACAGCAATCTAGGCACAGGTTAGTGGAAAGCTACTGATAAACTGTGGAGATATGATGTATGATGAGGGTATATGAGCTGCTCTGTTAGCCTAGCGGTAGTAAAAACATTTACAAGATAATAAAGTCAGAACATTTATATGAAAATAGTGGTTTATAGTTCACTTTAAGGCTTTTGAGAAGCACCGCGCTTGTAGAATGTTTTGTATTATTCAAATATTACACATGTTGTGCAAAGGAAATACTAAAACAGATGACCAAAATCTGTTGAATCTCATTTGTATGTAGTGGATATATTAAAAAGATAGCCAGAAGATCTGAAAAAAAACAGCAGCTGCAATTTTAGAAACAGAAGATTGTATATAGTCAGGGCCTGTAATTTAATTAATTTTAAGAATTTCATAATTTTGTTCAAGTTATTAGTGATCTGGTGAAAGTAAACTCTTTTGATTTCTTTTTTATGTATGCAGAGAAGGGTATCCCAAAAGGGAAATCTGTATTAACATTTACTGATCGTGAATTAATTACATTTAAATTAAATTATAATTAATATAGAGTAATGATATAATAATGTATTAAAAATTACATTAACTAACACTTTTAAGTGTTTTTTAACCTAAACTGAAATGAATTGATGTAGAGTTTTTTGATAAGCCCCTCCCATAAACCATCCACACAGAAGCGAGACTAAACACCTTGAAGTTGGCTAACCTACGTTTTGATTTCCCTTTCCTATTTCATCAAAATGACTATATGAAAATATACAGACCATGATAAATATACATAAATGTCTTTTTAACAGATCTGTTATATTCTAATCATTTGATGCCTTATGAGTAAATATAACAAAGAATTTGCTAAATTAAAAATATAATTCGCTGTTTTGTGGCTCATCTTATCCAGAATTTTCATTCTAGTGCACCAACAGTACATTTATTTAATTATGTTTATTTTATTAAGTAATATAAATAACTAAACATTATACTAATGTATAAATATATATAATTAAAAAGATAATTCATATCTTAGTTGAGTAAATAGATTGCCAAATTGTAATTTTATTATTGACCAATACCCCCAATAGGGCGCTAGAGAGTGCACACTTTTCCAGAACAATGTGACTGGTGGGGACAGCAATACTCTGTGTGACCACCAGGGGCGCATAGATATACACTAACACAGATTTTGTCTTGAAAATGGTCTTCATGGGGACTTCAAAAAAAACAACATGGGGCGTGTCTAAACACTGTTTGGGAGGTGCTTGTGAGGCTTTGCCGGTGGGGACCTCAATTTAGGTCCCCACGGTGACACGAGTCCCCACGAGTCTGTGTGCATTCAGGTTGAAGTCCCCACCGGGATAGAAAAACAAGAACACACACACACACACACACACACACACACACACACACACACACACAGCTAAACAGAGATTCGATGAAGCAGCAGAGATGGCGAGTCAGGAGCAATCCGATGAAAAGTTGGCATTTTCAAGGTGCAATATAAGCACTACTTCTGTTCTACTAATTTCAACTGACTTTGAAAACTGCTAAAAAAAAGTCTTTTTTTAACAGTAATGCAAATAGTTACTTTCCCTAGTAACGAGTTACTTTTATTATAGAGGTAATTCAGTTACTAACTCAGTTACTTTTTGGAACAAGTAGTGAGTAACTATAACTAATTACTTTTTTAAAGTAACGTTCCCAACACTGTGTGTGTGTGTGTGTGTGTGTGTGTGTGTCGTCAGCATAAAAATGGAAGGAAACACCATGTCTTCTAAAATAGACCCCAATGGTAGATGAACATGTGCATGTGAACACCTGATCATAAGTACACATGTGAACATGTTATATGCTTGTGCATGACCAGCCTGATCTCATGAAAATGCATCTCTATAGCACGCATTGTGCTTATCGTGCAATTTACATGCGGAAATTAGTTTTTACATGCATATGGTACGCACTTTATTGCATGTAATACACACACACCCCACAACACTAATCCTAACCAAACGTATAATACATGCGTACCCCACACCACTACTAAACCTACCCATGCGTATCATATGCACGTAAAAACTACTTTTCACGTATAAATTGCATGATAAACACAATGCGTGCAATAGAGACGCATTTAGTGTGACCGGGTTGGAAAGTTTGCATTGTCAGGCCTCAAAAAAGGCATTTTCGTGTAAATGAGCGGCGGCCAAAACACATGAAAAGCTTACAATTTTCAGTTGAAAATAATGTTGTGTAAATATATATATATATATATATTAGTGCTGTCAAACGATTCAAATATTTAATCGCGATTAATCGCATTAATGCCATAGTTAACTCGCGATTAATCGCACATTTTTATCTATTCTAAATGTCCCTTGATTTCTATTTGTCCCATCATCTTTTCTAATTTTAATGCTCTTATGAACAAGGAAAAGTGGATCAGCAATAAGTTTGTTCTTAGCTGTGGTATCCATGTGCTTCTGTCTGAAGTCATCCATTGTAGAGCTTAGATCGGGCCCAAAAAAATCAAGCCCGACCCGAGCCCGTGCGCATTGTGTCCGAGCCCGGCCCGACACATTAACTGTAATTATGAGCCCGTCCCGAGCCCGATTTAAAACCGTCCATTTTTTTTTTTATACGTGGGTCCTTATAACTGTTGTTCTCAACTACTTTCTATGTTACTTTCTCCCGCCCGCAACATTTTTGTCCCGCTCCCGCCCGCAAATAGACTTTATTTGTAGGCTACTTCGCCTACGTGTCGCCACCATACACATCAGCATAAATGCTCCTGATCAATTATTTGTTATTAAAGCATTAACACACAAACCACTGTTATAATATAAAAGCAAGCAGGCTACTGAGTGCATGGTTTGGGATGACTGAATGTGCACAAAGTGCAATCCTTTAAAAATTCCTAAAAAGCTGACATCAGTTCATCGCAATCTCACACATCTCTGTTATTATCAATGAAGCTGACTGCACAATGAATCTTTCATAATATATACACTTTGTTTGTTTTAATTAGAGGATTTGCCAATATACAGAATTCAGCACTGAACAAAAAGTCAGTTTTGAGCAGTGAGGGGAGTCTATTTTAAATGCATCTGATTGGCCATTGCGTTTAAGAAATCAACACATGTCTGTGATTGGCTACATCGCTCAACGCTGCAAACATGTTATAAAAAGTAACTCTGGCCTGTAAATCGTTTCTATTTTGTTTTAGTTGTTCTTGTTGCTTTTCTGCAACATAAGAATAAAAATTTATTAGTTATGTTTTATTCATAGATTTTTCTAGTTTGTGGGAGTCCCGAATCGTTTTATTCTCCCGTACCCGCACACACAGAGTGAGTGCATTACCGCCCGCGCTCGCACTCGGCCATCAAATCTAGTCCCGCGTTTTGTTTTGTTTCCGGTCTAGCTATCCGGTGTGATGTTGTAGTTTTTCTAATGTTACCAGTTGTTGCAACAGAATGTGAAAAAACTACAATGTTTGCTAGGCCAAAAAGAGCGTTAATCTCGCGTTAAAAAAATTGACGCCGTTAAAATGTGTTTGCGTTAAGGCCGTTAATAACGCGTTAAACTGAAAGCACTAATATATAATATATATATATATATATATATATATATATATATATACACTTTTATTCTGGTTTACTGTGTTCACAGAAGCACTGCGGGTGCTTGATGTGACGGTGTGTGTGAATCCTCATGTTCTGTTGTTTATGCTGCTATTTGCACATGTAAATCTACATTTTTGAGGTATTTGAATGGGTCACAGACACTTATCTTTTCTAATTACATTTCATTCTAATCTAACCTTAAAATAATGTCAGTTAACTGCTGATGACTGGTTAACAAGCATCAGCTGTCAGTCAGAAAACAAAATGTTAAATGAACATCTCTACTTCATATATTTCAACTGAATGAAGTAAAATTGTTCAGTGCAGCAAGTCAACATAACATTTTGAGATTGACCTCCAAAATCTTTACCGTGTTTTTGTGATGGCAAGAAATGTACAAAGCAGAAGAACTGGTGTCGCTCTTTACCATCCAACTGGGACGTGAAGTTCATTTTGATTAATATAATCATTATTGACTGTATAAAGTAGTGACCTGAAATTGTTACCTTAAAGAGCTATTTCTGTTTGATTTATCCCATGAACCCTAAACGGACTGCATAACCAAGCATAGAAAGTATCTATGAAGAGAGACCGTTAAAGAAGAAAAATAATAATATGAATGATAAGAGCCTCTGCTTTTGAACTGTTGCCATCGGTATTTTTTACCCCGTTAAAAAACAGATTCAAATGGTCTTTCCTCAAAAAATTCTAATTTTTAAATATTTGATAACTGATGGTTTGGTCATTCTTTTTAATTGTATTTGTATATGTTTATCTATGCATATTTTGATCTCTGATGCCTGTATGAACACACACACACACACCATATACATATACATATATATAATATATATATATATATTATATATATATATACACACACACAAGTTACACAGTTCCATTGTAGGCTATGGGAGTCCCCTGTTCGATAGGTAAACATCATTCAGGTCCCCACTTGGCCAGTGTAGAGCGACAGTGCTCTGTTAGTAATATAGAAATGTGTGTTTGTGTGTGTCTGATGCCTGTGTAAACATTATATAATTACATATTACATATATAATATATAAACATTATATATATATATATAAATATATATATATATATATATATATATATATAAAATAATGAAGACAGACTTCACTGTTCACACACACACACAGAGTTCCATTGTAGGCTATGGGAGTCCCCTGTTCGATAGGTAAACATCGTTCAGGTCCCCACTTGGCCAGTGTAGAGCGACAGTGCTCTATTGGTAATATAGAAATGTGTGTGTGTGTACAATGGCACATAACAATGGCAAAAAAATTGTTAGGGACTGCATAACCAAGAATAGAAAGTATCTATGAAGAGAGAGCATTAAATAAGAGAAATAATATTATGAATGATAAGAAGCATCTTCTCGCCTCTGCTTTTGAACTGTTGCCGTCGGTATTTTTTACCCCGTTGTAGAATTAAATGGTCTTTCCTCAAGCAATATATTTTTTTTTGATAACTGATGGGGTCATTTTTCTTTAATTGTATACTGTATATGTTTATCTATGCATATTGTGATTTCTGATGCCTGTGTGACACACACACACACACACACACACATATATATATATATATATATATATATATATATATATATATATATATATATAAATATATGTATATAAAAATATATAATGTAACTTTTATATATATATATATATATTCAGAGTTGCAGGTCCCATCTTGACGTGTTTTAGCATGTCAACTTAAAAGTTTTGAATTTGGTCTTCAAGAAAGGTCCACTGATGGATGGTAAAGAATGACATATGTTTGGTTGTAATTAAATTTAGCAAAATTTCAAACACTGGCTATCTCTGTACATCAACATCCTAAGCCCCTTTCACACAGCGCTTTGAACCCGGCAAATTGCCGGCAAATTGCCAGAACGCCTTGTGTGTGAACGCAAACTCGACCCGGGATTTATCCGGGATCGATGCCGGGTTGGGGACCTAGTAACATTGCCGTGTTCAGTGCCGGAACGCGCGCTGTGTGAACAAAAGCCGTAATAATGCCGTGTCGTAGTGATGACGCTGAAGCCGGGATCCTTCGCCAGCTGTGAAATGGTACATAAAGCGCAAGTTTAAGGTCGAATCAGAGAAAACATGCAGAAGCGTGGTTTCACGAGAGAGAGATCGCAGCTCATAAGCAAACTTAAGACGCTGCTGAGATTACAAGTCACATCGATGTCACGTGTCTTTACGGATTTTTACGGGTTGTGTGTGCCCAGCAAACACAGAACGTTCCCCTAACGTTCCCGAATGGTCCCATGAGGTTATTTTTTTGGGAACCAAACAAGAACGTTATAGGAACGTTCCGTGTAGGTTATTTGTAGGTTCCATTTTTATAACTTAAGGAGAATGTTCCGAGAACGTTCCCTTAACCTTAAGGGAAAGTTCTAGGAACGTTCTGGGAACCAAAAGCTAACGTTCCCAGAACGTTCCTAGAACCTAAATTTGTTTGCTGGGTGAACGCACTCTCTGATTCCGGAAAATCACTGGCATTGTGAATGAACCAAAATCAAACGAACCCGGGTCAAATCCTGGGTCACTTTATCCGTGTATTTTCCGGAATCTCTGTGTGAAAGGGGCTCTAGAAACAAAGGAAAACAAAAAAAAGGACATTTTTTTATTAAAGTAGAAATTATGTTTTAATTAATAGGCAGCCAATACTATCAGTCGCATTATTAATATCTTGGTGTTCTTGACAATAAGCTTAAATGTGGAACGATCATATAAAGTATAAAGCCACCACAGAGAATAAATTTCTTAAAGCAATAACTTTCCTGTAATGTCCACAACATAAATATTCTGATGTTTTATAGTGCTTTCATCGAAAGTGTTATGATATTCTGTATTATTTGTTGTATGGAACTGTAGGTACTGAAGAAATCAGTAAGAAAAGTGGTAACAATGGCAAATAAATTGTTAGGGACTGCATAACCAAGAATAGAAAGTATCTATGAAGAGAGAGCATTAAATAAGAAAAATAATATTATGAATGATAAGAAGCATCTTCTCGCCTCTGCTTTTGAACTGCTGCCGTCGGTATTTTAACCCCATTGTATGAAAAACAGATTCAAATGGTCTTTAACCTTTAATTTTTTATAACTGATGGTTTGGTCATTCTTTTTTAATTGTATATTGTATATGTTTATCTGTGCATATTGTGATCTCTGATGCCTGTGTGAACATTATTTATATATATATATATATATATATATATATATTTATATATATATATATATATATATATAGTAGTATATATATGTTCACACAGTCATCAGAGATCACAATATACATATCACAATATGCAATATATATAAAGTTACATAATGAAGACAGACTTCACTGTTCACACACACACACACACAGTTCCATTGTAGGCTATGGGAGTCCCCTGTTCGATAGGTAAACATCGTTCAGGTCCCCACTTGGCCAGTGTAGAGCGACAGTGCTCTGTACAAACACACACATTTCTATATTACTAACAATGGCACATAACAATGGAAAAAAAATTGTTAGGGACTGCATAACCAAGAATAGAAAGTATCTATGAAGAGAGAGCATTAAATAAGAGAAATAATAGTATGAATGATAAGAAGCGTCTTCTCGCCTCTGCTTTTGAACTGTTGCCGTCGGTATTTTTTACCCCGTTGTAGAATTAAATGGTCTTTCCTCAAAAAATTCAATTTTTTTAATTTTGATAACTGATGGTTTTGGTCATTCTGTTTTAATTGTATATTGAATATGTTTATCTGTGCATATTGTGATCTCTGATGCCTGTATGAACACACACAGGCATATATATTTGTATGTTCACACTGTTCACTGTTCACAAAGTTCACTGTTCACACACACACGGTTCCATTGTAGGCTATGAAAGTCCCCACTTGGCCAGTGTAGAGCGACAGTGCTCTTTAGTAATATAGACGTGTGTTTGTGTGTGTCTGATGCCTGTGTAAACATTATATAATTACAGATTACATATCTAATATATAAACATTATATATATATATATACATAATATATATATATATATATATATATTATATATATATATATATATATATATATATAAAGTTACATAATGAAGACAGACTTCACTCTTCACACACACACACACACACACACACACAGTTCCATTGCAGCCTATGGGAGTCCCCTGTTGGTAAGGTAGACATCGTTCAGGTCCCCACTTGGCATGTTTTTTTAAAAATAAAAAAATGCATATTTAAAGTTATATTATGAAAAAAGACCTTAAAAGAAAATTTTGTATGTCATTTTTGTTTCTTCAAAATGACTAGAAACACTAGTCCCCTCTTGGCCAGTGTAGAGCGATAGTCCCCTGTTAGTAATATAGACGTGTGTGTGTGTGTGTGTGTGTGTGTGTGTGTGTGTGTGTGTGTGTGTGTGTGTGTGTGTGTGTGTGTGCGTGTGTGTGTGAGTGTGAGTGTGTGTGAGTGACAGAGAGACGGAGGGAGAGCAGGGAACGGAAATGCAGCTGAATGAATATGCTGCGTGTTTTAAATAGCGTTAAAAAAATAAATAAATAAATAACGAAACGCAATATGTGGCTGCCGGTGTTGATTCTGTGGTGCACCGCCACGAATTAGTCTATGTGTGGGAAACACTGGTGTTCTTTGTGTTCTCTCATAATGTTAATAAATAAACTCATTATGTTAACAGTAATGCGGAATTGATTGTAGGCTATATATAACTTTTAATACATTTGATACATTTTATTTTAAAATGTTGCTTGGAAAAAAAGTGCTTTTTTAACAACCAAAAGGTGTAGTTACGACATCTACCAACAGAGGGAAGCAGCAAAACTTCTACTTTTAGCTTGAACAATGAATGATGACTTTGATTGGAGGAGGCATTTGTCCTTGCCCAATGAGAAGAGTTCCTGGAATCTCATGGTCAGAAATGCACCTGCTCTCGGCCTGATCTACCTGCAGATTTGATGTGTTTTTAAGCCCTTTTTTTACCATCTAATAGTTTTGAACTTTGGTCTCAAATGTGATTTTGTGAGAAATTTTTATTTCAAAAGCACAAAATGAGGCACGACAGACATGCTGTATTTATTTTATTTATATATATATATATATATATATATATATATATATATATATATATAGTTTAATACATATTTAATTAAAAACATTTAATTTATTTATTAACTTGAAAAATACTTTTTTTAATTGAAAAGAAATATTTTCCTTAATCACCCCTTTTCCTGCACCAGGTCTCAGTTCAAATACTAAAACATTCTTGTGTATGTGAGTTTATGGCTGTAGTATTTCAGGTCATTTTGTGAGGGTGCACATCGCTGCAGGCCAGTGATTCTGCCGTTTTCTCCGGGGACGTGGCGTCTGCTTTAATAGGTTTAAGCATGAACTGACAGTAGCAGAATCTCCACCTGCCCTTTCTCCACTCCATTTCCTCTCTTTTCATCTTCCTCCTTTAATGCCCCCTTGTGTCAGGACTGCTATAGCCTACTGTATCTAATACCTGTCACATGACATCTTTAGACATGAGTCCCCTTAAAGCTCCATACAAGAGCTTCAAGCCTCAGTGGCACAAACGAATCCCCGTCCCAAGAGATTTAGATTCTATAGTTCATCCACTGGCTTATATGCTCAAATTACGAGACTGTAACGTGACTCCTCAATCTGAAAGATCAGTATAGGACATAATGCTAATGAAACACAAAAGATGACGAACTATTCCCTTTTAAGGTCACCATGAAATCATAATGGAAAATTCTTGTTTTTGTATGGAATATTTTTTTAATTCATGTGCCTCGTAATATCTAATCAAAATAACTCCCCTCCCTCTTGCAGTGACATCTTCTCTTCTCTTATGATGTGTTTACTGGCGCGAGGGCGGGACAACCTGTCACTCACATGAGATCCATCTAACCATCCAATCAATTCCACATGGACAAAATCATGTCCCACCCTACATTGTTCTTGTTCCAGAAGCATTTTCACTTGGTTTGGTTATATGTCTCATTAGGGAAGAAAAGACTATAGACCTTATTCACAGCAGCCCCATCTTTGACTTTTAACGGGAATGTAAGCAAGGCTGTAAAGGGATAGACATACATCTCTTCAATGGGTTGTACTGTTTTGGATTGTTCTGCTGATGAAACACTGCAACAATATCTTTCTACTGAAAGAAATCTCAGTAGACAAAAACGCCAGACAACATGAGCTGTGAAAAATGATAAGTTATCGTTAGGAGTTCTAATTTAACTCTCAGCATGCTATGTAAGGATTTATTTTTCCTGTATGAATGTATTGGCAACATCTGTTGTTCATTAGGAATGACCTCTGTGTTCGGATGGGGAAATCTCCCTATGTTATACATGCATTGAAGGGCCTATCTGGAACCAAATGTATGTATGGAGATCTAGCCGGAAACTGACCACATATGGACTTGTTAAACAATGCATTTTCTAAATGATGTAATGTACATTACTATTGGCTAGATCTGTAATACTCCCTTCATATTATTCCTATATATTCTGATACAAAGGATTAATAAAGCTGAGCTATTTTGGTCTCCCTCAGCGCTGGGTCATTGTTCATTCAAATGCTCGTTGCTAATGAGGCACCTCGAATCCTAAGGCTACGTTTACACATAGCCGTGTATTTAGAGAAACGAATATTTCCCACCCCTCCGTTTTCAATAGTAACATTGTGCACACAACCCGCATAAATACGCCGCGAGCGCCATCATAACTATGCCAAACCTATGGCCGGCAGTGTAGGGAGAAGGATAAAGCCATGCAGGCCAATCAGAATCATCAGAATCGACAAGAGAGAACCTAACACACCGTTTCTCCCAGTTGATACGGCAACACATAACCGCAGTTTTCAGAAATCTCCACTTTGGCCGAAGTTTTTAGAAATAATCGTTTTCTGTGATAAAAACTGGGTTTTTGTGTAAATGAGAGGCCAAACCGCAGGGAAATATCTGCGTTTTCCCTTCATGTAAACGGGGCCTAATTTCTTAGTTATTTAGGACCTTATTACAGCGTATGCCATTGAAAATATGGTAAGTCTATCCCGCCTTGTTTTTATACCTGTCATGGCGCTGCTCTAAATTCCGTTTCATGCTGACTTTAAAAAGACCAGGGTCAATATTCCTGTGAAATATATATATTATTCTGTGAGAAACCAGCAAGCACCAGGAGTAACACAATTATTTAATTAATAACTGTGATTGTATCTGGCTAATGGATACAGAGAGGTCCTCCATATGGACGTCATAAAGCCGTATACAAAACAGGTTACACACAAGTTAATGTGATGTTAAGTTCATTAAATGTCTATTACAATATACATGAAGCATATAGATGCCTTTTGTTTCACATTTACACTGTATGCTTGAGAAACTGTGATGGTCCCTTTATCACATTCTTTAGACTATAAGTAAAGTTGTACCTAGTGTTAGAGTATTGGTTGACTGATAGGGTTATAATAAGTTGACATGTACTTGCAAAGTTACTTATAGTCAGAAGAATGTCTGTTGGGGGACCATCATAAAGAGTTAGCAGATATTAAGCAGACTAATACTCTATTGAGAGTATGTAGTTGCAGAGTTACTTATAGTGAACAGAATGTTTAAAATGTATATCAAAGTAAAGTGTTACCAAAATATTTATCTAGGATCAGTTTTACACAATGCATATAGACTATAATAAAATTCTCAGAATTGCATTTTCCACTGCTAAACAGGTTATCATTCTCTTGGTCAGCACAGTGTAAACGTCCCTGTTGGTTTGAAAGGCGATTGTTTAAAGGAGTGTGAGTTTTTAGAAGTAAAAACACAGGTCATTATGCTTTAAACAGGCGGAACTAATGCCACTGATTCCTGGGTAAGCACAAAATCCACACGCCTCACTGGACAGAGCACAACTGGCTTTATTGTTATGTGCACAGATAAACATGATACACTTTAAACACAACTCGATATTTACAAAATAGGCAAGGCAAGGCAAGTTTATTTATATAGCACATTTCATACACAATGGTAATTCAAAGTGCTTTACATAGAATAAATAAAAATAATCAAAGAAATCAGAATAATTAAAACAGTTCAGAATAAAAGGTAAAATACAGAAATAATCAAATGAAATCAGAATAGTTAAAAAATTAAATAAAATACAGTACAAACAGTTGGACGAACAGTGGTACAGTGCTTATTCAGTAAATGCATAGGTAAACAGATGTGTTTTGAGTCTGGATTTGAATGTGACTACTGTAGGAGCACATCTGATCTCTTCTGGAAGCTGGTTCCAGCTACGGCTGGCATAGTAGCTAAAAGCAGACTCGCCATGCTTAGAGTGAACCCTTGGTATTTCTAGCTGATGTGGTATTCCTCGTGATCTGAGTGATCTGTTGGGTTTATATTCAGTGAGCATATCTGCAATGTATTGAGGTCCTAGGCCATTGAATGATTTATATACCAGTAATAATACTTTAAAATCAATTCTATATGTAACTGGCAGCCAGTGTAAAGACCTGAGGACTGGTGTGATGTGTTCATATTTTCTGGTTCTGCTCAGAATCCTGGCAGCAGCGTTCTGTATGAGCTGCAACTGTTTTATGGTCTTATTAGGAAGGCCAGTGAGGAGTCCATTACAATAATCCACCCTGCTGGTGATGAAAGCATGCACAAGTTTCTCTAAGTCTTGACTGGAAACAAAGCATCTAATTCTTGCAATATTTTTCAGGTGATAGTATGCTGATTTAGTTATTGCTTTGACATGACTACTGAAACTAAGGTCTGACTCTAGAGACACACCAAGATTCCTGACTTGATTTTTAGTTGTTTGACCCCAAGACGGAAGGTATGCATTCACCTTGAGAACTTCATCTTTGTTTCCAAACGCAATGACTTCAATTGTGTCTTTGTTTAACTGAAGAAAGTTTTGGCACATCCAATTGTTTACTTCATCAATGCATTGGCAAAGGGAGTCAATGGGGCTGTAATCGTTAGGCTATAGGGCTAAGTAGAGCTGTGTGTTGTCTGCATAGCTGTGGTAAGAGATTTGGTTCTTTCTCATTATTTGGCTCATTATTTGGCTCAAAATACACAAATGAAACAAAAAATATGTATTACATTTGTATACAAAATGTATTACATTTGTATATTAGATGTTATTTTGCAGTTATTTTTTATTTTGTATATTGTATACTGTGTGATACTATAATGGTTTCAGCCATCGTCTTATTTACGGTAGTCCTGTGTGGTAGGGTGAATACGGTAGTTTCCGGTCCCATGTCCCCTTTATGAATGGAGTAGCGTTAGTTCAGTTGTAATGGCGGCGCACACACTGAATAGACCACGCTAGATAGGTGGCAGCAATTTCTGTCTTTGAGATAAATCAAACTTTCATCTGCAATGTTTGATGTAATTGTTTTTAAATGCGTGATAATCATGTGGATCGAAATATTGTGCAGGTTGTAATGATGGTTTGTGCCTGATTTGGAAAACAGTTGTTGTAAGCTGTTGCCAGGTACGTGATATATGGTTGAAGTGTATGTTTGATTTTATTTATGTGTGTTATTTGAGGAATTTTTTTTTTTGTGAATTTTATAGCACAAATAATAAGGGTGTTTTTCTGACTCTGTTCTGGGAGCTGGTCTTTGTCACTGTTTTGAATTACTATTTAAGTTGAGTCAAATTACTGAATGTTTGCACTGATATACTTAGATGTATGAATCCTTTTATGTATGAATCCTTAGGTGTATGAATCCTCGTGTTTTTCCGAGTTGTCAATAAAAAAAAATAAAAAAAAGACAACTTGGTTGGAAAATCTTAATGTGCACCATTGATAGGCTCTACAGTTTGGCGTCCACGAACAGGATTTTTGGTAGTGGGTTGATACAAGGTGTGGTTAGGATTCAAAACAATGACATTGACTGAAGAGTTGAGTCTGTGGAGTAAAAGACAAGGAACTTCAGCAGAACTACTCGGGACATAAAAGGTGTTGTTGCTGCTGAATGACGATGGAGCAAGAACTTGCTGCGTTGCGGGAAAGCTTGGTCAGGGAGAAAGCTGCAATGGATGAACTTAAACAACAGAATGAAGTACTGACTGCTCAGTTGCAATGAACAGTAACACCAGATCCTTTGGAAACATCACATTCTCCTTCAGTTGTGGGCCTGGCTGATTCGGCTGCCTCTTCGTCCTCCACAAGTAGAATTACAACATCTGTTGAAGTGATTTATGTGCCTAAAGATAAAAATATCTTAATGTTTTCTGGTGACCCAGGTACTATCTCATATTACGATTGGGCTGATGAAGTGCAGAACTAAAACAGAAGGCGGGTGAGGGGTTGCCAGAATTTTCTCATTCTCTGTTATCCTTGGCAGGGGACATCAATCGTTGTAATGGAGGAGTGGAGTTGTGTGGGGAAGGGACAATAAGAAGTCAGTTTGCAGAGAATGTAAAAGTTCCTTCACTTCGTAGAGAATTAAAACGGTTAATTAGGCAAGATTCAAGTATAAAATTCTCAGCTTTGCGGAGAGAAGCAATGCTGTTTTGGGAAGAGGATAAAGTGCCTTATAGAGCCTCCTATAGTTTAATAACAGAAGATGCAGCAGTTGAATGTTCTGGCATTATTATGCAGAGAATGCAAGTTTCCAAGGGCAGACGGGGTGTAGGCCAAGACAGGAGCCCAGGTATGATTCAACAGGAAGACCTTTTTTTGTTTTAGATGTCAGGGAGTAGGACATATTGCAAGATTTTGTTCAGGTATGAATACGGTTAGTGACAATGGGCGTAAAGGCTGCGAATGGCCTGTCTATACCATACTTGGGGGTTATTTAGAACTCAATGTTAAAATTATGGATAAGGTCTTGCCACCGCGTGGTGTTCTGGTGGTGAAGGATCCAACAGATCCTGTAACAAAATTGAAGAGGAAAACTGTTCCAGGGTTGGTGGGCATGGACATAAAAGATTGCAATGAAATTTTGTCTGGTTCGTTTAATGTAATGCCACCAGGACGATGTGCTCAAGTGTATCAGGGTTTCGCAAAAGTGATGGCCCCCTTACCTATATTGGTACTAGCAGGTTCATCGTGTTTGGTCCGTGCTACAGGGTTTCAGAACACTTATTATTCTGATTATATTGCTTTGGTAGAGGGGTTAGAGGTGGACGAAGGGGTTTTACCTGTTGTCCTTATTGTGTCTCCAGGTTTGGTAAGGGTTCAGGCTGGCCAGCTAGCTGTTCCTATTGTAAATACGGGTGCTTTAGATATCAGTTTGGCCCCTTATATACGGCTGGCACGCCTGTTTGTGGCTGAGGTAGTAGCAGGAGGTTCAAAGTCCACTATTACCGCCGCGCCAGCAGGCGCTACAAAGTTACCGCGGTAAAAATTAACCAGTTGGATTTCAAAGTCATTCGCAAAATGACCGCAAGGTGACGCAAAGGGACATTTTGCAAAACAGTTGCAATTTCCACATTTTGAAACATAAGTGGGGCTAATGTCAATTAACAGTAGCCCAAGAATGAAATACTACAACTATGGCAATTTCCAAATAAGCCTACAACAAACATGAAAAATCAAAACAAGAGTTATTGACATTTGTTGTACAATAATGAAACAAAGATTTGGTGGAGTTGAAACTGCATGTTATAAAGTAATGATTTTATTATTAAATAAAGAAAATTTGGTTAATGTTATTTAAACAAAAAAAATCATAGAATATACATATAGTATACAGACTTTGTATGTACGAACAGTGAACTATTTCTGTTTGTAGGCTCTGTTTATTACCCTAAAAAACACTGCACAAAGTCTTGTAAAAAAAACAAAACAATCCTTATTTTAACAAAAAAAAAAAAAAAGACAGACTTTTAGAAAGAAAAAAAAGCCTATTAGGCTACAACAGATTTGGTTAAATTTAACGAAAGCAAAACGTAATTCTGTAAAAGTAAATTTTAAACAGAATATAACAAACTTATAGAGCATAACATTTTGGGAATCAAAAATTAAAATAGGCCTATCTCGCTGTAACGAGGAGGCAGTGTCGTGAGGATCCATATGCAGCTTTATTACAACAGAATGCAAGTCAAACAGGCAGGGTTCAATCACAGGCTTCAAGCACAATGTAGATAAGGCAGAATCAAAGTCAGAGTTCAGGCTGAAGATCAGGGCAGGCGACAAACACCCTGTGTAATCGAATGACAAGGCTGATGCAATCAGAATAGGCAGGCGGCAAAGAATCAGCGTCCAGTAAACAGTCCAGGTCATACACGGAAAAATTAAACAGGGAATAAATGCTTAGAAATGTTTGCATGGCAAGACAAGACTTCGCAAGGAAGCTGAGAGAACAGTTTAAATAGAGAGAGTCAATGGGAAACACCTGTGAGTCAAATCAGCCACAGGTACGGGGTATATGGGAAATGCAGTCCAAGGAGTTAGTACTCAGGAGATGGTGACCTCTGGTGGTGAGCGGAGGGAGCCACAGAGGCTGCATTCGTGACAGAGCCCCTCCCCTGTGAGCGGCTCCTGACGCGAGGAGGCAAACGACGCCGGGGTCTTCCTCGAGATCTTGGGGCAGGTTTGTCCGGGTGATCTCTGTGGAAATCAGTAGTGAGTGAAGGGTGTAGAACATCATTGGCATTGATCCAGGATCCCTCCTCTGGACCGTATCCCTCCCATCCACGAGGTACTGGAGGAACATGCCCCGACGACGAGAGTCCAGGATTTCATGGACCCGGTAAGCCTCCTGACCGTCGATGATGGGAGGAGCTCTCTGGTCACCAGCCTCATCTAGGACCTCCTCTCGGACCACCAGCGGGTTTGAGCAAAGAGACATGAAAGGTGGGTGAGATATGGTAATGGTCAGGTAAGGCTAATCTAAATGAAACTGGAGTGATTTGTCTAATGATTTTGAAAGGACCCACGTACCTAGGACTGAGCTTCTTGCAGGGTAACCGGAGCCGTATGTCACAGGTGGACAACCAAACCCATTGCCCTGGTTGGTAGTTGGGATTGGTTCGCCGATGATGACGATTGGCCTATCCTCTGGTGCGATGCACTGCTCTTTGTAGATGGACATGAGCATTACTCCACGTCTACCCACTGCGTTGTAACCATGAATTAATTGCAGGTAAGTCTGAGGGTTCTCCAGACCACGGAAACAATGGTGGTTGGAAGCCTAGGATGCACTGGAAGGGAGAGAGCCCTGTAGATGGCTTGTGAAGTGAATTTTGAGCGTACTCTGCCCATAACAGATAGCGACCCAGTCGAACTGATTCTTCTGGCAATATGAGCGAAGGAAGCGGGAGAGTTCCTGGTTTAATCTTTCCACTTGACCGCTGGCTTCAGGATGATATCCAGAGGTTAAGATGACATTAAATGTTCAGTAGCTGACAGAGAGCGGACCAGACTCGGGAGGTGAACTGCGGACCCGGATCAGAGACTATATCCTCTGGTAGACCATAGAATCTAAATACATTGCAGATGACTTCAGCAGTTTCCAGAGCAGTGGGGAGTTTGGGAAGAGATATCAGTCTGCAGGCTTTAGAGAAATGATCTATTACAGTGAGAATGGTAGTGTGGCCCTGAGAGAGTGGTAGGTCCGTCACAAAGTCGATGGCGATGTGTGACCATGGTCTTTGTGGGATGGGTAATGGATGAAGGCCTGCAGGTAATTGACGCGGAGATTTGGAGGTATTGCAGATGGTGCAATTTTGAATGAACGTGATGTTGTCCGTTCGTATATAAGACCACCAGAACTTCTTGAGGAGTTGTACTGTAGCTGTTATACCTGGATGCCCGGAACTAGGGTTATTGTGTACCATTTGTATTACTCTCTGTCTTAGGGCCAGTGGAACGTACATTAGGTTGGGTGGGGTTTCAGCCGGTGGTGGCTCGATGACCTGGGCTTCTGCGATTTCAGTTAGTTTGTCCCACTGCACAGGTGCGAGAATGATAGTGGATGGAATGATGGGTTCTTGATCTGGCGATAGGAGGTCTGACTTATAAAGTCGAGAGAGAGCATCCGCCTTGGTACTTTGAGAGCCTGGACGATAAGTAACTCTGAAATCGAATCTGGTGAAAAAGAGTGACCATCTGGCTTGTCGATGGTTGAGTCGTTTGGCTGATTTCAGATATTCTAGGTTACGATGATCAGTAAGAAAAGTGAACGGATGTTTAGCCCCTTCCAGCCAGTGACGCCACTCCTCGAATGCTGCCTTAATTGCGAGAAGTTCGCGGTTGCCAACGTCATAATTCTGCTTGGTAGAATTCAATTTACGGGAGAAGAACGCACAGGGGAAAAGCTTGGGAGGTTCTCCCTGGCGTTGTGAAAGCACTGACCCAATGCCTGTGCTTGAAGCATCTACTTCCACTATGAATTCACGTTCGAGATCGGGATGGTGCAGGATGGGAGCGGACGTGAATTTCTCTATTAGTGAACGGAACGCTGCTATAGCTGCTGAGGACCAGGTTAGTCGTTGGGTTCCCTTCTCTATCATGGATGTCATAGGGGCAGCGATACTGCTGAAGTTACGGATGAACCGCTGATAGAAATTGGCAAAACCTAAGAAGCGTTGTAGTTCCTTGAGAGTAGTAGGTTGGGACCAGTGAACTACCCCATGTACCTTCTTCTCGTCCATGGCGTCCCCTCCCGAGCTAATCACATACCCAAGGAAGGAGATGGTCTCTTGGTGGAACTCGCACTTCTCTGCCTTGGCATACAATTGGTGTTGAATGAGACGTTTCAGAACCGCTCTGATGTGTTTAACGAGCTCCTCATAAGTCTCAGAGTAAGTGTGGATGTCATCAATGTAAACAATTACACTTTGGTTCAGCATGTCTCTGAAAACGTTGTTAATGAAAGCCTGAAACACGGAAGGACTAACAAGACTAAACGGACTAAACGGCATAACAAGATATTCGTAGTGCCCCCGGCATGGTGAAGAATGCGGTCTTCCACTCGTCCCCTTCATGAATGCGGATGAGATTATAGGCACAACGAAGATCCAGTTTAGTGAAATATCTTGCTTGTCTGAGTTGTTCGAGAGCTGCAGGGACGAGTGGTAGAGGATAACGGAACTTGGTTGTGATGTCGTTGAGAGATCGATAGTCGATACAGGGACGAAGACCTCCATCTTTCTTCTTGACGAAGAAGCCTGCTGATGTGGGTGACGTGGAGGGACGAATGAAACCTTTGACGAGTTCCTCCTGAATGTAGGATCTCATAGCCTCTGCTTCAGGTTGTGACAGCGGAAAGACTCTGCCCTTGGGAGGTTGTTACCCTGGGAGAAGATCTATGGCACAGTCACTGGCTCGGTGAGGAGGTAAGGTTGATGCTTTCACTTTGCTGAATGCCTCGACTAGATCCTGATAGACACTGAGAAGTGGCTCTGTAAAGGAAATCTCGCTCCCCTTCTTGACGGGCAAGTTGTGAAGACAGAAGTCTGACCATTGAGTGATTTGCTTCTTCAACGACCCTCCCATTTATCTCCAGAGTGACTGCAATCTCTAGACTAGCAGTGGATTTGGGAATCGAATTCACCACAGTGGGATTGCGGGATGGACGAGTAGGACAGGTTGCTCTTAAATGTCCCGGTAATCCACAGTACAAGCATAGGCTCTGTCGAATGCGTCTCTCTCTCTCCTCCTCACTGATGCGTGTCAAGCCAATTTGCATGGGTTCTACGTCTGAGTTAACTGTTGCAAGTGTCATGGGGGAAGTGGACAGACGGTTAGTGCGACGAGATCGAAGTAGATTGTCGATCTTAATGGTCAGCTCGATGTATTGCTCCAGTGATCTCCCCTCGTCGCGACAGACAAGTTCAGACTGCAACTCCATAGACAAACCTCTACGGTAGTGGAGCTTGAGAGGATCGTCTGGCCAGAATTTAACTTGCAACAGTTAACTCAGACGTAGAACCCATGCAAATTGGCTTGACCCTGCTGCTGAATTTATAACTGTATAATAATTCCAATCGTAATTTCAAAAGCAGTTCTGTTAATAAAAAAGAAAATAAAACTTCATGGGGTTCCATATAGGCTACAGAAAAAGTTTTTAAAAACATGGTTGTAAGCAAGGTGCGATTTGCCAGTGGAGGATTTCCCCCCTCCACAGTAATCAATGCTATACATCAATAGACCATATCAAATGTATTAAAAAAACATTTTTTTTAAATGCAACACGCATGTTTACACAACAAACAAAACAATCTGAACCATCGCTTCTGCTCCTGTATTGAGAGATAATAACATGAAGCGCGTTTCAGTTACAATCCTATTTCCAGTGGCCTTAATACATTCACAGCTTTTCAAAATGTCACAAAGCGTTTTGAGATGGTTTTGAACGAAATATTGAAGTTTATAATGAAGTATTTTGTCACACCATGCCAAATGGCGCTACGCATTGTTCTAAAATCAGGTTTTAATCGCAGTCTCGCAGCGTGGGTATATAACGAGCAGCAGGTGCGATTGCAAAAACCTGAAGTGCCAAGCCTGATAAACTGGCCGCCCCGGGGCGGGGCAGCAGTAGATGTAGCAACGGGACGTACGTCTCCATTCCCACCCTCAGGGAATGAGGGTTACCATATGTAACCGAGACTTTCCCTATCAGTCGGTCATTATGGCGTACGTCGATAGACTGACTAATAGGAATCCCTACCAAAGTGTCACAGCTGCTGCACCCCATCCAGCGCCCTGTGCAAGCCTCTACCCCTTCTTGCCTAGAAGGACGATAGGAGGAGGCTTACACAGAGTGTATCTGTCACTGTTGTTCCGTAATAACCCATACAGTGAGATTATTGGATAACACTGGGAAAGCATGTCCTTTCTGTTAGGAAGGAGAACGCAGCGGAAACCACTTCTTCAAGGAGTTATGTGGGAATACATATGGACTAGCCCGAAGGTTGTACTACATATGAATACTGAGTGACTTAGCCCAAGGGAAAGACACAGGCTTCCGTAGGAGCAGCCATGGAGAAAATAACACATATGGGATCCCCATAGGGTCACACATATGGGACCCAGCCCAAATTCGGTTCTCAAGGATTCAGCGGATAAAGGCCTGGCGCCGAATGCTCCGCCATGTCCGGGCCGAGGGCTTTGGAGGACTCAACAGGTTTTTTACTCTGGAGTAATAAGGGTGCACAGTAGGGTGCAGCAAGCCGACAGAGCCGGACCTCTCGGTGCTTCTACCCTTTGAGTTCTGTCCACGTACATACGCAGAGCGCGAACGGGACAGAGCAAAGCCAGGGCTGGGTCTTCCTCCTCCAAGGGCAGCGCTTGCAGGTTCACTACCTGGCCCCTTATGGGAGTGGTAGGAACCTTGGGCACACAGCCAGGTCGGGTCTTAGTACTACGTGGTTGTTACGTCCCTGTGGTCTCGTGCATATGTGTTTTCTTTTGTTTCTCTTTCTCTATACTGTCTATCACATTCTTAGGCTTGCGTCACCACTCGTCCGCTGTTGGCTGAGAGAGATGGCAATCATCATCTACGTCGTGACGTCATCTTTCCTCCCGCAACCTATCAAGTTTACCACGCGAGTTTAAAAGGAAGCTGGGAAGAACGCATGTCAGCTTGTTTCTTTCTGTCGCTCTGCTTGTCGTTTTTTTGTGTTTATTTTCTGTTACAGACATTGTCCTGTTGTTTTTTCTTTTGGCCATGACGGCGTGTTCTGAGATTACCAAGAGTAATGTGTTCTGCCATGACAGCGTGTTCTGAGATTACCAAGTGTAATATGTTCTGCCATGACGGCGTGTTTTGAGATTACCAAGAGTAATGTGTTCTGCCATGATGGCGTGTTTTGAGGTTACCAAGAGAAATTCGGACAGGTAATATGTCACGTGACGTACACAAAGCAACACTTAGCAAACTCAATGTATACAAACATCAGGTAAGGAAGTGAACGCCACCCTTGTATGTTTTTGTTATTAGTTAGATCAGTTAGAGAGGGCGCTTTGCGCTGAAGAATTCTGTCTTTTCTTTTCTTTTTGTTATTAGTTAGTTACAGGTTGGGATTAGATAACCGGAGTTTGTTTTGTTCTTTTCTTTCATTTGGCTTCACCATTTATGTCCTTATTCTCTTGGGTTATTTACCTCTAAACTCTCAATCTGTATTTGTTTTGGGTTATTTATTTTTTTGTCCACAATAAGTATTATTATCATTATTAGTAGTATTTTTATTATTGTCCGTCTTTTTCATCAATATTCCATAAGTACAATAAACCGTACTTTATTTTCTTCACAATACTTTGTTATGTGTCGTCTCTTGCCATTTTTATTACACTACCTTCTGATCACGACCTCAATGTTGCCCCTTTAAAGACTTTGTGTCTAAGGGTGCGTAACAGTGGTTGTCACCCGGTCCGAGCTCTAGGCACGATTCGTTGACCGAAAATGCCTGCAGGTCCCCTACCCTCTTAACAGAGGCCAGTGCAACCAGCAGAAAAGTCTTCATGGAAAGAAGCTTTAAGTCTACTGATTGCAAAGGCTCAAAGAGAGCATCCTGAAGTGCTCGAAGCGCCAGGGAAAGGTCCCAAGAGGGTATGGAGGGGGGTCGAGGAGGATTGAATCATCTCACCCCCCTAAGAAACCTGATGACCAGGTTGTGCTTTCCAACTGTTTTGCCATCTATGTGGTCATGATATGCTGAAATAGCTGCAGCATGTACTTTGAGGGTGGAGGGAGACAGCCTTCAACACGTCTCGTGGATGGCACCAGTGCTGAAGTGATGGTGTTAAGTACCTCTGGGGGATAAGTCACCTAGAACCTCCACGTCCCGTCCAGGGACCAGACATGGAGTTTCCAGAGAACTGGATGCGGGTGCCATAGGGTGCCCCGTCTCTGAGTCAGAAGATTCTTCCTGCGATTCTTCCTGCAGAAGATTATTCTTTTCAAGCGGCTCAGAGCGAGATGTACTGCTATCAACTCGAGGCAATTGATGTGCCAATGCAGTTGGGGGTCCGTCCACACCCCTGACACTGCATGCCCGTTGTACTTAGCACCCCAGCCCGTGGTGCACGGGGACTCCGCCCCTTTGCAGGAATGAGAGCCTCGACCGCAGCTCCAAGATGGTCATCTTCCCACAATGGGTACATGACTGATCCACGAACACTGCCTCAGCGTGTTCGAGGCCCAGACACACGAGGCAACGATAGTGACCATCTCATGACCCCAGGTAACGACCACATCCAGAAACACATACAAGCTGTAAAAACAGCCTTTGAGCGCTCTGAGGCGCACATTACCAGCTGCTACAACAGCTTTTTTGTTTGCTCAGTAATCAAAAACAAAAAAGACAGAGAAGAGAGAGAGAGAGAGAGAGCGAGAGAGAGAGAAAAAGACTGCTGTGCTGTCACGCCCGCACCGGGAAGGAGAGGTCCAGAAAGGCTCGTTGAAGTTTCAAAACTCAGTAGAGGCATCGAAGTGCTTGGCTCCGAAGCAAAAAGCTGAAGTGCAATCGCACCTGCTGCTCGTTATATACCCGTGCTGCAAGGCTGCGCAGCTGATGCAAATGATTGCACGCCAATGTGCATTGGCTTGTTTAGTTTCACTCGTAGTAGATCTAGCGAGATTCCTATTAGTCGGTCTATCGATTTACGTCATAGTGACCGACTGATAGGTAACGTTTTCTGTCGTGTGTCTCTGGGAATTGCGCTTCAAAAATATGTCTAAAGCTTTCAATATGAATAAATATTATCTGATTATGTAATCCATATGAAAACAACGAGAGGCACAGAGGATCTACTCAAACATGTGTATGAGCGAGAGACACAGAGGATTTACTCAAACATGTGTATGAGCGCTTCCCAATGAGGAAAGGAAAAGAGTGAAAATCTCGCTCTAATTAAAGGTAACTAAATCGCCTTGAATTAAAATGTATAAAACAGATAAAATAATTTCAAACATAATTGTCGAAATTTGCAAGGTTTCATTTAAGTTCATAATTATTCTATAAATGCTATTTAGCTGAATATAAGCACAAATAGGCCAACACTGTGGTTTGATTATATTGGCCTATTTTAATAAAAAAAAAAAAAAACATGGAATTTAATATTGCGCTGAACATTTTGTACATGACAACAAATGAACATGAGTTTGTTTGTATTTGTTTGTATTTCGCTTTGCTTGAAAAAGCTGGCCTAAACCCGAAGTAGCGTTTTAATTCTTCAATCATTGAAATAATTAAATATTAAGTTGATAAACTTTAATTACATAAATAGTACTACATGTAGCCTAAATTATTTAATTCCCTCATTATCAACACTTTAATAATCAACTTTAATATCAACTGTTTGTATCAGACGCTCTTCTCAGAGAGCATGTGGGGGGTTTGGAGGGGCAAATTTTATTTTATTTATGTATTAATGTATGTGAGACGTGTACATATTATTTCAATTCCCTATTAATATGAAATGGTTGAACCTTTCAGTATAAAATAATTTATTTTGTCTGTTTGAGTCACTTCTGGTGAGGGGTCACCTTTAGTGTCTTTATGTTATTTTTGATTTGTTATTATTTTTCTGAAGTCAATAAAAATTTGAATTGACTGCAAGCAGTGTCTCCTGCCTTTGCTCTGGACATGCCCTCACATATGTGTACTGAAGCATTCCTCACATTCCATTCATTCCATAGGGGGTCAAACTGACCAGCAAGGGAAGGATTTGTTACTTTTTTAACCTCAAACTTCAAAACTGCTCAAATCCATTAAAAAATGTGTGTATTTGTGGTTCAAGTGCGACAAAAGTCCTAGGCTCTTGGACCCCTCAGATGAACACTCAATTTAAAAAAAAAATTGTAAAAAAAAAAATGACCCTAAGGAAGTTAAGTAGCTTTTTTTAAACGTGCCTTAGAATCTTGAAAAATCTCTTTTTGCATGCCTAGAAGTAGTAAAAATTTGTTTTTCTCAAAATTTCTTATTTTTGAATGAATCCAAAACCGAGGTTATAGTCTTTATAATAATATGTATGACAACTATAATAGCAGTAACATTGATCTGGATTATCTTTATCCAACTTCATCTTGCATTAAGAATTTTGGTGTTCTCTGGTATCAGAACCTCACATTTGAAAAAATAAATAAATGCGGTGATCAGTTCCTGGGTTTTTTTCAGTTACGTCTTCTCTCTAAGATAAAATATTCCTTTTTTTGAGAAAACCTTAGAGATTGCTGTCCATGCGCTCATTACATCGTGGTTGGATTATTGCAACTCTCTTTACTATGGCATACCCAAACACTCTATTGCTTGTCTCCAATTAGTACAGAATGCTGCTGCAAAGTTCCTCAAAAGAAAACGTAAATTTGATCATGTTTCACCTATCTTAAAATCACTGCATTGCTACCTGTGCATTTTAGAATTGAGTTTAAAATTCTTCTCTTTGTTTTTAAATCTGTAAATAATCTGGCACCGAGCTATTTGTCTGAGCTACTCTGTCCATACAATCCCCCACGAAACCTGAGGTCTGGTGATCAGATACTTTTGTCTGTCCCCAGATCACGGTTAAAGAATAGAGGGGACAGAGCCTTTGCGATTGCTGGCCCTATAGGCTGTGGAAAAGCCTTCCGGTTTACATCAGAGCGGCTCAATCTCTAACTGTTTTTAAATCCTCTCTTAAAACCTTTTTTTTTTTTTTTTTTAGCTTTTAATTCATTGTGAGCTTCTGTCATGAATGAGTGGTTTGTCCTTGTTCTTTATCTTGTGTATTGTTCAGCACTTTGGTCAGCCCTGTTTGCTGTTTTTAAATGTGCTATATAAATAAATACAAATAAGTACAAACTTGAGACAAAACAATGGCACTGATATATTTTATATTTGTCAATGCAAGTTGTTTTCAGTTAATACAGCTCAAATGTATTTTAATCCGGGACTAGGTTTAAGCCTTGTCTGTGAAACAATTGTTTAAGTCAGCTGCACTAAAGAATCAAGAAATTTTTGTCAGTCTGGAAAATAAACTCATATACATTATTACAGAATTTTTTCTTTGAAGTTTAAAATTATTAAAACTTTCTTCCATTGGTTTGTCTGTGTACACTGGAAGAGAGATCAGTAAACCACACCAGTGCCAGAAGGGACACAATGCTAAGAAAATGTCAAAGCAGATCTTTAAAAATGTAAAAAACCAGCGGCATCCCTGAAGGTCAATCAGAGTAAGCCGGCGCACGGGAACCAGACGCATCTGAGGATACTGGAATTGACATTTTAAGAGAGGAAATTTTGTCCCGTGATGCTTTTACAGACTCTGATTGGATGAAGGAATTGAATGCGAGCTGTTGATGTAGAAGAGCAGCAGAATACAATCTCACAGTCTGGACAGGAACCTAATGCTCATCTCACACTTACATGGAGGCTGCTGGGAAACAAGAGACCCCTCAAGACATCCAGGAATTTAAGATGCAAGTTTGGAAAACTGAGAGTAAAATTCTCAGACTTACACTGAAAGCACCACTCATATTTTTGCAATGTTCGTATCACAAGTGAAACAGTGACTGTGTAATCAGTTGAGGGTTCAGCCAGGCAGATGTCGATGATTTGACAAGTAGATTCTGAGCAGACAGTTCACAATGTTCCCTCTATCCATCACGACAGGGTCATCTAATCCCGAACACCCGATATGGGCTACAAACACAATGACACGCTGCTGTACACACAGAGTTTAAGGTATTAGAGATGCCTGACTTCACCAAGATCGTTTCAGGAAAGGACAAAGTTTCAACACAAAGTTACCATGAAAAGGCATTTGCAACCCATTTTACTTCCTAAGTATTTCTGTGAAACAGCATAAGCATTTTATAGGCCTGTGGCGAACAGGACGGCCGAGGGACGTGAGAGAACGGCGCGAGGCCGGTGGTGCGATTGCTAATGAGCAACACATGTGAGGCACACCGGTCTCGCATCTCTCACGGAGGAGCGGAAGCATAAAGGAGGAGCGACGACGTTGATGATCGAGAGAGGAACAGGCCTGTATTTTAGTTGTGTTTTGTTTTTGTATTTTACTTTAGTTATATTTATTTTCGGTAGCCAGCAGTCGTCCGCGAGGGGCTGCTGGCGGTATTTTCGTTTGTTTGTTTTATTTAAATAAATTATATTTTGCTTGTTCGCCGGTTCCCGCCTCCTTCCCTGAACATTGCTACAATGCCCAATACTATTGGAGCAATCGACTGCACACAAGTGCACACAGCACCTCGTGAGAATGAATGGGAGTTTATAAACAGAAAGGGGAGGCACAGCATCAATGTCCAACTTGTGTGTGATGCTGACCTCATCATCACCAAATGCGTTGTCAAGTGGCCTGGGTCTGTCCATGATGCACGCATCCTGAGGGAGAGCGCTCTCTATATAGAGTCCTCCAAACCAACCGACCGGATGGCATAATACTAGGAGACAGTGCCTACCCACTCCTACCATGGCTGATGACTCCTTTTCTAACAGCAAATACACCGGCACAGGCACGCTTCAACACTGCTCATTGCAGAGCAAGATGTGCAATTGAGCGTTTAAATGGAGTTCTTAAGAGGCCCTTTGCATGCCTTAACTACCTGAGAGCGGAACCACAGAAAGCATGCAACATAACCCTTGCCTGTATTGTCCTGCACGACATCGCTACTGAGCGCAATGTCCCTCTCTGTGCTGACAATGAATCACCTGAGCCCCTTTGAGACCCTAACCAACCTCCTGCATTCTGCCAGAACGAGCAAACAGGACGTGCAACAAGGGACACAATAGTTAGACACTATTTCGGATTTGGATTTGTTTTGGATTTCAAAAATCATTGGTTATTCTGTAATCATTGCATGCATCACTAATAAATATTCTAAAAACAAAAATATTTTCGATTGTGATGAATATATATATATATTCTTTTGTATATATCTATAATATATATCTATATATCTATATATATATACATATATCAATTACTGACAGAATAAAATGTATTGTTTTTGGTCAATTTTGACAGCTGTTTGGGGGATTATTTCATGAGGCCACACTCTTTCTACTTTGCCCTATACTGAAAGGCTGAATACGTTAAAGCCTACCTAATCACAAATAAAATTAAAACCTTATGAATAAATAGGATATCTTGTAAGATACCGCTTGATCCAAATATAGTATTATTTGATACATTTTTAAAGTTTTCATTACATTTTGGGCATGAAATCCACTCTGAATCCACCCTTCTGATGGGATCAGTTTAATCCAGATTTTTTGGATCAAAGTGATCCAAATCCTACAAAAAAGTTCTGAAAAACCTGAACTAAAGGTTTGATCCGGATCAAAACCAAGATTGGATTACGTGATCTAATCCGATTATATAATCCGTTTTTTTTTTCTTTTGAAAAACCCATTTTCAAGATTTGATCCAATCTGTTATCCAAAATCCTAGTGGATTACTTTTGAAAAAACGGGCCCTGGGGTCGTATGTATAAAGCCAAAGTAAATTTGTTGTCTCAAGTGTGTCAACATACTAAAATTGATTTAATAAAGGGTGTAATAATTCATAAAGGGTGTTTAATATTTTAATTTTGAATAATGGGTGAATATGTAAATTTTCCTATGCAGGAAATCATTTTGGCCACTACTGTATGGCAGTTCATTGACTTTCAAACTGATCTTCAAATCTTGCAGCAAAATCAAGCCACTTTCATGAGGATTTCAGGTTTCCTTGAGTTGTTGAATCCATTGATGGAACTCATGTTTGCATCATCACTCCAACTGTAAATGAGGAGACATACTATATCAATAGAAGATGAATGCGTAGCACTTTTTTATATTTATTTAACTTTTTTAAATAAATGTGAGTATTGAAATAAATGTTTCAGTGTCTTAATTAGGTGATTTTATTATAATTACATTGGTGTCATGCTGCTGTGACCTCACCCTTGCAGGCTCTCACAATTGTCTGATTCAGGCAAGTTGAGGGCAGCCAATTTGAGTAGACATCATTGTCCTTAGTTTGGAGCACTTAAGTGCCACTCCAGTCAGCACTTAAGAATCAGTCTTAGACATTACTGAAAGTTGCTTTTAACCTCTTTTTAAAAGTCTCTTATTCTTAGAAAAGTCATACTTTTTACTAAGATTTTTTTGACGCTTAGGACAAAGCTAAGGATTATTCTTAAGAGCCTTTCTGAGAAGTTGTATACATACGGGCCCTGATGTCAACCCAAAATGGCTGCCCTCAACCGCTGAATAAGCCAATAGTGAGCCTGCGAGGGTGAAGTCATAGCAGCATGATACGAATAATTTAATGTAATTATAATTAAAAAAATTAAAAAAATAAGACACTATAACTTTAATATTTAAATTTATGGAAAAAACAATATTACAAATTAGTATTGATGCTGTGGAATCCTTTTCCATTGATATATGTCTCCTCATTTACAGTTGGAGTGATGATGCAAACATGAGTTCCATCAATGGATCCAACAACTCAGGAGAGCCTGAAATCCTCAAAAAAGTGGCTTGATTTTGCTGCAAGACTTGAAGATCAGTTGGAAAGTCATTGAACTTCCATACAGTAGTGGCCAAACTTCACCCTTCATTCAAATAGTATTAAAAATGTGTTAAAGATTTTGTAAGCATATTGTGCTGTCCTTGGAGTCAGTTGTTTATTTGTGATAACACAATGACACATGCCAAATTGTACAGACACAATATTTAGCCAGGCTGACAAAGAAATTATGAACATTAGCAAAAACAAGAGAGGACAATGAAATATTAATAACTGACTATGTTGCAGTCAATATATGCTATATGAAGATATGCTTCTTTAGTTTTTGTAAAACCTCTAGCTATAGTTTGCCTTTTTTGTCACTTAATATTGAACAATATTATTGATCTGCCTGTATTAACACCATTGTCTGAGAACTGAACTGAGCTGGACGATGACATCACTGTTTTCTCCAGAGCAGCTGTATAGATAAATGAACTAAATAGATAACTAATAATTTTTACAATGGAAATAAATCAACACTGAATTTACTTAAGCTGGACTATGACACTGTTTTTTTCTAGATCTGCTGTACAGCCAAAACTAACTTTATTGCATCTTTTTTTCTGTAATCAATAAGCTTCTTTGGTTACTACTAAAAGTTAAGTGTTTTGTTCTTCCCTCATATTTTAAAATATTTTAAAATTTCAAATATAAAAATAATTTCCTCATAATTTGATGGTTTAAGCAAAGGTTCATCACTTTTGGCCACTACTGTACGTTTGGTGTGGTCAGTGCCACAATAGTGCTATTTCAGACCCAGCTTACTGTGGAATGATGAGCTCAAGTCATCACCGGTGCACTACTGCATTTTACCAGTTGCTAAAAATGTAATTATTACTTTAATTTCTGCAATTAGAGCATTGATTTGTATAGAGTCAATACATTGTTAGCTACCTGCGTGATTTGTACATGCCTGAAATACACAACTTAGACACAGTCACCTTTAAGCAGATCTAAACTGTAATGCAGACACATACATTTTCTGTAAAGCTGCTTTTAAACAATATGTATTGTGAAAAACGCTATACAAATAAATGTTTAATTTATACCTTTATGCACACACACACACTCTATATCAGATCCATTATTCTGTCATCTTCTGAGAAAAAGAGAACCACCTTGTCAAAGCCTAACAGCTAATTTAAGCTCTCATGTTTGAGTTTCTAAAGTGTTCATGAATATGATCTATGATGCTGCTTCTTTTCCTCTACGCTGTTCAAGCTGAACGAATAATGACATTCTGTTGTAGTTTTATCCTGTGACTGTACCATAGGGATCATTTGTCATTGTCAGTTTAAGGCATCAGGAGTCATAACATAAAACGGTCAGGACAAGATTCTCCCGCTCATAAGTTCAACATCAATAATCAATCATGAGTGTGCAATGGTCTGTGATGATGATGGATAAATGAGAGCAGCATGTGCATGTAATGATATCATCAGAATGATATAATCCAACTAGGTCCCTGATCAAGTGTGCAAAATCTGTTTCAAATAAACTATTAAACTGATTTTGGATCATGCTTGAAATGCAACTATTTCATGAGATTAATTGTATTTTATATTGGACACTCAAACTATATTTTTCCATTTTTGGAAGGTGTTCTGGTTTTTTTTTTAATATGCTGTATCATTTTTGGATGAACATTTTAAGAATGATCTTAATATCAATCATCATGAACGTGCATGTAAAACTGTCATTGCAGGATGAGTTTGATGCTGAAGTGTATAGTAGTTCTTGTTTATTGTTCAAATAATATACCCATATGCTTTCCTTGGCAAACACCACTAACAAATATTTTTGAGTTGCAAGTGTTTAGAGAAGCCAGTAGATGATGCCATTGAGCCGTTTTGCTGTGGTGAATGAGCATCTTTCTATTTATTCCAAAGACAGAAAACCAAATTGGGATGAATCATGCAAAGTGAATACAATGTATCAAACAAAGCATCTTCTTAATGAATACAAGTACATATGTGCAAGGTGATGATGATTTTTTTTGTCTTTCTTTGTGCAAACAAATATAGACAACAACAAACGTGTGTAGATGATCCTTATATTGGCCTAATGCTGGACAAGACTGAGGACAGAAGCAATGGTGAGCACAGTTTATCTCTGGAGCGACGGATGAACGCACTGTCTGAAAATGTGATTTAATTTTTTTTTTTATATCAGTCTAACACTGATCTGATCTTAAAGTCAGCAGGTTCATGCGACTGCCTTCACGCTCTTAGGAGATAAAAGACAACCTGGATCCACAAGAAAAGACAGAAAATGCTTGTTTCAATGTTAAGATTTTGGAAGAAGTCCATTATCAGCCAGAGATGAGCGTATCAAAGTAATAAATGTATGGCAGGGATATAGCTAATATGATGTGTTAGTTAACTTAATGTTTTCAGTTAAGTAAAACAATGAATTTGTTAGGTCGCAATACAACTTGTGCTCACAATGATTACAATAGAAGGATAATATCGCAATATTAGGATTATTTGTGAAAGTTTTGCATGTCAATCAAAAGTCGCCAACATCTGAAACCTTTGCAATTGTCTGTGTCGCCTAAAAACATTGGAAAGGCTGGATCCGTCATCACAGAAATTTCATCATATTATATTAGCTGCTTCTCTAGTGCCTAATAAAGATAGGCCTTGTAGCAATGTTCAGGGAAGAAGGAGGCGGGAACCGGCGAACAATCAAAATATAATTTATTTTAAATAAAACAAACAAACAAAAATACCGCCAGCAGCCCCTCGCGGACGACTGCTGGCTACCGAAAATAAATATAACTAAAATAAAATACAAAAACAAAACACAACTAAAATACAGGCCTGTTCCTCTCTCGATCATCAACGTCGTCGCTCCTCCTTTATGCTTCCGCTCCTCCGTGAGAGATGCGAGACCGGTGTGCTTCACAGGTGTTGCTCATTAGCAATCGCACCACCGGCCTCGCGCCGTTCTCTCACGTCCCTCGGCCGTCCCGTTCGCCACATACCCCCATCGCCCCTCACAGGCCGGGGGGTACTCACGAGCCTGTGCCTACTCCCCCCCCGGCGGCGGCTACCCCCATCGCCCCTCACAGGCCGGGGGGTACTCACGAGCCTGTGCCTACTCCCCCCCCGGCGGCGGCGATCCCTGGGGAGTATGGACAGACAAACCGAGGGAAACGGAGACGGAAGCATGAGGAGCGACAGATCGAGAGAGGGGAGAGAGGAAAAAAAAATTGGTCCGGTTCCCACAACGCGCTGCCATCTGGTCCCCCACCAGCTAGGCGATCTCCTCCGCGGTGCCTGGCGGCGACGCTGGGTAGCCCTCGGTGGACGGCTCGACGCTCCTCCGCCGCCCGGTGGACGGCGACGGCTCCTCGGGTGCCTTGGGCAGACGGTAGGAGTCCCCCGCTCCCTGCTCCTCCCCTTCACTGGTGGACGGCAGCAGGCTCCGGCCCACGGCGAGCGGCGGCGACTCCTCCTCTCCCTCCCGGATGGCAGCCGCCCCTCCAATACCCAGGCGGCCGGCAGCGAGCTCGACCGTCCCACCGGCAACTCACTCCAGCGCACCGCCTCGAGCGTCCTTGGCCGCGAGTCCCCCGCTCCCTGCTCCTCCCCTCGCTCGGCGGATGGCAGCAGGCTCCGGCCCACGGCGAGCGGCGGCGACTCGCGCACCATGCTCGATGGCACCGCGGATTCCCCACACCGGCGAGGACTCTCTGACAGCGCGTTCCTCCCTCTTCCCGGGTTTCGGCACCAGTGTAGCAATGTTCAGGGAAGAAGGAGGCGGGAACCGGCGAACAGTCAAAATATAATTTATTTAAATAAAACAAACAACAAAAACACCGCCAGCAGCCCCTCGCGGACGACTGCTGGCTACCGAAAATAAATATAACTAAAATAAAATACAAAAACAAAACACAACTAAAATACAGGCCTGTTCCTCTCTCGATCATCAACGTCGTCGCTCCTCCTTTATGCTTCCGCTCCTCCGTGAGAGATGCGAGACCGGTGTGCCTCACATGTGTTGCTCATTAGCAATCGCACCACCGGCCTCGCGCCGTTCTCTCACGTCCCTCGGCCGTCCTGTTCGCCACAGGCATATTCCCCAAAAGAAAAAAGCTGCGCTTGGCTAGTGATGTTACGTCTGACACCGACGCTCCGAATCTTGTATCATTACGTCACTAGTCACGTGAAAATGACTTCTGAAGCAAACACACTGGTTCACACCTGTAGTGAACCACCTGACTGCTTTGACAGCCCAATCCAGTGTTGACAGGTTTGAAACCTGGCGGCTGTATTTCTTATACAGACTGTAAAAAATAGCCTATTCCTGAATAAAAAACATAGAATTTAATGAACACTTTGTCTAAGCCTTCTGCATGATGTCATGGCCCCTCCTCTGCCTTGCAGGGGCGGTTCCTCCTGCAGGTATAGGAGGGTCGTTAGTGATTGGAGCCACCTGGGCTCAGGGTATTTAAACTGCTTCACTAACCACTCTTATCTCTCGCGGTCGGACTTGCGGTTGGCCGAAAATGGCGGCAACTTCAGCAGGACGTGATCGAGGAAATAGTAATCGACTGAAAGCGGGAAATTCAAAAAATGTAGGAAATACTGTTTTAGGAGCGGTTGAGCACGACTGCTTCGTGAATGGATCAGACATAGGTAGGTGGGCAGAAATGGATTATAGTGAAGGGAAAGAAGAAGAAAATGAGGGAATATGGGAGGGAGAGATTTCAAAAAAGAAAGAAAATCAAGTAAAAGGGAATAAAAGAATAAGAAATGAAAATGATGAGGGGTCGGAAAGTGAGGAAGAAGGACATGAGCAAAATAAGAAGGAAATAAATGAGAATTTTATAGTCATAAGATTCAATGACAAAGATCAAGAGAGTTTGAAGATTATCAACCCGTTTGTATTAACAAAACATCTGGCAAGTAAGATAGGGGAGATAATATATGCAAAGGTCCTAAATGATGGAAATGTGTTGGTAAAATGTGCAAATGAGGGTCAATTTGAGAAAGCATTCAAAGTAAAAGAGATTGGAAAACTAAAAGTGATCAACACAAGGAGGGTGGGAGCACGAAATGGGGAGGATGTAAAGGAGTGATATCAGGGGTACCCATGAATGTAGGAATGGAAGAACTTAAAAGACATCTTAAAGAGGGGGAAATAGTGAGTGCGCAAAGATTTAAAACAACAAGAGGAGTGAAAAAGGATAGTGAAACGGTATTGATTGAATTTGAGGGGGAGAATATGCCAAAAAAGGTATACCTTGGTTACATGAGCTACCCAGTGTATGTGCCAAGACCATTGAGGTGTTTTAACTGTAAGAGGTTTGGACATATAGCCAATAACTGTAAAGAGAAGAAGAGATGTGCGAGATGTGGGGGCGAGCATGACTATGGAGAGTGTGGAACAGGAGTGCAACCAAAATGTTGTAATTGTGGAGGGAACCATAATGTGGCATATGGAGGATGTGAGGTGATGAGGCAGGAAAATAAAATCCAGAAAATAAGAGTGGAAAGAAGGATCACTTATGCAGAAGCTGCAAGAGTGTCAAGAGTACATGACAATATCACCACAGAACAAGCAGAATTGGGGGTTGAAAAACAACAGCAAAGAACAAGTGACAAGATGTATGTGGACAAAAAGGACTTGGTAACGTTTATTGCAAGAGTGATAAATAGTACTGCTGAAGTTAAATCAAAAAATGATAAAATACAGCTGGTTGTCAAAGCAGCAGTAAATCATTTAGGACTAGTGGGACTGACGTGGGAAGAAGTGAGGGAGAATCTCACTAATCAGTCAAGCCAAGATGCACCATGTATTGGTTAATATTAATGGTTATTATTTTACAATGGAATGCTAGAAGCATACTGGCCAATTGCCAGGAATTCAAACATTTCATCAAAGACAGTAAAGTAAATCCAGATGTAGTGTGTATCCAGGAAACTTGGTTAAAGCCAAATTTAGAGTTTGTGATTCATGGATATATAGGGATAAGGAATGACAGAGTTAATGGGGGACGGGGAGGAGGAGGAGGATGTGCTACATTTATTAAACAAGATATTCCATATAGGGTTCTAGAAAAGGGAAAGGATCTAGAATATATTGTGGTAGTATTTTGGGAAAGAGGGGAGGAAGTGGTTATAATAAACTACTATAATCCTTGCAAAAGGTTGGAAGTAGATAAGTTATCAAGGATACAAGGAATTAATAGACAAAAAGTAATATGGTGTGCAGATTTTAATGCTCATAGTAAAATTTGGGGGGGTTCACATACAGATGTAAATGGAAGGGTGATAGAAGAGTTGATGGATGATAAGGAGTTAGTGTGTATGAATGACGGAAGAGGAACAAGAATAAACATAACAACAGGAAATGAATCGACATTAGATATTACATTAGTGTCTAATACCTTGGCTGGAACAAGTAACTGGCACGTTTGGAATGAGTCAACAGTGGGCAGCGATCACTACCCAGTATCATGCTCAGTGGGAGAGCGAGTGGAAGTAAGACAAGGTGAAGGAATACTAAAATGGGGTTTTAGAAGAGCAGATTGGGAAAAATTTCAGCAATTAAGTGAGGAATCAATATCAAGGATAGACATTTCTGGGAATATAGACGAAATAAACAAACAAATAACATCAGCAATTATTGTGGCAGCTGGTGGATCTATTCCCAAAAGTAAACAAAGGAGGATTAAAAAACTGGCACCATGGTGGACAGAAGAGAGTTGTCAGGCTGTTAAAAACAGGAATAGAGCATTTAAACTAGTTAAAAACACCCATAACTTGCAGTATTTGATTCAGTATAAAAAGGCACAGGCTAATGTGAAAAGAACAGTACGTCAAGCTAAAAGGGCAAGTTGGAAGACATTTTGCAATGAAATAGGAAGAACAACACCTGTGGGAGAGGTTTGGGGAATGACAAAAAGGATGGGAGAAGTAAGGAGGGAATGGGATATTCCAGTTTTAAGTACTGAGGAAGGAACAGCAATCTCCAATAAGGATAAAGCAGAGATGATGGCAAAAGCATTTGTAAAATTCACAGTTCAGATAACCTATCAGAAGTATGCAAAATGAGAAAGGAAAGAACAATGAATCAGCATCCAGGTGTATTAAACTGGAGGGATAAAGTTGATAAAATTGATGAACCTTTTAATATGGCAGAGTTAATGAGAGCAATAAACAGAGCTAAACCAACATCTCCAGGAAAAGATCAGATATGCTACGTGATGCTAAAACATCTAGGGAATGGAGCGCTCTTAAAGTTGCTGCACTTTTATAAAAGAGTGTGGGAGGAGGGAAAATTACCGAAAGCTTGGAAAGAGGCAGTAGTTTTCCAATAAGGAAACCTGGAAAGGATCCTTCTAAACCCACTAGTTACAGACCAATAGCATTAACATCAAATGCATGTAAAATTATGGAAAGGATGAAAACAGAAAGGTTATCATATATACTAGAAAAAAATAGAAAGCTAGCAAACTATCAAAGTGGTTTTAGGAAAGGAAGGAGTACCATGGATTTGGTGATAAGACTAGAAAATGAAATAAGAAACGCTCTGGCAAATAACGAATCAGTCATTACAGTGTTTTTCGATATAGAAAAAGGTTATGACATGATGTGGAAGGAAGGTGTAGTGTGTTCAGTGTAAATGGAGGAAGAAGAAGACGAGGTCGGCGAAATTGGGACTCGCATTTTATTGTAAAAATAAAAATAAACAAAAAGGGTGCGCTCGGGCGCGGCCGCCGTGTCGCTTCACCACGGCAAACAAAGAACAATAAAATAGCTTGAATGCAGGCTCAGTCAGTGCTTCCACGAAGTCCCGTGCGAGTCCCAGGTCTCTCTCTCTTCCTCTCTCACAGCCGGCAGCTTATATGCAGTCTCCAATTACTGCAATCAGACACAGGTGTTCGTCATCTGCACTTGACCCACTTACTCACCGCGCAGCTCGCTGACTCCTCTCCCGCTACAGACTTCGCGAAACCACGCCCCCTCGCCACATACCCCCACCCCCCCCCGCAGGCCGGGGAGCCGGCCGGCCTGCAGCCCCCCCCCCCCCCCCCCCCCCCCTCGCCCTCCTGGAGAGGAAGTCAGCCACAACCATCTGTGCACCCGGCCTGTGGATCATCTGGACTTAAAAGGCTGTAAAGCTAGATACCAACGGGTGATCCGCGCGTTGGTATCCTTCATGCGGTGGAGCCACTGCAGGGGAGCGTGGTCCGAACAGAGGGGGAACTCCCGCCCCAGGAGGTTGTAGCGGAGGGTGAGAACAGCCCACCTGATGGCCAAGCATTCCTTCTAAATGGTGCTGTACATCGTCTCTCTCTTAGAGAGCTTACGACTGATGTACAGCACCGGCCGCTCTTCACCCTCCACCTCCTGGGACAGGACGGCGCCCAGCCCCCTGTCCGATGCATCCGTCTGTAGGATAAAAGGGAGAGAGAAATCAGGAGCATGCAAAAGCGGGCCGCCACACAGAGCAGCCTTTATCTGGGTAAAGGCCTGCTGACACTGCTCCGTCCACTGGACCGTATCTGGCGCTTCCTTTTTAGTTAAATCAGTCAGCGGGCTAGCGAGGTCCGAATAATTAGGCACAAACCTTCTGTAATATCCCGCTAGCCCCAGGAACTGTCTAACCTCCTTTTTGGTCTTGGGTCTCGGACAGGTCGCAACAGCTGCCGTCTTATCAATTTGGGGACGGACCTGTCCGTGTCCCAAGTGGAAACCCAGATACCTTACCTCCACACGCCCAATTGCACACTTCTTTGGGTTGGCCGTGAGCCCCGCCCTTCTCAGCGTCTTCAGGACAGCCAGCAAATGCTGCATATGACGCTGCCAACCGGTACTATAGATGATAATATCATCCAAGTAGGCAGCGGCATATGCAGCATGCGGCCGGAGAATTTTGTCCATCAGACGCTGAAAGGTCGCTGGAGCCCCGAACAAGCCGAAAGGAAGGGTGACAAATTGGTGTAATCCAAACGGCGTTGTGAAAGCTGTCTTTTCTTTGGACATTGGAGACAAGGGGATCTGCCAATAACCCTTCGTTAAGTCCAATGTCGAATAAAAACGAGCAGTACCCAGCCGATCAAGCAATTCGTCAACCCTCGGCATTGGATAAGCATCAAACTTAGACACCGCGTTCACCTTCCTATAGTCCACACAGAAGCGGACCGAGCCGTCAGTTTTAGGAACTAAAACTATCGGGCTCGCCCAGTCACTGCTGGACTCTTCTATTACTACCATATCTAGCATAGCTTCTAATTCATTCTGAACCACCTTTTTTTATGTTCAGGCAAACGATACGGGCGGCAGCGTACCACCACCCCCGGATCCGTCTCAACGTGGTGCTGAATGAGGTTCGTCCGACCAGGCAGGGGAGAAAACACATCCGCAAATTCAGCTTGTACATTTTTAACGTCAGTGAGCTGGGAGGGTGAGAGGTGATCTCCACCAAGAGCCAGCGCGAGAGATTGCGATTTTGAACTCGCCTCTGGCCCGAGATCCTCCTCTCCGCTCACCACCGTCGCCAGCATCACTGACTCTGCCTCAACCCACTTTTTGAGGAGGTTGAGGTGATAAATCTGATGTGCTCCTCCCCTGTCTGTACGGGCTACCTCATAGTTGAGATCGTTAACTCGCCGTGTGACCTCAAAGGGCCCTTGCCACTTTGCGAGTAATTTAGAGCTGGAAGTAGGGAGTAATACAAGTACCTTATCTCCCGGTGCAAATTGGCGGAGTCTAGCCCCCCTGTTGTATAGCTGACTCTGTCTGCCCTGGGCCTGTAACAAATTCTCCATTGATAGCCGCCCCAAAGTGTGGAGTTTTGTTCTCAGGTCCAAGACATACTGAATTTCGTTCTTAGCAGCGGACGGTCCGTCCTCCCAAGTCTCTCTAAGAACGTCGAGCACCCCGCGGGGCTGACGTCCATAGAGGAGCTTGAAGGAGGAAAACCCCGTGGAGGCTTGGGGGACCTCGCGAACAGCGAACAAGAGGGGTTCTAGCCATTTATCCCAATTTTTGGCGTCTTCGTGAACGAACTTACGAATCATGGACTTCAAAGTGCGATTAAATCGTTCCACTAAACCGTCCGTCTGTGGGTGGTAGACGCTAGTGCGAATCGATTTAATGCCCAACAATTCGTAGAGTTCGCGAATCGTTCGTGACATAAACGCCGTGCCCTGATCAGTGAGAATCTCTTTGGGAATTCCCACTCGGGAGATTAATGAGAAGAGCGCGCTCGCAACACTTTTGGCAGAAATGTTACGAAGCGGGACTGCTTCAGGGTACCGCGTTGCGTAGTCCACCAGGACCAACGCAAAGCGGTGCCCCCGTGCTGACCGCTCTAATGGCCCGATGAGGTCCATACCAATTCGTTCGAAGGGGACCTGCATTAGCGGAAGGGGGCACAATGGTGCTTTTGGATTGGCCGGTGGATTCACCAACTGACATTCACGACAAGACGCGCACCACCTGCGCACATTCTCGTGAATGCCCGGCCAGAAGAACCGGGCCATGAGACGGTTTAGTGTCGCCGCCTGACCTAAATGCCCTGCCATCGGATTACAGTGAGCCGCCTGAAAAAGCATTTTCTGGCGGCTTTTAGGAACTAACAACTGTGTTGTATCTTCTTTTGTCTGGGTGTCTTGGGTCACCCGATACAACTTATCTTTTAAAATGGCAAAATAGGGATAAGAGAGCGGTTGGCCTGGGTGGAGAACCTGGCCGTCGATGGAGCGGACCTGATTAAACGCGTGTTTTAACGTCTCATCCTGGGACTGCTCCAGGGGAAAATCATCACGCTCTGTGAGGATAGTTCTCGCCAGAGCACTCCGTTCCCCTGCAGCAGATGCCAGAGGTCCCGGCTCGGCATCTCCCACTTGAACAATCGCTGTCTTTCCCTTGCTTTTCTTTCCCCAAGAGGCACCCGTCGATAATGACCCCAATAACTCACTAAAGGCAGGCCAATTCGTCCCCAGAATAAGCGGATGCCGGAGGTGCGGGTTAACTGCTACCTCTACACTATGCTTTTTCCCCCTAAATTGAATTAGCACAGGCATTATCGGATAGCTTACCAACACCCCGTGCACACACCGCACCTTAACCATGCGGCTGTTATCCAATGCCCCCGGTTGCATCAGACTTTGATGAATGGAGGTTTGGTTACAGCCTGAATCCACCAAAGCCTGATAAGTACCCCCCTTGATACTCACTGGTATCTGGTACAGGCCAGTTTGATCGGGGGCAGCCTGTGGCGCGTCGGGAACCCGGATCAGCGTCCCCACCTCCATCACTGGACACCGGTCAATAAAGTGTCCCGGGTCCCCGCAGCGCCAACAGGCCGGCCCAGACCTCCCCGCCGCCCCAGTGGCAGGAAGCGGGTCAAGGGATTGGCGTGGAGAGTGCAGGGCTGCCGGACTCGGGACGGGGTGGTCGGACGCGGCGGGCCCCCTGGGTGGGGCCCGGAACGCAGGGACAGGCTCCGCCGGGGTCCCTGTCCTCCACCTTGGCGCCGGCCGGGGCACCAGCCCCCCGCGAGACCTGGGAAGGGGAACAGGTTTGGGGAGAGAAGGGGTCGAGAGAGAGAGAGAGGGAGAGAGAGATGCAGATGGAAGGGGTTCGCCGACCCCTGAGCACGCCACCATGTGATCTTCTGCCAGGTGGATGGCCTGGTCCAGCGACGTCGGGCGGTGGTACTGGACCCACTGAGTGGTCTTCTTGGGTAGCTTAGTGATGAACTGCTCCAGTACCACCTTGTTGATGATGTCCTCGACGTCGCCTCCATCAGCCATCAGCCATCTGCGGCAGGAGTCCCGGAGCTGTTGCGCCATCACGAAGGGTCGGCCAGACTCTTCCAGGCTCAAGGACCTGAACCTCTGACGATGTTGTTCCGGGGTCCGGCCGACCCGCTGCAGAATGGCGCGCCTCAGGTCTTCATAGACCAGGAGATTCTGGACTGGCAGTTGGTGGGCGGCTATCTGCGACTCTCCCGACAGCAGAGGGATGAGCCGCATGGGCCAGTCCGATCGGGGCCATCCCCGGGCCTCGGCGGACCTCTCAAACAGGTCCAGGAAGGCCTCCGGGTCATCCTGAGGACCCATCTTATTGAGAGGCAGGGGCGGGGCCGAGGCCGTAGCTGGTGTGGGGACGGCCCGAACCTCCCGGTCGAGCCAGCTCCGGAACAGCTCGCGGCCTTATTGCTGGCCTTGGAGAAGCATCTGGAAACGTTGATCTTGCTCCTCCTTTACGGCCAGCAGGGCATGATGTTGTTCCCTATGAAGACCCACGAGCGTCTGAATGAGATCCGCAAATAGCCTTCCCGGCGGGGTCTGCATGGCGGCAGCAGTCTTCTTCTTCCCGGGTTTCGGCACCAGTGTAGTGTGTTCAGTGTAAATGGAGGAAGAAGAAGACGAGGTCGGCGAAATTGGGACTCGCACTTTATTGTAAAAATAAAAATAAACAAAAAGGGTGCGCTCGGGCGCGGCCGCCGTGTCGCTTCACCACGGCAAACAAAGAACAATAAAATAGCTTGAATGCAGGCTCAGTCAGTGCTTCCACGAAGTCCCGTGCAAGGTCTCTCTCTCTTCCTCTCTCACAGCCGGCAGCTTATATGCAGTCTCCACGCCAATTACTGCAATCAGACACAGGTGTTCGTCATCTGCACTTGACCCACTTACTCACCGCGCAGCTCGCTGACTCCTCTTCCGCTACAGACTTCGCGAAACCACGCCCCCCTCGCCACAGAAGGATTGTTAATAAAGTTGCACTTGGTAGGTGTAGGGGGCAGAGTCTTTAACTGGATAAAGAATTTTTTGTTTGGAAGAAAAATTGAAGTACGAATAGGGTCAGACGTATCAAGTCAGTACGATGTGGGCAATGGAACGCCTCAAGGCAGTGTGATAAGCCCACTACTTTTTATCATCATGATAGATGATGTCTTCACAAAGGTGCCAATGGATATAGGGAGGTCACTGTTTGCTGATGATGGGGCTTTGTGGAAAAGGGGAAGGAATATGGAGTATGCAATTAGGAAAGTACAAGGAGCAATTGATGAGGTGGTGGAGTGAGGATATGATTGGGGGTTTAAGTTCTCAATAAAAAAAAAAAACACAAACAGTCTTTTTCACCAGGAAACAAATTAAGGAAGGGGTGAAGTTAAATATGTATGGGAAAGAATTAGAAAGGGTTGGAACATTTAAATTTTTGGGAGTCATTTTCGATTCTCGGTTAACATGGGTAGATCATATAAAGAAAATAGAAGGAAAATACAAAAAAGTTATTAATGTGATGAGATGTTTGACAGGTAGGGAATGGGGAGCAAGTTGCTCTGCATTAAAAGCAACATATGTGGCATTGATAAGATCTGTGTTGGATTACGGAAGTGTAGCTTATGGGTCAGCAGCCAAATCTCAATTACAGAAACTAGATATGATTCAGGCACAGGCATTAAGAGTGTGTAGTGGTGCTTTTAAAACTTCACCAGTACCTGCACTTCAGGTAGAAATGGGAGAAATGCCGTTAGCATTAAGGAGGAGGCAGATGATGACAAACTATTGGGCCAATTTGCAGGGACATAATAATTTCCACCCCACTAAAGTAGTGTTGCGGGAGACATGGAAGAACGCAAGATTTAATGGAGATAATTTTAGTCGAGGAGGTAATGAGGTAGCAATAGAATTTGGAGTGTTTGATATGAAGTTGAGCCCTGCAGTTGTATATTCGATGGTGGCTCCATGGGTACTTGTTTGGCCAGATATTGACTGGTATTTGTTAGACTTAAAAAGGGAAGAAAAAGATCAAATAGATTTGGTTAGAGCATTCAAATACCATATAAATAAAGATTATAAAGAATTCATACATATATATACAGATGGTTCTAAGAAACCCGAGACAGGGGTGACAGGATATGGGGTGGCAATACCTGCAAAAGGAATAGGAATTAATAGAAGAACATCAGATTTTTTGGGAGTATATACAGTGGAAATGGTGGCAGTGTTAGCTGCGTTAAGGTGGGTGGAAAAAACAAGGCAAGAAAAGGTGCTGATATGCTCTGATTCATCCTCAGTCCTTGTGAGTTTAAGGTCTTTTCATTCTAAGAGCCGTCAGGATGTATTGTATGAAGTCCTTCAGTCAGTTACAAGGATAACAAATCAAGGAGAACAGGTACAATTTATGTGAGTTCCAGCACATGTAGGGGTGAAAGGGAATGAGCAGGTGGATGAATTGGCAAAAAGGGCTTTAAAGAAGGAAAATATAGAAATGCAAATTAAAATAAGTAAAGCAGAGGTCAAAAGTATTATCTGGGAAAAAACTAACCAAATGTGGCAAGAAAGATAGGACAGAGAGGAGAAAGGAAGGCATTTATATCAAATTCAAAAGAGTGTAAAAATAACTAGGTTAGGTGGTGGGCACAGAAGAGAGGAAACTGTAATGACAAGGTTAAGGCTGGGCCACTGTGCTTTAAACAAATCACTGAAAATTATAGGAAAACATGAGACAGGCTTGTGTGAGTGGTGTCAGGAAGAGGAATCAGTGGAGCACATAATTATAAGATGTAGGAGGTATGAGGTACAGAGAGTGATAATGAGGAATAATTTGAGGGAATTAGGGGTACAGGAATTAACATTAAATGGAGTGTTGAATATAGGTGATAGAGCACAGGTTAGAATATTGTTAGCTTTTTTAAGGGAAACTGGTTTGTATGATAGGTTATGAGGATAAATAGGGATATAGGAAAGTGTGTAGGGAAATTAATGAATGTGAGTGTGTGTTATAAGTTTTTTTTTTTTTTTTTATGTGGAAATTAGATTGTAAGCCTAATGTCTGATTCACACTCCGGAGCAGAAGGTGGCGGTAATGCACCAAAAGCTGGTTGCCAACCGCCATTAAAAACAAAGAAGAAGAAGAAGAAGACTCTTATCTCTCTTTCTGCTCCTCCAGGTATGATCTTGTTTTGGTTGTTCCTCTGTAGTTTTACTTAGTTTTCACTCAGTCATGTTCACACACAGATTCACGCATCCCTGCACTTTACATACACCTTACATTATGACATTTTTCAAACCTCATTCCTTTTTCTTTGTTTAAAGTTAATAGTTTTTGGTTTACAATAAAGAACCTTTTTGATTGGCCTATACCTGTTGTTCGTGTCCCCTCATTTTTTGCCACAGGCTATGAGCCAGCCTGTAACAAGTGGGGCTTGTCCTTAAGTTAAAGTTAATTGTACTTTAGTCTTACTTTAGTATTCTAGTTTACTTTAACATTGTGTCATAGTTGGTTAAAGTTTTGTCTAGTTTGTCTTTGTCTTATCATTGATAAGTCTGTTTATTTGTAGTTTGGCGTATTTGACTATTGTTTTATTGTTAACTTGGGTTAGTAGTTTTGTTCGTTTAGTTCAGATTGCCAATGTTTTGTTTGAGGGGATAATTTGGTTGGGCCAATATTGTTGGAGAGAGCGCTGAGAGCCAGGTGTTCCATATTTGTTCAGTTAGCTTTGTAGCTAAATTTGTTTAGCAATTCACTCTGTGCCTTTACTGGGGTTTTTTCAGGTGGGAGTCCTCTCTTGTTGAGGCTTATCAGCGAGTGTCAATCGGAGGCTCGTGGAGTTTTTGTTTTAGGTGGCAGTGAATGTGGGTAGAACGTCCCTTTTTCCCTACGTCGGCTCGGGAGCACGTTCGTGGATATCTGGGGGGCCGCCAGTTTCTGGTTGTCTTTTCCAATCCACTGTTTTGTGTGCATAAAACCCCACCACATGTGACTGCACGAAGACCAGGGGCCAGTTAGTTAGTAGTTTTGGAGGATAGTGGGGTGTGGCTCCTGTCCTTAAACCCAGACTGGCAGCAGGTGAGTTGTGTAACATATTTTTTGGGCCATTTGTAATAGTTGTATTGGTTGTGGAAAATGTCTTCCACCTTGAGAAGTTTTGTTCAGGTTCCTTCAGAGTTGGCCTTAGATCTGTGTACTAAGGAGCAGTTAATTGAAATAGCTGAACATTATAAGATTGAGATTGTTGATAAAAAAACTAAGAGACTGTGAAAGCTGTTTTAAAGCAAAGTCTTAGGGAAGTAGGTGTTCTTTGTGGTCAGTCTGGTAGTAGTGAGGGTGCAAGTTTTCAGTCTAGCCCTTCAATAACTTTTGAGCAGCAGAGGGAGTTGTTGCAAATGCAGTTAGAGATAGCACGATTGCGAAATGCCAAAAGACCAGAAGGACCACCACAGTTTGATGTTTCACAGAATCTTTGATTGTTGCCTAAATTTGAGTCAGATCCAGATACATACTTTATTTGAGCGTATTGCGGTAGCTAGAGCTTGGTCCGATTTGGATAGGACCATGTTGTTGCAATGTGTACTTACAGGTAAAGCACGTGAGGCTTTTTCAGCACTAAGTGTAGCTGACTGTAAAGTTTATGATAAAGTTAAATCAGCAGTTCTGAAGGTCTACGAGCTTGTGCCGGAGGCATATCGTCAACGCTTTCGTTAAAGGAAAAAGCTAGATTCACAAACCTATTCTGAGTTTGTTCGTGATTTGACTTCTGCGTTTAATCGTTGGTGTACAGCTTCTGAAGTTAGCACTTTTGAGGGTCTGTCTAACTTTGTGTTATAACAGTTCAAAAATTGTCTGACCAGGTTGCTACATACATTAATTAACATAAAGTTAAGTCTCCAATTGATGCAGCAGTCCTTGCAGATGAGTACAGGTTAACACATAAAAGCCATTTTGAGGCAAACAGTGACATGCACCATAAAAATAATTTTAGGTCATATATAACCCCTCAAACAAAACATTGGCAATCTGAACTAAACGAACAAAACTACTAACCCAAGTTAACAATAAAACAATAGTCAAATACGCCAAACTACAAATAAACAGACTTATCAATGATAAGACAAAGACAAACTAGACAAAACTTTAACCAACTATGACACAATGTTAACGTAAACTAGAATACTAAAGTAAGACTAAAGTACAATTAACTTTAACTTAAGGACAAGCCCCCGCTTGTTACAGGCTGGCTCAGCCTGTGGCAAAAAATGAGGGGACACGAACAACAGGTATAGGCCAATAATAGTAGGTTACCTTTTTCTGGAGTTTCTTTCCAAAGGCCTCAGCAGAAGTTTGGTTCTGGGGGACCTAAAGCAACAGTTAATGCTAATACCTGTCTCTAGTGTTTAGTTGAAGGGCATTGGAAGAAAGATTGTCCTTTACTTAAATCAAAAAAGTCAGGTCACTTAAAACCTGCTGTGATGGCAGCTCCTGTTACAGCCTCTCACCACCAAGGTGAGCATTTTCAGCCACTAGTTGAGTTTGGTTCTCAGTCTTCCCATTGTGATTTTTTTCAGCCTTTATTTCAGATAGTGTCCCTGGTAGATGGCAACCAAAATGTTCCAATTAAGATCTTAAGAGACACTGGAGCTTTAGATTATTTTATTCTGCAATCTGTTCTGCCGTTCTCTAAGGTGTCTGATACTGGCAGTTGTGTAATGGTATGTGGCATGGGTTTAGTTCCATTCTCTTCTCCTTTACATGAAGTTACCCTAAAATGTGGTCTGGTAGAGGGTGATGTAGCTGTTGGGGTTAGACCTCAGTTGCCAGTAGAGGGAGTCCACATGATTTTGGGGAATGACTTGGCGGGTAGTAGGGTGTGGGCAGATGGCAACCTAAACATATTTAAGAAGCAACCTGCAGCGCCACCTGCAAGTGTATCTCCAGATTGCAGCAGTTTATCTCGTGAGGTATTTCCAGTTTGTGCTATTACCCGCTCTGCCTCTCGTAAGGGAGTTGAGAGTAAGCCAGAAAGTCTTGAGTTGCCAGTTAAACTCCAGACAGAACAGTTGACTAGTTCTAGAAATTCATTGATGGCTGAGCAAAAGGCCGATACTACTTTGGCCGATCTCTTTGATAAAGTTGTTCCTGATTCAGTGGTGAGAAATAGTGCTCAGTGTTTTCTTTTTTTTTCTTTTTTTTCTTTAACAATCAGACATACATACAAACCAACATAGTGCAGTAGTGAGCAATCTTGTAAGTCCATAATTCCAGAAGTGACATAAAAGTGATTTAAGTGTTTGATCTAAGTGTGTATGTGAGTGTGGGTATGTGTATGCGTAAACAAAGTAACCATTTATTATCTATTACCATTGTCACTACCATCACCACCCCACTCCCCACTACCACCATGGTAGTGTTGGTCGATATTTATTTCCATCCTTCCTCCTATGTAACAATTGCCATTGTCAATCCTGTACAAAATAAAAGATAATATAATAAGATAATATAAGATAACCTTCCCCCACATCTCATCAGTCCCTATCTTTTCCTATTTTTTTTTTTCTTTTTGTGTTTGTTATGTGCAATGTCTAAGGTGCATTAAAAGAGGGAGTACAGTGCTAGAGTGTCTCAAATTGGGACAGAGATGCTGTCCCGTTGAAACCACTTCTCGCCTGTCTTGCCTGCCTTGGTGTTTGTTAGGTTTTCCATACATATTCCTTTTTTTTTTCTCCCCTATTCTATGTTGTGGTGCATTAAAAGCCCATGAAGAGATAAGGGGGGAGTTATTGCAGTAGTGATGACAATGACACTTAATTCCAATACAGCATTGACAATGGCAATATGAATGATAATAATAATGATAATAATAATATTAATAATAAATTACAATGATGATGGCAGTGGCGACCGCAATGGTGAAAGCAAAAGACAGCAACAACAGCAAATACAACAATGAAAAAATAAGTGAAAATAGTAACCATAACAATAACAGTAAAGATAGTAATTACAATGATGACAAACAAGTTCAAACAACTAAAATGCGTTAATATTCGTGGGTTGATTTAAGAAGGTGGGAGGAGTCGGAGTTGAAAACAGAGAATGGATTCATCGCTGTAAGAGGTCAGAAAGTGTTGGATGGCAGAGGTCTGTTTCAGATTCGTAATTATGAAGGGGAGATGCGTATTCCACTGTAATGAAGTCTGTAATAAGATTTTTCCAAATGTTAATGTGTAATTTATTTCTAGTTTTCCAGTACATGAGGATAGTTTTCTTGGCGATGGTTAGAGCTATGAGGAGTATTTTAGAGTTTAGTTTTATCAGTAATTATTGTGAGGTCCCCCAGCAAGCAAAGAGAAGGCGACAGTGGGATGTGGCAGCCAACTATAGTGGATAGTGACCGTGTGACCTCTTCCCAAAAGTGTTTGATTGGAGTGCAGTGCCAGGTTGCATGGATGTATGTATCTGTAGTATTTTGATTGCAATGTGTGCAAACTTCTGATGTGAAACCCATTTTAGCTAATCGGTTTCCCGTGTAATGTGTTCTGTGAAGTATTTTGTATTGTATTAACTGAAGATTCGCATTTGATTTGGGTCCAGAAGTTGGCATCAGGGGCTATTGAAAGATCGTTTTCCCATTTTATTGTTGGTAAGTGTATGGTCTGAAGTTTGTTTGAAATCATTTTGTATATTTTAGAGAAGTTTCTTTGGGGAGGAAATGTTGACCAAGTCTGATATTGCCGGTGGAAGTTCTAAATTTGTGTCTCTGATGTTTATTTTTGTCAGAACAGAAGATTTGATTTGCAGGTATTTTAAAAATGTGTTGCTCCCGATGCCATACTCCTGGGCCAGTTGCGGAAATGGTCTAAATGTGTTAGATTTGAAAATATGCTTAATGTGTGTGACACCCTTTTCTGCCCATGTGTGAAAATTCAATGTTTTTTTTATTGCTTATAAAGTCACGGTTGTTCCATAGTGGAGTGAGGTTAGATGGAGCGAATGTTGAGTTTGTGATTTGGTGAAATTTCCACCAGGCTGTCAGAGTGGTGGCTATAGTTACTGCATTAAAACATGTGTTTAATTGATTTGGTGAGAAACAGTATGTCAGCTGTATTTAATTCTTTGCATAGTGATTGTTCTATATCTAGCCATATAATATCAGATTGGGTGGGGTGAATCCATTTGTATATGTATTGCAGTTGGTTAGCCATTGAGTAATATTGGAAATTTGGTGCTTCTAGTCCTCCTTGAACCTTACTTTTTTGTAGTGTAGTGAGTTTTATCCTTGGTATTTTATTTTTCCAATAGAAGCGAGTTATAATGGAGCCTAGTGATTTAAACCAGGTGAGTTTGGGGTGGGTTGGAATCATTGAGAATAGGTAATTAATTTTTGGTAAAATCGTCATTTTTATTGCTGCTATCCTGTCGATTATGGAGATTGGAAGATTGAGCCACCTGAGCAAATCGTCTTCTATTTTTTAGCAGTGGTGTGAAGTTGAGTTACCAACTCTGATAGTCTGGAGGAGATCTTAATGCCTAAGTAAGTGATGTGATCATGACATATAGATATTGGTGATTTGATGGGGTGCCACATCCCATTTGGTTTTATGTAAAGGGAGGATGGAAGATTTATTCCAGTTTATTGCATAATCTGATATTTTTGAGAAGGACTGGATTGTTTTAATTATTTCTTGAGTAGGTGCTAGGGGTTCTTGTATATAAAGTAGGATATCATCTGCATAAAGTGAGTTTTTATGTGTTGTGGTGTTTCGATACCTTTGATTGCTGTGTTTTGGCGGATAGCTGCTGCTAAGGGTTCAATAAAAATAGTGAATAGGGATGGAGAGAGTGGACATCCCTGCCTCGTCCCCCTGTGCAGTGTGAGGCTTTGTGATGTTAGTCCATTGGTTGTGACTGTGGCCGATGGTGATGTGTATAAAAATCTTGATCCAGTTAATAAATGACTCTCCAAAGGCAATTTTTTGTAACGTGGTGAATAATTTCCAGTTGACCCTATCAAAAGCTTTTTCGGTGTCTAATGTGGCAATGAGAGTATCTTTCTGTTGTACTGATGAGTAGTGCATTAAATTGTATAATCTGCGGGTATTATTGGATGCATGTTTACCTTTTATAAACCCGGTCTGATCAGGATGGATTATATACGGTATAATTTGTTCAATTTTATGGGCTAGTGCTTTGCTAATAATTTATATGTCGACATTTATAAGTGAGATAGGACGATAGTTAGATGTGAAGGTGTGGTCTTTGTTAGGTTTAGGAATGAGTGATATAAGTGCTGTATTCATATGGGAAGGGAACTTTGCATTATGTTTTATTTCTGTTATTGTTCTGCTAAATAGTGGGTATAAGGTTGACCAAAAATGTTCGTAAAACTCAGCAAGGAAGCCATCTGGACCTGGTGCTTTGTTATTTTGCATGCTTTTCAATGCGGAGTCCGAAACTGGTTTCTTTTGTTTATTTCATTTAGCGAAACTTTTTTTTTCTCTGATTTCTTTTATAGATGCTTTCTGATTGATTATTTGCATGTAAAATTAATTCTTTTATTCTTTCTTCCAGTTGGACTTCTTTTTCTCTGTCCTTTTTTATGTACTGAATATGATATAATTTTTCCCCGTAAAACTACTTTCCATGTTTCCCAGAGCAGTGATGCTGACGACTTTAGAGAGTCATTTATCTCAAGGAAGGATGTCCACTCTCTCTTGAAATAGCTGTCAAATTCTGGATCTTTCAAGAGTTATGTATTAAAACGCCATCTGGTGGGATGGATTCCATGTAAGAGTTACTGGAGAATGGTCACTAATAATGATCGGATGAATTTTGGTTTCTAAGATATTTGGTATGATTGAATTACTGGTTAGAAAGAAATCAATGCGGGAGTAGGTTTGGTGGACATTAGAATAAAAAGTGTATTCTCTGGCGAGTGGGTGTTGTAGCCTCCAACCATCACCAAGACCAAAATCACTCATGAACTGTTTTGTTTTAGAGGACTGCCAAGATTTTCCTGTAAGTTTTGACCTGTCAAATGATGGATTGATTACAGTGTTATAGTCTCCCCCTATAATTATTGGACCGTTGGAAATGTTTGAAAGAGAGGAAAATAAATTTGTAAAGGAAGAATCATCAGAGTTTGGTCCATAAATGTTGCCAATTGTAATTGAATTATTATTGATTGAAATGTTAATAATGATAAAACGGATAAAACCATCTGAAATGGTTGTATGGTGGTTAAACTATTTTTTTTTTTTGTTTAAGATGCATACTCTTTGTTTTGAATTATAGTGGGAGGAAAAACAGTGTTTAAAATGAGTAGTTTTTAAGCTGTTTTGAGTATATTATGAGAGGTGTGTTTCCTGTATTAGACATATATCTGCTTGTGTATTTTTTAGGTAATTTAAAACTTTATTTATTTTTTGTTTGTGAACCAACTCCACGAATATTCCAAGTTAAGAATTTCAATTGGATGAACCTATGTTTATTTCATAGTTACCTTGTATGAGTATAAGTCTGTGTGTATTGATGTGAATGTGGTTGTGTGTGTAAATCTATAACACCAAATGACAAATAAAACAGGGAAAACATGTACCTATAACTAACAACAGAACATATAAACAGTGAGCAAGGCTATTTAGGTGCATTTAGAATTAGGGCTGGGCGATAAAACGATAACGATAGTTATCGCGATATCATTTTTCTCGATAAAACGATATCAAGAGTTCGATAAATGTTCGATAATGTTTGTGCGCCAAAAGCGGAACAAAACTCATCTGAACCGCGCGCCTCACGGACCGTTTATCCGCTCGGCTCAAAGTCCAAACGGCAGTGCAGCGAGCTCACTAGCAGACGTGTTTACTCTGATCGTCTCGTCACGAGATCCAGTGAGAAGCGCTTGAGTTCAGCGAAGAACACAAATGTCTCAGTGATTTAAACCAGTTTAAAGGCAGATGAAACAGCGCTGACGAACAGGAGGAACACTGCGCGCAACGATCCAGTCAGAAGCTTTTCCGGCTACAAACTCCCATCATTTACCATGGATTTACTGTAACGTTAGCCTACTAATATTAACTGCACTATGAAATGTGGGATATACATATTGAATTGTATTATATTATTATTGTAGACAATGTATTAAAGGGCTAATGGAATATAATTACAGTATTTAATAATGTATTTAGGCTACTGTTTTTCATACAAATACCATAGAAACCATAAAGTAACATTTAGCCAACATAGTGAGGTGCTTTTATCTGTGGTTATCATGATCTAAATGCATGATGCTGGATGACCAATGGCTAATTTTAATTAAACTCAAACAGTCAGAATATTACATTTTACCAAATAAAAATTAGCACATGCAGAAACTAAGAAATATTTTTTTCTATTAAGATATTTATTTTAAGGAAAAATTACAAAATGTTTGAATGTTCTACCTCAGATTTGTTTGTCATGATATGTTCTGACAATAAGGAGTAGTTTAAAACCACAATTAACACTCTGGTTTCTACAACTTTGACTTAGGAGCAAAAATCTGCTTGAAAGAAATAAAGATTTGATGTTTATCGTGATAATTATCGATATCGACTGATATAAAAAAAATTATCGTGATAATTTTTTTTGGCCATATCGCCCAACCCTATTTAGAATACAATGTGTGTGCGTGGTGCAAGTGGTTCAATTAAAGAATATGAAGATTATGAATTGAATATAAATTGAGCATAAACGGATTGGAAATGTAACATTGCTTGTTTCAATAATTAGTAAAGCCAGGGAGTAGTGTCTTTGTCTCTTAACAATTGTCCATCAATATATAATTTGTCCACTGTGATTGCTTTTTTACCTTGATTGATCATTGTCTTACGGATGGGGAAAAGTAGCTTACGTCTGCGGATGATTTCTTGTGGATATTGTTCGTTGAGTGGTGAGAAATAGTGCTTAGTGTTATTTTCTTCTTGATGGGCTGCTGGTCAGGAAATGGGTTCCACAGTGTGATCAGGGTCTAGGAGAACCAGTTTTTCAAATAGCTGTACCTACTACTTTGCAAAATAAAGTGTTGCAAACTTCACATGGTGATGTGGCAGGTCATATGGGTGTTCGTAAGACTTCTGATCGCATACTTCGTTATTTCTTCTGGCCATGTTTAAAGCGGGATGTAGCTCAGTTTATTAAAACTTGTCATACATGTCAGCGTACAAGCAAGCCAAACCAGGTTGTAAAGCCAGCACCTTTATATCCAATACCAGCTGTGGGGCAACCTTTTGAGCATCTGATTATCGATTGTGTTGGGCCTTTACCACGGTCAAAGTCGGGTCATAGCTACTTATTAACGGTTATGTGACATGCAACTAGATATCTGACAGCCTTTTCCTTGCGTACCATAAATTGAGTTAATGCTTTAACTGCTGATTTTGAAGTCAACTTTACCTCCCATTTATTTGCTCAGGTTCTCAAGCAGCTTAAAGTTAAACACAACAAGTCTACTGGCTTCCATGCCCAGAGCCAGGGAGCTTTGGAACGTTTTCATCAAACTTTAAAATCCTTGCTTCGTGCTTACTGTACAGAACTGTCTGCAGATTGGGGGGAGGGGTTACCTTGGCTGCTACGGGGCTTGGCTTAGATTTTACCGTGTATCTGAGGAGAAGAGACTGCAATTGGAAACAAAGGTGCAGTATATGTTGGACAATGGTATTGCTGAGCCATGTTCAAATTGGGCTTCACCCTGCCTTCCACTTTCAGACCCTGCACTGATTATAGAAAAGTAAACAATGTTACTAAAGCAGACCTTTACCCTCTTCCTAGGATGGAGGACTGTATTGATCAAGTTGGTTCGGCAAAGTATGTTAGTAAATTTGATCTTTTAAAGGGATATTGGCAAGTACCCCTTACCAAAAGAGCTTGTAACATTGCTGCCTTTATAACTCCATCTGGTTTGTTCTCTTACACAGTGATGCCTTTCGGCTTGCGGAATGCTCCAGCCACCTTCCAGAGGCTAATGAATCAGGTGGTCTCAGGTCTGGAAGGGTGTGCCGTGTATTTGGATGACGTGGTCGTCTACTCGGACTCCTTGGAGGAGCATGTCCGGAGAGTGCAAGGCCTGTTTGGAAGACTGGTGTGGGCCAGGTTGACTATCAATTTGGCAAAGTGTGAGTTTGTTAAAGCTACAGTCACATACCTAGGCAAGGTTGTTGGTCAGGGTTTTGTTTGTCCCGTGGAAGCAAAGGTTCAGGCTGTGAAGCAGTTCTCACAAGGTACTCTATATCAGCCTTCCCAAAGCGAAACCGGACATACAGTATTCAGTGGTGTATTGCTCCAGTGGCTTGGTACGTTCAAAATACACCCTTTGATGGTATCCTCTCCTTGCAAAGTGGTGGTGGCGGTGGACAACACCTGCCATTTCACTGTCTCTATGTGAATCCTCTGAGAAAGGCTGATTTATATGGCTGTGTAGTTGGCCTTTTCAAACACACCTATTACAACTGATTAGTTTTAGCTTGTGTGCAATTGAGGCAATTAGACCCAAGGCCTATAATTGATGAACAATGTTCACTATAGTAAAGCAACGGAACCATGGACTCAAGAAGCTGTAACTTCACTGCTGCTGACACCAATGCACTACTAGAGGGTGTTTGGTGCCATTATGGAACAATAGTGGGAAGTTTTAATTCTGCTAAGGATACCAACAAAAAGAAAAATGATGTTTGGATTTTAATCACAGAAAATGTGAATGCCAGAGGAGGACCACAGACCAAATCGAATTGCGGTGGAAGAATCTTAAGGCCAGGGCAACAAATGACCATGCTGAAGCCAAAAACCCACAAAAAGGCAACAAGCCATTTAAGAGGGGAGATTACACAGATGTGGTCCTCGACATCATTGGAGGTGAGAAGTCGCAAACTCTTCATGGTATTCAAGGTGTTGTAGGAGATGGCGAGCCTTGGATTGAGGAGGAGGAGGAGAATCTTCCAGTTCCTCCTGAGGCTGATCCAGAGAGCGTATTTATATTGAATCTCAGCTCTATTTCTGAGGAAGAAGCTGGATCCTCATTGGTTGAGCCAGTGGCAGTTGCCACAGGATCTCAGAGGAAAGGCTTGAAGCGCCCTTCATCAGACAAAGATGATGATTACAAGGCACTTCTGCAAAAAGAGACTGAAAGGGCAGAAGCACAGCTTCGTCTGGCAGAGGAACAACTGACTCTGACCAAACTGCAGCAAACCAAGGCCAGACTTGAGATCCGCCTCCTAAAGGCTACGCTCAGACAAGCTGGTCTCTCCACATCAGATGAGGAAGTCTGAAATTATTGTGGAGTATTTGACATTGTCTTTTTTTTTAATTCAATACATCTATATTTGAAACTTGTTATAAATATCCTCAATGTACTGTGTTTGTGTTGTAGGTCTCATATGAGCGGACTGCTGGAAGAGGATGGGGTGGGGTTTTTCTTTTTTTTTTTTTTAAATGTGTGTGTTTTCATTTCAAATAAAAATAAACTTTTATTGACCCCGCACTGGCTATTCTACTTGTTGATCTTTACATATCTATTGTTCTACATTGTGATTTCCTATCCTGCTTGAGCACTGTTTATCCAGATTTGGTGATCCTGAAAAGTTCCTATCCGGATCAGATTGATCCAATCCGATGTTGCTTTGAAAAACTGGCTCAAAAGTAAGCTGGATTACGTGATCACGGATCGCAAAAACAAAAAAGGATTACGAAATCCGGATCACTTTTAATGAAGTTCCTAAACGTAAGTTAGGGAGGAGCGAGCTCATCCAATCTTTCAATCAACAAACAGAGTATATAAGCAGCCGCTTACCTCTCCCTAGTATCAGCTGTTCCAGTATTGCCGCACGGAATAATGTCCGACATCCCGGAAATCCAGCTCTTTCCTTCAGACGACGAATTGACAAGCCTTCCTGAGATAGTCACACCCAGCATGAGATCGGATCTTACGGGTCATCTTCATGAGCGTTCTGGCCGAGAAATCCAGCGCTCATATAACGTTAAACCACGTTTCAAAAGGCAACACTCTCCTCCAACTTCAAGATCGCCAGTTTTAACTGAGCCTCGTCCATCTTATTCTCAGACTTCATCTCTCCATTCTACCGCTGCTACACCGATTCCCATTTCATGTTCAGTCAACAGCCTTCGTCAAGTCCTCTCCAGCTCTGGAATCCATTTCTCCCGCAGATCATCAACTCTACGATCCTTTCATCAGTTCTTACAGTTCCAGCATTCCATCAAACACTTCAACATCTTATAAAAGCAAGACTCGCACCTCTTCTACCTCCGTTTCTCTTCCGGTTCGGCATTCTGAACCCACACAACCCCAACGCGCCGATCCAAAGGCCGCCGGCGCCGCCGCGGCTCGCACTTCCTTGTCCGCCGGTATTTCCACCCGGCCAGCAACAGCGGCCGCAAAAACAGTTCCGCTTCTTCTCCAGCTCTCACAAACTTCATGCAGTCAGCCCCACTCCCCAGGCAAGAACCATACTCACAAACACATTCCTCCACACTTCCCTCTGCTTCTCCAGTTCTCGCTAATCTTGTTTTCTAATAACCCTTGTGCCAGGTCACCCTCGCACACAGTCACATTTCTCTCACCCTCAAAACAACCTACTCAAAGAGTGGATCCTAGCGCGAGGTTGCCTTCGCTAGCCATCTAGCCCTCCTCTTTCCTTCCATTCCAATTCACCTCATTCCTTTTTTTCCCCCTTCTATCTTCCAACTGTCTCCTAATATTCTTCCCAGTTCACATCAGAGTGTGAGGTTGCCTCAGCAAAGGATTTCTACACCTTTTTTCCCCACAAACCCTCCCCTTCCTCTCACTTCAGGCCATGCCAGCCATCTTGGACACCAGTCAGTAATGGGACCCTCCGATTTACATTCATCTACTTTTCTCAACACTAACACTTGCTCCTCAGGTACAATCCGCTTGCCAGCCCATTCACTCTCAACAGCAGTCCATCTTCCAGCTCCTAACAATGCAGTCGCCATGGAACCACCTCCAGTCTCTGCCCATCTCCGTTCCCTAATTCTATCACGTGCAGCCATCGATCTTCCTTATCTATTGACTGTCTGTCTATCTCAATGAATCCCACCGCTCGTTTGACTACGGCCCATTAAACATCAATCTTAATTTCATACAACCTTCAAAACGAGAATTCTGCTTTGCTTTTGCCAGATACACAGAAGTAATTTGCACTTCATTTCCAGCCAGACGCTGGAAGCCTTGGACCTCAAACTATATAACAGAGTCTTCTTAGGCGTCCAAAGCCTTGCTTGCGCCATCTGCAGGTCTATCATTCATTCTATTTCAGAATGTCCCCAAACCAACCCAAAACTCCCAACCCATCCAGCTCCTTTCCAAGAAAAATCCACTTCACATGGCCCCCAATCAAGGAATGACCGTAACCAGATTTTTACCTCCGTTTCAGGCAGACAAGTGTGCAACAGCTTTAATTCATCAGGTTGCAACAGACAATGATGCCACTTCCTCCATATCTGTAATTTCTGTGGAGGAGCTCAAGCCAGTTCTATTTGCTCTGCCCCGCTCCTCAGCTAACTTTAACCATCCGCATTCTTAGCGTCTACCTAACCACTCTCCGCTCAGGTCTTTTTCTCCCATCAAAGCAAGAACCCTAGATGCAATGTTCAATTTGGCTTTCTTTGGTTTCCTTAGAGTCTCAGAATTTACCATCAACTCAAACTTCAATCCATCCATCCCACGTTCTCCGACCTCCAAATAATAAACTCCGACACCATACGTTTTAACATCAAACAAAGCAAAAACGATCAATTGAAACATGGTCATTCGATTTCATTCAATTTGCCAACCCCTATCCAACCAACCCCTATCCTTAAACTTTTTCTCCACCAGAGGATATCCCAAATCACCTCTTCTCTCGATCCTCTCTTCATCGATGATGATAACCTCCCGGCCTCCAGACATTGGTTTCAAAGGAACCTCAAATCCAGGGCCGGCCCGTGGCATAGGCGGAATAGGCAAATGCTAGGGGCGCCACTCAATAGGGTCGCCAAAATGAGTGAACAAGTGACATTTTTTATTTTTTTTTACTAATACTATTTTAAAATCATTCATTCAAAATACTACAAAATAAAGCAAAAAAAAAGTCCACAAAAACTTAACTAAGTCCCCCGACTCCAGTCCGGCGCATCAATCTTCCACCGGCCAGCGAGGGCTTGAAGTGCGTCAGAAACAGAGCGTGTGTAGCCTCGCCCCTCGCTGCATCCAATGTAGACAGCATTGCTTTCGTTTGAGGGCACTTAACACACTCAAGCACCCCGTAGAAACGGTCCTGGCAGCTCGCGCCAGGTCTAGGCATGGTGAAAGTTACCTGATTGTGACGGATGGCCAAATTTACATGACATATTTTAGATTAGCATTATAGTCTGTAATAGATACAGTGCCAAACGGAAGAGAAGAGGATAAGATTGTTCACGAATTACATGCTCTCGGCTGTTCACTGATCTGCTGCTGCTGTTCACTGATCGATTGCTCCTGTCTGCCTTCCTGCCTGCTGTGAGTTTGTTTGCGTCGAGGCTGTAAGCTCTACGCCTCGTATTAGCTTTGTATTTCTTTCTGTTTTGAACCATCATTTACTATCATTCCTAGTTGTTTATATTACTAAATATAGTTTACCCACCATCTCAGATTAACCTTACATCGCTAGCTTCCGTTATTGTTAGCACAGAACGCGTGTTTACGCGCCACCCGCGCTCATTTATTTATTATTTATTTTCTCTCGCGCGCCCGCGCCTTTGAGTTCATAAAAGCCCAGGTAAGTAAGAATCAGTCAACACAAACGGTGAGTAATGTCTTGTCCTGTTATTGTCACCTGTGTCACATGTCATATGTTTAGTGTAGCCTTCTCCGATGGCAATATAGGATTTATTTGTGATAAATGCAAGGAGACAGTCAGGCTGACGGAGAAGATTTCAGAGCTAGAGACACGCATCCAAACTTTAATTGAGGATAGTAAGGATAGTACTAGAGCTTTAGATACTATTTTGGATGCGCCTAGCATAGTGAACTCTGTACATGATTCGGTTCCGGCTGAAGTAGAGCCCAGGCAGCAGGGCAGATGGGTGACCGTGAGAGATCGCTCTAGTCGCGGATTAAAAAACCACCCTACCGTTCCGATTACCATAACAAATCGATTTGCCCCACTCAGTGAAACACCCACTGAGAATTCTGTTGATTGTGCCCTGGTAATTGGTGATTCGATCACACGGAACGTGAAAATAGAGACACCAGCCACCATAGTCACATGTTTGCCGGGAGCCAGAGCGCCTGACATCAAAGCAAATTTAAAGTGCTGGCTAATGCTAATCGTAAATTCTCTAAGATCATTATTCATGTCGGCACTAATGATGTTCGACTCCGCCAGTCGGAGATCACCAAAATTAATATTAAAGAGGTGTGTAAACTCGCAAGTACGATGTCAGGCACTGTAATTTTCTCTGGCCCCCTTCCTGTTCGCAGGAGTGATGAGATAGTTAGCAGATTGGCCTCACTCAATGGTTGGTTGTCTAAGTGGTGTCCGTTGAATAATATAGAATTCATAGACAATTGGAAAAGTTTTTGGGGCAAGCCTGACCTGTTGAAAAGAGATGGTGTTCATCCCTCCTGGGATGGTGCTGCTCTTCTCTCTAGTAATATGGCACATAGTCTTAGAGCTAAAACATGACAATCTGGGGCTCAGGTCAGGAAGCAGACAGACTGGCTAAACCGACCGTCTGCTAGCGGCCTCGCGTCACCAAGGTCAGATAAATCCCATCACATAGAGCCTCTTTCACCTAGATATCATCATATAGAGACTGTGTCTGTTCCCCGAATTTGGAAATCCAAAAAACGTCAGGTAAAAAATTTAATTGATGTTCAACAAATAAAAAACAGATATAATACAGATGAACAAATGATAAAGCTTGGGTTGCTGAATATTCGATCCCTTCAAAATCGCTCATAGTTAATGATATGATTTCAAGTTATAATCTAGATGTGCTGTGTTTGACAGAAACCTGGCTAAAACCAAACGATTACATTACTTTAAATGAGTCAACCCCACAAGATTACTGTTATAAACATGAACCTCGTCTAAAACGCAAAGGGGGAGGTGTTGCTGTAATTTATAGTAATATTTTCAAAACCACTAAGAAATCTATTTTTAAATATACTTCTTTTGAAGTGTTGGTGCTTAATGTAAAAATATATAGTGTAAACGATAAATTACGTTTGAGATTTCTGCTGGCTACTGTATACAGGCCACCAGGGCACCATAAAGATTTTATCAAAGAATTTGCGGACTTTCTATCAGAATTAGTATTGGCTAACGATAAAGTACTAATTGTTGGTGATTTTAATATACATGTAGATAATGAAAAAGATGCATTGGGATTGGCACTTAAAGACATTGTAAACTCAATTGGAGTTAGACAACACGTGTCAGGACCCACTCATTGTCGTAATCATACTCTAGATCTAATATTATCACATGGAATAGATGTTGATGCCGTTGAAATTCTGCAGCAGAGCGATGACATCTCAGACCATTATCTAGTCTCATGTAAATTACATTTAGCCAAGGCTGCAAAGCCGACTCCGTGTTATAAATATGTTAGACCTATAACTTCTGCCACTAAAGATTGCTTTATCAATAATCTTCCTAATCAGTTTCATCATCTCAGCATCCCGGATAGCTTAGAAGAACTCGATATTGCAACAGAAACTTTTAACTCTCTCTTTTCCAGCACTTTAGACGCAGTTGCTCCGTTGCGCTTAAAGAAGATTAAAGAAAATAGTCCAACGCCGTGGTACAACGAGCACACTCAGGCCCTTAAGAGAGCAGCCAGAAAAATGGAGCGCAACTGGAAGAAAACAAAACTAGAGGTATTTCGGATTTCATGGAAAGAGAGCTCGATTGCTTACAGAGAGGCTTTAAAAGCTGCTAGATCTGCTTATTTTTCAACCCTATTAGAAGAAAATAAACATAATCCTAGGTATTTATTTGAAACAGTGGCTAAACTAACGAAAAAGAAAGCTTTAAGCACAGAAGTTTCCAAGCAACACAGCAGTAATGACTTTATGAACTTCTTCGCTTATAAGATTGATAATATCAGGGACAAAATTATAACTATGCAACCGTCTACTACAGTATCGCATCAGGGAGTGCATTGTAGTCTCCCTGAGGAAAAATTGTTTTCATTTGTTGCTATAGGAGAGGAAGATTTCTGCAAACTCGTTAATTCATCTAAATCGACAACTTGTATGTTAGACCCTATACCGACTAAGCTACTGAAAGAGATGCTTCCACAGATCATAGATCCTCTTCTTAATATCATTAATTCGTCTTTGTCTCTAGGATATGTACCAAAAACCTTTAAGCTGGCTATGATAAAACCGCTTGTTAAAAAACCGCAACTTGATCCTTCAGAATTAGTCAATTACAGGCCGATCTCAAATCTGCCTTTTCTGTCAAAGATATTAGAAAAAGCAGTATCCTCACAACTGTGTTCCTTTCTTGAAAGAAATGATATCTGCGAGGATTTTCAGTCAGGATTTAGACCGCACCATAGTACTGAGACAGCTCTCATTAGAGTTACAAATGATTTACTTTTATCATCCGATCGTGGTTGTATCTCTCTATTAGTGTTACTTGATCTTAGTGCTGCATTTGACACAATTGACCACAACATTCTTTTAAATAGACTGGAAAACTATGTTGGCATTAGTGGAATTGCACTAGCATGGTTTAAATCATACTTATCTGACCGTTATCAGTTTGTAGCAGTAAATGAAGAGATGTCTTATCGATCACAAGTTCAGTATGGCGTACCACAAGGCTCAGTACTAGGACCGCTGCTGTTCACTCTGTACATGCTACCATTAGGACATATCATTAGGAAACATGGAATTAGCTTTCATTGTTATGCCGATGATACTCAGCTGTATATTTCTTCAAAACCTAACGAAACTTACCAATTCACAAAATTAACGGAATGCATAGCTGATATAAAAAATTGGATGACTAGTAATTTCCTACTACTAAACTCTGAAAAAACAGAGATTCTAATTATTGGACAAAAAACTTCCACACGTAATAACCTAGAATACTGTCTAACCCTTGATGGCTGCTCTGTTAAGTCTTCGTCGTCGGTTAGGAACCTGGGTGTGCTCTTTGATAGCAATCTTTCATTTGAAAGTCATGTGTCTAGTATCTGTAAAACCGCATTTTTCCATCTTAAAAATATATCTAAATTACGACATATGATCTCATTAACAAATGCGGAACAATTAGTTCATGCTTTCATGACAACAAGACTAGATTATTGTAATGCTCTACTGGGTGGTTGCCCTGCACGCTTAATAAATAAACTACAGCTGGTCCAAAACGCAGCCGCTCGAGTTCTTACTAGAACCAGGAAATATGACCATATTAGCCCGGTTCTGTCAACACTGCATTGGCTGCCTATTAAACATCGTATAAATTTTAAAATATTGTTGATTACTTACAAAGCACTAAATGGTTTAGCTCCGCAGTACTTGAGCGAGCTCTTAACGCATTATAGTCCTTCACGTCTATTGCGATCTCAAAATTCGGGCCAGTTGATAATACCTAGAATTTCAAAATCGACTGCGGGCGGTAGATCCTTTTCCTATTTAGCACCAAAACTTTGGAACAGTCTTCCTACCATTGTCCGGGAAGCAGACACACTCTGTCAGTTCAAAGCTAGACTAAAAACACATCTCTTTGACCTAGCATACACATAATATATTATAGACTTCTATAATTCAATATTAGGCTGCATAGATTAGGTCAGCCGGAACTGGGAACACTTCCCTTAAATCCTGATGTACTCGTTACATCATCATAAGAAGAATGGCATCTACGCTAATTTTAGTGTCTTTGTTTATCCCGAGGTTTTCCCGCAGCCGACCGGATCCAGGCCGTATCCAGATCTGACTAGGAGCTTTGCCTGGACCCGATGACAACGCAGTGCTGAAGTGCCAACTAGCCTCTCCCTATGGAGGATCCCTTTCCCACTCTACAGATAAAATGTTGTGATTCCGGTTCGCGTACCCACCCCGAAGTGATAAAATAAAACAAAATTCTGTATCAAATTTACAGTTACTGTAAATCCGGCCTCTAGTTCATAAACGCCAGAGGAGAACTGGCCCCCGACTGAGCCTGGGTTCTCCCAAGGTTTTTTTTTCTCCATTAGGTCACCTGATGGAGTTTTAGGACACCAGTAGGTCACTTGATGGAGTTTTTCGGTTCCTTGCCACTGTTGCCTTTGGCTTGTTCAGTTGGGGATATTCAAAATAATTAGCCAAGCATTAATACCATTGATCAGCCCTACCAAACGTGGATGTTTTTTCACTAAGAAACAAACATTATGTTATTTGATTGATATTGTGAAGCTGCTTTGATGCAATTTATATTGTGAAAAGCGCTATATAAATACACTTGACTTGACTTGACTTGACTAAAACGGGATAAAGACAGAGGTAATGTAATGAATGAACAGTTTATCTAATTGCATAGTAGTAAGATATATAATTTAATTGCAGTTATTTTTACCTTAAACTTTATGCTAACAGTTGTTCTGAGTTCTCCAGAGGCCCCAGACAGTGTGATTTGTAACAATCATAATCAGTTTTTTTAGACGCATTCACTATCACTTTTATTAATTAATGTTTTACTCTACAGTTGTGCAGTTTTGAGGGGGATATATGGCATTTTTTTAATTTATTTGCCAAAATTATTAATGATATTTATATAGGCTACAGGTTTATTAAATGTAACAACGTTTTATGTAAAATTAACATTAAAGAAGACATTTCAGTTTCATTCATGGTGAAAACATGAAATGTGCCATAGTTTAGTGGAACATTGCTGCCATCAACTGCAAAACAAACACTTTTGCTAGCGCTCAATAAATAGTTTGTGCATCAATGACATTTGGACGATGACATCACTGTTTTATCCATATACACAATCTATATTGTAATAAGCGCTATAAAAATAAATGGGACTTGTCTTGAATGCTAGATGTAATACTCTTGCTATTTGTGTTTAGGCTGTAATGTGTGTGTGTGTGTATATATATATATATATATATATTTATAGGATAAATAATCATGAACACAATGACAGGGTGAAATGGGCTGTGATGCATGGGGCACCAGGTAAAATCTTGCCTAGGGCAGAAAATTGGCCAGGGCCGGCCCTGCTCAAATCCATCCTCAACAGCTCTGGCATTCCAACCAAACAGTTTTCTTCACATTCCTTCCGAATAGGTGCAGCCACCACAGCAGCATAAAAGGGCCTTTCCGATCACCAAATCAAAATGCTTGGCCGATGGTCATCCCACACCTTCGAAACATACGTTCGTTCAGATCTACATAACATTAGACAAGCACAACAAGCACTAGCATCCTTCTGAGTCTGGACCGCCTCTCCCTACTATTCGCATCTCCCCGCTTACCTAGCCCTGCAGGGCATGTTTCCATCTGGATGCAGTGAGAGCTCTCCCTTTTCGGATGTGCGTGACCTACCACTGCTGGAGTGGGGTCTTCCATCTGAATCGTCGTATGGGCTCCCCGGTTCAGATGCATCATAGGCTCTCCCGTTCGACTTGCTGTGTGGGCTCTCCCGTTTTGATTGCCGAGTGAACGCCCTGTTTATACATATGGGGGGCCTCTCTCCTTCGAAACGCAGCGGGAGCTCTCCCGGTCGAATCGCAGTGTGAGCTTTCCATTCGGGCGCCGTGGGGGCTCTCCCTTTCCGAATCGCTGTGTGATCCTTCATGTTTTTAACCATGGAAGCTCTCCCGTTCGGATCGCAGTGTGGGCCCTCCTATCCGAAAAAATCAGGACTGGAGGTACCAAGGATCGTACGTCCCTCGAACGCTACGGGCCATTATGTCTTTATGTGATCTCCGCCCCCTGCGTCAAAAGGATGGTAGTTCTGCATTTCCTATGTATACCGTAGGCTCCCTCTTGCTGCGTAGGGAGTTTCGCTTTAGATACCGGTGGCCCGTTTGCCTTTAGGGACAAGGACCTTCTTCCCCGTTTGTGACATCTGGAAGCCCCATGTTCTCTAACTCCATGGAGCTCCATGTCATGGATGTGTCAGGGCGTTCTCCAACCTCGTACTCAAACCTCCAGTCCCAAGATACTCCCGCAGGAGTAATTTCTGAAAGTCACTGCCGCAGCAGTGCAGCAGTGAGATGTACCCCAGTCAAATTTCCACAAGCCCATGTCGTTTCACTCCACAACGAACGCAGGCACACTCTTTCAAACACAGCTCCTGCCGGAGCTCCACTCATAGCCCCACATGGTGGGCATAGTAGGGAGACGCAGTTCCAGCCAGGAGCCCCATTAAATATATCACTGCCGCAGCAGCGTCCATCCATGCTCCATACAGTTTTCAATTTCCACTCTTTTGGGGGGTAACATACTTTAAGCTCTTAGCCATCCTGTATTCGATCACCTTATTCTAACTTGCTGTCCCAAATATTTATTCAACACTTTTGGGGGGTATATCAGAGCTTGAATTGAAGCTGCTTCATCGAGCCCCTCTCCAGCGGACAGCAAGATAAATAAGTTTAACCTAATATATTAAAGATTTTATGGGCAAACAAACTCGTTAAATTAAGTTCCTAAATGTAAGTTAGGGAGGAGCGAGCCCATCCAATCTTTCAATCAACAAACAGAGTATATAAGCAGCCGCTTACCTCTCCCTAGTATCAGCTGTTCCAGTATCCCTCCACCTCCCCAAACTCCACCTTCATCTTAGGTACCTTGCCCTTTAATTAACAGGTCCTACATTTATCCACTGGGGGGTATATCAGAGCTCAAGTTGAAGCTGCTTCATCGAGCCCCTCTCCAGCGGACAGCAAGCCAAATAAGTTTAACCTAATATATTAAAGATTTTATGGGCAAACAAACTCGTTAATCTGGATTAAACCTTTTGAAAAACCGGGCCCTGATGTAAACCATAGACATAATATACCTCTCTATCATGTCTATGGTGTAAACAGACCATGTGTCTGTGTCTGTGTGTGCGCATAGTTAAATGACTGTCATTGGAGTGTTTTTAAATTTGTTCTCGAAAATGTCTTACAATTTCAGGATAATTTCTTAATATATAGCAACAAATCAATCACTAAAAACAATTCAGTGAACGAACAAAGTTTTAATAACAGTGTAGCTTGCCATCACTGCTCGACTGTCACGCGCTGGTTCGCAATCACGTCATTCTAAAATTCAAACAGAAATGGATATGTGTAACCGTATCTGCGGTCTGCTTTTACAGTTGCTCAGTCGCGATGAGTGAAGGGAACGAGCCAGGTGAAACCACGTGTGTAAATATTTCATTTACACACGTGGGCGGGCTGAAACGCCCCTTTCATCTGATTGGTCAAACCGCTCCTCCTTCAGTACGAGCTTTTCTTTCTGTCAGGCAGAATAAGAGTCACGAGTGCGGCACTGACAAATGCACTTTAATAAAATAATGTCTGAAACCAACACTCACTGTTAACTACGCACAACATTTGAAGCAGAAATATGTTGCTGGTCACGTAACTCTGCGACTTGCAAGCGACCCCAGTAGTGTGAGACACAGTAGGCCTACATATGACAGATTATTTTAGCATGATGTAGGCTATTATTTCCCATTGATATATACAGTGCAAATAGTTCCATCTCTTTGGATAAAAGGGAAGTGGAAATAACAATCAATAATAGGCTGAACTGTAACATAACATGTCATAACATTTACCACTCTCGTCTTTTATTTACATCAAAAGGTGTGTGTGACATGTACAGTATAGGCCTAAATAATTGTGAAAATTGAATAGAAATAAAGTTTATATTTATAAATGTAAGCATGTGTAGCCTACTCAGTTCACATGAAAAGAACGAGACAGAAAAGAGAGAAGCTAGAATCAGTGAACGTACAGAATGTAATTAGCAGGGTTTGGGATTAATTAAAATCATGTCAGTTGAAGAGCACAAAATACCTTTAAAATCGTATTAGTTTTATTATAAAACGAATACAATTTTATGACATCTGAATTGGTCGATGTTTCTCTAAGTTCCCTTTCGTTGTCACTCCGAGTTACGTCGGATGACGACGAATGGGGTTTCGCTTAGAACACCTATCAACTTCGAATATACAAAAACGAGCCAATGGCAAAGAAATGCCATGGGTCTGAGGAATTTGCATGACGTAACTCCGCCCCACCTCGTGGGTATAAAAGGAGGACGCCGGCAACATGCAGTTATGTTTTCGCTTCGGAGCCAAGAGTATCTCTTCACTCCACAGCCATTTCTGACTTCGCTCTACGAGACGAGCCATTCTCTCCGGTGTTGGTGTGACGGCGATCTGCAGCGAGTTCACATTGCCTGCTGATCTGTCCAGTGATCTGCCAGTGAGTGTGTTTCTCCCCGCTCGCTTCAACATCGCAGAGTTTTTTTCTCCTCTCACAAAAGAGCTTGCACGCGGCACGTATTTTTAAAGACGGCTCGCCCGTGCATTTGTGGTTGCGGCAGATTGGTATCGGACTCTGATGGGCACGAGCGCTGTCTAGTGTGTTTGGGCTTTGATCATGCTTGTACAGCGCTCGTGGGTGATTCATGTTCTCTCTGTGGGAACATGATCATAGCGTCATTTAGCTCGAGACTCGGTGAACTCGCAATAGTGAGAGTCCCCTCATCCACCCCCCGATTTTCGGCTGGTGGCCAGGGTGACCTGAGGGTGATGGTCTGGAACGAGGCACCGACTCTGTGTCCGCGACCCCAGCCCCCCTCTTCAATGACGGTGCCCGCTAGTGATCAGGTGATTCCACGAGTCTATCTTCGGGTGGCCCGTGTGTTTTCATTTGAAAGCTACAGAGGATGGTGCTATGTCTGTAGCAGCATCACTAGGTGGGCTTTATTCTTCTGGAAGTGACGACTCGTCACAGCTGCCACCTTCTGGTGTGCTATGGCTGTGCCTGAGTCTGATCCGGAGATGACGGCCATGCTTTCCTGGGACGATTGGTTTTTAGGTAAGGCCGCCGACCCGCGTCCACGGCAAACCCCAATATCTTTCTTCCCGGACCTGCATGATGAGATCTCGACGTCCTGAAAGACCCCCGTGTCTTCTCAGGACCGCTCGTTGGTCTCATCCGCCCCCCCCCCCCCCCCCCCCCCTCAACGGGGCCGCTACCCATGGGTACACTGGGGTCCCCCCGGTTGAACGCTCTGTTGCGATGCTACTGTGTCCTCAGAGTGCTTCCCAGCGCAATCCTAAGCACCCGTCCGAAGCCTGTAGTTCTTTTCGTCTACACTAATCTGTGGCGAAATCCTATAGTGCCACAGGACAGGCAGCCGCCTCACTGCATCTCATGACCATTCTGTGGTCTACCTGACCCAGATGCTCATGGTTATGCATGAGGGCGGGACTGACTCGAGGCTCTTTAATGAGCTACCAAAAAGCGCGCCGCCACTGACCTTGCTCTCCGAGCGACGAAGGTGGCCGTGCGCTCTCCGAGTCAGGTGATGTTTACCACTCTGGGGCTGATCGGTCTGATGTGCAGGATGTCGGCGGACTCGTCTGCTCGACACCCCCATATCCCAGGTCGGCCTCTTCGGTGGTGCGTTTGAGTACTTCTGCCCAACAGTTCTTAACCGCCCGGGAGCAGATTGAGGTTATTCTGCCGACGGCCCCGCCGTCCGCTCAGGTCCCTCAGTCTGCCAACCACCGAAGGCGCCCTCCCACGGTTCCAACCCCGCCCGTTCACCCGGGCTGGCTTTGGAAGACCGTGGGGGGATGCCTCAGCCCTCTCCAGCCCTGCCCCCCGCTAAACGCCGGGTTAAGCAGCACTTTTGAGATGGGCTGCTCAGAGATGGGACTCAGTTCTTTCCAGGAGTTGGTAGCAGGGCCACTCCTTTCCCCGGTGGAGGGCTGGGGAAGAATCCTTATCCAGAGCCCCCCTCTGTCTCAGTGCCGTCCCTGGACCGTACCGCTCTCATCCCCCTCTGTCGCCAGACCCCTGGCAGAGCAGGCCCCCGCGGAACGCTGGTCCTTCCCTGGCCTCCTCTGTCAGGGTGCAGTTATGACCGTGCCCCCAGTCTGGGCCGGTATGCTGTCCACCTCTGGGCCGGTCATTCTGCTTCGCTGCACCACCGAGGGGACGTCGGTGGTTCGTTGACTCTGCTGGCACAGTTCTCGGGAGCCTGCCTAGAGCTTCCCAGTCTGTTTCGCTGGGTCGCGCGAACCATTGGCTCGGCTATGCGATTCAGTTCGCACAGTCTCCTCCCCGCTACAGGGGAGTCCGCTCCACTCTGGTCGGTGGCAATGCCCCTATCATGAGAGCAGAGATTGCCACCCTGCTGGCGAAGGGTGCAATTGAGACTGTCCCTCCAGCCGAGATGAGGTCCGGCTTCTACAGCCCTTACTTCATTGTCTCCAAGAAAACCGGTGGGTTACGACCGATCCTGGACTTGCGCGTGCTGAACCGCTCCCTTCACAGGATGCCGTTCAAGATGCTCACTGCCAAACGCATTTTCAAATGTGTTCGGCCCCAGAATTGGTTTGCAGCGATCGACCTGAAGGACGCCTACTTTCATGTCTCCATTCTTCTTCGACACAGACCGTTCAAGTCAAGTCAAGTGTATTTATATAGCGCTTTTCACAATATAAATTGCATCAAAGCAGCTTCACAATATCAATCAAATAACATAACAATGTTTGTTTCTTAGTGGAAAAAAATTGATTGGGCTGATCAATGGTATTAATGCTTGGTTAATTAATTTGAATATCCCCAACTGAGCAAGCCAAAGGCAACAGTGGCAAGGAACCGAAAAACTCCATCAAGTGACCTACTGGTGTCCTAAAACTCCATCAGGTGACCTAATGGAGAGAAAAAAAAACCTTGGGAGAACCCAGGCTCAGTCGGGGGCCAGTTCTCCTCTGGTGTTTATGAACTAGAGGCCGGATTTACAGTAACTGTAATTTGATACAGAATTTTGTTTTATTTTATCACTTCGGGGTGGGTACGCGAACCGGAATCACAACGTTTTATCTGTAGAGTGGGAAAGGGATCCTCCGTAGGGAGAGGCTAGTTGGCACTTCAGCACTGCGTTGTCATCGGGTCCAGGCAAAGCTCCTAGTCAGATCTGGATACGGCCTGGATCCGGTAGGTAATTCCCTGAATTTAAGGGAAGTGTTCCCAGTTCCGGCTGACCTAATCTATGCAGCCTAACATTGAATTATAGAAGTCTATAATATATTATGTGTATGCTAGGTCAAAGAGATGGGTTTTTAGTCTAGCTTTGAACTGACAGAGTGTGTCTGCTTCCCGGACAATGGTAGGAAGACTGTTCCAAAGTTTTGGTGCTAAATAGGAAAAGGATCTACCGCCAGCAGTCGATTTTGATATTCTAGGTATTATCAACTGGCCCGAATTTTAAGATCGCAATAGACGTGAAGGACTTTAATGTGTTAAGAGCTCGCTCAAGTACTGCGGAGCTAAACCATTTAGTGCTTTGTAAGTAATCAACAATATTTTAAAATTTATACGATGTTTAATAGGCAGCCAATGCAGTATTGACAGAACCGGGCTTATATGGTCATATTTCCTGGTTCTAATAAGAACTCGAGCTGCAGCGTTTTGGACTAGCTGTAGTTTATTTATTAAGCGTGCAGGGCAACCACCCAGTAGAGCATTACAATAATCTAGTCTTGATGTCATGAAAGCATTAACTAATTGTTCCGCATTTGTTAATGAGAGCATGTCGTAATTTAGATATATTTTTAAGATGGAAAAATAGTGTTTTACAGATACTAGACACGTGGCTTTCAAATGAAAGATTGCTATCAAAGAGCACACCCAGGTTCCTAACCGACAACGAAGACTTAATAGAGCAGCCATCAAGTGTTAGACAGTATTCTAGGTTATTACATGCGGAAGTTTTTTGCCCAATAATTAGAATCTCTGTTTTTTCAGAGTTTAGTAGTAGGAAATTACTAGTCATCCAATTTTTTAAATCAGCTATGCATTCCGTTAATTTTGTGAATTGGTAAGTTTCGTTAGGTTTTGAAGAAATATACAGCTGAGTATCATCGGCATAACAGTGAAAGCTAATTCCATGTTTCCTAATGATATGTCCTAATGGTAGCATGTACAGAGTGAATAGCAGCGGTCCTAGTACTGAGCCTTGTGGTACGCCATACTGAACTTGTGATCGATAAGACATCTCTTCATTTACTGCTACAAACTGATAACGGTCAGATAAGTATGATTTAAACCATGCTAGTGCAATTCCACTAATGCCAACATAGTTTTCTTAGTCTATTTAAAAGAATGTTGTGGTCAATTGTGTCAAATGCAGCTCTAAGATCAAGTAACACTAATAGAGAGATACAACCACGATCGGATGATAAAAGTAAATCATTTGTAACTCTAATGAGAGCTGTCTCAGTACTATGGTGCGGTCTAAATCCTGACTGAAAATCCTCGCAGGTATCATTTCTTTCAAGAAAGGAACACAGTTGTGAGGATACTGCTTTTTCTAATATCTTTGACAGAAAAGGTAGATTTGAGATCGGCCTGTAATTGACTAATTCTGAAGGATCAAGTTGCGTTTTTTTAACAAGCGGTTTTATCATAGCCAGCTTAAAGGTTTTTGGTACGTATCCTAGAGACAAAGACGAATTAATGATATTAAGAAGAGGATCTATGATCTCTGGAAGCATCTCTTTTCAATAGCTTAGTCGGTATAGGGTCTAACATACAAGTTGTCGATTTAGATGAATTAACGAGTTTGCAGAATTCTTCCTCTCCGATAGCAACAAATGAATAAAAATTTTCCTCAGGGAGAATACAATGCACTCCCAGATGCGATACTGTAGTAGACGGTTGCATAGTTATAATTTTGTCCCTGATATTATCAATCTTATAAGTGAAGAAGTTCATAAAGTCATTACTGTGTTGGCCTGAAACTTCTGTGCTTGAAGCTTTCTTTTTCATAGTTTAGCCACTGTTTCAAATAAATACCTAGGATTATGTTTATTTTCTTCTAATAGGGTTGAAAAATAAGCAGATCTATTAGCTTTTAAAGCCTCTCTGTAAGCAATCGAGCTCTCTTTCCATGAAATCTGAAATACCTCTAGTTTTGTTTTCTTCCAGTTGCGCTCCATTTTTCTGGCTGCTCTCTTAAGGGCCTGAGTGTGCTCGTTGTACCACGGCGTTGGACTATTTTCTTTAATCTTCTTTAAGCGCAACGGAGCAACTGCGTCTAAAGTGCTGGAAAAGAGAGAGTTAGAGGTTTCTGTTGCAATATCAAGTTCTTCTAAGCTATCTGGGATGCTGAGATGATGAAACTGATTAGGAAGATTATTGATAAAGCAATCTTTAGTGGCAGAAGTTATAGGTCTAACATATTTATAACACGGAGTCGGCTTTGCAGCCTTGGCTAAATGTAATTTACATGAGACTAGATAATGGTCTGAGATATCATCGCTCTGCTGCAGAATTTCAACGGCATCAACATCTATTCCATGTGATAATATTAGATCTAGAGTATGATTACGACAATGAGTGGGTCCTGACACGTGTTGTCTAACTCCGATTGAGTTTACAATGTCTTTAAGTGCCAATCCCAATGCATCTTTTTCATTATCTACATGTATATTAAAATCACCAACAATTAGTACTTTATCGTTAGCCAATACTAATTCTGATAGAAAGTCCGCAAATTCTTTGATAAAATCTTTATGGTGCCCTGGTGGCCTGTATACAGTAGCCAGCAGAAATCTCAAACGTGATTTATCGTTTACACTATATATTTTTACATTAAGCACCAACACTTCAAAAGAAGTATATTTAAAAATAGATTTCTTAGTGGTTTTGAAAATATTACTATAAATTACAGCAACACCTCCCCCTTTGTGTTTTAGACTAGGTTCATGTTTATAACAGTAATCTTGTGGGGTTGACTCATTTAAAGTAATGTAATCGTTTGGTTTTAGCCAGGTTTCTGTCAAACACAGCACATCTAGATTATAATCTGAAATCATATCATTAACTATGAGCGATTTTGAAGTAAGGGATCGAATATTCAGCAACCCAAGCTTATCATTTGCTCATCTGTATTATATCTGTTTTTTATTTGTTGAACATCAATTAATTTTTTTACCTGACGTTTTTTGGATTTCCAAATTCGGGCAACAGACACAGTCTCTATTTGATGATATCTAGGTGAAAGAGGCTCTATGTGATGGGATTTATCTGACCTTGGTGACACGAGGCCGCTAGCAGACGGTCGGTTTAGCCAGTCTGTCTGCTTCCTGACCTGAGCCCCAGATTGTCATGTTTTAGCTCTAAGTCTATGAGCCAAATTACTAGAGAGAAGAGCAGCACCATCCCAGGAGGGATGAACACCATCTCTTTTCAACAGGTCAGGCTTGCCCCAAAAACTTTTCCAATTGTCTATGAATTCTATATTATTCAACGGACACCACTTAGACAACCAACCATTGAGTGAGGCCAATCTACTAACTATATCATCGCTCCTGCGAACAGGAAGGGGGCCAGAGAAAATTACAGTGCCTGACATCGTACTTGCGAGTTTACACACCTCTTTAATATTAATTTTGGTGATCTCCGACTGCCGGAGTCGAACATCATTAGTGCCGACATGAATAATTATCTTAGAGAATTTACGATTAGCATTAGCCAGCACTTTTAAATTTGCTTTGATGTCAGGCGCTCTGGCTCCCGGCAAACATGTGACTATGGTGGCTGGTGTCTCTATTTTCACGTTCCGTGTGATCGAATCACCAATTACCAGGGCACAATCAACAGAATTCTCAGTGGGTGTTTCACTGAGTGGGGCAAATCGATTTGTTATGGTAATCGGAACGGAAGAGTGGTTTTTTAATCCGCGACTAGAGCGATCTCTCACGGTCACCCATCTGCCCTGCTGCGTGGGCTCTACTTCAGCCGGAACCGAATCATGTACAGAGTTCACTATGCTAGGTGCATCTAAAATAGTATCTAAAGCTCTAGTACTATCCTTACTATCCTCAATTAAAGTTTGGATGCGTGTCTCTAGCTCTGAAATCTTCTCCGTCAGCCTGACTGTCTCCTTGCATTTATCACAAATTAATCCTATATTGCCATCGGAGAAGGCTATACTAAACATATGACATGTGACACAGGTGACAATAACAGGACAAGACATTACTCACCGTTTGTGTTGACTGATTCTTACTCCTCTCCTGGGCTTTTATGAACTCAAAGGCGCGGGCGCGCGAGAGAAAATAAATAATAAATAAATGAGCGCGGGTGGCGCGTAAACTAGCGTGCTGTGCTAACAATAACGGAAGCTAGCGATGTAAGGTTAATCTGAGATGGTGGGTAAACTGTATATAGTAATATAAACTATATACAGTTTGTTTATATATATATATACATATATATAAACTATATGTTTGTTTATATATACGTTTATATATAAACTATATACAGTTTATATACTAGTTGTTTATAGTAATATAAACAACTAGAAATGATAGTAAATGATTTTTCAAAACAGAAAGAAATACGAAGCTAATACGAGGCGTAGAGCTTACAGCCTTGACGCAAACAAACTCAGAGCAGGCAGGAAGGCAGACAGGAGCAATCGATCAGATCCGGTTCCTCCGGTTTGCTTTCGAGGGGCAGGCATACCAGTACGCAGTCCTCCCTTTCGGGCTAGTCCTGTCTCCTCTCGTCTTCACGAAGGTCGTCGAGGCAGCCCTTGTTTCCCTTCGGGTTCACAGGGTTCGCATCCTGAACTATCTCGACGACTGGCTTATCCTAGCTCACTCTCGAGACCAGGTTTGCGAACACAGGGACCTTGTGCTCCGGCACCTAGCTCGTCTGGGCCTTCGAGTCAACTGGGAGAAGAGCAAACTTTGCCCCGTGCAGAGGATCTCTTTTCTCGGTATGGACACCGACTCGGTCGCCATGTCCGCGCAGCTTACGAGCGAACGCGCGCAGTCACTGCTGACTTGTCTGAGACAAATTCAGGGCAAGAGTGCGGTTCCACTGAAACATTTTCAGAGGCTCCTGGGGCATATGGCATCTGCAGCCGCGGTAACGCCGCTCGGATTGCTTCATATGAGACCGCTTCAGCTTTGGCTACGTGATGAGTTCCGAGGTGGGCATGGCAACAAGGCACGCTCCGAGTATCAGTTACTCCGACCTGCCGCCAGACCTTCACCCCGTGGTCGAACCTCAGTTTTCTCAGGGCAGGTGTCCCCCTGGAACGAGTTTTCCGGCATGTTGTTGTCTCAACAGATGCCTCCACCACGGGCTGGGGCGCCATGTGCAATGGACATGCTGCCGCGGGCTCCTGGACAGGACCCCAGCGCCTATGGCATGTCAATTGCCTCGAGTTGCTGGCAGTACGCCTTGCCCTGCACCGCTTTCGGGCGTTGCTCAAGGCTCAACAAAGTACTAGTCCAATCAGACAATACCGCCACTGTAGCGTACATCAACCATCAAGGTGGTCTACACTCCCGCCGTATGTCGCAACTCGCTCGCCACCTCTTATGGAGTCAGAAGCATCTGAGGTCGCTTCGACTCCATCCCCAGTCGGTTCAGCTGATTTGGAACCAGTTCGGGGACGCACAGATAGATCTGTTTGCCTCCCACAACTCGACCCATTGCGACCAGTATTATTCCCTGACCGAGGGCACACTCGGCACAGATGCTCTGGCGCACAGCTGGCCGCGGGGCCGCAAATATGCGTTTCCCCCAGTGAGCCTTCTTGCGCAGGTCTTGCGCAAGGTTAAGGAGGACGAGGAGCAGGTCCTTCTGGTTGCGCCGTACTGGCCCACCCGGACTTGGTTCTCCGAACTGGTGCTCCTCGCGACAGCACCTCCTTGGCCAATTCCTCTGAGGAAGGACCTCCTTTCTCAGGGACGGGGCACCCTGTGGCACCCTCGTCCCGATCTTTGGAACCTCCACGTGTGGCTCCTGGACGGGGCGAGGCAGGTTTGAGTACCCTACCACCAGCGGTGGTGGCCACCATCACTTCCGCTAGAGCGTCGTCCACGAGACACGCCTATGCGTTGAAGTGGAACCTCTTCGTCAACTGGTGCTCTTCTCGCCGAGAAGACCCCCCCCCCCGGAGGTGTTCGGTCAGTCTCGTGCTTTCCTTCCTTCAAGATGGGTTGGAGCGAAGGCTGTCTCCCTCCACCCTCAAAGTTTATGTTGCCGCTATTGCCACACACCATGACTTGGTGGAAGGTAAATCTTTAGGGAAGCACGACCTGATCGTCAGGTTCTTGAGGGGGGCGAGGAGGCTGAATCCTCCTCGCTCTCCTCTCGTTCCCTCTTGGCACCTCGCAGTGGTTCTAACTGTCCTGCAGAGTGCTCCCTTTGAGCCTCTGCAATCAGTGGAGCTTAAGTTCTTGTCAGTGAAGACAGCGCTCCTGGTTGCATTGGCCTCTCTCAAGAGGGTAGGGGACCTGCAAGCATTCTCCGTTGACGAAGCGTGCCTGGAATTCGGGCCGACTTACTCTCACGTGATCCTGAGACCCCGGCTTGGATATGTGCCCAAGGTTCCTACCACTCCCTTCCGGGACCAGGTGGTGAACCTGCAAGCGCTGCCCTTGGAGGAGGCAGACCCAGCCTTGGCACTGCTCTGTCCAGTACGCGCTCTCCGCGCCTATGTAGACAGGACGCAGTGTTTCAGGACCTCAGACCAGCTCTTTGTCTGTTATGGTGGGAAGCTGAAGGGAAAGGCTCTCTCCAAGCAGAGGTTGTCTAACTGGATAGTGGACACTATTGCTTTGGCATACCAGCAGCAAGGTCGACCGTGCCCCCTTGGTGTGACTGCCCACTCCACCCGGAGTGTGGCATCCTTTTGGGCTCTAGCGCATGGCGCCTCGCTAACAGACATCTGCAGAGCTGCAGACTGGGCGACACCTAACACATTCGCCAGATTCTACAATCTCCGAGTGGAGCCTGTGTCCTCTCATGTACTCGCTTCAACCAGCTAGTACTGGACCCGCTCAGGTGTCTTCGCTTGCTCGCCATTCCACTCCACCGACTGGATACGTGCGATATTCTCCTCAAGTGAGCTTCTCCGCAAGTCCTGAGTTCCTCCAGCACCCCTGATGCTAGCGCCAGTGTCAATTGCCTGGGCGTCGGCTAGGTGCCTCCCGTGTGCATGGTCCCTCCCCGGAGCTACCCCCACACGTGTATTTCCACTGTAAGCCTCTCTGAGCATGTGTCTTTCCCTTGGCAAGCCACCTTGCCACCCCTGAGGTTGAAATATTCCACCTGCGGCTGGACACCTCAGTATTCTCCATATGTTTCCTTCGGGTCATGTGTATTCCCAAATGCCCCCCCCCCCCCTGGGTTGGTGTTAATTGCATATTTCCTCTAACTATGGGATATGCTTCCCAGTGTACCTTGGTATTCCTGTGCTAAATAGGAGTCCTTCGTCCTTACAAGTCTTACAAGGGCTCAGATTTACGCAGGGCACTGGAAGACAGCTGTGAAGGTGGCGTGATTAGACTGATAACCCCATTCGTCGTCATCCGACGTAACTCGGAATGACAACGAAAGGGAACGTCTCGGTTACGTATGTAACCCTCGTTCCCTGAGTAGGGAACGGAGACGTTACGTCTTCCTGCCACTTCCGCTGTACCGCGGGGATCGCCTGAGCTCAGTCTTGGCTCCTCAGCGAAGAAACATAACTGCATGTTGCCGGCGTCCTCCTTTTATACCCACGAGGTGGGCGGAGTTACGTCATGCAAATTCCGCAGACCCATGGCATTTCTTTGCCATTGGCTCGTTTTTGTACGATAGGTGTTCTAAGCAAAACCCCATTTGTCGTCATCCGACGTAGCGTGTCCGTTCCCTACTCAGGGAACGAGGGTTACATACGTAACCGAGACGTTCTGTTTATTATGTTGGCTTGAGAAAACCAGCATTTATTTAAACATTATTATTTATTATTATTATGAGAAATTGACTCCGCCTAGAACTTTAATGCTTCACCAAACTCGGCTCAGACCTTCAGACTGGTCTGACTCACTTATATCTTTTCTAACTGGTCAGACTTACCTTCCCCAAAAAATCCATTGACTTGCGTTATCTGAGCAATGAAGGCGTAATACTTAATGTTGTCCACTAGAGGGGGCAACAGGATAATACGTCTTTCTACTCTTTTCCTGTTTGCATCACCCGGAAGTTGAAGCTGTCTCCGGGGGCTGCCATTGTAGCTGGCTATCACCTGCTGTTAGCATCCCATTGACTCCCATTCATTTTGGCGTCACTTTGACAGCGAATAACTTTACATCTGAGGCATCCAAAGACTCCATTTGTCCATTATTTATTTCTAAAGAAACACGACAATGTATAAAAGGCCCCATTACTTTGTATCTTACGTTATGGCCCAATAAAAGCCATTCTTGTAAAAATAGGCTAAAAATTGCGCCATAACCACGCGACTTTATGTCGCACAATAGAGACATTACCGTATAGACAGGAGGAGAAGCTTGCACAGTCTCGCAGGCAGTCTTTTACTGTCTAAAGTCAGCCCATGGCATCTAGACAGAGTCCATAAAAGCAACGCGACAAAATATTTAAACAACGTTTTTGAGGAATTGGAAATAATTCGATATGTGGCAAGTGAATACATATGAAGTAACATTTATCCACAAACTTTAAATTATTTATCTACTACTACACCTACGGGGGATGGGGAAATTAATTATCAGGAAATTATACAGGCAATGGAAGAAGAGAAAAAAAAAACATCTCAATGTCTATCGCGGTTAACGTTGATCCTTTATTTATTTACAGATCTACGTTTGAAGATGATTGTAATCCCGTTCGGAAGCCATTTGTACATAATGCCTACATAACGTGAAATAAAGAAAAACGGTTTTGTTCAAGTGTTTGTGACCATGATTTATTAGCCAAAACTACATGATTTAACACCTAGCTCAAAATTCTTTATATATTGGAATATTATATGGTCATGTAATATTGAATGGATACGAAAATAACTTGAGGGGACAGTAGTATGGTTCCTGGGCTCATACTAAGAAGTATTTTTTGGATGGGTTATTATTCTGTTTGATGTATAAGGAAACAAAAAAGAAGGGAAAAAATTATTTGCATATGTGCCTATATTTGAATCATTTTTAATAATTTTGGAAGATTGTGCTGTAGCCTACATGCATTTATTTATCTGTTATTTTTGTGTGTGTGTGTGTGTGTGTGTGTGTGTGTGTGTGTGTGTGTGTACTAGCCAAATATTGAAATCTAATGGATATATACATAAACATGTTCAAAATAAACTAAACTAACTAACTCAAATTAATAGAACTGCAGATAGGCTACTCAAACGATTACAATCCTAAAGTAGGCTATTTTAAAGTCGATTTTAGCCACTTCTTTTATCATGTCATATTGTAATTATATAGCGTAATATGTTACATTAAATTAATTATAATTATTAATAGTATTGAAATATATTAATAAACATAAAATTATGTTTTTACAATACTAAACGATTTGATTTCCAAAACACACACACACGCACACACACATCAATGTGAGTTTACTCTTTACTCTGATGCGCATTGACAGTTCAAGATTAGCTTTGCTTGCGCCTGCTAGTCAAAGCCCTTATTTCTGGAGAGCCGTGATACTTGGACCTTGGAAACTTCTGATCATCATTCAAGACAAGTATTGTTATAGGTGGTATTTTGTTAATTCAGTGTGATAACTTTTTGTTGGCTTTTTTCTTTTCTTTTTCTCCACACAGCTACTAGAAGATTTACAACTGTCAGTCAGGTTGCTCACGCGACATTTACGTTATCAAGCTCAGTTAGAGCCTGCGCAGAACGCTTGGCTATCAGGAAGTGAGTGCCCATGTTGGGCTTCAACTCTCTCTGTTGAAATCAATGGGGTCGCTGTGTCCATTTCTTTTACTGTCTATGGTTTGCATCAGTTTAAATGACAAATAAAATCATGAATTTCATTCATAAATAGGCAATATCTGTGTATGAGAACAAGCTTTACATTTTAAGCTGTACAACTAATTAAAACTTGAACCCTACTTCAAACTTTTCCACTCTCTAGTTTCTTTTAAGATATTGTTAGGTTTTGCATTTAATATTTGTCCATTTGGAACTTTTATTTGTCATGAGCTATATATTTAAAGATGAACTAGAAAAAATATGATTCAACAACAAAAACTCTGTTTTAACTCGGCAAATTTGTTTTCCTTTCAAGGCTATAGCCTAAGTTATCTATCTGTCTGTCTGTCTGTCTGAGTGACTGACTATACGAAAAACTTGAATGCAAACATTTATGCACAAATATATCTTAAATAACAGTTTAAAAAAGGTGGTCTGCTATATTTCACAAAGGAAGCCCGTTTGTGCGGTCGTTGGCATTATACGAGAAGGACATTCTAAATATGAGCCTACTGTAAAATTAGTGGGCTTTAAAATGCGGATTGATCATTGCACAGTTATTCCAGACGCCTTCCGGTGCTATTCCTATTGGCATTGTGTAATTACAGATTATGAACAGATGTTTTACACAACAAGGATATATTCCCATTGGGTTGTTGGGTTTTCATGTTTTATGGGAACTTTAGACGTAATGATTTTTATACTGTACAAACTGTTTCATCCCCTAACTCTAATGTAAACGTTATGGGACAGACATCTAATCCCAGCAAACACAAAACGTTTTTACAACTTTTCACAACGTTGTATTTTGGTTGCAATTAGGTAATGTTGCAGTACAACATTTTAAAAACGTTTCTAAAACGTTATGTTAGAATGGATAAATAATGTAACCAAAATAAAACGTTTTAAAAACGTTGTGAAAATACCAAACTGGTATGTTTTCTTTAAGTAGTCAAAAAAACGTACATATTACGTTTGTTTACTACTAAAACGAAACTAGACCAAACTACAACTTTTGGGAGACGTTTTATTCAGGTGCTAAAATTACGTAATCTGCACGTTGGAATACAACGTTTTAAAATTACCAAACTGGTACGTTTTATAAACTTGGGTAGGATTAGGGGTGTGTGGAGTACGTGCGTACACGCCATAAAGTGCGCATCATATTCACGCGAAAACTGCTCATCATATACACGCAAAAACTTTTTTTAGCGTATAAATGGCACGATACATTAATAGATATGCAGTTTCATAACTGAGTTAACACTTCTACACTGATATTACGCCTGATTGAACAATTAATAGATATAGAATAGAAGAGAATAATTAGTATTAATGGATCAAGTGTTTCCGAAAAAGATGCGGGTTCTCCCACCCACTTTTTAAAGATAGATGTGGTGTCTTCAGAGCTGTTTCTTGAAAATGGCTATGGACTCAGCAGCTCTGGTTGAGTTGGGTATCATTGCACCAGCAGGGAACGGTCAAGGTAAAGGTCAGAGAAAGAGATTTTGTGCCTCTTTGAGGCACCACAAGACGACAGTTTATGGGACAAGACGACGTTCGATTGCAAGTTTCTGGATGGCACGTAAGTCTGAAGTAATGAGTTTAGATAAATAAAACTTGTACAACTGTGTAACTATTAAAGCATTACTGTTTTAACATGTTTCAGTGGCAAGCAAGTAAGCATTCACAACTTAGAAGAGATTTACAAGATATTTAAAAGGCATGGTTTACAGATGTCATTAAAAATACATTAAACATACAAGATGTGAATATGGTTAGCCTATACAATTATGTGCTTAATCACATTAGTTTGTTCGAAGTATGTGTTTACACTTTACACAGTTAAAGTTAAAAGTTGAATCGTAATATTGCCAAAATCCCATTATAATTGCATTATGCAACATACTCAATGTGTAAAGAAATATATCCTTAGGAACATTCGACCAAAGAAATGAAAATAATGTTGTTCCAAACCTCTATGACTTGGAGATGAGGAACACAAATGAAGATGTTTAGCAGAGGGGACAACTGGCCCCCAATTCAGATTCATTGTATAGGCTACAAAAAGGTGCAATGTACATTGTCCAGTTGAACAGTGCTAAACATCTCAATTTGGGCTCTGTTGGCCTATCCGATATTTGGAGGTTTTTTTTATATGCTTTGTATTACAATGGTACAAAACAGATATTAATACTTCAATAGGTCGGTAAATTAACATAATATCAGATAATGAAATACGGTTTATTTCTGTAAATTTGAAGTTGTAATAGTCATTTATTCCTAACAGATATCATAAGGGATTGAACCTATTCAATGTGTAAAAGTATATGTGTGTACGTGCTTGTGCGTGACGTTTCAGGAATATATGGGACCTCTTGACCTTAGGAATGGTCAAGATTTGGCTAGTTTATTTCAGGGCCAGGTTGTGTCTTTAGTAGAAACTGAACAGCAGTGGGGACCTTATCTGAGTGGGTGAAAGGGTAACTGCTGTGAGGAGGAACCTTGAAAAGAGTATAAAGGCTGTCTCATGTCTTCCTGGTGGGCGTCACTCACTTCACAGGGTAACTGCTGTGTTGGCGACTGGGCCTATTCTTGCAAGAATAAATACTTCTCTTTTTATAAATTTGACTCTGAGTGTCTCTTACGCAGTGATGATGTTTAACAGAAGTTTTGCCACAACAAAGTTAAGTCTGTAAAACCTAGCTACCGTAAAGTCTTGCTACCGTATTTTAAACAGTAAATTTCTGGCTACCACAGCTGCCAGTATTTTACCGTAAATTGAACAGATTCTTTTTTACAGTGAAGTGTTAAATAAAACCCTTTCTGCTCTTCCTTGTCATGTATCTGTTTATCTATTGTGCACACACTAGTGAAGAGTTGGACTGAGTATGTATGCCCCATTCAACTATGCCACTGCTGAATGCATAAACACTCTTGTGTAATTCACCAGCTTTCACCCATCTGTGCTTTTCCTGCTGACACTCGGTCCTTCCAAACCAGCCAAAGGAGGAAATCTTTAAACCCCTGAAAAATATTGAAGAGATATTAAATTAATAATGGTAATAATATAAATCATCATCCTCATCATCTACAGGCAAAAGAACAGGGGCCTGTTCTTTATACGTGGATTCAGCTAGGATTAGTTATCAGTATTGTTGATGCTTTGAGATGATCCAGGATCATTAGGTTCTTCGAAGTCAAACTTGCTCAGATTAGAATGAAGATTCCCAGCCAGTGTTACTTTCTTAAAATTGCACCCAACAGAAATTAATGTGAAATAAATAATTAAAAATATAAATGTACTTGTCATTACTAGTCCATAATAATAGAGCCAATTTGCCAGCCAATCGTTGCATCGCTGATCATGGTTTAAACTTTAAAGTATTGATACATGATGATACATCAATACAAATGTACATGGGTTTCTGGGCGACTGACTTACCCAGAGGTGTAGCTCTACGCACCAATGACACATACCGTGCTGAAATGACAAGACGTCAGGAGAATGAGGACAGGCCAATGTCTCGCTTCTTGATTGACATTGGACATGGTAGAGCAGTTTCCGATTGACTACATGCACCAAGCCTGCCTGGGTGTAATAAAATTTAAAAAAAACTCACTATAGCATACCGGTATATGTATTTTTCAGACCATTAATTAAAATTTAACATATAATTCTTAGAATTAAACAGCCCTTGCCATTTACCACCCTAAAGTAATTTTTACCCCTGTATTTGGCTTAATCTCAGATTAAAACAGTACCAAAAAATCCTCTACAAAATGTTTATTTATTAAATATTTAGCCTTTAAAATCTAATGTCATGGATTTCTTCATGTATGTTTTTCACACACACACAAAAAATGATCAAAATCAATATTAGGCCATTTATAGTTGTATTGAAAAATGTATTTAAAAACGGGGGGAGGAGGGAGGGGGGGACCACCACCACCACCACCACCACACATGTGATGGATGTCCCTGCATGTTTCTGTTGTACTTAATGGTTCATTATAATACATTTGAACGCTCACAATCCAACACATTATCATACTATGATAAAACCATAAATTTCCACATATTATTTCATATCATACTACTTACCTTTCAAACCTTTGCACATCAAGAACACCAAATGCTGCCATCGTCGATATAGTAAAAACAGTATTGGCTTATATTGGCGATGGCGCATATCGCCACCTATGGGTTGTTGAATATTATATTACCGTATGTTATGTGTATTTATTTTCCCATCCCTTCCAGGTACCACTGCCTGCACAACTGATTATTTTTAATTGTTTATCAATTTTCGTACATCTGTAGCTATAGCCAATTTAATAGTTTTATATTCTGAAGTTAATATCACTTTTATTTTATATTTTTATTTTTATTTCTTTATTTTGACTTATACTTTTAGCACTTTTTGACAAGGTAACGCAAGGTATCATAATATAAAAGTGTGTGTGTGTATATATATATATATATATATATATATTCTGTCATGACTGACATTCTTCACGTACCAAGCCCACGTTACCTGCCAGATGGGCATATATAAGCAGGGGTGGGCATTTCTCAGATTAAGGGCCAAAATGGGTTGCTGCAATTTTGAAAATTAAAATTCCAAATTTGACTAATTGGTATACATCAAATTATCAGTCCTTAAGTCGGGAGCGATGTTATGAGCTTGGTTGAGACCAGAAGATAAGGGAATTTATGATTTTTTGCCATTTTCTTAACTATGTCAAGTAAATGTGTCATTACCATCACATCATCGAATATATGTAAAAAAAATAAAACTTAAATGATAAATCAGTGCTTTTAAAATATTTTGTGGTTTCACACAGAATCTATTTTATCTTGAACTTAATGGGATTGTTGATTTTTACTTGCAAGATGAATTATGGTCATTTAAGTATCTAAATTTCTGATTCATCAATCTACCCTGGCTTGGAATATAAGCTTATTTTACGTGAATGCCATATATCAAAACTTTTTAATACAGTGATCATTTAGACTGACCAACATTGTCAGAAATATATAATTGTAGGATGTTTTTGTAGACATAATTTATTGGCAAAAATATGTATGGTGATGGTGATGACATTGCAGTTCTGGTAATGACAGTTTGTTGCTGTGATGACAAATCACTGATCATAACCTATTGTAATTTAAGAGCCAAAGTGACTTCAGACCAACAAAAAAAAAAAACACCAGCTAGTGATCTGTTTAAACATCAAAACATAGTTGAATCTGTTTATGGAAGACCAAACATGAACTGTGTCCCTTGTGAACAGGATTGGTTTAGTATATGTATAGTCTAAACAGACTATTCATTTCATAGCCATGTTGAATAAAAAAAAAAAAACATGAAAAAGGAGGGCAGTTAAGAACAGGTAAAACGCTGAAATAACACATTAGTCATATTACATATCCCAAACAACTAGAATCTAATCTGACAGTTTACTTAAACTTTTTGTTCAACAATTGCTAAAAAAAATAAAACACAAACATGTCATTGATACCAAACCAAAATAGACAAAAACTTGTCAAACTTCCATCCGCTCATCCATCAAGGACAATACTTTATTCCAGACAGAGACATCAAGCATCATATGCCTCTTGGTGACTGATTTTACCTCTGGCACGAGCCCCAGGAAATCTTCATGCCTGTACCACAGGATGTCGTCTTTCAGAGGCCAAAAAAAAAACGGTTAACCCCAATGATACACATTGTTTTCACCTGGACAGACTCTTCATCGACATCCTGGACCACACCTGGGTAGACCTCCCCATCGTAACAGACCACACACCATTCTCCCACCAAAGACATGGTTATTTCAGGAGTTGTATTGAGCATCCCTTGGCATGGCTCTGTCGTCATAGTGGTTTTCTTTTTCTGTGCTTTGTTGAGGACCACAGACTAAGGAGCAAAGCAGAGGCAATCTTCAGGAGCTGAGCAGAAACAGCTTAGGATTCGCCAGTTGATGTGGCCAGACTTGGTGGTAAAAATCTACAAACAAAAAGCACAACAGTCATAATTTCACACAACACAAATATAAACTAAAAGAAAACCAACACTTTGGACTGTTGTACTGCTTGTGTGGTGTGTGCTCACGCTTACCTGGTGGACTTTCATTGTACCACATAGAGTTTCAAGCTGGTCTGGTATAAATCTGTCATTTTCTTCTATCTCACTTTCTGTGATGTAGAAGAGCTTGATTTTTGACTTCTCTTCTATCAGCTTCTCAAAGAACATCCTCTCATCTGGAATGTCGGTTCCACCTGAACCAAGAACATCTGCCCTCCGTTTTAAATCTGCGCCAACCCCATCAGCTGCACCCTTTCCATGGCCTGCCTCTAGGAAATTCCATGTGACCTTTTTAAATCCTAGCTGAAATGGAACAGAGCTGAGACAGAAGAAGTTCTTCTTTGAGCGATACTGCGTCGTTGGTCTATCACTTATCATGTGCAGTATGTTCAGAGATGGGATGAGCTCTTTGAAGTGAGAGAGTACAGGGCTCAGATGTGTCCATATGGCTGAGGCATCATGTTGCATTGAAGCGGAGACTGAACAGAAGGATTGAGCACCATCAACCGTATAAGCAACCCCTGTGTGTAGGGATACTTGCTTATGAGAGTCTCCAAAATGTACAGCTTGTATTTCCAAAGAATACTTGCACTGATAATTTTCAGCAAAGTCCACATGGAGAATTAACTCATTTTCTTGAACATTTTCCTTCAGGGCTTTGAGGGTTGAGTACTGATGTGCAATGTTAAAAGAATGTTTGCCAAACTTGTTCTTTAGTGCTGCTGTGAAATTTTCCAACAAGTGTTGAATGGTTCCTTGGATTTGCTCCTTCACTGTTAAGTGAGCAGTGAATGTCACCTTATCACCACCTTTCTTTTTCTCCCTGATTTCAGTTTTGCTCCACCATTCCATCCACTGTGTTTGCACATCAGGTTCAAATGCAGCAGTTTGTACTTCTTTGTCCTGGCAATGGACACAATCTCTATACATGGAGGCTATACATGCTCTATACATGCAGGACTTTCACAACATAGTGAGTGCATTATGTTTTCAATTCTGTTGGTACTAATTACTTTCAGATAAAGCAACTTATCAGCTATGAGTTGGATGTTTGCATGGGTCTAGCATAAACAGGTATCCCTGTCTTGAATGGAGGGTTTGACAATCCAGAAAGGACGGTTCTCACAGAATTTACTGTATGAGATTTTCACCTGGGGATATTCCTCCTTGAAACTGTGATACAGTCTGAAAAGAGAGTCACTGAGGTAACGCTTCTGCTTTTTTAATTTCTGTCTAGTTATGGTGTCTTTCTTTCCTGTAGTAGCTCGCGAGTTGTTGTCACATTCCAAGAATTCTTTAATCTTCTCTTTTGTAGTTTTTTTCTGGAATACTGAAGACCAGGTGTCATTTTGTTCTTTCTCATTGTTTTGTAGGATATTCCAAGTTCTTTGTGCGCCGCAAACACTAACCGGTACTTCTTCAAAATGTTTCCAGCAATGACCTTTGATATGATTTGTTTTCCTTTGATTTTCTTTTGATGGTAGGTTTGTCACAGCTGTGAGACTAATGTGTTTTGGAACACAAGAGTCTTCCTGAGATTACCATGTCCTCCCCTCATCTGTTTTCTTGCTTTAGTTCTTGGGGACTGCTCAGTGGTATGCTTCTTAGTCAGCCTATCTACCTTTTCCTGTACTTAACCTTTTGCAAGGCATTTTCCAGCTTTTTTTTTTACTTTTGAAGATCATAGTAGACCTTTCTTCTGTTTCTATTGACTTTTTTGCGTCCTCTTTGCTTTGGGATTTGGACGGAATCTGCCATACCTCCTCTTTCATTCCTTGCATTTGGCACATCCCTATTCTGATTCTCTTGTATATGGACATCAGGAGATTCTGGAGGACTATTAATTGAAAGATAATTTTCTGTTTCTCTTTTTTTCTCTCTGTCATTAGCTCTCTTTCTTTGTTGATTAACTTTCCATCGCTTTTTTTCATATCTGTGTTCTCGCGTGCTCAATAGGGAAACAGATTTCAATTTTCCTGTTTCTCTTCTTTTACGGTATCTCTTTCTCACTCTGCAGATACTGTTCATATTTCTCAGGATTATCTTTTTTTTTCTCTATATGATTTGGTCCTTTGGGCAGCTGTTTTTGGAGCCATATCACACCTAAACACAACAATTATAATGAATTAATTTAGTATTTTAAAAACAAATTCATTACTTCATTTAAAATAGTGACTTTTGATTGGTAAATGTGTATTAATTCATTTAATATAATGTATTCAACATAAATGCATTAAAGAACAGTTTGTTTAATGTATCTGCTGTCATCACCACCACAACCTGTCATTACCAGCACAAGCTGTAATGTGCTGGTAATGACATTTTTGTAAAAAAAACTAGCCTTACTAGCAAAGATGATGACTTAGCAAGTGTAGCTAGCTTTTTACATCTAATGAACACCATTTTAACTATTAAAATGGTAAAAATAATAAAAAAATGTTTAAAAATACAGAAATACAACACGTATGGTAATGACGCATAATAAGTGTACATGCCCAACACAAAGAATAAAGCGTAGATTTACTTACTTTTCTGGACATCAATGCATCAGTCTTGCAGCTTGAAATCCATGTGCTCCACTAAGTTATTAGGTTACCATGGCTACCAAATAAACTTTTGATGAAAAAACTGTTGGAAAGTGCCTTTATACAGAGCGTGTTGGTAATGAAGGCAAAACCATGGGACAGGTAGAAATTAAGCTAAATAAAGTACAAAATGCATATATTAAAAAGCCTTTATTGAATCATGGCTTTTATCTTTAAAATTGGTGACAGATACACCTACGCGTTGCGGCTATTGCCTTCGTCAGGGTGTGTGTAACTAACAAAGTCACAGGTGCATTTTAAGTAGCAGTTCATCAATCTAAATAACAAACACCTGGTCACACTATGTAAAGTAACCAGCAGGGAGCAGAGTTCAACAAATAAAATAGTGTCTTAAATAATATAAAGTCAAATCAGAAAAAAAAAAATAGTAACATTAAATAAAACATTAAATAATAAATAATAAGTATATATATATATATATATATATATATATATATATATATATATATATATATATATATATAAAGTTATATAAATCCAAATGAAATATTTCGTCGATATCTTAATTACAGTATACAAATCAAAACATACCAAATCAATATTATATATTCAATGAAATAAAGTAAAACAAATTACACAAATCAAAATATGCACATCAATGGATGTATATACATCTAATAGTACACAATACGACTAGTTTCATGAAAAATATTTTCACAAAAATGGTACAAAATCTAGTTCTCCATTTAAACCTGGAAATGTAGTAGCTTTAAGTGAGTTTCCCTAGGATACCTACTTTCTATATGCTTCCGAAAATACATAAAAATCTTGAGAATCCGCCAGGGAGACCTATAATCAGTGGAAATGAATCGATTACAGAGCCAGCCTCAAAATTTGTAGATAGCTTTATCAAACCATTGGTTGGAAAACTTCCTTCATTTATTCAGGATACTACCCATGTATTAAATACCATCAAAAAGATTAAAACTACTGAATCATCTATTTTGGTGATGGATGTTGAATCACTGTACACAAATATAGACCATAAAGATGGACTGGAAGCATTATCATACTATTTAGATAAGAGACCATCTACTGAAAGGACACCTGCATGTTTTATTGTACAACTAGCAGAATGGACATTGAAAAACAACATTTTTTTTGTTTCAAGATGAATTTTATAGACAAACTAAAGGTACAGCTATGGGTGCATGTTTTGCCCCTAATTATGCAAATTTGTTTTTGGGATTCTGGGAAGAAAATTTTGTATTTTCTGATTTAAACCCATACTTAAAACATGTGGAGTGGTGGGGAAGATATATAGATGACATAATATTGATATGGACGGAGGCGAACTTATTGGCTTTTCATACTTATCTTAATAATACCAATGTAAATCTGAAGTTGAGTCTTGACTATACATACACCCAGATTAATTTCTTGGACTTAAAAATTTCCAAAGAAAGTAGTGGTGCGTTGCATACTACTATATTTAGAAAAGAAACTGATAGAAACACTATATTGAGAGCAGATAGTTTTTATCCTTTATGGATGACCGAGACTATTCCTTTTGGCCAGTTCCAGAGGCTGAAACGAATATGCGATAAGGAAGAAGATTTTAACATCAGGGCACAAGACATGACTCAAAGATTCAAGAAACGAGGTTACAATAATAGCGTGATTAACAAAGCATATAATAAAGTGGGAAATATCAGTAGAGATGAACTATTACAACAAAAACGTAAATCAAAGGATTCAGATAACTCGGTTTATTTCGTGACACAGTATAGCACAGAGGCAAACAGAATTAAGAAAATTATAAAGAGGAATTGGGAAATAGTTATGAGTGACCCTTACCTCAGGGAAGGCATGCCTGAATCTCCTTCCATTGCATTTCGAAAAGCACCAACAATTAAAGACAAATTAGTGTGAAGTCATCTTCCTCCTAAGAAATCCAATACCTGGTTAAGTTCAAGCGCAGGAAATTACAGGTGTGGCAACTGTAATCACTGTGACAATATGATCAGGACTAAAACATTTAGAGACGCAACTTCTGGCTCCGAACTAAAAATAAGATCTTTTATCAATTGCAATACCTCATTTGTGATCTATAGGTTAGAGTGCCCATGTGGATGTTTTTATAGAGGGATGACTACTAAAAAACTAAATATATGATTATCAGAACATAAAAATGCTATTAGAGTTTGTAACCCTCAATATCCTATGGCCATTCATTATAGAGATACAAATCATGGTAGCCCAAGTACACTGAAGATAATTGGCATCGAACATATCTCTAAGTCCATAAGAGGAGGTGATCGGGTCAAGAAGTTATTACAAAGAGAATCTTTCTGGATTTACTCACTGAAAGCTACTACATTTCCAGGTTTAAATGGAGAACTAGATTTTGTACCATTTTTGTGAAAATATTTTTCATGAAACTAGTCGTATTGTGTACTATTACATGTATACATCCATTGATGTGCATATTTTGATTTGTGTAATTTGTTTTACTTAATTTCATTGAATATATAATATTGATTTGGTATGTTTTGATTCGTATACTGTAATTCAGATATCGACGAAATATTTCATTTGGATTTATATAACTATTTTATATATATATATATATATATATATATACTTGTATTATTTAATGTTACTTTTTTTCTGATTTGACTTTATATTATGTAAGATACTATTTCATTTGTTGAACTCTGCTCCCTGCTGGTTACTTTACATAGTGTGACCAGGTGTTTGTTATTTAGATTGATGAACTGCAACTTAAAATGCACCTGGTGACTTTGTTAGTTACACACACCCTGACGAAGGCAATAGCCGCAACGCGTAGGTGTATCTGTCACCAATTTTAAAGATAAAAGCCATGATTCAATAAAGGCTTTTTAATTTTTGTATACACAATTCGAGTCCCTTGGACTATTACTTTGATTTTTGAGTTAAATTATCCCAAGCAACCAAAGAGCACCGAGTCTTCACACCCTGTGCAGCACTTCAATTGCATTTTCTGCTGAGATACAAAATGCATATATGCTTAATCTGTGCATGCACTTTATTAGTTCAGGTAACATTTAATTCATATGCATAGATTTTTTAATTAATTTGTGATAAATAATCTTTGAGATATGGCATGACATGTGAAAACTCTGGTGGTGGACAACACCAAAACACAGATATTGTACCACAAAAACCAATAAAATGTGTTAAAATCATTGGTAAGAGCGGCCATAAAAAAAGTCTAGGCTTGTTTTTGTTTATACTAATTAATGGTGCTAAAATGTATTAGATTTAATTAGTTTTTAATAGAATTACACCCTGTGGACAGAAATAGGCCCGAATTGTGGGAAATACCCGGGTATTGTGACCACCGCACGCAGAACCCGATTTTTCCTTGTGAGTGGACATCCCATAGGCTACTACCAGCTTTTCTGAGGTAAAGTACTTTTTACTTAACCGATTTAGGTACATTACTTTTAAAACATACAAGCCCACTACAAAGGTAAATTACACCTTTGAAGAAAGTAAATAATAAAATCTAATTATAGCTAGGCCTACTCAGGGTAGCCAGATAAATTACTGTCGCCTTCACTTATTGCACATATTAACATTTTACATTGTCATAAAACTTATTAACTGTCCTTTCCAGGAAATGTACCACTACTTTTCACATAAACAATGGTTTTCCGGTGTTTTTTCCCCACAGTTCAGTCACCACAATTAAATACCGTTAAATGTCGTTACATCTGTGTGACGTCACTTGGAATAATAGAGCAAATCCGCTGATTGAAATAAACTTTTTTTGTTTTCATGAGTCATGTCTGTGATGTTAAAGTTTATTTAAGTCATGTCTGTAATGTAATATCGTTACTTTAAAATAAATAAATGTTATAATTGTTAATAATAATATCGTTACTTTGTATGGAAAGAGCGTAGTCTCACAGGTTGGCTGAGTGAGCGTTACAGAGACGCTAGTTAGCAGAGACGCTTCTTGTAAAGATGAGATCAGATTTATAATGAAATCGGCCATCCGTCAGTCATTTTATTAATACTATTAATTTTATTTAATTAATAATAACAAAAATAATAATACTAATTAGTAGTAGTATTTTTCAAGAATGAAAATCTATTTTACTTAATATGGTTTGTTAGTGGGTTGTAAAGTCGCATCAGATATATTAATAAATAAAGAGACTTTATTAACTTTTGGAATTTATACCATGAAAATAATTGTTCTCTTCTCTCTTTTTCAGTATCAATTGCCGTCTGATTATTGTAAGTGATAAAGCAGTCATCCTGATAAGTCAAGAATCATTGCCATACCTACATCTCAGTTTTGCCATGTTCATTACGTTCTGATTATTCTGTAACCATTAATGAAACATTTTAACTGGTATAGAGGCCCATCACACTCATATTCAGCCTTGTTTATTGCTTTTCTTTTCTTTTTGCATGTGTCCACAGAAGCCCGATACTACACCCCAAAAGTTCTTTTAAGACCTCAGACACACTCAGTTTTTTGATTTTGTAAGTACATGTTTTGACTTACTATCAAATACGTTGTTTATTGGCATAATGCAGCATGAAACTTAAGGACTGTTACCAGGTTTGATAAAAAAAAAAAAAAAATCATTTCTTTGTTTTATTAGATTTTTGCTTGTCTTCCTCAGTTTTAATTTCCAAGGTAAGTAATATCACTTACTGCTCCTAAATGTGTTGTCATGTTGCATATTGCAACATTTTATTAATAGTAGTAGGCTAGTAGTAGGGTTTCCAAAGGTCTTTATAGTAAAATAAATAAATAAAAAAAATACAATAATTATAATAGCATTAATGAAAATGGAAACTGTGACTAAAAAAGGGATAGGTCATATGAACTCATATAGCTTATGTGTTCTTATTTTCAGATGTTATCATACAATTTACACATTTTAACCTTTTTATGATTTAAAAATAATTAATCTCTTCTCTTTTTCAGCTTCTTCGATTACCATCTGCTTGTTGTAAGTCATACATACTAGTCATCCTACATCTCAGAATTGCCATGTTCATTATGTTCTGATTAGTCTGCAATGAAACATTTGAACTCGTATAGACATCACACTCATATTCAGCCTTGTTTATTGTTTTTCTCTTCTTTCTTTTTTTTTTTTTGCACGTGTGTCCACAGCAGCCCGATACTGTAGGCCTACACCCCAAAAGTTATTTTAAGAGCTAAGACTTTTAAGATCTTTGGTTTTGTAAGTACATGTTTTGACAAACTATCAGACAAGTTTTCCGCATTTATTGCATAATGCAGCAGGTTTGATTAATAGGCCTATTTTTTAACTTCTTTGTTTTTATTAGATTTTGGATTGTCTTCCTCTGCCTCCTCAGTTTTAATTTCAAGGTAAGCAATATTACTTAGCTGCTCCTAAATGTGTTGTCGGTAATATATGTAATATATTTTATTTTTTAAACTTATGTCAAATATTTATATCCAGCCTGTTAGCTCACTCCAGAGTCCGTTCCAGCCCATGAGCACATAGTTCCACAACACTCTGTTATATTTTCATAGTTACAACAATGAATTATTAGTAGTTAATTTTTATTTCTGTATAATAAGGGATATATAGTTTTTAATGGCTGTTGTGTTGTCTTATAGATAATGCTTATTTTATTTAATTTTTTTGTTAAGAAATCACGAAGATGTGTTCATTACGCATTTCTGATTATTTATTTGTAGATGTAACTAAGGAACAGTAATTCAAAATAAATGGGAACCATCCCCCTCTATCCCACACATAAATATATATATAGTCACAATTTTTCCCTGTCAGCTTTGTTTGGAGTACTTCAATCATCAGGTCATCTGTTGTTCTATCAGCCTAATTGCTACCCTTTCCTTCTCTCTAATTTAAGCCATGGACAGGAAAAGTAGGAAGAGAGAGTATGATAGGGAGTGGGTCACTTTGAAAAGACTAAGCAAACTACACAGAAAAAGGGAACAAACAGAGTCACAACTTTTAGTAACAGCCAATTGTGAAACTGCTGACACAAATATGGTGGAAATAATGGAAAACCAAGAGATGCATGACATAAACATGGACAATGATGAAAATGAAACGCTGAACTTAGAAACATAACACATTTCTGAAGATTCAGATGTTTTGATAGATGATGAATTTTCAGATGATGATTCCCTGATGATGGGTGATTCAAATTCAAATATAGCCAGTGACATCGCTTCTTAGAGCATAGAAAATGGAATTGCCCATAATGCTATGGATAGTCTTCTAAAATTATTGAAGAAACATGGAACAAACTACCTTCCATCTTGTTCCAGAACCTTGCTTGAGACACCAAAAACTGTAAATATTCAGCACAAGTCAGGAATGGAGTATTTCTACTTTGGAGTAGAAAAATGTTAAATAATCACATACAGAAATACCCAGTCGAAACAACTGAGAAGATGTATACCCTGGAGTTGAGACTTAATATTGATGGCCTCCCACTCTTCAAAAGTTCAAAAACTTGCTTTTGGTCAGTTCTTTGCAGCACCAATCTAAAACCTACAAATGTGTTCCCAGTGGCCATCACATGTGGAAAAACAAAGCCCGGTGACTTAGAATTTCTATGTGACACAGTTGAGGAAATTCGGAAATTGGAGAAAGAGGGTCTGTGGTACCATGGAAGACGCATCATAGTTCAAATTAGCGGCATTATCTGTGATGCACCTGCCAAGGCCTTCGTCAAATCAATCAAACAATTCTCAGGGTATTATGGATGTGACAGATGCGTTCAGAAAGGTCAGTGGCTGGGGCGTATGACATATCAACAGTTAGACAATCTTCAGTTGCGTACTGACAGGTCTTTCAGACAAAGGCAGCAGGAAGAGCACCACAACAGAGAACAAGAAACGTCTCGGTTACGTATGTAATCCTCGTTCCCTGAGTAGGGTACGGAGACGTTACGTCGGATGACGACGAATGGGGTTTCGCTTAGAACACCTATCGACTTCGAGTATACAAAAACGAGCCAATAGCAAAGAAATGCCATGGGTCTGCGGAATTTGCATGACGTAACTCTGCCCCACCTCGTGGGTATAAAAGGAGGACGCCGGCAACATGCAGTTATGTTTCTTCCCTGAGGAGCCAAGACTGAGCTCAGGCGATCCCCGCGGTACAGCGGAAGTGGCAGGAAGACGTAACGTCTCCGTTCCCTACTCAGGGAACGAGGGTTACATACGTAACCGAGACGTTCCCTTTCGTTGTCACTCCGAGTTACGTCGGATGATGACGAATGGGGTTATCAGTCTAATCACGCCACCTTCACAGCTGTCTTCCAGTGCCCTGCGTAAATCTGAGCCCTTGTAAGACTTGTAAGGACGAAGGACTCCCATTTAACACAGGAATACCAAGGTACACTGGGAAGCATATCCCAATTTAGAGGAAATATGCAATTAACACCAACCCAGAGGGGGGGGGGGCATTTGAGAATACACATATGACCCGAAGGAAACATATGGAGAATACTGAGGTGTCCAGCCGCAGGTGGAATATTTCAACCTCAGGGGTGGCAAGGTGGCTTGCCAAGGGAAAGACACATGCTCAGAGAGGCTTACAGTGGAAATACACGTGTGGGGGTAGCTCCGGGGAGGGACCATGCACACGGGAGGCACCTAGCCGACGCCCAGGCAATTGACACTGGCGCTAGCATCAGGGGTGCTGGAGGAACTCAGGACTTGCGGAGAAGCTCACTTGAGGAGAATATCGCACGTATCCAGTCGGTGGAGTGGAATGGCGAGCAAGCGAAGACACCTGAGCGGGTCCAGTACTAGCTAGTTGAAGCGAGTACATGAGAGGACACAGGCTCCACTCGGAGATTGTAGAATCTGGCGAATGTGTTAGGTGTCGCCCAGCCTGCAGCTCTGCAGATGTCTGTTAGCGAGGCGCTATGCGCTAGAGCCCAAGAGGATGCCACACTCCGGGTGGAGTGGGCAGTCACACCAAGGGGGCACGGTAGTAGTTCTTACCGGACACCATGTGTCAAAATGATTAATGACTTCCGGTTGACCTTTGACCTTTTCCGGCCCCGCCTTTTCCGGGTGTGCATCCGGTATCTATAGATAAGGATTGACCTATTGACCCCACCCATCCAATCGATTATGTGTTTTGACAGGTTGTGCATCCGGCCTCTATTGTTAAGGGTCAAGCAGTTGACCCCGCCTATCCGATCAATGAAATGTTTTGACCATCTGGCCTCTATTGATAAGGGTTGTGGTGCCTACCCCTCCATGTCTGCTCTGATATCTGAAACAATGTTACATAAACAGGGTCTATCGTTTAAAATATGATTCAAATGAAAGTAGAGTTGAAAAACATACTGATCTTTATAAATGTATAAATGAAATGTTTATAAAATAATTTAACTACAGTTGAAAACGTATAGTTAAAATGGTGTAAATGAAATGGTTATAAAATAATTTAACTAAGGTTGATCGTTTAAAATATTATTCAAATGAAACTACAGTTGAAAAACATACTGATCTTTATAAATGTATAAACGAAATGATTATAAAACAATTTAAGTTGAAAACGTAGTGTTAAAATTGTATAAATGAAATGGTTATAAAATAATTTAACTATAGTTGAAAACATATAGTTAAAATGGTGTAAATGAAATGGTTTTAAAATAATTTAACTAAAGTTGAAAACATACAGTTAAAAGAGTATAAATAAATTGGTTGTAAAATAATTTAACTGTATGGTTGAAACATACAGTTAAAAGTTGTAAAACAAAAAAACAGTGTTTCTCACGAATGAGTTTACAATGTCTATAATAGTAAACAGTCGAGACTACAGTGTCTATTAAAGTAAAAGTACCGTGTCTCTATGTATGCTTATCAGTGTGTTTGTGTGTGTGTGTGTGTGTGTGTGTGTCACGGTGTCAAAGCAGTAAACAATCTATCTCTGATACACACGGTTGAATAGGCATTTGTTTAAAAACACTAATGCGGACATTTACCAGTCCGTTTGACAGGTTTGATTAAATTACGACACTACGGTTACGATCTGACCCGTAACGATAGCGATAGCAACATCCTGGATGCGAAGTTATTCCTTATGCAATACCTCCATCTAGTGGCGAAAGAGTACTGTTTTTCACCACGTGCTACAGGTGTATAAATAAAGCTTGGATTCCAGCCAAACGCTAAAAACATTTGTCAACTATCCTTGTCTGGCGACCATCAGCGCTCACCTTCGCCAAGATGCAAAAAAGTAAGTGTTTATACGTTGTATTAATATACTGTTTTTATACATTAGGAATAATTCATTACTGGTTTAATCATTGGTTGAGTAGTTGTTGGAGTTATAGAATTGTTTTATCTAAAAAGATTGTTTTAACTATATTATTTATATCTGATGTTTTTAACTGTTTTCTATGCTATTGTTACCTTTTATCTGTTATTTGTATCGGCTATCTGTTATTTTTATCCGCTGTCTGATGTTTTTAACTGCTTTATCTGCCATTGCACCCATTATCTGCTATCTGTTATTTTTATCCGACGTTTGATGATGCTGGATACATCAGTTAAAATCTCTATCATTGTTACGATATTAATTTTATACATACCCATGGCTTTTATTATGAAAAGACTAGACCTTCCTTAATGTAAATTGACTGTATAGTTAGCATGCTACAATGTTTTTCTATGTTCGACAATAAACAGAGACAAACATTTTTTATTACCTTAATCGTATCCCATATACTAACGCGGCTGTAGACCGATCTTATTTCGATGTCGTATTATAGTTCTTGGCATGGCTTATATCATCTGTATGCTAACTGTGGTTTATGTTCTATTGATTCTATGAGGCGTTGTATGACAAACTAGTTTTTCTGCAGTCTACATGGTTCTGAAGTTAGATCAGTTTGTTTTCGCGATGTTTTAAAACCTAAAAGCCTGTTTTAACACTGTCTGAAAGTTATTGTTGTTGTTGTTAGTGTTTTAAAACTGGCGCCACATAGCATCCCTTAGCCACAATGTGTGTACTTCATCCTGATTTGTGAAATGGGTCCATCTAGTGGTTGTAACTGGTATGACATGTTGATTTGTGAAATGGGTCCATCTTGTGGTTGTAACTGGTATGACATGTTGATTTGTGAAATAGGTCCATCTAGTGGTTGTAACTTGTATGACATGCTGATTTGTGAAATAGTTCCATCTAGTGGTTTTAACTGGTATGACATGTTGATTTGTGAAATAGGTCCATCTAGCGGTTGTAACTGGTATGACATGTTGATTTGTGAAATAGGTCCATCTAGTGGTTGTAACTGGTATGACAGGTTGATTTGTGAAATAGGTCCATCTAGCGGTTGTAACTGGTATGACATGCTGATTTGTGAAATAGGTCCATCTTGTGGTTTTAACTGTTATGACATGCTGATTTGATTTTAGGATGGATAATCTTTTTTAACATAATTATTTTAATTCTTTTCATTTATTTATTTTTATTTATTTATTATTATTAAATATTTTTTATTTGTTATTTTTGTGTGTGTGTGTGTGTGTGTGTGTGTGTGTGTGTGTGTGTGTACTGTGGACGTGGCCGGGTCATTCAGCGGTGAAGATGTGGTGAACTTTTGCTCACCCCCCTCCCGGGCAATGATATGTGTGTGCGTATTCTTTGAATTGATGAGTTTTAAGTCTGGATTACAATGACCAGTGTGGTTCATTACACAAGGTTGTCTGTGTTTGTGAGGTGTCGTGCAGAGGGGACACCACGGGATCTCCGGCCAGAGAGACGCCCCTGTTGGGTCACATGTGGTAAGACAGAGGACCCTGTGATTACTTATCAGCGAAAAACGCACTTCTGGCATCGGTAATTTAATTAAGTCCAAGCACCATTTGCTGGTGTGTGAATCGGTAACTTAAAAAGTCCCATGACATCTGTTTTTGTCACAAACTGAAGAATGGAGGAGTGTTTACTTAATTAGAATCTTAGTTGATTAAAACCACATGATTGCGCTGATCATCTGATTATTGCTACAACTGTGTGCCATATTACTAGAGAGAAGAGCAGCACCATCCCAGGAGGGATGTACACCATCTCTTTTCAACAGGTCAGGCTTGCCCCAAAAACTTTTCCAATTGTCTATGAATTCTATATTATTCAACAGACACCACTTAGACAACCAACCATTGAGTGAGGCCAATCTGCTAACTATCTCATCACTCCTGCGAACAGGAAGTGGGCCAGAGCAAATTACAGTGCCTGCCCAGCCGGCACATGACCGACCTTCAACGTTGAAATATGGTTGAAATGATGTCCGTTATTGTTAGCACAGAACGCGTGTTTACGCGCCACCCGCGCTCATTTATTTATTATTTATTTTCTCTCGCGCGCCCGCGCCTTTGAGTTAATAAAAGCCCAGGTAAGTAAGAATCAGTCAACACAAACGGTGAGTAATGTCTTGTCCTGTTATTGTCACCTGTGTCACATGTCATATGTTTAGTGTAGCCTTTTCCGATGGCAATATAGGATTTATTTGTGATAAATGCAAGGAGACAGTCAGGCTGACGGAGAAGATTTCAGAGCTAGAGACATGCATCCAAACTTTAATTGAGGATAGTAAGGATAGTACTAGAGCTTTAGATACTATTTTGGATGCGCCTAGCATAGTGAACTCTGTACATGATTCGGTTCCGGCTGAAGTAGAGCCCAGGCAGCAGGGCAGATGGGTGACCGTGAGAGATCGCTCTAGTCGCGGATTAAAAAACCACCCTTCCGTTCCGATTACCATAACAAATCGATTTGCCCCACTCAGTGAAACACCCACTGAGAATTCTGTTGATTGTGCCCTGGTAATTGGTGATTCGATCACACGGAACGTGAAAATAGAGACACCAGCCACCATAGTCACATGTTTGCCGGGAGCCAGAGCGCCTGACATCAAAGCAAATTTAAAAGTGCTGGCTAATGCTAATCGTAAATTCTTTAAGATCATTATTCATGTCAGTGGCAGCTGCCAGTCTGCCACTGGCAGCTGCCAGTCTGCCACTGACAGGTGCAGTGGCTGGCTATAGTAGTCTATTTGTCAAGTTTCAGAAACCATCGATTTTGGACAGTTTTTGTGTTTTGTGTTCCTCCCTTTCTAGCTCATTTATTATGAATCTGTTGATTTGAATCATGTTCTTTAGTATGATTGCTGTTTTGTGAACTGTTATCCCAATATAACCAGTCAAATGGCCGTGATCAGACTGGCAGCTTACAGACGCTCGCTGGACGCTCATCCAGTCAGCCGCGGCTGAGACTGCGAGTCTAACGCGTCGCCTGACACTCTCGCTACAAGGAAATACATTGTTTTCTTTTTATAAATATAATGCCATGCCTTTATTCTTGTGGAGGAATGATGTTTTGTGGACTGTTATCCCAATATAACCAGTCAAATGGCCGTGATCAGACTGGCAGCTTACAGACGCTCGCTGGACGCTCATCCAGTCAGCCGCGGTTGAGACTGCGAGTCTAACGCGTCGCCTGACGCTCTCGCTACAAGGAAATACATTGTTTTCTTTTTATAAATATAATGCCATGCCTTTATTCTTGTGGAGGAATGATGTTTTGTGGACTGTTATCCCGATATAACCAGTCAAATGGCCGTGATCAGACTGGCAGCTTACAGACGCTCGCTGGACGCTGTATCCATCTATTCACAGGCCTAACAGTGAGTGAATCTTTCTATATTGTTCCCTAATGGTTTAACACTTTAACAAATTATATAATTATATTCAATAGCCTAACTATATTGTGAACTACACACATATATATAGCCTATATATATATTAATAATGATTTGAACTAAATATTTAGATAAACTTGTTTGTAACGTCACTTGTGTGCTGGGATCTGACTGTTTGAATCGCCTACCTACCCGACCCCACTAAACGGTGGGATCTTATGACGAAAGAAAGAATTGTGAGGTGTATGTCGTATTGCCACTACAGTAAACGGGATTACAATAATTTAGCCTATAATTGATGTATGCTACGTAAACAATTGTGAACTATATCATAATTTCGAATAAACTACCCAGGGCAATAAAAATGGGATCTTACGAAGTGGGAGGTAAGTTTAGTCTTAGGCTAATTGTAGCCTTGTATGTTGCCACTTCAAAAATAATGGATTGCAGACTTCCAGAACTTTACAGAAAACCTTAATTTTAAATGATAATAATTATGATGACTTTAGATTATGTGCTCATATTAATCTGTACTACAAAGGCTAAGTGCAGTATCTACGCAAACAAAGAAACGGAGAAAAAGGCCTTTAAAGTTTTTATACCAGCCAGTCAAACATGTAGCTAATGGGTTGATTAGTGGTAATGCATCTCCGAAACGGGATATAATTTAACCCAGATATTTTTTCACAAGACAGAACACGTCATAAAGCCCATTACAAGTCTTAACTCATTTTTGACCAAATGTGTAGTACTGCGCCTTGCCTTTTTAGGGCAGCTATGATGTCGCTTGTTTCAGATTGTAAAGTAGACTATATGGAATGTATTTTTTTGTATTCTTATTTACTTTTGTTCAGTAGGCCTCTGAATTTACACCTGATAATCCACAATCATGACAGGCAAGTATTGTTACATTTACATTTTTTTTTCCTGACTGCAACCCCTTTTTTTGGCCTATGACATAACCTCTGTGTTTCAGGGGTTGGGTTAGGTGCTTTAAAACATCTGCTAAGTGTAATGTTTACATATTAACCCTAAGACAAAACACAATATATTTTTTTTGTTTTTTGTTTTTTTGTGATCTTAACATTCTCATTTCGTTTCTGAATGAAAGCTAACGCCAATCTAAAATAAAAAGTAAACATACATGCATTTTGGGTTTTGTCAGAGTGATGTATTGCAACATTATCATAAGACATTTACTTTTCATGACACCTCTGGACATTATGTTTTAAAAGAGATGGTCAGTGCTGTAATAAGCACATTATTTACACTTTAAATTGCTCAAAACTATTTTTTTATATCATGTACTGTATACAAAATTCTAAAGCTGTTTCAAATCTATCTTTCCTTTTCAGAGAGGCAATTTGTGTTTACCTCAGAGGATGAACTATATAGTCTCAGTGAAGACACTAATTGTCCTTATTGTAGGACTGCAGTCACACTGACACAGGCACATCTGTTACAGCGGCATTTTAGATATGCAATATTTTACAAAGAAGAAAAAAATGGTAATTTACACTATTAATTTATCAGTGGATCCTCTTGTTAGACATTTCTTACTCTGTGTTTTTATGTACATTATTATAGTGAAGTTGATCATACCCTGCTACTGCACTGATGGAGTGCAAGGTCGGAGTCACTGGCATTGCCCAAAGTGCAGAAGTACTGTAGCAAGAGCAGGGGATTTCAAGGCTCATCTAAAAAACCATGGTTTGTGTTATTTATTCCTTTTACCTAGCAAAATTTACTGTATTATTTTGAATATGTAGCTGTATTCATTATACAAAAATATTAATCAATTATAATTTAATAGAACTGGCACTAATAACAATTTTATTCTCTGGATTCATAAGTTATGAAGTGACAGAAAAATCAGAAAAACAAAAAAATCAAAAAGGTTTGACCATTTCTCTGTAACATCAGTTACTTGTTTTAGCAATCCATTTTGGAATGTTACATCTTTTTTTGTTCTTTATTACTTAGTGACCCAACAACCCACCCATGAGCAAAAAGATTATGTTTCCGAGGACAGTGTTTCAGAGGAGCAAGCCAATTCACAAATGCAACAAGAAGCCCATGGAGTTTTGCAGACAGAATCCCCAAAGAGTCGTTTCAAATGTGATAAATGCGGAGCTGACTTTTCAAACACATCTAATCTGAAGAGGCATGAGAAAATGGAACATGGCTTGGAGCAACCTATGCTTTGCATTGATCAAAAAAATGCACTATACGTCACACCAAAGGAAGTACATGGGCCAAGAGTGCCAGTCCATGTCAAGAAATCTCTACTCCTAGGACAAATATACTGTGAGTCAGATATTTGCAGAGACATGGCAAAGATAGCAGCCCAGAGTGGACACCCTGCAACTGAATGCCACCACCTTCGAAGAACTATCTCTGCACAACGCTACATTCCTCCACAAACACTAAACTCTACATCTTTGGAGCAAATGTTAGATAAAGGACTAATCTCAAAGTCAAGAGCCAAGGAATGCAAGGACTTACATTTGAAGGCCAGTGAAGAGGAGGTTGATTGTGTCTTCCCAATTTTGGGGGGGGAATATGGCCTGTCACAGACCTACATTTACTTTTCAGTTTTTACTAACCTCAAAGACAACTGGTGTCAGCTTGGGCGAACAATTGTGACATTCGACACAATGTCTTGTAAATGGCACTGTCAATGTAGGGGCAGTAAACACAGACAGAGTTGTGTCCACAGAGACGTATGCATGTGGTGGATATTTCAGGAGCGTCCATCATTATTGAGAGAGCATTCTACTGCAAGTCCTGAAGAAATAGAGGACCTTGAGGAGAAAGAGCAAGAGAGGGATGATGAATCAAAACCATCAAATGAGACAGCATCAGCAGTTATTAAAATGACTGAGTACTTTTTGAGGTACAAGAAAATCCCAGACAATCTTCCACAAGACCTCAAATTAACAGAAATGACGATACCTGAAAGCTTTGTGCCTAAAGAGACACAATGCCCTTACTGCCCTGGACCATGCTACCCTGACCTCAGTGAACCAATCCTGAAGACAAAGCATGCAACCATTTATGCTTTGTTTTCTGTACACAGAGGTATGTGTCACAGTTAATGAGTTGTAGTGGAAACATATTGTTGTTGTATATAATTATATATATTTTATTTATGTATATTCTGTTCAGGTGTTGCAGTCTACATAAAGGAATGCCCTGTTTGTGGAACCCCAGTCAGATTTCAAGAATATGACTCTGGATTTCACAATTTCAACAACAAAGTGTTCCTCACAATCCCGTTGTGCTCCCTTTTGACAACAGGTCTTTCCGTAAGTAAAAAAACAAACAAAACAAAAAAAAAACCAATCGGTGAATTTTAGCCAACATGATTTAATATTTACCTGAACATTATCTTGCCCATTGAGCTAACTACAATGTTAATTTATCTATACCTGCAACAGAACCACATTGCTGTCGGACGTTTTCTGCGTACGTTGGGGGAACACAGCAAAGTGTACATTCCTCACAACACAATACGGAAAGCTTTTTACCACTTCTCTGCTTTGAGGAGCTACACCTACAATTACTTTTGTTACCGCTGTGGCCATCATCCTCCTATTTTGATTGCTGACACCAACTGGAAAGTGGCCTTTGACTTACCAGGTAGGAATTCAGTGTACCCATTCATGAAAAAAATGCTTTACCCTCAAAAGTTGGCAACAACAGTTTCCACTATCTGCTCATAAAATACTTACTCTTTCTGTACAGTGCATCTCATGAGACGACCAGACCTGACAAACACAACTGCACAGGACACACAAGTGAATGTTTCATCTCGATGGGAAAACCTTGAAAAAGAGATCATTGCAACAGGACTTTGTGATGGTAAGCTGTTTAATATAATTCATAAACATTATTATGCCTACTTGTTTTAAATTTTATTAACAATTCCTTGCCTCCATCTCTCCCTCCCCTATGTCCTTCATTTCTTCTCTCCCAACTTACTCACTCAGTCACTAATTTACCTACTCACTCCCTCTCTTCCTCCCTCCATCAGGGTCATGTCAAAACCCATTTTCTATCTCTCTGACATATTTTGCCTTTACACCATGGATTGGTCAGTACTCCAGAATGTCTGATGTCATACCCAAGACTGAGATTTTGAAAGGCCTCTCCCAGAAGGACCGATTGTGGACAAAGAGGACAGATGAGGAATTTGATGAGGACCGGATTTTGCAAGTTTTAGAGCTCAAAGGGGTAAAACATTTTGATGTTTGCTGATGCTTGTCATTTGCCAAAACTACTTAAACAAAAAAAAAAAAAATTAAAAACCATATGCATATTTTCCCCATCACTTTTCTCCCATGTTTTCCCCCATTAGCCTCGAAGAGAAGATCTTACAATGGCATGCAATGCTCTAGGCATTTCAGCTAGTGGATCACAGTCTGACCTCATTAATCGGCTTGAGGAACTTCTGTTGTACAAGGATATATATCCAAAAATGTTCGTAAAGCTTCACAAAGCAGGAGGTAAGATACAAATGTAGACAATTACAAGCATGGTACAGAATGAACAATACATTTGTTTTATATATCTGGACATTAAGAACAAAAAAAAGTAAATAAAAAAAAGTATATAAATGCCGCGGTTTAATTAAATAAAATAAAACTATCATTCTAACATACTTAAAGACCCACAGAAGAGAAAAGCACTATAATGTTACCTCCATCTATCATAACCATTTTGCCCTGATTGATAATGAATCATAGACATTATTGACTGCCAGTTGAATGAAAGAAATATATTTATATTTTACATTTGACTGCCAAACTATATATGTCATTGTGAAAAAATATTACATGAAATTAGCAATTGTTCTGCATTTTCCCCATTTTTTTCCCCACAGGAGGGGTACTGCATCTTGGGTGCACCCATGGTGTGGTCTCTTGAGTTTTAAATATCCACCCACGGTCTTCATCTCAGATATAGCCGAACATGTTGCCAGACATGTAAATAATAGGACTCATCAAAAGTTTTTTCAGCCACATGATGGCAGGCTATGTGCTCCAACATCTGAAAACATTTCTGCTGCATTGGAAAAAAAACTCACTGTGCAGAAAGAATGGGTAAATACTCTTCGAAGCTCAATGGGGCCACATAAACACGAAGACCAAACAAGTGACAGATTCACCCGCCCTCACCCTCTGACTGGAACTCATGAACGGTACTCCCTCTATGACCATTTTCATGAGAAAAACCAAACAAGGCCTGAAGAGAGACTGAGAAGCATCAAACTTTTGCCAGATCTTGCCAGTATTGTTAATTCATCTTCAGCAGAGCAAATTAACAAAGAACTGTCAACCAGCAGGTATTTCCTCTGCCAACTGAAGGACATTCATTACATGTTCGCCTTGCGGCTGTGTTTCCATCTGCACAATCAGAGGATCAATGATAACTTTTTGCAGGACATTCAAAAAATGTCTCAAAAAGATGTGCACCTAGGGCTACATGGACACCTATTAATAGGTGTGGATGAGGAAACAAACAAAGGTAATATAGTTCATGAAATAAAAGTTAATTTACTATACATTTTATTAACATAAACTTTTATTTGTATCTCAATACAATGTAATATCTTTGCAGAGATGTACCAAAGAACATCTGCAAAGTCATTTACTGACCCACAAGCTGAACCAGACAAAGTTGAGAAAGATATGGAGAGTTTCACCGTGTCATTGTTTCCTATAAGTGAACAAAATAAGGTACAGACTGTCTTTTTGTATGTTAAATTATAGCAAAAATATTGGAATAGTTTACATGAACAAAAAACTACACCTGTAGTATTTTCTGCTTCATTTATATGCAATGAATGGGTTCTGTTTTTGAACTACAGGACAACCTGAAACAACTTTACATTTCCTGGAGGAGAGAGAGACAAATAATTCACAGATTTTCAGCATACGCAACACTGTATATTGCAGACTTAAGAAGTGTTTGCCCCTCTTCTCTTTTAGAGGAAGACCCAAACAATAACATGCCTTGGTTAAGTGATAATGTAAGTGTGCTTACAATGTTCTTATGTTTGCTTTACAATTCTTTATTAGGAACTCAGTACATGACACTGCACACAGTTCATGTAATATAACTACACTCCCATTTATAATGTACTCATCTAATTTGTTTGTATATTAAAGTCTGTCATTTATTTAAAAGGCAGTGAACTGTCGTCTTGCTCAAATTGCAGCAGAAACTCCGCATGTAAGTAACTGACTATTCAATGGTCTTAGCAGATAAGCATTTGTCTTATGAGATTTGTCATATTGCTCTGTGAATGTTAAAAATGCAGTATAATTAATTTCCGTTCACTTCATGCACAGGTTGTTGCCTTATACACAGATGTGTACATTTTGTGGTACAGAGAGTGGACAAAAAACAAAGCCATTTCAAGGTCACATGTGCAAGATCTTGAGGTATACTTGAGTAACTGTATAAAAATTGAGGTTTTTCACACACACACACACACACACATATATATATATATATATATATATATATATATATATAAGTATATGTGTGTGTGTGTGTGTGTGTATGTGTATGTGTATGTGTATGTGTATGTGTATGTGTGTGTGTGTGTGTGTGTGTGTGTGTGTGTGTGTGTGTGTGTGTGTGTGTGTGTGTGTGTGTGTTTCCACTGTAGAATGCTCAAAAAATCCTGCTCCCAAGAATCGTTGGTGGTAATACACCAGAACGGGGAAACCACTTTATACTCTGGGTAAGGTTTTCAAGAAACTCGGTTGTGCTGCAACATTGAATTGATATGCTGACTGTAACTTTTTATATGATTTTTTCCACAGTGTAGCAATGTTCAGGGAAGAAGGAGGCGGGAACCGGCGAACAATCAAAATATAATTTATTTAAAATAAAACAAACAAACGAAAATACCGCCAGCAGCCCCTCGCGGACGACTGCTGGCTACCGAAAATAAATATAACTGCCAGCAGCCCCTCGCGGACGACTGCTGGCTAAAGTGAAATACAAAAACAAAACACAACTAAAATACAGGCCTGTTCCTCTCTCGATCATCAACGTCGTCGCTCCTCCTTTATGCTTCCGCTCCTCCGTGAGAGATGCGAGACCGGTGTGCTTCTCAGGTGTTGCTCATTATCAATCGCACCACCGGCCTCGCGCCGTTCTCTCACCTCCCTCGGCCGTCCTGTTCGCCACACACCGGTTTTCGATGTCTCTGGAAAACAAGTGCGTATTTATGATTCAATGGAGATCTACCATTCTATTGAAAAAAATGACATGGATATTCTGAGGTAATTCATTTCTCATCTGTAGTGTAGAAACGTTAACTTTTTATTAATAATAAATAGAATGCTTGGATGCTCTAAAATAGCTCAAATTATATATAGGGAATTTTAATAATTAATCATGAATATGATTAATATATTGCATATTACAGTTAAATTATCGAAGTTGAAAATAGATTGATTGTACACACGAATGATCAATCACAACGAATTATAATTCCTCATTCATATGTCAATGGTCCATTTTCAGATCGATTATATGAGATAACCTTTAACGGAGTTAATTTAGCTATCGAACTGTTTGTCCAGCAAACGGCCGTAAGATTAACTTATCAACTTCTCAACAAAGTTATCCCTTCTTATAAACTTCAAGAAATATCAATTTTCTGGCCGTGAACATTAATTTTCCTGTGTTTATAAAATTAGACTACGCAACGTAGTCAATAATGAAAGCTTTGTTGCTAGGATCGAGATCTCATTGACTTTGTAAAATGAGCATTTTAGACAGAAGGCAATCAAGAATATAATGGTTTTAATAGTTGGACTAATAATACATCGAACTACAATTCACACAGAATATATGTATATACACCCGAAACAAACAAAACGAAAAACATCACAAACACGAATTAAAATAGGATGAGAGAGGAAGATAAAAATGAGAGGGAGAGAGACAAAAGAGAGTTGGGAAGAGAGAGAGAGAGAGAGAGAGAGAGAGAGAGAGAGAGAGAGAGAGAGAGAGAGAGAGAGAGAGAGATCCGTAGGATCACAGTTTGGCAAAATTCACCTGGACATTTAAACCTTTAAGAGACAACACGGAAAAACAGTCTTAATGCTCTAAAATCTTGGTAACTCAAATATACTTGCATATAGTTCTCATGTGTCTGAGCCCTGCGGCGTGTGTGAGCTGCTGGTCTTTGTGTGTTCCGTTGGAGCGTCACGTGGTTTGCTGCAGTCTGAAGCGCGCAGTTTCAAAGAAGGCTTAAAGGTCTTTGACGTAAATTACCAAATAAATAATTCAGACTAAGTTCATTTCTGGTGAAATGAACAAAGGAAAAACAAACTTAAGCAAAAGAAAAGAAGAGGAAAGATCCCCCAGGGCGGGGGATCACGAGTATGATGGTTACATCGGATCGAAGGAGAGAGAAGAGTCCAGACCGAAGTCGAAGTTCCCTCGAAGAAGGGAGTTCCCCCAAAGATGCAGTTCTTTCTCCCCCCTCCTTACTCTTACTTCACTTCTCTAAGATCTAAAGATGAGGTGCTTGGTGGTCTTCTTTAAAGACACTTCTGTTTACGCCTCCTCTGGCGTGAATGCACCAATCAGCTGGGAGGAAAGTGTGCGGATAAGTGTTCCTTTGTTCCCTCGAGATCGACTTTGCATGTTTCATGACCGTGATGTAAAAATGCGTTCAATTTTACTCCAGAGATGATAAAACATAGTAACATACATTTTACGGTTTGCACCCATATATATATGGTTTGGGCAGATCAAGAGGATTCTAAAGGTGTGAAGAACGACATACAAACATTATAGGAAAACACAGTTACATTAAAAATGCATCTAAAAGCACCTCTGTTCATTTAGAATTATAATACGATCACATCTAACCCCAATGGAACATGGGCAAACATAAAAACATATCGAATATATCATAGTACAAGTCTCTCAATTGAGGAGATTGGGGAAAGTTCTTGTGTGTGTGTGTACTGTGAACGTGGCTGGGTCATTCGTTGGTGAAGATGTGGTGAACTTTTGCTCACCCCCCTCCCGGGCAATGATATGTGTGTGCGTATTTGAATTTATGAGTTTTTAAGTCTGGATTACAATGACCAGTGTGGTTCATTACACAAGGTTGTCTGTGTTTGTGAGGTGTCCTGAAGAGGGGACACCACGGGATCTCCGGCCAGAGAGGCGCTCCTGTTGGGTCACATGTGGTAAGACAGAGGACCCTGTGATTACTTATCAGCGAGAAACGCCGCGGGGGCACTTCTGGCATCGGTCATTTAATTAAGTCCCATCGCCATTTGCTTGTGTGTGAATCAGTAACTTAAAAAGTCCCATGACATCTGTTTCTTTCACAATATGAAGAATGGAGGAGTGTTTACTTAATTAGAGACTTAGTTGATTAAAACCACATGATTGCGCTGATCATCTGATTATTGCTACAATATATATATATATAGGTGTAGCAATGTTCAGGGAAGAAGGAGGCGGGAACCGGCGAACAATCAAAATATAATTTATTTAAAATAAAACAAACAAACGAAAATACCGCCAGCAGCCCCTCGCGGACGACTGCTGGCTACCGAAAATAAATATAACTAAAGTAAAATACAAAAACAAAACACAACTAAAATACAGGCCTGTTCCTCTCTCGATCATCAACGTCGTCGCTCCTCCTTTATGCTTCCGCTCCTCCGTGAGAGATGCGAGACCGGTGTGCCTCACATGTGTTGCTCATTAGCAATCGCACCACCGGCCTCGCGCCGTTCTCTCACGTCCCTCGGCCGTCCTGTTCGCCACAATAGGTAACAGGGTGAGTGATAGAGTAAAACCGGAAATGGAACTATGGAGAAGATCCATTTAAAGTATGAAAAGAACAATCAGCTTATCTATTTTCAGAGCATTTCATTTAAATTGATACCTTGCATTTTTGTTGTGGGAACAATTCTTGAAGTTGTTGAACATTTAAGTCGTTAAATTTGTGTCAAATGTGAAAGTTGGTTGAAAGTTCTCTCTCTCCATGAGCACATGGCTGGTTGGGTCAAGCCCTGGGCCCTGCTGAGACCACGCCGAGCAGGAGGTCGGAGGTCAGAAGAGTTGATGGTTGGAGCCGTTGTGCCGAACTCCTGAGATTGTCCTTGGTTCTGTTGTGGTTGAGAGAGTCCTCTCTCTCCTGAATGAGTACATGTGAGTCAAAGCCTAGCAGGCTGTGGTTACAGCCTGCAGGGGCCATGGGCCGTTTGGGGGATGGGGTCCCACAGACACCCACCTGAAGTAAGAAGCCATAAGGTCTAGCAGAGACAAGAGCGAAGGGCTTGTGTGAATGCCATTTAAAGTCTGAGCAAGGTCCAACCCAAGGCCCTAAGAGTTGACTTGACCAATGAGAAGGGTAACATTTCTAAACGGGAGAATTTGATTTATGGATCTTTGTTTCAAGCGTGCTCATTTGCATGATCAGGGACGTGCACAGGAATTTTGTTCCCCCATCAACACCTTGGCCAATATCCTTCCACTGCTCTGGGTCAGTGAGTCTCTGCCGTGACATCACAATGTCCCGAGTCTTCCCTTCCCCGTAAAATCTTCTCTCAAGCTCCTGTCTCAATCTGTCCAGAAAGGTATAGTATGTCCTTCCCCTGTAATATTCCTCCAAGGTCTGGACTGCATCATCTTCTCTTGCTGATTTGGAAGTGTATTTCAGCTTTGCAGGGACTTTTCTTTGTTTACCTGGAATATTTGTGGGAATGCTTATGCCATTTTCCTCTCCAATTGTTGTGGCATTGTTGTGTTTGTGAGAATTGGCTTTCTTTCCTCAGTTCCACTACTCGCTTCAAAGCACCATCTAACAGAGTAACCAGCAGCCAAGTCCAGGTCATCCTGCTGGAGTACTTTTGAGGCAACTGATGTCTCCATGAACACTGGTGTTGCTATTTCAAGACACAGCAAGAATTCAAAATCTATGCTGCTCAACAACATTTTAGCTTCTCCTGCAGCCAGATCAGGGGGGTTACACTCTCTCAGATCTCTCAAGTACTGTACGGCAGCAGGGAGGACCTTCCTAATTGTCTTTAAAGCATCTTCCCTGCAGCTCCACCGGGTGTCTGAAAGCCTCTGTAGTTCAAGGACACGTTAGTCTGGATTCACAGCTTTTTGAGTATCCAAAAATGCAGCATGGCGCTTTGTAGATTTGGCAAAGAATGTGTACAGCCTCTTAATGACTGTGAAGAAATCCACAAAGTGCTTGTTGGATTTTGCACTCTCAACTAAAACAAGATTTAAACAATGTGCATGGCAGTGCACATATAATACTCTCTCATTTTGTCTCTGAATCCGGGACTGCAGCCCATTGTAGTGTCCACTCATATTGGTAGCTTCATCATATCCCTGTCCACAGACATCTTGAATGTTGAAGTTGTTTTGCTCAAGTAGCTTCATCACTACATTCTCCAGTGCCTCTCCCGTTGTTGATGCCACATCACATAGTTGGACAAAGCGTTCCTTTATAGTCATGTTGTGGACATATTGCACAACAAAGGACACCTGCTCAATATGTGACACATCAGTGGTCTTGTCCAGCAAAATAGAAAATTGTGATGCTTCTGTCACTTCCTTCTGTATGATTCGTTTCACATAAAGACTAAGTGCTTTTATGAGGTCGTTTTGTGTCCTATTGGACACGAGAGACACCTGGCACCTTTGGTTTGATGCTTGTTTTTCCTTGACTGCATTAAGATGAAGCCTGAGTACACTGTCATATTGGCCAAGCAAATCCACCAGGTTCAGAAAATTTCCTCTATTCCTCTAAAATAGCCTATGTTTTTTTAGATTACAATTATTTAGCATGCAGCTCTTTAACCCTATACTTTCTAGCATGGTCCTCTCATCTCATATTTGGTGATCATCACTTATGGTCCACATTTTCCTCACATAGTCTAGAGGCTTGTGACTGCTCCTCCTCGTCTTAAATGTAATGTAATTATGAAACATTGCCATTAGTAGGCTAAAATATGAGTCTGATTAATTAATCAATTCACCTACACAGTGTTATGTCATCTTTATCACAGTGCAAAGTCTCTGTCTCACCTGCTGGTTGGCTTTTTCACAGCCAACCCTTCAGTGATGTGCTGCTCTTTGCTGCCTCCCTGAATTGTCCCTCCCTCTCCTGAATCCATTTCTTTTCAGAGGGCATCTTGGCTTCAAACAATACCCAAAAATAGTGATGTGATAGAATTTAGGCATTTAACCATTTTGAATAAAATAATGAATGTGATCAGCAGACATTTAGCTTAGTTTGCCTGATGTCTACCAAAAAAATAGTAGCCTAGGCTGCTTGTCTGCAAGCTATCTGTCTGATTATTTAGGCTAAATGTGGCAAACTCAGCCTGGATTTATGAAGATTTTCATTCATTTCATAAGACTTGATGCTGATGATCGTTCGTTTGTTATACATCACAAACTCAACTTTTCCGACAACGTTGAGTCGTCTCACCCGACAACCGCGACAATCTCCTTCTAGGGCCGCTCATGCAGGCTCAGCTCAGGTGCCGTTGTAGCAGTCGTGTTCCCCCTCAGTGTCTGCTGACAGTATGAAGCTGCAGACTCTGTCCCGCATTCTCAGACCCCTCGTTTTTCGAGACAGCGGTCTCGTTTTATTTAAAATTATCCAAATAAATATTCGCGTTCCCTGCTTAATGCATAGCAGGGAACGCGAATAGAGCCAAAAAAACTCATTGTGTTCTCTGACTAACAAATTACCCAGTTATTTATTGAGCGTGGGTGTAATTGAAAGAAAACGACTGATGGAAGGGATACAATTACAGATTTAACTATCTTCTGAAAAATATTATGTGATATTATATTGCTACAATGTTTTTTTTTATTCAAATTCCAAATTTTCTTTCAGTTCAACCTATAATGGTCTAATTAACATTATACCATGCTAACATTACAAAACGTCTCGGTTACGTATGTAACCCTCGTTCCCTGAGGAGAGAACGGAGACGTCTCGTCGGAGGAGTTTCCAACGAATTGGGATCACGCTAGGGAGACCAATCGACTTCGAGTGAACTAAAACGAACCAATGAACATTGGCATGCAAGATTTGCATTCCGCGACCCGCCTACCAGTGCGGGTATAAAAGCGGAAGCAAGCGCATACACAAACGTTTTTCGCTGAGGAGCCGAACGGTGTCCAGTCCTCCGCGAAGGTACAGCAAGCATGGCGACGGGACGAGACGTCTCCGTTCCCTCCTCAGGGAACGAGGGTTACATACGTAACCGAGACGTTCCCTTTCGTTCGGGAACTCCTACGTCTCGTCGGAGGAGTTTCCAACGAATTGGGATCCATAACAAAAAGCCATGGTGCTGACCCCTTCCAGCGCCCAGCTTAGCTCCCGGCATAGCAGTTTCTTACTTATATGAGGGGAGCTAGCTAGGAAGAATCACACTGCTGTTCCACAAGACCTCTCAGTGGATTGGATAACACTGGGAAAGCGTGCCCACCCCGTAGGAGGGAACGCTGCGGAGACCCTGCCCGCCCGAAGGGAGGCACTGGAATACACGTATGCACTAACCCGTAGGGTAGTGAAACATACGGCAGTCCTTGAGGTAGTCCCAGCCCGAGGGGTGGGAGCGTACTCAGCAAGGACGACAGAACGGGTCTGTCGAGGGGAAGACACGGTGCTAACCCGGAGGGTAGCTGGAACGTGGAAGAAATGGGTCGCCGTAGGGACCACTGTTAAGGCCACCCAGTCTAATAACAACTCCTACGAGAGGTAATAGACCTGGCGCCGGGCGATCCGCCTCGCCTGGTGCCGGAGGGGTGATGGAGGAACTCACGAGGTTAACCGTTTGTTGGGGAACCAACGGAGCAAAAGATGCACATATCCGGGCCATGGGGCGGGAATGGCGTAGAAAGCTGACACAACCTAATTCCTCGCGCTACTGGCCGTAGCGAGTACACGGGAGGAAACAGGTTCAACACGGAGGCTATAAAACCTAGCGAACGTGTTAGGTGTCGCCCAGCCCGCAGCTCTACAGATGTCTGTTAGCGAGGCGCCTTGCGCCAAAGCTCAGGAGGAGGCAACACTCCTAGTAGAGTGTGCCGTCAACCTAGGTGGGCAAGGCATGTCCTGGGACTCATAAGCCCGGACAATAGCATCCACTAACCAGTGGGCTAACCTCTGCTTGGAGACAGCCTTCCCCTTCTGCTGGCCTCCGTAACAAACAAAGAGCTGATCCGAGGTCCTGAAGCTTTGCGTTCTGTCCACATAAACCCTCAAAGAGCGGACGGGACAGAGAAAAGCTAGGGCTGGGTCTGCCTCCTCCAAGGGCAGCGCTTGCAGGTTCACTACCTGGTCCACGAAAGGAGTGGTAAGAACCTTGGGCACATATCCGAGCCGGGGTCTCAGAATAACATGATAAAGGCCCGGACCGAACTCTAGGCACGATTCGTCGACCGGAAAAGCCTGCAGATCCCCTACCCTCTTAAAAGAAGCCAAAGCCAACAGGAGAGCTGTCTTCATAGACAGGATATTCAACTCCACCGAAGGTAAGGGCTCAAAAGGGGGACTCTGGAGCGCTCTGAGCACCAGAGATAAGTCCCAAGAGGGTAGGGGGTGCAAATTACGAGGAGGATTTAGTCTCCTGGCACCCTTAAGGAATCTGATGACCAGGTCGTGCTTCCCTAATGACTTACCTTCAACTGCATCGTGATGAGCGGCTATTGCGGCAACATACACTTTGAGGGTGGAGGGAGACAGCCTTCGCTCCAACCCATCTTGCAGGAAGGAAAGCACGACTCTGATCGGGCAAGTTCGGGGGTCTTCCCGGCGGGAAGAACACCAATCGACGAACAGGTTCCACTTCAACGCATAGAGGCGCCTCATAGAGGGGGCTCTAGCGGAAGTGATGGCGTCTACCACAGCCTGTGGTAGGCCACCTAGAACCTCCGCGTCCCGTCGAGGGACCAAACATGGAGTCTCCAGAGGTCTGGACGCGGGTGCCACAGGGTGCCCCGTCTCTGGGAAAGGAGGTCCTTCCTCAGAGGAATCGGCCAAGGAGGGGCTGTCGCGAGGAGCACGAGTTCCGCAAACCAAGTCCGGTTGGGCCAGCACGGCGCAATGAGCAGGACCTGCTCCTCGTCCTCCCGGACCTTGCACAGAGTCTGTGCAAGAAGGCTCACTGGGGGAAACGCATACTTGCGAAGGCCCTGGGGCCAGCTGTGTGCCAGTGCATCTGTGCCGAGAGATCCTTCGGTCAGAGAATAAAACCACTGGCAATGGGTCGTGTCCGGAGAGGCAAACAGATCTACCTGAGCTGACCAGCGAAGATTCCCCAAATCAGCTGGACCACCTGGGGATGGAGTCGCCATTCTCCCGGAAGAGGCGGCTGCCGTGAGAGCTCGTCGGCCACACGGTTGAGCACACCCGGGATGTGAATGGCCCGAAGCGACCTCAGATGCTTCTGACTCCATAGGAGGAGATGGCGGGCGAGTCGCGACATACGACGGGAGCGTAGACCACCTTGACGGTTGATGTACGCAACGGTTGCAGTGCTGTCCGTACGGACCAGTACATGTCTATGCAGAAGCAGCCCCCTGAAGCGGCACAGAGCTAAGCGTACTGCTTGCAACTCTAGGCAGTTGATGTGCCAATGCAGTTGAGGCCCCGTCCACAGACCTGAAACTGCATGCCCGTTGTACGTGGCCCCCCATCCGCTGGCAGAGGCATCTTTAAACACCACAGCATGCCTGGACACCTGGACAAAGGGAACTCCGGCCCGTAGAAACGTAGGGTCCGACCAGGGACTGAAGGTTTGGCGACAGTGCGGGGTAATGTTGACCCGGAACGTGCCGCTCTGCCACGCCCATCTCGGGACTCGATCGTGAAGCCAGCGCTGAAGCGGTCTCATATGAAGCAAGCCGAGCGGCGTCACTGCAGCTGCGGCTGCCATATGCCCAAGGAGCCTCTGAAACTGTTTCAGTGGAACCGCTGACCTGCCTTGAAAGGCCTTGAGGCAGTTGAGCACTGACTGGACGCGCTCCTCTGTGAGGCGCGCAGTCTGACCGACCGAGTCCAACTCCATACCGAGATAAGAGATCCTCTGCGTGGGGCAGAGTTTGCTCTTGTCCCAGTTGACCTGAAGACCCAAACGGCTGAGGTGTCGAAGCACCAAGTCCCTGTGTTCGCACAACAGATCTCTCGAGTGAGCTATTATGAGCCAGTCGTCGAGATAGTTGAGGATGAGAACGCCATGTTCTCTCATGGGAACAATGGCCGCTTCCACGACTTTCGTGAAGACATGGGGCGACAGGGCCAGGCCGAAGGGTAGGACTTTGTACTGAAATGCTCGACCCTCGACACGTCCTTCAGGTCGATCGCTGCAAACCAATCCTGGGGACGGATGCATTCGAAGATGCGCTTCTGCGTGAGCATTTTGAATGGGAGCTTGTGCAGGGCCCGATTCAAAACTCGCAGGTCCAGGATCGGTCGTAACCCACCCCCTTTCTTGGGTACAATGAAGTAGGGGCTGTAGAACCCAGACTTCATCTCGGCTGGAGGGACCGGCTCGATCGCGTCCTTCGCCAGCAGGACGTCGATCTCTTACCTCAAGACAGGGGCATCAACGCTCCGCACACGAGTGAAGCGGATACCCCTGTACTTGGGAGGCCGGCGAGCAAACTGAATTGCATAGCCGAGCCGAATGGTACGGATGAGCCAGCGGGATGGCCTCGGAAGCGCTAACCAGGCTTCGAGAGACCGTACCAATGAGCCCACCCGGACCACCGGCGCACCCGCGGAGGGGCAGCAAAGTGGAAGGCAGGGACCAGACTCCGGAGGCATTACTGCGGCCGAGAGAGAGGTCTGGGTGTGCAGGGCAACACCTACCTGCTTCCACCGAGGGGCAGACGGCAGGGAAGGCCTGGAGGCGTTCGACTGCTGGCTGTCCCTAGGCGAAGGAAGGAGGGGAAACGAGGAGCGAGGCCTGGGAGCGTCGGGTCTAGGTTTCCGCACCTCCTTGCCCAGCGGGAGACGAGAGTGACGAGGCCGTGACGGCGACACTGACGTCTGAGCGCTGGGGTGAGGGGAATGAGAGCGGCGAGGCAACGTGGCGGCGCACACTGTCATTCTGACCCTCTTGGACGGCGGAGACTGATAGCGGCGAGGCAATGGAGCGTCGTCCTGGACTACCAGTCTCGACCGAGAGTGACCCAGAGGAAGTAGAAATTGCTATTTTATTGAAAATTTGGGTACCGCCAACCGGCTGGTCAGCGGCGGAACAGAAACGAAAGAAAGATTCTCCACCTGGCCCTCCTCCAGGGGAAGGAGGTGTGCAGAGGCACCCTCCTGAAGAGCAACCGTAACATCCTCTGGGTCGCCCGTCTCAGGGTCGCTTCCCTCTCCTTATGCTGGGGGGTTTAGACGAGCCCCGAGCGGACTGGTCAGCTCTCTTACGGCCGGCACCCTGCTGCCTAGGGGGCTGCTGCTTAGGCCGGGCAGGGGCGGCGGCGGCGGCAGGAGGGCGCCCTCGGCGACGAGCAGACGGAGGCGCAGCCGCAGGAGGCGGGGCAGCAGCAGCCTGTCTCTGGGGCATGATGTACTTTATAACCTCCGATTGCTTCTGGGCAGCGCGTTCTCAGTTCTCCACCGCGTCGCCAAAGAGGCCACCCTGGGATATGGGAGAGTTCAGGAACCTACTCTTGTCCGACTCCCTCATATCGGCCAGGGTGAGCCACAGGTGTCGCTCCTGGACCACAAGCGTGGACATCGCCCGTCCCAGGGAGCGTGCGGTGACTTTCGTCGCCCGAAGGGCGAGGTCCGTCGCCGCACGCAGCTCTTGAAGCACCCCTGGGTCGGTACCACTCTCCTGCATGTGAGAGAGCGCCTTGGCCTGGTGGACCTGAAGGAGCGCCATCGCATGCAGGGCAGAAGCAGCTTCTCCACACGCACTATAAGCCTTCCCAGTCAGACTGGAGGAGAACCTACAGGCGCGAGAGGGGAGTGTAGGAGCACCCCGCCAGGTGGAGGCGGTCTGAGGGCACAGTTGCATAGCAACCGACCGTTCCACTGGGGGTATGCCCTCGTATCCCTTGACTTTCCCGCCATCGAGAGTGGTGAGGGAGGAGGGAGTCGACCTATGTCTGGCCGTTAGAGGGGCCGTCCATGATCTCGTCACCTCCTCATGCACTTCGGGAAAGAAAGGTACCGGGGCGGGGCGCTGAGAACCAGCACGGGCCGCCCTGAGAACCCAATCGTCGAGCCGCGAAGGTTCGGGACACGGTGGAGGGTTCCACACGAGCCCGACACTTGCGGCCGCCCGGGAAAGCATAGCAGTCATTTCCGGGTCTGGCTCGGACAACGCTGCCACACCAGAAGGGGGCAACACAGCCGAGTCGTCATCCCCAGAAGATGACTGCTCTCCCTCCGATGTAGCGATCGACATCCGGTCCTCCGGCGGAGCCCCGAAGGAAACGACTGGGACCACCCGAGATGGCCCAGCGCGCTCCACCGAGGGCTCCAATGGCAGCGGTGCGGAGGAGTGAGGGGCCCGTGGGGGTCTTTCACCCGGCGGGTCGTTCCTCACTGTAACCCTCAGACCACCAATGGGATTAGCCGAAGTAGCCTTCTTCTGAAATGAACCAGAAGAAGAACTAGATCAGGGAATCTCCAAAGGGACTCCCCCTCGTTTGAGGGATCTTAGTCTCGATCTAAGCACCGCGATGGTCATGTTCCCACAGTGAGAACATGACTCATTCACGAGCGCAGCCTCAGCGTGCACGAGATCCAAGCACGAGAGGCAGCGATCGTGACCATCAACCGGAGGCAGTGTCTGACCGCATCCAGAAATGCACGGGTGAAACGTCATCCTAAAAAGGACGCGATCTTCACCCGTGTTGCTCTTTTAGAGAAACGCTCTCTTAAATGTGCTGAAGCACACAGGGACCAACGCGACAACACAGCGGGGAAACTGCAAGCCCGCTGTGTGCACTCAACCGAATACCAGCTGTTAAAACAGCTCTTTGAAATAAACAGCTTGCGTGTAGCAACAGCCGGCACTCGGGAGGTTGCAAGGATCGCTGAAGCGCCGTCACACCAGGTTTTAGTTCACTCGAAGTCGATTGGTCTAACCTAGCGTGATCCCAAATCGTTGGAAACTCCTCCGACGAGACGTAGGAGTTCCCGAACGAAAGGGAACCTATTTTTTTGATATTTTGAATGCAAAGCAAAACTCAAATAAGAATAGACAAAACACCAATAATAAACAATTCTGTACTTTATTTAACGATCACCTAAACATCATCTTGCTGTAAACAGGACAAAGCAAAGAAAAAAGGAGGATAGAATTGTGTTAGCGACTTTACTTTTCGTCTTCAATTGCATTAAAAAAACCTCCTCATTTATAAGTCGCTTTGAATAAAAATGTCTGCTAAATGAATGTAAAATGTTATGTGGTAAATTACTTTCTGGTAGGCGAATGTTTCTTCTTTTTTCATTCTTTTTGCAATCGCTCTGTCAAATTCCTCGACTTCACTAAAATAAAAGATGAATGCCATTGTCAAAAATATTGTGTAATAATAAATACCATTTTTTAATTACAGTGAAAATCCCTGAAGCATTTAGGACATTTCTGGATTTCTGGAAGTGAATTCCCCCTTTGAATTGTTATATCCATCTTTAAAAAAAGAGAGAGTCAAACTAAAATTCAAATTTTAAGACAACCCCACAGAGCCCATACAGTCAAATTTCAGTCAATACAAATTAAAACAAGGAACCCAAACAAAAGGCCAAATGACACATTCTAGCTCACATGTTAATACCATAGACTGGTTAATACATAATGAAGGCATAGAAAATTTGATTACTAGGCAATTGTATGAGTTGTAAATGGCTGGCAACAGCTTCATATAACAATTAAATTAATATTGATTCATTTCTAATACTTACCTTTTATAAGAACTAATTTAAGTAGTCTACATAAATAATATAAAGTAAAATTACTCCGGCATTAATTAATTCATTTTTTAGGAGAAAAGGTCCGGTAATTAAAAAAGGTCAAACAGTAAATCTGATTAAATAATTAATTATGACATTCTTTGATATTAACACAATTTATTTAATTGGTCTACTTTAATGTCAAACTCATTTTAATAAAATTTTTACTATGGCTTGTCTACAAAAAGTCCAAGGTCAAAGGCTAATGTTAGCTATCAAAATATTTTCTGGGAAAAAAGGCGAAAAAACATAGCCTACATTAACGGCTCAAATTTTGTTACACACTATCTTTACAAATATTAAATGGACTATTCATATGTTGGTGTATCGATGTGCTATAAAGTAGTTTATTAAAAAAGAAATCGAATGAGTATGATTCGCTAAATAGAATTAACAATACTCACTTTTCGACTTAAGTTCTTCACATGTTTATCCTATCCAATATGATAGGAGGCGCTGTCTCAAAAAACGAGGGGTCTGAGAATGCGGGACTCTAGGTGCGGGACTGTAGCTGCAGGCTCCGAGTCTGCAGCTTCATAATATTGGCTGACAGAGCAGCTGGATGTACGGAAAGCGAAAAAGGCCAGAAGCATTGGCGCAACATTTAATTGTCTTACTACACTGTAGCATAATAAAATGGTTCTCACACTCCAGTAATATTTCTGTGAATTTAATTAATACAAAAACTATGAACAAGTGCAAGATTATGTCTGAATATATTCAGTTGAATTTTGCCCATAAAAATTGCCTTATCTAACCGTGTTTATGTCCAAACTCAATGCCTCATATTATGGTCTTATTATTATTTATAAAGATTGCATAACGTCAGAGATGACAGGTTTATGATATACAACTTTGTAAACAGTATAAAAAATGTATTAACAATATGTTAAATGTCACCAAAATACACATGAGAAAAAGATTTCCTCATATTATTGTTTATTGTTTTTTTTTAAATTATTATTATTATTTTTATTTTATTTTTTTTAATTTGAAAAGAAATAATCTGGATTGAATTTGACAGATGGGGAAAAACTCGCTTCTAATAAAAAACAAAAACAAAAAGAAAAAAAGCTTAGATTTCTAGAAAAAATACAATCCTTTTTTAACCTTTTGGTTTCCCATACATTCAGTTGTGCTTCTTGCTCGTATTCAGTTCTGATGGTACGTATGGTAACTGGGCAACTACACATGATTTGTAGTATGATTGCATAAAGCGAACAGGAATTCCGGTAGGGAACAGAATCGACTGACGTGCAGCGCTGCAGCCACGTAAACAGAGTTTGCCCTTCCCCTACTGACTTTCACTTTCGGTGCCCGAATGGAAGTGAATGAGGCTTTGCGATTTTTTTTATTATTATCTAGGCCTACGTGAAATTCTGCATACATTGTATGATTTTTTTGTCGTTTTTTTTTCTCGGAAGGGCAACGTGAGTCGAGAAGGGCATATGGGCAGTTGCCCAGGCAACCTGAGCAACCCCCCTGTGCACGTCCCTGCTTATAATACTAATATGTTGTGCTGCTATCAACATATCATATACAAGTTCATTTCAATCTCCAAAGTACCAGTTTATAAAGACGTGGTATAAGTGGGGTTACATTGACCGTTTCTATAATAAAATACATAGTATGGAAGGGATAATAGTATCAACAGATAATAGTATTAAAGGACACAACATAATACAGTAAATCATTCACAAAATGTTAATTTCATGTTAATTTCATGTTAATCAGTTCATTGATAAGTGAATGCAGGAAGGTCCGTTCTGATGTTTGTAGGTCTTGTGTGTCTTGACCACATTTTTGACAGCAATAAAACCAACTTATCTGATTGTAGTCATGGTAACCCAAAAACCCTTGCACTGTTGGGGGAGAGGGCTACAGGTCACAGAGTGAGCTTTAAAGATACCATAACAAATAATTGTATCTGATTGGTCTCAGTCGTTACAATGTTCCTCATTTGGCACTGGAACACTTGCATTCAGTACTTCATCTCTGTAATGGAAGAGTTTCCCCAAGACAGCTGGGTTGTAAAAATTGAGGTATGTCTCTTTTTTTTTATTGCATATGCAGGCATTTGTTTGACATGATGTGTTCAACATGTCTTCCTTTTTTTCTGTTAAATTCTGATAAATTACATTTTTCTTGGAAAAATACTCCTATGCTTCCTTCAGAGCTTTCTCTCTAATGGTCTGTAGATCAACTGAATTGACTCACCAACACGTACGCCGCAGAAAATTCTTTCCACATTAATCATTTTTTGAGAAATGATAATCAATCTGATAATCAGTCTTTGGTGCAGAAAAATGTCTCCTGAAATCACTTTAATCGGTGGCGTTTGCTAAGGCCAGCATCACTTTTACGAATGTGAAAGTGATCAGACATATGATTTCCATCTGCCAGATGAAAACAAAAGGCAATGGCTTAGCCATGCCATGGCACCCTAGTATTGTGGCATAAGGTTTTGCATGAGCAAATACCACTGAAGAGCTAAAAAAAAATTACACTTTGAACTAAAGGGATTCCTTTCTGTTTGTTTAGGCGTGGATGAACTGGATAGCTATTGTAAATATGGTGATTGGATATATAATGTGTTCTGCATTTATTTCTTGCATGATCACAGCATTTGGGAGCATGCCTGCGACTGGCAATGCATACAAGGTAAAGGTGAATTTTAAGAGTTAAAATTAAAGCTGTTTGTTTATTGTTTGTATTTAAGTTTGTTTATTCAACAAATAAATACTAGTAGGCTATGATGATATGATGCTATGATATATAAATATTTTAGATAAACCAGCTACAATCCTCCACAAAGTTCCAAAAGCTGCCCAGAGTGTTGCACCAACTTATCACTGCCCAGTGCAAGTGGCAGTAGGATAAGGAGAACATCCTTGACATCGTGCCAAAAAAGCTCAGAAAGGTTTCTAATTGATTCATAAATAAACTTCAGACAACACACAATAAGTTTTTCTGCTGTTCAAACAATCATTTGGCTCAAACAGTATTTTTTTTATAGAAATCATTTTTAATCGTGCTATGTTTTCTGTTTCAAAGGATATTATGGCAGAAATATGCTCCGACCTAATGAACAAAGGCATGTTTTGTCGCTTAAAGAATTCACCGAAGCCATCTTGATGAAGTTGGACAAAGGCTGCATTTACACTGCAGGTCTTGATATCCAAATCCGATTTTTTGACTATATCCAATTTTTTTGACGATTTTTTTTTACTTTTAAAAGTGAGTCAGTTGTTAGAGATGTACGAACAAAAAATAAGAGTTCCAAAAACATGGAAAATAGGCGCAAAGGCAGCGCTGAAAAGGCCAGAATAATAGAAAATCTCTAGAAACTCAAGCGGCCAAATAGCCTACGAGTCAGGGCCTGTATAGGCCTAATGAACGTTGTGAAATAATTGCCTAATATTAACTCTAATTTGGTGCTGCAATGATTCACATATCGCGACGATAACCGACCTCCTCATCTGAGCTGCTTCAGCACTCAAACACCACTCGTCGGCAACGGCAAAATGTTTGAGATGACCGATCAAAGCAAGAAGGATTTATATTCACAGAAGCGCGAGACGTGCGCAAATCCCAACACGACGGAATCCCAGAATGAGAATACCTTTATTACAATTCCTATTTAACACAGATATACATATGTTCTTTGCTAATGACATTGTAAAAATAAGCTCAATATAACAACACAAGCACCTATATATATATATATATATAATATATATAATATATATATTGCCATTATTATTGTATAAATATATATATTTGTATACCTCGAATGTGTTTGAATATTTCCCCAGTTTCAGCACTGGGACTTTTCACTGTTTGTATTACTTCACTTGTCTGGGTGGGTGGCGGGGCATATAGCCCCGAACCCCCTAGCAAGATCACTTTTGTGACCTCTGTAGTAATAAAACGTTCTGGTTGCGTATGCAACCCACCATTCCCTGAAGGAGGGAACAGAGGACGTAGTCGACATCGACTGAATGGGGATCACGCTAGGGAGCCAATCGTCTTCGATTGCTATTGAACGACCCAATGGAATTGGCGTGCGTGACTCGCATCACACACTCCGCCCCCGCAGCGCGGGTATAAATACGGAAGTGGATGCACGCACCAGTTGCTTTTCGCTGAGGAGCCGATCGGCCCCCGGAGTCAGCGGTGGTCCAGCAGTAGTGGCAAGGGGACTACGTCTGACGTTCTCGACTGAAAGGGAACGTCCTGGTTGCGTATGCAACCCACCGTTCCCTAAAGGAGGGAACGGAGGACGTAGTCCCCTTGCCACTACTGCTGGACCACCGCTCAACGTCGACTGAATGTGATCTATTTGAAAACGCCACTAGTGCTGCCACCTTCTAGTGCCTCGACAGAGCCACCTGATCCCCCCCGCTTTAAGGAGATGGGACAGGGCTTAGGCCAGGGAAGTCACTGCTGTTCCTGCAGGATCACTGGGAAAGCGTTCCCTGCACATGGAAGGAAGGGACGCTGCGGAAGCCACATCCTGCCATAGGAGGTAACGTGGAAATACACATATGAACTGGGTGGATGACCAGGCAGTACAACATAAGGAATGTCATTGTGGTGGCTCCAGCCTATGACAGGAGGGAGACTCAACCAGACAGTGACGGCAGAGCAGGCTTTGCCAAGGGAAGACACAGGCTCACCGTAGGGAGCCATACCGTGGAAGAATACACATATGGGATCGCCGAAGGGATCACAACATATGGACCCAGCCTAACACAGGTTCCACCAGTGCATACGAGTAATAGGCCTGGCCTCGGAAGTTCCGCCACGTCCGTAGCCGAAGGGTATGGAGGAACTCAACAGGGTTCAGCTAATAAGGAGAACTCTACTGGAGCAAGAATTACTGTGAAACTGGCTTCATAAGAAGGGAGCCCACGGGAAGCAGCGGTTCGACTAAAGATGTCGCCCAACCCCCAACTCTAGAATATCTGTCAGCGAAGCACGCTGTGTCAACGCCTAGGCGGGAGCAACACTCACTTCAGAGGAGCTCAAGGTGGTTTCTAAGTGGACACGTGCATTTCGGAATTTTCACCCAGATGAAGGCAACCACTAACTTAGTGGACCAACCTCGCTTGGAAACAGCCTTCCCTTTTCTGCTGATTTCCTTAACAGACAAGAGTTGGTCTGAGGTCCTAAGGCTTACGTTCTGTGCACGTATAACCGCAATGAAGCGGACGGACAGAGAACCCAGGGCTGGGTCTGCCTCCTCCGGGTCAGCGGTTGCAGGCTCACTACCTGGTCCCACCTTTAGGGAGAGGTAGGAACCTTGGGCACATATCCAGGCCGGGGTCTCAGCTTGTGAGAGTTAGCCAGCCCATTCAAGGCACAACTCGTTGACTGAAATCAAGCAAGTCCCTACCCTCTAGTAGAAACCAGGCGAGCAGGAGAACTGTTTCTTAAAACAGAATTTTAACTCACTGGCTGCAGTCTCACTCAACGAATAGGTTCCACTTCTATTTGGCGTAAGCACAACTTCCTATTCAGGGGGTGCTCTCGCAGAAGTGATGGTGACTACCACATAATCCTGCGGTAGCTACCTGAACCTCCGCGTTCAAATTTAGGACCGGCCTGAAATCAACCAGGGGTCCGAACGTGGGTGCCATCATGCCCCGTCCCTGAGAATATTTTCAGGGGAAGTCAGGAAGGGCTGTCGAGGGGAGAACAAGGTGTGGTTGGGCCAATAAGGGGCAACTATGAAGACCTGCTCCACTCCTGACCTACCACAGTACGTGCAAGCGACATGCGCGCACCAGACAGAAGCCTTGCTCAACACTAGGTGTGAAGAATATCACTGAGCTTCAGGAGCATTTCTGCTCAACACCTGAGTGTGATGGAATTCACTGAGCTCCAGGAGCATTCCTGCTCAACACCTGAGTGTGATAAAAATCACTGACTTGAGAGGGCGCTAAGAGACAATGAATCGCATAGTCGCTTTAGAAGGCTCATTGGGGAACACATTTCTGCGGGGGCCCCGGGGTCAGCTGAAAGCCAGTGTCTGTCCAAGGGATGTCTGCTCGGACAGAAAAATACAACTGGCAGAAGAACGAATCCGGAAAGGCAAACAGATGTAACTGTGCGTCCCCGAAGTGGTCCCTGCCCAGCTGAACTGCCTGTGGATGGAGTCTCCACTCTCCCTGGCCATAGGCTGTCGTGAGCGACCTCAGAAGCTTCTGACTCCAAGGAGGGGGTAACGGGCTTGTAACATGCGAGTGAAGCGTAGCGCAACGGACCAATGCAGTCGGAGGGCCGCCCAGACCTCCGTTACTGCATTCCCTTTGTACGTGGCCCCTCAGCCAGTATTTGATGGACACTCGTTCTAAGGACCTTTGGTCCGGAGAAACAACAGGTCTGTTACAGACTGAGGGTTTGGCAGCAGGCCAGGGTGCTTTGACACGGAGCGGGCCGCTCTGCCACGGTCACCTCGAGACTCGGCTGAAAGTCAGTGCTGAAGCGGTATTCATATGGAGGAAGCCGAGTGGCTGCGTCTACCATATGCCCCAGGAGACTCTGAAGAGCACTAACCACCCATATACTCGTCTTTAGAGATGCGGTGGCCGAATCCATCTCCAAACCAGAAAAGAGATCCTCAGTCTGTGGACGAGTTTACTCTTTCCTAGTTGACCTGAGGACCCAACTGGCTATGAGCACTTGAAGAGTAGGACTTTGTACTGATACTTCACACCCCTCGGACGTACAAACACAGGATGGCCTGTGGTGCAGAAGGATAGAGATCTGAAGTACATGTCTCTCAGGTCGAAAGCTGCAGACCAATCTAGGGGACGGAGCATTTGGAAATGCATCTCTGTGTAACAAATTGAACAGAGGTTTCCAAAAAAGGCCAGTTTCAATTAACACAGGACCAAGATGGTAATGACCCACCTCTCTAGTGTACAATGAAGTACGGGCTTATAGAAGCCGGCCTTCATATCGGCTGGAGGAAGAGGCTACATCGCGTCCTTCGACAGCAGACTGCGATGGGCGCACACAAGACAGGAGCACTGCTCAACCTTTAAGTGTGAAAAGTCACTAATTTTTAGGAGCATATTTGCTCAACACCTAGTTGTGATAAATATCCTGAGCTTAGGCGGAAGCCTGTAGCGAAAGGGAATCGCAAGCCGAGTCTGATAGAATAGTTTGCCATCTGTACCGGTTTGGGAAGCGTTTTTGGCTTCCACGAACCGGGCCAGGGACCACAGACGGTACGAGGTGGGGCAGCAAGGTGGAGGACAGGGACGCGGCTCGGAGGGCCCGAAGGCGGCCCGAACTAGGGTCTGAGTGTGGTGCACGACACTTACCTGTCTCCACGAGACGGCCAGGGATGTGTGCGAAGGTGGATGACCGGGTCCACAAACCGCACCCAGCTGCCATGCTGGCGAACAAGAGGGGGCTGAGGGGTGCAAGGCTTTGCAGGGTCACACACCGCCAGACTTGCCCTCTTGCGACCCAGGAACAGAGGAATTTGCTCTTTCTTTGAAGTGTGGGTACCGCTTGCTCCGCTCTTTTTGGGAACAAGCGGTGGAACAGACACACCCACCAACAAAGACTCCACCCAGCCCTCACCCGGGGGAAGGGAGTGACCAACTCCAAGAGCACCCTCCTCCATCCCTGAGCGGCCCGCTTAGGAATGCTTACGCTGTCGCTTTCCACCTGGCTTGGCAGCGCCTGGAGCGGGCTGGGCGTTCTTACCGCTGCCGGCTCCACGCTAAGGCCTAGGTGGAGGCTGCTGCGGAGGCCCAGCGAGAGCGGCGATAGGGGAACGCCCTCGGCAACGAGCAGGTGGAGGTACTGTCACTGGAGGCGGGGTGAAGGCAAAAGCGGGCCGCCGGTGCAGGATGTGCCGGATGGCCTCCATCTGCGCTTGGTGCAGTTCACTGTCGCGTCAACGACCAGGCCAACCTGGGAAATTGGGGAGACCAGGAACCGAGCCTTGTCCGCATCCGCCATATCAACCAGGCTGAGCCAACAATGGTGCTCCTGAACCACTTATGTGGACATCGCCAGGCCGATCGCGCACGCCGCGACACTCATGGCCCGTAGGGCGAGGCGCGGTAATGGGGACTCGCGCTTCGCGGACGAAGGTGAGTCTCGATCTCAACACCGCAACAGTCATATTCCCGCGATGGGAACATAAACCGTCCACAAAAACTACTTCAGCGTGCTGTAAGCCCAAACACGTGATACAACAATTGTGACCGTCATAGAGAAACCGAGAACGACCGCATCCAGAAATGCACGGGTGGAATGACATCTTGAAAAAGACGCAAACGCACCCGTGTTGCTCTTTCAGGAAATAGGACCCATCACCAGTGCCGGAGCACACAGGGGAATGACCGCTGCAACACTGAACAGAGAACTGAAACAGTGAAGCACTCACTTTTAAGCCCTCTAACCAGCCGTCAACAAACACAAACAAACAGAAATTTGTTGCTGTTAAAACAGCAGTTGAGAGCTCAAAAGCTCACGATCCCCGCTGCACTCACGCTGTAGAAACCACCAGCACTGGGAGAGTCTTCCAGAAGAACATAGACACACTCGCTCGTTGTAAACAACAGCAATCTTCAGAGAAATCAAATGATCGGCTCCGAAGCGAAAGGCAACTGGCGCGTACATCCACTTCCGTAATTATACCCGCGCTGTGGGGGCGGAGAGTGTGATGCGAGTCACGCACGCCAATTCCATTGGCTCGTTCAATAGTAATCGAAGACGATTGGTTCCCTAGCGTTTAAAAAATACAATGAATAAAAAGACTGTACAGAACACTGCACTATTGCAGACTTATATACTGAGGTTTTAATTACATTCTTTTAATATAGTCAGTCGGGAACTAAAGTGGGCCGGTCTAAGGCATGAAACTCCAGGGCTGAAAATGAGTCCCACTCCGCCCCTGCTGTGACGACATCCTCATAAACTGAGCTTTGCAGTCTGTAGTACCGGATACAGAATTGATTAGTTCATCTTTTGAGTCTCTGGGTTCGAGTCATTCGTTCATCACTTGACAGAAGAACGAAAGACTCAGAGGAATCAGACCCGAAGACTCCAGAGGTGAACTAATAATTTCTCTTTCCGGTACCGACAGCATAGACTCAATTGGACTGACAGGAAGAACGAAAGACTCGGACCCGAACAGGAAGACTCGAGAGATGAACTAATCATTCTTGTTTCCAGCACTGAACCTATTGGATGGTGGGCATGCGCTGCCAACACAAAATAAATGTATCGTTCTCTTGGTAGTCCCGAGTCATATTAAAGATTAGTTCAAAATGAACAAATCGTTCATGACCGACCCATCACTAATGTTGTGGCCACACAATGTAAAGTTGTGGCCTCGAGATCCAATGTTGAGGGAACGATATATTTTTCTCATTGCCACAAGTTAAATGCGCAAACAACCTGTGTGACCATAGCAACCTGGAATTATCAGAAATGGATAGGCCTATAATAATAATTATTTTTAATTAAGAATGACAAAATAAGGGCGGAATTAAGAAATTATTATACTAACCTATATTGTAGCCTATTATTAAACGTGATGTTGCCTTTAGACAGCATTCGAATTATGTTTGTTATTATCAATAAATTATAAAATAATATGAACATAAAAAAGGTCTAAAAGAAAACATTTTTAACTATTCCATCTCACAGCCTCTTAAATCCATTCACTGATCATGTCTTTATTTATTTATTTATTCATTATTATGGTTGCACAGGTTGTTTACGCATTTAACTCGTGGTCATGAGAAAAATGTTGTTCTCTCAACATAGGATCTCGAGGCCACGACAAGGATGTTGTTAACTCGACACAATGATTTTGTGGCCACGACTTACCACGTTCCCACGAGTTATGATGTTCCCACAAATTAATATCTCATGGCCACGACAAAACTAATGGCGCTTTTCCATTGCATGGTACGGCTTGGTACGGTTCGCTTAAATAGTACCACGTCGGTTGAGGATCCAAGTGAGTCGTACTGATACTAAAATGTGACGTGTAAAACACTGATTGGTCAGAGAGAGTCGTCGCTACCTGCGTCATTGGATTTGCGACACGAGAAACCAAACCAACTAGAAACAAACTTCTTCGTCTTGCAGTGAAAAACATCCACATGGCGAGAATCGATATGCTCCATTGCTTCTGTTTTGTGGGTTTGCGATGATGTCACGCAACTATAACCATCAGTCTATAATCCCACCCACTTTGAAGTGGTGCTAAACTGCAGACTGGAAAAAGCAAAAAGTAAAGCTAGCCGAGTCGTACTACGCAGAGGAAAAGCACCATATGTGAACTGAACATGCCCCCGCCGTAGCTTTGATATACACAATAGAATCTTGACTTCTTTAATGTTACACATTTCCAAGTGAAATAGAGTGAATTTAATTCATAGAGAAAAAGAAGTATGTGACGAAATTATGAATTCTAATAACAGGCAATGATGAGTCTTTCACAAGAAGCCCAGGCATAAGACTTATGGTTGTTTATTAAAGGTGATGAGCTGTGTCTCCAAGTTACAGCAACAACGAGCAGTGTGTGAGAAAACAGACCAGCAGACAGTGTTTTTGTTTATCATTTAATACTTGTTGAATAAGATTATTTTATTGTTTCATAATTTATTAATTTTTTAAGCTGTTTATAGTTTTAGATGTTTAAGGTGTGTATTTATATAATTTAAACTTTTATTTGAACCATTATACTATAATATTCTATATATTGATAGAATATTTAACCCAAAATGAAACCACAAGAGTAACTGTCTCTGTCAAGCTCCAAAAAGGACAACAAAGCACCCTAAAAGTAGTTCTTACAACTCATCTACTGTAAATATAAACGTAAAAAATAAATAACCAGTGTCAGTGAAAATCTTGGACCATTTACATTTTTCGATGAGAATTTATATCATGTAGTTGAGATTTGCTACAGCATAGAGCTGTGTAACTGTCTCTGAGTAAGGTTGGATATACTTTTATAGGAGTTGTATTATACATTAATTATTAATCTTGTTAATTAATTCAAGTTATTCATTTGTTTTGTGATGATATTGCGAATTATGAAACATGCAAGGTTTTGTTCAATTTAAAACAATTTGGTGTTGCAAGCCGAATTACTTTTTGGCCCTGAACCGTTTGACAGACAGGGAAAGGATTGTTTTATCTGAAAGAGAGAGCCACAATATTAGACCAGTGATAAGAATAAAAAAAGAAATAATGGTGATCAGAAATTCAGAAAAAACAAAGTGAACACTGCACCTGATTTTGGCAACGATTTTACCGTCTCGATGGCTCTGAACTCACCCTTTGGTTGTCAGCTGATCAAGGTGTTTGCAATCACAGCATTCTGATTGGTTGTGTTGTTGGAAGCAGCTTGGGATTGGCTGTGTTCTCTAGGGTAAGTGCGCTTTCTGATTGGAATATTTCCTTCGGGATTGGGGCTCATAGATAAACCCACTGTTACGATAAAAGGCATTTTTTGTCACGGGTTTTTGCTCAGACTCTTAAGTCTTTATCCATAGAACATAGAGTCTCAAGTGCATACCATCCTGAGAGCCAAGGCGCAATTGAGAGATATCATCATACTTTGAAAGTGATGCTTTGAAGGTATTGAATGGAAACAAATAAGGAATGGGACGAGGGAATCCCTTTGGTATTGTTTGCCATACGTGCAACAGTGCAGGAATCACTTGATTTTAGCCCAGCCGAGTTGGTTTTTGGGCATACTGTCCCAGGCTCATTAAAGGTTCTTAAAGATAAAATGCTGGAGACTAATTCAGAGTCTAAAATAAACATTTTGGACTATGTTAATCGGTTCAGGAAAAGGCTTCATGAGGCTTGCGATCTTGCTCAGTAATCTTTGAAAAGTACTCAGTGTGAAATGAAAAATCGTTACGACATCAAGGCAGTCGTGCGCTCTTTCCAGCCTGGTGACCGTGTATTGGTGTTATTACCCATCCAAGGGTCTGCATTGTCGGCTCGATTTACTGGTCCATATGAAGTGGTCAGAAAACTCAGTGAGACAAACTGTTATACAGACACCAGAGAGAAGACGTAAAATTGTCATGTTGTCATTTGTCATGTTAACATGCTCAAAGAGTATCATGAACGAGAACAAATGCGATGTGATTCCGTTAAAGAGGTTGTAGAGATTGCACCTGTTATGGCACCGACGGAATTTATATCTGGTGCAGAGGGTGAAGTAGACTCAGATGAGGATGGTTTAGTGCTGAGAAATACTCCTCAACAGTGCAATAAGTTAGAAAATTCCGCTATTATAACTAATTTGCCTTCTCGTCTTTCTCACTTACCCGACGGACAGCGGCAGGATGTGGTTGATCTGATCACTGCTTTTCCAGCTTTACTTTCGGACGTTCCATCTCAGACTAATGTGTTGCGACATGATATTGATGTTAGTGGTGCGAGACCTATAAAACAACATGCCTATCAACTTAACACCATTAAGAGATCTGTCATGAAGGAGGAGACTGAGTATCTGTTGACAAATGGATTGGCCCGGCATAGCTGTAGTCCCTGGAGTTCTCCGTGCCTTTTGGTAAATAAGCCTGACGGTTCGTTACGTTTCTGTACGGACTACCGGAAAGTGAATGCCGTGACAGTACCTGATTCTTATCCTCTTCCTAGGATGGAGGATTGTGTGGATAATATAGGTTCTGCCAATTTTGTTAGTAAACTTAATTTACTTAAGGGATACTGGCAGGTACCCTTAACGTCGCATGCGTCTGACATCTCTGCATTCGTAACCCCGGACTGCTTACTACAATATAACGTTATGGCGTTCGGGTTACGAAACGCACCTGCTACATTTCAGAGGTTGATCCAAATAGTTCTAGCTGGCGTGCCCAACTGTAACGCTTATTTGGATGATCTGGTAATTTTTTCTAAGAACTGGACAGAACATATGTCCTTACTTCGCACAGTGTTTGAGAGGTTGGAGAGTGCTTCACTAACTCTTAACTTGCCAAAATGTGTGTTTGGTCAAGCCAGTGTTACCTATCTGGGTAAACAGGTGGGACAGAATGCAATCTGGCTATAGTGTTATACATTAATTAGTGTTATACATTAATTATTAATCTTTTTAATTAATTCAAGTTATTCATTTTTTTTGTGATGATATTGCGAATTATGAAACATGCAAGGTTTTGTTCAATTTATAACAATTTGGTGTTGCAAGCCGAATTACTTTTTGGCCCTGAACCGTTTGACAGACAGGTAAAGGAATGTTTTATCTGAAAGAGAGAGCCACAATATTAGACCAGTAAGAAGAATAAAAAAGGAAATAATGGTGATCAGAAATTCAGAAAAAACAAAGTGAACACTGCACCTGATTTTGGCAACGATTTTACCGTCTCGATGGCTCTGAACTCACCCTTTGGTTGTCAGCTGATCAAGGTGTTTGCAATCACTGCATTCTGATTGGTTGTGTTGTTGGAAGCAGCTTGGGATTGGCTGTGTTCTCTAGGGTCGGTGCGCTTTCTGATTGGAATATTTCCTTCGGGATTGGGGCTCATAGATAAAACCACTGTTACGATAAAAGGCATTTTTTGTCACGGGTTTTTGCTCAGACTCTTAAGTCGTTATCCATAGAACATAGAGTCTCAAGTGCATACCATCCTGAGAGCCAAGGCGCAATTGAGAGATATCATCAGACTTTGAAAGTGATGCTTTGAAGGTATTGAATGGAAACACATAAGGAATGGGACGAGGGAATCCCTTTGGTATTGTTTGCCATACGTGCAACAGTGCAGGAATCACTTGATTTTAGCCCAGCCGAGTTGGTTTTTGGGCATACTGTCCCAGGCTCATTAAAGGTACTTAAAGATAAAATGCTGGAGACTAATTCAGTCTAAAATAAACATTTTGGACTATGTTAATCGGTTCAGGAAAAGGCTTCATGAGGCTTGCGATCTTGCTCAGTAATCTTTGAAAAGTACTCAGTGTGAAATGAAAAATCGTTACGACATCAAGGCAGTCGTACGCTCTTTCCAGCCTGGTGACCGTGTATTGGTGTTATTACCCATCCAAGGGTCTGCATTGTCGGCTCGATTTACTGGTCCATATGAAGTGGTCAGAAAACTCAGTGAGACAAACTGTTATACAGACACCAGAGAGAAGAAGTAAAATGCGTGTTTGTCATGTTAACATGCTCAAAGAGTATCATAAACGAGAACAAATGTGATGTGATTCTGTTAAAGAGGTTGTAGAGATTGCACCTGTTATGGCACCGACGGAATTTATATCTGGTGCAGAGGGTGAAGTAGACTCAGATGAGGATGGTTTAGTGCTGAGAAACACTCCTCAACAGTGCAATAAGTTAGAAAATTCCGCTATTATAACTAATTTGCCTTCTCGTCTTTCTCACTTACCCAACGGACAGCGGCAGGATGTGGTTGATCTGATCACTGCTTTTCCAGCTTTACTTTCGGACGTTCGATCTCAGACTAGTGTTGCGACATGATATTGATGTTAATGGTGCGAGACCTATAAAACAACATGCCTATCAACTTAACACCATTAAGAGATCTGTCATGAAGGAGGAGACTGAGTATCTGTTGACAAATGGATTGGCCCGGCATAGCTGTAGTCCCTGGAATTCTCCGTGACTTTTGGTAAATAAGCCTGACGGTTCGTTCCGTTTCTGTACGGACTACCGGAAAGTGAATGCCGTGACAGTACCTGATTCTTATCCTCTTCCTAGGATGGAGGATTGTGTGGGTAATATAGGTTCTGCCAATTTTGTTAGTAAACTTGATTTACTTAAGGGATACTGGCAGGTACCCTTAACGTCGCATGCGTCTGACATCTCTGCATTCGTAACCCCGGACTGCTTACTACAATATAACGTTATGGCGTTCGGGTTACGAAACGCACCTGCTACATTTCAGAGGTTGATCCAAATAGTTCTTGCTGGCGTGCCCAACTGTAACGCTTATTTGGATGATCTGGTAATTTTTTCTAAGAACTGGACAGAACATATGTCCTTACTTCACACAGTGTTTGAGAGGTTGGAGAGTGCTTCACTAACTCTTAACTTGCCAAAATGTGTGTTTGGTCAAGCCAGTGTTACCTATCTGGGTAAACAGGTGGGACCAGGGACAAGTGAAGCCAGTTGAAACGAAAGTTACAGCCATTACCGAATTTCCAGTACCTAAGACTCAGCGAGAATTGAGACGATTTTTGGGTATGGCCGGGTATTATAGTAATTTTTGTCAAAATTTCTCTACAGTAGTAGCCCCTCTCACTATTCTAGTCCAAAATGAGTCCAAAACGAATTTTTGTGTGGACTGATGAATGCCAGATTGCATTCGAGAGTGTTAAGGTTTTATTGTATAGCACTCCAGTCTTAGCGGCTCCGAGTTTTGATCGTCCTTTTAAATTGGAAGTTGAGGCGAGCGCGGTGGGTGATGGAGCGGTGTTACTTCAATTCAATCGACATCAAGGAAATTACTCTACAGTGGAGAAGGAGACCTTGGCGTTGTTGTTTGCCCTGCAGTTTTTTTTAGGTTTATTTAGGCTCTTCCAATCTGCTTACGGCTGTGTACAAGGATCATAACCCCCTCGTTTTTCTTTCTCGGATTTATAATACCAATCAACGTTTGATGCGTTGGGCTCTGTTCGTACAGAGTTATCATCTTGAAATGCATCACAAGAAAGGATCTGAGAATGTTCTGGCGGACGCTCTTTCCAGGGTTTGAAAAGGCTTATGACGGGTGAGTTATGATTTTGTTTTACGATAAAAATTTATAGTTAACAAATAGTATATGTTTGATTTTGATTGTGGGGGTGTTACGATAAAAGGTTCAAGGATAAAAGGGACAAGAGATTGCGACTTTGGTGTCTGTATTTTCTTCGTGTTTCTGCCATAGCCTAATTTCTCTTTCGCAGATGACGCGCGGATTGGTTTGTCTTTGATGCGCTGATTGGTTCGTCTCTTCTGGTCATCGTCGGTGAGGGGGGAAAGCGGGATCCAATCATATGGATCATCAGAAATCCGGGAACTATAAAGAGCACCTGAATGCAATTGAAGAGCCCAGCCTTTTGTTTGTGAACTGCAACTGTGTGTTTAGTTCTGTTACGCTTGTTTTTTATGTTTTTTGATTATTTATCAAGCTTCGTTCATGTTTAGTTTGTCATGTGGGTGCGTGTTATTTTTACAACCTAAAGTCCTTAAGTAGTTATCCGAATTGAGTAATTATGCTGTGTTAAACCTGTATAAAGGAAAGGGTCAGGTAAGATGTCACGTGACGTACATTTTTGCACATTTAGGGTTTTTTCTGTTTAGACACACCAGGTTTAGGGGCATGTGCCATTGTTGTATTTTTGTTTTGGATAGTTAGAGTAGGGAAGTATACGGCGTCTCGGGCGTCAAAGACTTTTCCTTTTTTCTTTGGTTTTAGTTAGGTTAATTGAAAACGGGTTAGAAAGATTATTTTCGTTTTATTCATTTCTTTGAGTTGGCACTGTCCAGTTATTCCCTTTTTCTTTTCCAGGTCTGGAACAATATTATTTGCTGGTATATTTGTTTTTCTTTATTGATTGAAAATAATTATTTGTTTGAATTGTTTCTTTACGTATGTATGAACATACATATATATGTTTATCGAAAGATCTTTTGACCAGTTGTGGTCAGCAATAAATGCACTTGAACGTCCTACTGCCTTTAGTTTCACTTATTTCCCAGTGTTCTTTTAGTAATTATTGTTGATAGGTGATCAATGTTCCCCTTCTAACTCCCTAGACTTTTAAAATCAACGAAGGGTCGTAACACCCGCTTTAGAACCTAATTCTATTCTCAGGATATTTTTATACCCTACAATTTATAATAGTTTAAATATTGATTGCAAAGGATGGAAATCGACCCAAACAATCTGTAAAATAGTTTAAATGTGCCTTATCCATCACATTCCATGGCAGTTATTGGTTCATCATTACCATCATGAGTAACAAGATTAATATTGTTTATTTACACGTATCAGTTCAGAAGGTGCTATATAGCTAATTATTATTATTTTTAAACAAGTAAACAGAGAATAGATGTTGTAATGAGCAAAAAGGGGAAAAACACATTCATTTATTCTACTTGTTTCCAAGTACTTCCAGTTTTCTTTGGAGGCAGCAGTTGGATAAAGATTGTAAGCGCATTGGCAAACTAAAAACAGAAACTCTTTGTGAGGCAACCAATGTCTTAAGTAAAAGTGCAAACCAAAACCATGGGTAATTTGTGGGTCTGCTGCAATTTGAGATTTCATCAGTCAAGCATGTAGATTATCGCTATTTCAACATGAGTCAGCTCACAAGTAATGCATTTCAAAAGGATACATATGACAACATCATAATAATAAATAAAATATATTTATTTTCTCAAATACAGTTTCAGTATTTGGCACAAAAGACAGTGTTTGGCAATGATACAGTTTTACAGGCACTACAGTAAAATAAAGCACTTTGGAAATGATTCTGTAAACTAAACCAAAATGTCGACGTTTATTATATTGCCAGAAGATTAAAAACAAATTCACTCAGAATTCTTTTGTTTTACTTTTGTGAAATTGAGGGACTGAAAGAGATGAAATTAGCAGAATCCACTGGCACTTTGCAACCCCTTTTGGAGAAATAAAGTATGAACTTTAACCATAATTTACAGTATAGATGTGGATATTTGATCTAAACATTCCAACATTCCCAATCAAATCCCATGATTAAATGAAGAGGCAGTAAAGCTACACGAATCAGTCCAGAAAAAAAACAAAAAAAAACAAAAAAACACACCTGGTGAATGTCTAAACAAATATACGACATAAACCAATAATCTAAATATGAATATATATATATAATATGATAACATCGAAATATTTATTATATTTTTCTGACACATCTACAAGACTAGAGATAACATAGTAACATTCAAAAGTGTTCTACAAATTTGAAGGACGTGTGATTCATCATCCGTCCACTAGAGGGGGACAACCAAGTTATCAAAGGAACGGTTCACCAATAAATGACAATTCTGTCACAATTTATTCACCTTCATCGATTTAAGTTCATATGTTTTTCTTATATCTCTTTCTTTTTTTTCTTTTTTTAAGTCAAATGGGTTTCAAATGATGGGGTGAGATAATAATGACAATAATTGTTTAAAGTATATTTTTTAAATGTATTTATATAGTTTTGTGAGGTGAGGTTTTCATTTAGAAATCAACACAAACCTAATTTTCTAACTGTTTTAAACAGTAAATGTGCACTAACAGTGAAACACACACAGTGAGAGAAATCAAGCCCTTGATACACACCTCGTCTGATGTATTAAGGGTTCTGAAAGAAGGATTTGGTGTAAAGTGCTCTCAAAACGTGGTAACCAGCCGAAAGCTTGATAATGTAGGTGGCTTTAGTCCATTCTGAGAAAAACAGGGGAGGGTCTCTTATCCTCTACATTCACTGAATTAAACTTACTACTACTAATGAAAAAGATCAGAGAGCCTTCGCTGCATCTGGAAGCAGAGGCCCACAGGGAGGATCATTATATTAGCAGGCACACTTGCTCTGGTCTGTGTCCCGAGGCTCTGCCAGGTCGCTGGTGCTGTGACCGTTGGTGCGAACCGTTCCGTCGGGTATCCAGGATTTGTCCACACATCTCTCCATGCGCTTCATGATCAAATCCAGCAGAACCTCCACAGCATGGCTCACGTTTTCACCGTTCGCAGCACTTGTCTCAAAGTACGGGACACTGCAAGAAGAAGACGACAAATGAAACTGATTCCAATCACAATTCCAATGGAGTTTGGAACTAGGATGTTGCTAAGCTACTGATATATTTCTCAAAGCATAAAAATAGATATTGGATAAAATAGTCATTTTTTTGTAGTTGCTTTTATTGATTTAGTTCATTCAATACACAGAGTTGTCAAAAAGAACTGACTTCTGTACCAACTCGGTACTGGAATTTTAAAATTGTAACGCTTTGAGCGCTGTCGAGCGGAATCGTAAACACCTCTGGCCATTGTGTTCATGCACTCATCAGATATGTCTGTGATTGGCTACAACGATCAAGGCACTGGAGCGTTTAAGTGCACACAGAAATGTTTGAAAGCGTTTTACAAAAACGGGAGCATTTGAAAGCGTCAAACGCTCCTGTGTTTATCTGTTTAAGCGCACGATGAAGGGTGTCATTGATGTATATTTGCATGTTTTTGAAGCGCTGATCATTGTAGCCAATCACAGACATGTCTCATGAGCGCGTGAGTACAATGGGCAATCAGAGGTGCTTACGATTCTGCTCAACAGCGCTCAAAGCGTCACTAATTTTTAAGATTTCAGTACCAACATCGGGACTTTTTGATAACTAATACATATCATGATCTAAATGCTGTTCATACCAAGAACGATAACTATAAAAAAATAAAAAAAAAATAAAAAAAACACTGACTACATTAGCATCCACATGATAACTTTATTTATTGTAATTAAACACTGTATTTTTGTAGTTAGCCACTTTAAATGGTTGAGTTTAAGGCAGGGTGGATACTGATTGGCTGTCAATGTATTTATCCCTCATAAACTGGAAAAAAAAAAATCTGAAAGTGATTTCAACAATATCGATTATATGTGCCATCATCGTTATAGTTCTGGATTCTTGTACATTTGAAACAATTTTTTAAACTTTATCATTATAGCTTGTCCTTGGTGTGAACGGGATAGATTTAAATAGATTTGTTTTAAATGCGTTGTAGGATTGTGGAGTTTTATTTTTCCAAACATTATTATTAGATGGGCATACATTCTGAGCTACTAGTTAAAAATAATATTGCTAAAAACAATTAAGATATACTACATTATAATATAGTACAACATAATATTTTTAAAAATGTTTTTGAAAGAAGTCTCTTATGCTCACCTGGCTGCATTTATTTGATCAAAAATACCATGAAAACAGTTATATAGTGAAATGTTCTTATAATTTAAAATGACTGTTTTCTATATGAATATAGAAGCTTAATGTGACCTGTATTCAAAGGTGAATATAAATGTTATGGAAAACGGCTGGTATGATAAACATTTTTTTTTTTATTTAAAAAGGTACACTATTGACCCTCTAGCAGTTAAAAAACAAAACTGCAGGCATTTTGCAGAACAACATTGTTTTGGTTGTGGTTTGGCTTTGTGTGACAATGCGGATGAATAAAGTAATCCTACTGCTCAGAAAACATACACTTCTAGGCTTAAAAGATATAATTAGTTGGAAAGGATATAAAGTTGACTAGCTGAAGACATCACTGTAGCTATACCCATTAATAGACACAGTACTTCCTTGAAAATACATTCCAGCACAGTGCCACAACAACCATAATGAAATGACCCTCACAATAGATAATACTTTAAAATGAACACTGTTAGAGAGCTACATATGGCAATTTATCGGTTCAATAAAATACTTTACTCGCCCATACAACATTTCAAATCCCTCAGTTCTTGCCATATCTGAAAAGGCAAGACAATGTTGATTCTTGTTTTATTATGAGCTCTGTTGCGTTCTCTTTTTTTGCCAGCAGACTCTCCCCTCTGTTCTATTTTTTTTAAATGGGTGAGTCCCAGGATGTTCAAGCATACCATACACACACATCGAAGTAGCCAGAGCAACTTTTCTTTATTTTTGGATATGACGAGACATGCACAGGCGAGTGACGCAAGTATGCAATTTCCCGCGAAAAACATCACGCCTGGTTTAAAATATAAACACTTATAATAGGCTTACCATAGTGAATCAGGGTAAGACTAAACATGTTTGGGAAGAAGGATGAATGATGTATTGAACAAAAAAGTTACATAGTGTCTCTTCGAAAAAATTAGTCAGGGCATAAAAGATTGAGAACCCCAGCAGTGATAGATTCAAATGTCTCTATTGTTTATACAAAGACAAGCCTGGGAGGAGTTTAGATGTGCGGATCAGTCAACACACTCGATGGACACTATGAAAACATTTAACAGATGAGTCACTGCAAACTCACTGCACACTGCTGAGAACTAGGGATAAACACATTGTCAACATTATTGACAAAAACAAACTTACACTCTCGATAAGTTGCTTGATCTCACGAGATCTAACATGATGTAACCACTAAAGCCTGTCACAATTAACACTGAGAGACATAACTAAATTATAGTAAATATGTAAATGCGCAGTGTAGACAAGCACAGGATAACATGGTATATTTCAGTAGTAGTATACCGATTTAAATTCTTGTATTATTCATATAAATAGTAGATTAACTGCTGCAATAATAGTTAGATTAGACCGTAATACAAATAGTTATTATTAGCCTTACCACGAACCCAAAGGAAAAACCAAACATCCCTTCTTGAAGATGGATATTTTTTATTATTATTTATATATATAGTGAGGAAAATAAGTATTTGAACACCCTGCTATTTTGCAGCTGTATCATACAAATAAATAGTTAAAAAATCATATATTGTGATTTCTGGATATTTTTTTTTAGATTATGTCTCTCACAGTGGACATGCACCTACGATGACAATTTCAGACCCCTCTATGAGGGGTCTATGCAAAATAGCAGGGTGTTCAAATACTTATTTTCCTCACTAAATAAAACAGACAACTCAACAAAGTCAGTACATTGGATCAAGAATGACAAGTTTAACAAGTGACTCTTAAGGTTTAAATGTAACTTCATATAAAACTGTCCTGAACATAATTAAGAGCAAAGAAATGTTTATTTTCCTGACACCTAAAATCTGTTCATGAGGCCAAAACATTCTTAGATGCCATAAAAGTCTTCTGAAGTCATACCAAGCATTACTAATACCGAGCAGCACGCAAGTGTTTTTCAAAACTGAAGACTCCTCACATTAACACAGTAAATATTAGCTTTTCGGTATACCGGCATCTTAAAGTGTCACATTTAACGAGAGATACCCTCATCTTAGGCAAACACGGTACAGACACCGCCCTTAAAACAAACATCCTTGGAGTTGCCCACACCCTGTGAACACGTATGAAGACCTACATTGAGATACGACTCGCACACACCAGCAAATCATTTCCTGTCACGTTACTGCACGCCTAGGAATTCGCCTTCATCAGACAAACCCGTACAACTTCCCTAGAATTTCATGTCATTTTAGCACCACAATCAATTAGTTTGTGATGACCTCGCAACTAACTTGCCAGCAGCCCCCTGCTTCATAACTTGATCTGGCACCACTGCATCCAGATACTTCAAAAGCGAAATACTTCCAATCAACAGATCATTCCACTGGCGAGTAGTGAAGCATTTCTGTCCTAAAGTCTACAATAAAATAAAACTATTGCTTTTCGAAGCAGACAAGGTCATGTGTGACATCACATTTTGACAAATACAGGTCAAGTTTCTTCAGGTCTGATGGATCAGGTGAATGTGCCGTCTCACCCATATTTTTCTGCCAGTTCTCGTGCATTGTCTGCTTTCACTGCGCGCTGGTCCCCCAGGTCGGATTTGTTTCCACACAAGACAATGTCGGGATTCTCGCAGTATGCATGCGTCTGCAGCTGACCTGCACAAGATATCACAAGTTCATTAGCAATTATTTAAAAAAATATTTATAATTTTAAAACTAAAAAATATAAAAACTAGTTTGATAATAACTAGCAGCTTAGAGTGGTTACCTATCTAATAATAATAATTATTAGTATTATTAGATTTCCAATCACTATAAGCTGCTAGTTAAACACTTTTATTTTCAAATATTTCAGTTATTTTTAATTTGTATTATTATAAGAAAATGTGCAACCACTCTAGGCTGCTAGTTAATACAGTTAATCAAATTATATTAAATTATTTTTTAAATACCTTTTATTATTCTTACAATTAGATGGGCAACGACTCTAAGCTGCTAAATAAAAATAAAAATACTTTTGGGAGGATAATTTGTTGCAAAAATAAATTATGATTATTATTATTATGAAGAAAATGTATGTAGCTACTCTTTAAATGTGGTCAAATAAAGTAAATGTTTTAAAACAAAATAAGGTCTGCGTGTGTATATGTATGAGTCTCATATGTTTGTTTCAGTAAGTCTGGACTCAGTAAGGTATGAAGGACTTACTCATCCAATTCCGCACATTAAGGAAGCTCTGCTCGCTCGTGAGGTCAAAGAGCAACAGGAAACCCATAGCATCCCTGAAGAACGCTGTGGTCAAACTCCGAAATCTGCACGAGTGTTTAGAGAAGACACAGGTCACACAACAGTGAAAACCATCCAGAACGTTAAATAAAACCTCTTTGACAATTTCTTGAATCGAGTGCATGTTAGGAAGTAAAGCACAAGTACTGATCTGCATCTCACCTCTCCTGTCCGGCCGTGTCCCACAGCTGAATGTGGATCCTTTGACCTCTCCCGGCTGTGCCATCAGGACCGTTGGTTTTGTACACCTTATTTAGAGACCAGTAAGAGACTATATTAGTGCATAACACTTGATTATCTTTGCCACTTCAACAAAGAAACTATATTCTCTGCAGAAGATATGAGGTTTGCCCGATGCAAGATGCGCTACCACATTGCTACAGTTGTTGTGGTTGCTGCCAGGGTGTTACTATGTGGTTGCCGTGTGTTTTTTTAGTACATTGGTATGCTGTTCCAGGAAACTTGAATTTACTTTTGTCTTGGTTAAACACAACCATGAAATGCACACTTGATGATTCAGTGCTGGAAGCATCTCAATTGTAGTATGACTCTGGATCGTGTGGCCCTGCCTAAATGATTAACATTTGTTTGATGTCTTAAGTGCTTAAGTGTTTGTTCTTAAGGAGGGTTCCCTGCTCTTTTATGTCGTTTGAAGGTGGGAGGATCCCACGTTCATCTTTCTCCTAACACACACACACACACACACACACACACACACACACACACACACACACACACACACACACACACACACACACACACACACACACACACACACACACACACACACACACACACACACACACACACACACACACACACCTCAACTGAATTCACATTTCCGTATCTATACCAGCCATCCCGATTCAGTTTTCTCAAAGAAAATGTTCAGTCAGTTCTTTTTACCACGGTATGGTTGAGTGCAACAGTCTGGATGTAAAAATCCCATTCAATTTTTCAAAGGGAAACTGATTTTTCACAATAACTTATAAACCATTAAAGACATACCTACTGTAAGCTACGATGTTGTTAAAAGGATAGTTCACCCATAATTTAAAACTTTGTCATGATGTTGTTCCAAACCTGTATGAGTTTCTTTCTTCTGTTGAAAACAAAATATGATATTTTGAAGAATGTTGGTAACCAGACAGTTGACAAAATTCTTCAAAATATCATCTTTTGTTTTCAACAGAAGAAAAAAAACTCATACAGGTTTGGAACAACTTGAGGGTAAGTAATGACAATTTTTTTTTTCTTTTTTGGTGAACTATCCGTTTAATCAATGGTATGTTTTTGTTGAAGCTTTTCAAAATAATATTTTCAACAAAAAAATAAAAAAATAACATGGTCTGTCTGAATACTCGATTCTGATTGGCTGGAAGGTGTGCAATAAAACCGTTTAATGCACAGGTAGTTCCAAGTCAGTTCAATCACCGTTGAAGCACACACATAACGTCATTCGCACACAAAGCAAAATCACAGAAACATTCAGGAGCACAGAAACTCATCAATGCTGCCCCGTGACTTTTATTAATAAAATAGTTTTGCTACATTATCTCAGCAACAAGGGGTTACAACGCTATACTGAAGTAATTAAACTCACAGCATCCACATCGTTGTTAACAGAAAGGCAGACGCTGAACAGACGCAGGTACGAATCTCTCATCTCATTCTCTCTCTCGATAATTAATTAAAATAAATGCTATACTTTAATCAAATAAATGTAATCTTAAGCACTACTTTAAAATAATATTTTAAATCTTATATATATTTAAAATGATATTTTGAAAAACACAATTATTTAATCAATCTTATTTAACAGTGGAATTCCTGGTGAAAGATATGACGTGATAGTCATGTGCTCAAACTACAACATATATAAAACTACAAAGGTAAATATTTGTACAAACAAAAAAAAGATCCAACAACTGAGACATAAACTGAACAAATTTCACAGACATCTGACGAACAGAATGGAAATAATGAAGAGTCCTTGATGAAAGTGTGGTCAATATCACAAGTAGATGAAAGTGTAGTCAATATCATCAATATGTGTTTTCCTGTGGCACTCTCACACATTACAAACATTGCAGTTTATAGCTCTGTCTACATCTGCAGTCCTCATGCCCCCTGCAGCAGGACTATCATGTTTACACAACCCTCAGGGACCCTTGGCATCTTTCTCCTGGTGTTTTTCAGAGCAAGTAGGTCTAAGCTTCAATAGGTAAGTTTACTTAAGGTCTCTTTAAAGCTAGTTTAGGCAATTTTGGAGAGGCTAGCAATAACAAGCTTTGAAAGCATAAGATTCCACCTTCCCTTCAGAGCATCTCCAAAGCCACGCCTCCTTCAAAACACAGTCTGCAAAGTGTCACGACACGAGAGGCGGCGTTAAATTACCTCAGGTCTCAAAGCACATAACATTACAAATATAATTAATAAAAATAAGTACAAGCGCTGACTTGTACCACCTGATTGCTGCAGATTTATTTTGGCATTTACTGTGTGCGATAGAAACGCACAATTCCGAGGGCGTGAACAGTAGAGCGTTACAGGATGCCATCTGTGTGATTCTTTTTTTCTGAGTTTACATCTTTAAACCAGTAGTTTTATAATCCTACATTGTTTTGAATTTGATTATATCATTCACAATGGCTTGGAATTGTAGTTCTTTCCCTCACTAAAGCTGTAATACACCGTCTTGTACCTTTGTTTTTTCTTGTTCAGCTCCCAAATCAAGGTCTAAATCATGGCTTATAATTGAAAAATCCCTATGGGAAAAATTCATAGGAAAAATCCAAGACCATTAAAAAATAGGGTGGCCACTAATGCACTCTTTGTTGCATGTCTCTGTGAAATACTTGATTTTGATTGGTCAAATGCGGAATTATGCCATTAAAATGAGCTTTACAGCTGCTAGATTCAAGTCTTGCATATCACGCTACATTCTTTCTTCCCATCTTATAAAATAGCTTCTACTTTAATCAATATTAATGTATTTTATTTGATAAGAAGTCATGTAATAGGTGGGATAATGTAGTTTAGTCATTATCATAAAATAAAGCCCTTTAAGAGAATTGACCACTTGCAGTGGAGTTAGTAAGGATTAGTTCACTTTTAAAAAAACTTTTGCTGATAATTTACTCACCCCCATGCCATCCAAGATGTCCATGTCTTTCTTTCTTCAGTCGAAAAGAAATTAAGGTTTTTGATGAAAACATCCCAGGATTTTTCTCCATATAATGGACTTCAAAGGGACCCAAACAGTTAAAGGTCCAAATGACAGTTTCAGTGCAGCTTCAAAGGGCTTTAAACGAGACCAGACGATGAATAAGGGTCTTATCTAGCGAAATCTATCTATCTATCATTTCAAAAATAAATAAAAAAGTTAAAGTTTTATAAGCACAAACGCTCGCCTTGCTCTGTTCTGTGATGCGCGTTCGTGACGTCACGTAATACGCAATTATGTTGAAAAGGTGTATTCTGGTTCAAAAAGCTAGGGCAGGGCGAAAAACTCCATCTCATCTTCTCCGACATCGTTGTTTGTACCGCCTATTGAAAATGGCGTTTGACTTTGTTTGCGTTCAACTTGTAAACACTGACTCGCACATGTCAAGCGTGACCTTTTCAATGTAATTGCGTATTTCAATGTAATTCAACGTATTAATGTGGATATTATTGTATCCTGTATACTGTGTATCTATCCATCCAACCATCTGACATATTTTAAGGTGTGTATCATGTGAATTATGTGGACTACCTCTTGTCGTAGTGTGTTCCCAACAAATCAAGCAGCCTTAGGCATCATTGCATTCAGGAAAAGCATAATTACTTTTGAACATGTGTTTGCTTTCGCAGACGTGCAGTGTTTTGCATGTGTTTTTTCTGCATCTAGTATTCATCACCGTGTTCAGAGGAACCTGTGTATATCTCCCTGCACCTGGGATTGCGATTTACACATGAATTGCAGTTTTTAACCTCCGGGCAAGATTCCATGTGCAGAGCTAACAGAACGATGGGATTTCACAGTCCAGTTAACCCCTGCCAGGACTCCAAAACACTAAACCTCCATTACAAATCAAGCAGGGAACATCTAAACCAATGAGACCTGATAAAGGCATCTCATTAGCATAAAACTATAAATATATCACATAGCCGAATACTCAAAGCTAAATAGGTTAAAATGTCAACATATAAATAGCAATGCATGCATATATTATACACACCAAAGGGAGTATAAGAAACATCAATACAATTATGAAAATGTCAATTTGGTTCCAGAAATAAAAATACTCACCACACGTTTTTCTCTGAAGTCTATTCCCACTGTGGTGATGAATTTGGAGTTGAATTTGCTGTCTGTGTACTGATATAGGAAGCTGGTCTTTCCCACCCCAGAGTCCCCCAGTGCGAGGAACTTGATGAGGTAATCATAGTCCCCATCGGACATACTTAGAGCTGAATGAGGACCTGCGATGGACAAACACAGAGCAGTGTTATTGTAGTATCATTGATATACAATGCCATTTAAAGGTTTGGGGTCAGTAAGATTTGTCTTGAAAGAAATTAATACTTTTATTCAGCAAGGAGCAATAAATTGATTAAAAGTGACAGTAAGACATTTATAATGAAACTAAAGTTTCTATTTAAAAAAAATTGCTGTTCTTTTGAACTTCCTATTCATCAAAGAATCTTGAAAAAATGCATCACAGTTTCCCCAAAAATATGAAGCAACAACTTTTTTCAACATTGATAATAATCAGAAATGTTTCTTGAGCAGCAAATCAGCATGTTATAATGATTTCCGAAAGATCATGTGACACTAAAGACTGGAGTAATGATGCTGAAAATTCAGCTTTGCATCACAGGAATAAGTTACATTTCAAAATATATTACAGTAGACAACAGTTATTTTAAATTGCAAATAATATTTCACAAAATTTCTGTTTTTACTATATTTTTGATAAATGCAGCCTTGGTTATGGTTATGGGTCATTCTATGTCAAATCAACCAAATTTCGTAAACTTCCTCAGCTCAAATTTTTGATTTTGTTAATATTTTTTCTGTATAACGATAAACAGAAATCGTGATTAAAGCCAAAATATTAAATGTCACAGATGTATATTTATTGAGTAATCCACAATTTTGTAGGGGGGGGGGGGACCTCTTCATTTTTAAAGGCCCTAAATGGTTCAATCACAGAGATATGGTGATCTCAAGGTGGCTCCATGAGTAAGTTGTACACATTTTCAGTGGTCGAAAACCAAATGTGGGTCACTTTGTATACAGCTAATACTTTTTCTTTTAAAGAGAAATATCTGAAGAAGTGTTTTTCTATCAACACAATTGCATAGAACATACCTGATGAAATATTAAATACCATACATATTATTTTCCCAAAGTTTGCATGCTTGTAACTCTAAAAGTATTCAAGATATCTTAATATCCTGCTAGATTCTCATTCCTAATAAACTTTCCTTTAAAAATCTTCCTTTTCAAGGCCATAGGTAGTTCAGTACCATAGATATGGGGATCTCAATGCTGCTCCATGTTCAAATTGTTGAATTTGTCCACTTCTTCTGTGACAAATTATTGTCGTCAACATTCATGCTGACTTCAGCGAACCCCAAATGAAACAATTAGTCGACAAAGTACATCAATAGACCATTCTTTTTCCAAGCATTTTGTTAAAAGGCGAGCGTTTTCATTGATGCAACAGTGCTGATTTAGTAACAGGAAACTAAAAAAAGAATTTGAGACAAATGCTGCATATTTGTTTTAGAACAGGAAATATGCTTCTTAAACCTCATGAGTCCATAAATGCTGAAATCCTGGAGATTAAATGAGGAAACAGACTTTGAAAAAGCACCTTCTTACACTTGAATGCATCTACACAACAGCTTTTATTTCCACTCACATTTGTCAACTCAAGTTTCTTTTCACTGTTAATTAAGTGCCTTAGAATTACAATACAGAGACATCATTCTGTTAAAAGTTGTTTCATAACCCATGGTGGTATTTAACACTAGAGACAATCATTATCCGTCACTTTAGTCTTTAAAATTGTCATGCTCTATTGTTATCTGACAGTAAAATATTTCAATGCTTGGTTATGTAGGTTTAATGTGACATTGGAATCACAAAACCTTCTGTGATGAGAGCTTGTTAGGTCTCATCATGCTCTCATAATGTGAACAAGTCAACATAAACTGCAGAACTGTGACCTGGTCACTCACTTCATTTACTTTGTTTCACATAACCTCAACATTTTGCAAAAAAAACCCCCCCAAAAAAAAAACCCCTGAAAATTACAGTAAGCTTTTACAGCACATCAATATATTTTCTCACAAGATCAATGAACATTCTTACTTTGAGAGATGATGTCATGTGTAAGCTTAAATTAAAAGAATGAAGCTGTGTCTCATTTTGAAGACTGCGTCCTCTGGAGGTCGCTTTGTTGGCCGCATGCATCATTAAGGCTGCTTCATTTAAGTGAACTAACCACTATATTCCAAAGTCATAAACAATTAGACCAATTTACTCTTCACTAGGAATAACAGCCAATTTTATAATAGTTACTGCTCTGTTCTTTATGGTGTATGAGGCCGACAAATGCGACCTCAGGAGGACGCAGCCTTCAAAATGAGACACATCTTGAGTGCGTAAAACCTGTTCCTGTTTCAACAGCCCTATGATTTCATAATGTCTTAATGCCCATCTTGTCTTGTCGTGTCCGCAAACACAACTGAGGAGAGAAAAGCATCTGGAGAACGGCTCAGCTGTAGCTGTGAGAATGTTCAGTGGGGGTTCCTCAGACTGCATTAAAGCGGATCATATGACTGCAGAAAGAACATAAAAACTCGAACAAATGACCACGAGTCAGGGCTAAAGACCATCCTGAGCATAAGCTGCTTAATGTCGGGGGCTGACCCAAGCAATCGGATCCATCGGCTGATCAGAGAACTGCGCAGGTGTTTCTTTGACTTGCTAACTTTTTGGACCATTCTTTTGGACTTCATCACATTTGGCTGCATGTTAGAAATATGGCTCTCAACAAACCTAGCCAGGGATGCGTTTCCCGTACAACGACGTAACTCACTACTTTGCTACCATAGTGCGATGCATTGTTGAAGAAATCAACTAGCTAGTCACGACTGTTTCCCAAAACCGTATTGTTGCAAATTGGTTGTTCAACCACGTTGGTTAATGATGTCACGCAAGTGGTGGAGTAATCCCTACTTTTAATGAATCCGTTTGAGATCGAATTAATGCCAGATATTTTGCTATAAATTATCTATTTCTTATTTTTCTTAGTTATTTTGCTCTATTTCCAGATTCAATCATAGGCTCACGTACTAAAGAACGTACGCACATGAGCACTCTCAAAAAAATGAAGGACTAATTTAAAGTGCTTTAAATCTCTTGACAAACTAAAAGATGTAAATGACATGCAAACATACTGTATGCTTCTAAGTAACCACAGGTCGAGATCTGTCGTTCCAACCACACAACTTTGCGATGCTGTTTGCGAATATACGTTGGAGCGATGGTTTTGGGAAACAGACACGTTGAACTATGCTGATAACGACTGAACTTGCGACCTAGTTCAGGTATTTCATGTGTTCTAGCTCAAGCACACCTGGAGCAACTAATGAAGCCCTTAGTTACATCAGGTGTGCTTGAGACAACGCCGGTTTTGCTGTTGTGAGGGATTCTATTCAGGGGATTGAATAATTTTGAGACTGCAGAAGTCATTAAAACTTCCATTTTCAGTTGAATTTGGAGAAACCACTTGAAACATTTGTTGTTTTGAGCTATTCCAATTACTTTAGTCTGATTTGTTCATTGCAAACAGCTTAAAGTCTGTACATTTTGCCAATAAACCTGATTTGGGATGGAGGTTAAATAATTTCGATGACAACTGTATGTTAGAGGTGTAAAGGTACAAAACATGACGGTTCGGTACGTACCTCGGTTTTGAAGTCACATTTCGGGAAGGCAGGGGAAAACTAAACATAAAATTGATTATTTTTTATTAAACTAGGTTTTTTTAACAAATGTGTCTCTGTGTTTAAATACATTCAATTACAATTAAAATGTTCTTAAGGATAAAACAATCTATCTTAGCTAATGCTGTAAACTATACAGGGAGCCCATTCTTGCACATTTCTATAATATTAAAGGTTACAATTAACAACAGAGCCCAAATTATTAAATTCAGTTGCTATTTACTTTTAGATATAATAATCAACAATCAAAGAATAAATACATGCACATGAGGCAGGTTTTGCACTTCTAAATTGAATTATAAAGTTAATTTCCTACTCCAATTAATTTTTAAAATATAATCATTCACAAAGTGGCTGTCATAACTTTTTTTCATGACAGATTCTTTTGATCAAGACATTACTAACAGTTTAAGTATAAGGAATAGGCTAATATAGTGCATATACGGAATGCTTCTCTCTAAAGTTTTATTTCATTTCTCAAGCGAACTAACCAGCTGTCAACACTAGATAAATGTAATGTTACGCGAGTTATTATTTTCAAGCTTTTTTATTTATATCTTTCCACATTTATGTTTTTTATTGGTGTTGATAATGTGCAATGTGTTTTTAAGCAGTAATGTGAATTTATGTCACCAGTGTCAAAGATAAATTTCCGCTCTGTGACAAACAGAATGGAGAATAAAGTTCAACTCAACTCATCTAGTGGCTAAATTCAGGCCCTTACTCCCCTTATTCAGACCTTACTAACAGCAGCACCATCTTTGATTTTTGACAGGAATGACAGCGAGGCTGTGAGACATATCTCTTCAATGGGTTTTTGGATTGCTCTGCTAACGAAACACTATAAAAATATCTTTCCAGGATATTTCAGTAGACAAAAAAAAAAAACTCCCGACAATATGAGCTGTGAAAAATGATAAGTGATCTAGGATCTTTTTATACAGCTTTTGACAGAGCGGTAAATCTATCTCTCATAGCCTGGCTTTCATACCTGTCATGGCGCTGCACTGAATAAGGTCTATTGCCTATATATAACATGCCACGTCACAAACTCAAATCATCTCGAACTGGTTTCTTGAACATGATAATGAGTTCACTATACTCAAATAGCCCCCACAGTTACCAGATCTCAATCCAAGCACCTTTGAGATGTGCTGGAAAGGGAGATTCGCATCATGGATGTGCAGCCGACAAATCTGCAGCAACTGTGTAATGTTATCAGGTCATTATGGACCAAAATCTCTGGGGAATGTTTCCAGCACCTTGTTGAATCTATGGCACGAAGAATTAAGGCTATTCTGAATGCAATAGAGGGTCCAACCCAGTACTAGCAAGGTGTACAGTACCTAATAAACTGGCAAGTATGAGAGTGTGTGTGTATTTATAAAAATAAAAAAAACATTGATAATAATAATAAAATGTTTCAATTGAATCATTATTGAAATCATTCTAATATGATGATTTAGCAAATCAGCATATTAGAATGATTTCTGAAGGATCGTGTGACACTAAAGAAGACTGGACGCTGAAAATTCAGCTTTGCATCACAGGAATAAAATTACATTTTAGACTATATTATTATTATTATAGAAAATATTACTGCTTTTACCATTTTTGATCAAAATGCAGCCCTGGTGAGCAATAGAGACTTCTTTTCAAAAACCTTAGAAAACTTGTAACAACCCTAAACTTTTGTAAACTCTCAGCGACCAAAAAAAAAAAAAAACAAGAAAAGAAAAAAGCGTTCAGATGTTTTATGCACCATTTACGCATGGCAAGGAGAAGGTGTAAATTTATTTTGTACCAACCAACATTTAAAAAAAAAAAAAAAAAATTAAATTTAAGACCAGCTTTACAAATGATTTACACAAAAATGAGACCATGTTTCAATGAGATCAAATGTATTAGTTTATCACTACTGTTAACATTGGAAGCTGATGGATACAAACACTGTCACTTGATTCTACATGATCTTCTTAGCTCCATAGAGCTTGTAAACAAGCACAGAATCACTATTATGAGGACAAATCTGCTCAACTCTAAGACTTACTTAGAAGGATCATACTAAAATCTGCAACTGTGTTTTTACATACTGTAGGTTAAAACTGGCAAATTGGATGGTTAGAAAAAGTTTTCACTGTCTGGAAAGTGCACCGAATCGCAAAAACAACCTTATCCTTATGTGCTATATAAGCATTAACACACAAACCTTGTAGAATCAGTTCTAGACACAAATGGTGAGTAGTCGGCTGCATCATGACACATTTGTGATGTTCACTTGACACTACAGTAACTTCTGAAGACAGATGCTTTCATTTCAGTTAGACACATCTACACAACACAAGTGCTTGAACAATCACTGGCCTTGTGCAACAGCTCAGCTAAATGCCTGAGTTTGAGTTGTACTTCCCGTCCAACCAAAACAGCCCTGATGAAAGCCTGGATAAAGAACAGGAGAAACAGAGACGGAGGCTTTTATCAAACATTCCCAGCAGAGTACCACCCTGGGCGGCACGCCAGCGCTAGCGGAGAGAGACGCTGATCAAGCAACAGAAAACTTCTGCATTTCTTCACCGACAGTCAAGCTCTGACAAGTTGGCTTTTTTTTTATTGTCCACTTCCCTCTTTTCAAGCCGTACGTGTGAAAGACAAAATAACTATGCAGACCTACAGAAGCTCATAACCTTTGACCTGACGCAAAAAACATAACGAGAAGGCATTTTGTTTGGCCTGGTAGACATTACAAAACAACTACAATCACATTTTAACTACCGGTATAACCTTTCAGTTTTAGAAGATGAATATTGTGAACTACTTGGAAGATAAATCTATGTTCTGGATGGTTTCTTTCTGTCTGGCAAGAAAAATGTCTTTGTGACCTGGTCTGCGTTGAAGTCATGTCAGAAATATCGTATTTACAAGTCTAAAGCACATGAATAACACTACAAAGTCGGAATAACGAGGAAACTCTGGATTTTCTGAAGTTTCCAAGTTGAAGGCATGTCAGTGAGAAAACTAGCATCTTTTAACAGTTTGTTGATTTTTAATTTTTTTAAATACAATAAAATTAGTTGTATGTACAGTACAAAATATGGGTAACACTTTAAAATAAGGGTCCATTTGTTAACATGAACTAACAATGAAAAGTACTTCTAAAGCATTTATTAATCCTAGTTAAATATTATTTTTAAGCATTTATCAAATACAATATTAAAATCAAAAGGCGTATCTGTTATTATTATTTAATGGGCCTTGTATTGACTAATGTTATGTACGCCGCGCTACGTAATTTTGTTCTTGCGTATGTTGCTGCATATGCGTACGTCTGTGTACTTTCTTTGTTTCAGGTGTGAAATTCGATTGGAGGCGCCGCCTGTCAATCTTCTGACGTCTGCAATCGCACCACCAATCACCTGTCGCCGTGCAGTTTATGAATGGCTCTAACTTCAATGGCAACAGTCGAGACAGACTCTGGGTTGGGAGAGATCATGCACGCTCTGTGAGGACGGTTTTCTCGTTCGAGAGACCAGTCTGAGAGACCGATCAGTGTCTGGGGTTCGCTACTGTTATGATCTGGCAGTTAGATCAGTTCTCTTTGTTTGTTTGTGCTTTTGATACATACTTGATGTGCACGGCTAAATGTTTGTTGCTCTCATGAAATCTTCATCTCAGTTCACCATCCAACACTATGTAGACTGGCGGAAGAGGTTGTGAGTCAGGTAAGCAGGTCGCGACATACATTTGCACACGTAGTTTTCAAATGAAACGTATTAGACGCGATAGTGTTAGGAGTGGTGCTAATTATCTATGTTTTTGTTTGTTTAGTTAGTATAGTTTAGTTATAGCATCTCAACGCTGAAGATGTTTCTTTCTACATCTTTTGTTGATAGTTTAGTTCTTTAACTTTAGTTAAAGTTTTTTTTGTTATATTCTGTTTTTGATTTAAGCACCACTCTCTTGCTCCTTCCTCTCCACCAGATTGTCTGTTGATCTGATTATTCTTGCTACGATGTACAAATTGTAATTACTTGATTACTACTTCACTTTATTGCAGTTGAAGAATTAAAATCTTTCAACTAAATTGTGGATGGTCGTCTGTTCCTTTTCTTTTGCAATTCCCGTTACCCCAATTCCCGTTGCCCTTACACGTTAGAGCCCGCCAGAATGGGCGTAGTCTAAGACTATAAAGGGACCAAGCCTCGCCTAGGAAATTCAGGTTTAAATGACTGACGCGATACCCAAATACAGCATAGTAGCACGGCGGGTTACGCAATACTTCGTTCCCTCCTCTTAGGGAACTGAGGTTACGTTAGTAACCAGAGTAGTTCCCTTTCGAGAGGTCTCTCGTATTGCGTAAGACTAGCTTACACTATGGGAACCCCCTTCAAAACGCTGTGCGAGCTCAACTTCGCTCCTATTATAGCCTGAGGCTTAAAAGAGTAAAGTATGAATCCTAATATAAGCCGGTTAGTGACAAGCTTTATAAAGGGAATATATAAGAACCTTAGTTCAAATGGCCATAACCAGACATGTGTCGAATCCTATGGCTGGGGATTTAAATGTGTTTCACACTTATACTGAAAGAACCTTCGCTTGCAAAGCGGGCACTTCCAAGTTATAAAACCTTATAAATGTGGACGGCGAGGCCCAGCCGGCCGCGGCACATATATCTTGAATAGGTATTCCAGTTGACCAAGCCCATGACGAGGCCATACTTCTCGTGGAATGTGCTCTGACGCCTAAGGGGCAATGAAGGCCCTTAGACTCGCAAGCCAGCACGATAGCGTCCACTATTAGTGCTACCACCAAAGCACACAAAAAGCTGTTCGTACTGTCTGAACGAGGCAGAACGCTCCAGATAAACTCTGAGAGCCCTGACAGGGCAGAGTAAACTAGCGTCTCTTTCGTAGTCTGGCGAGGAAAGAGCTACCAGTGAAAACCTGTGCACTGAACGGAGTAGAGAGCACTTTGGGAACATACCCATGCCTTACTTTGGAGTCGTTTGGCCCAAACTCAAGGCAGGAAGCGCTAACTGATAGCGCTTATAAATCACTCACTCGTTTGACTGACGCGAGCGCAAACGAGAGCAGTTTTGAGCGAGAGATGCTTCAGGTTCGGGCACCCTTCATGGCCTCCAGGACCTTGGAGAGGTCCCAGATGGGCACAGAGGGGGGTCGTGGAGGGTTTAGTCTCCTAACCCTTTAACCCTCTGGGGACGGATTGGGCGGTACCGCCCAAAATGGCATACTTTTACAAATGTGTAATTATCTTAAAAACTATTAATGATACAGAGGTGCAGTCTTTTTTGCCGTCTTCCTCAGATTCCGCTGAAAACAGTGGTCTATGGTATACACACTTCCTTCTTGCGTAATACCACTGCGTATAAGGCCAATGAAATCGGTGTTGTTAGGAATATTCCACGCGCAAAGACCAATGGAAAAATTGCCGCTGGGAGGAATATTTATCTTACCCAATCAGAGGGAGGTTACCATGACGTATTCTAGCTAATCAGAGGACTCTGTAGCCTTGCAAGGGGTGGTACTATAGTAAGTGATATGACGCAATTTCACGCAAACAGAGTCGAGTGGAGGAGGAGACAGAGAGCGAACGGAGCGGAGTATTACAGAACGCACAGAGATTTATATGAGAGAGAGAGAACAATTATAATTATATATATATATATATATATATATATATATATATATATAAATAAAAAAGCAATTATAGCATTATTATTTTATTGTTTTAGCACTTTTATGATGGCAAGCAATAAAAGATTTACCTCAGAACAAGCTCTGGAACAATTACTGGAAAGTGACGAGGAGAAATCCAAAGCTGACAGATGATGAAATATTTTACTTTTGATTGAACAATTACAAATGTCTGTCAAGCAAAGGGTTTGAACAATAAGTTTTTTGTTCAAAAACTGTTCACTATTGTTGTGTGAGGTGCGATTTTCAGTAATAAATGACAAACATAAAAAATTTGTTTTTGAAATTCTCTAGTTTATAAAGGAAGTATGTGTGAAAAATGTACAATAAACACATTACATGCATTATTATGTTAGCTTAGGGTCTTTTGAATCCATATATACCAAACACATGGTGTTCCATCTCCAATTACATTTGGTTTATAAACCAAAATTTAAAAATAGAGAAAACGGACCAAAAAGGGCTTAGTCCCCAGAGGGTTAAGGAAGCGCACCATGAGGTCGTTTCTTCCAAGTGGTTTCCCGGCCACAAGAGCGCGAGATGCTGTTATAGCCGCCACATAAACTTGCAAGAAGGTAAGTACACTTAGTACCTCACATGAGTAGGGGTCCAGGCTCCGTGCTGCGCACCAGCCAGAAAACACTACCAATTTCTGAGCAAAGAGGCGCCTAGTTGAAGGTGCTCTTGCTTCAGTGATGGTTTTCAGCACCCCCAACGTGCTTATCTGCCGTCAACTTGCTCCAACCACAGCTATTTGTCACAAGATGACCACACTCATGTCATAATTACTACTTCCCAATTTGTAAACACAACCTTCCCATGATGACTTAGCCTAAATGCACCATATGGCTCGGGTCCCTCCTTCAGTCTGTGGTATTGTTTTATGGTCCAGCAGGTGAAAATGGTTAATCGGATCACTTAGTGCAGTAAAAAACAGTACACTCTCCTCAACAACACACATAATTTGAGAAATCATTCATGCTTGAAACACAAGTGCTGCCTGTGGAACGACACACAAGCTCAACTCTAATACTAAGACAAGCAATAATGATGCAAATTGTACTAATACCAGATCTATCTGAAATTACATTACAGGCTTAAATATGTGTCCAATTGGCTGAAAACATCTTCATTAACTAAATAAAGAAATGTATAAATTTTGCTATTGGATAGAAGTGTCCCGAGTGATTTTTGCCATGCCTTATATAAAGGTATTTAGTGTTTTGTGAACTGTAAGTTTTAACATCAGGCTTATCTAATAGCCATCAGCTGGTGCTCATGTGCTCTTGGCATCCTGTCATGTGACCCTCGATTCCCAGCCCTGCCAAGACCCCGCTTAAAAACACACACGCATACACACAAGCCAATGTTCATTTAATTTGCTTTCTCTAGAACAGAGGGAAAAAAACAATAAGCCAGTTTAAATGATTTGAGCTTTGTGGGAAGTTCTTCTGAGGATAGATTACACTTTTGAGATGCTTAATATAAGAATAATATAACCAAAAATCTCACTTTTGTGTTCCACATTCCAAATGTTTTTCCACGCTACAAAAAACAAAATGTTTAGCAGAATATTCGGACAACATGCAATAAAACTGAACGGGGCTGTCAAGCTCTAAAAATACAGTAGTCCATATGACTTATGTACTATATTCCAAGTCTTCATAAATTATATGAGAGATTTATGTGTGGAACTGACAGATATTTAGGTCTATATTAAATATTTATTGAAAAGTGTTCCTTCTGCTTTAGTTCTTAAATTTGCAAACATTCAAATATGGTGCATATGGTGTATATAATATGGTGTCTCAAGTCTGATGTAAGTGACATCAATGTAATTGGTTCTTGAACATGTCTGGTGACCAAACATCATTGAACATATTGAGTAATATTAAGTAAAGACTGGACATTTTGCAAGTAAAAAAAGGAAGAAAGAAAATAGCAGATTTGGAATGACATCAGGATGAGAAATGTTAATTTTGGAGGGTGAAATATTCCTTGAAGTCCCAAACTTCAACTTTTACACTGCTTTACAAATAAAGGGTGACAAATTCAGAATACCACTGTGATCATGGTAAATCAATCCACACATAATAGATCAATTCTGAGTCACAAACATATGCAGTTACTTAAGAGTATTTCCAAAGTTAAAAAAAGGAAGAAAGGAAAATCGATCATTCAGAAGGAAAAATGATGCCTAAACCAAACATTCCTGACAGGTAACCTGATATGGGAGTGAAGCAGTGTATTTCCCCAAGTGAGGCAGGTAAATTCCCAGGACAATTCTTCCTCTCTGACCAGATTATAATTTTAGGTCATAATCATATGCGTCATGTGTGTTTGAGATGACTACATCTGATCCAGGATAGAGCCACATGTGTGTAGCCTACAGATAACTCAAACTCATGAACGGCAGCTGTCTATCACTAAACACACATTATTATGACTAACGTAACTAGTCTTAGGACACAACATATGTAAGATGTTTATAAATGCAATCATCATTACATATTGCGTGTCTGTTTAGTCCAGTGTTTCCCAACCCTGTTCCTAGAGGCACACCAACGCTACACATTTTCCAAACTCTTCCTAATCAATCACACCTGAATCAGCTCATCAGCTCATTAGTAAAGACTCCAAGACCAGAAATACAGTGAGGAAAATAAGTATTTGAACACCCTGCTATTTTGCAAGTTCTCCCACTTAGAAATCATGGAGGGGTCTGACATTGTCATCGTAGGTGCATGTCCACTGTGAGAGACATAATCTAAAAAAAAAAAAATCCAGAAATCACAATATATGATTTTTAACTATTTATTTGTATGATACAGCTTGTATGAAATCATGCATGGCACGGAAGGTTCCCCTGCTTAAACCAGCACATGTCAAGTCCCGTCTTAAGTTTGCCAATGACCATTTGGATGATCCAGAGGAGTCATGGGAGAAAGTCATGTGGTCAGATGAGACCAAAATAGAACTTTTTGGTCATAATTCCACTCGCCGTGTTTGGAGAAAGAAGAATGAGGAGTACCATCCCAAGAACACCAACCCTACTGTGAAGCATGGGGATGGTAGCATCATGCTTTGGGGGTGTTTTTATGCACATGGGACAGGGCGACTTCACTGTATTAAGGAGACGACGACCGGGGCCATGTATTGCGAGATTTTGGGGAACAACCTCCTTCCCTCAATTAGAGCATTGAAAATGGGTCGAGGCTGGGTCTTCCAACATGACAATGACCCGAAGCACACAGCCAGGATAACCAGGGAGTGGCTCTGTAAGAAGCATATCACGGTTCTGGCGTGGCCTAGACCTAAACCCAATAGAGAATCTTTGGAGGGAGCTCAAACTCTGTGTTTCTCAGCGACAGCCCAGAAACCTGACTGATCTAAAGATCTGTGTGGAGGAGTGGGCCAAAATCCCTCCTGCAGTGTGTGCAAACCTGGGGAAAAACTACAGGAAACGTTTGACCTCTGTAATTGCAAACAAAGGCTACTGTACCAAATATTAACATTGATTTTCTCAGGTGTTCAAATACTTATTTGCAGCTGTATCATACAAATAAATAGTTAAAAAATCATACATTGTGATTTCTGGATTTTTTTTTTTTTTAGATGATGTCTCTCACAGTGGACATGCACCTACGATGACAATGTCAGACCCCTCCATGATTTCTAAGTGGGAGAACTTGCAAAATAGCAGGGTGTTCAAATACTTATTTTCCTCACTGTATATGGGTCAGATAGGGGAGACATCCAAAATGTGCACTGTTGGTGTGCCTCCAGGAGCAGGGTTGGGAAACACTGGTTTAGTCTATACAAAAATACATTTTTCAAAAGCCCAAATTGTAAGACTTTAAAATAAACGTGTTACAAGACATTATCAAACTGTTTGAAGAGTTAAAAAATATTACATGTAACTTACTTACCAGGATAGTGACCCGAACGTCTGATGATCTCGTTGGATTTTAAAAGCTCTTTCGAAAATATTAAACCAACGGAGAACAAGAACAAAATGTGTGATACTTTTGAAGCGATGGACACTTTGTTTCCTAAAGTTGCTCCCACACCTACATGAAGCACCAGTGCGTGTGTACGCGGCCGTTCAGTGACGCAATACTTCCCGTGCAGCAGCGCCAATCGGTTTAGCTCATAGAGACCTTAGAGACCTTCCTGGAGCGACCACCCCATAAAATAAAGTCATTAATATTATTATGAGCCCAGCCTCTACCATAAAATCAACCAATCATGAAGTACTATCGGATGAACGTCACTTGCGTTCTAAATATTCATAAGCCAAGCCTTCGCCATTGTATGATGCGTTCGTTTGCGCCACTTTTTCTAAGAACACAAAAAAACACTTTCTAAACCTTAAATTGATTTAACTAGTGCCAGGCTTTGGTTTTAGCATTTAAAATAATGTTTAAATACGCACAAATAGTGCAACAGGAGAGGAACTCTTTTAGAGCCGCAAGTGTGTGTGTAGCGACATCTGGTGGTATGATGTAAAAGTACCTTCTATCAAGTGAATGTTTACACATTTTGTAATAGATGATTCCTCTTTATTTGTTAATTCTATTATCATTATTTAAAAAAAAATAAAAAAATATTTATTTTTAAATTAACATTTTGCAAGTTCTGCCAGGATGCAAGCTAGTAGATGGAAACTTGAGTCTGAGACTCGCACTGAAGTTGCATTTAAAGGGATAGTTCACAAAAATGAAAATTGTCATCATTTACTCCACCTCAAGATGTTCCAAACATGAATTTCTTTCTTCTGCTCAGTACAAAAGATGATATTTTGAAGAATGTCGGCAACCAAACAGTTGTGGGGCACCATTGACTCACATAGTATGAAAAAAAAACCTTATGGAAGTCAGTGGTGCCACACAACATTCTTCAAAATCTTTTACGTTCCACATAACAAAGAAATTCATACATGTTTGAAACAAACTGTGGTTGAGTACATTTTTCTTACCTCTTATCTAACACAATATATGTTTAGACAAAAATTTCTGTATTTTAGCATGATTTCCGTTTGGAATCATGTACTTGTATTTTTTTTATTTGATAATGTGAATGTTTTTTTTTTCTCTTGTGTGTGTATTAATATAAGATACTTTGTTTTAGGATGACTTTTTAAACATTCTGTCAAGGGTCTACAGATGAAAAATAGCCTTTTTGACTAATGTGGGCATATTTACATCTACGTATGTTTATTAATGTGCAGCTGCCCCTGTAAACAAACATAAAAGTAAATTATGACTATTTTAATTTGGGGTAAACTATCCCTTTAAACCTAATTATATATTATATTCTAGCTATACTATTGTATACTATTGTATTTGGTACATGACACTTTGCTAATTTTATTGCAAATGGGAAAATGCCATTTATCTAAACAAATTTACTGTCAATACAGTATACAGACAGTCCATCCATAAATGAACAGAATGGTGTAAAAATTTTTTTTTGCTTATTTGTAGTGACAATAAGGCATTTTATTTAGAACCTTTTAGTGGTCATTTATAAAGTATATGAAAATAACAAGCATTTAACATTCAAACTCTCACACAAACTCTTGTTCAACATCAGTCTTTTGTTGCAGATGCATTTGCTTGTACTTCTTGTTGGGTAGCTTCCGCTCTCTGCTCCTCTGAGTCTGGTTCGAGGTCTCGATCTGGTGCAGTTGGAGGTTTTCTGGGTGCCTCAAATATAGGCCTGTATATATACACACCTCCCGCCACTCCAACCAGAGTAGCAACTGCTATCTGATTAAAGGGAATCCGTCTTCCAAACATGATCTTATGTTATGAGGGAACACAACCCATTAGAGACACAAATCATCCCACTCCTGAAAAGAAAAAAAGGAAATTCAGTAGTAACTTGTTTATCAGATCTTCTTTTAGCTGCGTTTTATAGTATTTTGCGTATACATTAATGATGTATAATTGCACAATCTGTACATTACAGTGCATCAGCAAGTAGATGACAATATTCACTTAAATATGAAGCTTACGCAGGAACACTACGATAATATTCTACCACGTCTAATTTTCTAAAGTCTATGACATTTAATTACTGTTTTTCTTACTCACCCTGATGTTTTCAATATTTTCCAAAATTTAACTGAGTTTTGACAGACGTGAACAGTTAAAACCATAGACTGTAAAAAAGGGTTAAAACATGTAAGACAAGGACGAACGAGCGACTACGGCAACCCACGCAGGTCAAATGCGACGTGTACAGTTCCGCCTTTTTCAAAATAAATTCTTAATAATGTTTCAGAGACTATTTAATGAGCCACGAAACCATATGTAAATTAACCTAAAATTATTATAAACATTACATATTAAGCGTTATAAAACATGGATAAAACATGAAACTGCATTTATGTCCTTATTACATATTCACGAGGTAATGTGGGACGATCGCCATCATAGATGTGTATACGTAGATACCACATTGCACCGCTCCAGACACGTACGTGCGCCCGCCATCTTGCAACGGTCAGCGTGTCGTAACTCACAGTAAGAATTAATAATGCCACAACATTATAGCACGGATTCTGATTGTGAAACCATCTAGATTTAAATTTCCGAAGAAATGGGATAATCTTTCACATGTGAGAATGTCTTGGTTTGTGATTTTATGAGTAATATTAAAACATCAGTACAATAGTTTTTTGCTGATGTACTTTTAATGTTTTTACTTTAACTATGGTAACTTTTTAATGTCATCTCATCTGATGTCTTCGTCTTGTTGTATTGTGTTAGTTTAGCAAAATTATCTGCTGGAGTCTATTTCATATATAGATATTCATTCATACAGGCATCTAACTACGGTTGCAGACGCTCAGTCGATTGTTCACTGACCGCTCCAATATGGCTGACGAGTATAGACGAAACGGCCGCTAATGAGGCATCTGTGTATTTATGTTAATGGGACACCATGACCCAAACACGGAAATGAATCTAGTTTCCACATTTAAGGCAGAAAACACCCAGTAAAAGCGCCAGAAAATGTGCATTTACAGTCGGAGTTAAAATGCTGAACATTGAAGCCCATTTGAGGTTAATGTGGAGACATGGAAAAGATTCGAGAGCGCTTCAAACAGAACAAATCCTCATGTGAATCAGTGAGACTGAGGAAGAGGAGCTCCATTCTGTACAGCACAGATGACAGGAGACCTCAAACACTTGGTGAGAGTCCTGAACCTGGGGTTTAGACTCACTATACAGGCAAATGTGTTTTAATGGGAAGAAAATCATATAACAGATAATAACCATTTCATTAAATTAACATAAATTAGCAGGATTCTGGGAACTGTAACATGAATATTGCTTTCCATAAATAGACAGTTTAGCGCACACAGATCGTTCACTTAATCATAAAAAACATGAAAAAGGAATTACATTTTGAGATAATAATGCAAAATATATTGAAGTATGTTATTAAGACAATTAAATATATTTCCCTATTCCCTCCCAAAATGTTTGCATAAATATGTAGGCTATTTAAATTGTCATATATTTAATTAATTGCATTTAAATGGTACAGTTTTTAAAAAAAATAAATGATAGTATTTCTTGCACTGAATTTAGAATGCTAATTTTATTTTTTAAAAACTGTAATGAATATCCAATGACACTCACATTAAGAATGAATTAGAAATTAAAGACTAAAATTTCATCTGGTAATATAATTTCATTATTTAATATTATCATATGGATCATATTTTAGACACAGGGAGGGGAGCTGGTAGAGTTATATTTTGCTCGGAGGTATGTGTGCAATGCCACGTTCACTGAGCAGAGATGTTCCAATGATGATGATACTTCAAATGTGTACTGTTGCCATGTTCTTTACAAGGAAAGGGATGTTTTTCAACTGATGCAAATATATACATTCGAAGTAATGTATACACCGAGGAATAGTTTCTTAATGTGTAAAGTGGATTGTATCATGTGTAAGCATGAGATATACGTTCCATTTTTAAACAAAAGCAACATGTTTCTCTACCTTACAAGGAAGTTGAAAGTCACTCAGTGGTGTATATTAGCTCAATCCTTGCTATACTGACTGAAATGAGGGGGTGAGGGAGGAGAAACAGAGAAACCATTTACAGCTGGCATAATGGGGTGAGGGGATAGAGAAATGGGGAAAAGAGAAATCTGGAATGAAGACCACCTCTCATGTAGCCTTATTCTTCTATGCTTGTTTCTCTCCTGTGTCTGATACATAATATGATGATGCAAAATATCTGGTGTAGCTTCCGTGATTCAACAATAATGGGGAAAAGCATGATTTTCAAATCTACTGAAATAGTGCTACAGCTAAACTAAAGTAAAACATCCATTATATTAATCAGCATTATATTGGCCATCAGTGACCCTGCTTCTACTATCTGCACCTGCTAACTGTCATTTCTGCAGAATTCTTTGGGATCAGTGTCTCAGTTTTCACTGTCATATTCCGCCTGCTCAACTGCCTCCTTGTTCAGACCAGCTTCGTCCCAGATGAGTACTGGCAGTCCCTTGAGATTTCCCATCGAATGGTCTTCAGATATCCTTGCTTATGACCTGAACTGCAAAAAAGTTGTTTAGTTTGAATATAATAGTTTAGAAACATTCACTGTAAATTAAATCCTTAAACTGTTTCTCACTTATGGCTACGAGACCTGGGAATGGAAGGAGGGCATCCGAGGATACTCTTATCCCCTCCTGTTCGCTCTGATGTATAAACTCCTGGATCTGATGAATTATGACACAGTGTATCTATTGGTAAGACTTCAGTGTATTATATTGACAGCAAGTGTAATGTTTCCTTAACATGTGTACCTGTTTTTGCAGGTGTTTTTGCCACGCGTTTTCCAGGCACTGCTGGCTGCATATGCCGATGTGAAGCTGTACCACCTCGTCCTTCAGTGGGAAAGCCCAGATGTAGCCAAATGGACAGTAAGATGATGTTCCCTTGTTAATCATCAAGCAGATACACAAACAATGCATTAAGCTTGAATGCTTTGTGTTGGTTCCACTCAGTTCTGCTGTGTTTTCTTAGTGTTTCTGTCAGCTGTGTTCATGGTTCACCTGGTACTGCTGCAGTCGGACTCTGACCAACACCATGGAAACGGTTCTGACCTCCCTGGCGCTTTGCTTTTACCCGTTACCCGGCTCCACAATGTACAACAGGTGCATAATTTAGTGTCCTATCAACACACTAGAGCTGCACGATTCTGAATAAATTGAGAATCATGATTTATTTGTTTTATATAGAGATCACGATTCTCCCAAAACAAAATAACATGTAATTTTCTAGACATTTTCTAGACTCCTAATTTCGATCAAATGTTAATTGCTGCAGTCTATTTAAAATGTTTTTTTTTAATTAATTTGAATGATTAAAAAAAAAATCTTTTTGAATGAATGATTCATTGAGTCACTCATTGAGACTAGATGAATCAGCGTTTTTGAACAAATCTCTTAACTGGATGATTTAATGACATACATTTTTAAGTAACTTGCCATCACCTACTGGTGTAACGATGTAATGGATACAATCTTTATTTGAAGCTCTATTTTGATCGCAATCGTAGACATCAGTGTTTATATCTGAACTATAAACCTATATCCCAGTACTTCTGTGATCATTTGAATGTAACAGAAATGTTGATACTGTGTGGATTAAAAGACTTGTTTGTGAGGCTGTTTCATATCTATATATGACAACTGCTCCCTCTGTCTCAGCAGCAGCAGCACCATTGCAGATTTGAATCGCTGTGATTGTACCTGTCAAAGGTTTAAAGGTAGGGTAGGCAATTTTGGAGAGGCTAGCTTTGAAAGTATGAGATCCCACCATCCCTTCAGACCATCTCCAAAGCCACACCTCCTCCAAAACACATGAACCTGCTGCAGGTTCATTTCAGCGTTAGAAATGCATAAATCCAAGTATAAGGATGTGAATAGCTCGGGATAGAACGTCACGGGTTGCCATCTCCTAATTACAGTAGTTTTGTCGTGAACGCAGCATAAGCTTGTTGTTTTGGTTCAGGAGGAACTGTAAAAGGTGGCTGCTGTTTGTTTGCAGCGCTCAGCATGATGACGTGTGATCTCTGCGTGAGCATTTGAAGGTATGAAAATACATACGTTGACAGTATGGAAGGACATCATATTGATCGAACATTGTTTGGTCCTGAGACTTCCACAGAATATATACTCTTATACATTTTATAATATTTAGATCACTTTTATTATTGTTTGCTATCAGAATGTGAAGAGTTTCAACCAGTATAACAAAAGTGTTTATGAAAAACATTGACTACCCTACCTTTCATAGACAGTGAATCATTGTCATTTAGGAATAGATTGCGATCTTTTAAAAATTAATCGTGCAGCTCTACTACACACTAGTGATTGCACAAACCTTTCAGAGACTCATAGATGAAACTTTTTTGTTTCTCTCCTTTTTAGCTGGAAGTATTTGTGTCTGGTGTCCTTGGCCGTAGTCATCCGTCCCACAGCTCTGATCGTCTGGCTTCCTCTGCTGTTCTATCATTTCTGTGGGGAACAGAACAAGCTGAAGCTCATCACACAGCGATGCATTCCCATTGTGTACATTGCATTTGTTTTCACTTGTAGTTTGAATACCAGCATTAATCTTTGTTAGTTGATGAATGTTTCCATCATTTGTGCAGGGCTCTTGCACTGGCCATCTCGACACTGATAGACTCTGTGTTCTATGGAAAGGTATTTTTTTTTTTTTTTTACTGCTTTTACAGATTTTCTGATTGAAAAAAAAAATGTGTATTTGTCTACTAAACAAAAAGCCCAAGACACCAAATGTATTGATTTTTATTTTAAACACTACCGCTTTTGGAGGAATAGATAGTGTTGCTCAAAAGGCCGTAAAGATCATGCTGATTTCATTTTTCAAACCCAAATCAAAAGCAAGAATCAGTGTAATTTTAATATTATAATATAAATAAAAAATACTATTATAGTATTTATTCATATTTTGAATTGATTGTTTTGATTTTCATTTTCAAATTACTTTTAGCTATTTTGTTATGTTTTGTCATTTTTTAATCACTATTTTCTATTTAACTTATTTTTTTTCATTTCAGTTTTGCACTTCAACTAAAACTTATTTTCATTTCTAATTTACATTTAAGTTTTTCATCTAATATTTTGTATTTGATCTTATTTCAGCTTCATTTTTTAATTAACAATTTTTTTAAAATAGTTTAAGAATAACAATGACATGAATAAGATACTGGATTTTGCCAAAAAAATAATAGTCTGATATTAGGATATATATAAATATGAATAAAAATATAATATTTTATAAAAAAATATATATATTTCAATTCTAAAGTATCTGTATACATACCTTTCTTGCACGGAATATAATCCTATTGCAAAAAACAATAATCAATAATGAGAATCACTAACAAAATCAAAAGTCAAACATTTGGACATACAGTAGGCCTATAACAAGAATTAGGGATAAAAATGTGCTCAATGATCAGTGTTTATGAAAAATAATAATTAGTTTATTTTTTGATGAAATATGACCCGGACATGTTCTTGACAATGTTTTCAATAAATTACCGAAACTGAAAACATGAAGCTTTCAGGCATAGATCGAAGTATGCATTGCATGTATCATCAGAATGACCATCATGTGTTTGTATTTCTGAAGTGGGTCTTTGTCCAGTGGAACTTCCTGAAGTTTAATGTGCTGCACAATGTGGCGGAGTTTTATGGAGCTCATCCGTGGCACTGGTACTTCACTCAGGGTCTGCTGGTCGTGATCGGACCTCACTTACCGTTCTTCATGCACGGATGTTTACTTGCCACCAAAAAGCACAGAATCCTGCTAATAACCATCTTATGGACAACAGCCATTTACAGGTGCACTGAGAAAATCTGTAACGCTTATCTAGAGACAACATATCATATAGAGTCAGGCCAAGATGCCATCGCATTGTGTCAGCAACTTCTGCATGGACAACCATTTATGTTTTGCTTCAGAGAATGTATTTATTGATGAATTTGGCTCATGAAATATGCTTTTTGCAGTTTGCTCGCACACAAGGAGTTTCGGTTTATTTATCCAGTGTTGCCATTCTGTATGATATTTTGCGGTGAGTATTTCTTGCCAAGTATTTGGCAGTTTGTGAAGATTTGAAACTGCTCTGAAGGTCTTTGTGTGCTCTTACTGACAGGTATATCTTTGGCGAAACTACAAGCGTGGAGGAAAACTGCTGCTAGTGCCCTGCTGGTGCTCAATCTGTTTCCTGCCTTATATACTGGTTTAATTCACCAGCGTGGAACTCTGGATGTCATGCATGACCTGCAACGACTGTGTGACATCAGCGACTCACAGAACTCAACTGAGCTGCTGTTCCTCATGCCCTGTCACTCCACACCACTGTACAGGTGAGCATCTGCATATTCAGAATACAAACATGTTAGAAAACAATGTTTCAAGATTTTATGGCTCATAAAAACACTCATTTTATTCAGGTTTTATTCACAATTTTATTCTGAGCAAAAATTTGTAATTTGGTGCAGTTGCTGATATTTATATGACCAAACAGTAAGATGAAATTCTGATAGCTTGTAATGTAAATCAGTGAGATCTTTATAACAGTGAGCAACAACTTGCATAAAATGCATTTAAATATCAGTTGTCGCTCAATATGCTGATAATACGTAATTTTATTTAAATGCTTAGTTTTATGATAAAATCTCTGTAGTTTTAAAACATAATGCAACGCAATACAATGATGTTTAAGGGGTGAACAAATAAACATTCCTCAAAGCCCTGATGTATCATATTTGGTACTCACTTTTCAACATAAAAAAAAAAAAGATTAATCAAGGCTAAGTTGTGTCAGTCCAGTAACTGTTCATCTTGAAATATTACTAGCAATATAAAAGTTCTTATCTTTAGTTTATAAGAATCAGTAAAGATTTCACAGCAAAAAAACAACACGTGAACCACAACCTGAATGTGTATGGTTTTGCAATTATACTAAAAGGCCTTTTACTTGCTAAAAAACAAACAAACAATCAATCACATGACAGAAGGCAGATCAGATAGATTTTGTGCAAAACAGTTTTTTCAGCAGTTTTGATCATGTTGATCATTTAGAGGCCTTAGAAATTACATCTTAAATACGATACAGTAGGCTTCATAGGGTTAAAGCAATAAGATAATGTGACATCATGGTTCCCCATGTGTTTTTTAGTCACCTGCATTGTCCCCTCAAACTGCGTTTCCTGGAGTGTCCACCTGATCTTACTGGAAATGAGGAGTATGTGGATGAATCATCCATGTTCTTCTCCAACCCTCTTCACTGGCTCAGAACATCCTTTCCATCTCAGTCGGCGTTACCGTCACATATAGTGCTGTTTGACTTCCTGGAGAAGGTAAAAGATCGAAATAAATTAAATGAAGTCAAATTAAATCACTTGATGTTTACACTTACTGAAGAAACCTGAGGTGGTGCAAGTCATAAATCCAATTTCTCATGTGATTTGAGGAATCATTTTTGTTTGCAGCGCAAATGCTGCAGGACCCACAGTTTAATACTTCCTTTTAGAGGTTTGATTAAATACTTCACTTAGTTTCTTGAGACTAATTTTGTTTCTTTCTCTTTTAGGAGATTGCAGCATTCCTGGAGGAAAACAGATTTACCAAAAAAGCTGAAGTATTCCACACTCACTTTCCTGAAGGTCGAGTGGGAAATAACATATTAATATACACTAGAGGATCTGGACTGCAGATTGATTCATTTTTATAGTTTGAAGATGTACTGTACAACCAATTGTAAACTTATATAAAGACTTGCTTTTGTTTTTGTTACATTGTCTCTAATTTCACACCAGTATCACAAACACTTTTCCAGTGTAAAATCCAGATCTGTTTTTAGCTCAATATGTCAAAGCAGGAAAACAATTACCAATGAAGCATAGAAAGACTTTTATTCTACAGTTTAAGTGCAACATTAAGCAGTTAAGTGCATTTGTGTTCAATTACATTAGAGCAGATGACTAGTAGTGCATCTAACAGCGGTTTCAAAACAAGGAATGTTACTTAGCCGATAACCACACACAAAAAAAGAGAAATAGTGAAACTATTTTTGGGGAAATAATGAACTAACAACTGACTAGCATGCTCAAATAAAACAGCCAAGACAAGACCTCTTCAAAGTTACCTTTATAATGATGCGTAATCTTTAAATTATTATTATAATCTGAACATCTGAGCTTTTTTTCAATATTATTTATTTTGATTGGTTATTTGGTCCTAAGCAAACTGGAACATAAAGGTTTTTTGTTTAGAAAACCATAGTCATGAATTATTTAAAATTATACAATACAAAGTGCTTTGCAGTTACAAGCCTGAATCAAAATAATTTACCCACTTGTTATGCGTTCAAAACAATTTTCAATAATTTAAATACTTTTCCCACAAGTTCAGGGAATTGCGGAACATAAATCTGCCTCAAAAATACCTATAATTAATTCTAAACTGCTAAAAAAATGCAGTTTGCATTTTCTAACTTTGAGAGACTGCCATCAGTGCAGAAAGAGAAACGCATTAGAATCATTCAACTAGCATTAGAACAGTATTTTACATGTGCAAAAATCCAAAGCATTCTTTAATCTCCTCCAAGATAAAACAAATGCAAAAAAAGGAGCAATATTACAAAGAACTAAAATGTTTCTTTTAATATTTGGGATCGAAGGGCATGGGACCCAGCTCTATTTTGACATCTGTGAACTGCCGATTGGGGTCGCGTTCTGATTGGCTCCATTTCTTCGTTCTCTGAGGCCGAGGTCGTGGCTGCTGGTGCTTCCTCTGTTGCCGCTGACAATGACCCCATGCTTTACCCTTCGACCCTGGCACTTTAAAGGGACGACTGCAAATTTACAAACAGGAAATTGTTTAGGGTTTGCCACAAAGCCTCATGCGTGTCAACATGCAGACTCTACTGTTTTTCAGACCTACAGACAGAGAAGCAACAGAGACAAACATAGTTATGGACATGCTAAATGTAGTACACCATGCTAGTATGTTCTAAAAATGATCACAGACAAGAAATCACCCATCACTGGCTCTATTCCAGTTTCAAATGATCACTTTTCACAATACAACCAACCAATTGCTAAACTCCTCATAAACATTACTGGCCAGTGGCCAATTGGCCTTAACAACTGTTGCTATCCACCATGTCATCAGACAGGCTTTTGCAATTCTCTAATACAAGTCTACAGGTCCTTCTCAAAAAATTAGCATATAGTGATAAAGTTAATTATTTTCCATAATGTAATGATAAAAATTAAACTTTCATATATTTTAGATTCATTGCACACCAACTGAAATATTTCAGGTCTTTTATTGTTTTAATACTGATGATTTTGGCATACAGCTCATGAAAACCCAAAATTCCTATCTCAAAAAATTAGCATAGCATGACAAGGTTCTCTAAACAAGCTATTAACCTAATCATCTGAATCAACTAATTAACTCTAAACACCTGCAAAAGATTCCTGAGGCTTTTAAAAACTCCCAGCCTGTTTCATTACTCAAAACCACAATCATGGGTAAGACTGCCGACCTGACTGCTGTCCAGAAGGCCATCATTGACACCCTCAAGCAAGAGGGTAAGACACAGAAAGAAATTTCTGAACAAATAGGCTGTTCCCAGAGTGCTGTATCAAGGCACCTCAGTGGGAAGTCGGTGGGAAGGAAAAAGTGTGGCAAAAAACGCTGCACAACGAGAAGAGGTGACCGGACCCTGAGGAAGATTGTGGAGAAGGACCGATTCCAGACCTTGGGGGACCTGCGGAAGCAGTGGACTGAGTCTGGAGTAGAAACATCCAGAGCCACCGTGCACAGGCGTGTGCAGGAAATGGGCTACAGGTGCCGCATTCCCCAGGTCAAGCCACTTTTGAACCAGAAACAGCGGCAGAAGCGCCTGACCTGGGCTACAGAGAAGCAGCACTGGACTGTTGCTCAATGGTCCAAAGTACTTTTTTCGGATGAAAGCAAATTTTGCATGTCATTCGGAAATCAAGGTGCCAGAGTCTGGAGGAAGACTGGGGAGAAGGAAATGCCAAAATGCCTGAAGTCCAGTGTCAAGTACCCACAGTCAGTAATGGTCTGGGGTGCCATGTCAGCTGCTGGTGTTGGTCCACTGTGTTTTATCAAGGGCAGGGTCAATGCAGCTAGCTATCAGGAGATTTTGGAGCACTTCATGCTTCCACCTGCTGAAAAGCTTTATGGAGATGAAGATTTCATTTTTCAGCACGACCTGGCACCTGCTCACAGTGCCAAAGCCATTGGTAAATGGTTTACTGACCATGGTATTACTGTGCTCAATTGGCCTGCCAACTCTCCTGACCTGAACCCCGTAGAGAATCTGTGGGATATTGTGAAGAGAAAGTTGAGCGACGCAAGACCCAACACTCTGGATGAGCTTAAGGCCACTATCGAAGCATCCTGGGCCTCCATAACACCTCAGCAGTGCCACAGGCTGATTGCCTCCATGCCACGCCACATTGAAGCAGTCATTTCTGCAAAAGGATTCCCGACCAAGTATTGAGTGCATAACTGAACATAATTATTTGAAGGTTGACTTTTTTTTTTGTATTAAAAACACTTCTTTTATTGGTCGGATGAAATATGCTAATGTTTTTGAAGGAATTTGGGGTTTTCATGAGCTGTATGCCAAAATCATCAGTATTAAAACAATAAAAGACCTGAAATATTTCAGTTGGTGTGCAATGAATCTAAAATATATGAAAGTTTAATTTTTATCATTACATTATGAAAAATAATGAACTTTATCACAATATGCTAATTTTTTGAGAAGGACCTATATATGGACAATCTGTGTGTTTCGATAGTTTAAAACAGAATTTTACAGAAATTCTCTCAAAAATACAATAAATGTAGTAGTGTAGTAATGTAGTACTTTTATAGTAGTGACACAATGTATCCATAGAGGACAGTGTTTTTGTTTTTTAAATTAAAATGAAAACAGAAAATATAAAATAAAAGCTAACTCAAAATATTAATAAATACAATTTTATATAAGTACATAAAAAGGTCATTTATTAAAAATTAATAAAACTGGCCTGTGGATTTAACTCTGTTTCCTTCATTCCCAAATAAACAATTATAACATCAGTATAAGAACACCTACATTTGCCAAACTATAGTAGTTTTACTACATTCATTTCATGTACTTATCAATTTAGATCATTTTTAAGTGTTGATATTTACTAAAAAGTTACCGTAGTTAATGCGTTGTAAAAACATTAGAAACAGAGCATAATGCAGAATCCATTCCTGATGGATAAAATGTCACGTGCAAAGGAATATGCAAATTAGGGCTGTCAATATTCCTCTATAATACTATTCCAATTCCATTCCTTATTTTATTTAATATTCGAATAATATTTGAATATTGAATGCTAAAATTCATCCTATTATTAATATTTACGACATTACACAAGCTTATGGATCGCAAATGCCACTATAGCATGTGGTTGTTACACGTTACAACATTTTATTGGTGCTGAATATGGTTGAAGCGCTTCCGATGGTTTTCGGCTAATATCTCCACGAAAACACCACCAAAAATTCTGAAACTTATATCGTTCTTTTCAGTTCGACTAGACGGTTCCAACGAGCTCGGAGCTCACCGATTGAGTTTTTCTCTTCACGGGCGCTTTGGGGGCCGCTTCTTACGTCGTTAAACATTTATCATTTTTGACAGTATTGTTATGATGATACAGCGTGGATAACGTGCACGATTGTGTTACAATTCAAAAACTTTATTGTTCATCAGATGAAACAAAAGCATTTCATTTTCACATGTGTGTAAGCCAAGGCGGCGAGAAAGGCAAGATTGCATATTAAAAAAAAAATATATATATATACATAAAAAAGCAATATTCGAATAGTAACTTCAACATTCAAATAGTATTGATTTTTTTTAATATTCGAATTATATTCATATTTCGGAATTCGTTCCAACAGCCCTAATGCAAATTATGGAAGCAAAGCAGGCTCATATTTATAACTCCACTAGCTATTTCTTCAAAGTTTAGTAACAAAGAAGATTATTTCAACACCACAAAATGGCTTACCTTGGCCCAAAGTATTTTAAGTACGTATCTCCAAATATGTGCCGGTATATGTAGTCGTCCAGATCCTCAAACACATCGCTGAGATTGTGATATTCGTCCATTTCCTCAAGGTAATCCTCAACGCCACTAACAAAGTCTGTAAACAGCATCTGATCGTGGATGAAGACGCCGTTATGGAAGAAATTATTGATGAAGCTCTCCAGCTCTCTCCAGTGGTGGAAATGGATGACTTCTTTATGCAAATAACTGCGCAGAAGTTCATTAAACTCATCCGCACGAATGGGGTCCATTGCCTTATTGAACAGACTCATCGACTCCTGATACGCACAGTCAAAAACACCCGAACAGCCTTTGAGTGGCATTTTCTGACCCATAGTGGCGTAGGCTTTCTGATTACCAGGTTTGCGTGTGTTGCGATCAGCGTGAAAGAAAGAGTCAATGGTTGATTTGCGAGGATGTCGGTGTAAAGGTTTCTGAGGCTGCCAATCTTCAGCACGTTTGTTTCCTTGCTCTTGCTGAAAAGTTTGATGTTCGGGTTTCCTGGCTTGAAATCTCTTTTCATGATTGAACACATTCGAGGCAGAGTCTTTAAAATGCCTGAACGTGGATTTAACAGAGTCGGAAAACTTCCGGAGATTTTCCTTAACCGCCTCTTTGGCCTTCTTGATCTGCTCCTTTTGATGGTGCACAAACTCTTTGGTGGAATTCTTCACAGCATCAAAAGTTTCTTTCACCTTTCCTAGCATCCCATCCTTGGGAATCTTGGTCTTTACGTCCCTGTCACCCTTGGCTCTCTCCTCCTTCAACTCTATGTACAGTCTCTCCCAAAGATCAGAGCGCTGCTGCTCAAATTTCAATCTGTTTTCGAGCTCCTGAAATTGAGCCTGCAGTTCTTCAGTCTCGGGATCCGTCTTGCCCTCAACATCCTCCTCTTTCTGACTCATTTCCTCCAGTTCCTCCTTCAGCTTGTCCGTTGCCATCCGCTCTTTATCGAGATCTTTCCGCAACACCTGAGCCTCGGCCATCAGTGCTTCCCTTTGGCTCATGAAGTTATGTAATTTCTGTTTCTCCTCCTGCAAGTAGCCCTTCAGTCGCTGGTTCTCAGACAGGATTGAGTCGGTCCCGGCTCCTCTCTCCTCCAGCTCTTGGATCTGTCCCCGCAGGTACCTCAGTTCCTCCTGCAGGGCCGAGAGAGATGCCTCTTCTCGCTCCAGAGTGATTTTAAGGTCCTGGTTCTCCATGGTCAGGTCCTTTTGCCGGGACTCCATCTTACTCTTGGTTTGCGTCAGTTGCTCATTTAAATCTTGTCTTTGTGCCTGTGTTTTCAAACAGGAAGCCAAACTGTTAATTTGGCAAGTCCACTATACAACCAACATTTTTGTTACTTTAAATTAAATATACAAAATATTTTTTTCAGCTAGTTGTCAAAGCAACATTTCTCATTGAAATGAAGTTAACAAAATAACTAAAACTAAAATAAAGTTAATCAAAAGTATAGACATAAAAAACAATAACTATCAATCATACTTAAATAATACTAAAATAATACTAAAAACAACCAGTAGAAATTGGTGAAGTTTGTTGCAGCTGTACTTTGTTTTTAGCCCCCCGTGCATTTTCAAGCAACCGTTAATGGAGACATGTTACCTGTAGCTCTTCCTGTTTGACTCTGAGATGCTGGTTTTCTTTGGTTATCTTATTCATGATGCTTGTGAGGGACAGCACCATGTCTTGCTTTTCTTCTAGATTTTCTCTTAGATTTTCAACCACTTCCTAAATGCATAGAGACAGGGCTGTGAGAATGGACATGTATTCAATTCTGCTCTTCTGTTCAAAAGTTAGGGGTCAAAAGTTTCCCATCACTATGCAGAATAATCATAACTTGATTAATAGCCCTGATAATCAAGACTTACCGCTTGCTCCATTTCTAAATGAGTTTTTGTGAATGAATGAATGGCTCTACCTGTTGCTTTGGTTCTAGTCATCACCCGCTTGCAACACCTGCTGGTTAGGTGACTAACGGCAGATAGAGATTAAGCATCGGTACTCTACTGCTATTCCTGCAGTTCCCAAATGTGCAAAGTGGAATATTCAGATGAATTTGAACCAATAAATTTGTCGAAGTGAATTTGTAAAGCGAAATAAAATGGAATGAAAATTGGCTGTTGAATATTCTAGGTGTTGTTTTTAAACAGACTGAATATTTTGGAAATTAAGCTGATGAAACCATGTTGAATTTAAGCCCCCAAAAATGCAAACCCTGAAAATACAATGCATTGAATTGCAAGCACTGTTAAAGCAATGCATTTTATTTAATTACTGCAATTCAACATGTGTTTTCTTTCAAAGACATTTGTCATTATTTAACTTCCATGATCTCTAGGATAAAACGAGTCTTTGAATCTAAGTAACAGCTTTCAAATCTGCAGTCTTTCTCAGGAGTGAGCGGACTGTGACAGACAGGACTTACTTACAATGGCCAGTTCTCTCTTGGGCGGCGCTTCCAGCTCATTGACGCGGCTTTTTTCCACAATCCGCTGCCTCTCCTGAACCTGCATTGTGCCTGGAAAACACACACACACACACACACACACACACACACACACACACACACACACACACACACACACACACACACACACACTATAATATACGTATATCAACAACATTTAACTGGTCACAACCTTTTTCCCACAACCAGGGTTTAGGTTCAGTAGGAAAAATGTATTAAATTTATTTAGCTAAACCACCCTTCTAATGTTTCACACTAGAAACCCTAAAAGTATTCTTCGCAATGTTCCTAGGAGAAAAAGCTATTATGGTTGTTCTAAATTGGTAATAATAGGTGCTTTGAAAAATTTTAACGGTTTCAGATAGCTATATTTACATTTTTATTTATTTATTTTGTGTGTCTGTTAATGTAATGCATACATAAAGGGCCCTATTATAACAATCTAAGCGCATGATCTAAAGCTCACGGCGCAAAAACACTTAGGGAGTGTCGAATCCACTTTTGCTAATTTAACAATGGGAAAAATGGTTGGCGCGCCCGGCACATGGTCTAAAGGGTTGACCCTATTCTCTTAAAGGGTAACTAAACCCTAAACCAACTTTTTTTAGTTAATGCTCTGTAAGAATGCAGGTTCATAAATGCTGTTCATTGATTCGAGTAACTTTTTTGACATTTGGGTATAAAGTGTTTTATTTCTACAATATATGGTATAAAAACGTCTGAGTGCTGCCCTCTTCAGGTTGAACGGTGGCTACTTCAGTTGAATTTTCCTATTGGATGTTTGCGGTGGTTCGTGACGTAAGCGGTTGTTGGTGACCTAAGCAGGTTCCAGCTCACCACGCCCTTGGCAGTATAAAAACCATCTTGTTTCGTCAAAACCACTGTGAGTCAGGAGTTGGAATTGTGAGAATTGAAAACGATCAGGATAGAGTATTTTAGCATCTATTTAGCATAGCATTTATATAGTTATTTAGATTATTTCGTGTAGCCTAGATAGTTAATTAGCATAGTTGTTAGTGTAGTATTGTTAGAAGCATAGTTATTTAGTAGTATAGTATTGCATCAGTTAGGATAGCTTCAAGTTAACGTAGCTGTATCTGTATTTAGTACAGTGGTCAGGATGGTAATGCAATAGAGGTGGAAATGGGCTTCTCCACATAGCTGGCACTGAAAAGCGACGCAGTGGCAAACGCTGCTCCTCCTGCATGGACTCCACTACCGCAGCGGCGTCTTGATGTGAGTGAGCATGTATATTTTATCACTATTTATGGTTAGGCTCAAGTTAATCCTCTGGGGTCGACAAACGTCCCAGCGCATTTTGCTGGATTTTTTTTTACAAAGCGGCAAAATATAAATATACCTACAGAGAGCACGCGCTATTGACATCAACTCGACAAAACTCATCAGATGCCGATCGAGTTAAGACCGCAGTTTGAGCTTTTTCACTATTCTTTTTATCATTTATTAATAAAAACAAACTTCATTCGAATGCTGTCTATAGGCAACATCACATGCAATATGATAAGCTATAATATAGGTTAATATATTTCTTAATTTAACCCTTATTTTGTCATTCTTAATTAAAAATAAATATTATTATAGGCCTATCCAGAGCAGTGGATCATGCAGCATTGTTCACGCATTTAACATGAGGCCATTAGAAATAGGCCAATATGTAGTTACCTCAACAAAATTATCTTGTGGCCATGACTTATCACTTTCCCACAACTTGATATGTCATGGTCATGACAAAACTAAGTAAACTGAACATGTCCCCTCCCGGTCACCGTACTAGATACCTCATTATCCAAATTTTTTCGATTTTTAGAATGCACATTAGCTTATTTTTCATCAACTGGTTCAAATTTAAAACATTGCATAAAAATCAGTCAGGTTTTCGCTGAGGTGAGATGAAAAGAAAATGCCATCGAAACTTTTCTGAAGACAGACATTGCCTTCAGAAATAAATTCAGACAATAAATTTGTTCATACGTTAATTCACCTAATATCACTCAGCACTGGGTTGTAAAGGCTGTAAAACCGGCATCGGATGAACTCAGTTCTGGAGGGCCACTGTTCTGCAGAGTTTAGCTCCAACCCTGATCAAACTCACCTGCCTGAAACCTTCTAGCAAAGCTGATTTAAGGCAAGCCTACGGTTAGCGAAAACTAGCGTAACGCTGCAATACACAGGGAAGGAGACCAGAGGCTGGTTTTAATAAGGGGGGGGGGGGGGCTTATTTAATGAATCGACAGCCTCTCAACTAATCTTCAACATGTTTGCTCTTAAAACATTCATTTTGGATTTACCTATTTTTAGACTTTACACCGAAAAAAATATGTTTTATAAGAGAAGTCATGGACAATTGTGCGACAAGTAGGATTTAGTTTACAGCACTTCTATTCACTTCATTTATTTCTATGGTATCCGCAAATAGTGATTGACTGTTGCACAACTCTGAATGAAATTCAATGACGTCAAGGCTGTAATGTGATTGGCTATCAAGGTACAAGTGATCTAAGTTGACCATTATGCTTTCTCCAAATGTAGAGCCATGGACCCTTGTATCTCCCAATAACAAAACCATCTCTGCTTCTAGTAATCCTGAAGACATTGATTAGCTGGCTCAGGTGTGTTTTATTAGGGCTGGAACTAAACTCTGCAGGACAGTGGCCCACCAGGACTCAGTTTGCCCATCCCTGCATTCCACCATGTTTTCACACAAAACAAAACCCACAATGCATGCTGCACCTGTACGAGACTGCTGCTAACTTTACTTAATGCTGGACAGTATTTACCACCAAGAGTCTTTCAAATCAAATAAGGTTTTAATGATAATTAAAATATAAAATGGTAATACCAACCCGTCGAGAATTTTATCATGGTTTATCAATAAACTGGTAGCGGTTTCATCTCTACAAGGTATTACCATCTGATATCATCGACATACTGCCAAACTTTCATATGCACGTATGTGAACAATTATGAACACACACAGCATATGACTCTTTGTTAAAGGTTCTATATAAATGAAGCTTTACTTACTTACACAGTAATTTTTGTAAGGATATTCATTCTAAAAGTTCCACTTTAAATGAAGAGCATGTTAATAAGACAGACATCAGGTCCCTGCTCACCGTAGAAGTGTCCGAAGCTCATGCTGATGGCGATGAGCAATGCTAACAAGATGCATTTGTTCAGAGTGCCGCTGACATGACCTTGATCTTGCGGAGCAGCACGGGCATCCGGATGGGCTTGCATGTCCTCAACAACCTGAAATAGAATAAAACAAGCATAATTCCAGAACTTGTTTTGTTGTTGTTGTTGTTGAGATAGCTGGCTAACATAAATGAGGATTTGTGAAAAATTCAACAATGATTAAAGGAAGTAAAATTTTAAGAAAGATTAAGAAATCTCAATTTTAACATTGAGAGTGACCACGGTCAATCTGACTGCAGTAGATGTGAAAGATATGAATAAAAATGATGTTAATTCAGCCAGCTCACATACCTGTATTTACTTCCTGTTTTCGGTCGAAGTCCACAGTAGTCGATTGTCGAGTTCTCGCGTGTGATCATTGCTAACTAAGCAACAGTGGAGACTCAGACTGTCAGCTGTCAGCCGATGACGGTGCTGTGTGGTGTTCTGATATTATGATATTCTATGACATTATGATATGATGTTGCTTAGTTACCAATGATCGCGCGCACGAACTCGACAATCGACTACTGTGGACTTCGACCGAAAACAGGAAGTAAATACAGGTATGTGAGCTGGCTGAATTAACATCATTTTTATTAATATCTTTCACATCTACTGCAGTAAGATTGACCGTGGTCACTCTTAATAACACCACTCACATGGCTGTGCACTTGTAATGACAAATCAAGGATGTTAAGAGGCTAAAAGCAGGTTTAGAACTTGCCCCATTGAAGTCAACAGGGTGCGAATTTTGAATAACACGGTGTAGGCAACACCGATTTTTGTCTGTACTGACAGCACTCCAAATGTACAAAAAAATGAGCTCAATGTTAAAATTGACCGGAGTTCTCCTTTAAGGTTTCATCAGTTAGAATTATGGGTGTAACGGTTTTCGGTACAAAAATACAACCGTACAATTCTCCCAGGGTTTGGCACGCATTTGCAATGCAGTTAGTCTCAATCTGTCAACACATCTATTATATGGTTTGGTGAAAAAAACAACATTGCATAAAACATAAAAAGTTCAGCTAATGTATGGTTCTGATGGATATGCTCCGCTTGTGTTTCATGTGAGAGTATCTGTCCAATCAATTATTAGTATGTAAATCTGCTGCTGATATCACAGTTCCTCATGAAGAGACAAGCTAATAGAGCCATCGCCTGTCATTTAAATCTGCTATCTGGGAACATCTTCGGTGTCCAATACGTTACAGCAGCGATGGTCAAAAAATTGCAAGTGCTATATGCTCAAGGAAATTTATATAATATGACCAGTCATTTCCACTGTCATCACCCGTGTGTTGAGCGTAGGTGAGACCGAAACAGCACACATTTCCTTTGGTGTTTCAGGCACTCAGTGCTAATAATAACAAAACAACAACGAAAGCGCTGGGTTTTTTTTTTTCCAAAGACATGCAGCCCTGCGTTATTGACAATGTGGGATTTCAATATATGATTAAGACGCTTGAGCTGCGTTACGAAATCCCTTTGCATGCCCACTTCAGCAGCAAGTTTATTCCTGAACTTTATGATGAAACACGGGGCAAAATTGAGAAAGAATTGGCAAACACACAATACGTAGCTCTGACAACTGATAGTTGGACCTCCAGGGCAACTGAAAGCTACTTGACAGTGATAGTACATTACATTTTGGATTAGAAAATGGAAAGCTATGTGTTACAAACATGCCCCCTTTTTGAAAGCCACACAAGTAGTCATTTGTTTGATGCACTGATGAGTGCAGTGATAGAATGGAATTTGGAGACCTAACATCACCATTTCAGTCACCACCGATAATGCACAGGACATGGCGAATGCCATCAAAGAAGCAGCTGGACTAGGGACAAACATTTTGTTTTTCACACATTCTTAACCTTGCAGCCAAGAAGGCAGTAGCACTTAAACAGATAATCCATATATATATATATATATATATATATATATATATATATATATATATATATATATATATATATATATATATATATATATATATATATATATATATATATATATATATATATACAGGTCCTTCTCAAAAAATTAGCATATTGTGATAAAGTTAATTATTTTCCATAATGTAATGATAAAACTTAAACTTTCATATGTTTTAGATTCATTGCACACCAACTGAAATATTTCAGGTCTTTTATTGTTTTAATACTGATGATTTTGGCATACAGCTCATGAAAACCCAAAATTCCCATCTCAAAAAATTTGCATATCATGACAAAGGTTCTCTGCTGAAAAGCTTTATGGAGATGAAGATTTCATTTTTCAGCACGACCTGGCACCTGCTCACAGTGCCAAAACCACTGGTAAATGGTTTACTGACCATGGTATTACTGTGCTCAATTGGCCTGCCAACTCTCCTGACCTGAACCCCATAGAGAATCTGTGGGATATTGTGAAGAGAAAGTTGAGAGACGCAAGACCCAACACTCTGGGTGAGCTTAAGGCCGCTCTCGAAGCATCCTGGGCCTCCATAAGACCTCAGCAGTGCCACAGGCTGATTGCCTCCATGCCACGCCGCATTGAAGCAGTCATTTCTGCAAAAGGATTCCCGACCAAGTATTGAGTGCATAACTGAACATAATTATTTGAAGGTTGACTTTTTTGTATTAAAAACACTTCTTTTATTGGTCGGATGAAATATGCTAATTTTTTGAGACAGGAATTTTGGGTTTTCATGAGCTGTATGCCAAAATCATCAGTATTAAAACAATAAAAGACCTGAAATATTTCAGTTGGTGTGCAATGAATCTATAATATATCAAAGTTTAATTTTTATCATTACATTATGGAAAATAATGAATTTTATCACAATATGCTAATTTTTTTGAGAAGGACCTATATAAATAAAATATCCCCTGGAAAAAAAAGTAATAGTTAAGTTGCCGAGTATAAGTTATAAGTTGTTAAGAATAACAATTAAACCATTTTTTATTTTGTGTAAAATCCATTCTATTGGCAAGTGATGTAACCGGTGCAACACCAACAATCGCAACAAGCCTAGTACACAATTTTGTCCGTCTGAGACAAATTTTGCAAATCCTAAAAGATTACCCTGATCCTAGGCTAAAATCTGAAGTCTTTAAACGTTAGTTTGACAGTCTGCAGTCTGCAGTGTGAATTCTCCTACAACGACCGCCAAATTGCCTTTGTTTTTCAAGACAAGCCATGGCCAAAATTAACGTTAGAGATTTCTTTGTAGCCACCCATTCAATCTCTCGAGTAATGCAGCTCACTCTCACTGAATGTATCATTGATTGATGATGTAAAACTCCGGACGAATTTTCTTGTGTGAGTTCGTTTTTAAGGCGTCTTGACTGTCGTACAGTCTGACAGTATTGACAACTGAGATCTTACAGTGTGACATGGCTTATAGTCAGGATCATGTTCGTAGTCTTACAAGCAACAATCGTAAAGGACTATTATAAATCGTACAGTGTGTACATTTAATCGACAATTAGGGGCAGCCCTATGTACAAGGCATAATATTGTATCGAAACAGATGCAGATCCACTTGCATGAGAACAAGTATAATCCTGTTGCTAAACTTGCAAAACAATGCCTGTGTGTCTCTGTGTGACATCAGTGATAAGTGCGAGAGTGTTCTCCACTGCGGGATACATCGTTAATGCAAGCAGATCTTGACTTGCAAGAGAAAATGTAAAAAGAAAACTGATCTTTTTGCACAAAAACATGAAGATAGTAGCATAGAATATAAAAGAGTGACCCAGTGTTCTTCTGAGCTTCCAAATATGTTATGTTGATTTTGAAATGCACTGCATGTGCTCTTAAGTTGAAATCACATTTTTTGAAGGGGTGAAAAACTGCTTGTGTTTTAATTTTTTTAAGGATGCCTATTGTGACCAAAGTGTTAGGTGTTTGTTACTAATAAATATGAATTTTCAAATAAGGAATTTGTTTACCTTTTTTCCCCTAAACATAGCACATACCAAACCATACCACGACTGTGACCCTAAAACTGTGATACAAACCAGATCGTGAGTAATTTTAACTGTTACACCCATAGTTAGAATAGGTTAGTTTCAAACACATGTAGGCCGTTTTATCTTTCCCGCACCTGAAGGATTTAGCGATGTCAGAGTCCGGAAACATCGTTTGAAACAATTCCCCGATTTCCTCATTCGCACTGTAGGACTGGTGTCTAGTCACCGTGTGGAGAACCCAGAGCACCTCCGCTTTTAGTGTTGGCTCTGATCCAAAAGCGATGTTAGATGTTTATCACTTTTTGCATGAGACTCCAGCGCCCGTACACCCAACGTTCCCAATTAAATTTTCTTGCATAAGAAGCAGTAGGCTTCAAATACTTTGTTTGCAACTGGCTTTAACCAAGCACTAAATTCAGATTTTTCAAGCCAAGTATCTCAAAACTTGCCCCCATAGCTGAATAAAATCCATTTTACATCTGTCTGTGGTATCGAGAGACTCGCGCCAATAACACGAAAGCTCAAAGCTGATTGAATGTTGCATGTTGGTCTATTTTGTAGTCGTAATACAGCAAATTATATTTGGACTAGCGAAATAAGGAACTACAACACCACGGAATAAAAAAAACAAAACATTCCAAAGCACTGTGGGAGCATTTCAATGAGATTTACATGGACGTAGAAAATGTAAGACCTGTTTAAAATTATTTAAGACCTAGAACACAATACTTCAGCAAATTTAAGACTTTTTAAGGCCTTAAATTGTGATTCAGAAATTTTAGACTTTTTTAGACTTTTTAAGACCCCGCGGAAACCCTGAAAAAAAAGGACACCTCTCCTGACTTATTGCATGTCCTGTACAGGAGAAAATCCTATCAAAAGGTGTTGATGAGGTATGGGGTTAAAATGTTGCATTATTCCAAAAAAATTGATTGAGATTCACAAATAAATGTAAAGAGATTCACAAAAATGTTTTATGTCACACAATACTGACACAACAAAAGCAACCGCTTTCTGTTCATTTGTAAATCACTGCACACATTTGTGAATCACTTGTGCATTTGTAAATCCCCTCACGCATCTGTGGATTTTAAAAACAATTCTAGCATCGACGTGCAAACAAATCCACAAAATAGTAGACTCCACTCACCGTTTACTCAAGCCAATCAGATAACGCCCACATTGAGCTGACCAATTGTAGCACGTTCTCGCTACAACCAATCACGTTTGGCTGTACAATCAGGGCGGTATTGCCCTGAATTAACTTCGTTCATCTGCATTGGCTCAAATAGGAAGTGTAAGGCTAAGGCCCATAAAATTGCTACAGTAAAATATGTTTAAAATTTGGATTACGTTAGAGTTGTTAGACCATTAGACTGTGTATCAGTCAGGTTTAAGCTTGACGTTGACTAGTCGCTGGTCATGGCCTATAGAGGGCGCAACAAAATAAAAAAATCTTTGAAGTCCACTTTATGCTCCGTTTACAAACAGTTAAATCAACAAATAAATGCATAGTCAGAGAACGCTCCACAAGAAATATTTGATTATACCATCTGGATGCTCAAAATTGATCATATGAATGCACGTTTTAAATAGCTTATTGTGCACGTAAGTTAATTGCTCTTCTGCGCTGCTGCATTGAAACGCACACACATACAGACAGGAGCTCTCTCATCACGCACAGATCGCACGCACACATAATCATTCAGCAGCGCAGAAATGTATTGTCTACACTGTCAACATTTATCAACACAATAGCTTAGAAACTGAAAAGTTCTAACTAAATCTGAAAAGTTCTAACTAAAACCCACAGCTTCAGAGAGAAGCTACCACAATGCATTCATATAAATGTAATCTTTACTGTGCTACTTTATCTGTATCTGATTTAGAACGAGCTGAAATCTGTGAGAAACATAACAACCCAAAGAAAGCACATTTGAATTTAGCAGTTGATCAGGTGATGCAACGAGCGCTCTAATCACACAGGTGTGATCGTATGCGTCAAAGGGTCAAGTGGCACCGAAATGAGGCACTGAAATCTGTGTTCTGATTTGGTCTGGTACATTCCGGTCATATAGGGCGTTTCGGTACCTGACCCTAGTCGCCGGCATATACAATTTTCGCGTTTAAACACGTGCTTTTCAGACACCGGTCATGCTGAGGCGTTCCCCATTAGCGTCCTAGGACGAAGTGTCTCGTTCCCCTTCTCATGGAACCAAGGTAACACTTGTTACCCGAGACGTTTTGCTTTATCGTTTTCCAGCAAAAGCATGTTTATAAATTTATATCCGTCATGTAGTTTATGGATCCAGCTCACAAAGAAACGTTTCTGTGACCATATTTCAAAAATGATAAATACAGATGTATAATTTCCAGCTAACTAAAAAGTATTTGTTGTATATAAAAATATAAAAAGTAAAACTAGTATAATTTATAGTATAAAGTATTATACAGCATTATGGAGTAACAAGTTGTTGTTGTTGTTATCAGTACCTCCTCCTGTCTCCTGTGGGGCTCCTGCGGATCTCCAGGCTCTGAGCCGGTGGTGCTCCTCCTCACTCTGCGTTTCCTCACCACAGGGCTGGCCTTCATCTCATCCTCCTCATCCTCACTGCTGCTGGCACCGCCGTCTCGCTGCACAGGCTGATCCACTGGGAAAACTGTGTACAGATAAAAACACACAAAACCCAGAGGAATTAAAGTCTATTGTTCTTAAATGAAGCCAATTCTAATTACCATTGATTGGTGTGGCATAATGGAATGAATAATAAAAAAAATAAAAGTAGCAATACATAAAAAAACAATATATTTAAAAAATATAAAACATAAAATAGCAATACATAAAACTAGACAGATGGATAGACAGATAGACAGACAGATAGATATTATCAAGAACTGGGATAAAAGTTTATAGTTTGGATATAAACACTGATGTCTACGGATTTCAAAATGGACTAAATCACCTTTTGAAAGTAACATGGCTACATCAAGTGTAAAAATGTATTTGTTCAAAAAATTATACACTATGTCACAATAAAAATAGTTTTTTTTAAATTATTTATTAAGTTGTTCTTAAAAAAAGTATTATTACTGTTGATTAAAATTCAAAATTTGGTATGGTTCTGGACTTAAATAGACTTGAACTTGGTCCTGGTCCCCAAAATATTTATGACTCTGAAGCTGAAAATTCAGAATTATGTTAAGACACATGCTTGAACTCTCTGTCACAACTGATTAATTAAATATAAATAATGCCCTTTTTTACTGGTAAAATCAGACATTTGGCATTTTCAGGACCAACCATTATTCCCCCATTGCATTATTATACATTATATTCAACATTATATATACTGATTTAATGTAGTACTTCAACTGAAACCCATAAACTTTCATTTTTTTCTCACGCTTTCAATGCAGGCATTCACAGGAATCACTGCCACGGGCACACAGCCTCCCTGCTCTGCCTCTCCCACCATAAATGCACTAAAATGATAAAAATAAACTATCTTAAACACTTTGAATACCATACTGTTCCGAATGCAAGATGTTTTTTTTTTCTCTTGGAAATACATCTGAAAAAACGGGATTGTCTTATATTCAAGGTCAAGATATTTACGTCAATAATACACTCGCAACAGTAGGGAGCGCCAAATACGTGTAAAATGAGTGTGTCCCCCAGGGCTGATAAACAACATCAAACAACTATCGTGCATGTGTGTGTTGTCTGTGCGTGCAGAGGTGGATGATTGGAACATAACAAAAAAAAAAAAAAAAAGAGGTCAGTCATTGCCTCATTCAATCCTTTGTTTTTGTATGTGTGAGTGACTTTTTATTTGATAACAAAAAAAAAAAAACAGCTGTCATAGGCTAACTGAATGCTTTGTTTGTGTGTCTGTGTATGTGTGTGTGTGTTTGCAAAATGTAGAATGTTGTACAGGCTAACCCCTTCATTTGTGTGTATGTATGATATGCATTGTGTTGGATCTATTCATTTTTATTAGACAATTTTTTTTTTTAAATGCTCTGAATTACAGTTTTTCCCATTCATTCCTATGGGTGCCCATTTTTGTCCACGAACACAGGATTAAGGACTTCTCAGGATTAAATTTCTCACCCACTTAACATTGTAGAATCGAGTCAAAAAAGTGTGTGTGTGTTCAGGTGGAATACTCAGGAAAAGCAGCCAAGTCTTGTACCGCTCGGATTAAGTAAAGTATTTTAAAAAAAATATATATATATATTTCGCCCACATTTGTCCCAACACTGTTTGAGGGTTAAGCAGCCAATAAATATGGTGTGTCAAAGTGTAATGTTAGAAGATGGCGAGCCCAAAAAGACTAACATCTTAAAAATGCAAACAGTCAAAGAAAAGCTTACCGCAGTCCTAAAAACAGTCGCTTAGAAGAAATTGACAGGCAAGTGTGTCAATTCATAACCGTATAAAGAAATAAGGGGTTGCCCATAACCAGAGCTGTCATCCAACTGAAGGCACATGCTTGAACATACCCACCACACAGCGAGACCCCTCATTTCTTATTTCGGCTACGTACTGACACACTTGCCTGTCAATTTCTTCGAAGCGACCGCTTTGATGCAGCGTAAGAATTATGTGGTGTAATGGATTAGCATTACGAGTCTTGCCCAGCGCTTACCCTCCGACATCAGGGAGAAACTGATGTCTTTTCAGTACTATGTAATCCTAAGGAAAAAACATTCATATCCCCCGGATCAGATAGGTAATTCGGATCAAACACCTTTGTTTTGGACATGCCAACATATGTCACTGTACATAAAAAAGGTGAGAAATCAGTCATTGTGAAATTTACTGGAAATGAGAACTACAGGTTATTTTTATGGTATGCAATAAAGTGTTTAGTAAAGTGATATAGTTGGTATATTTAACCAGTATTTACCAAACTTTCAGTATAAAAATTTAAATATGAAAACTATATTAATGCATTTTCTTTATAAAGGACAAGATCTGGTTCCCAAAAAGCCTTTTTCCAAAAGGTACATTCTGAAAAGGTGGGGTTCGTCTTATAATCAGGGTCGTCTTATATTCAGAACAATACGGTAATAATACTACTAAAACTAAATGTGATATAGTGATTTAAATGATGTTTGTGCTTTCACTTTGAGGAGTTCCGCTCCAGTTGCCAACTGCTTAGACTAGTCTTACAAGTAAGTCATCCAATTTTTTCTTTAAGACTGTTAATAACTTTTTAAAGTCAGTAACATAAAAACATAGATTGGTCTAATCTGATCCCGAACAGTAAGACTGATTACCCCAAACTAACTGCTAGTTGGTCATACTAGTTCTTAAGACACAGTCTTAAAGGCTGTTTATGCAACTGGCCCCAGGGCGTATGCACTTCAGATGATCAGTGCAATCGATTAGAGTTCTAATCGCAAAGCGTGTCAAAATGACTATTCCCAAACTTTAAAGGGTTATTTCATTGATAAATGTTAATACCGTCTCCATGTACTCACTATTATATTGTTCTTACGTGTCGCGCACGCATTTGAATGTCCATGTTTACTACAGTATGCACGTTGTTAATCTGTTCATCATATAAAGCCATCGTCTCCTTCAGAAGACTTTGATTTGGATTAGACCTCTCGATAGATGCCTTACTGACCCTTTCGGATCTTTCAAGATTTAGGGGAATCGACTTTAAATAGTGCGACAGAAATCTCCCAGGTTTCATAAAAAAAATATTTTCATTTGTGTTTTGAAGATGAGCGAAAAACCTTATAAATACAGTCATTTGAGTTTTGGATGAAACTAACTCTTTATCGCAAATCATATAATTTACATCACCGGTACATATCGTCGCATTTTGATAACGCGTTATCGCGATTTAATGATGTATCATTACAACCCTATCATCCAGTAATGAAACAAGAGAAATATTTATGAGTCAGTAAATCATTCATTCAAACTGATTCACTAAACATTTTAAATACACTGCAGCAATTAACATTTGTCATGCATGGATGGTTGGATAGATAGATTTGGTTCAACACTGGCTGTAATGAAAACACTCATAAAGTAGTAGAAATGTGTATACTTGTTACTCAATCAAAACTCTAAATACCTTTAAATTCAAACATAAAATTTGATGGTCAGTAAACGGATTATAGACATTGTGTCATGTCAAGTTTAGATTTTGAGAATTTTTTTTTGTCCTTTTATAAAGCCAAATTCATCATAATGACTCACTAAAGGACCTTTAATGTAGGTTGTGTGGTGAGGTTTTACCTACTTTTTAGGGACCAAATCACTAAACCTAACCAGCACACAAATGTTTTCTGACAAATGTAAATGAAATTTGTTTGAAAATAATGCAAAGTGCAGAACAGTGAATCCTGTCGCTAATTTTTGCACACATACGACAAACACATGCTTGCAGAACATGCTTGAGGCTCGCATGCCATGATGCAGTGCAGGAAAAGTTAACAGGCCTGTTTACGCTACAGTAACAAGCTAATCGACTGAACCAGCACATGACTTTGAGCTCCAAAAATACAGCTGCAGGCCTAAAGCTGTTGTGAATGTCTCCTCTGTATTTGTCGTTATGCTTAAACAGCTATTGCATCAATATTAAGAGAAATAATTCATACAGAAGAAGGAAAGGATTTAAGCATACTGGAAACACACCTGAAGGAACCAAAATTCTATACTAATGAATATTAAAAACATCTCTCCACAACAACACAATTTGAGGAATCATTCATGTCTGGAGCACAAATAACCTAGAATACTTTCTAACACTTGATGGCTGCTCTGTCAAGTGTTCATCGTCGGTTAGGAACCTGGGTGTGCTCTTTGATACCAATCTTTCATTTGAAAGCCACGTTTCAAGCATCTGTAAAACCATATTTTTTCCATCTAAAAAATGTATCTAAATTACGACAAATGCTCCCAATGACAAATGCAGAAAAGTTACTTCATGCATTCATGACCTCAAAACTAGATTATTGTAATGCTCTACTGGGTGGTTGCCCTGCACGCTTAATAAACAAACTCCAGCTGGTTCAAATTGCAGAAGCTAGAGTTCTTACTAGAACCAGGAAGTATGACCATATCAGCCCGGTTCTGTCAGCACTGCATTGGCTGCCTATTACACATTGCATATATTTTAAAATCTTGCTAATTACTTACAAAGCACTAAATGGCTCAGTACTTGAGTGAGCTCTTAACGCATTACAGTCATTCACGGCCATTGCGATCTCAAAATGATGGCCAGTTGATAATACCTAGAGAGTATCAAAATCAACTTCCGGTCAACCGGAACCGGGAACACTTCCTATAACACCCGATGTACTTGATACATTGCAAGAGGAACGGCATCTACGCTAATATTAGTCTGTCTGTCTTACCCTTATCCCGAGGTCCATATGTAAATCAGATTGTGGACCTGCACCTAGACACGACAAACACAAAGCCCAATTGATGATCTTTACAACGGAACTAAATCAACACTGAACTGACTTCAGCTGAACAACAGCCGAAATGCATAATTTTCCTGTTATCACTGTAAAGCTGTTTTGAAACAATCTGTATTGTATAAAGCGTTATATAAATAAAGATGACTTTAGTTGACAAATTCTGACAACTAATTAGCTCACAGTCTAGTCAACTCAAGACATGGACTTGGGACATATAACAGCACACAGCAATGTAGGTCAAACAAACACATTACTGTGGCTTTTTCCACACACTTTACACCTGCTATCTCTTCTCGCAGCTATTGGCTGTGCGTTTCATCAGCCAGGTTAATGTGGCAGAAACTATTTTTGCCACATCACTTAACTCAATCACAAACACACTCGCTGTCCTCAGAGCTTTATCAGCATGCTGATCACAACATGCTCACACTCCCATGGCAAAGCACCTGAGAGAGAGAGAGTGCTGTGAAGCTGGCTGCCATATTCCCACAGTGTCCTGGAAAATCCCCATCCACTCCAACACCAGTCTGCTGCCACTCAGGAGAAAGAGGAACATTTCAACAAGGGCGAATGTCATGAAAACTGTTAAAAAAAATGTGTGGGTCATATATCATTAAATATTTATATACAACATACAGTATATAAAAAGCCTATTTTAGGATCATTACGAAATTTAGCATTTTGACATTATTTTCAATAAAATTAGGAATTATAATTAATTATATTATTAACAATTAGGAAATTAAGCATTATATTACTTTTATTATTAAGAATTACAGTATATGTTGAAATTTCTTTATGCAAAATTTTTAACATTTACATTTACATTTATGCATTTATTATGCTTTAGTAGATTTAGACGAATTGTTCAGTAACACTTTACAATAAGGTTTCATTAGTTAACTACTTTAGTTAACATGAACTAGTAATGAACTGGACTTCTACAGCATTTATTAATCTTTGTTAATGTTAATTTCCACATATACTAATGCATTATTAAAATCAAAAGTAATATTTAACACATTAGTTAATGTATTAACCAACATTAACTAACCATGTGCAATGCATTAATTACTGTATTTGTTAATCTTTGTTAAAGTTAGCTAACAAAATACAGTTGTTCATTGTTTGTTCATGTTACTTCACAGTGCATTAACTAAGCTGTTCCTAATCATCTCTCAGAGATTCAGATTCAGATTATTTTATTTAATGCCATGTCAGCATTCAGAGCTATTTTCATGGCAAAAATTCAATTACAAAAACACAAATATCATATAAATACAATAAAAATATAAACAAGTCATAATATACAATTTTTTTTTTTAAATTAACATGATAAAAAAATCCATCTCTCAGATAAGGAATGAAATATGTTGCACATGTTGCTTGTCAATAAATAAAGTTGTCAATACATGATTAATTCTTATCTCTTTAAGGTGCTATACGTAATTTTTTTGACTGTACTAAAGCATAGAAATACCATAATATGTTTGCAGATGTTTGGAAAAAATGCTGTTCACATACTTGTTTCCTAGAAAAACAATGCTACAGTCAGTTATTCTACTTTGACATGTATGTTCCCTGTCGAAATGTATGTTTTTGTATGTGTTTGTGATTTGTTTGGTCTGTGTTATCCTGCCCACAGCCAATTTACTAGTATTTCAACACCCTGGATTGCTAGTTGGCTGAAAACACAGAGTATCATAGCCATGGAAGTCAGCAAACGAACTGGGTCAGAGATCGCAGATTATACCAACTAAAAAGCCTGGTCATTTAAAAAATCTCTATGACCAGAGGCATATTAAAACAGGAAAACATCAACTCAAACCTACAGTTAGATCTGCACGATTCATCTTTATTAAACTTTTGACAAAAATTTTAACAAAACCTTTGTTTCAAATAAGTATTATCTAGGGGTGCACGATTTGTGTAAAATGCCATATTGCGATTATTGAGGTAAATATTGCGATTATTGAGGTCAATATTGCGATTGCGATATAATAAACAAATAGCTTCATGAGTCAACTTGCTTGGTTCTCAAGGAAAATGCACACACAGATTAGTGACAATGCTGAAATGTGTATTTCTCAACTCAAACTAGCAACAACAACTTAAATGCACAGTGTTTTCAAATTTACAAATTAAATAATGATATCTTTGCATTACTGCAAACTTGTTATTGTCTCAATAGTACAATAGTATAAAATAAATAGAACAATAAATAAGAACAAGTATGCTCATGAAAATAAGAAATTTTGAACATTCTGCCCAGACAAACGGGTATTTAAGCAGGATGTGTATTGTGATTGTTAAAACATTTGGTAACTAAACAGAATTGTGTTAAGTTTAGTGACAACATGTCACAATGTTTACATGGCTTACATCGGAAAACGTAATTGCAATGCGTTGTTCATTTAAAATCCCAGGCTACTGGGACCGGTAGGCTACTGTTTTTATTATTGCTTGAAACAAATTTCACGATTTCAATTCAAATCTTGTGATTTGATTCCGATTTTGATTCAATATTGATTCTTTTGGATAAATATTAGGTACGGTAGATACATGTAAATTTTTCTCAAGAAAAAAAAAATTGTTATATTTGACAAGAGCCCTGTCAGCTGGTATTATTATTAAAGGTTAAAAAAAAACTCTAATTAAATATATCGTGGTTTTTACAAGGCTATAATAACAACGTTGCAATACTTTAATGATACAAGTAAAAATATAAGAAATATTTAATATAGTGCACATGTTTAGCAAATTAAGACTTTAGCAAAATCTCTCTCTATATAATTTGTCTAGCCAACTATCGTGCTTTCAAATGGCTTTCCTGAGTTAAATGTAACGCTATGTGACATTGTTCTCCAGCTGTTATTGACCTCTTTCCACGGTTGAAAGACACTGATTGATCGATATTATGTACGAGTCATAAACATTTCGGGAAGTTGTACTGTATCTTTCAACACACCTATTGTTCATTCGTGTTTATTTACAATTAACTAGTAAAGAGTAAGAGATATTCGGTTCACGACCACGATCTGTCACGTCACATTTACAAGAGCCAAAACGTTTCATAATAAAATAAACAGAATCTGAGAGCTGATGAATTGTTTCATATCAAAAGTAACCTGCTCTGTCTTGTATGTCGGTGTCAGTGTCCTCTTTGCTGAGATTTTTCTCTGCGTGAGAAAATGGATGTGTGGCGTGACAGCCTGTGAAAAGTGTTGATTGCATGAGTCTCAAGCTGAATGAGTGAGAGTTGGCAGCCCTACTCTCTCTGGTCAGTGTCCGTTATCTTATAGCCAAAATATCGCCATATAACAGAGGTAGAATTTTTTCCTGGCCACCAGTTCAGTGTCCGTCTGCTCGGTGTCCATCTTCACCTGTTCTCCGCGCTGCACACCGGAGAAAGTCACGACATGACCATACGCGCCACACGTGCCACTGCCAAAACTGAAACTGACTGGTCTTCTTTTTTGGGCAAACAGCTCTCAGAGAGAATGGGTTGTCATGTCCACACATGCATTTATTTATTTCATAAAATCGCACCATTTTGCATCATATAATCGCATAGGCTTGACATCGCATTAAAAAAGTACTGAGATAAAAGTTTATAGATCATATATAACTAATGTCTTTAGTAGCAATCAAAATAGAGTAAATCCCCTTTTGAAAGTATCCTGCCACTTCAATTAACAATTGTATCGATTACATTGTTACGCCACTAGGTGGCGACAAGTGACTGTTAAATTATGTACAGTATAATCGTTCATTCGAGAGATTCGTTCAAAAATATTGATTCGTCTATTAATGAAACAAGTGTTTATGAGCGAGTCACTTAATCATTTTTTTTAATAATTCTTTCACATTTATTAAACATTTTTAAACAGACAGCAACAAATAACATTTTGTCAGAACTTCTAGTACATTACATGTTTTATTGTTTAGTTGTCTGTTCAGAATCATGGGAGAATCGTGATCTCTATTTGAAACAAAAAAAAAAATTGCGCGAGGAACTCCCTCCAATATTTTGAATTTGGACTGCACTACCCATTTCAACCACTAGCTGTCAATATTACATACTGCACTTTTAATTTTTAATACTAAACATACTTTGTTGTTAAGAATAGCTAAATAACCCCAATTTGAATATTTGAAGCCTTTATCATGTAGTACTATTTATTTCGGTGATCGGTGTCGGGCGGTATTGCTTTCAGTGATTGGTAATCAGTGAACGGGCAGTACCCTTTATCAATAAACAATACAAAATTAATTCGCACCATGATTTTTCATGAATTCGTAAAGTCAGTCTTAAAGATAATTACACTGATAATTACGGCATTGCAGTGGCATTGATATGCATGTAAAAACGAGTATTCCAACATGATTTGAAGGCAACATTTTCCACTCACTTGTCTCAGACTCTCTAAAAGTATACTGGCTGCTCGATGAGCTTCCGAGATAGAACTCGTCACTTCCTGCTTCCTTTGCCTCCTTGGCAACAGGCTCCTTCCATGCATCAATCTCTGCCTCACAAGAGTCTGGCAGGGTTAAGATGTCAGAGTTCTCACTGGAAGAGCAAAGAATCACATGTTCTTCCCCACCCACATCATCTCCGGCCTGCAAGAAAACATAAATGCCCCTTCTTTAAGCTGGCTTACTGGAGAATTCCTCTCTGCAGAACAATAACACATGCCAAGAGGTAATTTTGGGATTTAAATCACACCTTTTGGGCAGGTGCCTCCTCCGTTGTTGTCTCCTCTCTCAGTGTGAGGTCTAAAGAAGTCTCTTCCAAACTGTCCTCAACCCGCTCGTCTGAAAACCCAACATCGAAAGTAATGCTATATAACTTTAAATACTTTTTATTTTGTTGCAATTATTCTGCTTATTGTACAAAATACAAGAAGTTTATATAAGAAATCCCATATTTATAATTGTGACCACACACAATATTATTATAATATACATACATATAGGCCTATATAAATATAATTACTGATAGATCGTTATTTTTTACATTTGAACCCCTGCCCCTAAGAAACTCTCTGTATGGCCCTGTATACAGTGGATTGTTTTTAATAACTTTAATGTACTTGAAAATTGCACCAAGCACTAGGAAACTGCAAGTATCGGATCGGTATTCTCATATATTCAGCACTCAATATTCAATGACTCAGATCTGAGGCACCAAAAACTTGATCAGGACATCCCTAATAAATAGTTTTGTGTTTATTCATTTTGAATGACACAAAGTGTGACATCCTCACCGTCAGGTATGTCTGGAGCACGGCTAACTGCTCTATCCTCACACTCTCCAGCGTTATCCGGCCCCAGCGTCTCAATGTCCGAACCCTGTAACACACACAGACACACACACACGCACACACACCAAGGTTATCACTTTGGCTTAACGTTAAAAGGGTTAAACTTTTAAAAATAAAGTTGTTGAGCATTAAGTAAACAAAATAAAAAAGCAGCTGTACTGGCTTCTAAAAGAGGAAAATAAAAGACAGCAGCAGGAATATTAGTGAAAAACACAAGAAGTTGTAATTTACATAAAATAATTACACATAAAATGTAATTTGTATACATGTAAATAATTTGCATTGACAAAATATATATATATATATATATATATATATATGTGTGTGTGTGTGTATATATATATATATATATATATCCTATTTAAATATATATATATATATATATATATCAACGCAAAATCAAGAATATCTAGGCTAATGAGTAGCTATCATCAATAAGAAAATGTGGAAATGAAAATAATTCCACAATAAAAGTAACAGAAATAAAACATGGTCCTAAAAATAGGTTATTTATGCAAAAAAATAATTTAATATTTCTATCTTTAGATTTTGGGGCAAAATGTGACCTGTAGCCTATGTGTTCTTGACAGGCTTTGTTTAATTTACCTAGTAGAGGATCATAAAAGGATAGGCCTAACTCCACAAAAAAGTTTAAACTTGATGGGTAGCGAATAGCGAACTTAATCACCTCATTACTAATGACTGTCCATCCACAGGACGACTCCGTGTCACTGGAGCTTTCAGACATCTCTCAACCAGCTAGAAAACAAATGTAAACACACAACTTATGTTGTTGTCCTCTGTAATGACATCTACCTGAACGCTCATTTACGGGATAGAAATGTCAGGTTGACCCTGCCACTGGTAAATGATTATTCTGCTGTATTAGCAGAAGCCATACGAATAGAGATCTACATAAACAAGAAGAATTGCAGACACAAATAAAGAAGCTTTTCATTATTTATCTGACAGTAAACTGAAATCTGATGCATTCTGGTTTAACTTCATGCTAAATGTTTTTGAATGAAAATAGCATGCAGGTTGAGGGTGTGTAAATAATGTGAGAATTCATTTTGGGTTGAACTATGTCTTTAAACCACAGATCTGAGTCAAAACTGTCATCTGGTTGTTTCACTGGTTTGTTTTTCAGAAAGAGCCAACAAAAATAGCACAGTCTGGTTTGTTAACCATCAAAAAAAGCAGAACAGAGCCATTGCACATATATGACATCATCCAAACAACTAAACACGGAGTGCAAAAAGCATCTGATCCATGATATTTAGGTGCTTTATTGTATTATAGATCAGGGGTTTTCAAACTGGGGTCAAGGACCCCCAATATGGCAGGAGCAGTTTTAACATTAAGTGACATGGGCATCTGACGCACAGAAGCCAATGGCACATGTCACTATGCGTATTGGCACATGCGGTCTCCATTGGCATGTGCCAGTGGATAGTGACACGGAACACTGACACTGAGAAACCTGAGAAAAACAAATACTGACTTTAAAATGTTTAATTGACATTCATTTAAAAAACATCACTAAAATAGACAATTTATATAGGTGTTTGTTTCACAATTACGTCAGTATAGCTGCTCAGCTCATTTGTCAGTCACTACTGTGTCGAGTACGAAAGGGTGGAACATTCAGAGAAAAACAGAGTCAATTTTTTTTACAAATCAAAGATTCATAAACATAAGGCTACATTATTTATCTAGCCAAATTTTTATAAAAATAAATTAAAAAAATATTTAAATAAAATGTATTAATTTGGTTAAAATAAATAATAAATCTAAAAGTACAGTGAGTAGAAAAATAACGATGATGTTACGTAATAGAAAATAAATATTTTTCCAATAATATTTACAAATATTTAGAATATTCATTTTCAAAGTATTAATGGGATCTTTAAGAAAATATAGAAATTATATAGAGAAATATTATATGCAAGAAAATATATAGCTGTTTTAGGATGAAGTTCCCTCACTTGGGGTCCGTGGCATCTAAAAGATTGAATTTGAACCCCCCTTCCCATGTTATAGATTGATAGGAAGTAAATGGGTGGTGCATGATTCAGAAAAAATTGTTGTTTGATTCTGTGAAGTAACATTATGACAACATGGTTAAACCCGTACAAAATAGATAAATATGACAACAGTGAGAGGATCATGTCAGAGTGCATCTTGTTTCAGAACAATTCAGGTAAATACAATCGAGAGAGGAGACTGGTAACTTATAATTATAGACTTGTAATATATTTGTATCTAAACAACGACCAAAACGACCGATGTGTCTCACTAAGTTACGGGAATTGAACTGCTGTAGTATAGAGATGAGCAGATAAAAATGACAAACACTGGCACAAATATACAAAAAGAAATTAATGAGTCTCTTTAATCTATCAGTCCTGCTACAGCTTTATGATGACTTTAAACTGCATTATGTGTCTTATTAGCTGTCCTTACCGGTTTAAAAGGTAAATTGCAGCGGAAGAAGGCAAGAAAGCAAATGTCCCCTGTGCAAGTCTAGCATTAAACGTCAACGTCACGCCTCTCCACTCCAACCGAGCCAAAGCATCAACATCAGAACAACAACACTGTGGCGGCTGCCGAGTGGAAGGTGGATGGAAGTTGTAGTTTTACATAACCACCCCCTCAGTGGTGTCTTGACATTCTAGAACTCTAAAAACAACATTTCCCATGTCTCCCTCTATAGGCGGCAGCACAGGGCTAACGTGTCATGTGGCTGCATTTTTAAGCGTTTCTGTTTGCGTAGTTGCTGATTAGCTTAATCCGATTTACGTTGATTCCGGAGTTTAAATTTAATTTCAGGACAAATCTAGTTAATCGTGGGATGAAATGTTAGTTTTTACGCCTTTTTATTTATGCGCACGCGCCGTTGACGTACCCGGGCATTGCCATGGAGACGAATCTACAAAACAATCGTCCAATGAATGTATTTTTGGAGCAAAACAACTGCGCACATGTACAATGGAATTTGTGGTGGTAGAGAATAGCCACAGATGTGTATTAATCACAGTCTATGGTATTAATAAATTTGAACTCACAGAGAAAACTCTTTTAGGTGTTGCAAACTTGTAGATTTTTCTCTCTCTCCAACAAACACACCACAACAGTTACACCTTAAATTATTCACTGCATGTGCACACATTATATTCTACGAATCACAAATTAGTTTAGCTAGTTGCTGTAGTAGTGAATATGGGAAGTAAAAAAAATGGCAAAATGTTTTTGAAACAAAAAAAAGCTTGTTGAATGCTTGCATTTTGATGCATTGTATTTTTAGGGCTTGCATTTTTATGGGCTGAAATTCAACATGGTTGAATATTTAAGCTGTGGATATTTCAATTAAAAACAGGTAATTGTTGGTCCATTTTATTTCGTTTTACAAATTTGCTTCAGTGGTTCAAATTCGACATAAAATTCAACATTTCACATCAGGCAGCTGCAGATTGCGGATTCACGATCAAGCTGTTAGTCGACCTCACCAGCAGATGGAGCAAGCGGCTGTTGACGAAGAGTCAAGACTAGAGCATCGGGTGAGAGAGTCATTCACTCATAAAATCTGATTTACAGAAATGGAAACAAGCGGTAAGTATTTTTTATGTTCATCAGGGCCATTAGCCTAGCTATACATGGAAAAGCTGATAAAGACACAACCTGTGTTTACATTTAATTCTTCATTTACTTTTGTACATGTTGTAGCCTAGGCTAAGCAGCTTTCTCCACCGTAAAAGATTATAATGTTAGGTAGCCTAATGCAGAGTCCAAAGATGAGACTGCAAGTTTTAAAGTTAAGACACTCACACACAGATATATGCATATTGTAAAAAAAATGTTTTGTATAAAATGTATATTTCTTTGCAACAGTTATGTTAACAGCATAATGCTTTATAGCCTCTATGTATTTGTACACCCTTATTACAAAAAGGTATGCAGTGTATGTTCTGACCCCCCAACATGATCCATATCACCCGTCAGAAAACAATTGCAACATCTCAGATTGTGCCCCCCTGAATTTTGGCTTGCATGACGCCCCTGCCGCCGACGCACGCTACTCGCTCGGTTATGCCAACACCTCCGGTGGACGCTTCTTCGTCGGTGTTCAGCGGTTTCTTCTTCCGGTTTCTTCTTCTTATCGAAACTAGGAATCGAAATTTAAACTTTTGAACGATTCCGGTAAAATCGCAAAGCTAGTCCCGGTTCCAATCGATACTCGATACCCAATTTTAAAAATTCGGGCTGCTAAACATACCATTTCAATGCAGTTTGGGAGGGACAGAAATACCTTAACGGAGCTAGCAGCAACCCTCCTCTATCTGAGGACTAAGTTAAAGTATCTATTTTGTAAACTTACGTATGTAAAATAAAACGTTTAAATAAAAACTTATGTAAAAGACAGGTTGATGAAAGAACTGTAAGCTCAAATTCAAGTCTACTTTTGAAGTCTACAACATTAACGCATGTTTACACATACACTTACTGTACACTTAGGCCTACTACACATGATTTTAAAAACAGTACCGTTGCAGTTTTTATGTTATGATTTTAAATTGGTATGTGACCTAAGAACGATCTTACATTAAAGGTACATAAAAGTGCTGAGGTCTGACTTTGTGGTTCTCTGAAATTAAGTTATTTTAATATTAATATGTGATGGACTTTGAAAGAAGTTTGACAGATTTCAGTGCTGAATTAGGTTAACACTACCCCGTTTATTTGAAAATGGTTAATATTTGAAAAAAATGTAAAAAGTAATCAAATCAAATGTATTATGTAACATTACTTTAGTAAAATCATTGCAATACTGTAGATACACTGCTCATTATTATATTTTAAATAAGGAACTTGTAAAGAGTAATTTATGAGCGATAACGTTACACTGACACAAGTTAATGCTATGAATTCGCAGCTAATATCAAATCCATAACTTTTTGATCAAGTTAAAATTTTCCAGGTCAACCACAAATAATCCCACTACCTTTTAATATCATCCGATAACTAATTCAATGCCGATTTGTTGCTTTGCCCACGTACCACTTCAAGACCATCTGTAAAACATTGCCAGCTCAACGTGCGAGACGAGTGAGTTGCTTGAACATACACAGCAAAGATTCTAGAGCGCTCTAGATTTGATATACACAGACACCATATTAGGAAAAAGGGGCGGGCTGATGCTGACTGATTTATTACACATCCAGAAAAATACATTTGAGTCGTTATAGGCTCTGGTAATTATGGAGCATAATAGGAATAAAGTTGTGACAAAAAAAATCACACCCAAAAGACTTCAGGAACCACAGGTACCCTAGATTCTGAAGGGAAAAGACAAGAGTAATCAATATAACAATAAACAAAAAAAAACCACACATACTTTCCACATAAACTCAGTCAACACCAGCTAACCTGCTGATGTTCGTAGACCGTGGTCAGCACAATGGGCAATAATGGGTCATTCCCTTACTACTTGACGACCAAATGAACCCAAAATCACAAACAGAAAATCAATGTAACACAAAAGAACAGAAAATACAAAACCCAAACCAAACCAAACACTACTATAGCATACAAGTATCAGGGTGACACACATAGACCTTCGTCCTGTAAGATTACCCCCCGTCCTCAGTCCATCAGCCGAGGAACACTGTCCCAGCACCAATTTAGATATATCCTGGCAAGCTGCACGCCCGAAGCGTGTCTTGATCCGCTTGGGTGTCGTCCTCCACCAAATGGAGACCGGCACACTGTCGAGTTAGAATTCGCATACAGTTTCACATAAAGAATGCACAATTCGAACAAGAGACGGAAGGGTGGGCAAACACAGTGACTGGTAAGTGAGACACCATCTAATCCATCCAGAGTCACCGTTGTCCCACGCAGATACGGATTACGAAAAGTAGCACGAGCCGACAGCGTCCTCAAAGCCTCTCAAAAGTGTGCTAAGCCTGCTGCAACACCTCCACTTCTTGTACCACTGCGTTAAAATATCACATTAGTTTTAGGAGGCAATCGTCTCGTTTAGCTTAGGCATAAGAAAACTGCGTCACATACCTGTGTTAAATAACTCAAGCTGCGCAGTGCACTCGAAGACGTGTTAATAAACGGCTCGCTAAAAGCGTTCACTCCACGTGTCTTCCGTCCTCCTCAGCCACACTGCAAGTTAAGCCAGTCCCAAATTATCCTCCTTGACCCAAACATTCATGATGCACTTGCCATCAAAAGCCCTTACCTCCTGAACCCAAACCAGCGCCCCAACAAATGACGTCACTTCCCGAACCCAGGAATAGCACGCTTGCCTAGATGTCCGTCGTACCTATTTTATATGTTCACGGAACACCATATTTGGGAATTAACCCTATAATGGCTGATTACATCACGACATACATATCTGTCAGGTGTGGGGTTGAGGAGATGAAGCGAGGACTCAATTGCAGGAAAAATGGGTCTGTCAAAATAAACAATTACAAACAAAAACTACCCAAAAAGTACGGGGAAGCTTTTTGACGCTTTGGGCGCTCTGACGTAGCAGGGAGAAGAGAAGTGCCACAACATGAAATGTAATAAACAGAAAAAACAAGAAATACATTGAAGAAACCTTTTATAATGACAGCATTTTTATAACCGTTTGGTCACATTTGGTCGGGGAAAGAAATAATATTTAGCTATTATTATTATTATTTGCATTATTATTTGCATTAGTGCAATTGGTGAAATCGGTGTTACCGTGAGCAAATGAATTGCATTCCCACTTAAAACGAGCGTTCGTAAATATTTCAAATAAAAGTTGCGCTCATTCTCCATCTCAAACGTGTATCACTGGATCATTATGGATAATCGCAAAGTTGTTGTGTTTGGTGCTACTGTATTGTATTTGCGGAGAAGACGTCGGACTCATGGCTCATTTTGGGTTCATGACACCCTCCAGGACTGTTATCAATTCGGAGAGTATCACCGGCTGGTGCAGCAGCTGCGGCTCGTTCCTCGTTGACGAGAGGTTTTTTTTTGGAATTAATGTTTTGGTTGGAAAGAACGTTTAAATCGTGTGTTTCTCCGGAATCAGCCAGCTCGAAGGATGTATATTCCGATTGGTTGCTGCCGTTTTGCCGTTGCCAGAGCCATAGAGAGAAAGAGTTGCGACACTCTTTGATGTCACCGCTATGGCTGTCACGTGGTTCATGTAAGCCCCAATAGTTCCAAAACATACGCTGGCTGTCATGTTCTTCTATGGGACAGACAGCAGCGATTGCATTATTGAACGGTAAATATAAAATAAAACACACAACCAAGTACTTTTTCAACTGTTATTGCATTTTGTTAATGTCATTTTTGCATTTGGAGAGGCAGGGTGACAACGAAATACTGTATATTACTAACATAAAATATAAATAATTACGCTGTGCATGTACAAATGAAGACCAGTAAAAGCCTCGCAAAGGGCCTCTGATACAATATAGACAATTGACATTTCAAAAGAGGTTGATTCTCTAACGAATAAGATTCGGAAGCATGTGCAAGGAAACTCAGTTTATTTATAGTTGAAGTATAAATATATATATATATATATATATATATATATATATATATATATATATATATATATATATATATATATAAGTCCAGGGGCGGCAGGATAGCGGCGCAGGGACTCCGATGGTCAGATGAAACAGGGGCAGGAAGTGATGAGAAGTGATGATCAAACACGACGAATCCAGAACATCCACAGGAACATGACAGGAACAACGAAGGAGTGAAATTGGAACGTAGGGGGATCAAACACCGGACACCAACAAACAACGATCTGACAAAGGAAATGAGAAAGTGGTGAGTATTTGAAGGGAGATGGAATGAGTTGCAGCTGGTGGGGAGAAGGAATGAGTTGCATCTGGTGGGGAGAAGTGATTGCAGCTGATTGCTGGATCATGGTAACGAGTCGGCACGCCCACACACACATCCGCACTCACTCAAAACACAACAAAAGCACATGACAAGGAGGAGACCTAGGATTTACAAACCGCGACAGATATTTCAGAAACTTATGTTACCTCTGGAACAACTCGACGCGCAGCATTCACCACTCAAAACTCAGCCAACACGTCACATAATGAAAAGTTAGTATATCCCAAAAATTCAATTAAATAAAAGTTGCTATAAAGGTGGTAGCAATTCATTACCGAACTCTTACTGTCACAGCTGACGAAGTCACGCTAGCTAACTAGCTAGCAGGCAGTGCTTGAAAATTCGTTGAAACAACCAACATAAAATATAAATAGTTACGCTGTGCATGTGTAACGGGTAAAAGAAATTTGTAAGGAATAATGGCAAAATGGTTGTTCATGTTGTAAAATAATTTTTAAATATTCGTTATAATTAATGTATTAAGTGCATCTAAAAGAATGGGATATGGGGACACCTAGAGACGATTAGAGCAAATTATGAGCGCAGCCGGCCATTTTCTCTTCAGTCTTATGCAAGCTGTTGAGGAGAATGGTAGGTGGAAAATCTCTCTCCGGTCGAACTGAAATAAAATGTTGTTAGAGATGTATTTTATTTCATATTTGGGTCATAAGAGACATAGGGTTGATGAATAATTAATTTTATGCCGAAACTCATTGTCGAGCTGATTAAGAGCACATGGTATCCGTTGTATTTCTCGTTGTTTATTTTCGCATAACTTGTATTGTAACTTACTTCATATTTATTTTTGACAGTTATATGACCGGATGAGCTGTACTTCATGTCTGTTTGGTGTCATTTCACATATTCTCAGGTATGATGCAATAATGTTTGTATGATGTTCCGTTTTCTGTGTTCCAGAAGAAAAAGAAACTGAGCTCTCGATTACGAAAGAACGTGATTTATTGTTCATTGAATAAGTAAAAGGAGTCTTATGCAAGCTGTTGAGGAGAATGTTATATGACCGGATGAGCTGTACTTCATGTCTGTTTGGTGTCATTTCACATATTCTCAGATGTTCCCAGTAAACGTGATTGAGCTCAGCATACGCCTTCGTGTGGTCCTTTCTGGAAGGGTTGGAAGAAGGAACTAATAGAGGGGGGTTACACATGAACAAATGAAGATGCTAATTGCATGCTAAAATGCATGGCTGCTAATTTTTTGAGATAGGAATTTTGAGTTTTCATGAGCTGTATGCCAAAATCATCAGTATTAAAACAATAAAAAACCTGAAATATTTCAGTTGGTGTGCAATGAATCTAAAATATATGAAGTTTAATTTTTATCATTACATGGAAAATAATGAACGTTATCACAATATGCTAATTTTTTGAGAAGGACCTGTATATTATCACATTCATAAATCTTTGTCCATTTTAACTTGATTAAAAATACATACTGAGTAACTGAAACAATCTTTTTTTTTTTTATCATAGAGTAGCCTATACTGATTTGTTCACTTTGTTGACAATCTGAACATTGTTGTTTCCTTTCATTTATTTTCAAGATGAGGTGAATTAGCCAATCCATTGTTGCTTTCAATATGTCTATAAAGGTCAAGTAAAATTATATTCAAGCATTTTCTTCTAGATCTGCTGTATAGCCAAAATGAACTTTGTTGCATTATTTTCCTGTTATCTCTGTAAAGCTGCTTTGAAACAATCTGTATTGTAAAAAGCACTATATAAACAAAGGTGACTTGGCTTGAAATAAATTTGTCAGATAAATAACTTCACTAAGTTAAGTGTTTTTTTCTTCCCTTATTTTTGAAAAATATTTAATATAAAAATATTTTCCTCATAATTTGATGGTTTAAGCAAAGGTTCATCACTTTTGGCCACTACTGTATGTTTGGTGAGGTCAGTGCCACAATAGTGCTATTTCAGACCCAGCTTACTGTGGAATGATGAGCTAAAGTCATCACCGGTTCACTACTGCATTTTACCAGTCTCCAGAAATATAATTATTACTTTCATTACTGCAGTTAGAGCATTGATTTGTAAAGTGGGAGAAGCTATTCAATTTCTTGAAGGTCAGTGTGATGAAGTGACCTTCTTCACTGCTGCAGACGGCAGCACTGGCACACATAATCACACACACATACACGCAACAACCACACACACTTTTCTCACCTGTTGATGCCGCTATTGGAGAAGCGGGTGCACACGCGATCCCGATAGCACTTATTCATTCATCCACATTTCATATGTTCACTTATGTTATTCCTTCCGGACATATTACACATTCTCACTATTTGTTTGTTTTATGCAGTAAAATTGCGTGTTAAATGTTGGCGTAACCGTGTTGCTGGGAGCTGCGCCAGCAAACCCGAGCTCAGGTAGGGCGAGCGGTTATGGCGTCATTGAACTATGCCGCGCCGGCGGAGTAGACCGGAACCCGGTGAAACCATGTGGTGTCTAAATGTGGGGTACTCAACTTTTAGAATAATAGACAAACCGTAATTGGAGTTGTGGTTGTCTATGAAATTAGTTTGTATAAAGTTTGCTTTGTTATAAGGTGAAGTTATACGCCAATTATAAGGTGAAAGATATGCCTTTATGACATGTACCTATTAATGGTGGACCCCAGGAAAAGGGGCGGAGTCTGGCCTTTAAAAGCAGCAGCCAGACTCCAGAACAGGATTTGTTTACCAAGTCAAGCAAACGTGCTACTGCAGAGTCGTGAGAGATCATTTATTTTGTATATTGTGGATACATAGTTGTGTACATATTCGTCTAGTTTAATCTTTTATTTATTTTGTTGTTTTATTTTTGTTGTGTTGTTACTTTGTTTTACGGCAACGTACACTTGTATATATATATCTATATATGCACTGTTGGATTTTAGGATTTTCGGGTACTTGTAAATAAATACCACCATACTCTGAAGAGTGTTACGGGTTGAGCCATCACTCTCAGAAAAACTGTTTATTTTTCCGGACTGTAACACGTCCGCAGTAGAAGCGAGGTGACCCAGTTGGCCCTGCCAAAGGTCTACTGCATCACATTTGGTGGCAGCGGTGGGATGGCTACCCGTAAGAAAGTGCCGAAAGGGAAAAGGCCTGGTTTGCGCTCCCAAGCAAAGGCCGCTGTTAAAGAGGATGTGGCCTGGGACACACTGGAGATGTCTTCGGAGGACGAATATCAGGGGTCATCAGTGGAGCTTCCAAGGGCCCTAAGCGAGCCAGGTCCATCTCGGTCCAGAGGAGGTATTCAATCAGCATCCAGTGAGGGGATGGTGAGCCTCATGAAAGAGTTCCTTGGCGCACAACGGCTAAGGGAGGAGAGTTATTTGTTGGAGCTCCGTGGATTAAAAGAATCCACTCTGCAGACGGTTCAGCCTGCACCACTGACTCCGAGTGACACCAGGAGCATGAGGATGGAACTCCCAACGCCAAGGAGAGTATCCATGGATGCATCAATACCTCCCCTCTCAACCAGAGCGTCTACTCAGCGGAGCCCGCCAATACGGCGTGCAGAGACACCGGTGCCGGTCCTACAGCCGGGGGACGACATTGAGAGCTATCTGCGATGATTCAAGCGACTGGCCCGAACATGGCAATGGCCAAGAGAGGAGTGGAGCTGTCGGTTGGTGCCATTACTGACGGTTGCAAGCGTTGGAGGCATACCTCGCTATGGATGAGTACCTCGCAGACGACTACGACCACCTGAAGGATGCACTGCTGCAAAAAATTTACATCTCAGCTGAGACCTACCGCCAGTGGTTCCGGGCAGCAACGGTACCAGAAGGTGAATCGCCAACAGAAACATACCACCGTCTGCGAAATCTCTTCCAGCGATGGGTGCGTCCTGATCTACATTCCAAGGAGGAGATCGGAGAGCTAGTCATCTTGGAACAGCTGCTTCAAGTACTGCCTTACGACAGCCGTACCTGGGTTAAAGAGCATGAAACGGACTCAGGACTGGCAGCCGCGAAGTTAGCCCAACAGTACACAAATGCTCATCACGCAGGCCCGCGCGTACAACAGTTTAAAGGTAAAGCACATTATTCACACACTGACAAACCTCAAGAGGTTACACAGGAACATAGGACTAGTACACCACAGAAACTGATCTGCTTTTCATGTCAGCAGCCGGGACACAAAGCTGCGGTGTGCCCGACGCGTAAATCAAAGCTGACAGGATTTTGCTATGCTCCTAGAGAGGAGGACACTGAAATGGACTCTGTTGGGGTGGGGCAATGTAACAACATGCTTTTGGACATTACAGTGAATGGACGTTCCTTAAAAGCAATGTTGGACACTGGTAGCTCACTTTCACTAATTAAATCATGTCATGTTTCTAATGTCGACTATGTTAATACCACTGACATTCAATGTGTTCATGGGGATGTGAAGCGGTATCCCAAAGCAGAAGTGTTAGTGGGGGTACAAGAACAAATGTATCTCTTGAAGGTAGCAGTTGTTGCTTTTTGCCGGCAGACATGATTTTGGGGAGAGATCTCCCAATTTTGAGTGAACTGGTCAATGAAAAGGGAAACCAGGACATTGAGGTCATGAGTGCCATGTCACCCATTGATTCATTTCCTGTAATGACAAGGGCCCAAGCCAAGGCAGGTTTGCAGCCTCTGGCAGACTTGCATAGTAGTCTGCTGCAGGGCGGGACCAAAGGCCAGAAAAAGACACGTCGACAGCGGCGATTGTTGAAATACCTTGGTACTCCAGTCTCCAAAGCTCTCCACGGAGGGGCTCGGGGTTCATGGCTGGCCAGTCCCAGAAAACATTGCTGTGTTACAAAGGGAAGATGAAACATTAAAACCTTTGTTTGTCAAAGCTGAGGGGCAAGTGAAGTCTAAAGTGTCTGATGAACAATATGTTATTCATGATGGTTTATTGTATGTGCAGTCTGCTTATGTTTTATGTGTGGTAGTAGCTCTGTCTAGTCGAACCCTTGTTTTACATTTGGCACACACAATTCCATGGGCAGGACATCTAGCATGACAGAAGACATTTACGTATTAGTTCACGTTTCTACTGGCCTACCATGTACACTGACGTTCAGACATACTCCACTACATGTTCGACATGTCAGAAGACCAGTGCTGTGCGTCAGCGGGATAAGGCCCCATTATGCCCGTTACCCATCATATCCACCCCTTTCCACCGCATTGCCATGGATATTGTGGGACCACTAGAAAAGAGCAGTGCGGGACACAAATACACAGATATGCTACCCAGAAGCTTTCCCACTACGCACCATTACCACTCCAAAAGTAGTACATGCTCTCATCCAGATGTTTTCCAGGGTAGGCATCCCAGACGAGATCCTCACGGACCAGGGAACGAATTTCACTTCTCACCTGATGAGGCAACTGCATCAGCAACTGGACATCACAGCGTTGAGAACTAGTCCATATCACCCACAGACGGGTGGGCTAGTGGAACAGTTTAATCAGACGCTGAAGGGCATGCTGCGGAAATTCATCGCAGACACTGGCCGTGACTGGGACAAATGGCTCCCCTTCGTTCTCTTCACATACAGAGAGGTACCTCAGGCTTCAACCAGGTTTTCACCCTTCGAACTCCTGTATGGCTGGCAAGTACAAGGACCACTGGACATCCTGAAAAAGGCCTGGACGAAGTCAACAGCAGACACGGAGGAGGAAGCATTGTGAGGTACATCCTGGAGATGAGGGACCGGCTATAGACTTACAGGGAGCAAGCAAGGGAGAATCTTCAAGAAGCACAGGTGGGGCAGAGACGATGGTACGACCAACAAGCCAGACTGCGTCAGTTCCAACCGGGACAGAAAGTGCTGCTGTTATTACCGACCTCAGCGAACAAGTTACTCGCCAAGTGGCAAGAGCCGTATGCCATTATGAGGAAGATGGGGCCACTAACTTATGAGGTTCATCACCCTGACAAAAGAAGATCTCACCAGATCAACCATGTAAACCCGTTGAAAGAATGGAAAGAGGCACCCAATGAGGCACCTGAGTCATCACTGATGATAAGGAAGGTGGAGGATGAAGGGGAAGATGAGCTCGCTCTAGAGGTGAGACCTCAGAGATGTCATGCCACAGTGAAGTTGCAACATCTAGATGAATCCCAAAGGGCTGAGGTACAAGACCTCCTGAATCTCTTCCCATTACTGTTCCGTCAGAGGCCTGAACGGACCAAACGGGTACATCACACCATCCACCTGACAAATACAACCCCTTCACGACAGCGACCTTATCGAATACCTGAAAACCTTGCCAAGCCCTTGAAAGAGAAAATCAAGACAATGACGCAACTGGGAGTCATAGAAGCTTCTAACAGTGAATGGAGTAGCCCCCTCGTCATTGTCCCAAAAAAAGATGGATCCTTGCGGGTCTGTGTCGACTTCCGTAAGCTAAATGCCCAATCGAAGTTTGATGCCTACCCGATGCCGAGAATCGATGATCTGCTGGAGCGGATAGGACAGGCCCGATACTTCACCACCCTGGACCTGTGTAAGGGATACTGGCAGGTGCCCCTTGATCCAAATTCCAAACCCTACACCGCATTCAGGACACCGGTAGGACTATTTCAGTTTACAGTCCTACCTTTTGGGCTGCACGGGGCACCTGCTACCTTCCAACGATTGATGGATCAAGTTCTCCAGGGCTGTGAAGAATTGTCTACTGCATATTTGGATTACGTAGTGATCTACAGCAACACTTGGACAGATCACATGGAACATCTACGACAGACTCTGGGGAAGATCCAAGCAGCAGGCCTGTCCTTGAATGTGGCGAAGTGCGAGTGGGTTAGACAAGAGACCAGTTATCTGGGATACCATCTGGGCAATAATGAACTGCGACCTCAGGTGCACGAAGTGGAAGCGATTCAGCGCAGTCCCCTACCTAGGACAAAAAAAGAGGTGAGATCCTTCCTCGGCCTAGTGGGCTGGTATCGTAGATTCATCCCTGACTTTGCTACGATTGCTGCACCATTGACGGATCTGTTGGGCAAAACAAGGAAGAACCCTGTGGCATGGACCGGGGCCTGTGAGGAAGCATTTAACACTCTTAAAGAGAGGATGTGTTCCAGCCGAGTTCTACAAAGCCCCAACTTCGATCAGCGGTTCCTGGTGCAAGTCGATGCTTCAGAGAAGGGAATTGGGGTTGTACTAGCCCAGGGGACGGCAGGAGAGGAAAGGCCAGTAGTGTTCCTAAGCAGGAAACTATTGCCCAGAGAAACCAGGTATTCCACAATTGAAAAAGAGTGTCTCGCTATCAAGTGGTCCCTGGAAGCTCTCCGGTACTACCTCCTGGGCAGAGAATTCGATTTGGAGACGGACCATCGGGCGTTGACCTGGATCCACTCAATGAGGGATTAGAATGCCCGAATCATGAGGTGGTACCTGTCTCGCCACCTGTCTCTGGTACCTTTTAAGCCTGTTTGTTGGTCCAATGAGGGTTTCCAATAATACAGGTGAAGGTCTCTGCGTGTTACTGTCTTTTCTCGAGGCAAAGTATTTTGGTTAAATTCAATACATTTTGCCTTATGTATTTACTCGTTATTTCATCTGACTCCATAAATGAAAAGGGTTTTAATGATATCTGGGTATCATTAAAAGCGAGCGAATGTTTGATTATTCTTTTGAAACTCTTTAATTATGTTTAACCCATTCAGATTAGGAAACTATGCCGCTTAGAGGTCCTCCCATCTTCTGCAGGTCTCACGATCACAATCTCGTCAGTTTCGTCACTAAACAGAGGTTTTTGACTAATATCTCAGACGGTCGGATTCACCCAAAACACAATCAGAGATACTTTGATTAGTCCCCTTGAATTGCATACACTTGAACTTAATTCAATAGTTATACTTTAGTAGAGGTTTTGGCCCTATTATAGGTATGAGTTGACCAACAATACTTCCCTCATTATAGTTTAGACTGGCCAAGCCCGTGATTTCTCACGTACACTTATCTAAAGTTACTTTAAATTAAGAGAGGTAAAATAGACGTACCCAAATTTAGGTTGGTCAAGTAGCACGTTAGCTACCCTAAACGGAATGCCCCGTCTCTACAAAACAAGTACACTTGAACTAGTGACAAAGTATTAGCCGTCGCCAATCTGACGCAGTCTTGCGGGAGCATACGAATCCGATAATCTCCTTGGGAGAACAAACTCAGAGTCAATCAGAGTAAAATCAAACGTTTACAATTTAATATGTCAGGTAAATGTATCATTACAATTTCATAATCAATTCAAAGATAATCAATGCAAAACATCAAATGCTCTAGAACAAAGAGGAAAAAGTTTACCTGACAAGAAATGCGTGTGGCTGAGAGTCTCGCAACTCTCAGCCTCACGGGCCGATCTCAAATACAGAAAAGGCCCCGAGCTCTCGCTGCATTTCATTACATACCCAGACCTCATTTCAAATCTAAGCATCATCCACAGTGGAAATTTACCTCTAAGTCACCATTTGCTAGCATTGGAAAATTAGCATTCATTCAAATGGTCAGAAGGTGTTACCTCAAAGACACACCCTCCAGTGTGGAAGATATTTCTAAACGTCTTAAGAACTTTATTATTTTTTGGTTTACTTCTTTGGGAATGAGACATTTGTACCAGTCGCACCGAGACATTTCAAATAATACCAAACATGTATGATAATCATTCACATTAAACCATTTAGATTCTTGTGTGTGTTTGGGAGATCTCTGCCAGGATGAAGAATGGGGGAGAGAAATGTAGATTAGGATGAGGGAGGTGAGACCTTCGTCTCAATAGTGCATGAAGGGGAGTTCAAATGTTAATTTTCTTTTGTTTTCTCAGAGAGTGGTCCTCTCTTAAAGTCCTTCTAGTTTTTCCAGTCTTACAGATTGGCCTCTTGACCACGTGGGTCAAATTCATATGAACACTTACGTGGTCACAGTAAGACGGTAGTTGGAATCCTTGAGACGTAACTCAAAAATTGTCTTTGCAATGTTCGCATCTGTAGAATCTTTTAGAGAGCTGTGTTCACCTGCAGAACGCCTGATCTCACCAGGTGTATGTGGCTTGAGTTCAGTAGGTGGATGAATGCGTTCAGGATTTCTTCTTGCGTTTCAGCCTAGAATGTGAGCAAAGTTCATAGAGTCAATCTGGACCTTTGTGACTTGTTCAGTCGACGTCTCATTCCTTCACACAGAAACTTCTGCTTCTCTGGCACCTTCCCCATGATGATAATCTGACCCTTCTTGACCAATCCTGTCACCTCCAGCGGTGCGGTTGTCTGGGAAGACCTCAGTGGATGAAGGAGTTATCCTTGGTTCCACACTGCTTCGTGTGAGACACCTGGAAATCGTCTTAAATGTCCACTTCGCGATTGAGCACTTATGAACTTAAAAACGTGAGGAAATGCATACGAACACATAATGCAACAAAACAAAACAATGGATGGGTTCATGTCAGCAAGTGCGATTGGTACATCTGGTCTCAAATGTTTCTAAAAGGTCCTTAATGGTAAGGTGGTCTCATTTCAAATATCCAATTCTCCATTACCACTGTGATTGTCACGGTGTGGGTTTTGTGTTTGTGTATCTTGTTCTTGTCTGTCATGTGTTCGCCTGTCCTTTCATGTTTCAGCTGTTCCCTGTTTTGTTGATTAGTCTCCCCATATGTTTCTGATTAGCCACGCCCCCTTGTTATCTTGTTTAGCTTGTTTGCCTGTGTATTTATACCCATGTTCTTCAGTTGGTGTTTGTCGGTCGTTTAAGTTGTTTTCTGTTCTTGTCCCTCTCCTGAGTTCCTTTGAAATTACCTTCTCGTTTTATTAAAGTGCTTGCATTTGGATTGTCTCTCCGCTTCTTCCTTGCTGCATCGTTACAGTGATGAAGTTAAATGGTAGTGGAATTATAAATATTCTTGGTCTGAATCATTTAAAGGAAACACAGCAAGAGGTCAGTGTAATCTAAACAATCAAATAGTTTCTATGCATCAATAAGTCATGTAATAATAATAATATTTAATCAACATTTATGAAGAAATACACACATATACACATATATCACTGTGTTTGTTCAGGAATCTTCTAATGCAAGTCACCTATGTATACATAAGAAGTGACTTGGGACATGCTTAGTCATTCAATAATGTAGATAGTTCATTCCTTGCAACAGGTGGGAGTGGGTTTGTGTGTGTGTGTGTGTGTGTGTGTGTGTTCTAGCTATGTCACAGTCGATGGCAAGGTTAAATTGTAAATTTCGTGTGTGTGTATGTTTACTGGCTAAGTCAGAGTCGATGAAAGGGTTGAATTTGTAAATTTTGTAATTGATTGAAGCGCTCACACTTCAGATCTATCCATTTTTTATGATGTTTTTGTTATTAGTGGTATGTTGAGAAATCAGGGGCCCTCCGATTTCCCAACCACCCTAACAACAATCAGAAAATTAACATTTTGAAATTGAATAGCAGGTCTGTCTCTGCTCATAATTTGCATCATCGATTTGTGACTGGCCATTCATATCTATATTACAGTGTCTGCCCATGAGTTGGCAGAGTGTTGTGAATAGCGTATGGTATGTGTGTCTCTGTTAGACTGTCATCATTGGATCAGCTTTACCATCATCCCATGTGTGTGAAGCTATCCGGATCTGTTAGTGTGAAGATGTACAATAGGTCTTTAGTGAGGTGACACTTTCGGACTCTATGTCATCTTTATCTTCTTATGCTGTGTAGTGTTCAGCCTGGATAGACTTGATCTATTCCAGGTGATGATGATGTGGGGGTTTAGTGATGGAGGAGTGTGTTCATTTTTCATGTCTAGGAGATGGGTGGAATCTAATCTATAATAATTGTGTTGTAAATTTAGTTCTACCAGAAAGACTCGGGGAATAAAATTAAGTAACAAGCATTAATTTATTGGCAGCCCAGTAAGCAATTATTTGTAAAGTTCTTTGGCGTAGGCCCCGTCCATAGATCGTAATCCGAGGGTAGCGGATCAGCATCTCCTGCCTGAAGACGAAGGCAGGGGCGCAGCCGACCTCCCGGGGAAGTATAGACGGGACCATCCTGGTGGTGGTGGGGAGGGTGGAGGTTGTTGTCGCGTCAGCATCTGCGAACTCAAACATGTGTAAGTACCGATCTTTTATACAATAAAAATAAGGGCGTGATTGGATAACTTGAAGGTAACGAGTGACGCAGTAATTGAGTCTTCCTGGCAGAACTTATGCTAAAGCTTTCATTTCTACCAGAAAGACTCGGGGAATAAAATTAAGTAACAAGCATTAATTTATTGGCAGCCCAGTAAGCAATTATTTGTAAAGTTCTTTGGCGTAGGCCCCGTCCATAGATCGTAATCCGAGGGTAGCGGATCAGCATCTCCTGCCTGAAGACGAAGGCAGGGGCGCAGCCGAGCCCCCAAAAGAAGGTGGATTGAAGATCCGTAGGGACGGGGCCATCCTTCCCCCAAAATTGATGAATGAAAGTATACCCACCGGTCGTGAATCCTGAGGTTCCTGAAATAAGAAAAGGGAGATACCATAATTAGCATGATGACGATAGTCATGTACCTATGTACCTAGCCAGACATACACGAGATTCGATAGACCACAGATACGCCACGATAGGCCAGACATAGACGGGTCTCGATAGACCAGATACGCCATGATGGCCAGACATAGACAGGTCTCGATAGACCAGATATGCCATGATGGCCAGACATAGACAGGTCTCAATAGAACATAGATACATGCATAGACAGGTCTCGGTAGACCACTCAGATACAGCCACAATAGGCCAAACATAGACGGTCTCGAGAGACAACACAAAGACAGCCACGATAGGCCAGACATAGACAGGTCTCAATAGACCACGGATACAGCCACGATAGGCCAGACGTAGACAGGTCTCGATAGACCATGGATGCAGCCACGATAGGCCAGACATAGACACGTCTCGTTAGACCACACAAATATATAGCCACGATAGGCCAGACGTAGACAGGTCTCGATAGACCACGGATGCAGCCACGATAGGCCAGACGTAGACAGGTCTCGTTAGACCACACAAATATATAGCCACGATAGGCCAGACGTAGACAGGTCTCGATAGACCACAGATATAGCCACACATAGCCAGGTCTCGATAGACCACAGATATAGCCACGATAGGCCACACATAGACAGGTCTCGATAGACCACAGATATAGCCACGATAGGCCACACATAGACAGGTCTCGATAGACCACAGATATAGCCACATATAGACAGGTCTCTATAGACCACAGATATAGCCATGATAGGCCACACGTAGACAGGTCTTGATAGACCACAGATATGGCCATGATAGGCCACACGTAGACAGGTCTCGATAGACCACAGATATAGCCATGATAGCCGGACATAGACAGGTCTTGATAGACCACAGATATAGCCACGATAGGCCACATATAGACAGGTCTCGATAGACCACAGATATAGCCATGATAGCCAGACATAGACAGGTCTTGATAGACCACAGATATAGCCACGATAGGCCACACATAGACAGGTCTCGATAGACCACAGATATAGCCACGATAGGCCACACATAGACAGGTCTCGATAGACCACAGATATAGCCACGATAGGCCACACATAGACAGGTCTCGATAGACCACAGATATAGCCACGATAGGCCACACATAGACAGGTCTCGATAGACCACAGATATAGCCATGATAGCCAGACATAGAGAGGTCTTGATAGACCGCAGATATAACCACAATAGGCCAGACATAGACATGTCTTGATAGACCACAGATATAGCCATGATAGGCCACACATAGACACATAGATGACTCATTGACATTTGTAGAATGCAAGGTGAGATTGACAAATTAATGAGAATGGAATAGCATGACACCACCACCAGTAGTTGCATTGGTATTTACCTGAACCGTTACTGGAGAGCTTGCTGAGCTTCGAGGATAAATTTTTTTTTTTTTTTTTTTTTCACTTATATACGTAACTCAATGCAGAGGAAGACCACTGCCGAGGATCTTGATAGCTGCAGTAGAAATACCACTTTCAGCTGCTGTAATGGCAGGCCCAATCCTGAAGGAATGACCAGTATACTGGGACGGAGATGGACTGCAGCTTTGAGGACAGAATCTAGAGTCCTGACCAGGCTTTAGAGAGAGGTGCTCCATTAGTTAGGATAGACAGAGGGGAGATTTTAAGAAATGTAATCATAGATGAGAAGGGACAGAATGTATAACTAATTTTAGAAATTGTTAATGTGATACCAGAGCCTTGAGAGTTTAAGAAGAGAGTAAAGGAATTCGGTGAGAAACGATAATCAGAAAAAGACGATGGGAAAATCTCAGTTTAGCTCCTAAAGATAATTCCCCTGAATGCATGAGCCGTAAATGCTGTAAAAACACGTCTACAAACTGAACATGACAATAGAAAAGAGAGACCATTGTGGACAATAAAAAGGTAAAAAAAAAAAAAAAAAGGTAATAAAAGGGATGGAATGGACTTCGCTTTTCTAACTTACTTAGAGTGAAATGTTGCTGTTTAAGCATAACATCTGCAAAGTTACAACGCACAAAGTTCGAGCAAAGAAAGAATTCATTTAAGAAGTTACTTTTAATGACTACAGGAATGCTGAGGAACTACCCAACATTCCTCCCGGGTTAGTGGCATCACAAACCCCAAATTTACATAAATCGTGCCCGCTGAACATGATTTATAGAATATCAAGGCAGAATAAGCTAATCATTGGCTAGAAGATAACTACACATAAGCTACATAATCCATCAATTAACCATTCGGAATGTTCTCTACATGTTGATGCCTCATGAGTTTCTCCATCTTTGTCTGACTCCGGTTTGAAGCTGTGAAACATATACCTGACATTATTCTCGAGTAGCTTTTGTAGAAGAAAGTTTTATTCACGGCCGAGAGAGCGCTGGCCATGGCAACCGAGGGAGTCCCTTGAATAGAAAAATAAATGACATTTATATCGTACAGATGAGTAAATGTCACTCAAAACTCTTTGACTGATTTGTTCTGGTGATTGGTTTGGATGTTATGATCTAACATATAACTGTTAGTTCTACGGTGTAAATCATGTTTTGGCTAAGTTATGACCTTTACCCTGAGCATCCTTAGTCAACGTTCTCTGTACGTTTTGTACCAAATACCTATTACATAAATATTTCTATAACACGTCAGTGGATTAAATTAGTTGCCATGAAATTTTGAGTACGCCGATTGTACCGTATTTCAATTATTATAACTTAAACTTAGGTATTAAGATATTTATGATAATATATATATATAAAATGTAAAACAGTTATAGAGAATTATCAGCACTTGTAAATATATCATTTATTTTCTTTTGTAAATATACTCCTGCTACATACCCATTAAGCCCTACATATATACACTTCGTAACCATATCTACTAGGCATAAGCAAACTTTCACTGACCAACTTGCTCCAGCTTCTTAAAGATATGGCCATATATATTTATATATATGTTAAAAAACGAGCTGAGATATTCATCAAATAATGTGCCCCCTATTTTATTAAAGTCTGCGATCATCTAGGTGTAAGTAGAGATCCTCCACGAGTGGAAGAGATTGGAAAAACAATCACCATAAATGTCGAAGCAATAACGAATTTAAGGAAGGGCTTAAAACCAGTTGAATGGGTCCCCCTTAAGATGGAAGGCACTCTCACAATGTTGAGTGAGCAGATGAGGAATGCTAGCTGAAAATATTGCATATAAAGCCAAATTAATATTTAAATTTGCTCCTAAGCTTGTTTTAAATTCTATTCAGCAAAGCAGTTAATAGTATGCATTTTGCAAACTAGTCATATGTGCGTGGAATGAACAACGCTGAAAATAATTTACCACTGCACTGTGGAAAATCAGTTACATATACATTCTGCATAGGCTTTGGTATGACCATTCAGCGAGATATTCGGTCCTACTGTTAAAGCGTTACAGTATGTTGTGTTGCGCAGTGTTCGAACTACACCGTGCCCTTCGGGGAGCCCCCCCCCCCCCCCTTTTTTTTTTTTTTTTTTTTTTTTTTTTTTGTGCACTTGCGAGTGCCGAGGATTGAAGCGCCTTTCAGACAGGACGCGAAATGTGTGGCGCTGCACTTTGAAACCCATTAATTTCAAGGACTTCCAAAGATGCATAACAGCTACAAGTGTATGCACTATGCAAGCACTATACAGGATTCACCCTATTATACTTTATCGACACAAATTGAAGTCAAACAGCAAACAGCCATCCCCAAATAGTCTACATAGGCTGCCTTAGACTTGAACCAGGTTAAACTCTTATTAATTAAGAATACCATAATTCATCCGTTCAATTAGGCCTAATTGTGTGTTCAAAACGAACACGAATTTAATTATTTGCGCGAGTAGATTACATACAAAGTCAATGCAAAGCAAATAGATTGGGCGACGCGTTTGCCGCGAACTTCTAAAGCGCAAAATTTGAACTCGAGCGAATGTTCAAGCGTCTTCTAGACGCGATAGACGCGTATTTGACGCTCTGTTTGCATTCGGTCTGAAGACCTATAACAACCCAGCCACGACATAATTGGGAATAATGCCTTACCTTAACAGAATGGATTTCAAGGACTTTGCGTGCAGATCAATAGCATCCACGTTTATATTCGAATCTTTGAGTTAACATGTAGCCTACATAAACATGATTGGAATTTGCATCGCAGCACCACCACACCTTGATGCTCATGACAAGAATAGCATGTAAAGTTATCTTTTTTTTTTTTTTTTTTTTTTTTAAGTGAATTAGGTTTAAATCGCCGTCAAGCATGCGTGAATGATATTTTTGCTATTTTAGACATACTCCACGATGATCACATTACACAAAACTGAAATTGCACGTCAAAATAAAACTTTGTCAATATTTTTTGAGACCCCCCCCCAAAATTTCACGAATCACGTTTTCAGGGGAGCCCATGTCAGCTCCCCCATACGTTGCACCCTGTTGCAGTCTCTGAATCAGCAGTTTAAGACGAGCTGCCGGCTGCCGCGTCACCACAGTCACCAATTGAACTTTGCCGCTGATGAAGTTAGCACTAGCAGCTGAGTAGCCAAGTTAATATACTTACCTGAAAGAAGTTTAATTGTGATAAAGGGGACATGTTAACACTGGCTGCTGCAAGCGCCTGCCAAACTTGGAAACCAACGTAAAAGCCTTAAAAGTGGAACTTAAACTTGAAAGAACTTGAAGAGATCGTCTCTCATTAGATTTACAGCCGCCATGTGCTGGTTTCCTACACACGTGTCTAGCACTCGCGCACCGCCAGAGTTGGTGAGATCAAATCAACAATATAACTTGTGATGACTACGAATGGAATCGAAACACGAGTGAGTGAAAGCGTCAGCATCTGCTTGTTGTCGCGTCAGCATCTGCGAACTCAAACATGTGTAAGTACCGATCTTTTATACAATAAAAATAAGGGCGTGATTGGATAACTTGAAGGTAACGAGTGACGCAGTAATTGAGTCTTCCTGGCAGAACTTATGCTAAAGCTTTCATTTCCAGTTCTACGCTGGGAGGCCATGCTTATATAGTGATGTGCTATTGTAAGATGTTAATGGCCTCTTGAAGTGTCTTTTCACCCATCTCCCGTGTCTCAGGTTATGTTCTAACAATCCCGCCGTCCTGGCTCTGATGCAGGTTGGGTCCGGCCCATCATGGCAACCGTCCTTCAAGGAATTGCAGTAATACACCTGAGACAGAAACAAAGGCAGAGAGAATCACAGTTAATTCTGATGTTTTCAACAGTTTCAAATTCAGACATGTGGAATTCTTCTCCTTTCTCCATTATGTCCATTGAAATTTTAATTCCAGTCGTCACATGAAACCGAGTTTCATTGATCAGGTCTGAACTATTGCTGTTGTTTCAGTGAAGTGTGTGACACCTAAAAGCTGCTTCTGCAGTGGAGCATTCACAGTCTGCTGTGTCATGAGCATTAGAGGTCCCGAGATCCCAGTTCTGCTGGGGAAATTTTCCGGATTAACCAGAGTTTTTCTCACTCATATTTTTGTGAGATCAAATGGGTCAATGCCCATGGCTTTATTTCAAAGTTGCTCTCTTTACAGTCAGATCTGTGGGCAGAAATTAGTTCACCTGTTTCGGTGTTGCCTGCTTAGCATTTGCTTTTTTGTGGTGTCATTCACACAAGTGCAGATCTCTTGTGACATGCAAAAGCTGTGATACTTCTGTTCACACCCTCCTTGTAAATTTACTTCTCTGATCAGATTCAATTTTAGTTGGTGCATCCCAGTTAAGGATGATTTGGTTTGCTATTACCTGTGCCACACTTTTGGTCGTTGTTTTGTAAAGGCAAAAAATAAAAGCACATCCCCTCCCCTTTTGGCACTGGGTAGCAGGCCAATGAAATCGAATTGAAACAAACATTAAAACTTCTCTGATCAAACAGAGGCTACACCTGTTAACACAGATAAACTATTGTTAACCTTCCTTGGCAGAGCAAAGGATAGCACACATTACTAGCACTTCACGCTAATCTTTCCTGCTTGAGCAAAGGAGAAAAACAACTTCCTTGACTATTCATAGAATCACAAATATTAACATTTAATGTTAATCTTCCCTGCCTGAACAGAGGATACACACTATTTAACACGTAATGTTAAAACTTCCCTGCCTGAACAGAGGATGAAAACAACTTCCCTGGACTATTCAGAGGCTCACAAATCTTAACATGTAATGTTAATCTTCCCTGCCTAAACAGGGGATACACTTTCATCTCTAAAAGAAAACTTTTAAAAGGTAACTTTAGTTAACCAGACTCTACAGCTGTCTGATAACTCTTCTCTGACGGCGCAGGGGTTAACACATTTGTACTGGTCTACAGTGGTTCTTTGAATAGACCAAATCTTTAGTTGTACGGAAAGATTCCATCTGGAAAAACTCAGTCAGAAAGGTTAATTCTTTGTTGAGATTCAGTTCTTGAACTAAGTCAGCTTTCTTGAGATCTTTTTTTCTTCTCAAGTGTAGGAAACACGTTTACACAGTATACACAAGATACATGGCCTAGAATGCATGGCATCTACAGCCCTAACCTAAGTGCTACATCCAACACTTACAGTTAAGCAATCATGTGTTTCACAGAATAAACTAGCCTATGTGCACATATAATAGCACAAACAACCATAAAGTGTGTTCTATGAGCACAATGTGTTAAGTACAACTACAAATCCAAAAATAAAAACTAAGCTTTTTAGTCCCATATCCTGTTAATCATTTTTTTGGGAGCATTTAGCATAGCCTTGAAATCTAAATTTTAACCTGTGATCAAAATGTAATCCTGTTTTTTTCCAAAATTTGCTTTCCATAAACAAATGCATCGACTCGCCTTTTTATATAAAATCACGTTTTCCGATTGTTTACAAACTTAGAATTTTCTTTCTGTTGTTTGCTCATTTTTAACCACGTGTTGCTCGTTTGTTTCAACAAGGCCATGCAACAATGGAGAAAACATGCTGACTTTAAATCTTGAGGCTCAAATTTACAGCTCTTCATCGAGTATCAGAATATAATTTGGAAGATGTTTTCCAATTTAGGTTTCGTTTCTTGTTGCGTAGGCAAACAAGGATATCTTTAAAATCTATTAACAAGGGGTTTCATTCTTCATCTGCGCCGCCACTATCACGTCCTCACGTGTTTCAGTTCCGGACTAAACAAATGGCTTTTCGATCCGTAATAATGCCAACAACATTTTCTCAACACTTCTAAAAAAGGGCAGAAAAAGTTGACTTACCATAACGGCGGAAGAAAGAGAAGATGTTCAAACCTCAAGTTGATTTTAAAATCCCAACACTTTGCTGGATAGGACGTTGCTCGCTTGTGATGCGAGATCACGGAGGCTGGTCACCACTTTGTAAGCCTGTTTGTTGGTCCAATGAGGGTTTCCAATAATACAGGTGAAGGTCTCTGCGTCTTACTGTCTTTTCTCGAGGCAAAGTATTTTGGTTAAATTCAATATATTTTGTCTTATGTATTTACTCGTTATTTCATCTGACTCCATAAATGAAAAGGGTTTTAATGATATCTGGGTATCATTAAAAGTGAGCGAATGTTTGATTATTCTTTTGAAACTCTTAAATTATGTTTTACCCGTTCAGATTAGGATACTATGCCGCTTAGAGGTCCTCGCATCTTCTGCGGGTCTCACGATCACAATCTCGTCAGTTTCGTCACTAAACAGGTTTTTTACTAATATCTCAGACGGTCGGATTCACCCAAAACACAATCAGAGATACTTTTCGTTTAGTCCCCTTGAATTGCATACAGTTGAACTTAATTCAATAGTTATACTTTAGTAGAGGTTTTGGCCCTATTATAGGTATGAGTTGACCAAGAATACTTCCCTCATAATAGTTTAGACTGGCCAAGCCCGTGATTTCTCACATACACTTATCTAAAGTTACTTTAAATTAAGACAGAGGTAAAATAGACGTACCCAAATTTAGGTTGGTCAAGTAGCACGTTAGCTACCTTAAACGGAATGCCCCGTCTCTACAAAACAAGTGCACTTTGAACTAGTGACAAAGTATTAGCCGTCGCCAATCTGACGCAGTCTTGCGGGAGCATACGAATCCGATAATCTCCTTGGGAGAACAAACTCCGAGTCAATCAGAGTAAAATCAAATGTTTACAATTTAATATGTCAGGTAAATGTATCATTACAATTTCATAATCAATTCAAAGATAATCAATGCAAAACATCAAATGCTCTAGAACAAAGAGAAAAAAAAGTTTACCCGACAAGAAATGCGTGAGGCTGAGAGTCTCGCAGCTCTCAGCCTCACAGGCCGATCTCAAATAAGGCCCCGAGCTCTCGCTGCATTTCATCAATACCCAGACCTCATTTCAAATCTAAGCATCATCCACAGTGGAAATTTACCTCTAAGTCACCATTTACTAGCAGTGGAAAATTAGCATTCAGTCAAATGGTCAGAAGGTGTTAACTCAAAGACACACCCTCCAGTGTGGAAGATATTTCTAAACTTCCTAAGAACTTTATTATCTTTTGGTTTACTTCTTTGGGAATGAGACATTTGTACCAGTCCCACCGAGACATTTCAAATAATACCAAACATGTATGATAATCATTCACATTAAACCATTTAGATTCTTGTGTGAGTTTGGGAGATCTCTGCCAGGATGAAGAATGGGGGAGAGAAATGTAGATCAGGATGAGGGAGGTGAGACCTTCGTCTCAATAGTGCATGAGGGGGAGTTCAAATGTTAATTTCCTTTGTTTTCTCAGAGAGTGGTCCTCTCTTAAAGTCCTTATAGTTTTTCCAGTCTTACGCCTTTATAAGACATTGCCGCGGGAGGAAGAACCTGGTGGCCGACTACCTGTCCAGGTTCCCGGACAGTGCGCGGCTAGGAGAGGGGGAAGATAATGTGAAGAAGTGACCTTCTTCACTGCTGCAGATGGCAGCACTGGCACATATAATCACACACACGCAACAACTACACACACTTTTCTCACCTGTTGATGCCGCTATTGGAGAAGCGGGTGCACACGCGATCCCGATAGCACTTATTCATTCATCCACATTTCATATGTTCACTTATGTTATTCCTTCTGGACATATCACACATTCTCACTATTTGTTTGTTTTATGTAGTAAAATCGTGTGTTAAATGTTGGCGTAACCGGGTTGCTAGGAGCTGCGCCAGCGAACTTGAGCTCAGGTAGGGCGAGCGGTTATGACGTCATTGAACTATGCCGCGCCGACGCAGTAGACCGGAACCTGGTGAAACCATGTGGTGTCTAAATGTGGGGTACTCAACTTTAAGAATAGTAGACAAACCGTAATTGGAGTTGTGGTTGTCTAGTTTATTATGTTATGTTTATTGAAATTAGTTTGTATAAAGTTTGCTTTGTTATAAGGTGAAGTTATATGCCAATTATAAGGTGAAAGATATGCCTTTATGACATGTACCTATTAATGGTGGTCCCCAGGAAAAGGGGCGGAGTCTGGCCTTTAAAAGCTGCAGCCAGACTCCAGAACAGGACTTGTTTACAAAGTCAAGCAAACGTGCTACTGCAGAGTCGTGAGCGATAATTTATTTTGTATATTGTGGATACATAGTTGTGTACATATTCGTTTAGTTTAATCTTTGATTTATTTTGTTGTTTTATTTTTGTTGTGTTGGTACTTTGTTTTACGTCAATGTACACTTGTATATATATATCTATATATGCACTGTTGGATTTTAGGATTTTCGGGCACTTGTAAATAAATACCACCATACTCTGAAGAGTGTTACGGGTTGAGCCATCATTCTGTTTATTTTTCCGGACTGTAACACATCCACAGTAGACGCGAGGTGACCCTGTTGGCCCTGCCAAAGGTCTACTGCATCACAGTCAGTTACAAAAAGAATACCTTGATGATCAAGCTTTTATCGTTTCATCAACTCCGTCTCCGTCATCATTTAACTCCAATGCAATATATTTTCGTTGAAAAGTGCACGGCCTCCTCCTCTCTGCTGCCATCTTCTTACCCCTAACTAGGTTAGGAGACCTGTCCAGCACTCTTAAGTAATTTAGGAGCTGAGACCAAGTCTTAACACTTAAGAACCTTAATGAATCACACTTATTCTTAAATTTAGGAATAAGAGTAAAATTGCATCATTCTTAGAATTTTGACACATTTAAGACTAAAATTTTACTCTGAGCGGCTTTAATACATACTGTCCCCTGTTCTTTGATATTAAAAACCTATGGAAGTAAAATAATGGCAAATGTTTTTGAAACAAAAAAGCTTGTTGAATTGCACTACTTGAAAAAAATAAGCATTGCATTAACCGTGCTTACATTTTAATGCATTTTATTTTTAGGGCTTGCATTTTCATGGGCTGAAATTTAACATGGTTATATATTTAAGCTGTGAATATTTCAATTCAAAACATTTCACACACATTTTCATTATTAAAAATTCAATAATCCATATTTACCTTTCAGATTTCACTTCCAAAATGTTGATTCGGTTTAAAAATACAACCTATAATATTTGACAGGAAATTTTAGGTCCATTTTATTTCACTTAACAAATTCCCTTCCACAAATTCAGTGGTTCAAATTCAACAGAATATTCAACATTTCACATTCGGAAACTGCAGGAATATCAGTAGATTGTCGATTCATAATCACACACAAGAATAAACACAAGATCTTTTGAACTTTGATTTTTTTCTTTGTTATTCAAACAATGTCTATGACATTGATTAATAATATAATAATAACTACACAATTCAAAATTTCTGTTCTACTTTCAACAGAGGGAGCAAAAGAAATGACAAAGTTATAATTATATTACAATAAATAATTCGCTTTAATCTTATATTGTTTTACCTTTACATCATTAGTGTGTTCAATATAGAAATATGCAAGCAAAAACTGCTAGCATACACACAATGGGTCTCACAGTCAATCCCACAAGACCTATTTATAGTCTGACCATGATGGCACTAACCAGCACTAGCCAACATAAACCAGCCTAGTCCGGCATGGAATTTATGCTAGTTTATGCTGTATTTTTCAGCAGGGAAAAACTCATGCTAATGTTACACAGGGCTGTTTTTTTTTTGTTTTTTTTTTTTATCAGGACAACTCTGGTGAGAGTTTGCAATTAAAAGTCAGTTTGTTAGATGCCTTCTTGCAGATGGGGCTTTGTTGTTTCATGACTGAAGATAACAGTGTCTCCGATCTCTATCTTACCGTGAACTCATCAAAAATTATTGTGTAATTGTCTTTAATTATATGACTCAGAGAAGGTACAATTTGGCCCTTGTTTTCCTACTGCTCTCTTGGGACTATGGTCAAAACAAATACCCCTTCTTGCCTTGTACTGACGCACAAGGGTGCAGAAAGACTGCCAGAGAAGCTAGTAACACCAAACTGTGCCCAATGTCTGTACGTGTCCTATCATGGCTTCCACGTTCTGTGCTGGTGCTTCTACTGTGGGCAGTATGTGGGACTTCTCTTGTAGAAGGGACTCTGCAGGAAAAGTGTATGAACTTGGATGCTTCTCAGAGCTTAGATGTTGATGGTTTCTATCAGGATGGTGATGTGATTATCGGTACTCTCATTAATATACACAACCTGGCTGCAACCCCTGACCTGAGCTTCACCAGAAAAGCTGAATTAGGGCCCTGCTTAAAGTAAGTTATATGCCATTTCTAATTCTCTTTCCTATCACTCCTCACACCTGTGTATTAATGTGAGCTGTAGAACAATATTTTATATACTAAATTTGTTCTTTAAGATTTTCCCTGCAGGTGGATTTTCAATACAAAGAAAATCAGATTTTTTTATTTTGTTTTGTTATATTTGCACAATGTCTTTTCTTTGGTGTATATTTTTGTACATGCACAAACATACAATATCATTTAAACACAATCATGTTTTACATGTTTTTTGGTAACACTTTATTTTAATGGTCCCTTTTAACATTCTGTTGACTATAAGTATCTTTGCAACTATATGTCAACTTACTCTCATTAGAGTATTAGTAAACTGCTTAATATCTGCTAACTCTTTGTGATGGTCCCACAACAGACATTATATTGACTTCTACCATCAAAATAAAGTGAAACCTGTTTTTGTTAGTTATTAGTTTTATTTGATTATCTGTTATTATTAATTTTATTTCTAAACAGCAGCATGTTTTAGGTTAAAAGGATTTTTGAATGTGATACACGGAATATGTATTCCATATTCTGTATACAGTATACAGAATACTTGCACAGAAAGTGTTTTCAATCATTTACACGCATGTATTTTATCAAGTGAATTACATTTTACACTTTCTTGATCTTGCATTTCACGTTTTTATAAAAAAAAGTTTTGTTTTCATAATATGGTTTTAATCATAAAAAATGCTAATGAGGTGAAATATAGGTGAACATAAAGTAGATTTAGTCTACAGAATTATCATTCAATATACTAACCCTATTGCTGTTTTGCCTGCAGAATGTTCCTAATTTTGAGTGCTGACAGTGATCAGTTTGATTCTTGCTCACCAATGGAAAAAAAATATATATTATTTTATTTTTTCTGAAAAATGTTAAATGTATTCAGTATTGTATGCTTTGTGGCACCCTAGACAAACAAAATTATTATACTGGAAATTGTTTATCTGTGGTTAGTTTTCAGGAACGTTCTATTCGGTGGCTTCAGGCGGTTGTGTTTGCAGTTGAAGAAATTAACCAGAGCCCCACTCTGTTGCCGGGGGTCCGACTGGGTTTTCACATAATGGATAGCTGTGCCCGATACCCCAACGGCCTGATGGCTGCTATCTCAATGATCAGTGGAGGAAATGAAACTTGTGGTACCATTAAACCAGCCAAGCTCCTCATTGGAGATTCTTCTTCTACTCAGACCATTCTTCTATCCAGGACCCTGAGTCCCCTGCAAATCGCAGTGGTGAGGTTATATCACGCACCGAAAAAAAAGTCGAATTGTGATTGAATTGATGTTTGTCCATTTGTAAATATGCAGTGTGACATTCAAATGCAAGCTCTGTGCAAATATTGTTTTAAATGTGCTTCCAGATCAGTTACCTGGCTAGCTGCCAATGTCTCAGTGACAGACAAAAGTACCCTAATTTCTTCCGCACTGTCCCCAGTGATGCCTTTCAGGCACGCACCATGGCACAGATGGCCAAACACTTTGGTTGGACCTGGGTTGGAGCTGTGGTTGCCGATAATGACTATGGGCGCGGGGCTGTGCAGATATTTGAAGAGGAAATCAAGGGCTCGGGGATCTGCTTGGCCTTTTTTCACACACTATACAGGGAGCAATTAACAAAGGATGTGGCCCGTGCTGCCACAACAGTCCAAGCCTCTTCTGCCCGTGTGATATTGGTGTTTGCTTGGTATGCGGATGTTGAGGTTTTTCTCTTGGAATTGATCCGAAGGAATGTGACAGATAGGCTGTTCCTGGCAAGTGAGATCTGGAGCACTAGTGAACTCTTGGCCAATCCCAAGCTCTACACCATCTCTAAGGGAACACTAGGTGTGGCATTAAGAAGCATGCCTATACCTGGTTTTGATGCACATCTCCGGCAGCTACATCCTGCCCGTTACCCTGATGATGAATTCTTGAGGATCTTGTGGGAAAATACATTTGGCTGTAGCCTTACGGAAAGCTCTTCTATGTTAATTCAGAAAGCCCTGCCTCCATGCAGTGGCAGAGAGAATTTGGAAGGGCTTCACAATCAATTTACAGATACTTCTCATCTGACAGTGACATATAATGTTTACTTGGCTGTATATGCTGCTGCTCATGCACTTCATTCTTTGCTGGCATGCACCCCGCAAAAAAACTCTGATCCTAACATAAAACCAAAGTGCTCCTCTCCAAACAACATCACTCCAGCACAGGTATGCATCTCATGTGAAATTGTAAATATTTATTTATATAGTAGTCCAAAAAAGGACACATTTCAAAATGTATGAATGTCATTGCATTTAGACAACAAAATATTAATCCAGCTACCCAACTGTCAATCATTTTTTAAAGAAAGCACTTTTAAAACAAGACATTTCACAATAAGAAGTGTTTAATTTGTTGTGTAGAATGTTTTCACACATTAAAATATTTACTTTATTTTATTTTAATCAATTGAAAATTATACTCTTTCAATGCAATTTTATTTACATAATGTATTATCTCCTACTGTTTTAGCTTATTCAGATATAGTTTTAAAACAGCATGTTTAAGGTTAATAGATGTCCTGTAACTCATAAAATTGCATATATTCATTCTAAAACTTAATTATGTACTTCATCAAATGAACACAATTTTAATATGTCTGATGTATATTTCAATGTAAGCTAAGTTTTCAAGTAAGGCATCTTTGAACCTTTTTTAAACAATGCATATAATGTAAATATTAAGTATTTAACAATTTTAAGAATCTGCAATGAAATGTTTAATTTTAAGTGGTTAAATGTCACATCAATTTTGCGGTTGTTCCAAACATTTAAATTGTCTCTCTTTTCCTGACTTGTTCAGCTTTTACAGCACGTTAGACAAGTTAATTTCACCACTCTGTTAGGAGAGGAGTTTTATTTCCAGGATGGTAGCATTCCACCGGTCTATGACCTAGTGAACTGGCAGAGAGCTCCTGATGGTTCACTCCATTATGTTTCCATTGGGCGAGTTGAGAGAAACCAGCTCATTATTAATGAGTCAGCCATTACATGGCCTGGAGACTCTGGGAAGGTGAGAGGGGCTTCTAATATATTTATATTTATATAAATATGGGCCTAGTGTTTGTATGTATTGGTTATGGGTCTTGCTAAATGCCAGACATACAATGTATGTAAGTTGTAATCATTGTCTATTGCCCTTAAATGGCTTCCTTGTGTCATGTTACCAGATGCCTGTATCCACATGCACTTCTGAGTGTCCCCCTGGGACACGTAAAGCTATTAAGAAGGGTCTTCCAGTATGCTGTTTTGACTGTCTGCCCTGTACAGAGGGGGAAATCAGCAATAGTACAGGTAATTAATGTTCTCTAAAACTATATTTTATACTAATTTATTAAGTAATTTATTAAGAGCTTTAATGTTCATTTTGATTTTGTCCCCCTAGGCTCAATAAAATGTTACCGCTGTCCCCAAGAGTTTTGGTCAAATAGTTTCAGAAATGAATGTGTGCCCCGTGAGACTGAGTTTCTCTCTGTTAGAGAAACAATGGGCATTACGCTGATGGGTGTTGCTGTTTCGGGTGCTGTCATTACAGTTACAGTGGCTGTTATTTTCCTGTACCATAGAAACACTCCAATAGTTAAAGCTAACAACTCAGAGCTCAGCTTCCTGCTCCTGCTGTCTCTCAAACTCTGCTTCTTGTGTTCGCTAGTATTTGTAGGCCAGCCATCACTCTGGTCATGTAGGATTCAACAGGCTGTGTTTGGGATCAGTTTTGTCATGTGCATCTCCTGTATTCTGGTCAAGACTATTGTGGTTCTGGCTGCATTCCACTCCGCTAGGCCTGGATCCTCAGCTCTTATCAAATGGTTTGGACCAGGCCAGCAGAGAAGAAGCGTTCTGGTCTTTACCTGCATTCAGGTGGTTATCTGTGCCATTTGGCTCTCTGTCAGTCCGCCTTCACCTCGCCTCAACTTTGGAATCCAGGGTTCAAAGGTCATCCTTGAGTGCACAGTTGGGTCAGTTGTGGGATTTGCCTGTGTACTGGGCTACATTAGCTTTCTGGCTGCTGTCTGCATTCTGTTGGCCTTCTTTGCCCGCAAACTTCCAGATAATTTTAATGAGGCGAAATTCATTACTTTCAGCATGTTAATCTTTTGTGCTGTGTGGATTACTTTTGTGCCAGCATATGTGAGCTCACCAGGGAAGTACAGCGTAGCTGTGGAAATATTTGCCATCTTGGCCTCTAGTTTCGGACTCTTGTTTTGTATCTTTGTCCCAAAATGTTACATTATTTTACTCAAGCCAGAAAATAACACTAAAAGTTTTCTTTTAGGAAAAGCATAATTATATTTTTGAAAATCTTTCTGTTTTGTGATTCTGTGTTTCCCTATTATAAAGTTCTTCTGAGTCAGAGCCATGTTTGTTTCTGTCATTCATTCATTCTCAAATCTGTCCAGGAGATTTTGTTTCACAAGTACATTTTTAAAACGCACAAAAGTGGTCATATTTGTATAATAATAAAACAGCTTATTCAAAACCTGCTATGAATTTATGTTGGGATGTTTCCTTTAGCACAACCTGAGAATTTGCTCTAATAAATTGTGATTGTTTTTATCAAAATGTAACATTATGATCTTCCATTTAGTCATTTTAATAACCTTTTAATTCATGAGCAAACCATCTAAAATATTTTCCAAATCACTACAAGTTACAGTATTATAATCTACACTTACACCTACATTAGCCTACTAAACCGAACTGACATTAAATATAAAACGCTTGAGTATACTGCAAATACTGCAAAAATACAATGGGAACTGTACACTAATGTCTGCCATTTACTGCATTCTACTGTACCATAAGAAGCCCTCTGGACTGGAGAGCAGAGAGACACCAGCCTCCACTGAAAGAAGAAAGAAAGCCAAAACAAAGGAGCAACAAAATAAAAAAAGAAAGGAGGACAGCAGGGAGGAGATGAGGAATAATTGGACGATTTGATAAAACTGTGATAAATGTTATGCCTGAGTACAGAAGTGATTTTGTGGAGTTGCTGTCTACTAATTCATTCATTCATTTTAATTTAAATTGTGGCCATGATTTAAAGGGGTCCTTGATAATGATTTAACCTTTTTAATCTTAGTGTGTAATGTTGCTGTTTGAGCATAAACAGCATCTTACAAAGCTAAAAGTTCAATGCAAAGGGAGATATTTTCTTTTACAGAAATGGCTTTTTAAGGACTACAACAAACGGCTGGCACAACGAGATTCTTCCCGGGTTGGTAACATCAGAAACCCTAAAATTTACATAAACCCTGCCCCCGGAAACATACAACAAAGGGGGTGAGGCCATGTTGGGCTGATTTAGAGAAGAGGAAGAGTTGTTGTCACTGTTTTTTACACCCTGGAAAAAGTTTGTCCAAAAGCTGACACACTTAGAGAGGTTATATATATATTTTTTAACACTGTTCCTGAACATTACAATCTCAACGTTTGTCTGTGCGCTGCACATTTTAAGGAGAACAGCTTGTGCACTGTAAAAAATTTCCTGTAGAATTTACAGGAATTTACTGGCAAAAAAGTTGCCAATAAAGTCCTGTAAAAATGTTGATAATTGCTGTAAAATAGATTACAGTATAATACTGTAAAGCAATTTACAGTTAATTGTTGTATATGAAATACAGTAATTTGTAGGGGTTTTTTTTACAGTAAATTGAATTAAACTTGCATTTTATTTTCCAGCAATATTTTGTATTTTCACTAAAGTACAGTATTTACCTGGCAATAAAGTTGCCAATAAAATCCTGTAAATACCCCCAAAATTCAAGAAGATGCTGTAATAGTTTAACATTTAAAAAGCTGAAAAGAATCATTTTAACAGTAATCGGTACTCTATTTACCATTATATTGATGTAAATGCATTAAAATAAACATTTAGAAAAATCAAACACAAAGTCAAAGCTTTTGTAGAAAAATATTTATTAAAATAATAAGCAAATTACTGCAAGACTGGTAAGAACAAATTTACTTTTTCAAGTACAGAAAATCTTTTCAAAATCAGTCACAAAATAACTACAAATAACTTGTAAGACTTAAAAGCAAGATTCTGGGTTCAATAAAAGTGAAATAGACAGTTCATCCGAAAATTTAAATTCTGTCATCATTCTGTTTACTCACCCTCAATTTGTTCCAAACCTGTATGAGTTTATTTCTTTTGTTGAACACAAAATATGATATTTTAAAGAATTTTGGTAACCAGACAATTGAAAGTAAATGACTACCACCAACTGTTTGATTACCAACATTCTTCACAATATATTCTGTGTTCAGCAGAAGAAAGAATCTCATACAGGTTTGGAACAACATGGGGGTGAATAAATGATGACGGAATATCCATTTTTGGGTGAACTAACCCTTTAAGCTCAATCAACAGAATGGCATTATGATTGACTCAAATCTCCTGTTAAAATTCACATTTCTGCTTTTTTTTATTTATTATTATTTGTATAAATGTTTGTGATAAACAACACAAATGCTGGTGATTGACAACATTCCCTCTAAAAATATATAAACTGTTTTAATGTAAAGTACTTTACAAATTTTGTGTAAGTTGAACACTTTTTGGCAGGAGAACAATATCTTACTGAACAAGATTATATATAGAATTAAGTGTCATTTTATAGAAATCTCCTCCCGTATTTTTTATATATATATATATATATATATATATATATATATATATATATATATATATATATATACATTTACAACTTACATGCTTAACCACTCAAAGTCCATTAGCCTTCTGAGAAGACATGAGGATTGACTGTGTTGTTCCTCTTCTCTGAAGTCTTTCCAATTTTTTTGACTGTCTTGGTACCAGTGGATGGGTTGATTCCAACAAAACACAAGCAGAAGCTTTAGGATCGTGTGCAGACTAATGAAAATATACCACTTTACAATAAGCATTCGCTGCACTACTAAAAAGGGTTAGTTCACCCCAAAATGACATTTCTGTAATTAATTACTCATTAATCTGTCGTTAATTAAGTACTGACCTTCATTCATTTTCAGGAACACACATTAAGATGTTTTAGATGAAATCAGAGAGGTTTCTGAACTACACATAGACCACAACGTCATTTCAACTTTCAAGGCCCAGAAAGGTAGTAAAAACTTAATTAAAATAGTCCATGTAACTCCAGTGGATCAACCTTAATGTTATGAAGTGATGAGAATACTTTTTGTTCTAACGTAGAACCTGGAAGCGCTGCACTGTGTTTACTACATTAACAGCATCAGAGACTGATGCAGAAGAGAAGAGATTGTTGAATAAAGTCGTTTTTTTGGGGGGGGGGGGGGGGGTTCCGCACAAAAAGTATTATCCTGGCTTCATAACATTAAGGTTGATCCACTGTAGCCACATGGTCTATTTTAACAATGTCTTAACTGCCTTTCTGGACCTTGAAAGTTGCAATGATTTTGCTGCCTATGTGTGGTTCAGAAACCTCTCGGATTTCATCAAAAATATCTTAATTTGTGTTCCAAAAATGAACGAAGGTCAGTAGTTAATTAATGTCAGAAATTTTTGGTTGAATTAATCCATTAACATATACCCATTTATATTTAAGTAAACTGTTACCTTACCTCAAGTGTGCAGAATGCCTCATTTAAACCAGATTAAAGTTGTAGTAAGTTGCAAACAAAGCAGCAAATCCAGCCATAAAATTGGGATGTGGATTCATAACCACTTGACCCTCAATACTCAGAATCCACTGGGTTGCAGTGAGAATGTCACCTAAAAATAATAAATATAAGAAACACTTTATAAAAATGTATGCTAAAATACAACAGGCAAAATGTATTAAGTAATTTAAAGATTTTGGAACGTACATTACAGACAATCAGTCTCGGAGAGTCTGGAAGTGTAGAACTTTTTTCCACATCAGCTGCTGTTCCTGACATCTACAAGAAAAAAAAATGAAAAACTTGTAAATGTAATTAAATTAAGTATATGAGAACAAAATATAACTCCACAACAAAACGTTATAATAGAAAGGCACTGTATATGACTTACATCGGTCTGAAGAAAGAGTGCTTCAGGTTTTTCTTTGAAGTGTGACAGAATCAGAAGGGCCACACATGGGATTAAACAGGATCCTCCACTGTCATCATACTTCATAAGTATGGGTTGCATCTCATCTGAATTAGTTCCTGCTGGCATTTGTCTGAAGAACTGAAGTATTATCTTTCCCTTTTCTTCCATAGACTTCTCAAGTTTCTCTAGAAGGGTTATGTTTGTAAGAGATTTAAAGTGGTTGTACAATTCTTTGAAGTGGAAGTGGTTAAAGTGGTTGTACAATTCTATCTTTTAAAAAAAGATAAGGCCAGTCATTTTTCAAGTTAGGAATCGATGGTGGTGGGCAGGCATTGATGGATTTCCGTTGTAGGTAGTATGTTGCTTTCATTAACTGACTGAGATGTCCTCTCTCTACCCCAGCTGGCCCCTCAGTACTGTAGGCAAGGCAAGTTTATTTATATAGCACATTTCATACACAATGGTTATTCAAAGTGCTTTACATAGAAGAAATTAAAATAATCAAAAGAAATAAGAATAATTAAAGCAGTTTAGAATAAAGAAATTAAAATAATCAAAAGAAATAAGAATAATTAAAACAGTTTAGAATAAAACTTAAATAAAAAATATTTAAAAAAAATAAGTCGGACAAACAGTGGCGCAGTGCTCATTCAGTAAATCCATAGGTAAACAGATGTGTTTTAAGTCTGGGTTTGAAAGTGACTACTGTAGGAGCACAGCTGGTTCCAGCTGCGGCTGGCATAGTAGCTAAAAGCGGACTCACCATGCTTAGAGTTAACATTTGGTATTTCTAGCTGATGTGATCCTAATGATCTGAGTGATCTGTTGGGTTTATATTCAGTGAGCATATCTGCAATGTATTGAGGTCCTAGGCCATTAAATGATTTATATACCAGTAATAATACTTTACAATCAATCCTAAATGTAACTGGGAGCCAATGTAAAGACCTGAGGACTGGTGTGATGTGTTCATATTTTCTGGTTCTGCTCAGAATCCTGGCAGCAGCGTTCTGTATGAGCTGTCGCCAAGTATCTGACCAAGTGTTGAGTTGTCCATGAGCAAGACACCTAACCCCAGCTGCTCCCGACGAGCTAGATGGAGCCTTGCATAGCATGGCTGACACCGCCGTCGGTGTGTGAATGAGTGAGTGAATGGGTGAATGTGAGGAAATACAGGTCCTTCTCAAAAAATTAGCATATTGTGATAAAGTTCATTATATTCCATAATGTAATGATAAAAATTAAACTTTCATATATTTTAAATTCATTCCCCATCATATGAAATATATATCATCATACTGATTATTTTGGCATACAGCTCATGAAAACCCAAAATTCCTGTCTCAAAAAAATTAGCATATTTCATCCGACCAATAAAATAAGTGTTTTTAATACAAAAAAAGAGTCAACCTTCAAATAATTATGTTCAGTTATATACTCAATACTTGGTCGGGAATCCTTTTGCAGAAATGACTGCTTCAATGTGGCGTGGCATGGAGGCAATCAGCCTGTGGCACTGCTGAGGTGTTATGGAGGCCCAGGATGCTTCAATAGCGGCCTTAAGCTCATCCAGAGTGTTGGGTCTTGCGTCTCTCAACTTTGTCTTCACAATATCCCACAGATTCTCTATGGGGTTCAGGTCAGGAGAGTTGGCAGGCCAATTGAGCACAGTAATACCATGGTCAGTAAACCATTTACCAGTGGTTTTGGCACTGTGAGCAGGTGCCAGGTCATGCTGAAAAATGAAATCTTCATCTCCATAAAGCTTTTCAGCAGATGGAAGCATGAAGTGCTCCAAAATATCCTGATAGCTATCTGCATTGACCCTGCCCTTGATAAAACACAGTGGACCAACACCAGCAGCTGACATGGCACCCCAGACCATCACTGACTGTGGGTACTTGACACTGGACTTCAGGCATTTTAGCAGTTCCTTCTCCCCAGTCTTCCTCCAGACTCTGGCACCTTGATTTCCGAATGACATGCAACCACTGAGCAACAGTCCAGTGCTGCTTCTCTGTAGCCCAGGTCAGGCGCTTCTGCCGCTGTTTCTGGTTCAAAAGTGGCTTGACCTGGGGAGTGTGGCACCTGTAGCCCATTTCCTGCACACGCCTGTGCACGGTGGCTCTGGATGTTTCTACTCCAGACTCAGTCCACTGCTTCCGAAGGTCCCCCAAGGTCTGGAATCGGTCCTTCTCCACAATCTTCCTCAGGGTCCGGTCACCTCTTCTCGTTGTGTAGCGTTTTTTGCCAAACTTTTTTCGGATGAAATATGCTAATTTCGGATGAAATATGCTAATTTTTCCTTCCCACAGACTTCCCACTGAGGTGCCTTGATACAGCACTCTGGGAACAGCCTATTTGTTCAGAAATTTCTTTCTGTGTCTTACCCTCTTGCTCGAGGGTGTCAATGATGGCCTTCTGGACAGCAGTCAGGTCGGCAGTCTTACCCATGATTGCGGTTTTGAGTAATGAAACAGGCTGGGAGTTTTTAAAAGCCTCAGGAATCTTTTGCAGGTGTTTAGAGTTAATTAGTTGAGTCAGATGATTAGGTTAATAGCTCGTTTAGAGAACCTTTTCATGATATGCTAATTTTTTGAGACAGGAATTTTGGGTTTTCATGAGTTGTATGCCAAAATCATCAGTATTAAAACAATAAAACACCTGAAATATTTCAGTTGGTGTGCAATGAATCTAAAACATTTGAAAGTTTAATTTTTATCATTACATTATGGGAAATAATGAACTTTATCACAATATGCTAATTTTTTGAGAAGGACCTGTATGTAAAGCGCGTTGGTGGCCATTGGGTCTGTGAAAGCGATATATAAAAATGCAGTCCATTTACCTTGAGAACTTCATATTTCTTTCCAAACGCAATGACTTCAGTTTTGTCTTTGTTTAACTGAAGAAAGTTTTGACACACCCAACTGGCTCATTGGGAGCATGCACATGTTGAATAGGAGTGGCGCAAGAATTGAGCCTTGAGGAACTACGCATGTCATGGATGTCCACTCAGACTTATGGTCTCCTATACTCACATAATAACCTCTCCCTTCTAAGTATGATCTGAACCATTTTAGGACTATCCCAGAAAGCCCCACCCAGTTTTCCAGCCTGTCAAGAAGTATGATTGTGATCGACAGTGTCAAATGCAGCACTGAGGTCGAGTAGTACCAGTACTGATTATTTGCCTTTATCAGTATTAAGCGAATATTGTTTATTATCTTTATGAGTGCTGTCTCTGTGCTGTGATGCGATCTGAAACCAGATTGAAAATTGTCAAAGTATCCATTCGAGCTTAAGAATTTGTTCAGTTGATTGAAGACAACTTTTTCAATGACCTTGTCTATGAAAGGAAGATTTGAGATCGGTCTATAGTTGCTTAATATGGTCTTATCCAGATTGCTCTTTTTCAGGAGGGGCTTTTGACAACTGTAGTTTTCAGGGAGTTTGGAAAACTCCCAGAGAGAAGTGAGGCATTTACCACTTCTAAGAGATCTTCTTCTAAGCTGTTTAACACACTTTTGAAGAAAGATGTGGGAAGTGCGTCAAGGGCGCAGGTTGATGTTTTAAGGTGCTGTACGGTTTCTTCCAAAATGTTGCCATCAATTTCTTTGAAATAAGACATAGCAGAGCTGGCCCAAGCCTTTATGGGGCCCTAAGCAGAGTTTTATTTGGGGGCCCATGGTGCCGCCAATATGATTGACTATTGTCAATGCTTGATTATTCACAGACTACAAAACACACCCATTATCAATTTTATTGGTTGTAGCTGTGTTGCTAACATCAATGTCTGCCTGGCATGTGTTTACCCTTATACGGTTTCAAATTGTAACCGTAGCAAACCCACACGAGTGGCCAGGTCTTATTTTGCACTTTAATATTCAAAGTCTTACAGTACTAGGCCTAAGTGGTACACTCAATGTGGTGTACTAAATAAACCAGCAAACCTGCTTTTGGTTAAAAAAAGAAATTAAATTGCATGCAAATATACAGAGCAATTAACTAAATAACTTTAGATAAACAGTATCTTCATTCATATATATATATATATATATATATATATATATATATATATATATATATATATATATATAGCCTATAATTAATTACAAAATGGACAATATTAAATTAAATAGAAATAAGACATAAAATGAACAGATCAGAATCAGATGGACCTGTAACAAGATAACAATAATACATTTATTAACATTAAAGGGGTAATTCACCCATGAAAATTCTGTCATTATTTACTCACTCTCCATGTATCTATTTCTTTCTTCTGCTGAACACAAAACAAGATATTTTGACGAATGTGTGTAACCAAACAGTTGATAGACCCCCATTGATTTCCATAGGTTTTTTTTTCCTATATGGAAGTCAATGGGGACCTGCAAATGTTTGGTTACCCGCATTCTTCAAAATATTGTGTGTTCAGCAGAAGAAAGAAATAATAATATAATTTTTAGGTGAACTTTCCCTATAACTATCCATATACAGCCTACTTTAGGCGGCTGTTCCGCTTCTAACAAAGTGACAGAGACGCAATGTGGTGTGGAGAGAGACTACCCAAAGGCGAAATGCAGCAGTACAGTCTTCAATAAACAGAAAATGTTGTCCAGAGGAATTAGAACTGAAAGTTCAATAATAAATGTAACTGAGAGTTCTCCAAAGGAGCAGGAATGACAGAAAGTAACACAAGTCCTCCGTACAGACAGCAGAACGATCTCGGTGGTAGACAACACCGGAGCAGTGCCAGCCAACCCTGGTGCTCACAGAAGGTCAGGTATCAGCAGACAATGTAGGACGGGTACTGGGCAGGATCTCTGTAACAAGCACACCTTAGTCGCAAACACGGTGTTGCTGAACAAACTCCACAGAGCACAGGACAGGACAGGACAAGACAAGACAGGAACGATAGGTAAGTGTACAGAGATCTCATACGCATTACTCACGAAATAATTTGGCAAAGAGACAGGGAAAAGCAGGGGTAAAAGAAGCAGAGATAATTAGAGAAAGAGAGAACAGGTGTGGAAAGGATGACATGCTAACGAGTAGAGAGTGGAGACAGCTGGGAGTGATGAGATAGATGTGTAGGCGTAATGAATGAGAGAGATGCATGCGTGCGTGAATGGTGTGGTAATCAGCGAGTGCATGTGTCCAGAAGAGGGAGTCAGAGTAAGGAGAAAGAAAGCCAGGATCATGACAGTACCCCTCCCTCAACGAGCGCCTCCTGGCGCTCCCGAGGAAGGGGACTGACGAGACCGGAGGAAATGATCGATGAGCGAGGGGTCCAGGATGTCCCGAGGCGAAACCCAGCTCCTCTCCTCAGGACCATACCCCTCCCAGTCCACTAAGTACTGATGTCCACGACCACGACAGCGCATATCTAAAAGCTTGCGGACCCTGTAAACTGGGCCCTCAATACGAATGGGAGGAATTGACGGACGCGAGGGCGCACGGACGGTCGGTTTAATGCAAGAGACGTGAAAGACAGGGTGGACACAACGAAGATTAGGAGGAAGAGCTAGCTTGACAACGACTGGACTAATGACTTTAATAATACGAAATGGCCAGACGAAACGAGGAGCCAGCTTACGAGACTCCGACTGGAGAGGCAAATTGGACGTGGAGAGCCATACCTTTTGACCACAAATGTAGCAGGGACTTTTAATGCGCCGTTTGTTAGCAGTGTAACTCATGCGCCTCCTCGAGCGACAAAGTGCTGATCTCACCCCTCTCCACGTACGTTTGCAGCGGTCAATAAACACTTGTACGGATGGAACATTAGACTCCGAATTCTGCGAGGTGAACAACGGAGGTTGATAACCCAGACAACAATGGAACGGTGAGAGATCTGTGGCAGAAGTGGGAAGCGAATTGTGTGCGTACTCTGCCCAAGCGAGTTGCTCTGACCAAGACGAGGGAGTACGGTGGGCTAGACTGCGGAGAATGCGGGCGATAATTTGATTGGCTCTTTCAGCCTGACCGTTAGTTTGGGGGTGAAACCCGGACGAAAGGCTAGCGGAAGCACCGATTAGACAACATAATTCCCTCCAAAATTGAGAGGCGAACTGTGGTCCTCTATCTGAAACTACATTGGTGGGTAGACCGTGAGGCTTAAAAACATATTCGACCATGATCTGGGCCGTCTCCTTGGCAGAGGGGAGCTTGGCGAGAGGGATAAAATGTGCGGATTTAGAGAAGCTGTCAACGACTGTTAAAATGACCGTGTTGCCTGCAGACGGGGGAAGATCGGTGATAAAATCGAGTCCAATGTGAGACCAGGGGCATGAAGGAATGGGTAAGGGGCAAAGCAAACAGGCTGGGGGCGAATTACTGGCCTTGGTGTGAGCACAAACAGGACAGGAGGCGATAAAACGACGCACGTCACGTTCCAACCTTGGCCACCAAAAACATTGACGGATGGAGGCAAGTGTACCCCGGACACCGGGATGGGCTGATAATTTAGAGGAGTGGCCCCACTGGAGAGTAGCTCATTGCGCAGAGACAGGGACAAACAGGAGATGCCCTGGACAGGCGTGCGGAACATTGATGCGAGTGAGGGCGCGCTTTACCAACCTCTCGATTCCCCAGACAGCTGCGCCCACTACACAGTCGGAGGGAATAATCTCCTCCTGTGCAGTGGTGGAAGTCGAGGAGTCGAAGAGGCGGGAAAGTGCATCAGGCTTAATGTTCTTCGACCCGGGACGATAAGAGATGGTGAAATCGAAACGCGTGAAAAACAAAGCCCAGCAAGCCTGACGAGCGTTTAACCTCTTGGCGGAACGAATATACTCGAGGTTTCTGTGGTCCGTCCAAACCACTAAAGGAACCGGGGCTCCCTCTAACCACTGACGCCATTCTCCCAATGCCAAACGCATGGCGAGCAATTCACGGTTCCCAACGTCGTATTTGTGTTCTGCGGGCGAGAGACGATGAGAAAAGAAGGCACAGGGGTGTACTTTCTCATCTACTGACGAGCGCTGGGAAAGAACAGCCCTGACCCCACCTCAGAAGCGTCGACCTCGACGATAAATTGCCTCGCGACGTCGGGAGAGAGCAGAACGGGGGCGGAAGTGAAAAGGGATTTAAGAAAATCAAAAGCGCGCTGAGCAGAAACTGACCACACGAATTTAGAATTAACTGAAGTCAAGGCGGTGAGAGGAGCGGCCACCTGACTAAAGTTACGAATAAAACGGCGATAAAATTAGCGAAACCGAGAAATCGTTGAAGCGCGACACGAAAGTCAGGAACGGGCCAATCGATAACAGCTTGAACCTTAGTAGGATCCATACTAATCCCCTCCGCAGAAATGACCGAACCAAGAAACGTAACAGAGGGAGCGTGAAAGGAGCACTTCTCGGCTTTGACAAAGAGTCGATTCTCCAGCAATCGCTGGAGGACCCGACGAACGTGTTGGACGTGCACTTCGAGAGAGGGTGAAAAAATCAGAATGTCGTCGAGATAAACAAAGACAAAAATATTTAGTATGTCCCTAAGGACATCATTGACGAGTGCTTGAAACACGGCAGGAGCGTTGACCAGACCGAACGGTAGAACCTGGTATTCAAAGTGACCGAGGGGCGTGTTAAAGGCGGTCTTCCATTCGTCGCCGTCCTCAATGGGCACGAGATGGTATGCGTTACGAAGGTCGAGATTAGTAAAAAACTTTGCTCCCTGCAGTAGTTCAAAAGCTGAAGACATCAGTGACAAGGGATAACGATTCTTGACAGTGATCTCATTCAGCCCTCTATAGTCTATGCAGGGATGCAAAGATCCATCTTTCTTTTTGACAAAAAAGAAACCCGCGCCGGCTGGTGACGAAGACGGTACAAAGGTACCCGCATTTAGGGACTCGGAAAGGTAGTTCTCGAGTGCTACGCGTTCGGGGGCTGACAAAGAATAAAGTCTACCCCGTGGAGGCATTGTACCCGGGAGGAGGTCGATGCTACAATCGTACGGTCGATGAGGAGGAAGAGAAGTGGCTCTGGAGCGACTGAACACCTTGCGCAGGTCGTGATACTCCTCCGGTACTCCAGACAAATCACCTGGTTCCTCCTAAAAGACAGAAACAGCAGCAACAGGAGGAATGACAGAGGTTAAACACTCAACATGACAAGACAATTTCCAAGATAAAACAGCATTGTTAGCCGGAGTCTATCAGGGCTGAGCTGGTGACAGAGGAGCCCGGCCAGTGAAGAGAAATAGGCAGTGTGGTACATGACCTCGATGGAGAGTCCCTGGAAGAAGCGCTTGCCAGTAAACGGAGGGCCCTGGCTTTTACCGGGCACGTCATGAAAAAGCGAATGGGTGAAGCGCAGTACATACAAAGGCGGTTGGTTACTCTCCGCGCCCGTTCCTTTGTGGAGATGCGTAATCCTCCGAGCAGCATCGCTCTGGACCAGTAGGAGGCGAAGAGAAAGCAACAGGTGGAGAAGAGAGCAGAGAAGACTCAACACTGCGTGCCCGGCGGCGAAGGTCGAAGCGCTTCTCAAAACAGATAGCCAGGTCAATAAGGGAGTCAAGGTGAGTCGGCACCCCTCGAGCGAATATTTCATCCTTAAGCTCGGAATTAAGCCCTTCCTGGAAGCGAGCCACCAAAGCCGGCTCATTCCAGCCACTAGTGGTAGCTAGAGTGCGAAATTCAACAGAGAAATCCGCAGCAGAATGTCTACCTTGGCGAAGAGAGGAGAGTAAACAAGAAGCCTCTTCCCCATAAGCAGAGCGGTCGAAGACACGGATCATCTCGGCCTTGAACTGGGAAAAGTCAAACACACAGTCCGCCTCAGCCTCCCACTTGGCTGCTCCCCATTCACGGGCTCATCCAGCAAGGAGAGATATAACGAAGGCGACTCTGGCTCGATCCGTAGCATAGGTCGAGGGCTGAAGAGAAAAGACAACTTCGCATTGAGTCAAAAAGGCGCGACATTGAGTGGGCTCACCCGAGAAGCACGGAGGATTGTTGACCCGTGGTTCCGGTGTCTCGCGATGATCCAGTGAAACAGGTGCCCCATGATGCAGGTGGCGAAGTTGAGTGGAGAGACTCGATACCTGGGCGGTTAGGGACTCGACGGCTTGTCTCGCGGCAGTAAGCTCCTCTTCATGCCGGCCCAGCATCGCACCCTGAAATTCGACGGCTGACTGAAAGTGATTGCCGCTCGCTGGGTCCATACTATGGCCAGATTATTCGGTGGTGTGGAGAGAGACGACCCAAAGGTGAAATGCAGCAAGTACAGTCTTTAATAAACAGAAAATGCTGTCCAGAGGAATTAGAACTGAAAGTTCAATAATAAATGTAACTGAGAGGCCGCGCTGCTCTCTACTCCATCTGCTACCTTTTCTCCGCCCCCCGCCGCTCCTGAGCCTGAGCCCATGCAGCTTGGTGGATTACGTATCCCCGCCAGGGAGCGCGAGCGGAGGATAGCCAACTGCGCATTGCGCTTCGGCTGATCACTTCGTCTCCGCATGTCCGGTAAAAGCCAAAGCTCGTCAGTAGGCGGAGGGTTAGTGGCTAGCGCTAATTCCTTGGTCTCTCCATCTAGATCCTGCACTTCTCTACCTGTTTTTCTCCGCTGGCCCAGCTCTTCAGTCTCCTGCACGGCCTTGATAGATTTGGGGGCGGATGGAAATTTCGTCGATGAAGCATGGGCCCTTGAACAAGGTATTCCCCTCATAGACTTAAAAGACTCCACCCCCCTTTTTGCCCTAAATGGCAGTTCCCTTCCTGGGATACAGAAGAAAAGAGTTCCCCTGTCCCTCACTGTTTCTGGGAATCATAGAGAGACAGTTTCTTTTTTAATTTTTCATTCTCCCTTTTCACCAGTAGTTTTAGGACACCCCTGGTTGGTTCAACATAACCCCCAGATCGATTGGTCTATTTTTATCACTATTTTGTCTTGGAAATTGTCCTGTCATGTTGATTGTCTTGTTTCTGCTGTCCCTCCTGCTTCTTCTGCCTCTGTTTTTCAGGAGGAGCCAGGTGATTTGTCAGGCGTTCCGGAGGAGTACCGCGACTTGCGAGGGGTCTTCAGTCATTCCCAAACCTTTTCTGTCCCTCCTCACCGGCAATATGACTGCGGAATAGACCTTCTCTCGGGTACCACGCCCCCGCGGGGAAGACTATACTCCTTGTCCGCCCCAGAACGCAAGGCTCTCGAGAATTATCTCTCCGATTCCCTTAACGCGGTACTATTTTTCCCTCCTCGTCCCCTGCCGGTGCAGGATTCTTCTTTGTTAAGAATGGCTCCTTGCGTCGACGCCTCCACGCGAGCAATTTAGCATAAATTTTCAGATCAGTATTTAGAAGTGACAGAGGCCTATAACTTGAACAATCATTAGGGTCCTTGTCCTTTTTAAGCAAAAACGTAATAACTGCAATATTCACATCTCTGGAAAAGGACCTCTCTCAACAGCGGCTTGAATCATATAAAAAAGTAGAGGGCCCAGACTTTCCCAGAACGCGGTATAAAATTCTGGGGGAATTCCATCCAACCCAGGGGATTTAACGCTACACATATCAAAAGCAGCCTCCTTAAAGATGAACTTAACTGAAAAAAATCGACGTTGATAACGTGTTGTTTATGACAATTAAAAGTAAATTACACTAAAAATTGTAATAAAAAATATCAATATAGCTTTTTTTAAGCAACACAAAAATTGCGCTTGTTAGTATCAGAACGCTGGCAGTTTCGATGACGTCACTGGCATGGTAGGACACGCAAAGGTGCATGGGCAACAGCTGCAGGTCCTATATACACAGATGAAAATGAGCACTTTTAACAGCATGGGTTTTGCATATGAACCTGTGAGGGATAGTGCAGTAGTTTCTGACTACCACCACCAGATGGAGGATCAGTTCCAGGCTCCACATACAGCACAGGATCGTATGGGGCGAAGTGACTGGTGTGAGTGTGTGAACTGCCGGAGCATGGACACTGCACTGGAGTCAATCTGTTGCTGAGAGGTCAACCTGGAGCATTTGTTAATGGGCGAAAAATGCATCACCATGCACCGTTCATTTCGGATGCTGTGCGGTGAGAGAGACATATTGGAGGTGGCTATGCTTTCTCTAAGGGATGTCCGAGCTGAGACGCTGGAGCGCCCCATAAGTAGCAGGTATGTAATGTTACAGTGTATTTTTCGAATTGGCGACTAGGCTAGGATAGGCTATGCTAACTTTTTATATCCTATTCTCAGACTGTTTAGGTTAACGGCGTACTGGCAGTTCACTCTTTGGGCAAGGGGGCATTTGGGAAGGAGGAATAGGATTCCGATCCCATACTGTGCTGTGAAATACATCAGGGATCTTTTCCCCTCAGTCGAGTACCAAGGATTCGAGAATGCGTTGGACTTGTAACTTGGCTAAATAAAACATTTGATGCAGACATTGTCAGACGCTTCATGTACGCATTGACGTTTTCAACACATCTGTCTCTTGTACCTAGGATTAAACACTAGAAATCAAACTAGAATAATTTTGTTGACAAGGCAGGGGGTAGAGAGAAAGAAATACAGATGATCAATTTGGTCTTCATTTGATACGTTTGATAAAGGAGTAGCCTAGCTACATTCTTGAAGCTTTTTTTATTATTATTAATTAACAAAGCAAATACAAACAAATCAGGAGCAATGTCAAATCTAACTACGAAAAAAAACCCCAAAAAACTTAAAAGAACAGAAGAACATGGAGCATGTTTTGGCAAAAATGGCATTTACATAATCAAAAGAAAATAAATTAAAAGGGCAATTATTCAATAAGATTGTTTACAAAAGAAGCCAGTTCCTCAGCATTCTTGTTATTAATCAATAAAAAGAGTTATAAAAAAGTTTCAGCTCATTTCTCCAATGAGTAATGTTAGGAATTGTCTTGTAAAAACAACATTTATGAATGAAATGTTTACTTAACAAAATTACATTGTTAATGCCAAAATCATTACATTCTTGAAGCTATAGTCAGCTAGCTAGCTAAATACAAAAAGACAGCAAGCTAGTTTTATGAATTTAATTGACAAAGCACACCATGGCAATGCTTTTTTTTGTCTTTGTTTAATATTTACTGTAAGACATTGCAACCATTTTATTTGATGATAGACACATTTAATTATTGAAAGAGGAGGCATATCATATCAGCAATGACACAGTAATGCAAGGGGTTTTTGGTGTTAAAAAAGTTGCCATTTAGTCATCATTTTATTGGATAATATCAAATAATTGAATGGTATAATGGTACTATAACTAATGGTAACTAATGGTAAGTATATAGCAAAAAACAACAACATTTGAACTGATATTGCTTAAAGTAATATGGTTATGCAGTAGGAATATTTTATAGATAAACAGAACTATTTATATATAATGTGGTAGGGATTATACAGTATAGGTTAAATTTGATTTTGCTTTGACAGGGTTTTTTTTTCTAAGGGAACTGGCTAAGGTGTTTTGCCACAGAATGCTCTTTGTCAGGTTTGGTAAGCCCTCTGTTTTGGCCCAATGTAGGGTGAGCTTCCTGTTTCTGTTCCTGTAAGGTAGCCTGTATGGTCCTGGACTCCCTCCGTCTTAAGATGGCTCCATTGACGATATCCTTTCGGAAACTGTAGGCTTTCTGCTATTTTATTTGTGCCACCACGTACTGACCGGCAGCCTTTGAAAATTGTTGCCTAAATCTGTGTCCACCTGTCTTGGTTGTTGCCCTCTCTCTTTCTATGTTGTTGTTGTTGTCTAGTGCAGCCAGGCGAAGACACGCTTCAAAGCTTTCATAGCTGAAGGCCTTTCTCTTCATTGCATACTTATTATAAAGAGCATAAATACTCTCTAATTCACCTGTGTGGATGTCCTCTGTCACCCTGTCAAGATTTTGGAGGAACTGCCTGTTCAGGACAACCTTTTGGAGGCTATTAAAGTCTGCAGGGTCAGGACGGAGCCATGGGCGCCTGCTCTCCTCATCTGGGGTGTAGGGAGGGTGGTCACATTTTGTTATTGCTTCCCCGGTCACCCACCATGAACATTTGTTATGTGGTGTAGCAGAGATATCCACCTTTCCCTGAGTCTTACTCTATCTCCCCCACAAGAGGAAACAGAATACCACAAGTGATAAGTTATCATCCAGATCCACTTACTCTTCTTTGGTGATCCACTCACTTTTCTTTTTTTACATTCTTGACAATGTGCCACAGATCATACTCATGTTTGATTTCCTGGTGTTTCTCTCGTAGTACCTTCTTCACAGATGAGTGGAAGTCAGTGGCCAACACAGAGATGGAGACTCCGTGGTCCGCAAGCATGGCCAGGCATCTCTCCATACCCTCTACCTCGAGCCAGTAGCTATTTTTCACGTCAGTCACCCGCACAGTCTCCTGAGCCACGATCATCTTTGATTCTGTGTCAAACAGAGAGTAGGTGCCGAAAGTTGCATTATAGCCAGGGCTGTCATACCGCGCATCCCCTGAGACAGTGACCGGCTTCTCACTCATAGCACTCATGACCCCCTCATTGTGGATAGCCCAGGCATAGTTAACCTCCGGTATGACGTAGGCTTTCTGTAGTTTTTACCACTGCCTCTCTGACATGGCTTCCAAACCAATTGTTTCGCATACCTCTAGGAAAGGACTGCACTCATTCCCTGTCACAAACACAGCAGCCGGAACAGTGATGTTGCACTCCATGACCAAATGTAATTATGGCCATCCACACAGTGTGTTTTTACAGTCACCCCAAAACCACTGTTGGACAAAGCTGGTGGTTCTTCTAGGCATTTGCCACAACCCTCCCAGTGACAGATGGAAAACAACATTAACAACTGCTTGTAAGAGACAATGCTTTTTCTGTGCTCAATACAGTTTGTGTCTTCCTCCTCTACATCGCTGCAACTGGCACTGTCATCACTTGAGAAAAAAAGTCCTCATCGTGGTCCTCAAAGGACACCTCATCCTCTTCTACTTCACTGCAGCTATGCTCAAATGACACTTCCTGAGTATGCTGTGGTGTTGAGGTTCTGGGGACTGATTTGTTGTCAGGGTGGCCAAAGTGTTCCACAGCAGGGCAATAGATATGGTCATTGACGAGTGTTGTAATGTTGACCAGGTCATCAGTTAGTGTAGCTATACTCCTGAACTGCTTTTTCCTGCCCTCACAAATGTTCTCCTCAACTAGGTCTGTCTGGGTACCAACAGATAAACTGATCCTAGCTTCATAGAGTATGTCCTGATCTTCCTCATCCCTGTCATTCTCTGTTTCACTGCCCACTGTAGACATGCAGGCCTGCTTGATCTGAGGGGGAGTGGGAAAAAAATATTTTTTAATGAAGATAGCATTAGGAGTGGTAAAATATTTCCCTGTTCCCTGAATCAAGGGCTTAATATGAGGAAAACACTTAACATGTAATTCATGCGGTGCGTTCATATTCTGGGCTCATCTGCTTTTATATACGTAGTATGGTTTATTAATAAGGTGTAGAATTTGATCTTTTAATATTCCTGTCTCGTTAAGCCACGTTAATGTTTTTTCACATTAGGCGTTATAACGGCCTGCTACTGTTTGCTTCAGCTTTTCGAACGTACAAGTATGATAAAGGCATGATAAGCTATAAATATTTTATATAAATAAAAGCTGGATATGGAATATTAGTAGTGTTTCAATGTGTATTGCGAGTGTTTCAGTGTGTATCGCAAGTGTTTCAGTGTGTTTCGACTCATACGGCCTCCCTTATGGGGAGGATGTGTAAGGAGCTCTAAGAAACCATTTATGCACTACACATTTACAAACTAACACACATTGTGCTGATGAACTACTATGTATTATTACCAATTAATATAGTCTCAAAATATTGCATACAATACAAAATTGTGTCTAAAATATGCATTTGATTGTATTTGCAATGTACATAGTCAATTATTAATGGGGCAATAGTGGTTCATGGTGTTATAAGAGGGAAATGTTGTTGGGAGGTTGGAAGGCTGTAGCCCGTCATGCACTGTCATTTATTGAGACTGCTTATATATGTCGAGTGCATTTAGAGAAAATTCAAAAACATGGTTGAGGTCCTGTGCGTTTTAGAACATCTAGGCAGATAAATGGAAAATGTGATTGGACGAATTCATCCAATGGGATCGCTTGTTGAGTTAGTTGCACGCAAAATGTTAAAACAAAATACTGGATGGACGGATACTGCACAGAAACCTCTTACTATGGTACTGGCAGATATTTCTGCGAGTTGAACTCCCTCTGCATCAACAATGTGCCCTGAGACGATGAACATCAGCTAGCTTCAGGGTGAGTAGAGAGGGACAATTACAGACCTGCTGTGGTTTAGTTAGCAGCTAGTAAATGCATTATTATCGATCTGTGATATTGTCGGAGTCCTTTATTTATACAGTTTAATATGGTCGGAGTGATGGCTAGCTTGTGGAGTTTGACAAAAGTTCTTCCAACGTGTTTGGCTGCTAGCCCTTTCCCTAGGTTGGATGTTTCGTATCTAGCTTGGTTTTGTGGCTCAATTTCAATTAATGCAGAGTGTATCAGTCTCCGTTTTGTTGAACGCTATTGTAACGATGTGGCAGGGATGAAGCGGAGAGAGAATCCAAATGCAAATACTGATTTAATGGAACAAACAGGCAATCCAGGGTGAACAGGAACAAGGAGACAGCTACAGTAAACAACGACGACAAACAACAACTGAAGAATAGAGGTATAAATACACAGAGAAACAAGCTAAACAAGATAACAAGGGGGCGTGGTTAAACTGAAACACCTGGGAAGACTAATCAACATAACGGGGAACAGCTGAACATGGGACAAGACACATGACAGGATCACATGACGAACAGGGAATCACATGACAGACAAGGACAAGGAACAAGACACAAAACTCACACCGCGACAGCTATGTACGTGTAAGTGACTATATGACTATGTTTTGTGTATGTGACGTTACATCTAGCCTGCAGACATCCCAACCTGCAAGAAGTCATTTCAGTATCTCTTTTTGTTGGGTTGGGGGGTGTCTTACATGCGTTTCATGAGGCACACACACATTTGCACACACACACAAGGTCTCTCGCTCTCTCCCTCTCTGCCTTGCGCGCAGATTTGAACTAACTTCCAGGAGACTAGACTTGCTAGCATTATAACAGTTAACATACTTCTCTGTCCTCTGCTTGAAGTGAGCATTTCAGCGCCCTGTCTCTGCGGTACATAGCATCGATGGTGTTAGTACTTGCCGTTGGTCTATCAGTCTGCCCTGTACTATAGCCTGAAAAGTTGAACATTCAATCAATCAATCAAAAGTGCTGTACAGTAAAAACAATACATGAATAAATAAAAAGCCATTGAAAAAAACATAAAACAAAACAATACACAACCATACAATGAACCAATAAGATAAATATAACCAAACCTGGATTATCAATTTCAATTACCAAAAGCCAAAGAATAAAGATAAGTTTTAAGAAGAGACTTAAAAACAGACAATGATGATGCCTGTCTAATGTCCAAAGGTAGATCGTTCCACAATTTCGGACCTGCTACAGCAAAAGCACGGTCCCCTTTTATCTTGCGCTTTGTTTTAGGCACACTTAGGAGCAGTTGGTCAGCTGACCTGAGAGAACAGGTGGGCCTATAGTGGTGTAGCAGCTCAGAGATGTAAGGTGGGGCAAGACCATTTACACCTTTAAACACAAATAAAATAATCTAAAAATGGATCCTTTGATATATAGGCAGCCAATGGAGTGAGGATAAAATAGGGGAAATGTGCTCGTATTTACGTGTTCCAGGTAAAAGACGTGCAGCAGCGTTTTGCACCATCTGGAGACGAGAAATAGAGGACCCACTGACCCCCACATAGAGTGCATTACAGTAATCCAACCGAGTGGTAACAAAGGCGTGGATTACTGTTTCAAAATGCTGCTTTGAAAAAAATGGCTTTATTTTGGCCAATTGCCTCAATTGAAAAAAAACTTGTTTTAACCACTGACTGTATCTGTCTGTCCAGCTTAAGGTCAGGGTCAATTTTAACCCCTAGGTTAGTGACTGTTGGCTTAATATATTGACTCAAGGAACCCAGATCGACACAGGGGGTTCCAAAGGGGCCAAAAAACATCACTTCTGTCTTACTTTCGTTAAAACTTAAAAAGTTAAGACCCATCCAGGCCTTTATATCATCAAGACATTTAAGTAATGGACCAACAGTTTCATTCTTTTTTAGAGGCACATAGATCTGACTATTGTCTGCATAACAGTGGAAAGACATACCATGCTTCCTAAGTATGGAACCAAGCGGGAGCAAATAAAGGGAGAAGAGAAGAGGGCCTAAAATTGACCCCTGCAGAACCCCACAAGACAGAGGTGCAGAGGAGGACACATAATCTCCACAGCTGACACAGAAAGTTCTACCTTCCAAGTAGGACCTGAACCATTTCAGTGCAACATTGATGGAATGTCCTTGGGTTTCAGTCTGTTGGACTTAACCCTCACCAGTGAACCTGTTGTATCGAAAGTACATATCTCAAAATAGTTTGTCACTAAAAAATGCTTACTACAGATTCAAAATACAGGGGCTGTCGGAGGGCTAGACAGTTTTAAGGCAGCTAGCCATGACTTGAGGGCTGGTTTCCTTGTCAAAGGTAGCCTGTGAAAATGTATCGTAACCCCAGCTGCCTAGGCCTTATACAATTCATTACTACAGCCAGGGGCAATACAGTATGAAACCCCCCCCCTAGACCTGTTGGTTTCTGTTTCCTCAGCCATGTCAGCTAGCCTCAGACTATTTACATGCTATGGCTGCTCTGCTGGTTTTGGTTGGCAACGGAGTAGCCTACCATGCCAGTGACGTAGCCGAATGTTGAAATCCAACATGGCCGCGCCCATGTAACAAAAACAACATTTTCAATGTACAGTTTTATCCTTTTCAACAAATTCTGCCATTTTAACAATTGTACCAATGATAATAAATAAAATACATCTGTTATATCACCTTTTTCAAATTTCAGTTCAGTTCATCTTAAACTCATCTAAAGTAATGGGGGCTAATAGACGGCTGGGTCTGGCCCCATTACAATAGTACAGCTGCCGCGTTGAATTAAAAATTTAGCCCGCTGCTTCATAACTGCATTTATCTCTTTTTTCACAAGGTCAAATTGAAGCCTTACCTCCTCATCATAACTTTGTTGTAATAGGCCATCTAATGCGAATAATTTAGACTCTAAATTTAATAAGAGCTTTCCTTATGTTGGATGCTTAACATACAGTAAAATTCCTAATAAAACCTTTAACAGCATCCCAGAGTATCCTCAGGTCAACCATATAACCTTTATTTATATTCAAAAAGTCTGTTAGTTGACTTGAAAACTTGCTTTTGAATGCTTCGTAGCTTGGTGTTAAAATGCCATCTAGGGGCCCGAGCTGGATTCGAATTTTACAACACGCATTTTCTGTCAACTGAGTAGTCAACAACAGCATTAAAATCAGCACCTATTATGAGTTTGAAGTCCGAGAGCTCCAATAGTACCTTAGTGAGCTGTTCGTAAAATTATTTTTCAAAAGTATTAGGGGCATAAATTGAGACCAAGGCAACACCTCTATTTTCTATATGGACTTTCGCAACAGTTATTCTACCTTTGCTATCTGCCCAAGTATCCAACAAAGCGCAAATTATGCTGACATATGATTGCCACCCCTTTCGATTTGTTTAAAGCTGAGGAGCAAGCAACAACACGGAAAAAGCAATTAGACGTGATTTGTATCCCTTTTCACCAGATTAGTCTCTTTTAGGAAGGCTATATTTATTCTTTGTTTCCGCAAAAAGTCCAAAACAGCAACTCGTTTCACTGGGTTAATCAGACCCCTTGCATTGAGGCTGAGAATATTCAACTTGACACCATCAACCATTTAAGAAGTAATAGCAAGATACACCATGCGGTAAACTAGAAAAGCAAACTTTCCATAGGAGAAAAAGATGGGGAGGAAATAGGAACTTCTCTGGTCCAGGCTTTGAAAACCTAGCATTAGAACAAAACAAAAACAACACACAGAACAAGGAGAAGATTGGGTGCACCCATGTCTATAACTTATGTGAAACAGAAATGAAAAACTAAGATCTATTAATCATTCAAAAGTGCAGAGAGAAGATATGCACCTGTTCACTATCCCAGCTTAAATCAAAAACTTCACGATAATAAAGGTTTATACATGTGAAATATATAACTATATATGTGAATTCATATAACCCCCTCCTTTCCTCCCAAGGTTCAGTTTAGACTGCTTTATATAGCCTAGAACAGGCTCATTACACTCAAGCCCAGACCAACTACAGGGGTATCAATACAAAACCTTTGTAGCTTAAATATATGACCATTATCCAATTAACTTTCAAAAATCAACAATAAATAAAATAAACTCATTCAGCAACTTAAACTAAATGCAAACACCTTAAGACATTTCTCCATGCCTACATTACCAAATGTTAAGTTCACTATTAGTAGAAATGGTTTAAAGTCCCCATGAAATCAAAATTGAACATACTTACTTTGTTTGCTTAAATTGATCGTTTTGTGGTGAACAATTCATCCATGCAAGTCAATCCACTCAAAAAAATGTTTTGGCTTCGTAATCTTTAATCAAAATCTGAAAATGCCCCTCCCCTCTGCCTTGGAGGACCTGACCCTGATGACGTAGGTTTGACGGTTTAGGTGTCGGCTTAACATCCGTCACCACGCCCCCCCAACTGACAGTAGAGACAGTCACAGGCTGCCTGTGTGTTGTGTGTGCGAGCATTGACAGCGTGTGAAAGGAGAGATGGCGAGGAGGTGCATTTTTGGTTGTGGCAGTCACGGAACACTTTTCCCATTCCCTAAAATTCCCTCGTTACGGTCCAGGTGGCTCGATTTTTTACATTTCGAGGAAGGAGGGATAACAGAGAGGTCACGGATGTGCTCGAAGCACTTCACGCGTGAATGCTTTAAAAATGGGACAGAACACGAAATGGGGTTTGTGAGATATCTGTCATTAACAAATAACGCGGTCCCGTCAGTGTACACCGTTGGTACCTCACAGACTTTGACGGTAAGTTGAACTAGCTACAACGAAGCTCTTGAGACGTTTATCATCATACAGGGCTGCCATCATATTATGCTTAATAAAGTAAATAAATGTTTAGTGCGCGTGTTTTTTGAGCCTGCGCGCCAAAAACCAACATCACCACTCGAATCAAGACAGATTCGACATAACGGTCATCTCTTACTCTTTACAAATGGTAACTTATGTTGAAAAATCTAGTTCAACTTATTGAAATGAATCATGTCTCATGCAATTGCTCAATTATTTTAAAAATCGACATATAATTGTATACAAGTTGTCAATTTTGATACCAACTGACAGGTTTCCCTGTATAGTTTACATTTACAACATTAAAAATTGTATTGTATACAAATGAATCGATATTGAATCAAGATCAGAATCTCAAGCTTATGAATTGAATTGTAATTCTCACTCCAAATTGAAGTCAAAAGTTGGCAGTCCTGCACAATATATTTTGCCCTTGTACCCATATCATCATAACATAATGCAATTCCTGTTTAACAGCCCTTAACAAGAGATGTGGCCTGTCAATGTCATGCACCATCTTTGAAAAATGTGTCAGTTCAAACGGAAACCCACAAGCAGAAAAGACGTAGTAAAGGTAAAGTTATAGGCTAATAGCTATGTTTATCTTCATTGTATTAACTGGTAATAGTCTTCTTGTGTTGTTTCATGTGTTTGATTGTCATATGTGTGTGTTGAAAATTTCAGCTGTTCAGGTGAAGCCTTTCGGCCACTCTGTTGGTGTGAGTGTTGGTACAGATATTGGAGCTCCGTGTCTCACTTCAACACCAATTAAAAGGCCACGAATGGAAGACACTGTGTTCGATGAGAGCTCAACATACACCTCAAATCAGTGTTCAGATGTCACCTATGAGCCTGATGTCACTCAAGAGAGCATTGAAAAGTAAGTCTAAATGTGGTTATCACAAAAACTTCATACATGTTAAAAAATGTCATGGCATATAGGTCAGGTTTGAGATGATCAATCAAGATGCCTTGTTAGAAAGTATGATATGATTTTCTGAGTTATGATTGTCCAGGGTTTGCCAACCACCACACAAAGCCAGGAAATACATGGTGTATGAAGACAATTTGCTACAGTTGTTTCGGAAGTGTCAAGCATGCTGCCATATCTGCACATTTGAGAAATTTGTAAATGGGACATTTGTATCCATCACGCAGGTGATCATAAATGTAGCACTGACAAATTGTTATAAACATAATTTTATTTATTGTATTATTGGCATATTGGATACTGTTCATAATATACATTGTATTGCTTCAAAATCACAAAGATCTGTTCACACTGCCTCCAAAAAACAAAATGGAACAGCCAGCCACACATCCAGAGTACACCAGCTGGGAATTTGCATTTGTCGGCAGCAGTAGCATTCAGTGGGGCTTCATTCATACAGATCCACAAGGTTTTATTTGCGTAAACATTTTTTTTTTTTTCGAATAAATTGTTCATTGTTAAATTTTTTTTATCCTTTTATACATTTTTATCATTACATTTTATGTAATGTGATATCTTCCAGGTAATGTCAGCACTCTGTTTGGAATGTATATGTCCCAGGACATTTTTTAATCATCAAAAGAACTTTCTCCAGCCAACAATTTTATGGCACTGGAGGACTGAACAAAACACAATGCTGGAGATGGCAAGGCATTCTGGAAAGGCCGTTGTCTTGGGTGGTGACATGAGAGCAGATTCCCCAGGTTTGTTCATTTTGAGTGAAAAATAACAACAATACACTGTAGAGACATTGGATTAAAATGTTGTTCAATGTGAAAAAAATGGTCAATAAACCAGTAACGTCCTAAACTTTTTTCTGTTCTACTCTGATTCCCCCTGAAGGACACTGTGCCAAGTATGGAAGCTACACGATGATGAACCTGGAAGACAACAAGGTGGTGGACATTCAGTTAATCCAGGTAAAAATGCAATTTACTATGGCACTGCAATAATCTATAATGGCATTGTTGTGTATGGCTTTCTCACATTGAGTGTGTATACAAACACAGCAACACTTTGATAACTATCAAAACTTAAAAATATTGTGCATGTAAACATACTCATTGTCTTGGTTTATATGGTATCTATTAACTGTCAAGATAAAAGTGTAAATGTCGGGTGGTTTTTAAATCTCAAAACATGTCTTTTGTATGCTAAATTGAGTTTTTTTTTTTTTCATCTCTCAGAGTAATGAAGTGGGTGCAAGTCCACGCATGGAACTCGAAGGTTTTTTGAGAAGCCTCCAGTTCCTGGAATCAGCAGGGTTAAGGGTTGGTGCAATCGTCACAGATCGGCATCCTTCGATACAAAAGTATCTGAGGGAGCAACGACCTGACATCCAGCATTATTTTGATACTTGGCATGTCTCTAAGGGTAACTGTTTGGCAGCATTTCAGATTAATCAGATATATACACAACAGCAACATAATATCACAAATTGTGACTCAAGTGACAAAAGCACAAATTAACTTTAACTAAGTTTTAAGAACTGATTAAAGTATAATATTTTAATTAATTGTATTTTCTGTAATTGCTACTTAAGGTCTCGCCAAGAAGATCGATGCACTAGGGAAAGAGCGTAGTTGTGGAGAGGTTCTGGCCTGGAGGAGAAGTATCATAAACCACCTTTACTGGTGTGCATCCTCTTCCAAGACAGGTGAAGAAGCCGTGGAAAAGTGGAAGTCTGTAACCAACCACGTGCAAAATGTGCACCATCATAACAGCGACTTATTCCCAGTCTGCGCCCACCCACCTCTTGAGATGCGAGCTTGGCTGACACCAAGTAAGGATTTTGTTGATTCATAATGCTCCATGATTAGCCCAATTAGGTAACAACCATGAAGATAAATATGGCTTGGTTGATAGTTTTTATGATTAAATTCCTATTTACAAGCTCTTGACTCAATTATAATCTTAATTCAATTTGATTTTGAAATTTATTCTGAAATATTTCATTTACCTTTAATTTCCATTATGGAAAAACAAAAATCTCTTAAATAATGCTTTAAACTATAATACTGAAAAATACTAAAAACTATAATAATGAAATCTAAAACTAAAATACTGATTCTGCTAAGAGTGAAACGATTGATTTTTTTAATGACTACAATATTAAAAGTTACGATTGACAACAGTCTGTTGAATTCAAGTGACATAGTGATATACAGATGTAATGGGATTTAATAATCTATATCGATATTTCCAGCCATAAAAATTACATTACAGTTATATGTTGATAAGGACTCGCTGTCTTTATTAGGCACTAAAGCTTGTGAACGGTTTTGCGACCTGATGATAAACCAGCGACTCCTGAAAGACGTGTCAAAACTGAGCCCTCACCATCAGACCTCCTCAGTTGAAGGCTTCCATAGCCTGATATTGAAATTTGCTCCGAAAAATGTGGCATTCTCTTTTGTGGGAATGTTGAACAGGTGTGACAGTTTAAATTTTTTCTAAGTTCATAAATAATGCTGAATGTGCATCTGTCACACTGTCTTATAGTTGTAAATACATAATTTATCCACATAATTAAGCACACTTTAAACAACCCCCCCTAACCAATTTTATCCTTTTCATTTCTTAATTTAACTATGTAGGTTGCACCTTGCTGCTCTTCACTATAATGAAAATTCCAATCGCGAGTATGCATGCAACCAGAGTGGTGAACCGTCTATCAAAGTGAAATGGCCAAAATACAAAAAGGGGGATCATTCCCTTCACTACACAAAAACAACACCAACCTACAGTAAGTATAAAGACTGTTTTTTGAGGAGGTGGTCATCAATCCTGGCCCATACCAAGCGCAGATTAATGAACTGAATGTTCCAGACCACTTATGTGCTGCCTTTGACAAGCCCGACCTACAGGAATCTGAAGTCAGACCCTGGTCCCGTTTTACACAGATGGAGTAGGAGCAGGTTTAGAGAGAGAGAGAGTGTTTGTGTGTGTGTGTGTGTGTGTGTGTGTGTGTGTGTGTGTGTGTGTGTGTGTGTGTGTGTGTGTGTGTGTGTGTGTGTGTGTGTGTTAAAATGAATCTTCAAAATGTAATAAATGAAACATCAAGTGTAATTGAAGTCCTTTGTCATTATTTATTACATACAGCAGTACATACATATCACTTGCTATTGTCGATGTAGTGAAGGTAGCTTGAAGCCTGTGTATCTCTCTGATGTGAATGTGGATCTTATTTTAACAACAACACATGATGGGAGGACAACACGTATTTTTCTTCCCAAGTAGCCCCAACACCATCTGACAAAGGTCCTGTAGGCGGTGTGACGGTATCGCCTAAAGACCAAAAAAGGAAACTAGATAATAATGCATTTTGCTGACTGTTGCAGATATGATTATTCACTTACTCTTCGATAGTAAAAACATCTTGGTCATAGTCACCATAATACTGGACCAAGGATGCATATTCAACTTGAAGAACCCATGGGTTCAAGCAGACCGCTTCAAAACCTGGGTGTTCAGTCATGCATCCAGGTTGCAGTTCTGCTTCTGCACATTTATCAACAACCTATATAAAATAAATACTATAACAATTATGTAGATTTAGTACTATTTTACTCTAGTATTAATAATTTATTCTAGACTGTAGTATATGTTATGTAATGTATTAACACATAGGCACTGTATTACAAATGTTAAGGTTTTTTCAAGTCATAGAGTTTGCTATCTTCAGTTCTACTCAGCTGCTGTGTCATGTATAGGCTGATTAATAACATGATACCCATTCTCTGCACTTCTGTCACAAACCTGCCTAACCTCCCTACAACATAGTCTTTCAAGACCAGTGTCCATGTGCTGGCAGTAGCCACAGGAGCACCTGAATGAAAAGCATAGTACAGTTTAAGTTGACAAATGAAAAGTTGTGGTTTAATCGTGGTAAGCTTAATTATCTGTCAATTATAGATGTAGGCAACTATTCTAGACAATGTACAACATTCAAAAACTTAAGAAAACATAAAAAGCAGGTACCTTACATAACGGTTAATGTTGCAGCAGTAATAGCAAAGAAAAATAGTTTTATAATTCCAATTAGTGTTACCATTGGGACACATCGAGATGCTCGCGAGTGTGAACTTGCTCCTGAGCCGCCACGTCCAGGTGACCATTCGTACCCTCCAGGGCATGTAACGGCTCAAACATGTAAGGTCTGATTCCCCCCGTGACGAAACGATCCTCCGTGTGCTCCTGTTCTTCTTCATCTTCCTCCTCCTCCTGCTGCAAGAAGGGGACTGCTGGCGGTGTGTCAGGCGGCGAGTAATCCTCAACAACCGATTGTAAACTTGCGTTAAGATCTGCCTCCATTTCTGAATGAAACACCTACTTTTCTATATCCAATCAGGTGCTAGTTGGAAAAAAAACCACGCCCACTATTTTGCCTCATTTAGTATTCCGTTTCTCTCGGAAATACGTCACAACACTGGAGAAAATTCGTTTGCAACTTCCGGTTCACGGGGACTTTAACCCAACCCAAGAAAAAGGAAAGCTGTGGATCTACCCCCTCCTTTAAGGAATCACAGAAACAGGAAATGGTGAGTAGACAGCATGTGGGATAACTGTTTGCAATGTGGGTTTGCAATAAATAACAAAAATGCATAACTAAAAACTTGTCTGTGTGGTTGATGAGAAAATCAAAAAGAAACTATAGTAGACATAACATGTTGTGAAGACCACTGATATGTGCACCTATCTGCAATCAACTCCAACAGCATATCTTAAACTTATTATAAATGAGTATTATAGAATAATGAACCTAAGGGACTGCACCATAGTCAACAAAAACACAAAACCCTAAATAACAAATGTAAAGAAACATAAGCCCACAAACAATTTGTAATGACTACGGCAGTGATAACGACATCTTAGCTCCTGTCATCACACAATCACAATCAACCACCTGTTTTAAAATGCTGCTGAATGTTTATAAACGTGCAGAGCAGAAAGCAGGAGCACACAAACTGCACTCTCATTCTCCACTGCCAAACTCACAAAATGGATCCACAGAGGCCTAAAAAGCGTTTTACACTGCTAAAAGTGGTTGAAGAGCTTTTTATGTCAAGTGATGATGAGCAAAATCATCCTTCAAGAAATGATGAGCCAAATCATCACTCAAGTGATGATGAACCAGACGTGCTTTTGCCAGAGGAAATGTCCGATTCAACCCAAGAACGGTGAGTGATTTTTTTCTTCTATTCTATTACACATTCTTTACTAATTTTACTGGGTTATATGTAAATATGATGTAAACATAATTGTATGATAATTATACATTTATATCTATATATAATTGAATTATGCATGTATGTACTATGTTAGGTTTATGTTTTATTCAGTTTGTACTATATTGTTGCATGTACCATATTAGTTCAATGCTTTATTCAATTTGTATTGCTGCACATAATATGTAAGTTTTATGCTATATTCAGTTTGTATTGTATTGTTGCAATAGGTATTCGGATGATGATGGTGATGACTTGTCTGAATCTTCAACCTCATCCGCATCAGCTACATCTATGTTCAGTGGGTTTAGTGAAGAAGGCAGAAGGAGAGGCAGAGGAAGAGGGCAAAGCAGAGGAAGAGGGCAAAGCAGAGGGAGAGGGCAAAGCAGTGGAAGAGGGCAAAGCAGAGGAAGAGGTAGAGGTACTCAACCTGCTGTTTCTTTAGGTACCACTGATGGCACAGCTCAGATGAAACTGACATCCCACCACCTGAGGTTGTGTTTCGACCAACTCGAACTCCTGGCCCTCAGCTTCTAACTACCGAGATATACAGCGCTCTGGAACTGTTTCAGCAGTTCTTTTCTTCTACGGTGTGTCAGACGATAATCCGAAACTCAAATGCTTATGCAGCTGAGCACAAAGACACAACCAGGAAGCCATGGCAGAACATGTCCCTAAAGGATCTCTACGCTTATATGTCAGTGGTCATCTACATGGGTCTGGTAAAAGTACCACAAATTTCGAATTACTGTGGGTCCAGGCTATACAAATTTGGCTTTCCTGCCACTGTCATGTCTGGCAGGAAATTTCAGGCCATTTCAGGGGGACTGCATGCTGAGAATGCGAAAATGAAGGGGACTCCAGCCTATGATCGCCTGGGCAAATTGAAGCCTGTATACCAGGAAATAAGAAATGCCTGCAAGAGCTATTTTCACCCTCATCAAAATATTGCCGTAGATGAGAGGATGGTAGCATCCAAAGCAAGAATTGGGCTGAAACAGTACCAAAAAGAGAAGCCAACGAAATGAGGGTACAAACTTTTCGTTTTGGCTGATTCAGCCCATGGCTACACATGGGATCTTTTTATTTATGAAGGGAAATCTCCTGAAGCTCAAAATGGACCAAGGAGGGGGCTAAGTTATGAATCCGTGATGGCGCTGGTGGATGAGAGGATGCTGGGAACTGGCTACAAGCTGTACGTAGACAATTTCTACACCAGCCCATCACTTTTCAATGACCTCCTCCAGAAGGGCATCTGGGCCTGTGGGACCATTTGGAGCAACCGGGTGGGCTTCCCAAAAACTACGGAAAACAAGTTGCCCAGAAATGCTCCCCGTGGGAATATGCGGTGGATCCGTGACAACAGGCTCCTCTTTGTTGTTCAGCAGATGGAGATCACACTCTACGGAGGAGGGTGAAGGCGAGAGCTGGTGGATGGACAGAACTCACTGTACCTATACCTACTGCAGTGCATGGCTATAACAAGTGAGTTGAATTTATTCAGTGGTGTTGTGTCCAAAAATTGTGCAAATGATTTCATATTTTATTGGTTACATTTGCATTTAGATTTGAAATGTATTCTATTTTTTTTCCGTACAGGTTTATGGGAGGAGTTGATCTTTCTGATACCCTTGTCGGGTACTACAAAGTACTCTGAAAGACCAGGAAGTGGTACCACTCGATCTTCTACCACTTTGTAGACATTGCAGTGGTAAATGCCTTCATCCTGCACCAGCAGTTGGCTGCTGCTCATAACCAAAGATCAAAATCACAGAGGGAATTCCGTGAGGATTTGGTCATGGAGCTTGCAGACTGGATGCCTCCAAGTGAGCCTGCTTCTCCAGCTCCTCCAGCTCCTCCTGCTCCAGCACCTCAGGTTATAGGAGAACCTTTAGGCCATGCCTGCCACAGGCCAATTTACATGACAAATAAAAGTGATGATCCCAGGCGAAGATGCCAAGTGTGCCATCGGAAAACGCCTGTGTTCTGCCAGGGATGTGCATCCTACTTCTGTTTCCTAGCAACACGAGATTGCTTCAATTACTGGCATGATGTAAATAGATTGTTGTGTTCAAAAGTTGTGTAAAATTGTATAGTTGTAAAAAGTTTGTAAATAGTTGAAAAATTGGAAGAAGTTTGATATTTATTTTTCCAGTATTTTTATTTAATTATTCTTTTCTTTCATTATTTACTAGTCTTATTCATGTTTCAGTTACAATTTGTATAGAAAAGTAAACGTGTGTGAAAAGTTTGGATAAAAGTAAAAAAAATAAATGTATCTCTCTCTCTGAGTGTGTGTGTGTTTGTGCTGTGGTGTCAGATGTCACTTCAAGCAACTAAGTGACCTTTGGGAATCATCAATGAACAAGAGTGTCTCCTAGTGGCCATTTGTGGTGTGTCAACTAAAATTCTCACAGAAACCTCAATTTTTAAAATATCAAGCTGAAAATTTAAACACAATCCTGTTAGACTTGTAGCTTTTAATTCATAGCATTTTTAGGCTGAAACATATATTTATTAATAAATACATAATTAATATAATAAAACAAATATTACAGCAAAATTTCATAACAATAAACTTAAACTTAAACTTTAACTTAAAAACTTTGTTTTTTAGAAACATAAATATTTTTTTAAATTATTCCACATCAGCAATAATTTGCCAGGTGTCTTCTTTCAAAAAAGACCAACCTTATGTCTGTATTCCAAAGCATTCATGAATTACAGCTGTTTAAGTTTGTATACTGCATTTTCATGTGAATGCCCAAAAGTGGGGGTGACAGTTAAGGGGTAAGCGAATATCGTTTATTATCTTTATGAGCGCTGTCTCTGTGCTGTGATGCGATCGGAAACCAGATTGAAAATTGTCAAAGTATCCGTTTGAGCTTAAGAATTTGTTCAGCTGATTGAAGACAACTTTTTCAATTATCTTGCCTATGTAAGGAAGATTTTAGATCGGTCTATAGTTGCTTAATATGGTCTTATCCAGATTGCTCTTTTTCAGGAGGGGCTTGACAACTGCAGTTTTCAGGGAGTTTGGAAAAGTCCCATAGAGAAGTGAGGCATTAACCACTTCTATAAGATCTTCTTCTAAGCTGTTTAACACACTTTTGAAGAAAAATGTGGGAAGTGCGTCAAGGGCGCAGGTTGATGTTTTAAGGTGCTGCATGGTTTCTTCCAAAATGTTGCCATCCATTTCTTTGAAATCAGACATAGTAACTACTTTATCAGGTTGTGGTCTGATCTGTCTGACCCCAGTGTGGCTCAATGATGTGCTGATCACCTTTCTGATATTATTGATTTTCCCAGAGAAGAAAGAAGCAAACTCCCTGCACTTGCTGTCTGTGAGCAAATCATTGGGAATCTGGCTTGGGGGGTTTGTCAGTCTCTCTACAGTAGCAAAAAGAGTACGTGTGTTGTTTAAGTTGCTGTTTATAAAATTTGAGAAGAAAGTCTGTATAGCTTTGCCTAGTTCCAAACTGAAAGCATGGATGGTGTCTTTGTGGATGTTATAATGTACTACAAGTTTTGTCTTCCGCCACATGCGCTCTGCTTTTCTGCATTTTATTTTCATATTTTGCACTGCTGTTGAGTTTCTCCAAGGTGCTTTTTGTCTACCACTCTTCCTGACTTTCACAGGAGCAATATCATCAATTACACCTTTAACTTTTGAGTTAAAAGAATCATGGAGAAAATCAACAGAGTCAGCAGATATGCTTGGTGTTAAAGATATGGCCTTCATAAATAGCACACTATTGTTCTCATTTAAGCATCTCTTCTTGACAGACACAGATCTAGCTTCAATGGCAGGAGAGATCAATATATCAAAGAAAATACAGAAATGATCAGACAGTGCTACATCCTTAATAACAATCGATGAAATGTTTATATTTATAGTAAATCTAGAGTGTGTCCACGATTGTGTGGGTCCATGTACATGCTGAGTCAGATCAAAAGTTTTTAAAACAGTTTTGATTTCTTTTGCCATATTGGTTTCTGCATTATCTATGTGAATGTTAAAATCTCCAGCAATAGCAAAACTACGGTGGCCCAGTAGTGCACAAAACAACGGAATTTAAAAAGCAATCATAAGTTCACAACACAACGAAATTAAGCCACAACACAACGGAAATGAGCCACAACACAACAGAAATGAGCCACAACACAACAGAAAATGCACAACACAACGGAAAATGTACAACACAACGAAATAAAGCCGCAATACAACGGAAATGCTCCCGACCACTAGAGGGCTCTCGGAGCGCGATAAAGTTAGTTTTCCATGCCACTGTTCTATAGAGTCAGAAATCTCAATATATCAACACCACGATTAGTTTTAACAGTATGTAACTATTGTTGACATAAAATATCCCTTCAAAATCACTTACATGAATTATAGCTTCGTATTTATACTCGAGAATGCTTTGACACGCTACCACAGCGCATGATCCCTAAGGGAACGTCTCGGAAATCCCCAAGTGGTTAAAACGAATAATTTATTATAATATAATTTAATAAATAAAAATAAATAAAAACCATTTGGTGAATTGCAGAATTACAGGAAGGTATTGGCACAATTTCACCTGTAATAAGTCAGTCTGGTCACTAGGAACCTACCACAAGCTTTAGGACATGAAAAAAAAAAAAAAACTTTAGGTGAATCACAGTAGGCCTAATGTTTTTATTTTTGAAAAAATTGTCTACTGAGCTAATTACAAGGGTGAAATTGAGCTATTGGCACAATTTTACCTGCTGTAAGTCAGTCTGGTTATTAGGAACGACATTTCCTGAAAAATAATTGCTTACTGTAAATACATGAAGGGAGGTATTGGAAAAGTCACCTGTAGTAAGTCTACTACCAATACAACCAAGCTTTGTATTTTCAACATGTCTGTTTTTGATTGTTAAAAGTAATTTTAATTAATACAAATGATACGTTTTAAAATCTTTTAAGGAATTGGCAGACGTTCCCTTTGGGATCATGCGCTGTGGTAGCAGTCAAAGCATTCTAGAGTATGCAGCTATAATTGGTGTTCGTTGGTGTTTTTGAATTAATAAATGTCGATATTTGATTAAATGTCGATCAGTGGTTAACTACATACTGTTAAAACTATTCGTGGTGTTGATATATTTTTTAGACTCAATGGCAAGAAAAATGTCTCGGTTACGTATGTAACCCTCGTTCCCTGAGTAGGGAACGGAGACGTTGCGTCGGATTGACGACGAATGGGGTTTCGCTTAGAACACCTATCGACTTCGAGTATACAAAAACGAGCCTTTCCCTTCAGCTTCCCACCATAACAGACAAAGAGCTGGTCTGAGATCCTGAAACACTGCGTCCTGTCTACATAGGCGCGGAGAGCGCGTACTGGACAGAGCAGTGCCAAGGCTGGCTCTGCCTCCTCCAAGGGCAGGCTCACCACCTGGTCCCGGAAGGGAGTGGTAGGAACCTTGGGCACATATCCAAGCCGGGGTCTCAGGATCACGTGAGAGTAAGCCGGCCCGAATTTCAGGCACGCTTCGTCAACGGAGAATGCTTGCAGGTCCCCGACCCTCTTGAGAGAGGCCAATGCAACCAGGAGCGCTGTCTTCATTGACAGGAACTTAAGCTCCACTGAGTGCAGAGGCTCAAAGGGAGCACTCTGCAGGGCAGTTAGAACCACTGCGAGGTCCCAAGAGGGAACGAGAGGAGAGCGAGGAGGATTCAGCCTCCTCGCCCCCCTCAAGAACCTGACGATCAGGTCGTGCTTCCCTAAAGATTTACCTTCCACCAAGTCATGGTGTGCGGCAATAGCGGCAACATAAACTTTGAGGGTGGAGGGAGACAGCCTTCGCTCCAACCCATCTTGAAGGAAGGAAAGCACGAGACTGACCGAACACCTCCGGGGGTCTTCTCGGCGAGAAGAGCACCAGTTGACGAAGAGGTTCCACTTCAACGCGTAGGCGTGTCTCGTGGACGACGCTCTAGCGGAAGTGATGGTAGCCACCACTGCTGGTGGTAGGGTACTCAAACCTGCCACAGGGTGCCCCGTCCCTGAGAAAGGAGGTCCTTCCTCAGAGGAATTGGCCAAGGAGGTGCTGTCGCGAGGAGCACCAGTTCGGAGAACCAAGTCCGGGTGGGCCAGTACGGTGCAACCAGAAGGACCTGCTCCTCGTCCTCCTTGACCTTGCGCAAGACCTGCGCTAGAAGGCTCACTGGGGGAAACGCATATTTGCGGCCCCGCGGCCAGCTGTGCGCCAGAGCATCCGTGCCGAGCGTGCCCTCGGTCAGGGAATAATACTGGTCGCAATGGGTCGAGTCGTGAGAGGCAAACAGATCTATCTGTGCGTCCCCGAACTGGTCCCAAATCAGCTGAACCGACTGGGGATGGAGTCGCCATTCTCCATGGAGGGGCTGAAGCCGTGAGAGCTCATCGGCTGCACAGTTCAGGGCTCCGGGAATATAAATGGCTCGAAGCGACCTCAGATGCTTCTGACTCCATAAGAGGAGGTGGCGAGCGAGTTGCGACATACGGCGGGAGCGTAGACCACCTTGATGGTTGATGTACGCTACAGTGGCGGTATTGTCTGATCGGACTAGTATGTGTTGACCCTTGAGCAACGTCCGAAAGCGGTGCAGGGCAAGGCGTACTGCCAGCAACTCGAGGCAATTGACATGCCATAGGCGCTGGGGTCCTGTCCAGGAGCCCGCGGCAGCATGTCCATTGCACATGGCGCCCCAGCCCGTGGTGGAGGCATCTGTTGAGACAACAACATGCCGGGAAACTTGTTCCAGGGGGACACCTGCCCTGAGAAAACTGAGGTTCGACCACGGGGTGAAGGTCTGACGGCAGGTCGTAGTAACTGATACTCGGAGCGTGCCCTGTTGCCATGCCCACCTCGGGACTCGGTCGCGTAGCCAAAGTTGAAGCGGTCTCATATGAAGCAATCCGAGCGGCGTTACCACAGCTGCAGATGCCATATGCCCCAGGAGCCTCTGAAAATATTTCAGTGGAACCGCACTCTTGCCCTGAAATTGTCTCAGACAAGTCAGCAGTGACTGTGCGCGCTCGCTCATAAGCTGCGCGGACATGGCGACAGAGTCGATGTCCATACCGAGAAAAGAGATCCTCTGCACGGGGCAAAGTTTGCTCTTCTCCCAGTTGACCCGAAGGCCCAGACGAGCTAGGTGCCGGAGCACAAGGTCCCTGTGTTCGCAAAGGGCTGCTTCGACAACCTTTGAGAAGGCGCGAGGAGACAGGGCTAGCCCGAAAGGGAGAACCGCATACTGGTATGCCTGCCCCTCGAAAGAAAACCGGAAGAAGAATGGAGACATGAAAGTAGGGGTCCTTCAGGTCGATCGCTGCAAACCAATCCTGGGGCCGAACACATTCGAAAATGCGTTTGGCGGTGAGCATCTTGAACGGCATCCTGTGAAGGGAGCGGTTCAGCACGCGCAAGTCCAGGATCGGTCGTAGCCCACCGGTTTTCTTGGGGGCAATGAAGTAAGGGCTGTAAAAGCCGGACCTCATCTCGGCTGGGAGGACAGTCTCGATTGCACCCTTCGCCAGCAGGGTGGCAATCTCTGCTCTCATGATAGGGGCATTGCCACCAACCAGAGTGGAGCGGACTCCCCTGTAGCGGGGAGGAGACCGTGCGAACTGAATAGCATAGCCGAGCCGATGGTTCGTGCGACCCAGCGAAACAGACACGGAAGCTCTAGGCAGGCTCCCAAGAACTGTGCCAGCGGAGTCAACGAACCACCGACGTCCCCTCGGTGGTGCAGCGAAGCGGAATGACCGGCCCAGAGGTGGACGGCATAGCGGCCCAGAGTGGGGGCACGGCCATAACCGCACCCTGACAGAGGAGGCCAGGGAAGGACCAGCGTTCCGCGGGGGCCTGCTCTGCCAGGGATCTGGCGACAGAGGGGGATGAGAGCGGTACGGTCCAGGGACGGCACACACTGTCATCTGGCTCTGAGACAGAGGGGGACGAGGGGTGCACGGCTCGGAGGCGGCGCACCGTGTCGTCCGGAACTCTGTATGCTCAGAGACGAGAGAGTCAGTTCTTTCTGAATAAGGATTCTTCCCCAGCCTTCCACCGGGGAAAGGAGTGGCCCTGCTACCAACTCCTGGAAAGAACTGAGTCCCATCTCTGAGCAGCCCAGCTCAAAAGTGCCGCTTAACCCGGCATTTAGCTGGGGGCAGGGCTGGAGAGGGCTGAGGTATCCCCCCACGGTCTTCCAAAGCCAGCCCGGGTGAACGGGCGGGGTTGGAACCGTGGGAGGGCGCCTTCGGCGGTTGGCAGACTGAGGGACCTGTTGGGCAGAAGTACTCAACCGCACCGCCGAAGAGGCCGACCTGGGATATGGGGGTGTCGAGCAGACGAGTCCACCGACATCCTGCACATCAGACCGGTCAGCCCCAGAGCGCATGGCCACCTTCGTCGCTCAGAGAGCAAGGTCAGTGGCGGCGCACTTTTTGGTAGCTCATTAAAGAGCCTCGAGTCAGTCCCACCCTCATGCATAACCATGAGCATCTGGGTCAGGTAGACCAGCAGAACGGTCATGGGATGCAGTGAGGCGGCTGCCTGTCCTGTGGCACTATAGGATTTCGCCACAGATTAGTGTAGACGAAAAGAACTACAGGCTTCGGATGGGTGCTTAGGATTGCGCCGGGAAGCACTCTGAGGACACAGTCAGCATCGCAACAGAGCGTTCAACCGGGGGGACCCCAGTGTACCCATGGGCAGCGGCCCCGTTGAGGGGAGGTAAAGGCGGATGAGACCAACGAGCGGTCCTGAGAAGACACGGGGGTCTTTCAGGACGTCGAGATCTCATCATGCACGTCCGGGAAGAAAGATATTGGGGTTTGCCGTGGACGCGGGTCGGCGGCCTTACCCAAAAACCAATTGTCCCAGGAAAGCATGGCTGTCATCTCCGGATCAGACTCAGGCACAGCCATTGCACACCCGAAGGTGGCAGCTGTGACGAGTCGTCACTTCCAGAAGAATAAAGCCCACCTAGTGATGCTGCTACAGACATAGCACCATCCTCTGTAGCTTTCAAATGAAAACACACGGGCCACCCGAAGGTAGACTCGGGGAATCACCTGATCGCTAGCGGGCACCGCCATTGAAGAGGGGGGCTGGGGTCACGGACACAGAGTTGGCGCCTTGTTCCAGACCATCACCCTCAGGTCACCCTGGCCACCAGCCGAAAATCGGGGGGTGGATGAGGGGACTCTCACTCTTGCAAGTTCACAGAGTCTCGACCTAAATGACGCGATGATCATGTTCCCACAGAGAGAACATGAATCACCCACGAGCGCTGTTCAAGCATGATCAAAGCCCAAACACACTAGACAGCGCTCGTGCCCATCAGAGTCCGATACCAATCTGCCGCAACCAGAAATGCACGGGCGAGCCGTCTTTAAAAAGACGTGCCGCGTGCGAGCTCATTTATGAGAGGAGAAAAAAACTCTGCGATGTTGAAGCGAGCAGGGAGAAACACACTCACTGACAGATCACTGCACAGATCAGCAGGCAATGTGAACTCGCTGCAGATCGCCGTCACACCAACACCGGAGAGAATGGCTCGTCTCGTAGAGCAAAGTCAGAAATGGCTGTGGAGTGAAGAGATACTCTTGGCTCCGAAGCGAAAACATAACTGCATGTTGCCGGCGTCCTCCTTTTATACCCACGAGGTGGGGCGGAGTTACGTCATGCAAATTCCGCAGACCCATGGCATTTCTTTGCCATTGGCTCGTTTTTGTATACTCGAAGTCGATAGGTGTTCTAAGCGAAACCCCATTCGTCGTCAATCCGACGTAACTCGGAGTGACCACGAAAGGGAACTAACTTCATCGCGCTCCGAGAGCCCTCTAGTGGTCGGGAGCATTTCTGTTTTGTTGCAGCTTTATTTCGTTGTGTTCTGGCTAATTTCCGCTGTGTTGTTGCTCATTTCTGTTGTGTTGTACATTTTCCGTTGTGTTGTGGCTCATTTCCTTTGTGTTGCAGCTTTATTTCTGTTGTGTTGTACATTTTCCGTTGTGCTGTGGCTCATTTCCGTTGTGTTGTGGCTTAATTTTGTTGTGTTGTGAACTTATGTTTACTTTTTAAATTTTGTTGTGTTGTGCACTACTGGGCCACCGTACAAAACAGTCAAACTCTGAGGAAATTGCTGATCGCAGTTTTGTAAAGTCCTCAGCAAAGGCTGGAGAGTATTTTGGAGGCCTGTAAACAATGATAAGTAAAATGCGTGGAGCACCTTTTAACACAATACCCAGATATTCGAAAGACGGGTAATTACAAATGATATTTGCTTACATTGATAGACATCTTTAAAAAGAGCAGCCACACCCCCGCCTCTCCTGCCCGCTCTGCAGACACTCATAAAAGTAAAGTTAGGAGGGGATGTTTCATTGAGGACTGTTGCACTGCAGCTGTCTTCTAGCCAAGTTTCATTTAGAAACATAAAATCCAGGTTATATGTGGTTATTAAAGGGGACAGTTCACAAAAAAAAATGAAAATTCGGACATCATTTTCTCACCCTCATGTTGTTCCAAACCTGTATGAGTTTCTCTCTTCTGTTGAACACAAACGATGATATTTTGAATACTGTTGGTAACCAGACAGTTGACAGTAGCCATTGACTTCCATAATAGGAAAAAAAATACTATGTAAGTAAATGGCTAACGCCAACTGTCTGGTTACCAACATTATTCAAAATATCTTCTATTGTGTTCAGCAGAAGAAAGAAACTCATACAGGAGATTTGGAACAACATGGGTGTGAGTAAATTATGTCAGAATTTTCCTTATTGGGTGAACGATCCCTTTAAAAATGAACTGAACTGAAAACAAATCGTCGTTGATAACGTGTTGTTTATGACAATTAAAAGTAAATTGCACTAAACATTTTATTTAAAAATATCAATATAGCTTTTTTTAAGCAACACAAAAATTGCGCTTGTTAGTATAAGAATGCTGGCAGTTTCGATGACGTCACTGACATGGTAGGACACGCAAAGGTGCATATGTAACTGACATAGTAACGGGTTTAGCAAGTTAGTCCTTCTGTGCTCGCCGTATCCCTCTTCCCCTCAGCCACGCCCGCTGGCTAGCTTGTAAGCGGCTGTTTAATCATTAGTGTTGATAGCACTCTGTATAAAACGGCACATCAGGGGGAAAACAAACGAAGTAATCTCTCGGCTTGTACGTCCTCTTTACACTGCCCGCTGTGCTGTTGCCTATGAAGGGTATGTTAACACTCCATTTCTATTTGCAAACAGGTTATTTAAGCTAATGGTGTGTAAAGTGTAACTGTTTGACAACAGATGTGTGACGGTGTACCAGACACTTCTGGGTAGTATATTGATTGATCTACCGAAGGTCTTGGCTGTAAGACGCTATGCACGCGCGCTCTGTCATTGCCTATTGGAACGCGAGTTGAGGTAACATTGGCTGTATGTCTCCCAGTAATGTTTTCTAGGTAACGTGTTTGTATATGTATGTTGTAAATTGATCCATTATAATATGACCATGCTTTGCTGTAAACCCTTGGGATGTGACTAACCAATAACTTTAATGCATGATGGACTATTTTGTATGCGAACTGTTTGTGTATGTGATTTTCATGTAGGTCTGCATGCGGGGGAGGTAACCGGGGAGCCCCCTTTCCATTTATGTTGAGTGTTGCATCCCTAGAGGTAAAAGGAAATGTTTATTGTACTGGTATCACCTATCATTGATTTGATACTGGTTTAGGTCCTATTTATTGTACATAATGGATTTTAATTGTGGTTGCTTCTCCCTCCAGAAAGATTGTCACTGCTGCTTTGCCTTTCGTGAATTTAATGTCATTGTAGCTTTTGCCTCAATTTTTTTTCTTTTCTTTTGTTTTGTTGTTGGTCTGACCTGGCCTAAACATAGGCTGGTTGGTTTTGTTATTTTGTTCTTTTTTTTTTATTTTGTTGTATGTCAGCAATAGGTGTGGTTTTGGCTACCCCATCAGTTCGTTATGATAATGCTAACATCTAGCTTTGCTTATTTCTGTTCCAACCAGAGTGTTGAAGCTGTTTTGTGGAGTAGGTTGCCGGATTTGAGTCCTCCTCTTCACGCATCGCACAGTGTGTGTGTGTGTGTGTTTTTGTCCCCATGAGGAAATCAGCTTATAAATCATACTAAGTGATGTTGTTTGAAAATGTAAAAATGCAGAATGTTTCCTGTGATGGGTAGGTTTAGGGTTAGTGTAAGGGAATAGAATGTCTGTACAGTATAAAATCATTGTCTATGGAAAGTCCCCATAAAACATGAAAACTCAACGTGTGTGTGTGACAAAATCAGCAGGATCAGTTTCACGCTCCACATGCAGCACATAATCGTTTGGGGTGAAGTGACTGGTGTGGGTGTGTGAGCTGCCGGAACATGGACACTGCACTGGAGTCAATCGGTTAACGGCAGTTCACTCTTTGGGCGAGGGGGCATATGGGAAGGAGGAATAGGATTCCGATCCCATCCTGTGCTTTAAACTACATCAGGGATCTTTTCCTCTCAGCTGAGTACCAAGGATTCGAGTATGCGTTGGACTTGTAACTTGGCTAAATAAAACATTTGATGCAGACATTGTCAGACGCTTTGTGTACGCATTGACGTTTTCAACACATCTGTCTCTCGTACCTAGGATTAAACACTAGAAATCACGACTAGAATAATTTTGTTGACAAGGCAGGGGGTAGAGAGAAAGAAATACAGATGATCAATTTGGTCTTCATTTGATACGTTTGATAAAGGAGTACCCTAGCTACATTCTTGAAGCTTTAGACAGCAAGCTAGCTTTATACAGATTTGATTGACAAAGCACACCATGGCAACACTTTTTTGTCATTTGTTTAATATTTACTGTAAGACATAGCAACCATTTTATTTGATGATAGATACTTTCAATTATTGAAAGAGGAGGCATACCATATCAGCAATGACACAGTAATGCAAGGGGTTTTTGGTGTTAAAAGTTGCCATTTAGTCACCATTTTATTGGATAATATCAAATAATTGAGCCCCACCCCACTAGACCAGTTGGTTTCTGTTTCCTCAACCATGTCAGCTAGCCTCAGGCTATTTACATGCTATGGCTTCTCTGCTGGTGTTGGTTGGCAACGGAGTAGCCTACCATGCCAGTGGCGTAGCCGAATGTTGAAATCCAACATGGCGGCGCCCGTGTAACAAAAACAACATTTTCAACGTACAGTTTTATCCCTTTCAACAAATTCTGCCATTTTAATAATTTTACCAATGATAATAAATAAAATACATCTGTTATATCACCTTTTTTCAAATTTCAGTTCATCTTTAAGGTCCTAAACTCCAAGGCTCCAAAAAGGACGTAATGGCAGCATGAAGATAATTCATAATCCAACATAATCAAGGACATATAATCAAACTTCAAATCATAATCATGCCAATGAGACCATTTAAGTCAAGATTTATACTGAATAAAGTTGCATTTTACTCAAAAATGATATTACATCAGAAAACATTAATTATACCACCTCATACCTTTATGATGCTTTTAAGTCCTTTATGGAACTTGGAAGTGTTGGACGACATTGAAATACATTGTATGAACAAAATCACACATCTCCATCAATTTATTTGTTAATGTTTCACAAAAAAAGCAAACGTTGTAAGAGTTTGAGTCAGCATACAGGTGGGAAAATTATAAACACACTGTTTGAAGTAAGTGTGCTTACTTTCAAATCTCAGAGTCCAAAGAAGGATCAGAGGTCCAAATTGGATTATAAGGTCTGGATAGTGACAAAGATAGTGGTGTTTTGGTTTAAGGTTAAACTCTGGAAATAACTCCACTCTAGACTGGATGTATTCTTCGATGAGGACACCCAAATAAGCAACCTGGTCAGGAGTAATAGTATGGAGCTAATAATATGACAAAATGATTTGAATTTGAATTGTGTAAATTTGAATTATTTGCAAGTGTAATCTAACAAAATTGAATTTTAGGTGGTAGATTAAATAGTTCTGAATTTTCTTTTTTTTAAACGATCATTCAGCATTTGAAATTTAACTAATTTAAATGTTTTTATGGCTGAATTTTATAGACGTGTTTTCAAACAGCTAGTTTTTTTGTTTTGAATTCTTATACTGCAAATATTCAGTTTAAAAAAAATACAGATTCAAGTTTTTTTTAAGATGAAGAAATTTGGAACTTCAAATTCAGTTTTCTAAAATTTCAATCTCAAAAATTCAAACTCAAAAATTCAGATCTTACAGAAAGTAGGTCACAGGTCATCCACAGGGAAGAGTAGATGATCTCAGAAAAGTCGAACAGAGCATTTTGGCCAATTAGGTACTGCAGAAGTTCTCCAGCGTGAACGTGGTTGTGGTTCAAGAGGTTGCCACTCTCTGACTCTGATCAGTGATTCTTAAACATGAATGATTTTGTGTTTATATGTTAGGTTAGCATTCTCATCACATGAGACATTTGTCTAAGCGGTCTCTGGTGTTTGTTTTAAAGTATATTTTGTGTAAAATTGATTAGAACGCCACCGTGTCTACTACACAGACAGGACGCGAGCGGCGCAACGCAAACACAGTGCTTGAAACGACTGTTGCAAAGAGCTGGGACTAGGTCAGAAATAGGATGGGGAATCCGTGTGCTTTTGGGGATTTCACGGGTTGCGTCGCACCGCTCGCGTCCAGTCTAGACTGTACATGTAAGCATAAGGTTTACGAGAGGGTTTGCTGTATCGTGAATACGGAGTTCTTGCAACCCCTTCAGACGTGACTTATTCACGAAACAGCACTATAGCCTTGAGTTGCTACCTTATTGCTTTTCTAAAGCTTCGCTTCGCGTGTACGCGCTCAGAACAGCAAACAAATGAAATGTTAAAGGGTCACTTCACCCATTTGCATTAAGGTTTGTATTGTTAGAAACCCAGTCATATATTATAATGATGGTGGAATTTTGCTTGTTTTTTTTCTGAGATGGGAGAAAAAAGGATTTAAGTGTTCCACTTCCGTCCTATCTCGACGTAATTATCGTCATTTTGCGTTACGATAGGACGGAAGATAGATTTCATTGCATATTAAGAAAACTACAGCCTTTAGCTCATTATTATTCAAGGGCGTGGGACCCACTCACCCCACCGGCCTATTACAGATCAGTGAGTGGGACTAAACCTGAAGAAACGAAACTATTAATCCGCCATCTTGCTTGGAAGACAGCAAGCTAAGCTAACAAGCAATCAAGGAGTTAGATTTACCATAATGCCTGAATTTACGACACACGATATGGGAGACGAGGATTTTGAAAATCTTTTGCTCGAAACTGATGTTCGTGGCTATTTATACGAGCCACAATATAGCGAAGAGCAGTTGAGGCTGATGGAGGAACAAGAGGCGGCGGTGGTGGCGTCGGCTGCGGCAGCGGCCGCCGCAGGAGACCAGCCCGGCGCAGACGAGAAGCACGGGCTTGCACGCGCTGTAGCGAATTGGTGGTGCTCGTGCTGTAACTGTGCGCCTATGGACACCGAGCTAGAGTCTGTCTGCTGCAAAGAATCTCTAAAATGCCAATTTCTTCTAGAAGAAATGTCAGAGGCAGACAAGGACATGGAGTGTTGTGTTGTGAACCATCCGAGTTTCGCACCGCATATGGACAGAGGCGTCCTAGATACATATTTCTGCATCCCGAAAATTAACTGGAAACGACAGCCGAAGCCAGCAGGGAGAAATGGACGAATGGATTAGTGGGAGTGGCTTCTGGAGCTGTTCAAACGCGTTGCATTGTGGGAAATATGGTTTACCAAACTAATGCGCTATAAAGTTACTTTTTGTCATAACTCGGTCAAAAAGGCACCAAATTTGAAAATTTTGACAGATTTCGAATACATACATGACCCACTTTCAATGAAGATCAAGGTTCCCAGGGGTGAAATGCTCCTGTAATGCAATGTTATGCATTTATTTAATGCATATTATATTACGCAAATTATAAACGTTCATGACTGCGAAAAACTGCAGTGTCACGTGAGCGTAACTCTACGTTAACGTGTGATGTGAATGTAGGCTATATCTCGTTGTACAGTATGTTGAGACGGAGGAGCCAGAACTGCAACTGTTCACCAGAAAATGTCATCTGAATGGATGTTGTCATCTGAACATCCACTTTTGTTCTTACCAACCAAGGGGAGAAAAGCAGGGGAGAAAAAACTCTCACAGCAGCATTAAATTGTGTAAACATCTAAAAGCAACTTTAGAATGACACTGCTATGCCACCGATGCAGCGCAAGCTTTTGGTTAAAACTGACTTTAGTGTCAAACTAATTTTATTGACTCATTTAATTATTACATTTATAAAATCGTTTTTAAATAATATTTTAGATGGCAATAAATATAAAAACCAGAACGGTTCCGGTTCCCTATGAGAAGATCATGGCGGCGGGCGAGGCTTGATGAGAACTCGCGTCAGGTGGCGTGGGATAATGATCCGCGATTGGGACATGTATTAGGAGAGAGCGTTATAAAAACCATTGCGAATGAGAGAACATGGCGGTGGTGGACTCGGAGGAATACAGGCAGTGGGGCAGAGATTGTGAAGACTCATATCAATTCAAGTGGGTGAGGAGATATATATTCTTTGAATGAATAATGAGGATTGTGGAAAATGCGCTGTGAGTTTGACTTCTACGATTGACTTCTGATTATTACTGTGGCAACCTTGGACAGTTAAGTACCACCTTTGTAATTCTAAAAGATAAGATAAAGATTTACAGTTTCTACTGTGGAGGCTGAGTCATGTGTCTGAAAGCTGGGAATTAACCAAAACGTCTTCCTGATTTATTCGATGCCAGTAAACAACAGTGTTAAACTGACTCATGTGCAGCCCCTGCGTATTCGATCCATTGGGGAGGAAATGTCAGCTGGACGGTGAGGAGAATGCCTTGGGTGCACCGTGAGTCTGTTAAATTTTGCAGTCCAATTGTGGAAGTGAGCACAAGTGAGTTCTTGCAGTGTTCTGGTGAATTTGAGTGAGTGTGGATTTGTGGTTTTTGCTTTCCACTCCAAATCACAACTTACTACTTTCTTCCATGCCGGGGCCGCTGAGCTGTGTTGTTTAAATGACTCCATGTTTATCGAAGAGGTGTTATACAGAGAGGTTTTGCAATCTCTTCTGCTTTATGGGGCAAAGTAACGGAGTCGACAGAAAGTCCTGAGGAGGCGACACCGTCTAGACCACACTGGTGAGATCGACCAATTTGATTGTGTTGTATACTGATAAGTGTCTCTGATGTGTTCTCCAGCAGAAGACTAATATTGAAGCCCTGTCGTCTGAGTGTGTTTGTGTGCTTGGAGTTTAACCTCCCTTGAAGAGGAATCGTCATACACCACCCGCCAACTGCCTGGCCCTTGCTGCACCACTGTGAAGCTCTGCCGTCTGAGGACCCATCTGGTCCACGCTGTTCAGTTGTGAAGCTCTGTTGTCTGAGCGGCCATCTGCCCAGAGTCCAGTATCCCCTGAAGAGGAGTCGTTATACGTTACCCGCCACCTACCTGGCCCTTGCTGCTCCACTGTGAAGCTCTGCTGTCTGAGAACCCACTTGGCCCACGCTGTTCCGTTGTGAAGCTCTGTTGTTTGAGTGGCCGTCTGCCCAGAGTCCAGTATCCACTGAAGAGGAGTCATTATAAGTTACCAGCCCCCTACCGGCCCTTGCTGCCCCACTGTGAAGCTCTGCTGTCTGAGAACCTACCAGGTCATGTTGTCCCGTTGTGAAGCTCTGTTGTCTGAGCAGCCATCTGCCCAGAGTCCAGCATTCACTGCAGAGGAATTGCTACATGCTACCTGCTACCTGCCATCTGCCTAGAGCTCAGTATTTGTTGAAGAGGAATCATTATACGTTACCTGGTCCTCCCTTCACTTGAAGCCTAGAGAAGATACGCCGATTGACTCTTAATATTCTTGTTCTTAACTTAATAAAGCAAAGACTGGTTTGCTCCTCGAGGTGACACCTATTAGGGGTGGTGGTGGGTCGGCCAGTCCGGCCTGTGACAACTTTTGGCGTAGTCGGCAGGAGTCTGAGCAGCCAGAGGTTTCCTAATGGCCAACGAAGATGTGCCAGGGGGTCGCCCCCGAGTCATGCCTGTTTTTATGGGTACCCCTTGGGCCCAAAAGTTTGGGGGATCGGGATCCGAACTGAGCCTATCGGAGTGGAAGGCCCAGATCGAGTATCTGGCGGAATCAGGGGTGGCACGATCCGCTTTTTTTGCCTCCGATAACGATTCCGATACCTGGGACTCAGTATTGGCCGATACCGATCCGATCCAATACTAAAATAATAATTAAAAAAACAGTGCCAAATAACCTAATAAACTGTATCTGTATGCCTCACTGTGGGGAAGAAACTATGATTATTCTTTTGTTAGAGGCATCAAAGCTTGACTTAAACATTATTTTCCTTACTTTGTAAAACAATACAGACAAAATATATACTATATAATTAAAAGACACATTTATTTAAAAAATTTAAGCGCAACTTTTTAATAAAGCAGCAACATGATAGATTGGACAGAACAATTAAGACTATCAATAAACTGCCATTGCGCAAAAGTATTGTAATATAAAAGGCTCCAATTCAGAGCGGTACGAAACCTTATGCGCATCCCGTGCGCAGAATGATGCGCTCAAAGCAACATGGAGTCACGGTGCGCAGCACTTCGCATTGGAAACTTCAAAGCACAAAAGTAAGATATACATATATTTCTTTATTAATTAGTTTTAGCCTTTTAACAGTTTTAAATTTCAGTTAATGTGCGCGTGAAGAGCAATTATATCACTCTCTACTCCAGTGTTGTGATTACTGATCAGTTGTGTTGTGATCTAACAGACACCCGGAAGAAAGTAACACGGGAAACTCCAGCACGCTAAAGTCCTTTTATGCAAACCATAGACCTTAATCTACAGATCTACAGTATAATAACAGGAAGATTGACTCATTTTGGAGAGAGTTTCATCGTGTTGACTGTGTTACCCGAGCGCAACGCGCTGTTTGATGCTGAATGGAGAATGACTTACAGCCGCAGCGGAGGGAAGCACTTAGGTTAAGATTAATTTGACGATTTAAATCTGTACCTCACATTAAACTATATGTAATGGCTTCAGAAAACTTGGAATATAGTACACGAATACATTATAGTGCTTTATAATATTTTTGTGCCTTTTGTGTTGTATAACAATAACATTTGTAGGCTACAATATCGGATCGGATTTGTATGGTCTCATCTGGCGATATCCGATCCGGTAAATAGTATCGGAGCAATACCGATACTGAGTATCGGATCGGCGCACCCCTAGGCGGAATTACAGGGCCTGAGCGAATCGTAGAAACAGCAGTTTATTCTGCGCTCACTCGAAGGCGAGGCCAAGAGGGAGGGCCAAGAGGGAGGCACGGGCTACTGCAAGGGCTGTCTTTGATTTCTTGGCTGCCCAGTATGGAGATGCTACGCCCGTAGCTACCCTTCGAGCCCAGTTCTTCAATTGTAGACAGGGGCCCAGGCAGACCCTGCAGGCCTTTTCCTTGCAACTACGAGAGCAGTTTTCTCGATTGAAGGGGAGACTTATTCCTTATGGGCCTCCGAGAAGGGCCTGTTCGCCAGAGTCTACGTTCACAGTTTCGCCGAGATCCCGCATTGTCATTTGAGGATTTGCGTCGAGAGGCTTTGGCTCTGGAAATAGATCATGCCGAGACAGCGGATCCCTCGGTTTGTATGGCCGCCAGTGGGACTGGTCTCCCCATTCCGTCTGAAGCGACCGATTCGAGGCAGACACTACGCGCCGAGTTGATGAGAGACGTCCGGGAGCAAATGTCCGAAATGTCTAGGACCCTTCTCGAAGAGCTTCGTCGAGGGCAATCTGGTGCAAGGCCTTTGCCTCGGGAGCGGTCCTACTCGGAAGGGAATCGGGATTCAGGACGTCGCCCTGCTCGCTCGACCGGTCCCAGGTTCCAGTGGGACGGCCAAGGTCGACCCATCTGCAACAGCTGTGGAGAGTCGGGGCATGTTAGTCGCCAGTGTAGCTCCCGACATGGCCCGCAAGGGTTTTTTTAGAGTTGCCGGCCACTGTGGGTCAAGTGGTCGGGACCCCTTTCATCGACCCTCCCCCTCTGCCTGCCACTCGAGACAGCTTGGTTGGTATATAACGGGAACTCCTATCCTGTCAACTTGTATCGCCACCAGCGATTGGCCCGAGTTACCTTGGTGAGCCCCAGCAAGTGAGGGAAGGCGAAGATGTTCGCTTTAGTCAAGTAAGCTCCACGGTAGTCGAGGTGGCCATTGTACGGGTGGATCAAAGGGCAGGCCCGTCTGGAGAGGAGGTGCCGGCCCACCTAGTGGGGGAACCTCTGATTGGGGAAGGATTGGAGAAGGATCAACAGTGTCAGCTCCGGGATTTCTTGGTTCAGTTGCAACATGTGTCATAAGGGTGGTAAGATGGCGTCGATGTGTGTGGCACGCCGTCCGCCCTCTGAGCTATTGACGATGTTTTTATTGTCCCTGTTGTTTTTATGTTGCACCTCGTTGATCGCTTATGATCGTCTACAACTTATAGACATTTATCATTCAATGCCAAAGACGCTTGAGACTCACCCCGATTTAAACAACTATGAGTTTTACTCACCACACTTAGCCTGCAGCTAAACCTACCGGGTTATCCACACCGGTGCGCTTTTGAGGCCCCACGTAGGAAACGCCGGAGGAGACGCGGAAGGCGGGGTGGTGTCACCGTTTGGCTGAGGACGGCCTGGGCAACGGGCTTGTCTTCCACCTCGGCATCGATCTATGCCGCACCGAACTTGGCGTGCCACTCTCGGCTCTCTCGATGGACTGTGGAACTAAGCCGTCTATGGATTCGTCCGATCGCTCCGCGTGCATCAACCGGACTTGCTCAATGGACATATTTACGGTTCCGACGCTGGTCTGTCAATCATCATAATCTGCGATCACTCCGTAGTACTCCACACTTCCCACAGGATCCACCTCTGCTTAGGATGGCGCTTGCCAATGTCCGATCCCTACTAAATAAAACTTTTATCTGCAATGACTTTATCTCCTCAAACAATTTGGATTATTTCTTTGTGACTGAGTCATGGATTAAACCAGGTGATCTCAGCGTTTTTTCCGAATTGGTTCCTCCGGGTTACGACTTCTTTAACACTCCCCGGTTAACTGGCAAGGGAGGCGGACTTGTGACTATCTTTAAAAACAGAATACACTCTCGTCAAATGTCAATGACCACTTACACTAGCTTTGAACTCCAGGAAATTCATTTAAATTCTCCCTGTCCAGTTCTACTTTTACTTATTTACCGTCCACCTTCATCCAGCAACTTCATAAACGAGTTTGCAGACTTATTGGGGATCATCTTGCCTAAATATGACCATATTTTAATAATTGGTGATTTTAACATTCATGTATGTTGTACTGCCAATGTTTTAGCTAAGGACTTTTTAAAGCTATTATCTTCCTTAAACAATGTTCAGTGGGTAACCGGTCCCACTCATTGTCATGGTCACAAACTAGATTTAATTTTGTCGTATGCTCTGTCTGTGGCAGATATTGAAATTAGAGATATTCCACTCTGTGACCACAAACCATTGCTCTTTTCAACTTTTCTTCCTTTTCCACCCACAACAGTTCACCTCATGCTTGTTGGTCTCGCTTCTTAACCCCACATTCTCATGTTGTATTTTCTGAAATGTACTCTGTCCTTGCGGCAGGAAATCCTCTCATCTCGGATTACTCTATTTCTCATCCGGATGTCGATGAGCAGCTACAGGCTTTCCATGATAAATGCTCCAATATTTTAGACTCCATTGCACCTCGGAAACTTATCTATCCTCAAAACAAGCCCCCGCCCATGGATAACTAGTGATATTCATCGACTGCATCAGTAATGTCGACGGCTTGAGCGAAAATGGAAGAAAGGCTTCAAATTTCTTTTGAGATGCTGAGTGTCTCATTACAGAATTTCCAAAAAACAGCAAAGGCAGCTAAGAATAAATTTGTATCCGACATAATTGAAAAAAATTCTCATTGTCTCATCGACTCTGTCTTAAATCCTTCTGTTAAGTCCTTTCCTATGATCTCTCTCACTGAGTGCGAAAACTTCCTTAACTTTTTCACTGAAAAAATTAATATTACTCGTGCACAAGTTTGTACTTCAAGAGATTATCTTTCTGATCCTATTCTTTCCTGTTCGAAATGGAGTCACTTTGAACTGATCTCCCTTCAGACATGCAGAGAAATCAGTTTGAACTAAAATCCACCTTCTCACCCCACGACATTCTACCTTCTCACTTTTTAAAACAGATATTTGACACCATTGGTCCAGATGTTCTGCATATCATTAACAACAGTCTCTTGCCTGGGATTGTCCCTGCTTGTTTTAAACTTGCCACGGTGACTCCCATCCTCAAGAAATCCACACTCGACTCCGCTGTATATGCGAACTACAGACCAATTTCCAACCTGTCTTTCTTATCCAAAATTCTTGAAAAAACGGTCTTTACACAGCTCCAACAGTATTTACAAATTAATTCTATTTCGGATATTTTTTGATCCGGTTTCAAACCCCTTCACAGCACTGAGTCTGCCTTTGTAAAAGTTCTAAATGACATTTTTATAACGACAGATGCTGGTGATACCATGGCCTTATTGCTTTTAGATTTAAGTTCAGCTTTTGACTTTGTAGACCGTAAGATTCTCCTACCTCGGTTAGAATGTTCGATCGGTATCTCAGGTATAGTACTTAAATGGTTTCAATCTTTCCTTTCAAACAGAAGTTTTTGTGTTAGATTAGGTAGTCATCTATCCTCTGCGACTCACCTTAACTGTGGTGTACCCCAGGGTTCAATTCTGGCACCCCTACTTTTCTCAGTGTACATGCTTCCTCTGGGGTCAATTATCAGTAGACTTGGTGTGTCATACCACTGTTATGCGGATGATACCCAACTTTACATACCCATAAAACAGAAAGATAACACCGCATGTAAGAGACTACAAGACTGTCTCCATGAACTCAAGATCTGGCTCACTAACAACTTTTTGCGGCTTAACGAAGAGAAAACCCAAATCATCCAATTTGGTCCCAGTGTGCTTTCTGACAGATATTGCACTGACCTTGGTACCCTCACACCACACCTTACTTCAGAAGTCAAAAACTTGGGATTTTATTTAGACCGTAGTCTTAAGCTAAACAAGTAAATTAATGCCACAGTCAGAGCCAGTTTTTATCATTTACGCCGGTTGGCCAAAGTCAAGCCATTTTTTAAATAAGAATAGCTTTGAAACGATTATTCAAGCTTTTATTTCAACACGTATTGACTATTGCAACTCATTATATGTTGGGTTACCTCTTGCTTCTATTTCACGTCTACAGATGGTCCAAAACGCGGCTGCCCGTTTGCTCACTGGCAGCCGAAAACGAGATCATATCAATCCAATTCTTCGTTCTCTGCACTGGTTACCAGTCTGATTTAGAATCGATTTCAAAATTGTATTATTTCTCTATAAATCGCTTTGCAACCAGGCCCCCAAATACCATTCGGATTTAATTATTACTCATAATCCATCCAGATCACTCAGATCTAGAGACCAACATCTCTTGGCTGTCCCACTATCCCGTTTAAAACGTAGAGGTGATCGTGCTTTTGCAGTAGCCGGCCCCAAGCTGTGGAACACTCTACCAATATATATTTAATCAGCTTCCACAGTAGCTGAATTCAAATCGCTGCTGAAAACACATTTTTTCTCCAGTGCGTTCAGTGTACCATGACTTGTATGCTTTTTAATTAATTAGTCTTATTTATTTTATTTATTTGTATTTGATATTTTGTCTTGTCTAGTTCCTACTCTACTGTACAGCACTTTGGCCAACCAAGGTTGATTTTAAATGTGCTTTATAAATAAAAATGATTTGATGTGTTCGCCACCCATGATGAGGATTATGGTTGTACCGATATCGTGACACACCAGATCCCCTCGGGTGATCCGACACCAAGCCCAGACCGGTATCGCCCTGTCCCGCCAACACTCTATTCAGAGGTCCGTACACTGTTGCGGGGGATGTTGGAAAAAGGAATCATCTGTGAGAGAAGTAGCCCCTGGGCAGCGCCGATAGTCTTGGTACGGAAGAAGACCGGGGCCTGGAGGTTCTGTGTTGATTACCGAAAGTTAAAAAAGGTATCCAAGAAAGATGCTTTCCCGCTACCGCGGATAGAAGATTCCCTCACTGGACTGACCCAGGTAGCTTGGTATTCGACTCTGGATCTGGACAGTGGGTATTGGCAGGTTCGGATAGCGGAGGAGGATCGGGAAAAGACGGCATTTACTACCCCCTTTGGGCTTTTCGAATGGGGTAGGATGCCGTTTGGCCTTTGTAACGCCCCAGCCACCTTCCAGCGGCTGATGCAGCGGTGCCTGGGTGGGCAACTGGTGGATACTGCATTAGTCTATCTGGACGACGTCATTGTCTATTCCCCAGACTTTGCTTCCCATCTAAAACATCTAGAACAAATGTTCAGGGCCAAGGAGAGGCATGGGCTCAAGCTGCAGCCGGATAAGTGCCGGCTATTCCGGAAAGAGGTAAAGTTCCTGGGGCCATTGTGTAAGTGCTGCCGGAGTCTCCTTGGATCCGGAAAAGGTGTCAGCTGTTCAGAGGTGGGAACCCCCGAAGACTGCCCGGCAAGTAAGGGCCTTTTTGGGTTTTGTGGGTTATTATCGGCGATTTATCGCCAGACCCATAAACCAACTGCTCGTGGGCACTGGACGTTCTCGAGGTCGGTGGTCCCCCGTTGTTGCATGGGACTCTGCTTGTGATACCGCCTTCCATACGCTCAAGCAAGAACTGTTGCAGGCCCCCATTCTGGTCTATGCAGATTTCACCCAGCCCTTCATCCTGTACATGGATGCGAGTCTTTGGGTTGGGAGCAGTGCTCGCCCAAAGGCAACAGGGAGTGGAAAGGGTTATTGCTTACGCAAGTCGGACTCTCCATCCATCAGAACGGAACGATGCCAACTATAGTTCCTTTAAGATCGAGCTGTTGGCCCTCAAGTGGGCCATGTGTGAGAAATTTAAAGACTATCTGTGGGGAGCCAAGGTACTCATTGTGACGGACAATAATCCTTTGGTCCACTTACAGATGGCCAAGCTGGGAGCTGTGGAGCAACGCTGGGCTGCCCAATTAGCCCACTATGATTATCAACTACAGTATCGGCCGGGCCGAAAACATACAAATGCCGACGTACTCTCCCGACTCCCTGTGTTTGCTGTGGGTGGTCAACTAACGGCATCTTACCCTGAGTTGGGTGGAGAATTAATGGTGAGAACAGTGGAGGCTCCCGGGACAGATGAGGAAGAGATTGCCACAAGCTGGGGCTGGGACCCGCAACGGTGGAGGGGGCTGCAGGAGGCGTACAGTGATCTGGTAGCAGTTTGGGCCTACCTGGAGCAAGGGTGCCTATCCGGAGTGGTGGAGAGGCGAGCTCAGACACGGGCAGTGAGGCAGATCCTTGGACAGTGGGAGAGGCTCTGTCGGAGAGATGGAGTAATCTGTCGGTCTGTCCAGGATCCGGTGACCCATGACGAGGTACACCAGTTAGTGGTACCGGGAAGTCAGATCCAACCTCTGCTCCGGGCCTATCATGCTCAGGCGGGACATCAAGGACAGGAACGGACCGTGTCCTTATTGCGGAGGTGTTTTTACTGCCCCGGGATGGAGGCGTCCGTGAGTACTTTTATTCAAGACTGTCCTCGTTGTATGCTTTTTAAGGCCCGGAGGGAGTTGAGCCCCAATGGTCCCCATGCGGCCCAAGTCTCCATTACATATTGTGGCGATAGACTTTTTGATGGTGAGTCGACCAACTGATCGTTACCAGAACATCTTGGTGGTCACAGACTTGTTCACCAAATACGCTTGGGCCATCCCGACACTGGACCAGACCGCTGGTACCACCACAGCTGCTCTATGGAAGCCGGTGATTCAACCCTTTGGCTGCCCAGAGACTCTCCACTCTGATCAAGGGCCGAACTTTGAATCGAGGATTATACGGGAGTTTTGCCAGCTTTATGGGTGTAAGAAGACTCGTACTACCCCATACCACCCCCAGGGGAATGGAGGGTACGAACAGTTTAACCAAACTTTGCTGAGTCTCTTGGGGACCTTGGATGCTGATCAGCAGAACAATTGGGTAAATTGTTTACCCGCCCTGGACCAGGCGTATAATAACAGCGTACACGGTAGTACTGGCTATGCTCCGTCTTATTTGATGTTTGGGAGACATGTGCGGTTGCCCGCGGATCTGCTCGTAGGGACGGCTTCGGCAGGAGAGGCATCCAGTACCACAGAATGGGTGAGCCGGCATCATCGGAATGTACGATCGGACGGCAAGGGAGGCTCCCCTGTTACCTGGTAAACGGGTGTTGGTGCGGGATAGTCGGCGCCAGGGAAAGGGGAAACTTAGTGACCGGTGGGAGCCCAAGGCTTATGTGGTCGAGCGGCAACATGGCCCTGACCATCCGGTCTATACCGTACGACCTGAAGGAAAGTCAGGCCCAGAACGAACCGGAACTTGCTCCATCCTTGTCCGAGAGAAGCCAAGACCGAGAGAAGAGGTTCCGACAGTGTCCACGGCCTCCAGGTCACCCTTAGTGGGGTGGGAGCTCGTCCCGAGCCCCCCCCCCCGAAGTCGACATAAGAAGGGCAGACCCTGTAGTTCCACCTAGAAGCTCCCAACAAGGTACCCAGGGCCAGCCTCCGTTGAGATATGGCGAATGGGACTCGAGTCCCACGTTCTAGGGACTAGAGCGGACGGGCAGGGGGGGATGTCACGGGGTGACAAGCGACTTGGCGGAACTTTTCTTTTTGGGATATGTTCCCCTGGGGGACAATGACGGCCGAACACCAGAACGGTTCCGGCTCCCTATGAGAAGATCATGGCGGCGGGCGAGGCTTGATGAGAACTCGCGTCAGGTGGCGGTGCGTGGGATTATGATCCGCGATTGGGACACGTATTAGGAGAGAGCGTTATAAAAGCCATTCCGAATGAGAGAACATGGCGGTGGTGGACTCGGAGGAATACAGGCAGTGGGGGAGAGATTGTGAAGACTCCTATCAATTCAAGTGGGTGAAGAGCTATATATTCTTTGAATGAATAATGAGGATTGTAGAAAACGCGCTGTGAGTTTGGCTGAGCTTCAACTCCTCCTCCGATTGACTTCTGATTATTACTGTGGCAACCTTGGGCAGTTAAGTACCAGCTTTTTAATTCTAAGGCGTTACCCGCCACCTACTTGGCCCTTGCTGCTCCACTGTGAAGCTCTGCTGTCTGAGAACCCACCTGGCCCACGCTGTTCCGTTGTGAAGCTCTGTTGTTTGAGCGGCCGTCTGCCCAGAGTCCAGTATCCACTGAAGAGGAGTCATTAAACGTTACCCGCCCCCTAACGGCCCTTGCTGCCCCACTGTGAAGCTCTGCCGTCTGAGAACCTACCAGGTCCACGTTGTCCCATTGTGAAGCTCTGTTGTCTGAACGGCCATCTGCCCAGAGTCCATCATTCACTGCAGAGGAATTGCTATACGCTACCTGCCACCTGCCTAGAGCTCAGTATTCGCTGAAGAGGAATCATTATACGTTACCTGGTCCTCCCCTCACTTGAAGCCAAGAGAAGAAACGCCGATTGACTCTTAATATTCTTGTTCTTAACTTAAAAAAGCAAAGACTTTTATTCTTTTAACTTTGTTTTCCTGCCTTTTCACTGGTTTGCTCCTCGAGGTGACACACCTACTAGGGGTGGTGGTGGGTCGGCCACTCCGGCCTGTGACATTATTGTTCAAAGTGTCTACCCTTGAATCGATTCTGCTTTGTGCTTCCCTACAGCTTATGCAATTATCTTCGTGCTGTCCAGTGCATCACATATAGCTTTAGCACACAGATTTCAAGAGTTGGTCAGCTAACTAAAACAGTGGTGTACAAAATACGTAGGCTAGGGGTAGTTGTGAGAGCAAATGCCATATAAATTAATATTCATTAAGATAAATTAGTATTTCACAGCACGCAAATGTATAGCCTACACAGAAGAAAGCTCTGTTTAGGTACGGTTTGCATCTTGCACCAAGGAAAAATAAATACGGAGATACATTCAAAAATGAATAAATGTCTTGAAGGAAAAAAATGAGACCTTTCAGTTTAGAATTTCCTTTAACATGTTTTCTTTATATAAAAAATCTGCTGAACAGGATGCTGCCTATATAGGCGGAATCATAAAGTGAATGCATATACAACTTTTGAAGTAATTTCAACATAACCATGCATACACAAATTCATTTATATAACAGGGTTTTATTTTCTCACAAACTATCCTTAACACAATAACAAAATAAACAAAAAACCTGGCATTTTCCTGACTGGGACCAGCTGTAGGCTACTGTCAGACGTCAGCAATGACAAGTGCCTGGCTGACCTTACAACTTCACTGTCCTGTAAACACAGTTTAAGCAGAATCATTTTTATCTCGTTCTTTATTGGTTTAACGGTCCACTGCTTTTAGCTAGATATCAGTTCAGCTCGCAGGGTAATAATGTTGAACCCAACGGTCTGTAACAACTGTTTGTTGCAGTTCGGCGTGTGAATTAGCCATTAAATGTCTCACAATAAGCCTACATAATGCAATTGTCCTTTCAATATGAAAGTCTTCTCTACTGACTGATGACTGACTCAGTAATAAAGACTGTCTTTTCCGACATCTAACATTTGGAAATATCCATGCCAGTCTTCTCTGTTGGCCCCCTTGCGGCTCCCTGCGCACCTGGGCCACACCCATTCACCTGAGTATAAATGTTGTGGCCCCCTACAGGCGAAATATTTTAACTTATGCTGCTCACGGCCAGGGACTATTTGTTTTCCAGTGGAAAGCTTTTGGTGATTTTACTTCATGAAAGTTGCACTAATATATTTTTTACTTTATTATGAATATTGAGTGGTACTCAAGGCTATAGTGCTGTCTCGTGAATAAGTCACGTCTGAAGGGGTTGCAAGCACTCCGGTTCGCGTCGTATTCACGATACAGCACACCCTCTCGTATACCTTATGCTTACATGTACAGTCTAGACCGGACGCTTGCGGTGTTGCGTCGTGCCGCTCGCGTCCTGTCTGTGTAGTAGACACGGTGGTGTTCTAATCAATTTTACACAAAATATACTTTAAAACAAACACCAGAGACCGCTTAGACAAATGTCTCACGTGCTGAGAACGCTAACCTAACTTCATTCATGTTTAAGAATCACTGATCAGAGTCAGAGAGTGGCAACCTCTTGAACCACAACCACGTTCGCGCTGGAGAACTTCTGCAGTCCCTAATTGGCCAAAATGCTCTGTTCGACTTTTCTGAGATCATCTACTCTTCCCTGTGGATGACCTGTGACCTACTTTCTGTAAGTTCTGAATTTTTGAGATTGAATTTTAGAAAACTGAATTTGAAGTTCCGAATTTCTTCATCTTGAAAACTTGAATCTGTATTTTTTTAAACTGAATATTTGCAGTATAAGAATTCAGAACAAAAAAACTAGCTGTTTGAAAACACGTCTATAAAATTCAGCCATACAAACATTTCAGATAGTTAAATTTCAAATGTTCAATATTCGTTAAAAAAAAAATCAAATTCAGAACTATTTAAACTACCACCTAAAATTCAATTTTGTTTGATTACACAATTCAAATTATTTTTTCATATTATTAGCTCCATATAATAGCTGGTGAACACACATGCACAACTATTTCTCTTAGGAGCAAAATCAACTTCCACACACTATTTTGGTTGTTTTTTTTTATCCTGTCTCCAATCAGCAAAGAGAAGAACTCTCAACAGACACCAATTTTGGACTGCATGGCCACTTCTCACTATTTGTACAAAACTCTGGAGGTTTGTCATCTGCTTCATTTCCAAGGTAAGTAAACTGACTTATCCTTCTATTCAGTTCTTCATATGTGAAATGCTTCTCTTTGTTTACCAGGTAGTTGATGCACTATGCCAAGTCACAGGAATCAACACCCTCAAAAATGTCATGACCTAGACATGGTGGGAGACCAGGCTGGCAGATATGAAAGTAAAGCAGCTGGTTGAATACAGAGTCAAATTTTATTCCACACACTGATTCTCTGTTGCTTTCTCTTAGGTCTTCAATGTGCAGCTGGTTTGACAGCTTTGTTTTTTTTTTTAACCAGCAGACCATGGACTACACTCAAATGTTTGTCTGTCTATGTCACAAAATCTACAAAAAAAAGCCACCAATACTATGTGACCCCAGACTGTCTCCTGCAATTGCACACAGAGTCCCTTTAATAACTTTACCATCCTTCAGTGCAATGCCAGACTCCTGTAGGTATTTTAGGTCTTTAATCAATTGATTAAAAGCAACATCCTGTCCAAAATTCTTAAAATCTTTTTCCCTGTAGAGAAAAACAAGCTGCATCTGTTCAACATTGGACCTGTTGTATGGTAATTAATTGCATTAAAATGGCTGCTACACCGATGGCTCAGAGGGGGCTCCATTGACAGCTATTTAATTAACAATTTGAATGCCCTGAAAGGTCGGAAAGACATTGTTAAAATAGTCCTTGTGACTAGTGGTCAACCTTAATTTTATGAACTGACGAGAATACTTTTTGTGCGCCAAATAAACCAAATAACGACTTTATTCAATGATTTCTTCTCTTACGTATCAATCTCCAACACGCGTTCATGAGAGCACCACGACGCATGCGTGTGATACATGTGTCGTCTCATCATCTGAATTATTCAAACTTTCAAGATGTGGCATGACAAGAGAGGCACGTGACCTGTGAGCATGATGGCAGCATAGTGTTCTGACTCCGCAATCCCTACCCATTTTCATTTATATATTTACGTTTTTTCGCTAATTCTTCGACACTTTGTTTTATATTTTGACTTTGGGCATCGACAGTATCACTTCTCATCAAGCAAAATCGGCCAGCAAGCAAGCTCAGCGTGATCAAGTGCACGAGGCAGAAAAGAAAAATTACGACAAATCTGCCACCAGATTGACGACCTTGGAGGAAAAGATAGCTGTTTTGGAGGACCGGAGCCGCAGGGATAATGTTCGTATTATGAATCTCCCGGAAGACGTGGAAACCACAAATCTCACGACATACATCTCGGGATCTTTACCTGTATGGTTCCTTTCTTTGAGTGATACTAAACCGGAGATCATGAGAGTTCATCGCATCGGCCCACCCAACAACTCTGGCAGACCTCACACGGTCATTATGAAGATGCTATGTTATACCGATCGTGACATTGTTTCTGCCGCCTTTCTTGGGGTCACGTTGCTCATAAGGTGGTTAATGTTTCACCTTTTTTTTTTTTCTTTTTTTCTTTTTCTTTGTATCATTACTTTTCCTTTTTAGTGGATGCTCTGTTAGGGGGTTATTTGTTGTGTTTGGGGAAGTTGGGTGTTCTTGTGGGTTGTGACCAGGGTGGGTGGGTATTTCTCCCTTTAAAGAGTATACATGGCTGTGATGCATTCTCCTTATTGTTCTATGCCCAGGTAATTGTTATCTTGGCCTCTTTATGCTATTTTAAAGTTCATTTATGGTTACAGAAACGCTTCACATAGTTACCTGGAACGTAAATGGGCTGAATGGCCCCATTAAACGTACTGCATGTCTGGACTACTTGCATAGGCAGCAGGTTGATTTGGCATTTATTCAAGAATCACATTTAAGAAAATCAGATGTTCAGAGGTTTTCTAACAAATTTTATTTTGAAGCTGCCTCATCTTCACTGGATAGTAAATCGAGGGGTACTCTGCTCGTGTTAAAACGCAAGCTTTCATTTAATATTCTAGAAAGATATAGCTGTGAAGAAGGCAGAGTATCATACATTAAAACAGTTATTGTTGATAATTCCTATGGATCACATGACATAGCCAGTCATGGGAGGAGTTAAGTCTCCTCAGGTGCACTTAATGAGTGATAAGGTACTATTGTTTGGTGTGTTGGTGTGTGCCATATGCAATGGAAACAGACTGTCCTTTCTTTCTCTCTTAATGAGAGCATTTGAAGAGTTGATGTGTTCCTGACAATGTAAGTTTGTGCCCTTTTGTTTCTTGATGTTAATTTCTGAGATTCTGTTTGTCTAATTGTGAGATGTTCTATGTGATTATGATTCGTGTTTCTTACTATTTTGATGTTGAATTGTTTAGGATTGGATTATGTGATTAATGCTTTATTAGTTAAAGTTCTATGGTGTTAATTATATTTAAGATTCTGTTTGTTTACTTTGTTTATAGAAACCATAAAACTTTATATCTGAGTCCAATTCTACTTTGTGGCCTGATTCATCTGTTGCAATAAATGATTATGGACTGAGTACTGGACCTTTGTGTTTTAATGGACACACCATCCTGGTATCACATTTCTTGAACCAAACATTCCAAAAAATTACAGTTATCGCGGGTACGAATTTTGCATTTATTTCAATTTATGCTCCTCGTCATTTTGACCGCAAATTTTTTTTCTGCACTCACTACAACATTACTGCACATTCAAGATTGCTTTCTTATCATCGGTGCAGATATGAACGCGGTAGTTGATGTCTCTCTTGATCGTTCTTGTGTGCAGAATTATTCAGGGTCATCTTTATCATCTATTGAATTAAGTAAATTTATTTCTGATCTTTGTCTAATTGATATATACCGCACTTTTTATCCTACAAAAAGACCTACAAAAAGTATACCTTTTACTCGGCCGGACATAAAAGCTATTCTAGATTGGATTATATACTTATATCTCATGCTGCACACTCAGTAGTACACAGTGTTGATATAAAGTCATGCCCTTTATCTGATTATAATGTGGTCTCAGCTAAAATTTCTCGTGTTTACACCTACTAGAGCATCTCGTTGGCGTTTTAATACCACACTACTACAAAATAAAGATTTCTGTGCAATGCTCACAAAGGAGACAAAAATAAATAGGCTGGAGAATCTTCAGCAAATTTGTCACACTGAGGATGTTCAGAAGGAAATAAAGATGATGTGTACGGAACTTACATGACGGTTACGGCATAGAGCTGTGTTTACAATGCACAAAGTTAGAAGAACTTATTATTTCAATGGCGCTAAGCCAAGTCACCTTTTAGCTCTTAGATTAAGGAATGATGAAAAATATTCAAATATTATGGCAATTCAATCTTCTAGTGGTTTGATAAGTGAACCCAAAGGCATAAATCAAGAGTTTAAAGATTTCTTTCAGAACTTGTATAGGCCGGATTTGGTTTTCAGTGAGACTCTGTGTGATAACTTTTTTTCAAGATTTGACTCTTACATCTCTCTCTAAAGCAGAGGCTGCATCTTTGGACTCTCTTATTTCATTAGACGAGTTAAAAGATGCTCTTGTACATATGAAGAGGGGTAAGTCTCCGGGATGGGATGGAATCCCGCCTGAACTATACCTTTCTTTCTGAGATGAGCTGGGACAGCCTTTGTTGAATATGATTCTTTATTCTATTCAGGTGGGTTCATTTAATAATAGTGCAAATATGGCCATTATTACTCTTTTTACCAAAGCCCAATAAAGATTTGACTCAGTGAGGAAATTATAGACCTTTGTCTTTGTTAAACTGTGATGTGAAACTGCTTGACAAAGTTTTGGCCTCCCGCTTAAATTCACTTATGACTAAATTGGTGCATAATGACCAGACTGGTTTCATTAAATCTCATCTTGCAGCTGATAACGTCCGCCGGTTATTGCATATTATACACATGACCAGTGGTATGGATATACCGTGTGCAACTTTGTCTTTGGATGCTGAGAAAGCCTTTGACCGGCTTGAATGGCAACAGCCGCGTGACAATCAGTGAGTATATTTTAGTTTTTTATTATTATTCGGAAACATCTAGAACTATTTACGAGCATGAAATAAATATAAATAAAGATATTATGTCATGAAAATTCTCTTATAAAACGGACGGTGCTCAATAATGTGGATGTTCACATGTCTACTGTTTGTTTGTCTGTCAACGCGCTGTTTTGCACACTGCAAATATGTTCTGTGCATTGAGCAGGTAAAGTCAGGGTTCAGTTGAATTGATACGTAGTAACATTAGTAACATTAATATACCAAAGCACATATTTGACGTTAAATGCTATACATTAATTTTTTTATTTGTTTTAGTTAATATTGTTACTGAGTTTTATATTTCTCACTAGCAAATCAGAGAAAAGCTACATGGTATGACATCGTTAAATTATATTTTCCTATATATCTACAAAATATTTCAGCAAGCTAATGGTAAGTGACATTAGCTTGCTGAAATGTTTTGTAGATATATAGGGAAATATAATTTAACGATGTCATACCATGTAGCTTTTCTCTGCTTTGCTAGTGAGAGATATGTTTAGTATAAGTTTAGCATTTTTCATGCAATTCAAACGTATGACTTTTGTTAAAAAAGAAATCACAAATTTCACATTTCATACATGTTTTATTAAATTATTTCAATGTAAGGTAAAACAAATTTCAGTACTTACTAATATAATTACAAAAACAATTACAACCAATTACAAATATATTTACAATGAATAACAATCAAAATATTATCATCATAAACAAACAAATTCAATAAATATACTCTGACTTTTGGTAAAATGTTTTTGTTTAAAACAAACTATATTATACATACCTTTATACTTACTAATATAATTACAAAACAGATAACAAATATAATTACAATGAATAATAATCAAAATAGTATCATCATAATATGAATATACTCTGACTTTTAACAGGCTTAATAATGCTTCAGTGTGTGGTACTCCTGAAATCATGGGATAGCACACAAGGATAGCACACAAGGGAGTGTTGCATGGCACACACATGTGCCTGGTGAGGCGCCTCTGCTTGCTCTTGCGTGTGCTGGAGAGGCTGTCAGAGGTATCTGAAGGAAGGACCCAAGAGCGATAGCAGATTAACAATGTCTTTAATATAACCAAGGAATGCGCCCCGTAGGGCTAGCAACAGAAAGTCTCTCAATAAATGCAGCAAACAATAGAGATGTAACCCTGGGCTGGGCTGGCGGGTCCCGGAGAGACAACGAAGGAGAAAAACAGAGCCACAGCAGCTGCGGTCAGTAACACAGGTAAGGAACCTGTCTCTTGTCTTCAATGGCAGGATAACTGGGCAGAATATAACTTTAGCGAACGCACAATCAGAGAAGCCTGCAGGACAGGACTCACCAAACAAGACAGGACAAGATAAACAGGAGAACAGTCAGACACATACGTAATCATTGATAATAATCTGGCAAAGGAGAGGTGGAAGAAAGAACAAGAAGTAGGAAGACTAATCAGAGGTTGTTACGTTCCCTGTGTATTTGTGTGTGTTTCTGTTCTGTGTCTCCGTTCATTGCTTTCAGGTGGTGATCGGGCATTGGCTGTTGCGGGCACGTGTCGTCATTGTGGCGGCGTCATCATCTGTTCAACCAATCCACTGCTGTGTCTTGGATTCAAAAGGCCCATCCACAAACATGAAGGGAGATCCCCGTCAGATCTCACCCAACTTGCGCGTTCTGAGCACGTTGTCGAAACTACTATCACGATTCACGCTTATGTCTTTATTGTTGATGATGTGAGTTGCCTGACCTGAGTTTTGATAAAACATTCAGAGATGCCTAGCCGATCCGTTTAAATCTGGAGCATTGAGTTCTCTGTTGCGAAATCATAAGACGGGAGGTAGGGATCATTGTTGTGTTAGGTATGCGTGGAGTGTTCGCCATTATTGTATTTTTGTTTTTATTTTAGTGTAGTTTAATTAAGGCGGCGTATTCCGCTGAAGAACTCGGTTTTGTTTTTAATTTTCTTTGGTGGCAGTTAGTTTAACGGGTACACCTAAAATTAGATATCAGTTATGTTTTGCTTGTTTCAACAATTTGGCGACATTCTTGTTTGTCCTTGTTTTCTCGTGTATTATTTTTCTTTCTAACCAACCTTGTTATTTAATTTGAGTGAACATGTCTAAAACTTTCATTCTCAGAAAATAAATGTTTTCCTTAACGTTTGATTGATGTTTCTGGGTTGTTTTGTTTGCATCCCCACACAGCAACAGTGTCTCACATAAATGTTATGTAATCATCCCTTTTAAACATCTTTAAACACGTAACATTTGGTGGTGGCAGCGGTGGGATATTCCTTTAAAGGGATATCTTATTTTCTTGGGATGAGTTTGTGAGCGCTGTTGCTTGTGTGTGGGTTGGGGCAGCAACCTTGAAGGAGGTATTGTCTGAATGAAAGATCTTAAGAGGCTTCTATGGATTTTAGCGTTTGTGGTGGTAAGTTTAGTCAGAATGGCTGATTTTGATCTGGATAGTTTTGTGAGTGCACCAACGGTCGAACAGTTAGGTACGTGTAGGAAAGATGATTTATTGAGAGTTGCTGAACATTATCAAATTAGAGTTTCTAGACAGCAGCTTAAGCGAGACATTAAAAAAATGTTAGTACAGCAGCTAAGGAAGTTGGAGGTGTTGAAACCGGGTGATAAATCTGAGGAAATTCTGAGCTCTGGAGCTGGTCCTTTAGGTGAGGAGGAAGCGAGTGGGACTGATGAGGCGGAGGGTTCCGAAGCCAAAGCAGTCTGGCCGCCCTTTGAACCTTCTTCTCCGTCTGTAGCGGGAGATGAGTCGCGTCTCAAAGTACGTTTGGCGAAAGTCCAACGGGAAGAGCGCGAGAGGGCAGAGGACCGTAGAGCTCAGTTAGATTTGCAACTCCACATCCGTCGTCTGGTAATAGAGGCGGACACGCAAGTAAAGTTGCGTGAGTTGGACCTGAGAATAGCCAGAGAGACACCGTTTCCGCCTATACTCCCTGTATCAGCTGCTCAACCTGCGCAGCCGGTTGCTGTCGCGGCGGGTGCGAGTCCGACGTTTGATGTGAGTAAACACATTTCTCTTGTTCCACAGTTCAGAGAGGCTGAGGTTGACTCATACTTTAATGTTTTCGAACGAGTCGCTTCTATGCTTAACTGGCCTAGAGATGTGTGGCCGTTATTGCTTCAATGTAAGTTGACGGGAAAAGCTCAGGAAGTATGTGCTGCACTATCTTTACAGGATAGCTTAGATTATGACGTTATCAAAACGGCAATTTTGAGGGCTTATGAGCTCGTACCGGAGGCGTACAGACAGCGATTTAGGAATCACAAAAAAGTTTCAAATCAGACGTTCGTTGAGTTCGCTAGGGAGAAGAGTTTGTTGTTTGACCGGTGGTGCACATCAAATAAAGTAGCAGATTTTAACGCTCTCCGTGAGTTGGTTTTGTTAGAGGAGTTCAAAAATTGCATTCCTGATCGTATTGTTGTATATCTAAACGAGCAAAAGGTGACATCAGTGTCACAGGCGTCTGTTTGTGCGGATGAGTTCGCGCTTACGCACAAGAGTGTTTTTACTCTTGCTCGGACTGACAACATTTCACATGTTCCTGCTGTCTTGAGAGATCAGTGGCGTTCGAAAAATGTTCCAAAAGCTAAAGAAGGCAGAGAATGTTTTTACTGTCGCAAACCGGGACACCTCATTGCTGATTGTCTGGCTTTAAAGCGCAAAGAGCAAGGTATCAGTACTAAAAGTGTTGCGTTTGTGAAGACTGTTGATCGCACAGACTATGAGAATTGTGATGTCTTGGATGTTAGTTATCAACCTTTCCTGATGGAAAGATTTGTGTCTGTTAGCGAACATTCTCCTGATCCAATCAGAGTTACTATGTTGCGTGATACCGGAGCGATGCAATCGTTTATAGTAGCTGACGTGTTACCGTTTTCTGAACGTACTTTTTGTGGAAGTCATGTGTTAGTACGTGGTCTTGAGATGAGCACTATGAAAGTTCCTTTGCATCAGATTCATCTGAAGTCAGATTTGTTTTCAGGATTTGTGAAAGTTGGAGTTCGTGATAGCTTACCAGTGCATGGAGTGAACTTCATTCTTGGTAATGATATTGCAGGTGGTAAAATTGTACCGCTTTTAGAGGTCTGTGATAAACCTATTTTGTCCGATGGCACTGATGAGATGTCAGAGAAATTCCCTGAGGTTTTTCCTGTTTGTGCTGTGACGCGAGCGCAGGCTCGTAAGTTCGCTGATGTTGATGATTTATCCTCCACTTTCATAGCACCTATGTTTGTAAACGATGCACTGTTGCCTGATGCAGGTAAGCCAGATGGTGCAGTCATTTTTTTGAAATCAGATGATTTGAAATTAGAAGTCACTAGGGAGAAAATTATTGCAGCCCAAAAAGAGGATTTTTTTCTGCGTAAATGTTTTTCTTCTGTCATTTCCGTGGAAGAGGCGCAGAAGAAGAGAAACGCTTATTATATGCAGAATGGTTTACTGATGCGGTGGTGGTGCGCTGACGTAGTGAGTGATTCAGAATGGTCTTCTGTGACCCAAATTATCATTCCGACGTGTTATAGACATCTAGTACTTTCACTCGCTCATGATCATAATTTGTCTGGTCACTTAGGCATTAGGAAAACATACCATCGAGTGTTGCGACATTTCTTTTGGCCCAGAATGAAGGCTGATGTAGCCAAATTTTGTAGAACCTGTACGACCTGTCAATTTTCGGGTAAGCCGAACCAGGTGATTCCGCGTGCACCGCTGGTTCCTATACCAGTGATGGGAGAGCCTTTTGAGCACGTTATTGTAGACTGTGTTGGACCATTACCTAAGTCAAAATCTGGTAATCAATACTAGCTTAAAATAATGTGTACAGCGACACGTTTTCCGGAGGCCATTCCACTGAGAAAGATTACGGCACCGGTGGTCAGCAGCGCGCTCGTAAAATTCTTTTCAATGTTTGGTTTACCGAAGATTGTGCAGTCTGATCAAGGTACGAACTTTTTGTCAAAGATTTTTACACAAGTGTTAGAGACTTTGAATATTTCTCACAGAATTTCAAGTGCCTATCATCCTGAATCTCAAGGTTCTTTGGAACGGTTCCATCAGACCATGAAAGCGATGTTGCGTCGATATTGTATGGACACAGGTAAAGACTGGGACGAGGGCATACCGTTAGTTTTGTTTGCTGCTAGAGAAGCGGTACAAAACAGTTTGGGATTTAGTCCTGCCGATCTTGTTTTCGGGCATACTGTCAGGGGTCCGTTAAAGATGCTTAAAGAGAATATTTTAGATCACAAATCGAGTGTTAAAACCACAGTGTTGGACTATGTGAGCAAATTTCGTGAGCGATTGCACAAAGCTTGTACTATGGCACGAGAGTCATTATTGCACGCTCAAGTGACGATGAAGAGTAAATACGATCGTAAAACTGTTCAACGTCATTTTAAGGAAGGAGATCAGGTGCTCGTTTTATTGCCTGTCCTTGGTTCTGCTTTTTCTGCACGCTTTTCAGGTCCATATGAAGTGCTTAGGAAAATGAGTGACACTGATTATGTGATTCGTACTCCAGATCGCCGGAAGAAATCTCGCGTATGTCATGTAAATATGCTGAAGGCTTATCTTGTTCGAGAATCATTGCCAGATGTTCTGAAAGAAGATGAGTCGACTATATCTTGTGCTGCTGCGCTTACGTGTGAGTCGTTTGATTTCACTTCTACATACGACAAGGAAGATGGAGTTTTGATACGACATACATATCAGCAGTGCGCCAGGTTGAAGAATTCTGAACTACTGGCTGATTTAAATTCTCACCTGTTTCATCTGTCCGAGTCTCAGAGTAATGATGTGAAAGAAATCATTTCTGACTTTCCTTCGTTATTTAATGACGTTCCCTCTCGTACTACGATTTTAGAACATGACATCGACGTGAGTAATGCTGTTCCTATTAAGCAACATGCTTATAGAACTAATGTTTTTAAACGTTCTGTGATCAAGACTGAAGTTGACTACTTGTGTAAACATGGTTTAGCGAAACAGAGTTTTAGTCCCTGGAGCTCACCTTGTCTACTCGTGTCTAAGAGTGATGGCTCTGCTAGATTCTGCACAGATTACCGAAAGGTAAACTCCGTAACTGTTCCTGACTGTTTTCCATTACCTCGTATGGAGGACTGTGGTGACAACCTGGGGTCCGCTAAATTTGTCAGTAAATTAGATTTACTGAAGGGTTACTGGCAGGTGCCGCTAACATTGCGCGCCTCCGATATTTCTGCTTTTGTGACCCAAGATGATTTTCTGCAATATTGCGTAATGGCGTTCGGGATGCGCAACGCACCAGCCACATTCCAGCGGCTTATTAACATCGTGCTTGCAGGTGTCCGTAACTGTAATGCATATTTAGATGACCTTGTGATTTATTCGCCTACTTGGTCTGCACATGTGTCAACGATAAGAGAGGTGTTTGAGCGCCTTGAGAAAGCTTCACTGACGTTAAACTTGGCGAAGTGTGAGTTTGGTCAAGCTACGGTTACGTACTTAGGCAAAGAAGTGGGTCAAGGTCAAGTTCGACCCATGGAGGCAAAAGTAACTGCAATTGCTGATTTTCCTGTTCCTGCTACGCGCAAAGAACTTCGCAGATTCTTAGGAATGGCCGGTTATTATCGGAGTTTCTGCAAGAATTTTTCAACTGTGGCCAATCCTTTAACGTCACTCCTTAGTCCATCATGCACTTTTCTCTGGAATGATGAATGTCAGAATGCTTTTGATAACATCAAAACTTTGCTGTGCAGTACGCCTGTTTTATCAGCTCCTGATTTTGAACGAACATTCAAGCTCGAGATTGACGCAAGCTCCGTTGGTGCGGGGGCAGTGTTGGTGCAAGAAGACGTTTCTGGTATTGACCATCCAGTATGTTATTTTTCACGTAAGTTCAATAAATACCAATTGAACTACTCTACAATTGAGAAAGAAACATTGGCCTTATTACTGGCTTTACAGTATTTTGATGTTTATGTGAGCTCAACTAATCTGCCTGTGACTGTGTTCACGGATCACAATCCTTTAGTGTTTTTAGGTCGTATGTACAATCATAATCAGAGACTGATGCGTTGGTCTTTGATGGTACAAGGCTATAATTTAGAGATCAGACACAAAAAAGGTGCGGAGAATATAATTGCAGATGCGTTGTCCAGAGTTTAAGCTGTGGTGCTCCGAAACATTAGAATGAAAAAAAAAAAAAAACATGTTCTTTTGTTCATGTTTTGATGTTTTTTTTTTTCTTTTTTTTTAGGGGGGAAGTGTTACGTTCCCTGTGTATTTGTGTGTGTTTCTGTTCTGTGTCTCCGTTCATTGCTTTCAGGTGGTGATCGGGCATTGGCTGTTGCGGGCACGTGTCGTCATTGTGGCGGCGTCATCATCTGTTCAACCAATCCACTGCTGTGTCTTGGATTCAAAAGGCCCATCCACAAACATGAAGGGAGATCCCCGTCAGATCTCACCCAACTTGCGCGTTCTGAGCACGTTGTCGAAACTACTATCACGATTCACGCTTATGTCTTTATTGTTGATGATGTGAGTTGCCTGACCTGAGTTTTGATAAAACATTCAGAGATGCCTAGCCGATCCGTTTACATCTGGAGCATTGAGTTCTCTGTTGCGAAATCATAAGACGGGAGGTAGGGATCATTGTTGTGTTAGGTATGCGTGGAGTGTTCGCCATTATTGTATTTTTGTTTTTATTTTAGTGTAGTTTAATTAAGGCGGCGTATTCCGCTGAAGAACTCGGTTTTGTTGTTAATTTTCTTTGGTGGCAGTTAGTTTAACGGGTACACCTAAAATTAGATATCAGTTATGTTTTGCTTGTTTCAACAATTTGGCGACATTCTTGTTTGTCCTTTTTTTCTCGTGTATTATTTTTCTTTCTAACCAACCTTGTTATTTAATTTGAGTGAACATGTCTAAAACTTTCATTCTCAGAAAATAAATGTTTTCCTTAACGTTTGATTGATGTTTCTGGGTTGTTTTGTTTGCATCCCCACACAGCAACAGTGTCTCACATAAATGTTATGTAATCATCCCTTTTAAACATCTTTAAACACGTAACAGAGGTAAAGGGGTAGCAGGTGAGAAGGGGATGAATGCAATAGCGATAATTGATAAGACGGCTGGCAGAGAATGAAGAGAGTAATAGTAAATGGGTGTGTCTACACAGAGGGTGTGTTAGTGTGTGTGTGTGAGGGAATGAATGAAAGATAATAGCGTGTGTGACCAGAAGAGTGAGACAGAGAAAGGAAGGAGAATACCAGGATCATGACAGAGGCAGACCTTGCAGTGACGCCTTGTCTTGCTGCCCTGGGAAGTGGTTTGAGGGACTTCAGATGGGAAATGCCTGGCTGTAAGGCGCAGTGGAGTGTCTAAGGCAGGACGTCCTCCTTTGGTTGGACACCGCAATGTGCTGTACTCCTCCTGTAGTCCTCTCATCAAGTTCGTCTTGAATTGCAGGGAGTTGATTTCTTTTCCTACTCATAGTAAAGCACATCAATAGGGAGTGAAGAGAATAGAATAGTATGTGACAATGTGGTCTGTTTATTATTGTGAATTTGTTAATACTTTAGATTACATTATTTTAAAATTGTATCACGTCTTATCTTGTTTATATTTATTATTAGATGATTTGTCTTCATTTCTTACCAGTAATTTGCCGGTAGACGATGTGGCTGTTGAGTAAAACAGTGTCAAGTAGGTGAAAGAATGTCTTCTTAACCACTTGGTAGACTTTCTGGTGCATTCATGAAAACCATTCATCATGTCAGCTTTGTCAACTGCCCCCATCTTTTTGTTATACTCCAGCACACAGACTGGCTTCATCTTTGGTTGCCCAGTGATGTGATCAAGCTTCCCTGTGGCTGCCATACCAGTTGGGTGGACTGTGGTAAGGACATGAACATCCCTCTTGTCATGCCATTTTACTGCCAACTGTGATTGTGGCGAACAGGACGGCCGAGGGGCGTGAGAGAACGCCGCGAGGCCGGTGGTGCGATTGCTAATGAGCAGCACCTGTGAAGCACACCGGTCTCGCATCTCTCACGGAGGAGCGGAAGCATAAAGGAGGAGCGACGACGTTGATGATCGAGAGAGGAACAGGCCTGTATTTTAGTTGTGTTTTGTTTTTGTATTTTACTTAAGTTATATTTATTTTCGGTAGCCAGCAGTCGTCCGCGAGGGGCTGCTGGCGGTATTTTTGTTTGTTTGTTTTATTTTAAATAAATTCTATTTTGATTGTTCGCCGGTTCCCGCCTCCTTCTTCCCTGAACATTGCTACACTGGTGCCGAAACCCGGGAAGAGGGAGGAACGCGCTGTCAGAGAGTCCTCGCCGGTGTGGGGAATCCGCGGTGCCATCGAGCATGGTGCGCGAGTCGCCGCCGCTCGCCGTGGGCCGGAGCCTGCTGCCATCCGCCGAGCGAGCGGAGGAGCAGGGAGCGGGGGACTCGCGGCCACGGACGCTCGAGGCGGGGCGCTGGAGTGAGTTGCCGGTGGGACGGTCGAGCTCGCTGCCGGCCGCCTGGGTATTGGAGGGGCGGCTGCCATCCGGGAGGGAGAGGAGGAGTCGCCGCCGCTCGCCGTGGGCCGGAGCCTGCTGCCGTCCACCAGTGAAGGGGAGGAGCAGGGAGCGGGGGACTCCTACCGTCTGCCCAAGGCACCCGAGGAGCCGTCGCCGTCCACCGGGCGGCGGAGGAGCGTCGAGCCGTCCACCGAGGGCTACCCAGCGTCACCGCCAGGCACCGCGGAGGAGATCGCCTAGCTGGTGGGGGACCAGATGGCAGCGCGTTGTGGGAACCGGACCAATTTTTTTTTCCTCTCTCCCCTCTCTCGATCTGTCGCTCCTCATGCTTCCGTCTCCGTTTCCCTCGGTTTGTCTGTCCATACCCCCCAGGGATCGCCGCCGCCGGGGGGGGAGTAGGCACAGGCTCGTGAGTACCCCCCGGCCTGTGAGGGGCGATGGGGGTATGTGGCGAACAGGACGGCCGAGGGGCGTGAGAGAACGCCGCGAGGCCGGTGGTGCGATTGCTAATGAGCAGCACCTGTGAAGCACACCGGTCTCGCATCTCTCACGGAGGAGCGGAAGCATAAAGGAGGAGCGACGACGTTGGTGATCGAGAGAGGAACAGGCCTGTATTTTAGTTGTGTTTTGTTTTTGTATTTTACTTTAGTTATATTTATTTTCGGTAGCCAGCAGTCGTCCGCGAGGGGCTGCTGGCGGTATTTTTGTTTGTTTGTTTTATTTTAAATAAATTCTATTTTGATTGTTCGCCGGTTCCCGCCTCCTTCTTCCCTGAACATTGCTACAGTGATCCATTTACTTTTAATTCAACCTCACCTTTTGTCATCTTACAGGTGAACTTTGGCATCCCTTTCCTGTTTGCCCGCACAGTCCCACAAGCTCCAGTGTCAAGTGACAAGAGGTGCTGGAAAAGTGTGGTACTACAGTACCAATTGTCCACATAAAGAATATGACCTTTTCCTAGATAAGGTGTTAGAAGTGTCATCACAACAGACCCAGCAATCCCAAGTCCTTGGTAATGTTGGATGTCAGTGGTAGATCCGGTGTAAATGATCATGTCCTGCACATAACCAGTGAGCACATCACACAAAACAAAAAAACTTGACCCCAAATCTGTGCCGTTTAGATGGAATGAACTGACGAAATGCCAGCCTGCCTTTCCACTTCATCAGACTCATCCACACACAGATCCCTGTATGGGACAGAAATGCGATGAAAGGAGGAGGTGAGAACAGAGCGGAGGAGCAGAAGGAAGCGGCCTTGTGAAAACAAAGACCCGAAAAATGGTGTCAAGAGCATGTGGTCTGTGCTCCAGTAATCACGAAGTGATGGTTTTTTGATCACCCCCATTAGGAGAACTGACACTAAAAATGTGTACATTTCAGGGATATTTGTTGGAATCCATTTAACCAGTTTTCCTTTAATTTCCCTTTCTTGCAAGTCAGAGGCATAGCGGTTTGTTTCCTCCACAATTTTTCCAATGACATCTTCTGTGAGGAACAATTTAAAACAATTGACCTCACTGGGCGATTCTGGTGGATTTTGCACACCACACAGCTGGTTGTCAAAATTGCCTGGGCCAGGAGGATTAAAAAGGTTGGTTGCCTTCCATGACAATGAGTTTACCTCTTCTGCCTCGTTTGACATGGGTAAAACATGGACTGATGTTGTCTCTTCACCTTCAATGTCGTCAAGAGCTTCAAGGTTTGGGGGAAGATCTTCATCGCTGTCACTTTCTGCCTCGCTGTCAAAAAGCTCCTCATCAGAATGAAGAAAAATTCCTCAATTTCCTCATTTTCCTCATAATCTGACCTAACGGAAGCATGTAAAGTGAGAAGAAAACTGGCGCCAAAATGGATCCTTGTGGAATACCGCATGACAAAGATGCAGATCTTGAAGTACATTCTCCCATTTGTACTGCAAAAGTTCTGTTATAAAAATAACACTTAATCCAATTTAAAACATTACCTCGAATCCCTACCTAATTTCATAACGTGAAATTAAAATGTTATGGTCAATTGTGTCAAACGCTGCAGTAAGATCTCTTTGAGATTGGTCTATAATTACACAAGACATTCTTATCTAAATTTGTTTTTTTCAACAAAAGATGCACTATAGCATGTTTACAATAGGTTGGAACAATTCCAGAGAGTAGACTCTTATTAATTATTGATACTATAAATGGACCAATCAACTCAAACATTTTCTTAAATAGTGCTACAGGAACAATATCTTGTCGAGAAAGTGTTGGCTTTAACTTACAAACAATATCTAAAAGTGTAGGTAGGGAGATAGGCTCAAAATCGGACAGCACCACATGAGTTATAGGTACATCCATAGGATCATATGAGCACTGTTGTATATTCCTTCGGATGTCCGATATACGTCCGACAAAAAAATTCCAACAGACTTTCGCATAAATCCACAAGTTAAATTCCATGCACCTTTAATCTGGGGTTCAAAAATAAGTCAATTGTCGAAAAAAGAACTCTTGAATTTTGATGATTCCTATCAATGATGTTTGAAAAAAATTTGAACCTGGCAGTTTTTACAGCCTGTTGGAAATTACCTAGGGCATCTCTTAGCATTTCATATGAGATTTGTAATTTATCTTTCTTCCATTTGTGTTCAGATTTTCTGCACTCCCTTCGCAGCGATTTAACCTGTTCATTGTACCAGGGAGGAGACTTATTTTTTCTGCTCACCAGTTTCAAAGGTGCAATACAGTCTATTGTTTCTAAACATAGAGTATTAAAACTATTAATAGATTCTTCTACACCAAGATCTGGAGATAAAGGATTCATTTTCATGCACTGCAACTTTTCCATAAAAGCAACATTAAAATCTACATGTGAGTTAGGTATTAGAGGACGATACAATCTTTTTACTGGACACAGTTTTCTCATTTGACCAGGAAGAGAGACAGTACATAAAATCGGATTGTGGTCTGATAACACAAAATCATCAATAATAATGTCTTTGATAATTAAGCCGAATGATAGAATCAAGTCCAGTGTGTGGCCACGATTGTGTGTGGGGCGATTTACCATTTGTTGAAATCCGAACGAGTCAATGAGGTTTAAGAAATCTTTTGCTAACGGGTTTGTTGGACAACATACATGGATAGTCAAATCCCCCATTACTAAGATCTTATCGTATTTCAGAACAATATCGGCTAGAAAGATCGCCAGTTCTGAAATACAGTCCTTATTTGCTCTCGGTGGTCGGTAGATAACAACACAAAGGACCGGTGTTATTGATTGCAGTTCAAAGGCTTGCAGTTCAAAGCTTGAAAACTGCTCAAACTTAAGTAGGGTGCAAGCGAAATTGTTCTTAAAAATAGAGGCCAGTCCACCTCCCCTTCCTGTTTGACGAGGATAATTAAAAACTGAATAGTTATTTGGTACAGCTTCTCCCAAAACGTAAGTATTGTCAGTATTCATCCAAGTTTCAGTAATAAAAGCAAAATCTAGATCCCGAGCGCTAACAAACTCGTTTAAGATAAAAGACTTGTTCCTCAGAGAGCGTACATTTATGAAAGCCAAACTTATAGCTGATCTTTCGACGTCCATAATCTCCAACGGCCGTCCACGACCAAATGGCACAGCGCGAAGATTCTGCGCGCCAATTCCGTTCCGGAGGAAATACCGCGCACGCCGAAAATGACTCGCCACAGGCCCCTCCGGCACAACAGGTCGAATCCATCGCGTTCTCTGCATGCCAACGCAGCACCCGACCGCTGCTGCAGCCCCACAGCTGCACGTCCGCAGGCCCGGAAGGGAAACCAGGTATGCTTTTAGTTTGACCAACCTTCCTCTTCGTTTTCCACAGCGACAACGTCTTTTCGGCAAAGGGGACCAGCAGGGATTTTGTTTCAGCCCCGTAAGACTCCTTAGCAGGGGTTTCATAGCATTGTTGACATGTTTCTCAAATATATTTCGGATATTTAGTAGTGTAGAGCGATCATACACCAGAGTCACAAGTAGAAACAAAACAGAGATTAGAACCAGGCTAGATACGGGCAGACGGCATGCCATTGACATCGGCGCCATCTTGCCACATCACCTTTATCATTGGGCTTTTACATTACGTCCTCTTACAGTCTGGTTGAATCCTGGCTCTGTTGTATCTTGGCAACCGATTTAATTTAATCTGGCCTTACTTAATAGACTACAGGATTTGATTTATTATTGCAACATTCCGTTAAAAAGTGTGAAGCAGCATTTTGGCCCAATAATAACTTATCTTCTTTCTACCTGGCGGGTGGCTTCAAAGTTCTCCCGCGATGACCATAAATGGCATTCTCATTCTCCATTATTTCGTAATCATAGTCTTCTATCCGGCAATAAGCCTTTTGTTTTCCCAAATTGGAGTGATAGAAGGATTCATGTTTTGGCTGATGTTTGGAGGGACAATGGTTTATGTGTCGTGAGGCCTGGAGTTAGAGATGAGGAGGACTCAAATGCAGTGAGGAGAAGTGAAAAGTTTATTAGAAAACTTTCTGAACAATATAATAAATTCCGTGACACAGTGAATAATAGTGAAGCCTCTCCGATCGGTGGTTCCAGTGAGAACCGCCCGCAATCCTGCAGACGTGAAGAGAAGCAGAGACCACCGTCAGAACAGAGAGTCCAGGAATGTACAGCAATAGACGAGGACATGAACCAGCAGGAGAACAGCCCTGCACCGATCCACGCGTCTAGGAATCCTGAACACAGATCACTGGTAAGTAGCACAGCAAACACAAACAGACCAGCAAAGCACACGCAACATAAAACAATCCACTGACAAACACTGGTAGACACAGCTGGGGATATAAAGGGTAGAGGGAACGAGCGGCAGGTGAGGAAGATCAGCTCGTTATTGTGCTAATTGCCACCGTCACGAGCAGCAGCAGCAAATGACAGGACCAAAACAAACAACAGAGAGGGACCGGTGACACACCCTGACCCGTGACAGAACCCCCCCCCCCCTCAGGGACGCCTCCTGGCGTCCCCGGAGGACTCACCATGACGCCGATGGAATTGGTCAATGAGAGCGCGGTCCAGCGCGTCACGAGCCGGAATCCAGCATCTCTCCTCCGGACCATAACCCTCCCAGTCTACCAGATATTGATGACCTCTACCCCTCCGTCTCACATCAAGAAGTCTACGCACCGTGTAGGCGGGCAACCCCTCGACGAGTCTGGGAGGTGGCGGAGCAGAGGTCTGGGGCTGAAGTGGGGAGCGAATAACGGGCTTGACCTTGGAAACGTGAAACACCGGGTGAATTCTCTTAAATTGGGGGGGTAATTTGAGCCGAACAGTCACCGGGTTAAGCACCTTTGTTATAATGTACGGTCCAATAAATTTGGGTCCCAGTTTACGTGCGGGAAGTCTGAGGGGAATGTCCTTGGTAGACAACCAAACCTTCTGACCACACACGTAAAGTGGGGGCCTAGACCGGTGACGGTCCGCCGACGCCCTGTTCCTTTCGCCAGTCCGGGAAAGGGCTTCTCTGGCGAGCCTCCACGTACGAAGGCATCTCTGAATGAACGTCTGCGCGGATGGAACAATGACGTCGGTTTCTTGGGAGGGAAATAACGGGGGCTGGTAGCCTAAACAGCACTGGAAGGGCGACAATCCCGTAGACGAGACCCGGAGTGAGTTATGTGCGTACTCTACCATGGTTAATCTAGAACTCCAAGTTGACGGCTCTGCCGACGCCACACAGCGCAGGACTCTCTCCAAGTCCTGATTTGCTCGCTCAGCCTGACCGTTAGTCTGCGGATGGTAACCGGAAGATAAACTCGCAGTCGCCCCCAACTGTCGACAGAATTCTGTCCAAAATCTAGACACAAATTGGGGACCCCTGTCAGAGACCACGTCCACTGGGAGGCCATGGATGCGAAAAACGTGGTCTAAGACAATGGCCGCTGTCTCCCTCGCTGAAGATAATTTGGGAAGGGGAATGAAATGAACCGCCTTCGAGAACCTGTCGACCACAGTAAGGACCACGGTATTGCCACTAGATTGGGGTAGACCTGTGACAAAGTCCATGGCTATGTGTGACCAGGGTCTCGAAGGGATAGACAGTGGCCGGAGTAGCCCTGCTGAGGGTCGATTCGAGCCCTTACCCACCGCACACACCGGACAAGCCGAGACAAACTTTCGAGTGTCCCGCGCCATCGAAGGCCACCAGAACCGTTGCTTGATTAACGAACATGTTCGAGCAGCTCCCGGGTGGCAAGCTAGACTGGATGAGTGACCTCACTGAAGTACGCTAGTTCGGACCGGCTCCGGCACAAACAACAGACTCGCTGGACACCCTGCGGGAATCGTGACGTCGCGTAACGCCTCACGGACCCTGGACTCCACCCCCCCCCCCAAGTAACCGCTGCAACCACCCGATTGGGAGGCACGATGGTTACTGGAGAGGTGGATCCAGCTTCTACTTCAAAAACCCGTGAGAGCGCATCGGGCTTACCGTTCTTACTACCGGGGCGATACGAGATGTTAAAATAAAATCGGCCGAAAAATAATGCCCAGCGAGCCTGCCGAGAATTTAGTCTCTTGGCGGAACGGATGTATTCTAAGTTCTTATGGTCGGTCCAAACTATGAATGGAACCCCTGCGCCCTCCAACCAGTGACGCCACTCCTCCAGCGCCAACTAACAGCCAGTAACTCCTTATTCCCGATGTCGTAATTCCGTTCTGAAGGGGTTAAACGATGAGAAAAAAAGCGCACGGGTGTACTCTGTCGTCCGAAGGGGACCTCTGAGACAAAATTGCCCCCACTCCTACATCCGACGCATCCACCTCCACAACGAATTGACGAGACGGGTCAGGGTTGGTGAGAATGGGAGCCGAAACAAAGCGGCTCTTTAAGGTTTCGAACGCCTCTTGAGCCTGCGTTGACCAACAGAATCGAATTCGTGTGGAGGTGAGATTCGTCAACGGTAGGGCGACCTGACTAAAACCCCGAATGAAACGCCTGTAAAAATTGGCGAACCCCAGAAAACGCTGGACCGCCTTGCGATTCTCTGGGGTGGGCCAATCCGCAACCGCCTTTACCTTGGCTGGATCCATACAGATGCCCTTGGGCGACAGAACGAAACCCAGGAACGGAACCGACCGTGCGTGAAACTCACACTTCTCCACCTTGGCAAATAAACGATTCTCGAGCAGCCGTTGTAACACTCGCCTGACGTGCTGGACATGGTCGCGCTCGTTCTGGGAGAAGATCAGGATGTCGTCAAGATAAACAAACACAAACCGGTCGACCATGTCTCTGAGCACGTCATTAACGAGTGCCTGGAAGACCGCCGGGGAGTTTGAGAGTCCAAAAGGCATGACCAAATACTCAAAGTGACCTGTGGGGGTATTAAAAGCGGTCTTCCATTCGTCCCCCTCCCTAATCCGAACCAGGTGATAAGCATTGCGTAAGTCCAACTTCGAAAAGATAGTCGCCCCCTGCAAGAGTTCGAACGCTGAAGACATCAACGGCAAAGGGTGGCTATTCTTTACCGTGATGTCATTCAGTCCTCGAAAATCTATACAAGGACGAAGCGACCCATCCTTCTTCCCCACGAAGAAGAACCCCGCCCCAGCTGGAGAGGAAGAGGGTCGAATTATACCGGCTCGCAGAGAATCGTTGATGTATCCTTCCATGGCCTCCCTCTCAGGACCGGAGAGCGAGTATAAGCGCCCCTTAGGTGGAGAAGTGCCAGGAAATAGTTCAATTGCACAGTCGTACGGGCGGTGCGGAGGGAGAGATGCAGCTCGAGACTTACTGAACACCGCTCTTAAGTCATGGTAAACCTCCGGTACGTCCGCCAGGTTCACAGGTTCCTCCTGTGGGGTAGAAACAGACATTAACGGAGATGATGCCGACATTAAACACTGAGACAGACAGAAAGGACTCCACGCCAACACTGAATTGAGAATCCAGTCAATGTGCGGGTTATGCTTGACCAGCCAGGTGTGCCCCAACACCACTGGAGCGGAAGGAGAGTGTATAAGAAGAAAACAAATCTCCTCGGTATGATTACCCGAAATGGTAAGTTTGACCAGCTTAGTGGACTGGGTAATCTCAGTAAGCGGGGTACCAGATAGGGTTCTGGCGGCAATGGGTTCAGCCAGGAGAGAACGTCCAATACCCAAGCAGTCAGCTAGTTCAATGTCCATAAAATCACCCTCCGCTCCAGAGTCAATAAGTGCCGAGACTTGGTGGTTAACCCCCTCCAACTGTAGAAAAGCTGGGAGAATGGATTGGCCACCAGATGGCAGTTGTGTGTTGGTGATGCTCACCGTCCTCTGTCCCTTAGACCTAGAGCGTCGTCTCTTTCTGGGGCACTCCGCCGCCACGTGACCCGCCTCTCCACAGTAGAGACACAAGTTATTGGTCAAGCGATGACGGCGCTCTATGATGGTTAGATGGGCTCTTCCGATCTGCATGGGCTCCTCCTCCGGGAGTCCCCAGTGTTGTGAAGCAGCCCCTCTCATGACTGGTGTGTGGTTGATGACGTCCTGAGGAAACTCCACCCTCCGAGTCTGGGCGCGGAGGGAGATCCGGTTATCTACCCGAATGGCAAGATCAATCAACCCGTCGAGTGATGTGGGTAGTTCCAAGGAATAAATCTCATCCTTGATGTACTCTGCTAAGCCATGAAGAAAATGGTCCCACTGGGCCTTGGGATTCCACCCACAGGAAGCCGCGAGTGTACGGAACTCAATAGAATAATCTGATACAGAGCGAGTCCCCTGCTGTAACAGCGACAACGCTCGGGCCGCCTCGGTCCCCAACGCTGACCGATCAAAGACCTTGCGAAGCTCCTGAGAGAAATCCTCATAAGATCTGCAACACTCGTTCTCATTGTCCCACATGGCTGTTCCACACTCTCTCGCAAGACCCGCTAGGTGCATGATCACAAACGCCACCCTGGATCTCTCCGTTAGAAAACAGGAAGGTTGGAGTGAAAAAGTCAATGAGCACTGTGAGAGAAATGAGCGACACGAATTAGGCTCACCAGAATAGGAAGCAGGTGGGTTGAGTCGAGGTTCGGATCGGCGAGGCGCTATCCCCTCAGCGTTAAGTGGGACAGGTGGTGTAGGAACCACTGGAGAGCTGGTCTGCAACTGTTCAAGCCGATGAGTAATCCCCGCTAGCTGCTGTGACATCTCTGACATGGCCTGTCGGGAAGCTGCCAATTCCTCTTGCTGTCGTCCTAGCAGAACGCTCTGTTGGGACAGGGCCCGACGCAGTTCCATCTCCTCTGCTGAGTCCATCGTGTTCAGTGGATTCTGTCCTGTCGTGAGGCCTGGAGTTAGAGATGAGGAGGACTCAAATGCAGTGAGGAGAAGTGAAAAGTTTATTAGAAAACTTTCTGAACAATATAATAAATTCCGTGACACAGTGAATAATAGTGAAGCCTCTCCGATCGGTGGTTCCAGTGAGAACCGCCCGCAATCCTGCAGACGTGAAGAGAAGCAGAGACCACCGTCAGAACAGAGAGTCCAGGAATGTACAGCAATAGACGAGGACATGAACCAGCAGGAGAACAGCCCTGCACCGATCCACACGTCTAGGAATCCTGAACACAGATCACTGGTAAGTAGCACAGCAAACACAAACAGACCAGCAAAGCACACGCAACATAAAACAATCCACTGACAAACACTGGTAGACACAGCTGGGGATATAAAGGGTAGAGGGAACGAGCGGCAGGTGAGGAAGATCAGCTCGTTATTGTGCTAATTGCCACTGTCACGAGCAGCAGCAGCAAATGACAGGACCAAAACAAACAACAGAGGGGGACCGGTGACACACCCTGACCCGTGACATTATGCATGTTTAATGATCTACATGCAGAATATAAAATACCAGGCACTTCATTTTTTTATCTGCGCCTGAGATCTGCCATGCGTGCATATGGGGTTCCTTGGGGTTCTAGTTTTCCTAGTCTTGCTGTACATAAGTTGCTTACTTCATTTGGAAACACAAGGGGGATGGTTTCTTCATTGTACCTGTTGTTTTTGGAAGCTTCTTATAAAAGGTTACCGGTGGTAGACATTTGGCAAAGAGATATTTATGGGACTGATTCAGAGTATATTGAATATTGATTTCACAATATTGAAACATGTTGAGACTCAATATGGGGTGACCTCAAACATGTTTCTAAAAATCCTAATCAATTGATTCATTGCAAGATGATTCAGAGGATGTATCTCACTCCCAGGAAGAGTCATTTAATGAAGCTTTCCACCTCCCCTAAATGTGACTTGTGCTCTAGTGGGTGCATAGGGACATATATGCATATGTTTTGGGATTGCCCTGAAGTTAATGAATTTTGGAGACAGGTCTCCATTACGTTGAAAGACATTTTGGAGTTGGAGATATCATGCTGTCCGAGACTCTTGCTTCTAAATGATGACTCCTCTTATACTCTCTCTTTAACTCAGAAAAAGTCACTTTTTTGTCGACTTACTGCCGCTAAGAAAATGCTTGCCTTGCGCTGGAAATCCCCACATTCTCTAGCGTGGAATCACTGGATGCATTCTTTCTTGGACATTGCGAACATGGAGCTCTCAGTGGCAAGATTACATGGAGCTTCTCAGAGGACTATTTCATCATGGTCAGATGTCATTTAAAAAATGGAGCGTCTTTAAGAAATATATCTCATGTTCTTCTTTTTAATTATTGTATTTGGTTTTTGATCTATACTGCTCTTAGACTATGTATGCTCTGAATGTACCCTTGGGAGATGGGGGTGGGGTTGATATGGTCACCTTGGGAATTTGGGAGGGAAAAAAGAAAAGAGAATGTGTTCAGAATGATGTTTATTTTGCTTTTGGTTTTACACATAACATTCTCTAACTCAATAAAAATTTGATTAAAAAAAAAGATGTGGCATGACAATATCAGAATCGATGCAGCACACAACCTGTTCAGGAGACATAGCTTGGCACTGATGACATCTACACCAACAGCTCTCCATTGTTCTCTGTCTTTCAGAAGCTTGTGGCTGTGGTTGTGTTGCAGCTTCTTCTATCTCTTTTAGTTAGTTCTCTGTATATTCTGGTTCGAATAAGTAAGGTTGTACAAAAAAATGTCATCCTCTGTGTCAAAATCTGCAGACAAAGTTATGAACTGTTTTATGTTGAGTATGCGTCTTCCTCTGCTTGCAAACACAGCCCTGCGTTTCCAGGTCATATGTCAGAACGCCAGCTCGTCATCACTACAAGCATGCGTTGTGGTGCTCTCCTGAACGCGTGTCGGAGACTGATAGGGAAGAGAAGAAATTGTAGAATAAAGTTATTTTGTTTTTTGGCAAACAAAATGGATTCTCGTCGCTTCATAAAATTAAGGTTGAACCACAATAGTCACATGGACTATTTTAACGATGTCTTTCCTACCTTTCTGGGCTTTCAAAGTGTTAATTAAATTTTAACATGGGTCTCACGATCACAAACTTATCAGTTATTAGTCACTAAACAGAGGTCATTGACGAATACCTTAAACGGCCGTATTCACACTTACTCACTATCTAAGATACTTTGTATAGTCCCCATGGATCTGTATACATTTGAATTAAAATAACACTATCTCTAGTCAGAGGTCATGACCACTACTACAGATATAAGCCGACCAATATTACTTCTCTGGTAGTAGCTTTGGTTTGGTCATGCCATGTTTTCCCACGTACACTTAGCAAGAGAAACATTATATTGAAACTGAGGTACTCACCCTATTTAGGTTGGTTGTGCAGCATTTTGCTGTCCTAAACGTAAATTCCCTTTTTCGTCTTTACAGTCCAAGTACACTTGAATTAGTGCCAAATATTAGCCGAAACTCTAAAATTGCAGTTGGTGTGCCCTATGCTTCACTCATAACTGGACTCCAGTCCGTTACTATCTGACGCAGATTTGCGGTAACATATGCATTTGCTTAACCCTTTGGGGTCTAAGGGGTTTTTGGGGTTCTTGAGATGTTTTGACATGCCCTGACATTTGTGCTTTTTTCAGTTGCTTATAAACATTAATGTCAAAGGTGTAATTACACTCTATTCAGCACAAACAGGGCTACCATAATATGTGAGCATGTATGTACATGTTTGTATTTTTAGAAATTGTGTCTATTCCTCGTTTAGTGAGGCCAAACAATAAATCTACTGTAGGATCTAGGAAAAATCTAATTGTAATTAAACCAGAAAATCTCAATACCAGTGAACAAAAACAATTTCTAAAGCTAGGCCACATTAGATCGCTCACACCTAAGGCGGTTATTGGTCACAGATAATAGTTTTGATGTACTTTGCCTTACTGAAACCTGCCTTAAACCAAATGATTATTTCGGTCTAAATGAGTCTACCCCACCAGGATACTGTTATAAGCATGAGCCCCGTCTGATCAGTCGTGCCGGCGGTGTTGCAACAATCTATAGAGAAATCCTTAATGTTACTCAGAAAATAGGTCACAGGTTTAATTCGTTTGAAGTATTTGTGCTAAATGTTACGCTCTTAGATTTAAGAAAGAAATCCCTATTATCTCTAGCCTTGGGTACTGTATATAGACCTCCAGGGCCCTATGCTGATTTCCTAAAAGAGTTTGCAGACTTTCTCTCAGATCTATTGGTCAATGTCGATAAAGCAATAATTGTTGGAGATTTTAACATGCACGTAGATAACACAAATGACGCGTTAGGGGCTGCGTTTACAGATTTATTAAACTCCTTTGGGGTCAAGCAAAACGTCAGTGGTCCCACTCATCATCTAAATCATACACAATATTTAATTATATCATATGGAACCAATCCAACCGATACAGATATTATACAGCAAAGTTATGATGTCACTGATCATTACATGGTAACTTGCATACTACGTACTGCTGAAATTTGTCATGTTGCGCCACGTTATCGACCAGGCAGAACAATCCTTCCAACTACTATAGATATTCTCAAATAGCTTACCTGATCTATCTCAGCTGCTCAGTAAACCCAAACAAACAGATGAACTAGAGGAAATGACTAGCAGTTTGAGCACCATTTTCTCTAGTACATTAGAAATTGTTGCACCAATTAGATTAAAAAAGGTTAGAGAGAAAACTAAAGCGCCATGGTACAATAGTGCTACGCATGCTATCAAGAGAGAAACTTGTAACTTAGAGCGTAAATGGAAACAAACTAATTTAGAGGTCTTTAGAATCGTGTGGAAAGACAGTACGTCACGTTATAAAAAGGCTCTAAAAGCAGCCAGGGCTGAGCATCTCCGCAAACTAATAGAAAATAACCAAAATAATCCAAGGCTTTGATTTAACACCATGGCTAGACTAACAAATAAACAGACATCACCTGAGCAAAATATTTCGGCACAGTGTTGTAGTAATAGTAGTAATGATTTTATTAATTTCTTCACTGAAAAAATAGAAAGCATCAGAAACACAATTGTAAATGTACAATCTCTTATGGTGTCTTATGATTCAGCCTCAATGATCCCCCCTCAAGAACAACTACACCGCTTTACAACTATAAGACAGGAAGAGCTAAATAAACTTATCATTGCATCTAAACCAACATGTTTATTAGATCCAATACCCACTAAACTACTGAAAGAAGTGTTACCTGTAGTGGAAGAGCCTCTTCTCAATATTATTAACTTGTCTTTATTTTTAGGTCATGTTCCAAGAATATTCAAGCTGGTAGTAATAAAACCTCTCATTAAGAAACTGCAATTAGATCCAAATAACCTAGCAAATTACAGACCCATTTCAAATCTTCCATTTATGTCTAAAATACTAGAAAAAGTTGTTTCCGCTCAATTGTGCTCTTTCTTGCAAGAAAATTATATCTATGAAAAATTTCAGTCAGGATTCAGACCGCATCATAGCACAGAAACTGCACTAGTTAAAATTACAAATGATTTACTTTTAGCTTCTGCCCAAGGCTGTATCTCAATACTAGTTCTACTCGATCTTAGTGCTGCGTTCGACACTATAGATCATAAAATACTCTTGGATCGACTACAAAACTACACTGGTGTTCAGGGACAGGCATTAAGCTGGTTTAGATCGTACTTATCAGACCGTTACCATTTTGTCTGTTTAAATGGGGAAAAATCAGTAGACTATGGAGTGCCGCAAGGATCGGTGTTTGGCCCACTGCTATTCTCAATATATATGCTGCCACTTGGTAATATTATAAGAAAACATGGAATTAATTTCCACTGTTATGCTGATGACACTCAACTATATATTTCATCACGACCAGATGAAAATACTAACTCATCTAAATTGACAGTGTCTTAAAGATATAAAATGCTGGATGACATGTAATTTCCTGCTATTAAATTCAGATAAAACGGAGGTATTACTTATTGGTCCAAAAAACTACCCACAAAACCTCTTACAATACAACTATAATTTAGAAGGATGTCCTGTTACTTTATCCACTACAGTAAAAGACCTTGGTGTTATACTAGACCGCAACTTGTCTTTTGAAAATCATATTTCATATGTTACAAGAACAGCCTTTTTCCACTTTAGAAACATTGCTAAGCTACGTAACATGCTATCTGTTTCTGATGCAGAAAAGTTAGTTCATGCATTCATGACCTCGAGACTAGATTACTGTAATGCTTTATTAGCAGGTTGTCCTGCATCCTCAATAAAAAAGCTACAGTTAGTCCAAAACGCAGCCGCTAGAGTTCTTACTAGATCAAGAAAATATGATCATATAACACAGATTTTATCAACTCTACACAAGCTCATCCAGAGTGTTGGGTCTTGGGTCTCTCAACATAGTCTTCACAATATCCCACAGATTCTCTATGGGGTTCAGGTCAGGAAAGTTGGCAGGCCAATTGAGCACAGTAATACCATGGTCAGTAAACCATTTACCAGTGGTTTTGGCACTGTGAGCAGGTGCCAGGTCGTGCTGAAAAATGAAATCGTCATCTCCATAAAGCTTTTCAGCAGGTGGAAGCATGAAGTGCTCCAAAATCTCCTGATAGCTAGCTGCATTGACCCTGCCCTTGATAAAACACAGTGGACCAACACCAGCAGCTGACATGGCACCCCAGACCATCACTGACTGTGGGTACTTGACACTGGACTTCAGGCATTTTGGCATTTCCTTCCCCCCAGTCTTCCTCCAGACTCTGGCACCTTGATTTCCGAATGACATGCAACCACTGAGCAACAGTCCAGTGCTGCTTCTCTGTAGCCCAGGTCAGGCGCTTCTGCCGCTGTTTCTGGTTCAAAAGTGGCTTGACCTGGGGAATGCGGCACCTGTAGCCCATTTCCTGCACACGCCTGTGCACGGTGGCTCTGGATGTTTCTACTCCAGACTCAGTCCACTGCTTCTGCAGGTCCCCCAAGGTCTGGAATCGGTCCTTCTCCACAATCTTCCTCTGTGTCCGGTCACCTCTTCTCGTTGTGCAGCGTTTTTTGCCACACTTTTTCCTTCCCACAGACTTGCCACTGAGGTGCCTTGATACAGCACTCTGGGAACAGCCTATTTGTTCGGAAATTTCTTGCTTGAGGGTGTCAATGATGGCCTTCTGGACAGCAGTCAGGTCGGCATTCTTACCCACAATTGCGGTTTTGAGTAATGAAACAGGCTGGGAGTTTTTAAAAGCCTCAGGAATCTTTTGCAGGTGTTCAGAGTTAATTAGTTGATTCAGATGATTAGGTTAATAGCTCGTTTAGAGAACCTTTTCATGCTATGCTAATTTATTGAGACAGGAATTTTGGGTTTTCATGAGCTGTATGCCAAAATCATCAGTAAAACAATATAACACCGTACTGCATCCGATCTCGCCCTCCGGGGCATGAGTGTAGGGCGTGCGCGATCCGTCTGGCGATGTCCACATAAGTGGTTCAGGAGCGCCATTATTGGCTCAGCCTGGTTGATATGGCGGATGCGGACAAGGTTTGGTTCCTGGTCTCCCCAATTTCCCAGGTTGGCCTGGTTGGTGACGCGACAGTGAACCGCCCAAGCGCAGACGGAGGCCATCCGGCACATCCTGCACGGCGATAGGGCCACCCAGCCCACTCCAGGCGCTGCCAAGCCAGGTGGCAAGCGACAGCGTAAGAATTTCTGAGTGGGCCGCTCAGGGATGGAGGAGGGTGCTCTGTCCTCGTACCATTGGCGGCGGCATGCAACTGACATCAGCAATTTGGGCACTCCAGATAGGAGCCAACCAAGCCAGCAGGCACACAGAGTAATTTTAGACAGTTTACCCTGAATAGAGTTCCACTGAGACGGGGCCCCCCTTTGGACTCCAATTTTGCTGTGTTGTCTGGCTGTTGACACGCCTCACCTGAGTGCTGCCCGGTTGTGTTAAAAGTCATAAGCTGTTTGAGTGGTCGTACCGTGGTACAAGAGGACGGGGGGCCCGGGGACACCGCAGTTGAGTTTTCGGAACTGTCGGGGAGGTCGGCCGTGCCGCTGATTATCACCTGAAGTGACATCAATTCACCTCCAGACATACTAAATAAGTTAAAGCCCATCCGCTTATTTTAAACCACAGAATATTGGATATTCCCTGGTCATTTAAGTGTTTTGTCCACCTTTCCTCCCCCAAGTCACACCATCTTCCTAGGTTTAATACCTCAATAGCGCCCCCACTCTGTTGGTCCTATAATACACCCTAGCAGTGGTAGTAGACTTAGGCCCTTTTCTCCCTTCTATCTCTTCCTGGTATTATTTTGTTCCATTTTATTTCATGCCTCTTCTTTTCGCGGTTTATTTTGTTCTATTCTTTTCTTCTGTTCTGTTGTGTTTTGTGTCTTTCAGTTCACATAAAGACAGAGCCTATGAGAGCCATCAAGGAAAGCTGAATAATAGATTGACGACCAAGCAGCCCACGTCATCAATTGACCCACTAGGCTGCCGCCCTGTCAAATTCTTTATTTTGATCTTGCGCTGACCCACGCAAATCGGCTCACCTAACTGTCTAACTGATTGCAACGGTTAGTCAAAATTACGGCTTGCATAGCCACATATTATTGTAGCTCGCTAACCCTACACATACTTGCATTGGCCTCTTTGTGTGCTGTCTATCTCTCGCCTACAGTGAGCCAGTATGTCCCGTTCGTCCATCCCCGCAGCCCACTGGGATCACCTCGAGACTGAGCACGATGACGAACACCCAAGGACGCCAGTGACCTACAGCACCTGGGCTAATCGACCTGGAGCAGAAAGCAGCAGAACTAAAGCTCCAAGCTGAGGAGGCCCGGAGGAACCAGGCACATGCTCAGAGTCATCTAGATCAGCTTCTCCTCGAGACCCAGGACCAGCGCTGGAAAGAGGATGCAACAGACCCAGAGCTACAGGAGGAAGTAGAGAGACTTCGAAATGCCCTGGAAAATCTTTGTCTAGAGACAGATCGAAGAGAGCAGTCGGAGAGAGAAGCCAGAGAGGAACTCGATGTAAAACTCCGACAATGTGAAGCTCTCCTTGCAAGAGCAGAGATTGAACTGAAAGAAAGAGACGCTAAAGCCAAGGCCTGTGAAAATCACTTGAAAACGGCCCAAGCTGAAATCCATGGGCTTATTGAGCACAGAGACTAAAAAATTAACTTGACATTGTTCACAGAGAACTGAAACATTCTTATAGACTGCAAAGTGAACAGAAAGGGGAAACACACACCACAGAATATCCCCTGACCAGTCAAGTCAAGTCAAGTATATTTATATAGCGCTTTTCACAATATAAATTGTATCAAAGCAGCTTCACAGTATCAATCAAATAACATAACAATTTTTGTTTCTTAGTGGAAAAAACATCCACGTTTGGTACGGCTGATCAATGGTATAAATGCTTAGTTAATTAATTTGAATATCCCAGTAGGCCCAAGCCTTTCAGCCAAGAGCTCAGAGCTGAAAAGGGGGGTGAAAGCCCACTGCTCAAGATGTCACCAGCCAACCTCCAAGAACCCCCGTCAGCAGCAAAGGGGTGGGAGCCCTTCCAGAAAATCCTGGCCACTAGCCACGGCATGGCTCCCAAAGAACTTGACAAGCTGGCCAGAAACATCCATACTTTCACCCGAACCCTGCAGGAGGCCACGACGTGCACGCCTACCTGCAGGACACAGACTCTCACTTGCAAACTGTTACCAACGTGACCACGTGGGACAGATTGTACCTGCTAAGAATTACGTCTAGTCGTGATGTGCACAGCTTCCTAGATCGTCAACGAGAGACTATCAAATCGGACTACCAGCAGCTGCGGCAGGCCTTCATTAGAGAATTTTCTGATCCAGAATCAGAACAAGGGCTCATCACCGCCATGGACCTCAAACAGGACCGACTTGAAACCCCACAGACCTACCACAGTTGACTCCGACGAGCCTACTTCGGAGCACGAAACGAGCCAGGTATGGGGGAGGATTTCATCTTCAGAACTCTGTTCCTCTGAAATCTGCATCCCACAGTGAGCCATCACTTAGTGGTCCTGGCCTGCCTGCAGAGCATGTCAACCCAACAGCTGCGAGCAAAAGATTGCTTCTGAAAAGACAAAAAAGATCCAACAATTTGCGCTGTCTCTGATCACTGCTCAGAGCTGGCTCTAGAGGGCGCCCAACAACACCACAGTAACAGACCTTTAACAGAGAGTCAAGACTGTTCCAAGGCAGCAGAGGGCAGCACAACTGTATTGTGCTGGCGCTCTGAAAGATTCTACGACAGTCCACGACCATCCAACAACCCAAAGGGTGGAGCCACGTGGGAAGCCAGCCGACGGCCCAGAAATAGACGACCCCCATCGGCTAGAGCATCAAGCCCAGACAGCCAGCAGCAGAACCCCTCTCCGCATGCCTCTGGCAAGCCCAAGTCCGAGCCTACATCAAAGAAAAACAGTGAGGCTACATCTGAGACAGCAGAGATCCTGAAGGTTCTGAAAGAGCTTCTCCATAAGAAACCTCACAAGGAAGACAAAATGGACAGGCCTGACTCCTTATAAGTGTAAGGCCTGAAACCAACATCCTTCCTGACTGCCCTCCGACTGAACCAAGCACCCAGAGCACTGCTCACCAGCCACAGACTACAGAACCAGCTATCACGTGACCAAGTGACCAATCATGCTCAGAAACTTTGCGCGGGAGAGAATTTCTTTGTCTCTGTTTGACATGCTAATTTGCGTGGTTTATGGCGGGTGTCAGAATTCATCATTTCTACTCCCAAGAATGGTAAACATAGTGTAATACATTTTATCAAACCTACTAGATATTTTTAACTAAAGCAGACCGAGAGGTTTAATTCGGTACTAAGAAGTCTATGCGTGTCATATTCAAAGGTATAGATACATTCTTATACTTGAATATAAGCATTTAGAGTTTACCTAACACATCTAGAGAAGTCATAACTATACTAAAATGAAAGCAGAACACATCGGTATAAAGGAATAAATTGTACCCTTTTCAGAATTACTCATTTCTGGATTCGAATGTGCGGAATGTCTATATGTGTGTGTGTGTTGGGTCGTCTTCAGTTGGAATTCTTTCTTGCCGAAAGGGGGTAGTTGAGGTGATAATCATCTGTTTGAGGCTCGCTCATTGCTGGTTTTATGGGTTTGTTTTAACTCGCGCATGCCACAAATTGTCAATGGACGCATTAGATACAGACTTTCTGGCGCTCGCTGGTGAATTATTAGACACAAGTCAATGATTGCGAGCTTTCCTGAAACATAGAGGGGACACGGTCATCGTGACTTTGTCCAGGCACAGGACCATACCAGTGCATCCAGAAGATCAGCATAAGCTAGCTTTCACGTTTGGCAACCGACAATTCACTTTCACCAGGTGTTTGTTCGGCTATGCCAACTCACCTGCTGAGTTCAACATCTTCCTGAACAAAGCATGCCCAGATACCAGAATGAGAGGAAACCTTATGTAACAACATTTAGTTTTACATTAAATTAGCTCAAATTATATATAGGGAATTTTAATAATTAATCATGAATATGATTAATATATTGCATATTACAGTTAAATTATCGAAGTTGAAAATAGATTGATTGTACACACGAATGATCAATCACAACGAATTATAATTCCTCATTCATATGTCAATGGTCCATTTCCAGATCGATTATATGAGATAACCTTTAATGGAGTTAATTTAGCTATCGAACTGTTTGTCCAGCAAACGGCCGTAAGATTAACCTATCAACTTCTCAACAAAGTTATCCCTTCTTATAAACTCCAAGAAATATCAATTTTCTGGCCGTGAACATTAATTTTCCTGTGTTTATAAAATTAGACTACGCAACGTAGTCAATAATGAAAGCTTTGTAGCTAGGGTCGAGATCTCATTGACTTTGTAAAATGAGCATTTTAGACAGAAGGCAATCAAGAATATAATGGTTTTAATAGTTGGACTAATAATACATCGAACTACAATTCACACAGAATATATGTATATACACCCGAAACAAACAAAACGAAAAACATTACAAACACGAATTAAAATAGGATGAGAGAGGAAGATAAAAATGAGAGGGAGAGATAGTTGGGAAGAGAGAGAGAGAGAGATCCGTAGGATCACAGTTTGGCAAAATTCACCTGGACATTTAAACCTTTAAGAGACAACACGGAAAAACAGTCTTAATGCTCTAAAATCTTGGTAACTCAAATATACTTGCATATAGTTCTCATGTGTCTGAGCCCTGCGGCGTGTGTGAGCTGCTGGTCTTTGTGTGTTCCGTTGGAGCGTCACGTGGTTTGCTGCGGTCTGGAGCGCGCAGTTCAAAGAAGGCTTAAAGGTCTTTGACGTAAATTACCAAATAAATAATTCAGACTAAGTTCATTTCTGGTGAAATGAACAAAGGAAAAACAAACTTAAGCAAAAGAAAAGAAGAGGAAAGATCCCCCAGGGCGGGGGATCACGAGTATGATGGTTACATCAGATCGAAGGAGAGAGAAGAGTCCAGTCAAAAGTCGAAGTTCCCTCGAAGAAGGGAGTTCCCCCAAAGATGCAGTTCTCTGGATGCAGTTCTTCCCCCCCCTTCTTACTCTTCTCACTACTAAAGATGAGGTGCTTGGTGGTCTTCTTTAAAGACACTTCTGTTTACGCCTCCTCTGGCGTGAATGCACCAATCAGCTGGGAGGAAAGTGTGCGGATAAGTGTTCCTTTGTTCCCTCGAGATCGACTTTGCATGTTTCATGACCGTGATGTAAAAATGCGTTCAATTTTACTCCAGAGATGATAAAACATAGTAACATACAGGTTTGCACCCATATATATATGGTTTGGTCAGATCAAGAGGATTCTAAAGGTGTGAAGAACGACATACAAACATTATAGGAAAACACAGTTACATTAAAAATGCATCTAAAAGCACCTCTGTTCATTTAGAATTATAATACGATCACATCTAACCCCAATGGAACACGGGCAAACATAAAAACATATCGAATATATCATAGTACAAGTCTCTCAATTGAGGAGATTGGAGAAAAGTTCTTGTGTGTGTGTGTGTGTGTGTGTGTGTGTGTGTACTGTGGACGTGGCTGGGTCATTCGTTGGTGAAGATGTGGTGAACTTTTGCTCACCCCCCCTCCCGGGCAATGATATGTGTGTGCGTATTCTTTGAATTGATGAGTTTTAAGTCTGGATTACAATGACCAGTGTGGTTCATTACACAAGGTGGTCTGTGTTTGTGAGGTGTCCTGCAGAGGGGACACCATGGGATCTCCGGCCAGAGAGGCGCCCCTGTTGAGTCATATGTGGTAAGACAGAGGACCCTGTGATTACTTATCAGCGAAAAACGCCGCGGGGTCACTTCTGGCATCGGTCATTTAATTAAGTCCCATTGCCATTTGCTTGTGTGTGAATCAGTTACTTAAAAAGTCCCATGACATCTGTTTCTTTCACAATCTAAAGAATGGAGGAGTGTTTACTTAATTAGAGACTTGGTTGATTAAAACCACATGATTGCGCTGATCATCTGATTATTGCTACATTCCCCCCTTGATGGTTCGGCAGGACCCGTGTGGGTGGGCCTCGTTGAACCATCACGACCGCATTGGTCAGGTGGCATGTAAATCATGGAGGTTGGATGCTGCAGATGATGGTTAGGGCTGAGGGCTCAGCTCTATGAGGTTTTCCGCGTTCTCTAGCGGGGAGTCTTCTTTCCGAGGGCCCCTACGGAACCCTCCGGTCATGGCTTGGGTGAGCCTGGCTGTTGAGGCTCTCATCTCGTTGAGTCGTCGGTACAGGACGTAGGCCAAACCCAGGGTTAGGGTGTGGCCGATGATTGTCGAAATGCAAAGTGCCGTGTCAGCGGCGGTCCATGCTTGAACAACAGGTGAAGTGTTCAGGATGGGTAATCTGGACAATGCTTGGAGGGCTGTGTCAAGGGGAGCGATGTCGATGATCTGTGACCCCCCCCCCCCCCCTTCCTCAATCCATTTTTTCCAGTTCTGGATTTATGGTGAAATTGTGGTTCTTGAAGAAGGATGGGATTTCCAGTTCGGATTGGTATTCTTCACTCGGAAGGTGGTACAGGGCTAGGTCGTCCAGGTGAAGGATGGTGCAGTGAGTGCAGCTGTGCGCACAGGAGTGTTAGCGAGCCACCTGTCACCTACAAATCTCTGCTTGGGTCTCGATGCCTTGAGTGCGAGGCTTTGCTTCGGCAGGGCAGCGGGTGTCGCCGATCTGCAGCCTGCAGATTCCGTCAGTGTTGTCTCTGAGGAAGGGTCTGTTAGGGCAGAGGTAATGAATGTCTTTAGTCAAGGTGCACATGTGCAGGTTCGGGGCCAGGTACAGCTGTGTGTTGCTGTCGTGGTAGGCCACCACGTCTGGAGTGCGAATCTTGATGTGAGTGTCACTTTTCAAAAATCCGACCTTGACAATGTCTTTTACTTGGTAGAGTCGGCTTGACTCTACGATGGGTAGGTTCAGGAGGAAACCCACTTTCCTCTGCTCGGAGTCGACGCGGAGTGGGATAGCGCTACCCAGAGAGTAGGTAAGGTGTGCTTGTAGAGGGTCAGTTGGCGTGGTGATGGCAGGAGCCAGCATGGTTTGCACCAGGCTTAAGGGTATCAGGTACGGTGGAATTCTACCCATGGCTAGGCTGTCAATGGAGGAGCTCACCTCCCGCAGCAGGTCTGTCATCAGGGCTGTGACCAGCTGAGTTTGAGCAAAGTCATTCTGGGAGACAGTAAATAGCTGTTTCATGGAGTTCACTGTCTGGTTCAGCAGAACGCTGTGAGTGTTGAGAATTACCACTGTTCCCTTAAATGTCTTGTGGGTTATCTGCAGGGAGGCACTCTGTGTCGTAAATGCTCTTTTAGCAGTGGGATCTCAGTTTGAATTTCAGTCACATGCCGTCTCACGGTGGCTAGGTTCACTGCTTTGACACTGGACATGTCAACGTTAAACAGAGTTCCGACAGCAGCGGCGGCTCTGAGCAAAGCTCCCAGGAACCGTTTGGAACGGCGGTTGTGTCCACCTAAGTCCGCTAGTGTGACAGTCATTTTATCAAGTTGGTTGAGCATGTGCTCGACATTGGCCTCAGCGCGAGCGAGGGAGTCCTCTGTCCATCGGGCACTGGCCCAGCTGAATTGGGCTACTGTTCTGGGGTAGGGTTTTAGGTACACGTTGCGGGGGTCCAGTTGAACATACACTTTCTGGGTGTGTGTGCGGCAGTTGGTTATCAGGAGTCCCATTTGTTCTTTTAGGACGATGCCTCATGCCGGACCCGGTGAGATGCTGTCCGTTTGCGGCTGCCCTCTGGTTGGCTGAAGGCTCAGAATGGCAAACCACGGCAGCATCCTGGTAAAGGCAAAAAGAAGAGAGAGAAAGGTAGGAAAAATTTCAGCGAGTGTCGTCCTTGGTTGGCTAGGACAGTCTTTTCGCTTCAAGGACAACGGTGTGTCACTTGCTTCGGTGTCTTGTAAGTGGCTCTGGTGCTGCGGTGTGCAGCACGTGATGCGTCATGGGCATACATTGGCATGACCCCCCTTCTGCATTGTGGCACCACAAGCCGTGGCGCAGTGATGGCATCAGGTGCAGAACGCTGAATGTTGTCATGTGCACGTATCATGTGCTGTTTTACGTAGGTTGTCTGGGGCACCGGTTGTCGGTGGGTGCAGATGGCGTACGTGGGTGGTTGGAGGGGTATGAGAGGTGGTTTCTCATATTGTCCATTGTTTTGTCATAGTCCTTGGTAAGCTGGAGGGTTAAGGTCAGGTGAAGCAGGGGCTCTGCGACATTTTGTCATACTTGTGGTGAGAGACACATGCATGACCCTAAAAGTTCAGAACCACGGTTTAACTGGTTCGCTAGGTCTGTAGCATAAAGCTATGTGTTTCACGTGTAGCTAGCTAGTGAAATGTGTCTTGTATCTTATCTTAGCTGTGGATGTTAGGAGGCTAAGATGTATGTGGTTCCGAGAGTATTTCCTGGAAGGGGCATAGCCGAGATGAAATAAATGACTTAAGATGGTTCTTATGACTAAATTATTTCTCTGGACTGAACTAGTGGTTCACTACGGCTTGACGAAGTGAATGATAGGGGGAAAAGGACAGCTTTCTTATTTGAATTATGCTTATTATCAATCCTCTGAACCATTGTTGTGCCCTAGTAAATTGTTGAAATTACTTGTGTTGCAGGGTCACAAAATGAGTACACTGGTTGAAACTACGCCAAAATAACAAATAAGGGTGTCTCTGTTTCCTTTCTGGGCCCTATGGGGAATGGAACCACATTTGAACAAGAGAGGAAATGAAATTAAATCATATAGATGACTGAATAGCCAAGGGAATAGCTGACTGCTATTATTATCAAAGTCAAAGAAATTAAAGAGTTAACGAAGAACAAAAACAAATTAAAATTAAAAGCAAAAAGGAATAAATTGATCAAAACAACGGGAATGATCTGAAGGCAAGAATAATCAGTGGCACTAGTGATTAAACTTTGGATTTTCCTGGACCAACACTCCAAAGTTGGTAACCGCGGTTGCATGTTCAAGACCACACCGTGTGTGTCCCATCAAAGGATTAGTCACATGCCGATGAAAATTCCTATTGCTATATGAATTGTTCTCTAGCTACACAGTTTACATGTAGTCAAACTTAAGTTTAATTAACAGGGCATCTGCAAAGTTAGCCTTCGACGGTTAGCAAGGACTATGCCTAAACTAGTGAAGGTGAACTTTAGCTAAGAAGAGTTGCAAAGACGGAAAGTGACTTAGAAATCCTAACTGGTGTTAAGGAAAGTATTCTAGAATACTTTGCACTGTGAAAACACAACGGTGATTAAGGGTTCAAGTAAATGATGCTAACTTCTAACAGTGGAAATTATTATTTAGCTTCGCCTACGCTGGATGGATGCTATGTTAGGTTAGCTTAGCCTAAGTTGGATGGATGCTAGGTTAGGCTAGCTTATCTTAAGGCTGGAAGGATGCTAGGTTAAGTCAGCTTAGCCTAAGGTAGATGGATACTAGGTTAGGGTAGCTTAGCCACCTAGGCTGGTTTGTTTACAAAGTGACGTCACAAGTTAGCACTTCCTGTGACAAGTTGTTGTCATGGGAACTAGAGCATGTCAGAACAATTCAACAGTCCCTGAAAAATGTCTGCACCTTTTAACGGGTTAAAAGGCGGCGCCTATACTTGAAGTCTTTCGAGAACTTGATGTTACATTAAGTAAAATGCGTCTGTGTTTTGGCATTTGCTGATTTTACTCATGTAACTCTTCTCTTTACTTTACACAACTTATTCTATTTGTTTACCGAGTAAGGAAATAGATTTGCTGTAAGTCAAAGGTTGTCTAAGCATCTATAGTATAGCCCTCTCATGCATAAATGCTGACTTTTCAGCGAGTAAACCGTTTTGATCGCTAGGTGGCTCTCTGCTTGTAGATGCAGCTAAAATCTAGGTGAATTACATCAATCTAACAATAATTTGTAAGGCCTTTACATTGTAGAAAGGGGAGCATCACCCAGGTCTACATATATACAACTCTGTTCTGAGCTTTCTTTTTCAGACACAGGTTTAGTCATATTGCAATTTGGATTTCTTTTTAACCAAAGCAGAATAGATATCGGTACAGATTAGGGGCTGCTGAAATGAGATTCCTTTGTCACACAGACTTACGCTTTACGGCTGAACTTACTGATATTAGTTGGAAATCTAAGACTCTTTCACTTAAAGTAGAGATGTCAATTCCAGCTATCGTTTTATCTGCATTTAGACAAGCCAGCGAAAAATGTGTATTGCACGTTGTGTTCTAGTTGGATCGCAAAGATCAAATGCACGCCTGTAGGTTAACAGTAGTTTAAGGCTGAGGTGGTTTTCCTACACTCTGGCGGTAAGGTGACGTATGCCCTATTTGGAGCTAGTGTTTCTTGTAACCCTTCATTGTCAGGAAACCTAATATTTAGCAGTGATAGTTCAACCAGCATCTAGAAACTGTTTGTTTTAAAAGAGTCGTGCATAGTCTGTTGGCCGTTGAGATTTACACGTCCATTTAAGATTCTTTTAAATCAGTAAAATTCTAATTTTACGAATGCAGAGTCTTGCAACTCTTTGAGCACACATTTTCATCTACTTTTAAAAGTTCTATGTCCTATGCTGATCAGGGACCCTTTTAGCAGAGTCTTGCACTGTGTTCTTTCAGTGTCTTTTGGTTTTCAAAATCAGTGGGGTTTTAGGACTTCTTTCAGAAGAGGCCTTCTGCATTAGGTCACGCATCGTTGAGTGGGCATTGCGTGGTCTTTGGCGAGCTGGAAGGTGCAGGGTAGCGGACTTGAACCTTGACTTGGTGCTGAGGCTGTGTCTTCATGGCTGGCTGCGGGAGTTCCTGTGAACTCTGTGACCTGACAGTCTGGCTCTGGTGGCCTGTGTGACTGGAGGGGGAGGGGTTCTCGAACTTGAGCCCAAACTTTCAGTTGTTTGAAGTCCAGTAAAGGCTCAAAGCGATCAAGCAGATCTTTGCCAATTAGAAGTGGGTAAGTGTTCATTTGTGAGATGTACACCAGGTGGATCAGACTCATAGAACCAATTGTCAGGTGAATGGGAGCTACCTGTTCGAGCCGGATGTCGTTCTGGCTGTACGACTGCACATTCAGCTCACACGATTGGGATGTAAGAGTTCGATCTTGTCTCATAGCTTTAGCTCTGAGTTTTCCTAAAAGTTCAGCTGATATCAAAGTAAGGTCTGCGCCGGTGTCTACCAGTGCTTCAAGTCTCACGTAATTTTCCAAAGTGATGGCTAGCTAGGGTTTCCGGGCCACCCCCTTTTCGATCAGGTTCCCCAGGAGCTTTGGCGTCCGGGTTGGTGTGGTGATCGATGGGCGGTTAGGGCCGGTCTCGTGTTGTTCGCTGTGGAGGCAGGTAGACAAAGCAGCATTTCCTTGGTCTTTGTGATGTTGGACCCAGTCGTGGGAAACTGTGCTGTCATGCTTAGGCTGTGCAGCTGTCAGCTGTGGTGGCTGGGTGATGCTGTCACTTTGTGGTGTGACAGTTAGCTCTGTGGTCTGATGCTGATGAGCAGTGTTCTGGGTGCCTGTTTCAGGCCTTACGCTTAGACGTAGGATGTCTGGGTCGTCCCTCTTGTGTCTCTTGTGAGATCTCATGTGAAGAGGCTCTTTCAGCACCTTCAGGATCTCTGCCGTCTCTGACGTGGCTGCACTGTCTTAATCTGATGTGTGCTCAGACTTGTGCTTACCAGTGGCATGTTGCGAGGGGTACCGCTCCGGGCTGTCTGGAATTGAGTCTCTTGGTGATGGGGGTTGGCTATTTCTGGGTCGCCGGCTGGCTTCCCAGAATCTTTCAGAGCGCTCGCTCTGGTGCCTTGGACGAGCACCGTCACGGCTGTGCTGCCTTCTGCTGGCCTGGAACAGTCTTGACTCTCTGTAAAAAGGGCTGTGGTGTTGTGGGGTCTTTAAAAGTCTTTTCGTACACAGCCTTTTGCTTAATGTGAGCTTTGTGGGCCAAGTCTCGTAGCTGTTGGGTAGACATGCTACGGGGACAGGCCAGGATGCCTAAGTAATGACTCACTGTGGGATGCAGATTTCGAAGGAACAGAGTTCTGAAATTGACATCCTCTTCCATACCTGGCTGGTTCCGTGCTCCGAAGTAGGCTTGTCGGAGTCGGCTGTAGTAGGTCTGTGGGGTTTCAAGTCGGGCCTGCTTGAGGTCCATGGCGGGGAATAACCCTTGGTCTGATTCTGGATCAGAGAATTCATGGATCAAAGCTTGTTGTAGCTGCTGGTAGTCCGTTTTGATAGTCTCTGGTTGACGGTCAAGGAAGCTGCGCACCTCACGACTGGAAGTAATTCTTAGCAGGTACAATCTGTTCCATGCGGTCGCGTTGGTAACAGTTTGTAAGTGAAAGTCAATGTCTTGCAGGTATGCGTGCACATTGTGGCCTCCTGCAGGGTTCGGAGTGAACGTCGGGATGTTTCTGGCCAGCTTGTCAAGTTCTTTGGGAGCCATGCCGTGGTTAGTGGCAGGGGTTCTTTGGAAAGGCTCTCCCCCCCTCGCTGCTGACGGGGATTCTTGTGGGCTGGCTGGTGGTCTTTTGAACAGCGGGCTTTCGCCCTTCTTTTCAGCTCTGGGTTGTTGGCTGAAAGGTGCGGACCGGTTGGTCACGAGAAACTTTGTGGTGTGTGTTTCCCCTTCCCGGTCACTCTTCAGTCTATATGAGTGTTTCAGCTCTCTGTGAACAATGTCAAGTTCGTCTTTGAGATCGTGTCTCTGCTGAACAAGCTCTTGGATTTTAGCTTGGGCCGCTTGCAAGTGTTTTTCGCAGGCCTTGGCTTTAGTGTCTCTTTCTTTTAGTTCAGTCTCTGCTCTTGCAAGGAGAGCTTCACCTTTTCGGAGTTTCTTGTTGAGTTCCTCTCTGGTTCCTTTCTCTGACTGCTCTTTTCGGTCTGTGTGTATACGAAGATCAGACAGGGCAGTTTGAAGTCTTTCCACTTCCTTCTGTAGCTCGGGGTCGGTGTCATCCTCTTCCTTGGTTTCGAGGAGTAGTTGTTCTAGACGACTGTGGATCTGGGCCTCCTCCGCTTGCATCTTTAGCGTTGCTACTTCATGCTCCAGGGCGATGCGGCTCCTTTCGTGGAGGCGTGCTTGTGCAATGAGCTTGTGAGCAAGGTTTCCGACGTGTCGGGCCCAGTCTTTGTCGTTGTAGCTTTGACTCGGTTTGTGAGCCGTCAGCTTGTCCAAGTCGGGGAGAGGAACACAGCACACACAAAGAGACCAATGCAAGTTCTTTTACGAGCTATAATACTAATACGGGCGATGGCGTCTACAAGAATTTCGCCTAACTGATGCAGGCAGTTAGAGTTATGCGGGGACAATTTGCGTAGGTCAGCGTGGGGCCTAAATAAAGATTTTGACAGGGCGGTAGCCTAGTGGGTCATCTGTTGATGCTAACGGCTTGGTTGTCAACCTGTTATTTAGCTTTCCTTGGTGTCTCTCGTAGGTTCTGTATCTAGGTGAACTGAAAGGAACGAATCACAACAGAACAGAAAAATAGCAAGATGGGAAAGATTGAAGTAAAATGAAACAATAAAAGTGAATAGGTCTATAATGAAATGGAGTGAATAATAACACAGAAAGTGTTACAGGGGATAAGGAGGCCTGAGCCTGCTATGTGTGGCTTGGAGAAAAGGGGATGGGCCAAACACTTCAATGACCGGGGGAATATCTAATATTCTGTGGCCTATACTAAGTGGATGGGTTTTACCTTATGTTAGCTTGCCCGGGGTGATTTGAAGTCCTCTCTGGTCAGAGCCAGCGTCGCGGTCAATCTTTCCGTCGTCCCTAAACACTCGACCGCAGTGTCCCCGGGCCCTTCCGTTCATCTGTACCAAGGTGCGCCCTCTGAAACAACTTGACTTTAAACACAACCGGCAATACCAAGGTGTCAACTTGCCAGACGGCACAGCAAAGTGGACTTTCCCCAGAACCCTCAAAAAGAGTGGCCCCTCTTCGGGCCTTGGTTTGAGTAATTATTCCAAAATTGCCTTGTGTGTCGACTAGTGTGGTTGACTTCCCTTTGGAGTGCCAAATTGCTGAGTCTTATTGCGTGCCGCACCAATGGAAAGAAACAGAATAGGTCCGAGACTCACGCACGGCAGGCGTCGGTAACGCCGGTCAGACGACCCCGCTCGCTGGAAACCAACCAGGGATGACTGTCAAACCACCACAGCATAAGAGAGTGTTCTACGAATACAAAACAGGATGAAGAACAAGTGAAACTTAAAGTGAATTAAGGCTTTCTTTGTCTAAACCAAATTGAGTACTTATGTAGAAAATAAAAAGCAAAGGCTTTACTAAATAATGGTAAAAACAAAAGGGAATTACGACAATGTTAATTATCAGAATCACCTAATCCCCAAAAGAAGAGATATCAATAAGTAAAGCAGGATGACACAGGAGGAGGCAAGCTGTAGTAGCGGGTTCGTGCCACAAGGGGGCGTACTTCCTCTCAGTGGTCAACCTGGTTGAAAAGACAGCTTAATTTAAATTGCAATTCAAACTGGTTTAAACTCAATTTAAATAAGTGTATAAAGAGATGTTAAGTAACATCTAATCTAATAAGGATACAGTTGTGATGATGTATCAATACGAAAAATAAGTTACAAAAAAAAATTGAACTGAGAAACTTAATTCAAATTTAAATTCGAAATTTGTTTGTTTCAAACCAAATTTGAATAAGTGTAAGAAAAGTAAGGATCAAAATTATATCTGATGATGATCACGATTACTGTAAGGTATCAGTGATAAATAAAATAAAGCCAATGAAAAACTGGAAATATACCTCTTCAAAACAGAATGAAAGGAGGAAAAAGTGATACACCGTCTTAGCAGGGGATGCCACAAGGGTGCGTGTCCCTCTAAGTGGGTATCAGTGACTGACAGGCAAACACGATGTAAATTTAAATTCAAACTGGTTTAAAACCAAATTTAATTAAGCGTGTAAGGGAATTGAAAAATCAGGATAATTATATTATTTTATAATAATTAACGATAACAGCAAAGTATCATCAATAACTATAAAACAATCAAAAGAGAAAAGTAGGGATAGGCAATTCAAAACAGAATTTGAAAAGAGAGAAAAGGAGAGTTGAGTGAGCCGACTTAGAAGGCGGCCACTAGGTGGTGGACTTTTAGCAGTAAGAGAGCATTATCTGAAACGGCCCTCGCGTCATTGCGCTCATGCATGCCGAAGTCAGAAGGCGGGGCGTAATTTGAGACTTCTAAACGCCCTCTTGTGTTTAGTCAGCGGAATTACAACCACTTTTTAATGGGATTCAAAAGCTAAGAGCTTTCAGCTCGCGTCACGCACTGATTTTCTGGAATAAATCACAAGGATATAATTCAGATCTCTGCGGATCTTTTTGGTGCTATACTGCACAAGAGTATATGGCGGGATTTCTTCGCCGCACATACACAAATGTGGACAACAGGAATTTTCGTCTGTTGGTTCGAACTCCAATAAACACAATAGCACACAATAGCACACAATTTTCACAATAGCACTTATGATTTAAATGTATTAGATCTTCAATTGGGTAGCTACGCCAATTTTTTTGACCAGGAGTTTATCGTTTTTGTTGAATATCACTGGGTTAACCCCGAATTCAATAACGATATTTGCATGCAAGGCCTATGTTTAAAAGGAGTCTCGCTTAAAAACATATTTATTCAAACCGGTAATACGCACGTGAGAATTCTTCATTCACCGCGATTTAAAACAAATGTTAGAAATGTATCAACTGCAGAGGTATTTCTTCATCTCTTAACAGGACATTTGTAACATTAAAGTACCGCAGTCTTAGCATTTAACAGTGCTAACAATTGTCTAGGCATATTTTTAGCAACTTGTTAAAAATGTAACGTTACTGACTTCGGCTTTTTGCCTCGGTCGGTTAGGAGTGATTTCGCGTTGCGACTTATCTCACAATTTCATAATTTCGTAGCGTGCAAAAAAAAAAAAAATTAATAACCATATACACAGATTGAAACTGGATTGCTCATAAAACAAAGTTTGAAATCCCCAGCGTTCTCCACCAAACTGTAACAACATTTAGTTTTACATTAAATTAGCTCAAATTATATATAGGGAATTTTAATAATTAATCATGAATATGATTAATATATTGCATATTACAGTTAAATTATCGAAGTTGAAAATAGATTGATTGTACACACGAATGATCAATCACAACAAATTATAATTCCTCATTCATATGTCAATGGTCCATTTTCAGATCGATTATATGAGATAACCTTTAATGGAGTTAATTTAGCTATCGAACTGTTTGTCCAGCAAACAGCCGTAAGATTAACTTATCAACTTCTCAACAAAGTTATCCCTTCTTATAAACTCCAAGAAATATCAATTTTCTGGCCGTGAACATTAATTTTCCTGTGTTTATAAAATTAGACTACGCAACGTAGTCAATAATGAAAGCTTTGTAGCTAGGGTCGAGATCTCATTGACTTTGTAAAATGAGCATTTTAGACAGAAGGCAATCAAGAATATAATGGTTTTAATAGTTGGACTAATAATACATCGAACTACAATTCATACAGAATATATGTATATACACCCGAAACAAACAAAACGAAAAACATTACAAACACGAATTAAAATAGGATGAGAGAGGAAGATAAAAATGAGAGGGAGAGATAGTTGGGAAGAGAGAGAGAGAGAGAGAGAGAGAGAGAGATCCGTAGGATCACAGTTTGGCAAAATTCACCTGGACATTTAAACCTTTAAGAGACAACACGGAAAAACAGTCTTAATGCTCTAAAATCTTGGTAACTCAAATATACTTGCATATAGTTCTCATGTGTCTGAGCCCTGCGGCGTGTGTGAGCTGCTGGTCTTTGTGTGTTCCGTTGGAGCGTCACGTGGTTTGCTGCGGTCTGGAGCGCGCAGTTTCAAAGAAGGCTTAAAGGTCTTTGACGTAAATTACCAAATAAATAATTCAGACTAAGTTCATTTCTGGTGAAATGAACAAAGGAAAAACAAACTTAAGCAAAAGAAAAGAAGAGGAAAGATCCCCCAGGGCGGGGGATCACGAGTATGATGGTTACATCGGATCGAAGGAGAGAGAAGAGTCCAGTCAAAAGTCGAAGTTCCCTCGAAGAAGGGAGTTCCCCCAAAGATGCAGTTCTCTGGATGCAGTTCTTCCCCCCCCCCCCCCCTTCTTACTCTTCTCACTACTAAAGATGAGGTGCTTGGTGGTCTTCTTTAAAGACACTTCTGTTTACGCCTCCTCTGGCGTGTATGCACCAATCAGCTGGGAGGAAAGTGTGCGGATAAGTGTTCCTTTGTTCCCTCGAGATCGACTTTGCATGTTTCATGACCGTGATGTAAAAATGCGTTCAATTTTACTCCAGAGATGATAAAACATAGTAACATACATTTTACGGTTTGCACCCATATATATATGGTTTGGTCAGATCAAGAGGATTCTAAAGGTGTGAAGAACGACATACAAACATTATAGGAAAACACAGTTACATTAAAAATGCATCTAAAAGCACCTCTGTTCATTTAGAATTATAATACGATCACATCTAACCCCAATGGAACATGGGCAAACATAAAAACATATCGAATATATCATAGTACAAGTCTCTCAATTGAGAGTCCCAGTGATAATGGTCCCTTAGTTCGCACATGGTTTGATGGCCTTTTGTCAGAACACAGAAAGGCATTGCCTTTCTTAGACATCACATGGTCCACTAGAACCCTGCAAAACAACTTGGACAGTTTAGCTACTTGGGAAAGAGACTCTGATGTCAAGAAAAGAGTAAAACTTGCAGCAGCCTCCTTCTCAACATAGAGAATCAGAAACAGAAACGCAAATGTCCTAAGAGAGAGGGCAGTTGTTATTACTGTGGTAAGCACGGACATTGGGGAAAGGAGTGTAGGAAAAACTAAAATAACTTAAGACAAGTTAACAATGTTACGCAGCTTCTACTCAATCTGCTTGCTACTCTAAAGCAACCCCTCCCCTCGTCATTAAACTCGTTGGGCAGCTTGTTGAAGTGTTAACCATTTGGGCTGTGGGTGCTTAATTTCCCCAGTAACTAACAACAAAGATAAAAGACTTATTTTCGTTTAATAGAACAAAAGGAAAGTGACTGTCTCAGCCGTCCTTTGTGGGACACCAAAGGACACTAATAAATCAAGCAAAAGTAACTTCTGTCACCTCCTCAGTTGAGGAAATTGGTTAACTACCCTCACAGCCCCGAACATTGTTTTACAGCGTGCACCAGTCACAAAGCCATCCTCATGTATGATGTCTGCAATGACTGAAGTTGTGTTAGAGGATGAAGGAGAAATGACTCACGATTGTGTTACGCAGATCAAGGTACACACTTCACAGGACAGGTAGTCAAGGAAGTGTCTAGAATGTTGCAAGCCATTAGAGCCTAAGTGGCACGGACCACATCAAGTGATGTTGAATACAGCAGCTGCAGTATTGTGTCAGGGAAAGAAAACCACTGTAAAGTTGTTCATCCACCTACAGGGATATGGATAGGACACGGACCAGTGAGGAGCCCAGGGAAGAATCGAATGCAGCAGGCGTCGGGGGCCAACCCTGCGGTGAAGACTCCCTCATAGGCCTTCCCCATCCACTAGTCCATCCTTACCTCACTGTTCTTTAGGTGTCAAAGGAATTAATAAATAGGGAAAGAAGGAACAACAATAGCAGACTCAGAAAAAGATAAAACCCTAGTGTTTGAACAAAAACTGCTCTGTCGTCTTTTGTTTTCTTTCTTCCTCTATGCAGATACCACTTGATGGCTGTCCCGGGACCCATACGCACCAACCTCCTCACCAGCGTATGAAGCCACAACTTCCAGAAAACAACTAGACCCCCTGCCAAGCCAACTATCACAAAAGAAAAGAAAAGAAAAAAAAACGCAGAGACCCACTTACGGAACCTTCAGTCATCCATCAACATGATAAAGAGGTAGTAGACTCCAGAAACAACATAATCTTAGAGCTGATGAATATGTCAAAAACGACCTGTTTGCTGGAAAGAACGTTGCAGGCCACACCCGAAGATGGCTGAATTCCAGAACTCACTTGTGCACAAACATGGTGGTCAAGAACTCTTGGAGCATTAACCCTCTGGGGTCGGCGGTCGCGCAGGCGATACCAGCTCGCTTTTTTTCTTATCAGTGCAAAATAGACTCTAAATACTCTGTTGATTTTTATCTTACATATAAGTGTTGTACATCATTCAAAATTGTTAAATGTCTTCTTTTATTTGTGTACACTCATAATAAAAACAAAATGTGTTTTTCGTAAAATAAAGAAATTAAACATGATGCGCTTTCTGCCGTCTCTCTCAATGTGAAGTTAATTCTGAAACGCGACAAAAAATGACCTGTAACTCAGCAAATGTTTGTCACACACACTTGACACGTATGTCTTTACAGTGCTTGGAGTCTCTATTTTTAAATTATGTAAATTATATCAAAAACAAATATTCTATGTTTAAGTAATCCGTATGAAAGCAGCGACATGTACAGTTTCTCAAATGGGCCTCATTAATTTTAATGTGACCACACCCATGCGGGCAAGAGCGATTGACCTGCAAATGAGCCATGCGGAGGAACGCAGAGCTGAACACGCCCTCATCACCTCAAAACAAAGAATCAGAGACTTCAGTAACTTACTCCTCTCTGCTTTTGACCGAGTTTGAAGACTGTGTTTGTGCTATTTCACTTGGATTTACCTCAGGAGAATTAGAACGCGATTTGAAGATGAGAAGATTTTTAAGGTAAGACATGTATTGGTGTCAGACTAAAATGTACGTTATAAGATTGGAGTAAAAACATGAAGCCTAATGTCATACATGTATGTGTATCTATATATAGACCGAAATGTGAACTAGACTGGTAGGCAACCTTTTCATGCTAAATTTATATGTTGTTTTATGGATGTTTTATGTTCGCTAAATAATAAAACACCGCATGATAAAAGTACGCTCGTATGAATGTTTACTTAAACATGGTGAATATTATAATTTTTAGACCCGTGTTTACTGTTAATACTGTCTTTGTGGATATCTGCTCAAAATGCAGATGTATAATATGGTAACAATAGTGTTTAATAGTGTTTAATATTTTGGAGCAGCTCGATGCTTCAGTAAATGTTCCCTGCATGCGCTGTGAGTCAGTTTGAAAGCAAACCGCGCCACACATTATGCTTTATATATTTACTCTAAATGTTTCCATTCCTTATGATGTTATGAAATGAGATTGAAGTAACATATGATAATCAATATATTTGTATCTAGTGTAGTGTCTGAAGTGATCCTTTTTAACTATTTATAGGCTGCCTGCTATCTAGGCTATTGTTATTATTTTATGCAGCACTGCACATAGCCTATATGCCTACAAGGCACAACACACCTGGTGTTCATTATATATATATACAGTGTTGCCACAGTTACTTTGAAAAAGTAACTTAGTTACTTTACAGATTACTTGATTTAAAAAGTAACTTAGTTACTTTACAGATTACTTTATTTTAAAAGTGACTTAGTTACTTTACACGTTACTTTTTTAGTTACATTCAGCAGCTGCCGAAAACATCCCTTTTTAACAGTAACATCAACAATGTATCTCCTGACATTTTAAGTTGAACTTAAAAACTATTTCCTGAAAAAATACATGTTTTTATAAAAAATAAAATAAAGACAGTCTTTCTTGGCTTCACATATGTTTTTATAAAAAAATAAAATAATGACAGTCTTTCTTGAATTAACTTAACATAAATAGGCCTACTTGTTTTTTTTTAATACAAATTTAAATTAAGATAGTCTTTCTTTACTTGACTTAACATAAATACTTGTTTTTCTAAAACAAAACAAAAGACAGTCTTTCTTGACCTGACTCGCGATCACTAGTGAACGCGCCAGAGAGAAATGCACATTTCATACGGATTACATAAGCAGAGAACAGTCTGTTTTCTTTCTTTTTGAATTGTTCTGTTTAAAAGTACACATTTCGAGCTTTCTATAGATATATTTCTCAGGTGTGTGAGGCAAGTATAGGCCTACCTTATACGCTGTGTTTCGGTTCATTTATGACTCATGAGACGAGCTCAAGATCAAGCGCCGGCGCCTCCGTGTAGTGATTATCTATTGTCTGCTATATTTACTTTTTATTTATTAAATCCAGGCAATTGGTTGATGAAACATTTATTAAAATTAAGATACAATTAATGCAAAACGAAATTCACCTTAATGAAAGGTGCTTTCTGTTTGATGTCTCTGTGAAAGTTTTAAAGCAGTCTTTCAGTGCCGCTTTCAGAGTGCTCACGTCCGTAACGGGGAACTGTCACGTAACATTGTTTTTCCCTCATAAATGCGTACACGAAAAATAAGACAAAATGAATATTTTATGTTATGTGGAGAGCTAACCCTTCTTCATCCGGTGGGTAGTATTACTTTTTGTACTTTTGCCAAATAAAAGTTAAAGTTTTTTGTGTCATGTCCGTGTATGGATGTGTATTTCCCTCGTATTAAATATAAAACGCATGTGTAGACTGATATTTTTTATAATGTCTGGACTCCTCTATTAAGGGAGTATGAAACAGACGCTTCAATATATTAGTAGTAAATGCATTTTCTGAGAATTTACATTTCAAGTTTTTACCTCAGATATCACGTCCATAACACTGGAATTGCCCAATTTTAAAGAATTTATCCTCAACTAGTTTTGCGGTGTAGGTCTACGTATTTTATAATGTTAACTTAAAATAATACGAATAGTAATTTAAAGATGTGGTAGCATTGGATCTGGACGGGAAGGATAGCTAACTCTGGGAGTTGGAAGGGGTGTGTCGTGATTCTGCCTTCTCACACACATTTCAGTTTCATATCGCACATCAGCCATCATTTCTACTAAAGAAAATGACAGAAATAGTAACGCACAGCAACTTGGATAAGTAACTTTAATCTGATTACTGATTTGGAAATAGTAACGCGTTAGATTACTCGTTACTGAAAAAAGTGTTCAGATTAGAGTAAGGCGTTACCGGCATCACTATATATATATATATATATCTGTGTGTGTGTGTGTGTGCTTTTTGTACATTTTAAAAAGTAATTTTAACCAGAAAAATCTCAAATGTTTTCCCAAAATCGTACAGCCCTATAGTTTCTATAGCAATCAGCATGTTTTCTTTTATTTTTACAGAGACCAGATGCCCCACTGATGAGTCCTGCTGACTTCAACATTCACATGAGTCTCTGTACATGAGCATGGCAAAGTTAAAAATCAAACACCTTGGAAATGACAGGTATGTGTTTCAGGAATGGCACAAAGGTGTGTGACTGTCCAAGTCTCTGTCTTTAGACCTGTCTCTGTTCAATAATGTGATTTTTTTTGTCATTTGTTGTGTATCTTTAGATTATGTTGTGTCGGAAATAAATCCAAACAATCAAAAAGCCATTCTTTTTTTTAAGTCTCTCCTCATTCTTTGTGCAAGGCTCCTTATAAAGATAGTACCTGATAGCACCTTATAGGGCCATTAGGGGAGGGTCTTTGTCTTTCTCAGGTGTAAAACACTACATATTAATGGGCTGTTCACGCGGAACAATTAGTTCATGCGTTCATGACCTCAAGGCTAGATTATTGTAATGCTCTACTGGGTGGTTGCCCTGCATGCTTAATAAACAAATTACAGCTAGTTCAAAACACAGCAGCTCGAGTTCTTACCAGAACCAGGAAGTATGACCACATTAGCCCGGTTCTGTCAACACTGCATTAGCTCCCTATTAAACATCTAATACATTTTAAAATATTGCTGATTACTTACAAATCACTAAATGATTTAGCTCCGCAGTACTTGAGCGAGCTCTTAACGCATTATAGTCATTCACGTCTATTGCGATCTCAAAATTCCGGCCAGTTAATAATACTCAGAATATCAAAATTGACTGCTGGCGGTAGATCCTTTTCCTATTTAGCACCAAAACTTTGGAACAATCTTCCTAACATTGTTCAGAAAGCAGACACATTCTGTCAGCTCAAAGCTAGATTAAAAACACATCTCTTTGACCTAGCATTCACATAATGCATTATCGACTTATATAATTCAATGTTAGGCTGCTTAGGTCAGCCAGAACTGGGAACACTTCCCTTAAATCCTGATGTACTAGTTACATCATACGAAGAATGGCATCTACGCTAATTTTAGTGTCTTTGTTTATCCCGCAGCCTGCCGGATCCAGGCTGTATCCAGATCTGACGAAGGACCTTTGCCTGGACCCGATGACAATGCAGTGTTGAAGTGCCAACTAGTCTCTCCCTATGGAGGATCCGTTTACCACTCTACAGATAAAGCGTTGTGGGGAATTTCGGTTCGCGTTCCTAACCCCGAATTTATAGGCAAGACAAGAAGTTTGTTTAGGCATGGTTTGTAGGGAATTACAAACCTGCGCACATATATTCAAACACACATAACTATAGAATCAATTCTTAATGCGCATGTGAACGCCATCAGCGTTTATCACAGGTTCGTGTTTAAAGTCTGTTTAGAGAGAATGGTGTCGTCTTAGCGGCCCCTAATTTAATAACAAATGATAATTTCAACGGAAGTGAATCAATCAAAACTAACGTTAGCTGGAAAATAACATTATTCAAGAACCGCTATAAAGCCAAAACAATCTCTGTTACCCTAAATTATATGCTTATCTCTGTAAAGCTGCTTTGAAACAATCCCTTTGTTAAAAGCACTATATTAATGAAGATGACTTGACTTGACTTAAAAGTGAAAGTGAAGTGCACACTGCCGCACCAGTAAAAAAATATTTAAAAAAAAGATACGTGAACCAGTGTCTGAAAAGCTATACATGTCACGTTTCAGTGTGTTTAGTTCTGTTTTGTGTTCTGGTTTACCCCTCTCTTTGTGATTTTGGTTCAGTCCTGTTAGTTTTCCCCGCTCTGTCTAATTAGCTATTCCCTTCACCTGTGTTCAGTTAATCTTCCCATTAGGCCCTGTTCATTTAAGCCCTGTGTTTTCCCTCAGTGTTTGTTGATCGACGTCATTGTATGGTTGTGTTTCTTGAAGTCCTGGAATGTTTTCTCTTTTGGTTTTTGATAGTTAAGTTAATTAATAAAGCATCTTCATTGAGCTCATTCTGTCCTCGTCTTCAGTCCCCTGCACTCAACCCTGACAATACAATCACGACAATCGAATTTGACTGGTGACAGCCTATGACACTACTAGTGCGACCCAGAAGTGTAAAAGGGGCGCCTAGAGAACGTCGTTCTCCAATAGCGTCATCGAGGCAGTGTAAGTTCCCTTTCGAAAGGGAACAGTTACTTTTTTTTAACAGAGGTTCATTTTGCTTTAATATAAAAAAACATTTTCACAATATGTTCTCCTTTCACAGACACTGTGATCAAACAGTTTCCAAACTCGACAGTGTCTGAGGTGCGAGAAGGAAATGCCACAATGAGGCAAACTCAAAGACCAATCACTCTCCACTTGAAGGATGAAGATGGTTTGAGTTGTAACAGTACTGTAACTGTTTGCAGCTATTGCATTTCACTGTTTGCAGCTATTATTGACAGCACTTTATTAACTTAAGTTAATAAACCTAACTACAGTCAGTTTTTTTTGTTTATAATACCTCTGCAGATCACTTTATTTTACGTTAATTTATTTTGTTTACAGTTTACATATGCTGCTGTCCTGATGTACACTGGGTGTAGTACATTAAAGTTTACTAGCTTTCAAAGGTTGTGTGTGTGTTTTATCCAAAATTTTTTTACTGTGTTTTACTGAATGATAATTTTTCACTGTATTTTTAATTTTTAATTATTTTCATTCTGAATGGTTTTGTAAAAATGTATTTTTAACATATTAATAGTGGCTCTTACAGTGTTCTACTAATACATTATTAATAAGCTGATATTATTTTTAAAATATACTGGGAACACATTAATGTGATGCTAAAAATATACTTCAGCTGTAGTTCTAAAACAGCTTTAAGTATATATTAAAAATACAATTTAAAGAAGTGCTATTAAATTACACTAAATGTGGTTCCATTTTAACAATTAAGTATATTAAAATGTATTACTATTACCTTAAATTTGGACTTAAATACATATAAATGTACACTTAGTATACTTGAAGTTGTTTCAAAATAACACATTTAATACACACTTATTACAGTACACTTAAAATACATTTAATATATCAAAATAAGCACAATTTAAGTATATTTCCTTTTCACCTGGGTTAATAGGGCTGATAAAAAATATGTAACACACAATAAGCCTTCATTTGTAATACCCAGGCAATTAAAAACTAGATTTTGCATTTGTTAATTTACTTTTTTTTAGTAAATCAACAACTTATGTGATTATATCATGTTTAAATAAAATATGCAAAACATGTATTGTATATGAGCCATCTGCATGTACTATAAGTCTTTCAATTACATGCATTAGGAAAATTTATAACATATGTCTACAAGCAGGGTATTGATTGGTCAAAAATGCATACACCAGAGATATGCAGACAGCATGTAAAACTATTTCATTTGTGTTTCTCTTCCCATTATGGCATGTCTAGTGTTTCTCTCTGGATGTAAAAGGATAATGTAGCACTTTGGGGCAAATATGGCTACCAGTAATCCAAAACTGGAAGCTAAAATAGCAAATATCTCAACAGCCACTGCATATTTCCCCGGTGAGCTCACATATGCTGGAACAAATGCAATCCACACAGCACAGAAGATCAACATGCTGAAAGTGATGAACTTTGCTTCATTAAAATTATCTGGAAGATTTCTCGCCAGGAAGGCTAACAGGAAACTTACTGCTGCCAACAGTCCAATGTATCCCAGCAGTAGAGAAAAACCAGCCACTGAGCCAATCGCACATTCAAATACTATTTTAGAGCGGATATACTGGTTGTTTTTATGGGGTGTTGGAGAGGCAGTTGATAGCCAGACTGCACATATCACAACCTGGAGGGCTGTTAGGATCAGAACTGTGCATCTTTGTTGAGCTGCTCCAAACCATTTCATTGCTCCTTTGCCCTCTGGCCGTGATGACTTGAACACTGCTATGACCACCATAGTCTTGACCAGGATGCTGGAGATACACAGGACAAAGCTTATGCCAAACAAAGCATGTCTTAACTGACATGTCCACAACTGTGGCTGACCAATGAACAGTAGCGCACAAAGGAAACACAATTTGAGTGACAACAGCAGCAAGAAGCTGAGCTCTGAATTGTTGGCGCGAACTATAGGAGTGTTACGGTGAAGAGCAAAGATGACCATCACAAGAGCGCAGAAGCAGGTGCCAAGCAGAGATGCAGTGGTCAGAGAGATGCCCAGAGGTTCTTTATAGGACAGAAACTCTACATCTTTAGGGACACACTGATCTTTATCTGTATTGGACCAGAACTCATCTGGACACATTGTGCACTCAATAGCATCTGTGATTAAGAAAAAGAGAGAAGGCAAGAATTTAGGAGGAAACTGGGATTTGTTTCAAATTATAGTCAAAGACTGTTTGCCAACAGTAAACTACTCAAAAGAATAAACACTTGATGTATTAGAAATCTCTCCATCTCCACATGGTAGGCAGTCAAAACAACAGACAGGAAGGCCCTTCCTTGTGGCTCGTCTGGTTCCTGGAAGGCAGCTCTCACTGCACACAGACCGTGGGGGCTAAAACAGACATCATCATTCATGTGTTTATCTCTTTTAAGTAATGATAAGCGTGGCCTTTCTATTTATTTATTTGTTTTATCACAGCATTGACTATAATTTAGACTATATATATGCAAAAATTATGACATTAACGTGCAATGTTAGTTACCTTTTTTGCCTCAAAGTTCCAGTAAATTGCCTCTTCATCCAGTGTGAACACCATCCCTGTTGCCGCCCCTTCATTTACTACACCGACTGTATAGATACTTATTGACCCATCAGAGGTCGGCTGCCAGTTTAACACATCATAGATGGCCAGAGCATCTCCATTCTTATCAAATGACACATGATCCCCAAAGCCAGTGGTGAAGTTCACTTTCTGTAGATAGTGAACCAGCTGTACAGTTTGTAGACAGGACAGGTGTTATGTGTTTATCTGAAATTTGAATTCATGTAGAGCACATATTTTGCATTTACACATTTAGCTGGTCTATATCCCTGGAGGGAATCTGCACTACACCTGTGGGTCTTACCTGCCAGGGTTTCAGGTTGATTATGTTGGCACAGCTGTTCCCACTGAATGGTCCTCTCCCCTCATCACACTGCATCAGGTCATGAAGCGCATGTGCCAGGGCATAAACTGCCTTATAGACATTATACGCTGCCCTCAAACCTGAAACATCAGTGTATGGTGTGTCCGTGGTGTTCAGATCCTCCTGTCCTGTACACACCTTTTTCACTTGCTCTCCATCTTTATCCCCTGTTTCAAAACTGCAGCCAAACATGTTCTCCCAGAAGATCCTCAACATATTATTTCTTGGATCATTGCTGGGACATAGACGTAGCAGAAAGTCATGAAGCCCCTGAATTTTTCCACGCCTAACGGCAATGCCTAGTGTGCCCCTAAGGAAGGGCATGAAACGTGGAGTGTGGTATGCAGGAGAGGTGGCCCAAGCTTCACTTGCAATCCACTGCCTTCCTGTTATGTTCTGTAACACAACCTCATCCATCAAAGGCAACAGAAAGGATGACGTGGAAAAAACAACCACCACTCTAGCTGTAGAAGCCTGAATCTCTCCCATTATACGCAGAATATCTCTGTGGTTGTTATCATGGGGCAGGATTTCAGAAAAAGCAATACAATGTCCAAACACCTGCATTTCCTGCTGAAAGGACTGAGCAGCATAGATGCCATAGTCGTCATCACTGTAGACAAGACCAACCCAGGTCCATCCAAAATGCCTCAAGATCTGAACCATAGCCCGCACCTGGAAGGCATCACTGGGTATTGTTCTGAAGAAAGAGGGGTACTTTTTCCTGTCACTCAAACAAGAGCAGGTGGCATAGTGACTAACCTAATTAGGGGAGATGGAGAGAGAGAAGAGAGCACGAGACAGAAAAATGGTTTGACAAACAACAAAAAATGATTAGTGCTTTTATCTTTTTAAAATACACAAACAGATGATAAGTTTTGAGATGAGATGAAACATAATATATACATATGTCTGAAAAGGACATCAAATTTAACTTAGTGCAAACATATGCATACAGTGTATTTTTACTTTTTTCATTCCATCTTACTATAGGTACTCGAAACAGTCCCAGAACGTTGGAAATCGCAATGGAAGGAGTTGAACTTGGATCCCCCACAATCCCAATGACCGGAGGGGGGCCAGTGCAGTTTAGGCTGGAGAAGGACTCCTCTGTCCCACTAGCCAGGGATATGGCAGCCCGGAACGCCATTCCTAGCCTCACACAATTGTCATAAAGATGGTAACCAAGAGTGATGTTTGGCAACAGATTGGGATTCTTATTGATCTCATTTATTGCAAAAGCCATGGTCTGTGCCTGCTGGAAGCTTTCCATATCAAATCTTGGAAAAACAAATGTTAAATGTTGACATTTAGTGATACTAAAAGATAATAAAACAAATTAATAGAACCATTAATACATTTCAAATACACCTGAGTTCAAACATCACTTATGGACTTGTCAAATACACAGTAGTTTCAATTAAGGTTTTTTTTTTTTGTCAAGGCAGCATTACTGCTGTCGAATTAAATGTGATAAAAGAGGGCAAGAAAAACATTCATATTTGTTCTTATCATTTATTTATTTTAAAAATATGTCTCTCTCCTATTTTATAGTTATGCAATAAGTCTGGCTCCAGACTCACTTTTCACAGTGTGGTGGTTCTGGTTCCGTTTTGAAGTTCAGATCTGGGAACACTGTGAAAAAATGAACCTGAAACAAGCCTCCAAGTATAACATCTCCATCCTGGTACATTCCATTCAATTTAAAGCGTCCCTGGAGCTGACAGGTACCTGATCTGACGATTGATGCTACAGAGATATAGTTAAATGACAGGTATAAAGAAATATACAGTGTGATCCACATCTCTTACGCTTCTTCACCCACTCAGCTAACTAATTTATGATGAAGGCTGTGGTTGAAGGGGTGTTACTTTAAAAGAGCGGGTGGTGCCATCCATAGACATCACAACGTCACCATCTGATCTCATCATGGATTTCCTTTTCTAAACAAGGTTATGAAACTACAACTTTAATGAAAAAGAAGAAGATGTTTTATTTATATAATGACTTTCCATAGCTCAAGGTCGCTTTACATAGTACATTTCAAATACATTTGAACACACACACTGAAAACACATGAGGGCACATGAAGCCACATTATCGAAAATACATTTCAAACAGATACATTTTTTAGCTGATTCTTGAAAGTAGACAGTAAAGAAATGTTACAGAGAGTAAGGTGTAGTAAGTTCCAAAGATTGGGAGCAGTAACAAAAAATTACCTTCTACCTACAGTGGACAACCGAAATCTAGGAATGGCTGAAAGTCCAAGTTCAGATGATCTATGGTATTTTCTTTGGCATTCACTTTGCTGCCAGAATAGAATTGATGTGCTTATTTGTTCATTCAATTCTTAAACTGTGAGAGAAAATCAGAAAAGAAGGAATGGACTTTTTAAGTGAATTACTTCTCAGCTTATTTAGAGCTGTTGGTTTTATTGCCTTCTACCTTACACTGATTTTTCTCAGAATGTCCTCTAGATGTCAGGCATGCATTTAACTTTTGCTGAGTAATAAAAACAGAAACCTGCCCATACGTAATACTAAGGTAAGAATGGTATACATCAAACCATGCATATTTTATAGTGTCTACAAAAATAATAAACATGTTTTTTACAGTTTGTACAAGTCGTAGGCCTATGATTTAACCAGTGGCCAGTTGCACAAACTGTTTACAAGTTCTCTTTTTTTTTTCTTTAAGACTGGTAAATACTTTTTAAAGTCAGATACAATGGACTTTTTAAGTGAATTACTTCTCAGCTTATTAAGAGCGTTTGGTTTTATTGCCTTCTACCTTATACTGATTTTTCTCAGAATGTCCTCTAGATGTAAGGCATGCATTTAACTTTTGCTGAGTAATAAAAACAGAAACCTGCCCATACGTAATACTAAGGTAAGAATGGTATACATCAAACCATGCATATTTTATAGTGTCTACAAAAATAATGGACATGTTTTTCAGTTTGTACAAGTCGTAGGCCTATGATTTAACCAGTGGCCAGTTGCACAAACTGCTGACAAGTTCTCTTTTTTTTTCTTTAAGACTGGTAAATACTTTTTAAAGTCAGATACATAAAAAGGTAGATTGGTCTATTAAAATCCAAAAAGTAAGATTACCCCTTGGTTGACTGCTTGGACAGTCTAGTTCTTAAAACACAGTTGTCACAGAGTGGATATGTTTATGTAACTGGCCCTGGGAAACGTATCAGCTACCTAAGGTAACCTCGGTTCACTCTAGAAGAGGCAAGGGGTATTGCGTAAGTTAGCTTATGCTACGGGAAAGATTCATCTTTTCGAGATATTGAAACCAAAAATTATCCTTAATTTTGTATTTATTGTCAACGTAGTGCAGCAGCTAGCAGACCTAGAGCAGGCTGTCTAGCGTGCTCATTTGCTGCCCTGCGGCAACTGCAGCAGCCTACCACTGAGCCCGGCGTGACGTCACGTCCAATGAAGGGCGCTCGCGCCCTCATCGCATCTTAGCCTGCAAGATTGGGCGTGGCCTAGTGTATATGAGCTGGGCTCAGAGGCTGTTTTCCCTGGTTTTCATCGACTGAAGCGAAAGTCGCTCGTGGCGCGAGCACGTCAGGTTACGCAATACTCGTTCCCTCTTCTAGAGAGAACCGAGGTTACGCTAGGTAACTGATACGTTCTCTTACGAGAGGTTCTCTCGTATTGCGTAAGTTAGCTTACCCTTTTTTAGTAAGTTAGGAACCCTTTGTCAACGCCGTGCGCGCCAAGCATCCACTTTATGAGTCCCAGGGAATCCCGGGGATCCCAGATAAGCGGGGAATAAAGGCAGCCAGCAACGCGGGCCGGCACATGTACATAAGCACTCATAGGGAATACAGGGCGGCGTCGCCGGTCCTTATAAGCATATAGCACATTAACCCAATATAGTGCAGCTCAACTAGGAGAGCTAAATCACGTGAGAGTAGCCTGCGCACGATCAGATTTGGACAGAACATACATCTCACTTACACTGACAGAAGTCTAGCCTGCAGGGCGGGAACTTCTAGTTAAAACCTAACAAAGGTGGACGGGGAAGCCCAGCCCGCTGCCACACATATGTCCTGAATAGAAATTCCGCTGGACCATGCCCACGACGAGGCCATGCCTCTAGTGGAATGAGCCCTAATACCCAAAGGGCACTGCAGACGTTTTGATGCATAAGCAGCTGCGATAGCGTCACTATCCATCTGGACAGCCTTTGTTTCAAGGCGGCGAGACCTTTTGTGCGTCCACCAAACGAAACAAAGAGCTGCTCCACAGAGCACGTAACGTAAACCCTCAGCGCCCTGACCGGGCAGAGGAGGTTAACATCACTCTCGCTATCGGATGCTGGCAGAGCCGATAGGGAAATAACCTGCGCTCTGAAAGGAGTGTCAATCACTTTAGGGACATAACCATGTCTAGGTTTGAGTATGACTTTAGAGTCATTAGGTCCGAACTCAAGACACGCAGCGCTGACAGACAGCGCGTGTAAGTCTCCCACACGCTTGACTGATGGCAAGGCAATCAGAAAAACGGTTTTGAGTGACTTTAGATCCACGGAATCTAACGGTACAAAAGGATATGCTTTCAGGGCCTCGAAGACCAAAGAAAGATCCCACATAGGAACCGACGGGAGGTGCTGGGGATTCATCCTCCTAGCTCCTCTAAGGAAGCGGATGATAAGCTCGTTCCTTCCTAGTGACCGGCCACGGGTCGTCTATGCGAACGCTGCGACAGACTCCACATAGAATTTAAGCGTGGAAGGGGACCTCCCTTTTTCCAATAGCTCTTGAAGGAAACTAAGCAACCGCGATACCCCACACGTTCGTGGGTCCAGACTTTTGTCGGTGCACCATTTGGAGAACACAGACCATTTAGACGTGTAACGCTTTCTAGTAGAGGGAGCTCTAGACTGCGTGATCGTTTTCATCACTCTTTCTGGCGGGACAACGGGTCTCCGTTGATCACCCATGCGTGCAGAGACCAACGCTCTGGATCGGGATGCCAGATCGAGCCACGAGCTTGAGAGAGATCTGTCCTCACCGGAATCAGCCACGGGACTGTCCGTGACAGCCGCGTCAGCTCCGGAAACCAAGTTTGGTTCTCCCATCGCGGGGCTATAAGGAGCACTGAGTGGCGCTTTTCCCTGATTCTCTTGATCACCTGTGGCAATAGTGAGACCGGAGGGAAAGCGTACAGTGGGTGGCTGGGCCATATTCAGGCCAGCGCATCCTCATTCTTTGAAAAGAACTTTGGGCAGTGAGCGTTGTCTTCCTATGCAAAGAGGTTGACTTCCGCTTTGCCAAAAAGGCGCCATAGCAATTGGACTGTTTGGGGGTGCAGGGACCATTCTCCAAGGGGAACATTATCTCTGGATAGTTTGTCTGGGCCGTCGTTCAGGTGGCCTGGCACATGCGCAGCTCTCAGCGAGCGCAGATGGTGCTGCGACCAAACAAGGAGGCGTTTTGTTAGATTGCAGAGGTTCCTGGATCTGACACCGCCCTGACAGTTCACGTATGAAACCACAGACATGTTGTCCGAGCGGACTAGAACATGGTGGTCCTGTATGAACGGGAGTAAGCACTTCAGCGCGTTCTCGACCGCCATCATTTCCAGACAGTTTATGTGAAGGAGCTTCTCTTGGTCTGACCACCGGCCAAAGACCGGTCTGTCCTCGAAGAGAGCGCCCCAACCAGAGTTGGACGCATCTGTCGAAATGACCTTTCGATACGAGACAGCTCCCATAATCACATAAACATAAAAAATAAAATGTAGTTTGTAACAAAATATTTTGAGGGAATGTATTTAGAGTATTTTTGGATTTTGCCAAGTTGGTTGTACTTAAAAAAACTAGCCCAGATGACAATGGTTTAGTTTTCTCTTTTGTAGCATAGTTGTGTTATTGCTACTATTTTGTTATCGACCTTTCAATAAAGTTCTTCATTAAAGCTGTTAACATAACATAACATATAGATGTATTGCTGTTTCCCATCCCTTAGCCAGTGGTGAGGAAATGTCTCTCTACACTTATTCAAGCCTTAAGGTACGAGTAGAGTAACGGTGATAATATGGCTACGTAGCCTACATCAAACACGTTTTGCTAGTAAGGGCAGCCAGGGCTGCAGAGCCGTAATGCAGCTCTGAGTCACTCTGATTTGCTTGCAGCCGGAGGCCCAGGCTCGGCGAGACGCTCGCGCATTCAGCCAGCGTTGCAGTGGACGCATGCGCAGTAAACCTAGCTGAAGCACTTCAGCGGCTGAAGCCATTTAGCCCAGCATCCTCTATAATGTCTTTAGAGGAGCGATGCTGCCCTTCTGGAAAGCGCGGCCAAGCGTAGAACACGGCGCCCGCGCTGTGTCGATAAGCGAGTCGTCATGGCCAAAGAATCCAGTTCTATTCCTAGAAAGGAAATTAACTGACTGGGCAGTAATGAGCTCTAGGTCCAGTTGACCGTGAGACCCAGGCTTTCCAGATGACTGAGGAGCACTGCTCTGTGAGATAAAAGTTCTATCTCTGACTGTGCCAGAATCAGCCAATCGTCCAGATAGTTCATAATTCGCAAGCCCTGATTTCTCAAGGGGGCGAGAGCCGCGTCCATCCACTTCGTGAATGTACGGCGTGCTAAGGACAGGCCGAACGGCAGGACGGTGTATTGATATACCTGATCGTCGAAGGCGAATCTCAAGAATGGCCTGTGACGGCGTATTATCTGAATCTGAAAATAGGCATCTTTCAGATCGAGAGAGATAAACCAGTCCCTCGGGCGAATGTGCGCAAGGATTTTCCTGGTTGTAACATCTTGAACGGTCTTTTCATAAGAACTTTGTTCAAATGTCTCAGATCTAAAATAGGTCTGAGGACTCCGTCCTTCTTGGGTACGAGAAAATAACGGCTGTAAAAGCCTGACTCGCTCAGGGAAGGCGGCACCCTTTCTATGGCTCCTTTGCACAGCAGTTTCACTATTTCTGCGTGGAGTAGGTGTGCTACTTCCACGCTCACTGTCGTCACGGTCCGTGCGGACCGCGGAGGCCGGCAATAGAACTGTAGTGAATAGCCCTGCCTTATAGTGCTTAGCACCCATTCTGATACCCCTGGAATAGCTTCCCACACTTTTATGAGTGTAGCTAGGGGTAGAATGGCCTCCGGTTTCTGATCGCTGCACTGCGCGTGCTTGAGAAACTGAACTGGAGGTATGGGCGCGCGCGCCCTCTGTGCTTGAATACGGCGGCTCGCTGACAGCAGTGACAGGCTGTTTCAAATCTAACGTCCCAATCTCTATGAATGGGGAGCATTTTGTAATCACTTTGTGATGCGCGAGCGGCGCCCAGGGCAAAGTGTTTATTAGTAAGCGTGAGCGCTCGTGAGCGGGCACGGGACTTACATTCATATCTGACGCCCCGATCGCCTTGGATGGGGGGCGCTTTGTAACAATTCTGAGACGCACGGGGGCGGCGCCTGGGGCGAGGTGTTTGTTAGTAAGCGTGAGAGCTCTTGAGCGGGCACGCGTTTTACACTCATATGTGACATCCCAACCACTTTGGACAGGGAGCGCCTTGTGATAGCCCTGTAACGCGCGAGTGGCACTTTGGGAGAAGTGTGTGTTAGTAAGCGTGAGCGCTAGTGAGCGGGCACTGGACTTACATTCATAATCTGACCTACTTGAGGCTGTTTTGGCCATGTGATGGAGCGGGCAGATAGTAAGTGTGGGCATGGACTCGTGGGCACATTTCCTACATTTAACACTGAAGCGGCATTTGCCAGCTTTATGAGAGTGGGCTCTGTGAGTGACACGGGAAGTGTTGTGCTTGTGTGTAGGGGTGAACACTGAGATGTGGGCACTTTTTCTACACTTAAAACATCGTCGGCGTGAGCCGGATGACCAGACATTATACTCTTTATGAGATTTCTCTGGGTCGCCATAAAAACGGCGTTTGTGTGCAGGCGAGCGGGTTGTGTTACCGGCTCGTTGGCTGCTGAATGTACCACTGCAGTAGCCTGTTTGAAGGGGACTGACAGGGAGAGGAACTTTGACGGTGGTTCGGCCGCGGCGGGACTCAGCCGTCTTTTCCCTCTTGCTGCCGCTAGGAGGGCTTCGCACGCTCCGGTTTCAACGCGATCTTTGCCGAGGCCCCCGTGGGGGAGGCGGCCTGTGACGGCTGGCTGAGCGCGACCTAGGGCGGCCGCCCTGACATCGCTGCGAAGGCTGGTTAGGCTGTGCTGGGCGCTGCGAAGCGCCTCGTGCAGGCGGCTGGTCACGTGGGCGGCCTGCAGAGGAACTAGAGCGTCGCGGCAGGAACAAGTTCATGGCCTGAGTGGTCTTCTGTATGTGGAAACGTGGCGGGCTCAGACTCCCTCATGTCGGCGAGCGTCAACCAGAGGTGCCTCTCTGTGACGGTTAGCGCGGCCATGCACCTCCCTAAGGCCTGAGCTGCGGATTTGGTAGTGCGAAGGGAAAGATCCGTTGCGCTTCTTAAGTCCGTGACGGCAGCTGGATCCGGGCCTTTCTCATCCCACTCACGGAGGAGATCGGCTTGGAGGATCTGAAGTACAGCCATTGAGTGCAGGGCGGATGCGGGCTGTCCGGCGGCGACATACGCACGGCCAACAAAAGCAGACGTGGTCCTGCAGTCTTTGGACGGGAGGGCAGACTTTGAGCGCCATCTCGCGGAGAGCGGACAAAGGTGCGCTGCAACTGCTTCCTCCACATTGGGGATAGAAGTATATCCCTTCTCGGCGGTCCTGTCCACTTGGGAGAGCGACGCGGAGACGTGAGAGTGGAGCCTCGCGGAAACTGGTACGTTCCACGACTTAGCCAGCGTGTGGAGTTCCGGTAGGAAGGGTTCAGACCTGGATGTGGGCGCTTGGCAGCGGCGGTTTTGAACCTAACCCTAACCCTAACAGCCATCTGTTAGGTGCAGGCTCCCTCGGCGGTGACCACTCGAGGCAGAGGCGGTCGACGGCCTGAGAGAGGAGGCGCATCAGCTCGACGTAGTGTTGAGAACCTGACCACTCCTCACTGTCCGACGCCAGAATAAAGCAGCAGTCTCCTGTGGCGTTTCCTTCCGCCTCATCATCTGAAGCGACGGCGGCTGTGCGTCCGAGAGGGGGGGCGGAGAAGGCGAAAGCGAAGCTCGAGGGAGGGGCTCCGGCGAGTGCTTCGCAGCTTCCACAGGCTCCGTCAGTCTTTGGGAACAGGGCAGCCAATGAGCACGCTAGACAGCCTGCTCTAGGTCTGCTAGCTGCTGCACTGCGTTAACAATAAATACAAAATTAAGGATAATTTTTGGCTTCAATATCTCGAAACGATGAATCTTTCCCGTAGCTAACTTACGCAACACGAGAGAACCTCTTGTAAGAGAACTAGTGTTCCCTTTCAAGGGAGCTCGTGCTGCGTCGATTGATGCTGGGGGAGCGCTCTGCGTGATTGCGTTGTGAAGCACAAGTGAAATCAGCCCAATGATGTGACGAGCATACATGCCAACCCTCCCGATTTTTCCGGGAGACTCCCGAATTTCAAAGCCCGTCCCGAAAATCTCCCGGACCGACCTTTCTCCCGAATTTCTCCCGATTTCCACCCGGACAACAATATTGCTACACCATCCGTCACAGGGCGCCGTTTCAGACTGAACAATAATAAAACTTACACCTCGAAGTCAAGCGCGACAGAAGCAGAAGAAGAAGGGGAAAAGGAAGAAAGAAGAGACCATGGTAGTGTTGTTATTATTGTACAAATACATACAAAATATATACATACAATACATATATATATATATGTATATATATATATACATATATATATGCAAAAAATATTGTACCAAAAAAAGGGTCTAAGGAAAAAAAGAGGCCTTAAGGAATTGAATTTGTAAAATAAATGAATTACATATTTCTTTGCGTTTGTGATGTATATGACCCCCCACCCCGGGGGGGAATATCTCCCTAATTCTGAGGTCTCAAGGTTGGCAAGTATGGTGACGAGACCCTTACGAAAATATACTATAAATAATAAAGTATACTTTCATTCTATTTTTTATGTACTTTTCAGAAATATACTTTATGTACTTCTCAGAAATAATCTTCAAATTGCATTTAAGTATACTTGACATATACTGACAGAAAAGTCTAAGTATATTTGGGCTTTACTTGTTGATCGAGATATACTTAAAAGTATAATTAAGTATTCGAAGTATTCTTGGCTTGTACTTGTGTTTACTATTTTGATTGAGTAGCTTATTAAATACTTTTTTAAAACATACTATTACACACTGTTTTATAAACTAACAAGTTTATATAGTAACAAGCTTTCAGGTGGAATAGCTTATAGAGTAAATAAAATAAGCATTGGAACTGAACCTGATCTTGTACACAGCGATAATAATTACCCTTACGAACAATACGTTTATTCAAGTGTTCTATTAGTATACTTCTTTTGAACTAAAAATAAGAAAGCATACTTTCAGTCTAAATTTTATATACTTCGCAAAAATATACTTTATGTACTTCTCATAAATATACTCAGACATGGGCAGTATTTCAATTAAATGTATTTTAAATCCGTATTTAATTACTTTAGTGTATTTTGTAATTTGTATTTTGCAGGTGTGGAAAAAATAAAATGTAGTTTGTAACAAAATATTTTGAGGGAATGTATTTAGAGTATTTTTGGATTTTGCCAAGTTGGTTGTACTTAAAAAAACTAGCCCAGATGACAATGGTTTAGTTTTCTCTTTTGTAGCATAGTTGTGTTATTGTTACTATTTTTGTTATCAACCTTTCAATAAAGTTCTTCATTAAAGCTGTTAACATAACATAACATATAGATGTATTGCTGTTTCCCCTCCCTTAGCCAGTGGTGAGGAAATGTCTCTCTACACTTATTAAAGCCTTGAGGCACGAGTAGAGTAACGGTGATAATATGGCTACGTAGCCTACATCAAACACGTTTTGCTAGTAAGGGCAGCCTACCACACCATTGATGTGAACTTAGCTATACATGCCATTTACGTCAGAGGGAGGGAGCTCTTTCAGGCCCTGTAGAGGGCAATTCGTACGAATTTTATGAGGTGGCTAATTCGTAACAATTCATACGACCTCACTCATATTTCACGAGTTGCCAAATTCGTATGAATTCATACGAATGACCTACCCCTGACCCCGCCCCGAAACCTACCCATCACGTGGGTTTAGACAAATCGTCGTATGAATTTGTACGAATTAGCCACTTTTTAATCACTCGTACAAATTTGTACGAATTGGTCGTGAGATAGCGCTGCAGATGCCCTTATTTTTTTTATTTTGCTACTTCGCCATTTTGAATTGACACATTTCTCATATTTGGGTTATTGCTACTATTTGTGTTATTGACCTTTCAGCAATAAAAAAAAGACTTAAGATTATTGTGGGAGTATGTTTGAATTTTCAAAATACTAATTACTTGTATTTTATTTAAATACATTTTTCACATCAGTATTTTATATTTTATTTTGTTACATTTCATGAGCCAGTATTTGTATTTTGTAACAAAATAGTTTTTGAGGTATTTTGAGGAAGTATTTGTGCCCACCTCACAAATACATCAAAAGCTATCAATTTGAATATACTTAAAATTACACTTAAATGTTCTTGACTTATACTGACAGAAAAGTCCAAATATATTTGGCCTGTACTTGTACTCAATCTTTTGATCGAGATATCCTTAAAAGTATAATTAAGTATTCAAAGTATATTTGGCTTGTAGTTGTGTTAACTCTTTTGATCGAGTAGCCTATTACTTTTTTTCATAGTTTTTCATATACAGTCTTATGAAACTTAATAAAATAAAACTTAAAAATATTGATTAAAATACTGATATAAAACAGATATGTTTTAATTCTGCGTATCTGAATTTGTGTGTAAGCTAGTCCACTGGTAGTGTACAGGAATTTACTTTAATTCTACTTTACTCTTTCCCCCACCATTGACTGAATTTTCCGGCTATCAATGTTGTCACTATTATACAGTAGGGGGCGCTATGACATCCTCTAGTACAGAATCTCCGGATCAAAACACAGGAGAAGAAGAACCTGAAACAAGTGAAAGAAGATTGCTCTCACAAATGTAAAATAATGTGATCATCACACATTAAACAGCGTGTAAATCGAAACTGCTTAATGTTTCCAAATGAAATGAAGGGTAGTCCATGAAGAGAAACTGACTGTGAAGCTTTGGAGGTGATGGACTCGATCTACTCCATCTGTGTTTTGATCATCTTTCTGAATCTGATCAAGGTGTAGTCTTTGACATTAATGAGATTTTCTCAACTTTTTTGTTTAAAATGTCGCCTTTCTTTGTGAAACTCACCAACACTCAGAAAAGGATGCATGAAGCTAATAAAATGTTTTTAAAATTAAAAGTACAGTGAAAGGTATTTTTTTCAAGAATAAAAAAAATAACATTTGAACATAGTAGTACAGGCCTACTGCAAGTGCAAATATAATATATAAATAGTAAACTATAAGTATAATGTTATGTTCACTTAAAAAAACTTGTATAAAACTACTAAACTTGTAGTTTACTGAGAGTACACTAAAAGAGAAAAAATAATATATAATTAGTAAACTACTTTAAGTATGATATTAAGCTCACTTAAAGAATACTTGTAGTATAAAACTACTAAACTAGTAGTTTACTGAGAGTATACTTCAAAGTGTACTTTCATAAACTAAAAATGTTTAAACTAAAAGTATTAAAATAGAAAACTACTAGTATACCCATAAGTTCACTTGCAGTACAAATGAGAAACGTAATTATGAACTAGTTGTGCACTAAGTTTACTACTGTTACACTTATAGTACACTTAAACATAATTTTATATACTAAAAGTGGGCCAATTTAGTCCCAAGCGGTATTAAAATAGTACACTTACAAGTTTACTACTAGTAAATATTGACATTAGTGTACTTACTACATAATGTATACTTAAAAATATACTTGAACATTACTTCAAGTCAAGTGTATTTATATAGCGCTTTTCACAATATAAATTGCATCAAAGCAGCTTCACAATATCAATCAAATAATATAATGTTTGTTTCTTAGTGAAAAAACATCCACGTTTGGTAGGGCTGATCAATCGTATTAATGCTTGGTTAATTATTTTGAATATCCCCAACTGAGCAAGCCAAAGGCAACAGTGGCAAGGAACCGAAAAACTCCATCAAGTGACCTACTGGTGTCCTAAAACTCCATCAGGTGACCTACTGGAGAAAAAAAAAAGTGTTCCCAGTTCCGGCTGACCTAATCTATACAGCCTAACATTGATTTCTAGAAGTCTATAATATATTATGTGTATGCTAGGTCAAAGAGATGTGTTTTTAGTCTAGCTTTGAACTGACAGAGTGTGTCTGCTTCCCGGACAATGGTAGGAAGACTGTTCCAAAGTTTTGGTGCTAAATAGGAAAAGGATCTACCTCCCGCAGTCGATTTTAATATTCTAGGTATTATCAACTGGCCCGAATTTTGAGATCGCAATAGACGTGAAGGACTATAATGCGTTAAGAGCTCGCTCAAGTACTGCGGAGCTAAACCATTTAGTGCTTTGTAAGTAATCAACAATATTTTAAAATTTATACGATGTTTAATAGGCAGCCAATGCAGTGTTGACAGAACCGGGCTAATATGGTCATATTTCCTGGTTCTAGTTAGAACTCGAGCTGCAGCGTTTTGGACTAGCTGTAGTTTATTTATTAAGCGTGCAGGGCAACCACCCAGTAGAGCATTACAATAATCTAGTCTTAATGTCATGAAAGCATGAACTAATTGTTCCGCATTTGTTAATGAGAGCATATGTCGTAATTTAGATATAAATATAAATAGGGTTGGCATGTATGTTCCTAACCGACGACGAAGACTTAACAGAGCAGCCATCAAGTGTTAGACAGTAATCTAGGTTATTACGTGTGGAAGTTTTTTGTCCAATAATTAGAATCTCTGTTTTTTCAGAGTTTAGTAGTAGGAAATTACTAGTCATCCAATTTTTTAAATCAGCTATGCATTCCGTTAATTATGTGAATTGGTAAGTTTCGTTAGGTTTTGAAGAAATATACAGAGTATCATCGGCATAACAGTGAAAGCTAATTCCATGTTTCCTAATGATATGTCCTAATGGTAGCATGTACAGAGTGAACAGCAGCGGTCCTAGTACTGAGCCTTGTGGTACGCCATACTGAACTTGTGATCGATAAGACATCTCTTCATTTACTGCTACAAACTGATAACGGTCAGATAAGTATGATTTAAACCATGCTAGTGCAATTCCACTAATGCCAACATAGTTTTCTAGTCTATTTAAAAGAATGTTGTGGTCAATTGTGTCAAATGCAGCACTAAGATCAAGTAACACTAATAGAGAGATGCAACCACGATCGGATAATAAAAGTAAATCATTTGTAACTCTAATGAGAGCTGTCTCAGTACTATGGTGCGGTCTAAATCCTGACTGAAAATCCTCGCAGATATCATTTCTTTCAAGAAAGGAACACAGTTGTGAAGATACTGCTTTTTCTAATATCTTTGACAGAAAAGGCAGATTTGAGATCGGCCTGTAATTGACTAATTCTGAAGGATCAAGTTGCGGTTTTTTAACAAGCGGTTTTATCATAGCCAGCTTAAAAGTTTTTGGTACGTATCCTAGAGACAAAGACGAATTAATGATATTAAGAAGAGGATCTATGATCTCTGGAAGCATCTCTTTCAATAGCTTAGTCGGTATAGGGTCTAACATACAAGTTGTCGATTTAGATGAATTAACGAGTTTGCAGAATTCTTCCTCTCCTATAGCAACAAATGAATAGAATTTTTCCTCAGGGAGACTACAATGCACTCCCTGATGCGATACTGTAGTAGACGGTTGCATAGTTATAATTTTGTCCCTGATATTATCAATCTTATAAGTGAAGAAGTTCATATAGTCATTACTGCTGTGTTGCTTGGAAACTTCTGTGCTTGAAGCTTTCTTTTTCGTTAGTTTAGCCACTGTTTCAAATAAATACCTAGGATTATGTTTATTTTATTCTAATAGGGTTGAAAAATAAGCAGATCTAGCAGCTTTTAAAGCCTCTCTGTAAGCAATCGAGCTCTCTTTCCATGAAATCCGAAATACCTCTAGTTTTGTTTTCTTCCAGTTGCGCTCCATTTTTCTGGCTGCTCTCTTAAGGGCCTGAGTGTGCTCGTTGTACCATGGCGTTGGACTATTTTCTTTAATCTTCTTTAAGCGCAACGGAGCAACTGCGTCTAAAGTGCTGGAAAAGAGAGAGTTAAAAGTTTCTGTTGCAATATCGAGTTCTTCTAAGCTATCCGGGATGCTGAGATGATGAAACTGATTAGGAAGATTATTGATAAAGCAATCTTTAGTGGCAGAAGTTTTAGGTCTAACATATTTATAACACGGAGTCGGCTTTGCAGCCTTGGCTAAATGTAATTTACATGAGACTAGATAATGGTCTGAGATGTCATCGCTCTGCTGCAGAATTTCAACGGCATCAACATCTATTCCATGTGATAATATTAGATCTGAGGAGTCGAAGTCGGAGGCGGAGTCGAACATCATTAGTGCCGACATGAATAATGATCTTAGAGAATTTACGATTAGCATTAGCCAGCACTTTTAAATTTGCTTTGATGTCAGACGCTCTGGCTCCCGGCAAACATGTCTTATGGTGGCTGGTGTCTCTATTTTCACGTTCCGTGTGATCGAATCACCAATTACCAGGGCACAATCAACAGAATTCTCAGTGGGTGTTTCACTGAGTGGGGCAAATCGATTTGTTATGGTAATCGGAACGGAAGAGTGGTTTTTTAATCCGCGACTAGAGCGATCTCTCACGGTCACCCATCTTAAAGCTGCAGTCTTTAGCTTTTCCTCTTTGTCGCTATCTCTGTTAGAAATCTGCAATTGCAGTTATTCGCGGAATTATCAACTTTAGGTGGGTTGTGCCTTTGCCTTGGCACGGCACAACGAGGATGAATCCAATGTTTTGAGGCGAATGTGCTGTCAGTCACTGCGCTGGTGTGGATACTGTCATTCAGAATCACAGATTCTACTTTTTGAAAGTATGACCAACATAGGACTTTTCACTGGAAAATGTCTTCTGAACAAGTAACATCCACTTTTGTTCTGACCAACTAAGGGGAAAAAAGCATTGCAGTAAATCGCGCTGATTAAATCTAACGATCACTTATCATATCACGTTAAACCGTGCAAATTATACTTTGTTCTCAAATTGTTAATGTTAACAACATCAGCATTGCGTGACTACATGTAGTTCACTACTCCGTAACTGTATGAATTAAGCGAACAAGTGCGCTACTAGGGCTGCACGATACTGGGAAAATATGCGATATTGTTGTTGAGTATTGCGATAACGATATTTCATGCGATATAAAATTTCCCTAGAGAAATGCTATTTTTACTAAGCTTTTTTAAAAAAAAGTGTATAGGCTATGTAATGATCATATTAAAATAAAAAGGTATGCTAAAATATATTCTTCTAATCTTCAGAAGAATATCTAAGGGTTTTTTTTTCAGAAGGAGTTACACTTGCAAAACTTTGATTAATATTGTCTGTGAGACTCTGTTATTGTTACTTGGCATTTCGTTAGCAGTTTTGGTAGATGTTGGCTTACACTTTTTGAAGTCTTCATATAGCCTAGATTCTTGAGTTTGGTTTTCAGATGACTGTGGAGATTAGTTTCCTCTCGACGTGGCCACAATTTTTCCGCACAACTTAGTGACACCGCCACTTGTTCACATATCGCATTTTTTTGCGTGTGCAAATTCATTTCAAATGCAGGCGTGCGGAAAGGACGCTCAAAATGGAAGCACATTTTTCCAGGCCCGCCTATGCCGCGATGAGATGAGAACATCTAAACCTTTCAGAATGCCGCAAGCTCACCGCGGGTCATGAGACAAAAAAACAACAATCAGCTTCGCCTTTCCGTAACAACATCGAAAGCTCGGCCCGAACAGCTGATCATAGCTGTACAGGGCGGGTTTTTATTTCTCATCTCCATAAATATATCTAGAAGTAAAGCTAATACAAGGGCTAGAAATCAATTAATCCTTTGCTGATACTTATTCGTCATCATGGAAAGCCCTCAGCGCAGTTCACGATTACATAGAAACGACAGACGCAAGTGCTTGTGGAAAGGAGGAGATAGCGGCACGGCCGCACTTTCCAGGCGTTTTAAGACGCGATATGTGAACGGCCCCTTACACAGTACCTGCATTTGTGACACTTCTTCTCTATTGAAGCCAAAATATTGCCATATTTCAAACGTACAGGCCAATCAGGATGTTCTCTGTCTTATAAGCACTTCATGAGGCACACGCGCGCACACACACGCAAGGTCTCTCACTCTCTCCCTCTCTACCGTGCGCGCGCTGAAAATAAAGTAATTTATTGTACTTCTCTGCGATATGGATATCGCATATACTATTATCGCGATTTCCTGAATTTTTCGATATATCGTGCAGCCCTATTTGCTACTGTTACATCATTGAACCATTGAAATGTCTTATCTGTCCAGCAGAAAAAATAGCCGTCTCTGCGTTCGTTTTGAACCCCTTCAAAACACAGAGTTCACGCCACCTTTCAAAAGCCCTTACGATATTTATCCTTGTTTTCGTATGGTCCCGGTTGCAGTCTCTTTTTTCTGTAGCCACTCCGAAGTCTTTTGCATTTTACAATCAGGAAAATCTCCAGATGTCACTGGTGATTGTTGTTTGAACCTTTCTGGATCCGCCATTAAATTGAAAAGTTCAATTATATCAAGTGCTGTGAGAAAAGGCTATAAATCTCCACCTCCAACAGCCTCACACGCAATATAGCCTACTAGCCGAGACACCTTCTTTATGTGTACAGATGTGACGTAATGACGCAAAGACATGCTCGAATTTCCAGCGGAAATGCTACAAAGGCAAGTAGATAGTTTTGAACACTGGCTAGTTATGCACTTGCTCAAAAAATTATTTTGGATAATTTTTAACCCAAAAAAGTTACGGACTGCAGCTTTAAGTATACTTCTTTTTCGTAAGGGGATGTCAGAGGCGGGTGACCAGGAAACTATAAAGCCTGGCCAAACAGTGTAAAGCTAGCTTCTGTGTCTTCAGCAAGCGCTCTATGTGAATCGTATGTCTTATTTGGTGTTGTCTGTTTAATGTACAGTGCTTGTCAGAATTATTTGCCCCCTTGGTAAATATGATCAATCTGCATTGTGTCACAAAGGGCCGTTTATGCTCTTGACGTTGTGACTCTTTCTCCCAGCGCTCATCTCTTTGTTGTTGTCTTTGCAAGAATGTCTGCAGAACATCTCTGACTTGATCTGTCCTCTCCTCAGCTATTTCTGCTTCCTGATCACTGACCTCCACTCTTCCTGACTGGTCAGGATCCAAAACATCCACATAAAGATTTACCATCCTTTTTGTATGCTTTAGCACCTTTTGTAAACAAAAACTGCTTTAGAGAATTGTAAAAAAAAACTGCTTTCAGAATTTAGTCCTCTTTATCTTTTGAAGCAAAAAAACAATTAGTAAATGCAACATTTTTATCTGTCTTGGACTATGGAGATATCAACCTCTCAATGTCATCATGCTTTGGACACTGTGTTTCATGGAGCCTTGAGATTCATCACAAATTTAAAATTTCGCACTCATCACTGTTTACTGTATTCTCTGGTAGGATGGTTGTCCCTCTCTATTCGGCGTTGGATGTACTGGCATCTTTTCATTTATAAGGCAGTATTAGGACTCCTTCCTCCTTATCTGAAAACGTACATTATCCCAAGGTCTGCAGGGACATATTACCTGCGCTCACAAAATTTGTTATTGTTGGCAGTCCCTAAAGCCCGCACTGTTTTGGGAAAAAAGGCTTTTAGTTTTGCAGCACCATCAGCATGGAATCAGATACAAAATGAGCTACAGTTGAAGGAGTTGATTTCATTTTATTCCTTTAAAGGCGTTTTAAAGGATCTTGCAGAAAGTCAGTCTGTTTGTCAATGTTCTTAAATTAAGTTGATTTATGACCTAGATTTTTTATAATTACATAGTTGTTTGAATATGATGAGTGAAAGTGTGTATTATGTATTTACCTGTAAGTGTTTCTGTAACTATTTGTACGTGCAATGCTGCCACTTGCCAGGACACTCTTGTAAAAGAGATTTGTAATCTCAAGGAGTTTTTATCCTGGTTAAATAAAGGTTTGAATGAATGAATGAATGCTTCTTCCTGCCACAAATTGTTTTTTTTTTAAATGCCACCACCATTCCTTGTTGAGCAACCTCCTAATGGCCTGGAAGCACCGCTGCCACCATGTGTTACAAAGGACTGCCGTTGGGACTGGTCCGAGGGTTAGAGAGGAGTTAGGAAGGTATGGTATGACAAGATGATTGACGGTGCAAAAATAGATAATTTATTAATAATCGAAAGACAATCCATGCAAAGTACAAATAAAAAAAAAAAAGATGAATGCTAATGAAGCAGCACTGTAACCTCTGCACATTAAACACAAAGGCAAATTGCTGATACACCTCTCTATCAACAATAGAACTCACATAATGCTGTACTCTTGTAACAGAGCAAAACACCAACCCTCCTTAATAGCCGGAACACTCTCGTTAAATACATAAACTTCCCACCAAACGAAAATAGGAAGTAGCTTTTGTACAGGTAACCTTTGTCTTAATAATGTCCATTATAACAATGACATTACAACAAACTCATCTTTTACAGAGACGAATAAATATCATTAGTGCAGCTTAAACAAAGTAATGTTACCATAATGAATATACCTTAAACAGAACAAACATTTTCCTCCACACCTATACTGCCTACCTCTGGCTCAGATCTCGCGTTTGCCGAGGCAGCGCGTAGATTATGGGTCTACTCTGTAATAAAGATTCTGTGGCTGGATCTCGCGTTTGCCAAGACAGCCCGTTGATTAAAGGTCTGCACTGCAATACAGAATATGTGGCTCGGAAGCGCGTAGATTACGTGTCTACTCTGCAATAAAGATTCTGTGTGGGTGCGAGGCATGCACAGTCAGCTCCTGAGGGTGCTGGCTGTGTTCATTGAGAAATATCTCGACGCACACAGCCGTGCGTTTCGGGTGTTTCAGCCTCGCGCCCGTTGACTTTCTTCTCGAGGGATGAAAGCCAAATATATTGTGACGGCTCGAATCTCGCGTTTGCCGAGGTAGTGTGTAGATATAAATAAATATTTAAACAGTTTTGTCTGGCGATTATGGCTGCATTTAATTCTAAGAAATTTAAATGATGGAATATGATCTCACTTTAAAGAGTTTTATAAAGAGAGATATTTTAATTCAGCCTACCATTCAGACCGTGTTTCACTTATCCAGTGTTTATGGCTGCATTTAATTCTTAGGAATTCAAATGATGAGCAGCGAACGCACGCTGCTTTATCTGCGCCACAGGCTTGTGGCCATGCAGTGTTCCTTCTGCACATCGGAAATTGTTTTTGATTTTTCCCTGCCGGTCCTCCACTTCAGGATATCGAAAACGAGACAAAAATAGCAGGGCTGTCCCCCCGTGGAGGGACGAGCGAGAATCGCTCCTCCGCGGAGCCCTCAGGAAATCGATGTTTGTATACAGCGTCAAGTGCGCTTCGGGACACACCGCCCCAAGGACTTGCGGCTAGGCAGTGTTCGCATCCGCTCATCGGAAACTGTTTTCGATTATTCCCTGCCGGTCCTCTGCTTCAGGGTATCGAGAACGAAACTGAAAGAGCCTCCCCTCTGGGGAAATCGATGTCGGCTTCCCACCACCAAGTGAGCTTCGGGACGCATCGGTTTCCAGCGAACGCATGCTGCACTGTCCGCCCCACAGGCCTGCTGCCAGGTAGCACTCGCGTCCCCCCATCGAGAATCGTTTTCGATCGAACCCTGCCAGAGAGCCGCTTCAGGGGGTCGAGAATGAACCTCGAACGGTACCCGAAACTAGCCTCAAGACGTTGGCTCCCTTGATAAAATATTTCGATGCATGGAAAAATCGAAAGAATATTTCTCCTTGGGCTCTGCGCACCATTCAAAAGCGGTACAGACTGCAGTTCAGTTTCCACCCACCAAAATTCAACGGGGTGGTCTGGACTGTAGTCGACCCAGCGCAGGGTCGGGTATTGGAACAAGAAGTAAACTCCCTGCTGGTAAAGGAGGCCATAGAGCGTATTCCTCCGCCGGAAAGGGAGTCCGGATTTTACAGCAACTACTTCATAGTTCCCAAGAAGGATGCGGGGTTGTGTCCAATAATAGATCTCAAACACTTGAATCGGTCTCTAAGGAGGTTCAGGTTCAAGATGCTCACTATTCCCATCATCGTGAGCCAAATTCAATCCGAGGATTGGTTTGTCATGATAGCTCTAAAGGATGCATACTTCCACATACCCATCCTTCCATCTCACAGGAAGTTCCTGAGGTTCGCTTTCGGGGGAAAAGCATACCAATATCGGGTTCTTCAGTTCGGCCTAGCTCTCTCCCCTTGCACATTTACCAAATGGATGGATGCATCTCTAGCGCCGCTGGGGCTTCAGGGTATCAGGGTGCTCAACTATATCGATGACTGGTTGATTTTGGCCCAGTCACAAGAGCTGGCAGTCCGTCATTTATCCTGCACGGATCGAGTCCATCCTGGCCACGGTGACCAGAATAAAGCTAGGCCAAGCCATCATTGTAAAACATTTTTGACTCGTCTGCCAACTGGACAGTTTTTAGTCTTTATGTGTGGGGAGGGGGAAATGTCTTTAATAATTGATTTATTAACTATGTATATTTCATATTATTACTGAAGCATAATGAATACATATTATTACACAATACATATATAAAGGTGTGTATAACCAGTTTACCTTTTTGGAAAAGGTTGGAAAATGGATACTTACCTGGTACTAACCATAATGGTTTCACCAAAATGGGCGGGGCCTTTAAAATGTAAAGGGCAGCTCTCTCACACATACAGGTCCTTCTCAAAAAATTAGCATATTGTGATAAAGTTCATTATTTTCCATAATGTAATGATAAAAATTAAACTTTCATATGTTTTAGATTCTTTGCACACCAACTGAAATATGTCAGGTGTTTTATTGTTTTAATACTGATGATTTTGGCATTCAGCTCATGAAAACCCCAAATTCCCGTCTCAAAAAATTAGCATATCATGAAAAGGTTCTCTAAACGAGCTATTAACCTAATCATCTGAATCAACTAATTAACTCTAAACACCTGCAAAAGATTCCTGAGGCTTTTAAAAACTCCCAGCCTGTTTCATTACTCAAAACCTCAATCATGGGTAAGACTGCCGACCTGACTGCTGTCCAGAAGGCCATCATTGACACCCTCAAGCAAGAGGGTAAGACACATAAAGACATTTCTGAACAAATAGGCTCTTCCCAGAGTGCTGTATCAAGGCACCACAGTGGGAAGTCTGTGGGAAGGAAAAAGTGTGGCAAAAAACGCTGCACAACGAGAAGAGGTGACCGGACACAGAGGAAGATTGTGGAGAAGGACCGATTCCAGACCTTGGGGGACCTGCGGAAGCAGTGGACTGAGTCTGGAGTAGAAACATCCAGAGCCACCGTGCACAGGCGTGTGCAGTAAATGTGCTACAGGTGCGCATTCCCCAGGTCAAGCCACGTTTGAACCAGAAACAGCAGCAGAAGTGCCTGACCTGGGCTACAGAGAAGCAGCACTGGACTGTTGCTCAGTGGTTGCATGTCATTCGGAAATCAAGGTGCCAGAGTCTGGAGGAAGACTGGGGAGAAGGAAATGCCAAAAGGCCTGAAGTCCAGTGTCAAGTACCCACAGTCAGTTATGGTCTGAGGTGCCATGTCAGCTGCTGGTGTTGGTCCACTGTGTTTTATCAAGGGCAGGGTCAATGCAGCTAGCTATCAGGAGATTTTGGAGCACTTCATGCTTCCACCTGCTGAAAAGCCTTATGGAGATGACGATTTCATTTTTCAGCACGACCTGGCACCTGCTCACAGTGCCAAAACCACTGGTAAATGGTTTACTGACCATGGTATTACTGTGCTCAATTGGCCTGCCAACTCTCCTGACCTGAACCCCATAGAGAATCTGTGGGATAATGTGAAGAGAAAGTTGAGAGACGCAAGACCCAACACTCTGGATGAGCTTAAGGCTGCTATCGAAGCATCCTGGGCCTCCATAACACCTCAGCAGTGCCACAGGCTGATTGCCTCCATGCCACGCCGCATTGAAGCAGTCATTTCTGCAAAAGGATTCCCGACCAAGTATTGAGTGCATAACTGAACATAATTATTTGAAGGTTGACTTTTTTTTATTTTATTTTTTTATTAAAAACACTTCTTTTATTGGAAGAATGAAATATGCTAATTTTTTTAGAAGGACCTGCAGAGAGTGAAGTGAGGAAGTTAAGGAGTGCAATTTGAGGTGCAATTGGAGACCATTGAAATCCTTTTGTAGTAGAAGGAAATTCAGCCAAGAGCTCAGTGTATATATATATATATATATATATATATATATATATATATATATATATATATATATATATATATATTATTGTTTGCTATTGTTATTGTTATTATATTATTATTGTTTCTATATATAGATTTTTTTTGTACACTTTGAGATGGTTTGGACTAAAAATAAAGAACCCTTGCACTGAAGTGCTATTGTGGCTGAGCCATCATTCTTGTGCCGAGAGCCTTCTACCAACGTGGTGTCAGAAGTGGGATGGCCAGCCGTAAAACAGTGCCTGTTGGAAAACAGACCAGGAAGGGTCTAAGGTCCCAAAGAAATACTGTCTACGGGGAGGTGGCTTGGGACACACTGGACGATGAGGAAGAGGAGGCCGGGGCAGGCATCAAAGCCAGCTCCCCTCAGCATATACCGGTTACAGCCACGTAGGGCTGCATAATGATTAATCGCAACTAATCCTTTGTAGAATAAAAGTTTTTGTTTACTTCATATATGTGTGTGTACTGTACTGCGTCCGAGTGAAGACTGTGTGCGACAGCGCGAGCCACAAGAGAACAACTATCCATGCAACTGATAGCAGTGGGAGCGAGCGCTCAGCTTGATATCAAAAAAACAAAAACAACACATTTTAGCGTTAGATCTCTTATTTAACAGCGACCTAAATGAATGCTCTGCTAACTGGAGATGTTTTATTTATTTGTATTAACATCCGTGCCTCAATGTTTCAAAAAGTGGTGGGTACAAAATGACTCATGACGAAATCTGTCAATGTGTACCCACCGAAATCGACGCCTATGTGCGTTACTATTATAGACAGTAAAGGTTACTATGTAAGCTGTAGCGTTTGTACGCACATATAAATATGACTAATTATTATTCATAACGGATTATGATCAATAATTAATAATTTAATTATTTTCAGAATTTACTCTAGCAGAATCAATAGTATGATCATTTTATCAGTTCGTCCAATGAACGGAAAGCATAAGCAATTATTAATTCTAGGAAATATAATATCTTCCTGGCCAAGAAAGACTAATTCCCAGCTAACAGCTAAATTAAGAAATAATTCAAGGGTAAAAGCATAAGTAGCTTAGGTCGTAGTTCAAGACAATAAATTCGTAAGCACATAACACACGTAATGATTCTCTTTTCAAATACAAACAATACTTTATTGATTATAAGACTAACACATAAAACTAATATCTAACACAAACACACGCATTCATACAAGTTGCAGAAAGAAAAAGAGTAAGGAAGAATAAGTTTAAGAGTGAGGTGAAATCCCAAGATTCTATGCACTTATAAGACACAACCTGAACGAACCATCAATAATTAATTTTACCCTTCTATCGTTTCTTAGGCGGGTAATTCAATTTTATATCAATGCACCAGTTCAGTTAAGAGTCTGGAGGCTACTTGCTTGTCCTTGCGTTGCTTTGGGGATCCCCTTTTGTCGGTGTAAAGGGGGTTTCCCGGGTCAGTTGTTTGGCTGGCGGTCTCCTCGTGCCTGCTAGATCTTGGGCAGCCAATCACGTGGTGTTGGCAGCTGGATGAAAGTCTTTGAAGTTGGAAGCACGTTGCAGTCGAAACATTTAAACGAAACTTTGCAGCAAAACTTAACTTAGAACCGAGACTTTTAACGGAAAAGAAGTCAAAGGAAAATAAAGGTGAGACGAGTTAGATGGCTTGAATAAATCTGTTTTAACCCTGATCTTGATTTGGGTCATTTGTCTCTATGCATCTACATGGCTACTATACCCATCGTCTGCTCCACCCGACTTGTTCTCCTGCCGAGGCCTTTTCCGAGGGCGAGAGCGGGGGAGAGAGAGGGCAAGAGCTCCAGAGAGCAGAGGGCAAGAGCAGCAAGAGAGAGCAAAAAGAGCAAAAAGAGAAAGAGAGAAAGAGTGGTGTTCAGTCCTTTTGAAGACCTGACGTTTCCGCCTTCTTTTGGAAGAGGGTCCAATCAGGAGCTGTCGCTTTGGAGGGAGATTTTATGATCCTTTGTGGTATAACCAGGCTTTTAAATGTCTAGTTCCATTGGGTGTTTAAGAGAAGAATCTTCACACTTCTGATAATACTAATGTGTCACAAAGTTTAGCAAAATGTAATGTCAATTAACAAATGGGGAACGAAGATTGGAGTTTATCCAGACCAAACTTGCCACAAATGGATTTGGTTAAACATTAGTTGGCAAAGTTTGAAACATTATTCCATTAGAGTTGTCGAGAAACATAGACCAAACCACAAAAAGGCAACTCATGAAATAGGGAACTTAGATACATTGTTCATACAATTCTCAAGTGGATATATAATAGCGTTCATATATATATATATATATATATATATATATATATATATATATATGAATACAGGATGCATGGGGGCATGACCCCCCCTTTTGCACTGTGGCACCACAAGCTGTGGCGCAGTGATGGCATCAGGTGCAGAACGCTGAATGTTGTCTTGTGCACGCAGCATGTGCAAGGTGTATTGCAGGTGTCTGGGGCACCGGTCATCGGTGGGTTCAGACGGCGTGCTAGGGTGGTTGGAGGGGTCTGAGAGGTGGTTTCTCATAATGTCCATTGGATTTTCATAGACTTTGGTAAGCTGGAAGGTTAAGGTCAGGTTAAGCAGAGGCTCTGTGACATTTTTTCACGCTTGTGGGGAGAGACTAATGCATGACCCTAAAAGTTCAGAACCACGGTTTAACTGGTTCGCTAGGTATGTAGCATAAAGCTAGGTGTTTTAAGTGTAGCTAGCTAGTGAAATGTGTCTTGTATCTTATCTTAGCTGTGGATGTTAGGAGGCTAAGATGTATGTGGTTCCGAGAGTATTTCCTGGAAGGGGCATAGCCGAGATGAAATAACTGACTTAAGATGGTTCTTATGACTAAATTATTTCTCTGGACTTAACTAGTGGTTCACCACAGCTTGACGAAGTGAATGATAGGGGGAAAAGGACAGCTTTCCTTTTTGAATTATGCTTATAATCAATCCTCTGGACCATAGTTGGGCCCTAGTAAATTGTTGAAATTACTTGTGTTGCAGGGTCACAAAATGAGTACACTGGTTGAAACTACGCCAAAATAACAAATACGGGCTTCTCTGTTTCCTTTCTGGGCCCTATGGGGAATGGAACCACATTTGAACAAGAGAGGAAATGAAATTAAATCATATAGATGACCGAATAGCCAAGGGAATAGCTGACTGCTAGTATTATCAAAGTCAAAGAAATGAAAGAGTTAACGAAGAGCAAAAACAAATTAAAATTAAAAGCAAAAAGGAATAAAGTGATCAAAACAACGGGAATTATCTGAAGGCGAGAATAATCAGTGGCATTAGTGACTAAACTTTGGATTTTCCTGGACCAACACTCCATAGTTGGTAACCGCGGTTGCATGTTCAAGACCACACCGTATGTGTCCCATCAAAGGATTAGTCACATGCCAATGAAAATTCCTATTGCTATATGAATTCTTCTCTAGCTACAGTTTACATGTAGTCAAACTTAAGTTTAATTAACAGGGCATCTGCAAGGTTAGCCTTCGACGGTTAGCAAGGACTATGCCTAAACTAGTGAAGGTGAACTTTAGCTAAGAAGAGTTGCAAACACGGAAAGTGAATTAGAAACCCTAACTGGTGTTAAGGAAAGTATTCTAGAATACTTTGCACTGTGTAAACACAACGGTGATTAACCCTCTGGGGTTTGAGGTGTTTTTGGGGCCATTGGGATGTTCTGACATGCCCTTACATTTGTGTTTTTTTCAGTTATTTATAAACATGTTAATGGCAAAGGTGTAAATTCACTCTATATAGCACAAACAGGGCTACCATAATATGTGAGCAACATGAATGTACATGTTTGAATTTTTGAGAGAATATTGTTTATGCGTAGTTATTGAAAAACTAAAAAATAAAGCTTTAAAGTTTAAGGCCACAAAACACATACTAAATATCTGTCCACAAGACTTTTGACTAATGGATGTTGTCGCCTAGAGTTTTTGCTTCAAAATGAACTGAAAATCATCCTGCATAAAACAATAGATTGTTTTAAATTGTGAAAAACATTTTTTTTGTTTGGGAAGTCAATATGCAGATGGGCGTGAACGGCCCAACCCCATCATGAATAATTAGGCAGTTCTCGCCTGAGCAGACTGCATACTAATGAGCAGACTGCATACTAATGAGCCTTTCACTCAGGGGTGTCACACAAGAAAGAATGCAAGGACAATATATATAAAAAAATATACATACATACATACATACATACATACATATGAAACTGTCATATGTATGCCTGTCTGCAGAAACTGTTTAACAAAAGTTTATTTGATGTCTATTTTTATAAAACTTTATAAACTATCCAAAACTAGTGAACGAAATGTTGTCATTACAGACACTATATCGCGATTAGAAGAAGTCTCAGTAGGCTATATAGTTTGGATGTGTTCATGTAAAAATAACGTTTACTAATGTAGGAGCGAGAGTGAATGAACGCCACAGATGCGATGGACAGCTGTAGTAACATCCCGCGCGCGTCTGTGACATTCATTTATTCACACACAGACACGCAATTCTTATTTAAACAGTCTTTGTGCAGTTTACGTACACTATACAATAACGCGATTAGAACAAAGCACTTAAGAATAAATAACTTACTTCATCAGCTGAATCCGCGGTCCTTATTCTGAGCACTTCTGAGGTAACTTTTCCAGGATTATTAAGATAACAGCGCAGCAAGACGAGGTAAGTAGCCTACAAGATTCTTATTAAACTGGATGTTTTATCCAGCTGATGTGGGCTTTAACTGTTTGCATGGCTTACCTCAGATCATTTGCGTTTGAATAGCGCGCGTCCTCCGTGGGCGTGTCAGATTAACGCGTAATTAAGTGTAATGAGCTGGGGGGAAAAAATACTGACATACTCTCTTTTCATACAGATTACATAAACTGAGAATATTTTTTTTGTATATAAATTACTTCATTGAAAAGAAGAGAATTAAAGCTTCATAAAGAAAAAACTTTCTTGCCTATATGACAAGTATTTGCGGAGTTATAGTTAATTTTCGGACGCGATTCAGAATGGACTGCACTGACAGAGAGAAGGCAAAACTCGCATCATGTTTGTTTTTCTTTATTTGACAAAAAGCACAACAATTTGTTTTTATTGTGAGTATACAGAAAAATAATAGACACTTAACAGGATCGAATGATGTCTAACACTTATATGTAAGATCAAAATCAACAGAGTATTTTGAGTTTCTTTTGCACTGATAAGAAAAAAAGCAAGACTATCGCGCCGACCTCAGAGGGTTAAGGGTAAGTAAATGATGCTAACTGCTAACTGTGGAAGTTATTATTTAGCTCAGCCTACGCTGGATGGATGCTATGTTAGGTTAGCTGAGCCTAAGTTGGATGGATGCTAGGTTAGGCTAGCTTAGCTTAAGGCTGGAAGGATGCTAGGTTAAGTTAGCTTAGCCTAAGGTAGATGGATACTAGGTTAGGTTAGCTTAGCCACCTAGGCTGGTTTGTTTACAAAGTGACGTCACAAGTTAGCACTTGCTGTGACAAGTTGTTGTCATGGGAACTAGAGCATGTCAAAACAATTCAACAGTCCCTGAAAAATGTCTGCAGCTTTAACGGGTTAAAAGGGGACGCCTATATTTTAAGTCTTTCGAGAACTTGATGTTACATTAAGTAAAATGCGACTGTGTTTTGGCATTTGCTAATTTTACTCATGTAACTCTTCTCTTTACTTTACACAACTTATTCTATTTGTTTACCGAGTAAGGAAATAGATTTGCTGTAAGTCAAAGGCTGTCTAAGCATCTATAGTTACGTCCCTCTCATGCACAAATGCTGACTTTTCAGCGAGTAAACAGTTTTGATCGCTAGGTAGCTCTCTGCTAGTAGATGCAGCTAAAATTTAGGTGAATTACATCAATCTAACAATAATTTGTAAGGCCTTTACATTGTAAAAAGGGGAGCATCACCCAGGTCTACATATATATATATATAACTCTGTCCTGAGCTTTCTTTGTCAGACACAGGTTTAGTCATACTGCAATTTGGATTTCTTTTTAACCAAAGCAGAATAGATATCGGTACAGATTAGAGGCTGCTGAAATGAGATTCTTTTGTCACACAGACTTACGCTTTACGGCTGAACTTACTGATATCAGTTGGAAATCTAAGACTCTTTCACTTAAAGTAGAGATGTCAATTCCAGCTATCGTTTTATCTGCTTTTAGACAAGCCAGCGATCAAAAATGCGTATTGCAGAGTCTTGCACTGTGTTCGTGCAGTGTCTTTTGGTTTTGCAGTTCAAAATCAGTGGGGTTTTAGGAATTCTTTCGGAAGAGGCCTTCTGTGTTAGAGGCCTTCTGCATTAGGTCACGCATCGTTGAGTGGGCATTGCGTGGTCTTTGGCGAGCTGGAAGGTGCAGGGTAGCGAACTTGAACCTTGACTTGGTGCTGAGGCTGTGTACCCATGGATGGCTGACCTTGGAGTCTGGCTTTGTTGTAGTTCTCGTGACCTCTGTGACTGGAGGGGGAGGGGTTCTTGAACTTGGACCCAGACTGTCAGGTGTTTGAAGTCTAATAAAAGCTCAAAACATTCTAGCAGATCTTTGCCAATCAGAAAGGGGTACGTGTCCATTTGTGAGATGTACACCGGGTGGGTAGGACTCAGGACCAATTGTCAGGTAAATGGGAGCTCTCTGTTCGAGCCGGAGGTCGTTCTGACTGTACGACTGCACGTTCAGCTCACACATTTGGGGAATAAGAGTTTGATCTTCGCTCTTAGCTTTAGCACAGAGTCTTTCAAAGAGTTGAGCTGACATTACAGTGAGGTCTGAGCCGGTGTCTACCAGGGCTTCAAGGCTCACCTCATTGTCTAGAGTGATGGGTAGGAAGAGTTTCCGGGCCCACCCCCTTTTGATCAGGTTCCCCAGGAGTCTTGGCTCCGGGCCTTGAATCACTGGCGACCTTGGGCAGGAATAGAGGTGTCGTGACTCTCATCAATGTCTCCAGGTGGTCCCAGCGGGTTTTGGGACTGTAGGACCGGAACATACTGCCTTTATTGTGGGAGAGAGGAACACAACACACACAACAAACAACAAGACAACACCTCCATGACTGGTCACTTTACTGGTGCAGGGCATTAGATTATCTAGGCCTAAACAGGTTCACTCTCTCAATATAGTCAATCTCGTTGAATAAAGTTTAGTTCAATTTTAGGACCGTTATTCTAGTTTGGTTTGGTACGGTGATTGATCAACTTTGTGACTAAATTTGATTTGTTTGTTTTATTCTCTTCTAAATTGTTCTAGGTTTAGACCAATTTACCTTTCAATTTGTGATACGAATGATGCAGGGAGTTCTCTGGCACACATTCGTTTTAGGTGACTTACAAATATTAGGCGTGGTGTGTCAATCCTATTATTGTGACCTTGACCCTTATGGGGTGGACAGGCATTTTACCTAATAAAAGAAGAAGGAAAGGAAGAAGTAAAACAAAACAAAGCAGTTGAGTGTTCCTGATATGACTTATAACTACGGTTGCACAGCTAAGGTGTCAGGTATCATGATGTAGTGAGAGGTGTTCTCAGGTGTACTTGTTGGATGAGTAGTGACCATGTTTCCTATGGAAAGTGTAACTAAGTTGTTAAGCTAGTTTCTGAAGTTAGTTTCTACCTGTGGGGGAAAACATATTTGTTGAATGTTTTGCACGGTAGAGGTGGTTAACTTCTGTACGTTAGTGAGTATGTTAGGGGTGTCGTGTAGTGCATGTATGTATGTATATATGGTCAGATCTGTTTCAGTCTGTTTTGCTCCCCCCCCCCCCCCCCCGCTTGTTGCATCTTTGCCTTGGGAAAGGGATCTTCTGTGAACTGCTGGGGGTCAATCCAGTAAGGCAGGAAGTTCTTTGGCAGACATTGGGAGGTAGTTTGGCAAGGATGTGTGAAGATGTAGTGCGAAACTTGGTCTCCGTTGTTGCATTCTTCCGATGATGCCTTCTGGTTGTGACAGACTTTCTGACCTTCTGTGCTTACTGTTGTTGCTATAGCACACACATGGTTCTTGAGTTTGGAGCTTGTTTGGTGGTTTCTTTATAAGTGATGGGTAGTCAGGATGGTGTTTTCTGGTACCTCTGGGTGTTTGTCAGTGGTTGACTGTGAGAGGCCACTTGTTCTGTGTTGTTGTAGAACAAGTGGTCGTCATGTTCATTATGAAGGTGTATCAGATGAATCGGTGGTCTTCCGTTCCATCGCCATCCTGTTCGTCATCCATGTTTACCTCGTTTCCGATGAAAACTTTCAGTTGGATTATTAGTTGCTCCATGTCTTCTGAGGTTAATATGCCTGGTTCTTGGGCATACTCGGTGCTGTGTTTAACTGAGTGGTGCCAAGGTGGGTTTCGTTGTTGAGTACCCACATGGAGTGCTTCTGGATGCGTTGGTTGATGGCCTTTGGATGTCCAGTTAGGTTTCCAGTGGTTTCCTTCTTGTGGGTTACTTGAGAAGCATGGCTGGTCCCATGACTTTTCCACTCGGTTGGTGTGGTATCTGTCAGCGGCATGGGAGTCACGTTCTCTGTGCTTCTTACGAAGAACTGTGTTGTCATGCCACTGGTTGTCTTCCAGTGCAAGACTTGTGTCTTGGCTGAAGGAGTTTGAAACTGTGGATGTTTTCAAACCTTTCTTTGGGGTCATCTTTTGTTTGATGTAGGCCTTGTGTGTCAGGTCACGTAGCTGTTGGATTGTCATTGTGCCTGGGCAGGCTATGATACCAAGATGACGACTCAATCCGGGGTGCAGGTTTCTTAGGAAGAGGGTTTTGAAGTTCACATCCTCTTCATGTTCAAGTTTGTTATGTGCACCAAAGTAAGCTTGTCGAAAGCGGTGGTAGTAGGCTTGGGGAGTCTCTTGTCGACCTTGTTTGGTTTCCAAGGCGATTAACACACCGTGTTCCGACTCTGGGCCTGTGAATTCTTTAATCAGTGTCTCACCTAGCAGCTGGTAGTTTGACTTGACATGAGCAGGTTGTCGGTCTAGGAAGCTTCGTACCTCTGGACTGGATGTGGATCTTAGGAGATAGAACCTGTCTCTGTCAGTCATATATGGTCTCACCTCTAGCTGGAAGTTGATATCTCGGATGTAGGTCTGGATGTCGGGACCCTCTGTGGAGTTCGGGTTGAACTGAGTGATATTCTTAACCAGCTGTTTGAGATCTTTAAAGGTCATCCCCTGTGCAGCGTTGGAGTCTGGCTGGATGAGCTCTCGTTGCTTGTTGTCAGTAAACAGTTCTGTGGTGAAGGCCTGTAACGTTTTGGGTTGTGACCTTTCACTTCTTTCACTGTATGCCAGTTCTTGGATGGAGGACTCATGTTCTGCTCAGCAGGGGTGATGCTGAGGGAGGTCTCTCCCTTCTTGGCTCTGGTTTCTGTTGGAAAATGTGCTGGAGTTCATCTCTGACCGCGTAGAGCTCGTCGTTGGCGTCATCTCGCTGTTGGGTCAGATGGTCCATTTCAGCGCTGCACCTTTCCAGGTGGTCTTTCAGAGCATTAATTTCAGAGTTCTTATCTTTAATGTCAGCTTTGGCTTTCTCTAGCTGATGTTCAGCAGACTAGAGTTGGTTTACCAGGTGCTTTTGGACAGTCTTTAAGTCTAGTTTGTCACGTTCAGTGACTGCAAGGGCTTCTTGGAGCTTCTCGAGTTGTTTCTTTGTTTCTTGCTCCACTTCATCAGGTACTTTGAGTTTGTCTTGAGCTTTTGCTTTGAGCTGGTCTGTGCAGTGTTGAGTGTGCATCAGCTCTCTCAGGAACTCAGTGGTCTGACGCTTGAAGTCGTCCTGGACTTTCACTTCCAGCTTGTTTATGCGGCTCTGGGCACATGTCAGCTCCTCCTGAAGGTGGGTGATGTGCTTATCGCTTAGTTTCAGCTGGGCTGTGAAGGCATTGCTTAAGGAACAGGTGATCTTGGTTAGTTCCACATGGTTGTGGTTCTGGCTTCAATCATGTGTCAGGAATCTCCTCAGAATTATGATTATTATTAAAAATAATAACAGTTCAATTGTCTTTGGTGTGAGGCAGTCTGTAATGCCTCTGAGCCAGGCGTCCACGTCGTCCCTTTGGGCAGTGGGGTTCGTCGTCCACAACATGTTGGTACGCTGGGGTGAAGAGACTGACACAGACCTGTGTGGAATGTAAGCCTATATGTGGTTGAATAGCTAAGTGTCGTTTCAGTGACGGTACACTAATAGTGAAATGTTCTAATGTCTACGTGTTGGTCTCAGTGTAGACAGGTAGGCTAGTGATGGGGAAACTTCGTCACTCAACTGAGTGAGGGAAAGAGAGAGAAAAAGGTTAAAACAAATCTCAATTGTAAGGTTTTTTTTTCCAATGGGAGAAATATTTTTTATAAATATTTTCTATCAATGAAAAGCTGGTTTCAACTCGTGATGTGAGGACTATGTCACTCAACTGATTAAGGGAAAAAGAGAGAGAGGTTAAAAACCAATTTCGAAAGAAAACAAGAAAGAAAATCTTTAACTAGGAGAAATATTATTTTTCTCGTAAATGCTTCCTATCAAAGAGAATCTGTTTCCAGAAAGGTAAACAAGATTATTGTTTATGTTTACAACGAAAAATAATACGATAATAATGCTGATACCTCTTTTCTGAGTTTGACAGGATTGACACCACACTCCGTCAGTTGGACCGCTTACAGCGAGGATGCTTTGAAGGCGGCGGTTGCTCAACACTTGTCTCTGTTAATTGATCTTGGATGAGATGTCAAATTGTAAAATTGCGTAAACAGATGCAGGGAGAGTATGGAGAACAAAGAGGGTTTGATTAAAAATCAAATACCTAATAATTTCTTTGGAAAGATTGTCTTTCTCTTTCTTTTGAATCGATTGATGGTTCTCTCAGGTGTGTTCCCTACAAGTGCGAAGAATGGGATGGAATAAAACAGGATAGCCCAGGAAAGATGTGAGAAGGGAAGGAGGGAAGGAGATTGTATCCACAAATGGCTGGAGCCTTTGTCGAACTACGAGTATAGAATTGACAGTTGCCAAAGCACTAAACATTCACAAATAAAACTGTAAGAGAGAGTTATCTCTGATTTATTTGAAGCTCGTAGTGAGATACCAATGTCTCCTATTGAGGCTCAGGTGTGTCACTCCCAAGCAACAAAAAGGGTAAGGAAGAGGTAATAAAGATGAAAGAAAGTACTAATGATAATGGACAAAATAAGAAAAAGGGAAATTAAATAAAGAGGTAACTGAATAAGTAAAATAGAATGGTTAAGTTTATAACCACAACTGAAAGGAATGAGAAAAGGAGGATACAACGCAATAACAATAAGGAGCAAGTATGAGTCTAACAATATTTTATAATAGGGAAAATGTTGGTGGAATAAGTTCTTAACTTTCAAAGTTTAAAACTTATTCGCCTGAAGTGATTAGATCTAAAAGAGAATTTTAGAAACTATGAAATTAGATTTATTAAAAATAAATCGAGAAATCATTAGAAATTACCTGTTTAGAAAAATAGAATTTTAAATTTTAATTTAATAATTCCTTTAAATAAATAAAAAAATCTAATTCGAATTTGACAATTAATAATCATAAACCAGTATTTTCTTTTTCAAGTAAAATGCAGGTAAAGGAATTAATAATTGCAAACGACTTCTTTTTCACGGAAAATATGGGTTAAGTAAGATATGGGAAAGGTAAATAAGAAAGAAGAAAAGACCAACAGGTGTAAAGTCAAGGTGTTTAAATGGTTAAATCACTTTAACGTTGTTCAAACAGACACTGTATTTAACCATTGATGTTAACACTACTGATAACCGTAAATAATGCTTAAGGCTTTAGCATATAGGCCTCACTGTAACAACTGCTTTGGTTAGCTTAGCAAAGGGTTAGCTGGCTTAGCCACCAAAAGGGTTTGTTTACACTGTGAGGTCAGAATTCCCCAGGAAGCGTTGGTTAAGACTTCCGTGTCACGATCGTAACTAGGGCGACCAAACAAACGCTAGTGGGTGAACATGTGAATAGCAACAGTTTGTTAACAGTTACGCATGTTACATGAAATGGCGGCGCATTTCAACAATGTTCATAGAATATGCACGTACAGTCGATCATATCACGTGAAATGTCGGCGCATTTCAAACTGTACAAATAAGGGACACCACTCGTAGCAGCTCTGTTCTTACGACGTGGGGCTTCACTCAGTTTTTTTAAGAGTGAGTCTAACTTTAACGGAAGCAACAGCTTTGCGCTGTAATATAGATGGAACAATAGCGATCTCGGGCGGATCGTATCTGTGCAATGTTATCTGAGCAAACAAAGCAACAGGGTTCTTAACTGTTGGTTAAGTTTCACGTCAAGCTTTACTTGAGCACAACTTTAAAATAACTCTTATTCAATTACACTCGGACACACGCAGTGTTTACACGAGAATTAATTGAACAGACACAAACATACAAGCAAACATAGACAAACAGCTGTTTATTACTGGGATTGCAATGGAAAACGCATTGATAATCAGATCAATATAGGATCGCAGTGGAACACGCACTGTGAGTCAGATATATGTAACGTTAGATGAGGAACACGCTCATCGCTCTATGTTTATTACTGGGATTGCAATGGAACACGCATTGACAATCCGATAAATATAACCAAGGCTTCTATGATGTTTATCACGGATCGCAGTGGAACACGCACTGTGAATCAGATACATATAACGTTAGATGAGGAACACCCTCATCGCTCTGTGAGGAAAATATTCGTTCTCATATGGTTATATTTAATTACTGCAGTATAATTTCATTAAGCTCTCTGGCTGATACACACATATATATAGCTTTGAAAGACGCTGGAACACGCAGACGTCAGCAAAGCTATAATCAAGGTCTTTCAGAAATTGAGGAACACGCTCAATTCTTACCTTATTGTTGTGTGATATTTTATATCGGGTTATTTTACTGCAGTTGAAAATAAAAACAAATATGGAGGCAGACAGACTAGAGTAACAGCTCTCTCTGGGGTGCATTCACTCAGACAGCAGATCATTCAAACAGGGCGCGCGCTGCACGCTCTCCATACGTCACACACAGACTCTCGAGGTTCGGATCTCTCATCCGCAGAAAATGAAAAGATAAATTACTTTGTATATGCTTACAATTTAGGTTAAACTGCCCGCATTCTCCACCAATAATACTGTAGCATTTGTACGCATGTATAAATATGACTAATTATTATTCATAACGGATTATGATCAATAATTAATAATTTAATTATTTTCAGAATTTACTGTAGCAGAATCAATAGTATGATCATTTTATCAGTTCATCCAATGAACGGAAAGCATAAGCAATTATTATTTTCTAGGAAATATAATATCTTCCTGGCCAAGAAAGACTAATTCCCAGCTAACAGCTAAATTAAGAAATAATTTAAGGGTAAAAGCATAAGTAGCTTAGGTCGTAGTTTAAGACAATAAATTCGTAAGCACATAACACACGTAATGATTCTCTTTTCAAATACAAACAATACTTTATTGATTATAAGACTAACACATAAAACTAATATCTAACACAAACACACGCATTCATACAAGTTGCAGAAAGAAAAAGAGTAAGGAAGAATAAGTTTAAGAGTGAGGTGAAATCCCAAGATTCTATGCACTTATAAGACACAACCTGAACGAACCATCAATAATTAATTTTACCATTCTATCGTTTCTTAGGCGGGTAATTCAATTTTATATCAATGCACCAGTTCAGTTAAGAGTCTGGAGGCTACTTGCTTGTCCTTGCGTTGCTTTGGGGATCCCCTTTTTTGTCGGTGTAAAGGGGGTTTCCCGGATCCGTTGCTTGGCTGGCGGTCTCCTCGTGCCTGCTAGATCTTGGGCAGCCAATCACGTGGTGTGTTGGCAGCTGGATGAAGGTCTTTGAAGTTGGGAGCGCGTTGCAGTCGAAACGTTTAAACGAAACTTTGCAGCAAAACTTAACTTAGAACCGAGACTTTTAACGGAAAAGAAGTCAAAGGAAAATAAAGGTGAGACGAGTTAGATGGCTTGAATAAATCTGTTTTAACCCTGATCTTGATTTGGGTCATTTGTCTCTATGAATCTACATGGCTACAATACCCATCGTCTGCTCCACCCGACTTGTTCTCCTGCCGAGGCCTTTTCCGAGGGCGAGAGCGGGGGAGAGAGAGGGCAAGAGCTCCAGAGAGCAGAGGGCAAGAGCAGCAAGAGAGAGCAAAAAGAGAAAGAGAGAAAGAGTGGTGTTCAGTCCTTTTGAAGACCTGACGTTTCCGCCTTCTTTTGGAAGAGGGTCCAATCAGGAGCTGTCCCTTTGGAGGGAGATTTTATGATCCTTTGTGGTATAACCAGGCATTTAAATCTCTAGTTCCATTGGGTGTTTAAGAGAAGAATCTTCACACTTCTTATAATACTAATGTGTCACAAAGTTTAGCAAAATGTAATGTCAATTAACAAATGGGGAACGAAGATTGGAGTTTATCCAGACCAAACTTGCCACAAATGGATTTGGTTAAACATTAGTTGGCAAAGTTTGAAACATTATTCCATTAGAGTTGTCGAGAAACATAGACCAAACCACAAAAAGGCAACTCATGAAATAGGGAACTTAGATACATTGTTCATACAATTCTCAAGTGGATATATAATAGCGTATATATATATATATATATATATATATATATATATATATATATATATATATATATATATATATATGAATACAGGATTCATTTCTCCTCCTTGGTTAGAATTCAGAGAGAGTCACAGTTCTGTGAACATTCCTTTGGGTCGTAAACGCTGTTATCTAAGAACACCAGTGATGTTAGTTTTGGTCTCTTTTCACTCCAAAGATGGAAAACATAGTAAACTATATTTAACTGGATATTACTGTACGTATTCTGATTGATCACACCGAAAGCATTCTGGAGGTGTCCAGAACTATGTGTACAAGCTATGGGTTTAGACAGTTATTTTTAAAATGCATAATGAAGGTATTTATAATTCACTTTAAGCTACGATAAAATCATAGTCATTCCAATGTGACATGGGCAAATGGACACACATAAAAACACATCGAAATATATCTGGTTAAATGTCTTTTAAAAAGAGAAGTTTCTTTCTCTTTTAGAACTCCCTTCTGTGGGACATTCCAGTCAGTCATAAAAATGTCTCGTAACTGGACACCGCGCTCTGTCCGGAGCGGGCTTCCCTTGTGGGGGATGCGTGTGGTTGTGTGTGTGTGTGTGTGTGTATGTTAATTTACATCCAGGCTTTTTGGGCCTGAAGGCTTTGGGATTTTAGTTAGGATGTATTTAGTTATTCAGATTCACCCCTCGCCCAGTCCTTACAAAGCTATTGATTGAATAAACTGTAATCCGAAAGCACCCCGTGGCTCACACAGCTAGTGAGGAGGTGGGTTAATAACGAGGTAAGCGATTCTGATTGGCTAAGGCAGAGTCATGTTTCCTGGTAGCCAATCAGATGCAGTGTTTTTACACACATGCCAGCACAAGCGCCACACACACACACACACACACACACACACACAACAGCTAAACAGAGATTCGATGAAGCAGCAGAGATGGCGAGTCAGTAGCAATCCGATGAAAAGTTGGCATTTTAAAGGTGCAATATGAGCACTACTTCTGTTCTACTCATTTCAACTGACTTTTGAAAACTGCTAAAAAAAACTTTCTTTTTTTAACAGTAATGCAAATAGTTACTTTCCCTGGTAACGAGTTACTTTTATTATAGAGTAATTCAGTTACTAACTCAGTTACTTTTTGGAACAAGCAGTAACTATAACTAATTACTTTTTTTAAAGTAACGTTCCCAACACTGGCAATAGCAACTAACAGCTTTTAAGCAAGCAGTTGAATAAACTCGCACTGCGTCGTTGAAAACGACTCTTTGGGGACGCTCCCTTAGTGTGCGTCTCTGAAGTATGAATGAAACTATTCCAATCCTGATTGGTGTTGCGTCATGATGTAACATGTGACGGATGTATAAAAGCCACGCCGGCACACACACACATTAGCTTTCGCTCTTCAGCAAGCGCTCTATGTTGAAAACTGTCAGTCTAATTTGGTTTAGTCTGTCTGTTTATCTATGGCGAGTGAACAGTTTACTAGATGTGTGCACCCCTGCCCAAGATTTGTTACGTGTGGGGACACACATCAGTTATGTGTGAATTGTTTGGGAGTGCAGCACGCACAGGCAGCTCTCGAGGGAGCTGCTTGTGAGCATTGTGAAGCACTCCCTATAAGAGTGCTGCGCTCCCGCTTGGCTGTCTTTAAAGATGGGGATCGCAGAAGAATCTCGCAGATGAGAACGAGACTGCTGAGAAACTTTCTCGTTTGTCATCTGCAGATTCTATAACGCTTGCTCGCGCTGCGGCTTCTTCTGTCCGTGACGAGTGCCCGGTGCTTGAACTATCCGCATCTGAGGATGTGGATGTGCTCAGCATCGGGAGCAAGGAACATGAGTCACACTCGCCGGCTCATGTTCCCGCTTATGAGGAGTTGATTGAGGTTGTGACGCGTGCTGTGGCCAGACTTAACATCAGCTGGCCACAAGATAAGCAGGATGATCCTCGTCAGAGTAAATTAGATGAGAGATTCCTGCAGCACCGCGCACAGCCTCAGCGCCGGGGTTTACCCTTTTTCCCAGATCTGCATAAAGAATTATCTAGATCCTGGGAAAAGCCCCACTCTTCTCGCATCTCATCACCTACATTATGTGATTTCAGTAATGTGATGGGTGCAAGAGAGGCGGGCTATGGCAAGATGCCGCAGGTGGAGGAAGCCTTAGCCAGCTACTTTTCTCCTGAAGCGGCATCTTCGCTAAAAACCCCGGCGCTGCCCAGCAAACCATGCAGGGACACTTCTGCAATGGTGGGTCGGGCTTATATGGCGGCTGGTCGGGCGGGTGCGTGCCTGCACTCAATGGCGATCTTGCAGGCGTACCAGGCCGACCTCCTAAAAGACTTAGACGAGGGCGAGGGACTGATAGACTGATATTGCTGATATCCGCTGATATTGCAGAGTTGAGAAGAGCCACAGATTTGTCTCTCCGGGCCACTAAGGAGACGGCACGTGCTATTGGTCACTCCATGTCAGCTATGGTGGCCACGGAGAGGCATCTGTGGCTAAATCTGTCTGGGATGAAGGATAGGGACAGATCTTTACAGCAATACCTTCCTCGCCGATCTAAGTCTGGGTCTAGGAGGGCTGGTCCAAGTGGCCACCCTCAGCCGTCAACCAGCTCCTCCCATTGCCAAGAGCAAAAGGAGAGCGTTTCCTCTCAAGCCCCTCCTGCGTGAGCTTGGCAACAGAGGAAACGCTCCCACTCTAAACCTTCCGGACAGAGTGGCGACCTGAGGGCTGTCATTCAGGCTAGGAGAACTTCGGCAAAGAGGTCCTAGCCAGAGTGGTAGAACCTCTAAGGGCTGTTCCCCCCGTTGTGAAGCAACCGAGGTTGTTTTCACAGTGGAGCCCTCTGGAAAAAGATGTTGTCCCGCCGTCTCTGACGCTTCGGGCCGCATCAACTTCCAGCGAACTACACCGTGGCGTTCGCCCCAAAAGCTTGCAAAGGAGCACAGACTATGGTCACAAAATCATTCTAGTCTGCTTCCTGCCAGTTCTCTGTTTCAGGAGGTCGAGAACAGTGCTCGAAAGACACCCGAGGCCAGTCTCGAGAGGCTGGTTCTCTTAGTAGATTTTGTGGAGGAGTGGCAACTTCTGCCAAATATATCTATGTGGGTCCTGAATAAAATAAAAAATGGGTACAGACTGCAATTCGGTCACCGACCTCCCAGGTTTGCAGGGGTGGTGCCAACTACAGTGGTTCCAGAACAGGCTCGGGTTATGGAACAAGAAGTACAGGCTCTACTGGTCAAAGGGGCCATAGAAATTGTTCCCCTACCAGACAGAGAGTCCGGGTTTTACAGCCGATACTTTATAGTTCCAAAGAAGGATGGCGGGCTAAGGCCAATTTTGGATTTAAGGCAGCTGAATCGGTCTCTGAGGAGATTCAGGTTCAAGATGCTCTCGATTCCCATCATTGTGAATCAAATCAGGTCCGAGGACTGGTTTGTCACAATAGATCTAAAAGATGCCTATTTTCATGTCTCCATCCTTCCATGTCACAGGAGGTTCCTGAGGTTCGCTTTCGGGGGCGAAGCTTACCAATATCGGGTTCTTCCATTCGGCCTAGCACTCTCTCCCCGCATGTTCACCAAGTGTATGGATGCAGCACTATCTCCATTGAGACTTCAGGGCATCCGCATACTGAATTATATCGACGACTGGCTCATTCTGGCCCAGTCTCGAGATATTGCAGTTCGGCATCGAGATGTTGTACTTGGCCACATTCAGAACTTGGGGTTGAGACTCAGCACAAAGAAGAGTGTGTTAGAACCGGCTCAGAGCACGAAGTTTCTGGGCGTGGTGTGGGATTCGGTCACGATCCGGGGCACAAATGTCTCCCGCACGTATCGAGTCCATTCTGGCGATGGTGTCCGGGGTAAAGCTAGGCCAGGCCATCACTGTAAAGCAATTTCAAAGAATGCTGGGCCTCATGGCAGCGGCATCCAACATTATTCCTTTGAGCTTTCTACACATGAGGCCCCCTCAGTGGTGGTTGAAAGCCAAGGGGTTTTCCCCCAAGGGGAATCCGTTCCGTATGATCAGAGTAACGCGCAGATGCCTTCGTTCTCTAGTAATATGGAAGAAACCTTGGTTCCTGTCCCAAGGGCCAGTGTTAGGAGCATCATGTCGCCGGAAGTCCGTTTCGACAGATGCCTCCCTCACTGGCTGGGGCGCGGTCATGGACGGCTACTTTGCCAGGGGTCTGTGGAAGGACCATCTTCATTCCTGGCATATAAATTGCCTGGAGATGTTGGCTGTGTTCAGGGCTTTGGGGAGCTTCCTCCCAGACGTCAAGGGTTACCATGTCCTGATACGATCGGACAATACATCAGTGGTAGCTTATCTGAACCGACAAGGGGGACTCAGATTGCACCCTCTATCCAGATTATCACATCGGATTATCCTTTAGTCCCAAAGGAAAATATTGTCTATCAGAGCAATGTACGTTCCAGGGGTTCAGAATCGGGGAGCAGACATCCTGTTGAGGCAGGGGCTGAGGTCCGGGGAATGGAGACTCAATCCAGAGGTGGTGGAGTTGATAAGGGAGAGGTTTGGACCAATGGAAGTGGATCTGTTTGCTTCTCGAGAGACGTCCCACTGTCCACTTTGGTTCTCCCTCACACATCCAGCCCCACTGGGGTTGGATGACATGGTACAGGCCTGGCCGAGGCTTCGCCTGTATGCTTTTCCCCCGATCGCTCTGCTTCCGGGAGTTCTGGAGAGGGTCCGTCAGGAGGGCATCAGTCTTCTTCTGGTTGCCCCAATGTGGCCGGCCCGAGTATGGTTTTCAGACATAATATCACTCCTGATAGCTCCGCCGTGGCAGATTCCTCTGAGGAGGGGTCTGTTGTCTCAGGCGGAGGGCACAATATTCCACCCTCACCCAGAGCTGTGGAAACTGTGGGTCTGGCCCCTGAGGGTATTCAGTACCTAAATGCTGGTCTATCAGCCGGGGTGGTTGAAACCATACTCAGCTCTAGGGCTCCGTCTACTAAGAGATTGTATGGCCTTAAGTGGAATTTATTTTCCACTTGGTGTAGAGAACAGGAGTTAGATCCAGTTAACTGCCCGGTGGCTTCAGTTCTGGAGTTTCTTCAAGATCGTTTCTCTGCGGGTCTCTCCCCTTCCACACTTAAGGTGTACGTGGCTGCCATTGTGGCTTTCCATGCACCACTGAGTGATGGGCCTCTGGGGAGGCATCAGCTGGTCATTCTTTTTCTCCGTGGTGCCTGGGACCTGGCGGTGGTTCTCGAAGGGTTATCCCTGGCCCCCTTCGAACCCCTTCAGTCGGCTTCGCCCGAGGACCTGACATTCAAGATGGCTTTTCTCTTAGCTATTACCTCTCTAAAGAGGGTGGGAGATCTTCAAGCCCTGGCAGTAACACCAGCCTGCTTGGAGTTTGCCCCTGGCGGAGTTAAGGCCATTTTGCACCCGAGACCTGGCTATGTGCCTTCTAACACGGCACGGTCTATGGTCCTGCAGGCATTTCATCCTCCACCTCATGTCTCGGCAGAAGAAGAGAGGCTCCATTTACTCCGCCCCGTCAGAGCTTTGAGCGTTTACCTCGAGAGGTCCTCTTCTTTGAGGAGGTCGGACCAACTGTTAGTGTGTATTGGGTCACCTAGGAAGGGGCTCCTTGCATCCAAAAAACCATTAGTAATTGGATTGCTCAGGCTATTGACTTGGCCTACAAGATGCGCAGTTTGCCATCACCTTTGGCCATAAGGGCTCATTCTACTAGAGGCATGGCGTCCTCTAGGGCCCTCCTCTCGGGAGTGCCCCTCCAGGAGATCTGTGAGGCAGCCGGTTGGGCTACCCCACACACTTTTGTCAGGTTTTATAGTCTGCACCTCCCTAGTACGCCTGGCGCACATGTGCTCTCGTCCTAGCTGAGTGCCTGAGGTCAGTTCACTTTAGGGCAGGCCTTTTTCGGTGCGTGGCCTAGTGGGCATTCGTTCCCCAAAGAGTCGTTTTCGATGACACAATGCGAGTTCCCTCGAAAGGGAACATCTTGGGTTATGACTATAACCCTTGTTCCCTGAGAAGGGAACGAGACACTGCATCGTCCTGACACGCCACTCGAGGCCTGAGAGCGTCTTGCTTCATCGCTAGGCTAATGTGTGTATGTGTGTGCCGGCGTGGCTTTTATACATCCGGTTATGCCGTCACATGTTACGTCATGACGCAACACCAATCAGGATTGGAATAGTTTCATTCATACTTCAGAGACGCATGCTAAGGGAGCATCCCCAAAGAGTCGTTTTCAACGAAGCAGTGGTTATAGTCACAGACAGCTCGCCTCACAGAGCTCAGTCGGTGCTGAACTGCTTGAACACGTTCAAAGGCAGGACTGCGATCCCACTGAAATTTTTTCAGAGGCTCCTGGGGCATATGGCAGCGGCAGCAGCGGTAACCCCGCTCGGCTTGCTTAATATGAGACCACTTCAGCACTGGCTTCACGGCCGAGTCCCGAGATGGGCGTGGCATCACGGCACTCACCGGGTGGCAATCACACTGGCCTCCCACCAGACCTTCAGCCCGTGGTCAGACCTCTCGTTCCTTCGGACAGGAGTCCCCTTGGAACAGGTCTCCAGGCATGCTGTGGTATTCACAGATGCCTCTGCCACCGGCTGGGGTGCCACGTACAACAGGCATGCAGTGTCAGGGGTGTGGACGGCTCCCCAACTGCATTGGCACATCAATTGCCTCGAGTTGTTAGCAGTACATCTCGCTCTGAGCCGCTTGAAAAGGCCGCTACAGGGCAGGGACGTACTGGTCTGCACGGACAACACTGCGACCGTTGCGTACATCAACCGACAAGGTGGTCTACGCTCCCGTCGCATGTCGCAACTCGCCCGCCATCTCCTCCTCTGGAGTCAGAAGCATCTGAGGTCGCTTCGAGCCATGTATGTCCCCGGCGTGCTCAACCGTGTGGCCAACGAGCTATCACGAGCTGTGCTTCCGGGAGAATGGCGACTCCACCCCCAGGCGGTTCAGCTGATCTGGAGAGAGTTCGGGGAGGCTCAGGTAGACCTGTTTGCCTTCTCAGAGACCTCCCACTGCCAGCTGTTTTACTCCTTGACCGAGGGAACACTCGGTTCGGACGCACTGGCACACAGCTGGCCCCGGGGCCTTCGCAAATATGCGTTTCCCCCAGTGAGCCTACTTGCGCAGACACTGTGCAAAGTCAGGGAGGACGAGGATTAGGTCCTTCTGGTGGCTCCCTATTGGCCCACCCAGACTTGGTTCCCAGAACTCATGCTCCTCGTGACAGTCCCTCCCTGGCCCATTCCTCTGAGGAAGGATCTTCTGACTCAGAGACGGGGCACCCTATGGCACCCGCGCCCAGACCTCTGGAAACTCCATGTCTGGTCCCTGGACGGGACGCGGAGGTTCTAGGTGACTTACCCCCAGAGGTACTTAACACCATCACTTCAGCACGGGCGCCCTCCACGAGACGTGCTTACACCCTGAAGTGGAACCTGTTCGTCGAGTGGTGTTCTTCTCGCCGAGATGGTGTTCTTCTGCTGCCTTTGGAGGAGGCAGACCCAGCCCTGGCTTTGCTCTGTCCCGTTCGCGCTCTGCGTATGTACGTGGACAGAACTCAAAGCATCAGGACCTCAGACCAGCTCTTTGTCTGTTACGGAGGCCAGCAGAAGGGAAAGGCTGTTTCCAAGCAGAGGATGGCCCACTGGATAGTGGATGCCATCGCCTTGGCCTACCAAGCACAAGGTGTGCCCTGCCCGCTCAGGTTGCATGCACACTCCACGAGAGGCGTTGCATCCTCCTGGGCGCTGGCACGTGGCTCCTCGCTAACAGATATCTGTAGAGCTGCGGGCTGGGCGACACCTAACACATTCGCTAGATATTATAGCCTACATGTAGAGCCGGTCTCCTCCCTTGTTCTCACCCTAAACGGGTAGAAGCACGAGAGGCCCGGCTCTGTCGGCTTGCTGCACCCTACTGTGCACCCTTATTGCTCCAGAGTGAAAAACCCGTAGAGTCCTCCAAAACCCCTTGGCCCGGAAATGGCGGAGCGTCCGGTGCCAGGCCTTTATCCACTGAATCCTTGAGAGCCGGATCTGGACTGGATTCCATATGTGTGACCCTACAGGGATCCCATATGTGTATATTCTCCACGGCTGCTCCTAATACGGAAGCCCGTGTCTTTCCCCTGGGCTAAGTTTCCCATTATTCATATGCAGTACAACCTTCGGGTTAGTCCATATGTATTTTCCACATAACTCTTGAAAAAGTGGCTTCCGCAGCGTTCTCCTTCCTAAATAGAAAGGGCACGCTTTCCCAGTGTTATCCAATAATCTCACTGTATGGGTTATTACGGAACAAAAGTGACAGATACACTCTGTGTAAGCCTCCTCCTATCGTCCTTCCAGGCAAGAAGGTGTAGAGGCTTGCATGGGGCGCTGGACGGGGTGCAGCAGCTGTGGCGCTTTGGTAGGGATTCCTATTGGTCAGTCATGACCTACGTGGTAGTGACTGACCGATAGGGAACGTCCCGGTTACATATGGTAACCCTCGTTCCCTGAGGGAGGGAACGGAGACGTAGGTCCCGTCGCCACATCTGCTGTCACCTGCCGGGGTGGCCAGCTTATCGGGCTTGGCTCCTCAGCAAAAAACTGAAGTGCAAATTGCAGCAGCTGCTCGTTATATACGCGCGCTAACGAGGCCGCCCAGCTGATGCAAATTATTGCACGCCAATGTGTATTGGCTTGTTTTAGTTTCACTCGAAGTAGATTGGCCTCTCTAGCAAGATTCCTATTGGTCAGTCATGACCTACGTCTCCGTTCCCTCCCTCAGGGAACGAGGGTTACCATATGTAACCGAGACGTTTACTATGTCTTTTTTAAAGCTGTTTTTCTCACATGTGAGAGATATGTCTTTACAAAGCTTGGAGTCTTTGTTTTTAAATTATGTAATTCATATTGAAAACAAGTATTCTCTGTTTAAGTAATCCATATGAAAACAACGAGAGGTACAGTTTCTCAAAAGAGTGCTAAAAGGGTTATGCGGAGCGCCCAGCATTCCAACCGGAAAACGGGTCTCCAACCAGAAAACGGAATACGGAAAACGGAAAGCATTTCCGGTTTTCACTTCCGTACACATCTGCTGTTTGGTGATCTCTGAGGTAACTGTTCATTTTGTGTTCATTTTCGCTTATTGTAATAAAATTCTTATTTCTGATCAAAATTTAGTGTATTTGTTTTAATTAAAATGTCACGAATGCTGAAATACCAGAAATGGGAACATCCGAACAGCAGTTTTTGTTGTGTGCCAATCTGCTCTGTGTCGGGGAAAATTAACTCTGGGGTAAGTTTCCACCAGTTCCCAAAGGATGAGTCAGTCAGGGCGATATGGGTCCGAAACATTAGGCGTGACAATTTAGTGATAAGGATATACACCACTGTCTGCTGTCGGCATTTTATGCCTGAAGACATCATTGAAGAGGGCTGACGCCGTTTGAAACCCGGGGCAATTCCGGGGTAGTTAAAATGAAGTCTTCATTTGATTGTTTTAATTGTCTGCGAACAAAAATCAAGGGCTAAACTACTGATAACAGCATACAAGTCTAAACGAACTACTGATAATTAGCTAACGCTATATCAGGTGCCAATAGCAAAAGCTAACGTTACATATACTAACTTACATAGGCCTACCTTCATAATTATGAATGAATGAGGAGGCGTAAAACTTGAATCCTTTATCTAACAAAGTACTCGGTGCTCTGGACGTCCGTTTGGCAATACGGTGTACATCTGAAATTGACGGTAAGGGTAGCTCCTGTAAACACCCGCTATAAAAGGTCGCCATTACTACACTGTTTACCTCAGCAGCTGACGGCCGGAAGTAGTTATACCCGTTTTTTAGAACCCAGAAGAATATTGCGCATAAGCCCTATTATCTGTGACCACACACACACACGCTCGAGCATTTGACATGGAAATTGTCCACGCGGACATGAAAACGCCCCATCACCTCTAAACAAAGCACGAAGAGAGAAGAGAAACTTCATAATTTTTCGGCTTTTCATCGAGTTTGGAAGACACACTGTGAGTTCACACGGGATTTAACTCTGAAGAAGAAGAACGCGATTTGAAGATTTTTAAGGTTAAGACATGTAGGCCTATTCCCATTCATTATAGTTAGCATGTTATTGGTGCATAAACTTCACAATGTACTAGTTGAACTGGTGCCTGACTAAGATTTATGAAATCGATGGAAACATGTTGAAACGTGTGTTTGAGTCACTCACGCTGTGGCTTTGAAAAGCAAAACGTGCTGTTGTGGCAAAACTTCTGTTAAACATCATCACTGCGTAAGAGACACTCAGAGTCAAATTAATAAAAAGATAAGTATTTATTCTTGCAAGAATAGGCCCAGTCGCCAACACAGCAGTTACCCTGTGAAGTGAGTGACGCGCACCAGGAAGACATGAGACAGCCTTTATACTCTTTTCAAGGTTCCTCCTCACAGCAGTTACCCTTTCACCCACTCAGATAAGGTCCCCACTGCTGTTCAGTTTCTACTAAAGATACAACCTGGCCCTGAAATAAACTAGCCAAATCTTGACCATTCCTAAGGTCAAGATGTCCTGTCCCATATATTCCTGAAACGTCATGCACAAGCACGTACACACATATACTTTTACACATTGAATAGGTTCAATCCCTTATGATATCTGTTAGGAATAAATGACTATTCAAATTTCTACAACAATTCCCCACTTTTTATCATTCTGATTACCCATAATCACAATAATAAACAAAAAGACAAATTTTAAGTCATATCATCACACTACTCTTCATCTCTGGTTTTCGCATAACTGATCACTCTTCATGAACATTTGTGAAATATTATTTAGAAAAGAAAAAGCTTAGGCTGTTTTGCAAGGATAGTCCCTTAAATATTAGCAAGCAAGTAAAGAATTTAATTAAAGCCGGGCTAAATGAATAGGCACTGCTATTGCACTCTCGACCTAGATCGAACCCTCAGTCACCTCAATTAAATAAGAAATAGTGTACAGATTACTTGGGAAAACAACACCATCAATTCACACTGGTTATTTTAGCAGGTCATCAAAAATACAAAGAATAAAGTAGAATAGAATCCTTCATTTCAAACCCTCTCCTTGTACGCCACCTCGTAACACGGATGACCGCTGTTTGTAACCTTCTTTAAATCTTTGCCCTTAATCTTTCTCAGAAAATAAAAAAAAAAGAATGGAAGAAAAACAACCAGAACATACATTAAACACATCTCACTGTAGCTTCCGCTACCTGTCTCGTCGCATTTTGTTAATCCTTGGGATAGACTGTCATTTTTTTTTACCAATTGAACAGACAGCAGGTTTTCACCTGTCTCTGTTATCGTATTCACCCATGAATAACAAAATTATCATAACACATACAATCCTAACTCCTACCATTAAGCCTTTTCCATTAAATGTATGTCCATCTTCCACATTTTATTCACTTCTAATTCAATTTATTAAGCTCTATTGAATGCACTGTTTAACAAATCTAACCAGAGAAGTCTTATAATTTTATCCGTTCCTCTAACCAAATTAGTTGTTCAAAATTAACTCTAATATCTCTAGTACGGACACATCAATCGATAGATTTTCTACATTTACAATCAAATCAATACCTAGTTCGATTCAATCAAACAAAATCATCAAAATCATTACAAAAACAGATTCTTCTGTTAAACTTAAACCGTCAGTTGGCAGTTGGTTCCTCCAGGTGTGTTGATCATCTTGTTCGCCCCACGGACGTTCCGTGTTCGCCAGGGTGACACTTTGCGTGCCGTTGCAATGGTCTTTCCCTCGTAGGCGAGGCAGACAGTTACTAGCACCGTCTTCTTTAAACCTCACTTTCTGCTCTATTGGATGGTTGAGGCCTGTTGGTGTTGTCTAAGGCTTGGACCCAGGTGTCACACTCTCCAACCATTTTTCTGATCCTTACAAGGTCTTCCCTTTTAATCACGACCGCACCCCCACTGGAATGAACCATACCTTGCCTGCTGTCACCTGTGAATGGAGACCTTAACTATTTTGTTAGTGATGCTTGTCTAGCCGCTCGTCCCTTTTGGTGTGACCTGTGGAATCAGCAGGCTGAAACATATTATCACCGGAAAATTTCTTGCTCATTTAGTAGCACTCAGGGTCCTTTTCCCCTGAAAAACACTCAACCCACTTTGCTCATGTCCACAACACAATATTTATATATTTTGGAACAGAATCAGTTCTGTTTGCTGCAATCCATCCTGACATTCTGCAAAAGCAAAATCTTAAGTTATGCGCTGCGCAGGTGTGGAACCTTTCTCTTACAATAATAACCCAGGCCAGGATAGTTAGCCAAATTCATCCATAGCCATCATTTTATTGGGCACATCCTGTATCAAAAGTCTGCATGATCTGTAGAGAAAAACAAATGTCGAGGTTATTTTCAGATAGTAAAGTACACGTAGTTTCTTTTGTCTGCTGTGCTGCCGCAACCTTCGCTGCTGCATCTGCCCTGGCGTCTCCTGTTGAAACAGTCCTGCAATTTTGTTATCAGCGTGTGCGGCACACTTACAGACAGCAACTTTTGTTTGGAACGGCCTTTTACCCAATTAAACCCAGTGTCCTCCCAACATATATTGTCCTTTAGTAACCCATATTTTGTCAATCCTTACCATCTCCCTTTTGATGCACGACTCAACTCGTGCATCAATTTAAACTAATTTAATTTGCCATCAACACTAACCCAAACGGCGTCCTTCAGCCAAATTTCCTCCAGACATCTTTCTCTGTCTCTGAAACAAAGTATTACGTTCTTCACTTAAAGCCACAATCTCATCTTTTTATCGAAGTATTTGAAGGACAACGGCCCTGAGTCTCACAGCGAATCCTGCTTTTCAGGCCTGTTGTTTGGTCTCTCAAGTCAGTCATCTACAAACATTTCCAAAGTCATCAATTGTTTCTATCAGGTCAGGTCGTGCTGTACAGACTTGGTCAATGTCAGTCAATCATTTTTCTTTCCCCCTTTTCATCACAATACTCATAAATGTGAGGGGCTCTCTTGCTAATTTCATGTTGACTTAGCCAATATGTCACTGTGTTGTTGCCATCAAATCTATAACATTTTCATTTATCTCAGCCCATGCCAGATGGTAATCTACAACTCCGCAATTCCAATTTACATCAAATACTTAAACTGACCCAGAACGTAATTCAAATCAACATCATAAAGACAAAAGTAATTAATACCAGACAGAGCTTGATGACCAATCAGTTTAAAGCTCGTCCTATGTTCTGTATCATCTTTTCACCTAACAGAATTAGCAGCTTCCTTTAAAATTTGTCATTTGCCAAAAGCCATCCTAGTGGGTAATGACACAATATACACCCCATTCAGACTTAGTATTAGTACCCCAAACTAACACATAGTCACATACAAGACAAAGTGCTGTCACCATCACACACACTCATATTAGACACGCATGTCAACTGCTCCTTTTCAATATATAGTCTCTAAAAGATTTCAATTTTAAGTACGATTTTAAACTTCACATTTTCCTCTAGGTTTACCTAATTTTACATGGTATCTTGACCAGTTTCAAATCATGTCTGTTCATTATTCATTTGATTTTTAGAAAAGGCAGCTGGGTTGTTTTGGTTTCTTATCATTATTTTTCTTCAGCTTGCTCTAGCAGGCCGATAACAGAAAGAAAGAAAGAAAGAAAGAAAGAAAGAAAGAAAGACACAGTTACCATCCCTTCCTCCAACTCAGGCAGTCTCTCTCACTATTAACAAATAGTATTTTCCACAGCCTTCTAAGACTGTTGTCACAGTCCTCGTCTGCACCTGTCTGTCCTTGTCTGCACTTCACTTCCCAGTATCCTCCTTGTCTGCACACCTGAACTCACTCCCTCAATCATCCACCTGTTGATCGTCTTAATCATCTGTGTCACCTGTCCTCACCTCGTTTGTATCTGTATTTAGTTCTCTCTGGTCAGTCTGTCTGTGTCGGTTCTTGTTTAGTCAATGTATATGTACAGTGTGTATATGCATAGGTGTTTGTGTGTATCCTGCCTGTCTTCCTGCCTGTTCCTGGTTTTGTTTTAAGATTAAATCGTTTGTGTTGGAGCTCTTTGCCTCAGCCTGCCGTCCTTACTCACCACACCGTGACAGAAGAACCGACCTTTAAAAAAAAAAAAAAAAAAGAGATGGAGGGCTGGAAACAAGCCTTCGTGGGTACCCGTCTGGCTGTGTTTCGTGGGAGTCGTGGAGGCCGCAGTGGAGGAGGGGGTCGAGTGGAGACCCGGCATCACTCTGCACGCTGGCCTCATTTCGGCCCTGGGCTGGTCCCGTCCAGCACCAAGCCCTCTTCGCCGCTGGTCCCGTCCAGCACAGGGCCTTCACCGCTGGTCCCGTCCAGCACCAAGCCCTCTTCGCCGCTGGTCCCGTCCAGCACCAAGCCCTCTTCGCCGCTGGTCCCGTCCAGCACCAAGCCCTCTTCGCCGCTGGTCCCGTCCAGCACCAAGCCCTCTTCGCCGCTGGTCCCGTCCAGCACCAAGCCCTCTTCGCCGCTGGTCCCGTCCAGCACCAAGCCCTCTTCGCCGCTGGTCCCGTCCAGCACCAAGCCCTCTTCGCCGCTGGTCCCGTCCAGCACCAAGCCCTCTTCGCCGCTGGTCCCGTCCAGCACCAAGCCCTCTTCGCCGCTGGTCCCGTCCAGCACCAAGCCCTCTTCGCCGCTGGTCCCGTCCAGCACCAAGCCCTCTTCGCCGCTGGTCCCGTCCAGCACCAAGCCCTCTTCGCCGCTGGTCCCGTCCAGCACCAAGCCCTCTTCGCCGCTGGTCCCGTCCAGCACCAAGCCCTCTTCGCCGCTGGTCCCGTCCAGCACCAAGCCCTCTTCGCCGCTGGTCCCGTCCAGCACCAAGCCCTCTTCGCCGCTGGTCCCATCCAGCACAGGGCCCTCTTCGCCGCTGGTCCCGTCCAGCACAGGGCCCTCTTCGCCGCTGGTCCCGTCCAGCACAGGGCCCTCTTCGCCGCTGGTCCCGTCCAGCACAGGGCCCTCTTCGCCGCTGGTCCCGTCCAGCACCAAGCCCTCTTCGCCGCTGGTCCCGTCCAGCACCAAGCCCTCTTCGCCGCTGGTCCCGTCCAGCACAGGGCCCTCTTCGCCGCTGGTCCCGTCCAGCACAGGGCCCTCTTCGCCGCTGGTCCCGTCCAGCACAGGGCCCTCTTCGCCGCTGGTCCCGTCCAGCACAGGGCCCTCTTCGCCGCTGGTCCCGTCCAGCACAGGGCCCTCTTCGCCGCTGGTCCCGTCCAGCACAGGGCCCTCTTCGCCGCTGGTCCCGTCCAGCACAGGGCTTCACGTCAGCCATCCCGAGTCAAGTGAACCGAATCCCCAGTCAAGTGAACCGAGTCCCGAGTCAAGTGAACCGAGTCCCGAGTCAAGTGAACCGAGTCCCGAGTCAAGTGAACCGAGTCCCGAGTCAAGTGAACCGAGTCCCGAGTCAAGTGAACCGAGTCCCGAGTCAAGTGAACCGAGTCCCGAGTCAAGTGAACCGAGTCCCGAGTCAAGTGAACCGAGTCCCGAGTCAAGTGAACCGAGTCCCGAGTCAAGTGAACCGAGTCCCGAGTCAAGTGAACCGAGTCCCGAGTCAAGTGAACCGAGTCCCGAGTCAAGTGAACCGAGTCCCGAGTCAAGTGAACCGAGTCCCGAGTCAAGTGAACCGAGTCCCGAGTCAAGTGAACCGAGTCCCGAGTCAAGTGAACCGAGTCCCGAGTCAAGTGAACCGAGTCCCGAGTCAAGTGAACCCGTGGGTTTCCCCAAGTATTTTTTGGGGGGGGGCCACAGGCCTTCGCCTCGTCCGGCTCCGCCGTGGCCGCCCGAGGGGTCCTCACCGCCGTGGCCGCCCGAGGGGTCCTCACCGCCGTGGCCGCCCGAGGGGTCCTCACCGCCGTGGCCGCCCGAGGGGTCCTCACCGCCGTGGCCGCCCGAGGGGTCCTCACCGCCGTGGCCGCCCGAGGGGTCCTCACCGCCGTGGCCGCCCGAAGGTTCGTCTGCTCCGCCCTGGCCGCGCCCACGTCCTGCTCCGCCCTGGCCGCGCCCACGTCCTGCTCCGCCCTGGCCGCGCCCACGTCCTGCTCCGCCCTGGCCGCGCCCACGTCCTGCTCCGCCAGGGCCGTCTGTTCCATCCTGGAGTCCGTCCTCCTGCACCTGGTCCGCCTTCCCGTCACGGACTCCAGGATGCCCACCCTCCCACCCCTGTTCTACGGCGTGAGGTCACGCCTACCGGGAGGGGGGAGTAATGTCACAGTCCTCGTCTGCACCTGTCTGTCCTTGTCTGCACTTCACTTCCCAGTATCCTCCTTGTCTGCACACCTGAACTCACTCCCTCAATCATCCACCTGTTGATCGTCTTAATCATCTGTGTCACCTGTCCTCACCTCGTTTGTATCTGTATTTAGTTCTCTCTGGTCAGTCTGTCTGTGTCGGTTCTTGTTTAGTCAATGTATATGTACAGTGTGTATATGCATAGGTGTTTGTGTGTATCCTGCCTGTCTTCCTGCCTGTTCCTGGTTTTGTTTTAAGATTAAATCGTTTGTGTTGGAGCTCTTTGCCTCAGCCTGCCGTCCTTACTCACCACACCGTGACAACTGTAACTTAGACAAAATTTAAATTCATTACAATAACCTTTGACCATTCATCTTTGTTATGCACACCTTTCTTAAATCTACGAAAGCTGTCTTCATCTTTAGTCACCACCATATCTACTGACCTTCAGGAGTTAAAACTATGTTATAGACATATTAGTTAAAAATCAACACTTCTGTACATTTTCTTGCCTATAATACAAGTTTGCTACTGTCTCCACAACAAATAATGGCAATCCCCTCCTGGGTCAGCTGGCTCTTGAAAGGCCATTGGCTCTTAAGCTATAATCTCCATCAGGGTGTTGTCCCCCTGGCATAGTTGCAGACACTTGTCATAATGAAAAACAAGCCATACAACCAATGCGGTTTCTTCCTGCGAGTGGTATAGAGGAAACTCACATTTTCTGGGTCAGACTGCCGTAACTCCTCACAGCGCATCTCACCTCTCAATGCTCTGCTGATCCCAGTGGCCTCCAGTAATCAGCCCTAAACTCTCATACCTTTCTCACGTATAACACCTCCGTCCGGAGGTGCCCAGTGTTCGTGACCCCCTGCGTTGGGCTGTCCCCTGGCCAGGAAGATCATCCCGTCATTGAGTAGCCACTCGTACACACTGGTGACCGCTCTTTCCCATCACACAATCAGTTTTCTTCAACAGAACTCAGCTGTTTTCTGGAGCTTAGGAAAGGCACGTTCAAGAGTCACCAGAGCCATTCCGATTGCCTAATAGTGTTCACACAGGGAGACAGGTTAATAACAGCAGTATTTAATCACTTAAATCCATTAACCATCTTAATCATCAACCTAGCTACTTAGATTAAACTCAGTGAATTTAGATCACAGCCATACATTCAGTGTACTGTTACTGTACATCTGTAGCCGTAGCCTTCGGCCCTGTTTCATGGTGGAAACTTAAAGAAGTTACTGGTCCTCTATCGTTTAAGATCTGCATCATTATTTTAAAGACTTCTTTAAAGTCATTCAGTTTTACATTTAAAACATTCTCAAATACCACTTGCCCACTTAATGGCAATGATTTATTTTAACATCTCTGTGTCTGATTTTCAACCGAAACACTGTGCTTTTACTATAAATAGCTTATTACTTATGACACAGGCTCAAATAACATCTTTTAGCTGACATGATTGAGAGAGACTCTGAGACTTTCAGGACTGGCACACTGTACTCTCATAAACTTCTAACATCAAACTCTATCTACCATCTTTTAACTCTATCCCAGCTTAAGGCATATTTGCCAGAAATTACATGTGTTTCCAAATAAACATTTTTATAGTTGTCTTTTGCCCATATCTCATGGAATTTAGACATTAGAAATTTCCACTCAGATTGAGTCTCTGTCGTACTGGCGGTTTTCAGCCACAGCAGACATCAGATTCAGATAAGCGAGCTGTTTCATTACAGCCAATAACAAACTTATCTTTTGAAAGCAAAACATCAGCTTCTAGTTCTTTCATGGTCAAAACACTAACAGAACACATTTTACATTTAACAACTGTTAATCCAGTAGCCTATTACTTCTACTTATTTGATCTTAAATAAAAACAATTATTCTAGTTCTCAATTACCATAGCTTAATATCTGACTTCAACGTTTTTTCTAGGAGTTTATCACTCTCCAATCGGGATTCACACTAACTTTGACAAGGCTACTCTGCATCTTTTGCAGTTATTATAAATCATCCGTGAGATTTGCCTCTCTATATAACCTGAACCCTTCTTAAAATGTTGAATTAAAAACACAATCATCCTTTTAGTTACTTTTATATATTTTGCAACTTTCATCAAACTGTTTCACTGTTTCAAAAAAATTACTATTATAAATCTTTTCTTCAAAAATAATTCACTTTAAGACTTCAATCTTTTGACCTTGTTTTTATCTCTTATTCTTTCTCAGACGAAAATGTTAATGTCGTCATTTAAACACTGATCTACTTTCAAACCCACATTATTACCAGAAATGTGTCACTATCACATTTTCAAACACCTTCTCGGTGGGCATTTACAGTTACGTGTTAAATGGTCCTGCTGACCACAATTAAAGCACTCTCTGTCGGCTCCAACTTACTGCACATCACTGAAGCAGTGTGTCCCATTCAGGAATGCAAACAGAGCTGATAAGCAGTTCTCTGTATTCTTTTACAATCCACCAGTGGCGGATTCAATCCCAATAGCCGAATCATAATTTTTATCATTATTATTGGCCGCACATCAATTTTCTTAAGCTGCATAAGTTGTTTGCACAAAGTTTTCATTTAACTTTAGTCATACTTGTCCAGGGAAATTATCCCTGACCCAGAATTTCCATTATAAAATAGACATCTTTTGCGTCAATTACTTAATATCAACAAATATCCGACATTATACATTATTGATTTCCAGAATCTTTGGTCAAAGTTGTCTTTACATTTTACTAATTTGGTATTATCAACAACAACACTGATTACAGAACAAGTATATATTTAACGTCCGGAAGCCGGGCTGAATAAGCAAACACTGTTGCTGTACTCCCAGCATAGCTGGACCCTCAGTCACTCCTCAGATATTAAATACAGACATCGTCTATAATCATAAATAACAGGCTATATGCATTCGTTTTTTATAAAACTATAATTTCCATAAATTCTGTCAGACATTTTATTTTCATCACATATAGGTTTCCACTATATGTCTTCTCAATCTTTCCCTACATGCCAGTTCCTTCTGTATCCTCTCCTTTCTTTTCTCTACATGCCAGTTCCTTCATTATCTAACCAGTACATGATTGTTTAACTACAATCCCCACACACACATATCTCACACACCAACCTTCTTGTTTTCCCTTCACTTCCCTCTTCCATCAAGTTTCTCACTTACAGTTCCACTCTATTTCTATCACTCTATTTCACACAGACAGCCTTATTGCTGCTGCTTGCTACTTCAATCCTTAACATATACATTTAAGTTCTATAGACATCTAATGTCATGCATCCATTTACTGGATGCATAAGTAAAACCCTATTTCTCTCTGCAGTTTTTTTTTTTTTTTTTTTTTTTTTTTTTTTTATCTTCCCCTTTAAGACAACAATCCATTGTTTGTCCACATTGCTTACACACGTTTGAACACAGCCTTGAACAAACTCTTTGTTTCTCACTGCCCTGTTCAACTGATTCCCTCCCTGAGGAAATCATGGTATTTTCTCAGTTTTTTCAATGTCTAACATACATTTTCCCTCATAATGTTTCCTCATTTGATAAAAACCGGTGTGTCAAATTTGGCAATCTTGCTCTGAGATTTTCCCATACTGGCTGTTTCTGTTACTCTGTGGATTTCTCAGTTCGACGCTGCGTCTATTAATCTGATGGACGTCTCCACCAGATCTGATCCCTTTACCCTCAGACCAGACAGGGCGCACCCAGTGCTTTTCCTGACGGATCCATTAACTCCCAGTAAACTGCTACGTGAGTATCCCTCGATTTGCAAAATCGCACCCCGTGCCTTATTTTGCAAATACGCTCCTCACGCAGTTAGCCCCACTGCATTAACCCTTGACCCGCCCGTAAGTCTCAACCGACCCCCAATTGACTGCCGTACGAAGCTCACTCGATTTGCAAAACCGCACCCCGTGCCTTGTTTCGCAAATACGCACTTTCGCACAGTTTTAGCAGTGTTGTATCGGTGCTCTTGACTTACACCACAGAAACGAACAGACCCAGCCACTATGGTTTTACCCACAATTGAATAATATTTTAACCCAAAATAAAATATTTTAGCCGTCTCTTACCAGAGATGTCTTGGATTGCCACGGGTTCGTTCCTGATTCCAGTGGAGCCTCTCCTGGCCCTGATAGCGGTCGGCCCCTCTCTCTGAAACTTACGAGGTAGAGCTGGAACTGCTCAGTCCAGGTGGCCAAACACCGTCCGCTCTCAGGTCCAGAAGGCACTTCCAAGGAATCCCACTTTTCTGACACCAAATTCGTGTGGCAAAACTTCTGTTAAACATCATCACTGCGTAAGAGACACTCAGAGTCAAATTAATAAAAAAGAAAAGTATTTATTCTTGCAAGAATAGGCCCAGTCGCCAACACAGCAGTTACCCTGTGAAGTGAGTGACGCGCACCAGGAAGACATGAGACAGCCTTTATACTCTTTTCAAGGTTCCTCCTCACAGCAGTTACCCTTTCACCCACTCAGATAAGGTCCCCACTGCTGTTCAGTTTCTACTAAAGATACAACCTGGCCCTGAAATAAACTAGCCAAATCTTGACCATTCCTAAGGTCAAGATGTCCTGTCCTATATATTCCTGAAACGTCATGCACAAGCACGTACACACATATACTTTTACACATTGAATAGGTTCAATCCCTTATGATATCTGTTAGGAATAAATGACTATTCAAATTTCTACAACAGTGCCAAACATCAGGCGTCATGGTTTTACTCCAATCTAATTTCATAACGTCTAAGGAATATTTATATATATATTCATTTTTTTCTCTAGTGTAGTGTACTGAAGTGTTCCTTTTTAACCATTTATAGGCCACCCTCTATCTATTGTTATTATTATTTTAAGGCACAACAAGGTGTTCGTTTTATATACTTTATATATATATATATATATATATATATATATATTTATATATATATTCAATTTTAACACAATTTAAAAAATCTAAAAATGTATTCACATTGTGCAGCCCTATAATTTATCTTGATATCAGCATGTTCACAGTTGTTGTTTTTTTGTTTGTTTTTGTTTTTTGCCACTGATGGAGTCCTGCTGACTTAAACATTCACATGAACATGAAAACATGGTAACATGAAAAATCAAACAACATGGAAATGACAGGTATGTACTATGTTTCAGGAATGGCACAAATGTGTGATCAGTGTGTTCAATAATGTTTTTTTTGTCCTTTGTTGTGTATATTTGGATTATGTTGTGTTGTAAATAAATCAAAAAAATCAAAAAGCCATTATTTTTTAAATTCACTCATTCTTTGTTCAAGGCTCCTCATAATGATGGTACCTGATGGCACCTGATAGGGGCATTATGGGAGGGTCTTTGTCTTTCTCAGGTGTGAAACACTAAATATTCATGGTTTGTTCACGCCTACCTCGCATACAGTTTTCTTATTCAAAACGTGTCTTACAAATTTTAAATCAATATATTGTTTTATCTGAATGAGAAGCCAGGATGATTTTCACATAGTTTTGAAGCAAATATTCTAGGCTACGTGATACAATTTTCAAAAGTTTTAGGAAGAAATTATCAGTATGGGTTTCATGACCTTATTTCAGTGACATTTTTTTTTCACAAACCACGTCATTATCTCAAAACTACAAACTTTCACATACATGCTGCTGACATATTATTGTAGAAGAGTTTGTGCTGAATACAGTGTAATCAGACTTTAGCCATAAAAATACCACAAGTATCAGAAATAAGCTCAAATGTCAGAGCATGTAGGAACACCTCCAGGAGCCAGAAAACACCTCAAACCCCAGGGTTTATCCAATAATTAAAAACAATAACTGTCTGGAAACAGAACAAGGGATCACATCACTTATGTCTTGGAGTCTTTACACTGGCTGTCAGATTCCGTGTTGATTTAAAAATTATCATGCTTACTTTTAAGGTTTTGCATGGATTGGCACCTCATTTTCTCGCTTTAAACCCCTTAAGTCAAGTCAAGTGTATTTATATAGCGCTTTTCACAATATAAATTGCATCAAAGCGGCTTCACAGTATCAATCAAATAACATAACAATGTTTGTTTCTTAGTGGAAAAAACATCCACGTTTGGTAGGGCTGATCAATGGTATTAATGCTTGGTTAATTAATTTGAATATCCCTTACCCACCAGTGTGTGATCTCCGTTCCTCGAAAGCTGGCCTTTTAATTGTTGTGCTTACTCGCTTAAAATCTATGGGTGATAGAGCTTTTTCATCAATTGCTCCAAAACTTTGGAATTCTCTGCCCGCAGAGATTATGCAAGCAGAATCCCTTAGTGTTTTTAAGTCGTCTCTTGAAGCTTAATTTTTTAGGGTAGCTTATATCTGATTTTTTTATTATTATATTTTTCCATTTACTTATTGAACTTTTGATAATATGCTTTCATTTTTTTTGTCTGTATTCCACTTTTCCACTTTCATTAATTCATTGGTTGTATAATTTTACGTTTTATTGGATCTTATTCTTGTGAAGTGCTTTGAGATGCTACTTTTAAAGGTGCTATAGAAAGTAAAGTTTATTATTATTATTATGTATTATTATAGGAGGATAACACGGAGGAAACACAAGCATGAACACACTGACTTCAAACAACAACAATGCATGACAAGGGACAGACTGAATCTGAGGGTTTCTATACAGAGTAAACTTAGGGAGAAACTAACTAGACACCTGGACCTCCCTGGCTCCCTGTATTGCCGGTACCTGTCTAATGCATGCTGTTTCATGTCATTTTTGGAAAAGGAACATGTTTACAACAATAATCCTTTTTCCACACATTCCTTTATTCCTTTATATTCCTCCTTATAAACGATATATCGATAACATTCGATAACAGTTTTGAAAAAATCAGCTTTTTGGATACTTATGTTTGTGTCAACGATAATGCTTTATTTGCAACTCTTTATAGAAAACCCATGGACCGCAACAGTGTGTGATGAGAAGTAGAAGCAATTCCTTCTAAGAGGATAACCTGAATAATGGCTCAAACAAGAAATTGTAAAAGTCAAATCTTCATCAGCTAAGTCACAATCTAAGTAATCTCATAGACTCACATATGCTCACTTATGCTGTACCTCTACACTGGCCATAGTCAGATAATTAAGTCCATAATTAATAAACATTGGCATGTTCTGAGAGCTGATGACATTGGAAACAAAATCTTCAAGGAGCCTCCCCCTTTTTTTCACACTGTAGGGGACGTAAACAAACATGTGACTTTGGACCACTCTACTGACTGTTTTAAGCATCAAAATGTAAACTTGACATAAAATAAACTTGTCCCCTCAAATGTGATTGGTCAAGGTCAAGGTCAAGTTTATTTGTATAGCACCTTTAAACAACACGAATGTTGACCAAAGTGCTTCACAGTCTAAGTACAGCTGCGCATACAGATAGCATAACATTTAAAAAAAAAATTCAAGCCAAAGAACATATAAATATATATGTATATTGGTTGATTGGAATGTTGTTCCAGGATCAAGAAAGATGTGGATCCAGGAACATTTTGTACATGTGACAAGGCAAGAGTGATAATGAAGTGGCTTGGAGATCATAACATTGAAATTTTGGATTTGTGGCCAGGCAACTCCCTGGATCTTAATCCCATAGAGAACCTGTAGTCAATCCTCAAAAGGCAAGTGGACAAACAGAAGTCCACAAATTGTGACCAGCTCCAAGCATTACAGTAATAAGGCAAAAATGGATAGGCATCAGTCAGGATTTTGCCCAGAGTGATTTGCCAAGGTTATAAAGAAGAAGAGTCAATATTGTAAATATTGATTCTTTGCACATATTAAATGTTTATGCCAATACAAGCTTATACAACTTATTAAAACTCATCAGAAGTTGAAATGCTTATCACTATTCGCCAGTATACAATAGAAACATGTTTAAAAAATAATCTACAAATTCTGAAGCAGCAAAGTCCAAGTGCAGTTAAAACAAGGCTGCATTCGTCCCGAAAACATGCATGCCAAACAGAAAGATTCATACACATTTGACGAGTTTGCACTTACATGTAATCAGATATAGTACACAATAAGCATATTTGGTGAGCTGTCTGAGGAGAAGGCTTTCGAGCTCGTAATTTGGCCCGAACCAGAGCACCCCCATAACCCCCCACCCCCAATCCCTGGACCGGATAGGAATAATTGAGAGTGAGGAGTTGGGGTGGAGGAGTGATGCTGGGAAAACTGTTGTAGAACAAAGGTAAGTCGGCTCTGTATAAAAGCCTCTTCTCACGTTGATTGGGTAGTTTATCTGAACGTGCTCCTCCTGAACTTAGTTAATAAAACATCATTTATTTTGTGAATCTCTTCCCATGATGGCTTTTTTAGTGTTTCTCTCTGGGTGTAAAAGGATGATGTAGCACTTTGGGGCAAATATGGCCACCAGTAGTCCAAAACTAGAAGCTAAAATGGCAAATATCTCCACAGCCACTGCATATTTCCCTGGAGAGCTAACATATGCTGGAATAAATGCAACCCACACAGCACAGAATAACAACATGCTGAAAGTGATAAACTTTGCTTCATTAAAATTATCTGGAAGATTTCTCGCCAGGAAGGCTAACAGGAAACTTACTGCTGCCAACAGTCCAATGTATGCCAACAACATAGAAAAACCAGCCACTGAGCCTATAGCACATTCATATACTATTTTAGAGCGGATATACTTGTTATTTTTATGGGGTGTTGGAGAGGCAGTTGATAGCCAGACTGCACAAATCACAACCTGGATGGCAGTTAGGACCAGAACTGTGCATCTTTGTTGAGCTACTCCAAACCATTTTAACGTGCCTTGGCCCTCTGGTCGAGAGGAATTAAACACAGCTATTACTACCATAGTCTTGACTAGGATGCTGGAGATGCACAGGACAAAGCTTATGCCAAACACAGCATGCCTTAACAGACATGTCCATAACTGTGGCTGACCAATGAACAGTAGCGCACACAGGAAACACAGTTTGAGTGACAACAGCAGCAGGAAGCTGAGCTCTGAATTATTGGCGCGTACTATGGGAGTGTTACGGTGATTAGCGAAGATGACCATCACAAGAGCGCAGAAGCAGGTGCCAAGCAGAGATGCAGTGGTCAGAGAGATGCCCAGAGGATCCTCATAGGATAGAAACTCAACTGCTTTGGGGACACACTGATCCTTATCTGTATTGGACCAGAACTCATCTGGACACACTGTGCACTCAGTTGCATCTGTGATTTAAGAAAAAGACAGAAGGTTAGTGTACTTTCAAATTATATAAAAAAATTGCCAAATATAATCACCTCACCTGTTGTATTAGAAATCTCTCCATCTCCACATGGCAGGCAGTCAAAACAGCAGACAGGAAAGCCCTTCCTCGTGGCTTGTCTGGTTCCTGGGGGGCAGCTCTCACTGCACACAGACCTTGGGCTCTGAAAGAGACATAATCTGTTGTTATTCATGTGTTTATCTGTCATCTTGTTTACATAATGACAAGCTTGGCCTTTCCATTACTTCATTCTTATTCGTCTTTTTAAAGCTTTGACTATTTTTAGGTTATATACTGTATCTGCAAAAGGAGTGACATTAACATGCAATGTTAGTTACCTTTTTTGGCTCAAAGTTCCAATATAATGCATCTTCATTCAGTTTGAGCACCATCCCCGTTGCTGCCCCTTCATTTACCATACCAACAGCTTTGACTCTTATTGACCCATCAAAGCTTGGCTGCCAGTTCAGGATATCATAGATGGCCAGAGCATCTCCATTCTTATCAAATGACACATGATCCCCAAAGCCTGTGGTGTAATTCACTTTCTGGAGGTAGTGAACCAGCTGTACAGTTTGTAGACAGAACAGGTGTTATATGTTTATTTGAAATTTTTATTAATGTAGCACATATATTTCGCTTTTCCACATCAGATCTTGTATATTCCTGGAGAGAATATGCACTATACCTGTACATCTTACCTGCCAGGGTTTCAGGTTTGTTTTGTCTGCACATCTGTTCTCACTGAATGGTCCTCTACCCTCCTCACACTGCATCAGATCATGAAGCGCATGTGCCAAGGCATAAACTGCCTTATACACATTATAAGTGGCCCTTAGCTCTGAAACATCAGTGTATGGTGTGTATGTTGTTCTCAGATCCTCCTGTCCTGTACAAATCTTTTTCACTTGCTCTCCATCTCTCTCTTTACTCCCAGTTTCAAAACTGCACGTGAACATTTTCTCCCAGAAGATCCTCAACATATTATTTTTTGGATCATTGCTGGGACGGAGATGTAGCAGAAATTCATGAAGTCCCTGGATCTCTCCACGTCTGATGGCGATCCCCAGAGTGCCTCTTAGAAAGGGTAGTAAACGTGGACTGTGGTGTACAAGAGAGGTGGCCCAAGCTTCACTCGCAATCCATTGTCTGCCTGTTATGTTCTGCAACACCACATCATCCATCAAAGGAATCAAAAAGGATGGAGTGGAAAAAACTACCACCACTCTAGCTGTAGAGGCCTGAATCACTGTTGTTATATGCTGAATATCTCTGAGGTTGTTATCATGGGGAAGGATTTCAGAAAAAGCAATACAGCCACCAAACAGCTGCATTTCCTGCTGGAAGAACTGAGCAGCATAGATGCCATAGTCATCATCACTGTAAACGAGACCAACCCAGGTCCATCCAAAATATTTTAAAATCTGAACCATAGCCCGGACCTGGAAGGCATCACTAGGAATAGTTCTGAAGAAAGAGGGGTACTTTTTCCTGTCACTCAGACAGGAGCAGGTGGCGTAGTGGCTAACCTAATTAGAGAGAAAGACAGAAGAAGAGAAGACAGAAAAATAGTGACAATTAACCAAAAAATTATCAGTACTTAGGAAACATTTTTTTGTCACACAGAAACAGACAAGAAACACTTTTTTTTTTTAAAATGAATCTTACTATAGGTACTCGAAACAGCCCAAGAATACTGGAAATTGCAATGGAAGCAGTTGAACTTGAATCCCCCACGATTCCAATCACTGGAGGGGGGCCAGTGCAGTTTAGATTTGAGAAGGATTCCTCTGTCCCACTAGCCAGGGATATGGCAGCCCGGAACGCCATTCCTAGCATCACACAGTTGTCATACACATGGTAACCAAGAGTGATGTTAGGAAGCAGGTTTGGATTCTTATTGATCTCGTCTATTGCAAAAGCCATGGTCTGTGCCTGCTGGAAGCTTTCCATATCAAATCTATGAAAAGCAAGAGAATGTTGATATTTAAATATTCTGGAAGGGTATTAGCAGTACAAATAAGAATAAGTCAATAATCAAATTCAAAATGGCAATAAACATTGAATTAAATATGTTTTGTAAAAATAAATAAATATTGAGGTATATTTTTCTAGTTTTAATATATTTTGTTCTCTTTAGTTCTAGCCTTGTATTGCATTCCACTCTAGACTCACTGCTCACAGTATGGTGGTTCTGGCTCTGTTCTGAAGCTCAGCTCCGGGAACACTGTGAGGAAGTCAACCTCGAACAGGCCTCCAAATATAACATCTCCATCCTTGAAGATTCCATTCAACCTGAAGTGTCCTTGAAGCTGACAGGTGCTTGATCGAAGTATTGAAGCTGACAAAATAAAGTTCAAGGACAGATACAGGCAGATGTGCAGAGTGAAACTCATCTCTATTTCAGAGCCATTCAACCACTCAGCTCACTAATTTATAATGAAGTTTGTGTGGGTGTTGCTTTAAAAGAGCAGGCGATGTTAAAGTGGGTGTCTCGGGAAATCAGGATATTAAATAAAACAGTACTAACGGAATAATGAATACTTTATGCATTCACAGTGATTTACTGCTCAGGAAGGTTGTGAATGATTATTTAGAGATGCTGAGGTGACAAAAAAGTGTTTTATAGCTTAGGAATATAATATAAATTATATTATCTCTACCTGTCCATGTTTCCTTGACTGTGTTTTTCCTTAGAATGTCCTCTAGATGTCAGTGTTGTATTTGACTTTTGATGAGCAAAAAAAGTAAAAAAGAAAAAAGAAGACTGCCTCAACAAAATCATTCAGTGACAAATGCTAATACTAAGGTATACATAATTTATCAAACTGGTTGATTTGCATATGCGTATTTTAAGGTGTCTTATATGTATTAGTAAAGAACAATCTTTAGTCATCTAACATGTTTTAACAATAATTTTAAATATTATTAAACATGTCTGTGGAATACGATTCTGAATGATCCAGAACAGATTTTTTCTGAACAATCACTTCTCCATCAGAGAACCAATCTTTTTTTTTATTTTTATTTTTTATAAAAGGTGTTACTCATGATCTGTCCTGTTTAGAAAACAAATGACAAAGTATTCTAGTAGTTACTATGATATAATTACCAATTTCCTTCTTTGTTCTCATCCTGTAGCTGTAAATAACACCTTGCTCTAACCGTAGTGACAGTGACTTATACACATCTTTTGGCGAATAATAATAATAACAACAAAATGTTGTTAAAGAGAGAGTGGAAAAAAATTCTTTAAACCATGTCTTTACTAATACACTGTGCTCTGGCTTCTGTGGCATGTGTATGGTGTGGAAAAGTATGTCTCAACAAATTAAACATTTTTTTTTATCATGAATCATTCAAACCGTCTTCATTCAAAATAAATGTATTTTATTTCTAGTTAGATTGATGATGCTGACATGGTTTAGTTTTAATTGTGTAAGCACACACACATCTGTGTGTGTTTGGTTAAATACAATTAAGCAGAACTTTTCACTTGCCAGAACATGTGTATTGTTCTTAATAACGGTATACATTTGTAGAAATAAGTAATTTAGACCTAGTCTTACCAAGGAGGACATGTGAGTCTTGAAATGATGTTGAACACTGGTTGGAAACAATGACAGTCTAAAATATAGCCGCAAGCGACAATAATCGGGGTTCAAGCACCAATGACCCATGTGAACGATTAGCGATCCAACTTACATGTATTTTTTTTTTTTTCAATCTTGAATCTTCACTGATAGTTAGGGATTCATGAAGCAAGATACAGGCTAAAACATGGAATAAGAACAAAACAAACAAAATAAGATATTTTAAAGAATGTTAGTAACCAGACAGTTGACGGGACCCATAGACTTCCATAGTAGGAAAAAAATACTATGGAAGTCAATGGGTGCCGCCAACTGTCTGGTTACTAACATTCTTTAAAATATCTTATTTTGTGTTAAACAGAAGAAAGAAACTTATACAGGTCTGGAATAACATGAGAGTGAGTATGAGTAAATAATTTTTGTGTGAAAAATCCCTTTAACAGGTCAGTCTCAAACTTTGTACACATTCTAAAATTGTCTAGATGCAAAATATTTGATAATCTCATGGATTCTTTTCACAAAAGTATTTAATTTTGGCATTTAAAAAGTCAAGTCAAGTCACCTTCATTTATTCATCACACTTTTAACAGTATAGATTATTTCAAAGCAGCTTTACAGTGATAATAGGACATTTCCATGCATCCTAGGGGTCACATCATTCTGCAAATAATGGACCAATGCAGCTAGGTGATCCTCAAACACAACATGCATATACATAAAAGTGTCACAGCAGATTTTCTGTCCCTCATAGTAGTAATCTAGGCGATGACGTTTATGCACAGATTGTGATCCTTTATTTGATTGAAATGTTTCTTCCCCACAGTGCAACTGACTAGACGTATTTGAGCTAAAACTACCATGTCTAGTACAGTATTGTCCATCTCCAAATGACTCATCCTGAGTGACAGCAACTCTCCCTCCTTGAAAATGAAAAACACGTTTCCCCATTGAAATACTTGCAGTTGCAATTCAAAATTTTCAATTCAAAGCAAGAGACCTAAAAACATGGTGGTGTAACATGCAAGAATGAGGTGGGGGGCTGATTCCACATTTGAAGTGGATAATAAAGGATTTTATATGAAAATAGTTTTCAGTTTAGTCAGACTGGATCTGATTAATTGAGGGGAGGGCTATGAGTGGTAAGACTTCAGTTCAGAGTGTAATCAAACAAATAAACAATGTCATAAACGGAATTCATTTAAACTGACTCAATCCCAATCAACAAATCTGTGATAAACATTTAAATCCACTATTTTTGCATCACAGGATTAATTCTGTCAGCATTACATTAGCTGAACACTGACAGTATTTACAGTAGCTATACATACGTTAGCATAAAAATAAAAAAAATCCCGTCAAATTCCTCGCCAATTTAGTCCACGAATGTGTCCTGTTCATCATCATCATCACCATCATCATCATTCTCCAGACAATAATCGTCTATAAAACCGGTTATATCATTCCATCGAGATTAATATCAAACAAGCTGTTAAGCAAATAACTATTTTCCGTTCCTGCTCATGCTTCGGCGCCGCCATGTCAGATAGTTAATCAAAACCACGCATCACCATCAAGCAAAATAATTATATTGACACGTAGCAGGCCTAAAATGTCCTTAAAATAAGATTATTATATTGGCAGAATATTGAGCTACAAAACAAATAAGCTATTCTTAAAATATTGGCGATGACACGAAACAATCTCCACAGACATCTGAACCCGGCTTAAGTCGGATTTTTTTGTGTACCTTAACTAATGTTGAAGTGATTGCCGCTCGTGCGGATTGATATTAAGGTCTGTTTACTCTTTCTTATGGTAGAAAAGATGTTCCTGAACCGAATGGTATAAGAATCAGCAAGTGTTTACACACACCTTACATAAACGAGAACAGACAAGGTGTTGTGTATTGTATTCTTAACGTTTCAGGTTTTGTCCTTACCGTGACTCTGTACCTGCCCCTGTGATATTGTACATGCGCAGAACAACTGAGTGTATATTCTGATAGTGAACGAGTCAGTAAAGGCTGCTGTGTGAAATGCTCGTGTCAGTGTCATCACTCCAAAGCCGTGCATAAACAGCACTCCACGATGTAACAAAACTGGCGAGGAGGATAAACTATCTCTCTCTCTCTCTCTCTCTCTCTCTCTCCGAGATACTTACGAAAAAAAGTATGTGCTATTCAGCTGACGGCACGGGCGGCTCGTTAACAGAGACGGTGTCGAGCAGTGGAAGCTAAGCAGATTTGTGTGCGGGTTGCGTAGTGAGACCATTCAAAAGCGACTCTTATGTGAAAGTAAGCTAACACTAGAGCTAGCGATGGAAATCGGTGTGTCCATGGAAATGGCTGCAAAAGAAGCACTAGAGTTAAACACATCCTGTCAAGTCCACAATGTGTACAGTGAAAGAATGAAACAGGATGATAAAAGAGCATGTTACCGCTGTGGAAATGAATCTGATGAAACTGAAAACTCGCATGTAATGTCTGTCTTCAAATTCTGATGGCTACTGGGTGACACCACTACTAGATGGAAAAGCTGTTCCAATGCAAGTGGACACAGGAGCTGCTGTATCGCTCATGGCAGAGTCAACTTACCGAGAGAAATGGCCATACCTCTGTCTCAAGGAAGCGAAGCTGATCTTGAAAACATACACAGGTGAGCTTGTACCCCTTTCGGAAGTCGTGGATGTGACTGTAGAGCTTAACAGACAGAAGGTAAACTTACCACTGTATATTGTGAAAGGCAGTAGTCACACAGCTCTGATCGGTCGATCTTGGCTAGAGAAAATAAAGCTAAATGGGCAGGAAGTACATTTAGTGGCGAAAGAGTATACCAGCCTACAACACATTCTGAGGAAGCATGCAGAAGTGTTTGGAGATGAATTGGGAAACATGAAAGACATCACTGTAAAGCTGACCATTAAGTCTGATAGTAAACCTAAGTGCTTAAAAGCTCGCCCAGTTCCTTATGCCATAAAGCCTAAGGTGGAACCTGAACTAGACCGGCTGGAGGAAACCGGCGTACTGAAGAAAGTGAGTGTTAGCGAGTGGGCCATACCAATTGTTCCTGTACTGAAAAAGGATGGATCCGTCAGAATTTGTGGCGATTTCAAGGTTACTGTCAACCCGGTGTTAACTGTTGAACATTACCCCTTGCCGCTAACTGAAGATCTGTTTGCTGGATTTAGCAGGCGGCCAGGGCCAGAAATTCAGCAAGATAGACTTATGTCAAGCTTACCTCCAAATGCAGGTAGATCCTGTTTCCCAAGAGCTGCTGACCATCGTGACACACAAGGGCCTGTACAGGTATCAGAGGCTTCCTTTCGGCATAACTTCGGCTCCAGCGTTGTTCCAGCGGGCCATGGATCAGATTCTGAGTGGATTGAATGGAGTAAAGTGTTATCTTGATGATCTGTTAATTACAGGAAAAGATGACGAAGACCATCTCGGGAACCTGAATGCAACACTACAAAGGTTAAAAGAGTATGGCCTTCGAGTGAAGAAAGACAAATGTGACTTCTTCCAGCCCACCATCGAGTACCAAGGACATGTGATCGACAGCGCTGGTCTTCACAAAGCACCATCAAAAGGTAAAAGCTATCGTGGATACGCCATCGCCATAGAACGTAAGCCAGCTGCGATCATTCCTAGGATTGCTAACATACTATGCAAAGTTCATACCAAACCTTTCCAGTAGACTTCAACCACTACATGAACTGTTAAACAAGTCCAAACAATGGAAATGGTCTGATAAATGTGAAAAGGCACTCAGAGATGTGAAGTGGACATTAACACAATCGGAGGTCCTCACACATTACAATCCTGCACTACCGATACAGTTGGCATGTGAGGCTTCACCATACGGTGTCGGTGCGGTACTTTCACATGTAATGCCATCCGATGAAGAAAGACCGATCGATTTTGCGTCAAGGACTCTGAACTCAGCAGAGAGTAATTACGCTCAAATTGAGCGAGAAGCTTTAGCAATCGTGTTTGGTGTGAAGAAATTTCACCAGTACCTGTTTGGGCGCAGATTTACACTGCTCACAAACCACAGACCCCTTACCTCCATTTTTGGTCCCCAAACTGGTATTCCTCCTCTGGCAGCGAATCGCATGCAACATTGGGCTCTGCTGCTGTCGGCCCACCAGTACGACATCAAGTATAAGAGGTCTGAGCAGCATTGCAATGCAAATGAACTGTCTAGGCTGCCTTTGCCAGACACAAAACCAGAATGCCCTCAAGGTGACATCTTCTACTTCCAAGAAGTGCAAGGTGCTCCGGTAACTGCTGCCCAAGTGAAACGATTCACAAGAACTGACCCAGTCTTGTCAGAAGTTCTGACCAGGATATCTCAGGGTTGGAATGGGAAGATGACAGACAAATTCAAACCCTATCTGATTCGACGAAATGAGTTGACAGTGCAGTCGGATTGCTTACTGTGGGGTTATCGTGTCATCATACCCCCGCCTCTGAGGCGCCGTTTGTTGAAAGAACTTCATGCTGGTCATTCGGGAATAGTGAGAATGAAAGAGATGGCACGCAGCTACTTCTGGTGGCCTGGCTTGGATGCAGAGATTGAAGAGGAAGCAAAGGGTTGTTCAGAGTGTCAGAATGTAAGGAACATGCCCCAGCCAGCTCCATTACATCCATGGGATTTTCCAGAGGTGCCATGGCAAAGAGTACACATAGACTTCGCGAGACCACTGGAGAACCACATGTTTCTGGTGCTTGTGGATGCTCACAGTAAATGGCCTGAGGTTGCAGTCATGCATAACACATCCGCTGAGAAGACCATTGAGGAGCTTAGAACTGTTTTCAGTCAGTTTGGGCTGCTCTCCTTCGATCACCCGCCAGTCAGAGCTCTGTCCAAACCATCTGCTCGCCACGTCACCAACAACCGTTCTGTCCTGTCGTTCCGGACAAGGACTTCTTCTTCTTCTAATGGAGTTTTATGGTGGTTGGCAAACCAACTTTCGATGCATTACCGCCCCAACTGGACTGGAGTGTGAAGCACTAATAAGCATATGGAAATTAACAACTTAAATAAACAAAAGTATGAGGAAGAGAAAAAAAAGAAAAAAAAAATCATACTACTAATTTTAACCCAATTACTTTAAATTCTCCAGACTATTCCTATTGCTTTAACAAATTTTATAATAGCACTATGTGGCATACGGGACACACGTAACCGGGCTTAGGCCCAGGCAGTTAGCAGACTACGCCACGATGGGACTTATACCCAAAGAATTAGCTATTTTGTTTTAACCAGGAACTCAAGTTCGTTGATGGATCAGCCAGAGACAGTGGTCCAGTACAAAAATAGAATTTTTATTTTTACTTTTACACTCAATGGACACACACAATATTCACTCCAAACATGATTGGGATTTCACAGCAAACTCATAAGGAAATGTTCACAGCAACAACATGCACTGTATACCAAATCAAATAACAAAACACACAAAAGCCTCTATTCGCGACACACACACACACACACACACACACACACACACACACACACCCGAGTATAATAGCACTATGTGGCATACGGGACACACGTAACCGGGCTTAGGCCCAGGCAGTTAGCAGACTACGCCACGATGGGACTTACACCCAAAGAATAAGCTATTTTGTTTTAACCAGGCACTCAAGTTCGTTGATGGATCAGCCAGAGACAGTGGTCCAGTACTAGGGCTGCACGATTTGGGGAAAATGTCATATTGCGATTATTGAGGTCAATATTGCGATTGCGATATAATAAACAAATGGTTTCATCAGTCAACTTGTTTGGTTCTAAAGCAAATGCACACACAGATTATTGATAATTCTGAAATGTGTATTTCTCAACTCAAACTAGCAATAACAACTAAATAATTGATAACACCTATAATGATAAATAAGCCATTGATGTCTGGATAAAAATGACCCCCCCCCCCCCTCCCCTTTAAACATTAATTATAGCCATCCAACATTGCAGGGATCATTATTGAAAGCTGTAAAATATTTTAAAACTTTTAATTTAAGTGAACTTCAAACAATCCTCCTGTGTCCTGTGCCCTTCCTGTCTAACAGGTAGGAAATATACATACATTTAATAAAAGTTATCAAAAAGTCTGCACTGTATAAATTATAAATTATATATAGACTAATCCTTATTAAAGCTACACAAGTTATTTAGTCAAGAGCAGTGGGTAATTTTCTCTGTTCCCTTTGTTCTTTGATTTATTGACAGAAAGCTTTATTGGTAGCTGGCCCTTTAAGACCAGCCCGCAGCAAACGCACAAGGAAATGTTCACAGCAACAACATGCACTGTACACCAAATCAAATAACAAAACACACACAAGCCTCTATTCGCGACACACACACACCCCCGAGAGAGGGGGGAATAGGGCGGAACCTTACCAGTGGGAGGCCAGTGGCTCAAGCAATGAGCATCCATGAAGAACACCCCAATCACACGTGGTAAAGTTTACTCTCACACTGCAAAGGAAATTACCACACTTGGTGGACACTCATCCACAGCACACACCAAGGGACCCGCGACCGCAAGGGGCACCTCTCCCACTGGCAGTTCTCAGCACCTGGACGAACGACAGACTCATGAAAGTTAAACAAAGTTACACCCACAAATATTACAATAAACATATGTCTAATAAACCACCTATTCTAAAGCCCAAGGTGGTACTAGGGTTAGCAATCTGAACAGAGACTAACAATCACACAATAAATCAAAACATCATAAATCGTCCACAATAATCAACAACGGGACAAAATGCCCCATGGATCGACCACGTCGAAGGTCTTCAGTCGATGTGGACACATCACAGAAAAGGTAAAACAAAAGAAAACTAGACCAATCCTCTGGGATTTCAGCAGCAGGAAAAGGCCTCCATCCGAGAGTTCAAAGAAATAAATAAACATAAAAAGAAACTTAACCTATGAAAGAAGATAAACAAAAAAAAACAAATAACGTGATGCCAGTACATCAAACACTCAATACACTCTCAGACATTCACAACAAGGGAAGGTATGAGAAATCCAACTGAGTCAACCAAGCAACGATGGAACAGGCCAGGTACTCGCTAACTTGAGCTAGCCCCATGTCCCATAATCGTCGGTCCCGTTGGAAAGAGTAGTCGGGTACAGCGAAGAAAGCCTGTGAGCAACACGTGACATGAAAAAAAGGGTCAAGCAAAGCAGCAGATGTTCAGCGCCGATGTCGCCAACTGGTGGCTGCACCCCGGCTAGATAGCACTCCCTGAAATACACAGAATGTCTAGTTATAAACGTATCCCACAGTAACATCCAATTTACTCAGTGTAGTCACATACCCATGATTAACAGCGTTGATTCGCGGCCCCGGTTTTACTTGCCAACGACAGGGCCCACTCTCAGCTAGAAAAAGGGCTACTGCAGCACCGGGGATTCTACAACAATAAACATTCCCTATAAGCCCAAGTTATGGAGTCAACCGAGTGGAAAGAGAAATGGAGCTAGTCATACCTGCGGCGCTACGATAGAATGGATGACCAAAGCAGACATCAGATCGCTAGACCGGTAAAAAAGAAAGTCACGTGCCGGTGACGTCACTCGTCAAAAGAAAAGTCCCGGTTTATACATGGGATTCAGTCACTTGACTTTTTTGTTGTGGCCGCCATCCTTAGGACTGTAGCGCCTGCGCCACCGACCGTCGATTCCAGGGGAAATGGCAAACGTTAACGTCAAAGAAACGGGCTCTGCTAACGTTACTCAGACGAAAAGAGCTCATCTCTCTGATAAAGAAAAGCAACGCTATTACAAGAAAATTGATATTTTGGGTTTTCATCTGTATTTACTTCCGAATCAACTACTGACCCCACTAAAATCTGTAGTTAATTTGCCAAACATATCTTTTGGTGACATTTACATCTACCTCGTCCACAATCCTTACCATACAGCGGGGAGTCCCACAAGGCATACAAGAGCACTGAAGCGTACATGTATTTTAAATCAGGATGGGTGAATGATCCTCGAGTTTATCATCTGGAGATGAAGAAACTTTTCTTATTTACAGGAAAGGTAAGATATTTGTTTACTTAAAATTACTATCTATGCTACTAACTTGCTAGGTGGCAAAGCTAGCTAGGTCAATGCTATGATAATAATTAACAATTTCCAATGGAATTTAGTTTTTTAAAGCTGACCTTACGTTTGTTAGCGAAAAAATAATTTAGAAAATAGCTAGGAGTCTTAGATAATGTTATATATGTTGAACTTAAACATCATTGGTTAATCTGGCTATATTGCTAAATTTATAATTCTCAATTTGTGTTTCATTCTTAAGGTTAAGCATTCACAAAACCTTTCTGTGACCCAAACACATCCCTGGATCACAGTCCAAGAGGACGGGACAGTACTTATGGCTCAGTGCACCTGTAAGGCAGGCCTAGGAGAGGTCTGCTCTCATGCAGCAGCTCTTCTGTTCTCTGTGTTGGCTGCTGCTGATATTAAAAATGGGCAGGCTTGCACCGAGAAGCCTTGTGCTTGGGCTCAGACAAGTATGTAGACAAGTATCTAACTCTGTCAGAGGGGTCCCATATGAAGAGATCTGCAACATCAGTTTTTCTCATAAACAAGAGCCATGTTCAAGCCGTGAAGATCAAGGTCCTGGTTGTCCTGATATCAGACCATCAGATAAAGACTGCCAAGCATTATTTGAGGTGCTTCATAATAGTGAATTGCAGGAGTCCAAACCAAAGAAGAGTGCCATCCTTTCTGTCAACTCAGAAAGTGGGCCACTCCCACAGGTAAGATGCTCTGCTCCACAGAATGAACTGAAAACTAAGCTCTTTTGTGGCTTGCACATAATACTTTACAACTAATCTCAGTTATGACAGGGGAAAACAAAAACAGGGGCTAATTATAATTACCACAGGTCTAGAATATTTAACTGTACATTTGTTCTTTTGTCACTTTAAATAGTCTGGACACTATATATTGTCACTTAAAATGTCTTGTTTCTGTTTCTCTCTCACAGGTACATCCCAAAGGTGATGCAACTGGACTTCCACATTGTACTCAAGCACCTGGCTGGAGATGGACTTTCCCTTGCTGCTGATTGAGAGTACCAAGGTCTTTGATGATCTACATCTAATGAAGCAACAGGTAAACATTATAAACATTCTTCTTTTAGTTTGCCATAGGCCTACTTCAATTGTATTGGAATGTAATATCCATAAGGATCAGGCTTTTTTGGTACAACTCTTAATATTTCAGTGTATCAGTTCAGGTGAAATAAATGATTAGCCTTTCCATTTTGAAAGTATTCCTATGGATGATTCTCTTGAATGTAATCAGTTTTAGTCAATCTATACACTTCAGTGGTAGGTAATCTCTAAATAGTCATGTGTCACTAACTTTTTCCCCAGTGTTTGAAAGTTGAGGAGGAGAGCAGGAAGCAAAGTAAATCTAGAGTATGGTTTGATCAGAGGGCAGGAAGAGTCACAGCGTCAGTTTTCAGTGAGGCAGCCAGAGCAAACACACCTGCATCCTTGATCAAAAGAATTTGCTATCCCCGTGCTTCTTGGTTCTCCACTGAGGCAACAATGTACATCGATAACAGAACAGTTTCATAGAAGAGCTATTCATAGGCCTACGGTGCAAGAAAACCATGCATAAAGCAAGATTAATTGGTCTAGTTTGGTCTACATGCTTGCAAGTTTGTGAAGCCGCTATTTATAAGCCAGTAAATCAATGCTTTTTTAAAAAATTGTCATAATGCAACACCTGGTTAATGATAGACATGTTCACATTTTAATGTGAGAGCTTGTAGAATACAATGTGAGAACTTGCAGCATAAAAATCTGTACTTGTATGTTAAAATTTGCACTTGAAAAAAATATTCACACACGTGATCTGAATTTGAAGTCACACAAAGAAAAAAAAACACTGTCAAGAGAGCTTGCATCACGAAGTGGTAAATCTGTGCACCTGAGACTTTTGTATTACATGTTTGCAGCTGTCATGTTCATGTACATATCAATCTACACATTTCTGAATATTTTTTTTTCTGTGACAGATGTGTAAACATTTCTACAAGTGCAAATTTTCAAGTACATATTTTTTGTTCTGCAAGTTCACACATCGTATTCTACAAGCCCTCACATTTTGCACCATATTTACCTGATTGCTTACATTCCAATCTTTGTCAGATGGGGTCAACATAATGAGGACAGAGCAAGGGAAAGCTATGTTGCTATGATGCAAGACCACCATGAAGACTTCCAGGTGAGGGCATCAGGGTTCATCATCAACAGAGAGCTCCCCTGGATTGGAGCATCACTTGAAGGTTTGGTAGCCTGCACTTGCCATGGAGATGGCATTTTAGAGATAAAATGCCCCTTCAAAACCAGGAACTGCTCCCTCACTGAAAGCTACAAGGATTCCTCATTCTGTCTTGGTATAGGAGAGGATGGGGTCATGGCACTGAGACATTTCCACAAGTACATGTATCAAGTGCAGGCACAAATGCACATTGCAGAGGTGAGTTACTATGACTTCATGGTGTGGACAACACAGGAAGTTTTCACCGAGCGAATTCCATATGATCCTGTCTTCTTCCACGATGCTTATGACAAAGTGGTGAATTTCATCAAGAATGGAGTGCTCCCTGAGCTGCTGGGGAAATGGCATACAGCACCACGCCTTTTTCCCATACACCATAGCCACAAAACAGCCACCTGAAGTGGGATGCTTCTGTGGTCAACCTGTGGCCACAGATGTCATCATTTGCACATCTGGAAATTGTAGGCGAAAGCACTTTCACAAGACCTGCCTTAAGCTGACCAGGGTGCCTAAGACATGAAAATGTGTGGAGTGCAGAAAACAAGTTTAGTATTACCAGTATTACTGTCTGTGACAGGGGAGCTGACTGACCTAATGACAGTCTTGTGTAAAGTACTTGAAAGCAATACTTGAGTAAAAGTACAAGTATCTGGTTCCTACACAGCCTGTTTTTGCACACCCTATACAATATCTGTATTATTTTTTGACTCTTATATATATTGTATTAATTCGGCCTGCTATACTTGCACTATCTGTATATTGACTTTTTTCTACATTCAACATTCTTATAGACAGTAATCTCAGGTTTATTGTGTTATCTCTGATCTACATCAGTAACTACACTGTATATTTGGCTCTACACTACGTTTTAGCTTCTTACAGACCGTCTATGTATGCTTATTGTGTTATAATTGTAATTGCCTTGTAATGGCTACTTATTCTGCTCTTTATGTAGCTAGTAAGTAAAAAGTTAAAAGTTGTAAGTTAAAGTTTCCTTTTAGAATATTAAAGTAAGTCTTAACGTGTCTGTTATTTACTGCACTTAAGTATCCAAAGTAATTTTCTGATATCAAATGTACTTAAATATTAGAAGTGAGTATGTGTATATATATACAGGTCCTTGTTAAAAAATTAGCATATTGTGATAAAGTTCATTATTTTCCATAATGTAATGATAAAAATTAAACTTTCATATATTTTAGATTCATTGCACACCAACTTAAATATTTCAGGTCTTTTATTGTTTTAAAACTGATGATTTTGGCATACAGCTCATGAAAACCCCAAATTCCTGTCTCAAAAAAATTAGCATATTTCATCCGACCAATAAAAAAAGTGTTTTTAATACAAAAAAAAAAAGTCAACCTTCAAATAATTATGTTCAGTTATGCACTCAATACTTGGTCGGGAATCATTTTGCAGAAATGACTGCTTCAATGCGGCGTGGCATGGAGGCAATCAGCCTGTGGCACTGCTGAGGTGTTATGGAGGCCCAGGATGCTTCGATAGCGGCCTTAAGCTCACCCAGAGTGTTGGGTCTTGCGTCTCTCAACTTTCTCTTCACAATATCCCACAGATTCTCTATGGGGTTCAGGTCAGGAGAGTTGGCAGGCCAATTGAGCACAGTAATACCATGGTCAGTAAACCATTTACCAGTGGTTTTGGCTCTGTGAGCAGGAGCCAGGTCGTGCTGAAAAATGAAATCTTCATCTCCACAAAGCTTTTCAGCAGGTGGAAGCATGAAGTGCTCCAAAATCTCCTGATAGCTAGCTGCATTGACCCTGCCCTTGATAAAACACAGTGGACCAACACCAGCAGCTGACATGGCACCCCAGACCATCACTGACTGTGGGTACTTGACACTGGACTTCAGGCATTTTGGCATTTCCTTCTCCCCAGTCTTCCTCCAGACTCTGGCACCTTGATTTCCGAATGACATGCAACCACTGAGCAACAGTCCAGTGCTGCTTCTCTGTAGCCCAGGTCAGGCGCTTCTGCCGCTGTTTCTGGTTCAAAAGTGGCTTGACCTGGGGAATGCGGCACCTGTAGCCCATTTCCTGCACACGCCTGTGCACGGTGGCTCTGGATGTTTCTACTCCAGACTCAGTCCACTGCTTCCGCAGGTCCCCCAAGGTCTGGAATCGGTCCTTCTCCACAATCTTCCTCAGGGTCCGGTCACCTCTTCTCGTTGTGCAGCGTTTTTTGCCACACTTTTTCCTTCCCACAGACTTCCCACTGTGGTGCCTTGATACAGCAATCTGGGAACAGCCTATTTGTTCAGAAATTTCTTTCTGTGTCTTACACTCTTGCTTGAGGGTGACAATGATGGCCTTCTGGACAGCAGTCAGGTCGGCAGTCTTACCAATGATTGCGGTTTTGAGTAATGAAACAGGCTGGGAGTTTTTAAAAGCCTCAGGAATCTTTTGTAGGTGTTTAGAGTTAATTAGTTGATTCAGATGATTAGGTTAATAGCTCGTTTAGAGAACCTTTTAATGATATGCTAATTTTTTGAGACAGGAATTTTGGGTTTTCATGAGCTGTATGCCAAAATCATCAGTATTAAAACAATAAAACACCTGAAATATATCAGTTGGTGTGCAATGAATCTAAAATTTATGAAAGTTTAATTTTTATCATTACATTATGGAAAATAATGAACTTTATCACAATATGCTAATTTTTTGAGAAGGACCTGTATTCAAATATTAGAAATGTGTGTATATATATTCTACTATTTAAGTACATTTAATATCAGACAATTACTTTGTATACTTAAAGTGTCTGTTATTTACTGTACTTAAGTAATAAATTGTTAAATTGTGTGTGAACATTCTACTTAAGTACAGTAGTGAAGTATTTGTATTTTGTTACATTACAACACTGCCTAATGGAATGTGATGGAAAATGTATAAATTACACATGTATTGTTACTGCAATGTGACCATGTACAATAAACATCACTAAAGTGTTGTAATTGAATAAATAACAATTTATTTCAAAAGTAATTTCAGTCAATATCAATATACACACATTTGTGATAGTCTTGTTTTAGAAAAAAACAAGACAAACACAAAACAATTTTACATGAAACTCATAAGTAATAGCCTTGTTTAAAAAAAAAAGAAAAATCCAAATATATAATACATTTATACACAATTTTTTAACATTGCGACACAAAGGAAAACAATGTTACTGACACCCATGCTATTGCGAGAGCACAACAGATTGGCAAATGTTGCACAGAGCACAGCACACTCTGACCATCTTGTCAAGAGATGTAAGCTCTCCTGGAGTTGCAGTCTGGCAGAGAGAAATGGGTATTGTGCTTTGTAAAATTGTGTACTTATTCCTCACAATACCAATCACTCGTTCAACATGAATTCGAACAGCTGCTAGCCCCCTTGAATACTCAAGTTCACTTGGATGCAGTTGCTTTTTCCCTCTAGTAAAGGCAGGTATCTCCTACTGTGAACCCTTGATCTGCTCGGACCAAATCACCAGGTAACAGATTACAGGTAGCCACAGTTCTCTGTAATGTGCCTGTCACTTGCTCGCCCTCCCCAGCCACGAGACACCAACTATATGACTCCCTGTGGAGTTATTGATATCAAGTACTTGGCAGTATTGTGGTGCTTATACTGTGAGTCTGTTTGTGCTAGGGGTCTCAAGTTTTTTGGTCTCTCAATGAAAATGTCAAAAATTATGGATGTACAATTTCTTTAACTACTATTTTTGAAACACATGGGTAAACTAATTTGAATCTGTTCCTTACTGGGCCACAGTATGAATCTAAACAACCTATCATGCAAGACATTTAACGTACTGTTAAAAATTTGCCCTGCAGTAGGCTTTGACACATGAAATATATATGAAAAGAAGTGCAGTGGTAAATTCAGTCTCATTCTCATTACGGTCATTAAAAAGCTTTGAAAGGAATTCAATCCAGGTCCCACCTTGAGGAACGCTGACACAAAAGTGAAGACAACCATCAGCTTGGCAAAGGATGGAAGGCCAGTTAAGTCCTGCTCCATGTCATCATTGTCCTTGAAGGTTTCCTGGCTGAAGGGTAACTTGCTAACCTTTTCCCTGAGCTGATAAACCTCTGACCTTAGTGCAGTGCACTCTTCTGTCAATCTCCTCACAGTTTCATGGCAGGCTTCATTGGTGCATGGTACACTGCTCTCAGCATAGACTGCAGAATTACAGTAGCTGTGATCAGCTGTCTGACCTCTACCCTCCTGAGCTTTGGTGTAATCACAGTCATCAATCTGGCTGCTGTTGTCACAGGGTGCCACCGGTCCAACATCACATGTCCTTCTCTTTCTTTTGACAGCTTGCATTTGCTCAAATTTGCTGTAACTATTTATTTTTCTTTTGCGTTGCTCAGGTGTGAGATAAGCAAACAAACTTGGCACATAGTTGGGGTTTAATGGATTATCGCTCTTCTGACCTACAGGGGTAGATTGAGATATAGTGACACATTAATGAACAGTGTGTGACACTAACAGGAAGGCTACACCGGGTAAGTGAAACGCTCCGTTCGCAAGGCGCAAAAAAATAGTTGTAGAAAACTAGTAGTAGTAGTCAGTTCACTAATCATAGCAGAATACATCTACAATCGCAACGCGAACAAACACTACAGATACGTGCCTTGTGTAGCCTCCCTGTAACTTTAGCTCTACCAGAAATTATATAGATGAGCAGAGATGAAATACTTGTGACTGATTTTACTTTGTGAACTACTATCATCATCAACATTGTTATCTGGCATGTCATCTTATCTTATCGTAGCGTTGCTAACATAGCTAGCTAGCTAACGTCAGGTAAGGAGTTAACTTACCCGAAATAAAGTGTTCATTGCACAGTCTGGAGTGTTCTGTGGGAGTCCACTGATCCCTTTTAATGGCAGCTGTCACAGGTCGGGATGCCCCCCCTCTGGCGCAGACCACCCCTGTGAGCGTACTACCTCGAGGAGTTACCCAGAGACACCACGAAACCAGACAAGGTATCAAGTATAAAAAGTATCTTATTGAATTAAAACTTCCTAAACTAAAACTTGGTGTCTCTTCTTCCTGGCCGCCAGGGGTGTGCGACGGAGCCGGCACTCACAGTGGATTCACGCAGCGGGGCCTCTCCGGACGTCCAAAGGTAAGTCACGGAACAGATTCTTGCAGGGAATTCACACCGTCGTTCTCCTCACAGCCAGAGGCCAGTAAATGAACAGATGCTTCTCAGGAGTTCACACGACAGTTCCTCTTCGCACCACCAAGGGTAAGTAATGGAGCAGATGCTTCTCAGGAGTTCACACGACAGTTCCTCTTCACACCACCAGGGGTAAGTAATGGAGCAGATGCTTCTCAGGCTTTCACACAACAGTTCCTCTTCACACCACCAGGGGTAAGTAATGGAGCAGATGCTTCTCAGGAGTTCACACGACAGTTCCTCTTCGGGCCACCAGGTGTAAGTGATGGAGCAGATGCCTCTCAGGCGTTCACACAACAGTTCCTCTTCACACCACCAGGGGTAAGTAATGGAGCAGATGCCTCTCCGGAGTTCACACGACAGTTCCTCTTCGGGCCACCAGGGGTAAGTGATGGAGCAGATGCTACTCAGGAGTTCACACGGCAGTTCCTCTTCAGGCCAACAGCATGCACATACTCACGACAGGACTTTCTTCGGTGTAAGAAGCTCAATGGGCAGATGCTGGTTCTTGTTTAGAACAGGAGAATCAAACAGCAATACATGAATGTTTCACGAATCCTCTTCAAGTCATCAGCATTCAAATACTCACAGCAGGGGCCTGCTTCAGTGTGAGAAAGCTCAATGGACAGGAACTGGTTTTTATTTGGAACAGGAGAGTCAAACAGCAATATATGAATGTTTCACGAATCCTCTTCAAGTCATCAGCATTCACATACTCACAGCAGGGGGCTGCTCCAGTGTAAGAAAGCTCAATGGACAGGAACTGGTTCTTATTTGGAACAGGAGAATCAAACAGCAATACATGAATGTTCACAAATCCTCTTCAAGTCATCAGCATTCAAATACTCACAGCAGGGGCTTGCTTCAGTGTGAGAAAGCTCAATGGACAGGAACTGGTTAGCAGGGGCTTGCTTCAGTGTGAGAGAGCTCAATGGACAGGAACTGATTTTTATTTGGAACAGGAGAGTCGAACAGCAAAATACGAATGTTTCACGAATCCTCTTCAAGTCATCAGCATTCACATACTCACAGCAGGGGCTTGCTTCAGTGTAAGAAAGCTCAATGGACAGGAACTGGTTCTTATTTGGAACAGGAGAGTCAAACAGCAATATATGAATGTTTCACGAATCCTCTTCAAGTCATCAGCATTCACATACTCACAGCAGGGGCTTGCTTCAGTGTAAGAAAGCTCAATGGACAGGAACTGGTTCTTATTTGGAACAGGAGAATCAAACAGCAATACATGAATGTTTCACGAATCATCTTCAAGTCATCAGCATTAAAATACTCACAGCAGGGGCCTGCTCCAGTGTAAGGAAGCTCAATGGACAGGAACGGATTCTTATTTGGAACAGGAGAATCAAACAGCAAGATATGAATGTTTCACAAATCCTCTTCAAGTCATCAGCATTCAAATACTCACAGCAGGGGCTTGCTTCAGTGTGAGACAGCTCAATGGGCAGGTACTGGTTCTTATTTAGAACGGGAGAATCAAACAGCAATCCATGGAAGTTTCATGAATCCTCTTCACACTAGACAGACTGGAGCTACAACCCTGTACAATGCACACTCATCACACAGTAAATGGTTACTTCTGACTCAGCAATCCAGGACAGTGAGTGCAACGGCTGGGAACACGGGCAGACACAAGGAGACAATCCTCTCACCGGTGCATACAATCACTCACTTCAAATATTAAAAGGTGTTCACTTCACACTAAGCACTGCAACTCACACCAACTCGCAGTGAATAAGGTCTCCGCTCGTTATCCCAGTAGACTCCCTCCTTCTGAGTTGATGAAACACCACATCCAGACTGTACGGGAAGTGTACTACACACACACCACTGACATTAAAACTGCAACAGCATCAGACATCAGATTTCAATAGGCATCATCAGAATTCAGTAGGCCTCAGGGCAAACTCGCCAGACGGTTGTATACAACACCAGCATTGAGTCAAATAATAAGGATTCCCGATGGCACTTAACTGTCTCACTTCTCTGTTACTGTTGTCTCTCCTTCCCCATCCAGGTTGAATCGCCGTTTTAGACTCCTTCTCTGCCGTGGATCGCCCCCTTCCAGCTCTATCCTTCCAGCTCTGCGTGCTTTCTTCACTCAAACATCCGCTTTTATGATCCCCCTCGTGAACGCCATAATTCAATCTCCGCCCATCTCGCAGCTGCCGCTCGTTTCTCCCGTTTGTGGGATCCAGCCGAACTGTTTTTCCTGGGGGAACCGGCGGGGTGTTACATTAAATTATTTAAATTAGTTACGGGGTGTTACATTAAAAACAGCACCGAAATAATGGTTCCGCCCTTCGCCACCTGGTGACACAGCTAACCATTTATGTCTCCGTTCAGAGTTTTTAGGAATAATATAAAACGTATGTCCCGTTTTTTTGACTTGCTGTCATCACAGCCCAAGGCACAGCAGATAGAAGGCATATTTACTGTTTACTTCCGGTCCCTTGGTGGTCCTAAAGATGGCACCGTCTTTAATGTGTGACGTCACAGGATATCCATGCATAGACATAATAAATACATAGACACCCTATTGGCTGCTGGAGCGTACGTCAACGGCGCCGCCTTATCAAGGAGGGCAACTTGCCCATACCTCTCATTATGGGAATTGAGAAAAATGCCTGTTTCGTGCGCTGCTTGGGGCTGTACAAGTCGCCACACAATTGAAAACAGGTCTCGGGGAATTACCTTTCACAAACAAGACTGAACATTTTTTTCTGGTTGTATTTGGTAATTATATAATTAGTAATAGTAACGTACACCACGTGAAAACCACTGAAATCAGCTGATAAATGTAAACGTTATTGTTTTTATCCAGGAAAACCGCAGCTCACCCGTTTACTTGCATTTGTTCACAGCGCAGTCTTGCCCTCCGCAAAATGGCGGACACGTTGACGTATCGCAGCAACGCTCCAAAGCGGCCAATAGGGCGTCTATGTATTTATTATGTCTATGTATCCATGTATAAGGGAGCTTGTCCATCGCGATTGGCTCACTGTTAACTGCCCAGAGCCATTCACAGCACAGCAAATTATATACCACTTGGGGAGGTATGAGCCAGACAGCTGCATCCTGCTACACTATATATTTTATCTTGTTCTTCATCTACTTTATCTACTTTCAAAATGCTTTCCATATTAAATGATTCAACACCCAATTTCCTTACTTCCTTCATAAGTTCTAACCTTTCTATTACATATTTTACACATTTTATTAAAACATGTTCAGTTGTTTCTGCCTATGTAAAAACTCTTCTTCCATTTCCTACTTGTTTCTGTATACTATGTGTCTTCCCTTGTTATCACTGTTCCATACTTCTTGCCATTTGTTGTTTATAAATTCATTAATTTTACCTTTAACCTCTTTTTTGCTCAGAGTCACTTGTATATTTATTTCTGTTGTACAAATATGCACCTTTGAAATGATTTTTATTGTTATTTTGACACTTTAACATGTGACTTCAATCTATTAAAAATCTAAAAATACCAACACAATTACAATTTTACCCAATTTTCTGCCATTTAAAGGATCAAGACCCTGCAGATACTGGAGGAGGAGGAGTCAAAAGTTCCAATGCAAACTTTTACTCACGATAAAATTAAAACAGATACATAGAAGACGGGCAGTACGTACAAACACTAAATACAACGGTGACAGATACAGAAAAAAAGGCTCACAAAAAAAAAAGACTCAAAAGTTTACAAAACGTTTGCAGGATGGATCTCGCGATATTTCTTTTAGCAATTCCCATCCCCCACGCCCTGTTCGCGCCCGCGCCAGATTCAATCTCACATTCTGCTATCAATTTCGGGAGGAGATTCCATGGGGAGATTCTCGCTGTCAGCATAGTCAAGGTAAGAACTACATTTCAAAATTGTAATGTTAATTCAAATACATTGTTTTCAAAACATAATTTTAACCAAAATTGGTTAACATTATGTTTTAAAAACAAAAGCTTCTTGTCACGTTAGAATTTCAGTTAGAATTTCGAATTCCCTCAGATCGCGCCATATTTTCCCTTATTTCTGGCACCATGACCAAAGCGATCTGTACGCTATTATAGTAACATTCTTATTTTTTTATAATTGTTAATACACCAATTGTGTATTATAACAAATTGATTGGAATTGAGACTCCAGCTTTATCATTTTACCACTGTTTTACGATATAAATCCCACAATGATAGCAATTTCTTAATTTGTATAAGATGTGCACATCAAACATCCAAAATGAAAGCCAGGCTTATTAATTTTTCAAATGCAATTATGAGACAAGCCTGTTTAATCGTGTCGATCTGCTCCCGTTTATTTTGTGATCACAGAACAGCGCCATACAGCAACAATTTTAGCTTTTATTTTAAAAGTGTGCACATTCAATGAAACAATTGGATTCTCAAATGTTTCATTTTAAATAAATCTTTAAAAAAATTATATTTCGTCACAAAACAACTATTTTCCACCGAATTATGAGATCTGAGAAGCTTTAACACCTCTGCTGATTCCTATGCTCTTTTTTCCTTTCTTTTTTTAGTGCTAATTCAAATAACAAATGCACAAAAGATATCCAATATAGTTACACTTTAGAATACTGTTCCAAATATTTAGCAATTCCTTCCCAATTATACAATATGAACCCGTACAGTAGTTCTCTGGGAGGTATGAAAAAATAGCTGTTATTGATTAGTTAACTAGTGAACTACCACATTCAACTGAGTGCTGCTATTACTTACTATTTCATTAATCAGAGTTCCTTGTTAGTTAATAGTAGTTACTAGAATGTTAATAGTGTGTTACTCATCTGTTCCTGTGTAGAAATTCATTAATGACGGAAGAGTCATTATTATTATTATTTACTCAAAATATTAATAATAAAAATTATTTGTTGGCCGCCATGGACAGCGAGAGTTTGGGGGGCTCAAACTGTTTGAGGCTGTATATGGTATGTTTACTCGCTGTTTAACATATTAATGTGCAAACAGAGGTTATTCTGTAGAGTTGAGTTCTTCCTAAATCAATTTGATTGTATGCAAATAATTGCCCATACTTGGACAGAAAACCCTGAATTAGGACGATATGGACCAGGTATACTGCAACATTCAGTGATAAGTAACTGTTAATTAGTGTTGTAGCAATCACACAACTCATGGTTTATAATAAATAATACAGTTCAAACATTATTAAAGACAAGTGAGGTAATATAAGTGAAGTACTACAAATACACAAGTTACAAGCATAGATTAATACAAGAATATTATATCCGATACCATTTTTGTATTTCCTGAAAAATATCAAGGCGGATATATCTGCTTTGTTGCAAGGGCTCAAATATGGAATTTAATCTCACTCTAATGCTCTTTATGTATTTTACAGGAAGCTTGAAAAAAAATGCCCTTACAAACCAAATTACCAGAAGAGAAAAGGCAGTGTCAAAGTGGCTAATCGGTGCCAGGGACAGGGGAGGAAACCGTACTGCGAGGGCACGTGGTGGAGAGCAAGATAGGTAAAAGTCTTAAGATATGCTTATTTTTATGTGAAAACACAAACTTTAAAAAAGACAAGAATGATAGTGCAAATCAATGCAAATTCATAGAGTAATCAGCGCTCAAACGCACGCATAAATCTTGCCACTGCACAACGGCAAACGTAATGATTATGAGTGTCGTGAAAAAACAGGAGACTGTCTAAACATTTGAATAATTTATTGATAATGTATTCTGTGTATTCGGCTGTAGAATTTAAGTCGACGATGCCGACTCGTCATCCCCGCTCCTGCGACGTTCCTATATGCACATTTCATTCGGATTACATCATTCGGATTACATAATCTGAGAATATTTATTTTCCACTTGAATTGTTAGTTTAAAAGCAGACATGTCAAGCTTTCTATATGTCTCATGTCTGTGAGGGGAGTATACACTGAGTTTCGGTTCATATTTGTGACGCGATCAAGTTCACTGAGACAGAGACGGAAGCGCATCCTAATTGTTTTCATTGTTTTACAAAAGCAAAAGTTTACAAGAGTTTACAGAAATAAAAGTAGACCATTTATAGTTTGCATTACTCTTATCTGTATGACTAAAATGACAGAGTATTTTAAGATAAATGCTCGCCGGTGCCTGTAGTCATGGAGTAAATGCACACAGATATGCGTCTAATAATAGCACACATTTATCAGGTTAAAATTAATAATAATAATATAATTTATTTATAGGCGCCTTTCACAGCACTCAATGACACCTTATATAAAAACAATAGCATTAAATAATAAAGCCAGTTCAGCAACAGACTTTAAAATCACATAAAGGTCACACAAAAAAGTCACATAAAAGCCTACTTAAGCAAATACATTTTAAGACAACATTTAAAATGGAAGACTTGAACTATTGCAAACTTCTACAGGAAGTGATCCATAAATGGGAAGCAGCACAATGGTTCAATGATCTATAACAAAGGAGAGAGAGAGCATTGGTGACAACAAAGTGAATATATTAATTACTACAATACTAATTTCTAGAAATGACTTAAAAAGTGGTAAAAGTTGGTACATTTTGTGCCTCCAATTTGTGCAGTGCAGGGGGTGTTCCAGGACAGGTTTGCAAACCCCTTATCTAGATAAACTTGATGTGGGGCACACAAAACGCTAACCTGACACATCTGTTTGAACTGAAAAGTAATAAACACTCAATAAAAAGTTGCATAATGGTTTATTGATTTATTTTCTCTTTTCAAAGGGCCGTTGGGAGAGCGACAACAGAGGAGTGAGAAGCTGCACTGTTGTTTTGTTTGTGAAATACTTAATTTTATAGTTTTCAGAAATGCATATGTAAACAATACAAGTTTGTCAGAAGCTTTAACTTTTTTTCTTCTCTTTTTATGTCTTTTAATAAAATTGTACATGTGCAAGTTCTAATAGTCATGTTCAAATTATGATTATAACTTGCTTAATAAAGTAAAGCATGAACTACTGGTTTCTGTTCATTGAATAACTTTAACATTTTAGTGTAGTTTATTGGATTACATGTAATGTTTGTATTTAGGGGTTTACTGTAAAATAAGGTAACCCAAACAGACAAATATGGTAGCCCATATAAATACCTGTTGGTGCCCATAAGAGCCCTAGATAAGACCCATCTGGGTCCCATCATCAACACATGTGGGCAGACTCCTGTAGGCCCTAAATGGGAGCTACTTAGGTTACCCATATAGGCCTGATATAGAGCCCATCAAGTGCCCATCATCAACCCATCTGGGCTAACCCATGTGGGTCCTCCATGGAAACTGAGGACAAAATTAGCTGGGTCCCAGTTGGGTAGCCCAGGTGGGTCCGATATATCAGCCCAAGTGCAACCCCTTTTGTGCTCCACATGGGTGTGTTGGCTGGGTTGCTACTATCTATGAAGGCCAGTATTCCTATTTCTATGTGAAGGCTCCGGGTCGGATTTGTCGCGCGAAATCCATCGGATGTGACGTGCATGCGCGCTCCCAAGCCTCTCTCCTTTTTGTAGACGGTCAGGGAGTTACGTCCAGTCAAAGGCACACGTTTTTCGGCTTATATCTCGGTCAATATTTGATGAATATTCCCAAGACTCTTCCTCCCCGAATTTGAGCACTCTGGGTCTTCGGGTTCCAGAGATACGAGAGATTCATTTTCTTCTGAGATCGTGACGTCACCGGCGTCCGCAATTTTACAGCATGTCCGCAATTTTACAGCATGCCCGATGGTTTTCGGCTAATATCTCCGTGAAAACACCACCAATACGAAACTTACATGGTTCTTTTCAGCTCGACTAGACGATTCCAACAAGCTCAGTGCTCGCCGAATCCGTCGAGTATTCACCGAGATATTTGCGTAATAGATGGTATTGCCTATGAGTTCGAGCACGAGTGCTCTTGAAAAAATTGGCTGCAATCTGAAACATCTCCGCTAGAGGCTGCTAAAAACTACATATAGCCCCTTTAAAGGAGCTTCACCAACTTCTACCTGTAAAGCTGCAATGGGAGATGTTCTGAATGCACCACAGCATATTCTCAAAGCTTGATTTTGTATTGCTTCAATCTTTTTTTACAAAAAATATAATTTATCATAATATGAAAAAGTATTGGGCTGCATACACTACCTTGTGGAGTTCCATTATCTATCTTGTATGTCTTTGAATACTCTACTCTGACCCTAACTTGAATTGTTCTTTCAAGGGGGAAGTCCATAATCCAATTGTACAACTTTCCTCCAATTCCCAAACATTTAATTTTTATTAAAAGTCCCTCTTTCCAAAGCATATCATATGCTTTCTCAATATCGAATAACACCCCTACCAATACCTCTTTATTTGCTTGAGCTTTCCTGATATCGGCTTCTAGGCTTAAAACAGCATCCATAGTATTCCGAGCTGCCCTAAACCCACTCTGGTATGGTGATAAAAGTCCTTTAAATTCCAATATATAGTTTAGTCTACGTATAATCATTTTTTCCATCAATTTACATAAATTAGAAGTCAATGCAATTGGCCTATAACTAATTGGATTGGATTTGTCCTTTCCAGGTTTGCTTACTGATATTATTATTCCATGTTTCCATGAAGAAGGAAGCTTTCCTACATCCCATATATTGTTGAAAAGATTTAAGATAGTTTTCAAAGATCTATCTGATAAATGTTGAATCATTTTATAACATATATCATCTTTTCCAGGAGATGTATGTTTAACTCCCCCTAGAGCCATCTTTAATTCATATATATTAAAATCTGCATCTAAAGTGTCTCCAGTAGGTTTCCTTTTCTTCATCACATCTGGATGGATACTCTTATTCTGATTTCTATTCTTTTTAATATCCTCTGAAAAATTAGCATTACTATGAACTTTAACAAATACTTTAGCCAGTATTTCAGCCTTTTCTTTATCTACCACTGCCATTTTTCCTACATCATTCTTTAAAACTGGTAAAGTTTAATTTCTATATATTCTTCCCATTTTTTAAATGATCCCAATACTTCACTTATGTCAATATCTTCTCCTATTGAACTACACCAATCTCTCCAGTACTTCTTTTTAGCTGTTCTTATTATCCTTTTTTACTTCAGCTTGTGCTTTCTTGTAATTGATGAAATCTTCAAATAATTTAGTTTTTTGTTTATTTTTCTAAACGATTTATTCCTATTTTTAACAGCATTACAACTACATTTTTCTGTTCACCAAGGAACTGCTTTTTTTTTGCTTTTTTTTTTTTACATAGTTTTGTAGTTTTTTACAAAACTGCTCTTTTTACATAGTCCCTTTTTTCCTATAACTTTACCTGTTACTTCATGCAATACTTTACATATTTTCTCATTACATTCATCTATGTTCTCCATAGTATTTAGTTCTAATGATGTTATTTCTACCTCACTTAAATATTTATAAGCTTTCCAATTTGCTTTATTAAATCTCCATTTTGGAGTTAAAATCCCATTATGCTCCAATACACTCATCCCTACCTTACATACAATTATATAGTGATCACTACCCATATTATTTTCTTCCCAAACATCCCATATACATTTACTTGATAAAGGTGCCTTGTGTAATGTCCGCCAAAAAATCAATTCATACTCCACATTCCATACCAGATGGGGGCAGTATACCTCCAGAAAGTGAGTTGGTCTACTCTAGAGTAACAAACAAGAAACGGCATAGTCTCTATGCTCCGCCCCTACCCTCACAACGACCCTAGAGCCATAGCCGAAGCCGAGCCAACTCCTAATAGAGGACGTTTTGACTCAAGAGGAACGTTGGTTGATGTCAAGTGATTTTTAAATATGACATCTTCAAACTACTCCCCTTCACCTTTACCAGTGAATATGTTCATATTCGTTTTGTTCATATTACGTTTTTATTGTTAGTTTGAATTACATTAATTTGACAGACAGCATTCGCTGATGTTGACCACGCTAGCGCCATTCAGAGCTGCCAACTCTCACAAATTCATCGTGAGACACGCAATTGACACTTTTCACACGCTCTCACGCCACACATCAATTTTGTCACGCACAGAAAAATCGCAAAGAGGACACGGAGACCGACAGACTAGACAGAGCAGGTTAGTTATGATATAAAAAAATCTCAGCTCTCAGATTCTGTCAATTTTATTACGCAATTCAAACAATAAATACCGTTTTGCCGCTTGTAAATGTTACACGACAGATCCCTAGCGCACGTGAACCGATCATCTCTACTAGCTAATAGTAAAAAACACGAACACTGTTGAAAGATACAGTATGCTACAACTTACCAAAATGTATTCCTCATACATAATATTGACCAATCATTTTTTTAATCAGCGTGCAGAGGTCGATAACATGGATAAGCTGGAGAACAAATATGTCAGATTTACCTCAGGAAAGCGATGGAAAGCAGTGCCAATGTTTACTCTTGTTCTGCTCCTTTTTTTATCCGATTTTATTTGTGATTCCGAGCGCGTTTTTTTCCCTGCAGTGGGTGGTTGTGGTGGTGGTAAGGGTCTCTTGCCAAGGGCTTCAGCCATTCTTCCGCTCTCTTCCCTGAACTGAAATGTAGTAGTGGGCTGTACTTTCCACACGATTGACATCAGGTTCAAGCACGCCCACAAGCCTTGCGAGTTATTCGTGTATTGCAGTTTGGCTGGTTATGTTGCCCGCATACCGCCTCCCATGGCCGAAACTGGTATTATGACACCTGTCGGGCCGTGCCTGGTAATTTAGCATGCTAATTCAGGTTGATATCTCTGCAGCACTATAACTTGTCATTTTTTTAATGACATCACTACTTCTAGCGGCCTCCAGTGGCCACTTACAATCGCCCTTATTTCTTCTCATTCTTTTCATGCGTGTAGCTCATTTTTGGGATATTTTTACCTCAATTCTGACACATGGCACTATTAAATATATTGCAGACCCGACTCCACGTACCAAATCTATTCTTGTGTTTCTACCATCATTTAAACATACTAAACCATTATGGTCTATAATTTCTTCTACTACATTCCCATTATAAACATCATTACTGCTTCCCCATAAAGTGCTATGTGCATTACAATCTCCACACCAAATTAATTTTATGATTTCCTGACCCAATAACCTTTTCTAATTCTTCACTTAGTCTACTACAAGGATTATAATAATTTATTATTCTGATAGTTTGTGTAAGGTATCTGGACCATGTCAGATTGACTCATGCAGTCCAAAACATTTGAAAAAGCTTTTAAACTGTGGACTCATGAAGGCAAATTAGACTAGGCTCCAGCCAGTCTACCATAGATGATTTTGGTGACAAGTTTTACGGCACTCGGAGGTTTAACAGACAACAAGACACGAGCATCACAGAGATGTTTATCACCCAACTACCCCCCTTTCGGCAAGGGAGAACTCAGGGTGAAGACATTCCAACACACACACACACACGAATCTTTCATTAAACTCCTCATATAAAGGCTTTACCGAGATATAGTTGAGATGTTTTTAAGTGGACCTGCTTACTCACGTCATAGTGGGATATATGTGATTTTATCGTAGTATTAAATGAAACATAAGTATGTGTAATTATGCAGAAAGATGTCTCTTTGTATTCCTATTATGTACACATGTTTTGTTTGGTACCGTTTTAATTCTCTCGGGTCCAATTGATTTGGTCAGATACAGAAGATTACAGTAAAGTGTATGATTCTATGTGCACCAGCTTTTTGGGATAGGAAGGACCAATTCTGACACTGTCATAAATCAAGCTTCGACAAGACAAAGGGAATTCTGCCGCCTAAAGCTTTGGTGCATGTCATTGGCCAGTTCGCTCCAGAGAGGAGTGGATTTCAGTTCCTTTAAGAGAACTGAACCTCCAATCTCTCTCTCTCTTACCCTCTCTCTCAAACCCTCGCTCCTCCTCCCAGCATCATGTAACGGATCCGCGATTCCCCCTCAGGGGATCTTTTCTTTTGTTTCTTTAAGTCTTTTATTTTCCATTTTCGAATTCTCCTTTGTTCATTTACACCGACGAGCCTGAATCATCAACCGGCAACTTCGCCTCAAACGGACATTCAAAATCGCTGTACTTGGCTCGCTCTGGAAGAACGAGTGAACACGTGACGCTCCCAGGATCGAGACACACACGCTGTCTTCATATCAGCCACACAAAAAGAGCTATATGCAAGTATTTCGCTTACTAAGCTTTCATAGCATTAAGATTTGTTTACCCCCGTTTAGGGTGATGTTAATTTCTTGTGGTCTCTCAGAGGGTTTTGTCAAGGTGAATTTTGCAAAACTGTGATCCTTACGGATCTCTCTCTCTCTCCCTCTCTCTCTCTTCTCGCTCTCCTCCTCCTCTTACTCGCATCACCATGTAACTCCGCGTGATCCCCCTCAGGGGATCTTTTCTTTTGTTCGTTTAAGTTTTACTTTTCCTTCCTACTTTGTTCATTTCCTCAGACGAGTAAGTGAACTTAGCCTGAATCGTTTCTTTGGTAATTTTACGTCCGAGACCTTTAAGCCTTCGTTCGAAAGTGCACACTCCGGACCCATCCGAAGGCCACGTGACTCTTCCACGGAGCAAATCCACATGCCTTCGAAGCAGCCATACAACGAGCCAGTGGACGTTTTCGTACCGGGCTTTAAGAGCATTAACATGTGTTTCCCCGTGTTGTGCCTCAAAAGTTTTAAGGTCTGTAAGTTGCCACTGATCCTTACAGATTCTCTCTCTCTCTCTCTCATTCTCTCTCTCTTTATTGACGCTTTCTCTTTCATTGTGCCGTTGCCATTATTGTGTTTGTAAATACATTTATTGAAATGTTAGTAACTGTGTATGTAGTTTTCCTTTATTAAATGCATTATATTAATTTATTGATTTCTGTCTTTGCTCATTCAAGTCCCTTTAATGTATAAAGATCCAAAGCTACGTGCTTTACAACATTTATTGATACTTAAACGGTATCGTTATAGACCAGGAAGGTTGTCCCTTGTGGCCAGAGGGATAACTTCTCTTGAAAGTCTATAAGTACGATAATTTTGGTGAGGTTTGATTAGATCGAATGATCAGGTTTGCTGGGCAAACAGATGATTCGATTATAAATTGATCCCCTTTAAGATTATCCTGACGATAGATCTATGATAGACATAATTGATAAATTAAATATTTAATTATAATCCGTTGTGATTAAGTATTAATATAAAATTGAGCTGATAATAACCTGTCTGTAAAATATAGTCTACATATGCCATTAATCATAATCCCTTGTGATTAATTTTCTATGTACACATATGAATACAGATGCAGGGAAAATATTATCCCTTTTTGGGAGATTTAACACGTATGATTATCTGGGTCCACCCAGATATTTTTTTATAATAATACATTTTTTTATTAATTGAAAAATTACTAATTTTTGAATACATATCCCCATTGCCTGACCCAGGTTTCCCTACATTTGTTTCTCTGCATATACCTCTATAACCACCATTTCATATTCTTCAGTCTCATTAATGACTGAGTATTCTATATCATTCTTTATAAAAGTGGCCACTCCACCTCCATTTCCTGCCCCTTTATCTCTCCTTACTATATTATATCCTTGCAGGACAAAATGCACGTGTGTAGTGGGCGTGAATGTATGTCATTACCTGATCCGCTCCAGCTGATCATCATTGCATCACCAGCTGCAATCAATCTCACTACTCCATATATACTCACCGCTGTTTTATCATCCTTGTCAGATCGTTGTTTGATGTCCTCCGTGTTGGTGTTCTGGTTTCTTGTTCCTTCCCTGTGTTCCTGTTCTTCGTCGTCATGTGGATTTAGTCGTCTTCTCACTGTCACCTCTACACTTCACTTCTTCACTGGATCTGACCATCAAAGTCCCAGCGTCACCCACCAACATTGGCTTGTACTGTTGTCAAAGGCAGCAGACAGATCCAGCAGGATGAGAACTGAGGATTTGGAAGATGCTCTTGCCAGTCTCAGAGCAGTCTCAGTTGAGTGTCCACTTTTGAAACCAGACTGATTGTTGTCCAAGAGGTTGTTCTGTGTAAGAAAGGAAGAGATCTGGTTGAAAACTCATTCAAGTGTCTTCGCGACGAATGGAAGAAGGGATACCGGTCCGTAATTTTCCAGATGTGCTGGATTAAGAGTAGGTTTCTTATGCAGTGGGGTTACCCGAGCCTGCTTAAATGCTGTGGGAAAGGTACCAGTGTGAAGAGAGGTGTTTATGATTTGCGTGAGTGCGGGTATAACTGAGGAAGAAATGGCTTGAAGTAGGTTAGTAGGAATAGGATCAAGCGGACAGGTAGTAGGACGATTGGAAAGGAGGAGTTTGGAGACTTCTGCCTCTGAAAGCAGCCAGAATGAGGGTAGAATGTGTGTGTGTAGCTGGTAAAATGTGTGTCAGTTTGTGGATTGGTAACTTTTGTCGCTGATGGTGGTTGTTTTATTTATGAAGAATGTGGCAAAGTCGTCAGCTTTTAGGGTTGATGAAGGAGGAGGAGGAGGGGGGTTGAGAAGAGAGAAGAAGGTTTTGAAAAGCATGCGAGAGTCATTAGAATTGTTAATTTTGTTGTGATAGTAAGTCATTTTAGTCCCAGAGGCCTATTCAGGTGAACCATCTCATTGCAGAGCATTTCTGACCCGCTGCTCAATGCACTTCGCACTTCAACCTCGTACTTTTAACACAGAACAGGCCAAAGTGGCTTTTTTTGTGTTGACCTTGTTAACTGGGAGAACGGCGCTATGGGGAACGGCAGTGTGGGAGAACCAGAACCCATATTGTAATTCGATTCAGACACTCACCGCCGAGATGAGACAGGTCTTCGACCGGGCTGTCTCTGGGAGAGAAGCTGCCAGAGCATTGGCGGAACTACGACAAGGAGAGACATCAGTTTCCGATTTCTCGACTGAATTCCGGACCTTGGCGGCGGAGTGTGGATGGAACGAGGAGGCGCAGTGGGACATGTTCCTGCATGTGTTGGCTGACCACGTCCAGAAGGAGATCTACGCCCTGGATCTGCCTACCACACTGAACGGATTCATTGATTTAGCCCTGCGGGAAGACGTTTGGTTGTCAAGGATCGAGCGTCGAGCTCTGTCCACCTGCATATTCGGAGGAGTCGACGGCCCACGATCCAGCGGGAGGGACGTGGTCAGCCCCGTCTACGATCATGAACCCATGCAGGTAGGTCGAGCTCAGCTTTCCCGGGAGGAGAGGGAGAGGCGGAGATCCCAGGGTCTTTGTCTTTATTGTGGAGGAGCAGGATATTATGTATATAACTGCCCAGTAAATGGCCAAGCCCGATAGTAAACTTTAGGCTACTATCGGGTGGGATCTCCGCCAGGAAGACCTCATCCACGACTACATCTACCTCCACGCTTCTCCCGGTAAGATTAGGATGGTCAGTCCACCAGCATGATTGTCAAGCACTTCTGGACTCCGGGCTGAAGGTAATTTCATGGACCACACTTTCGCACAGAAATTTCAGATTCCCCTCAAGCCCCTAACACACAGGATTGCGGTTCAGGCACTGAATGGTCGAGAACTCCCCAACCATTCTGAAACTATTTCATTCTATATTCTGGACTCACCCCTTGCACACGTCGTCCTTGGACACCCTTGGCTCATCCGACACAAACCCCGAGTGGACTGTCATCATAGATCTGTGCTGGAGTGGAGCAAGGAATTTCATAAGTCTTGTCTCGTGTCTGCCTGTTCGTCTGTGCCTGTTTCTGTTTTTCAGGAGGAAGCAGGGGATTTGTCTAACGTCCCCGCCGAGTATCTGGACCTGAAGGAGGTGATCAGTAAGTCTCGTGCTGCTCCTCTTCCTCCGCATCGTCCCTATGACTGTGCAATAGATTTACTGCCAGGTAAGTCTCCGCCTAAGGGCAAGTTGTATTCACTTTTTATTCCAGAGAGGGAGGCTATGGGAAAATATATTTCTGATTCTCTAGCAACCAAGTTCATTCGCCCTTCCTCTTCTCCAGTGGGGGCGGGGTTCTTTTTTGTGGGGAAGAAGGACGGTTCTCTGCGACCTTGTATTGATTACCGAGGGTTGAATAACATCACGGTAAAGAATACTTATCCTTTGCCGTTGATGTCTTCAGCTTTCGAGAGGTTGTAGGGAGCGTCCATCTTCACAAAATTGGATTTGCGTAACGCTTATCATTTGGTTCGCGTTAGGGAGGGGGATGAGTGGAAAAATGCTTTTAACACCCCCAGGGGGCACTTTGAATATTTGGTCATGCCGTTCGGGCTGTCCAACTCCGCAGCAGTGTTCCAGGCACTGGTCAATGACGTGTTTCATATATGTCTACCTGGACGAAATATTGATTTTTTTTTTCTTCTTCTCTCCAGGAACATGTGCTACACGTCCGACGAGTGCTTCAGAGGTTACTAGAGAATGGGCTTTTTGTCAAGGTGGAGAAATGCGATTTTCATGCACAGTCTGTCCCTTTCCTAGGGTACATCGTTTCGTCTTAAGGAATGCGGATGGACCCTGAGAAGATTAAGGCTGTGGTAGATTGGCCAAGTCCAGATTCTCGCAAGGCCCTGCAGAGGTTTCTGGGGTTCGCCAATTTCTACCGGCGTTTTATTCGCAACTTCAGCCAACTAGTCGTACCTCTAACTGCCTTGACCTTCCCCAGAACTACGTTCAGGTGGTCAGACACAGCAGAAGCTGTGTTTACCAAACTGAAAGGCCGCTTTGTTTCAGCCCCCATCCTCATCGCCCCTGATTCTTCACGTCAGTTTGTGGTGGAGGTCGACGCGTCAGAGGTGGGAGTAGGTGCAGTGTTGTCCCAACGCCCTCCTATAGTTGACAAGATGCATCCCTGCGCATTTTTGTCTCATCGTTTATCCCCAGCCGAACGTTATTATGACATTGGTAACAGAGAGTTGTTGGCAGTCAAGTTAGTATTGGAGGAATGACGCCACTGGTTAGAGGGTCCCTTTTTATCGTCTGGACTGATCACAAGAACCTAGAATACATTAGAACCGCCAAAAGATTGAACTCTAGGTAGGCTCGGTGGGCACTTTTTTCAGTCGTTTTGATTTTTCTCTCTCATACCGTTCGGGTTCCAAGAACATCAAACCCGACTCGTTATCTCGCATATTAGAAATTTCCGAACGCCCGTCTACTCTCGAGTGTATTTTACCCGAAACTATTTGTTTCCACACTCACATGGGAGGTCGAATCGAGGGTCGAGAAGACCTTAGAAGGGGTAACGCCTCCGCCCGGTTGCCCACCGAATCGTTTATTTGTGCCGGAGGGACTACGGTCTGACGTTATCCAGTGGGGTCATGGCTCCATCGTGGCTTGCCATCCAGGAGTTAATCGCACTAGTTTCTTAGTCAAGCAATGATTCTGGTGGCCACTCATTGCTCGCGACTTTCACAGTTTTGTTTTGGCTTGCTCGGTTTGTGCCACTGGTAAGACTTCCAATCGACCTCCAGACGGGTTACTTCAGCCGCTGCCGGTTCCTTCGAGACCTTGGTCCCATATCGCTCTAGATTTTATTACCGCCCTCCCACCCTCCCAGGGTAACACAGTCGTTTTGACTGTGTTTAACCGGTTCTCGAAGGTGGCCCATTTTATTCCCTTACCCAAATTACCCTCAGCTAAAGAGACAGCGGTAACGATCGTAGATCACATCTTTCGCTTAAATGGCCTCCCGATAGACGTGGTTTCTGACAGGGGAACCACAGTTCGTGTCCAAATTTTTGTAAATTACTGGGGGCGACAGTTAGTCTGTCCTCAGGGTTTCATCCCCAGAGCAATGGCCAAACCGAGAGAGCCAACCAGGATTTGGAGAGAGTGTTGCGATGTTTGGTCTCCAAGAATCCTTCCTCATGGAGCCAACAACTATCTATGGTGGAGTACGCACACAACACGTTGCCAGTGTTGGCCACGGGCCTATCTCCGTTTGAGTGTAGAGTAGGTTACCAGCCACCAATTTTTCCCAGTCTGGAATCCGAGGTCGCGGTTCCCTCTGCTCACGCCTTTGTTCAGAGGTGTCACCGCACTTGGACTAGAGCCCGTGAGACTCTACTCCAGGTTGGGGTGTGCACCAAGGGCAAGGCCAATCGCCACAGGTCAAAGCCTCCCGTATACGTCGTTAGTCAAAAAGTGTGGCTTTCAACTAGGAACATTCCTCTTCGCACCATCTCTAATAAGCTTGCATCCAAATTTATTGGCCCGTTTACTGTCACCAAGATCATTAGTCCGGTGGCAGTCAAGCCGCTTCAAGTTACCTCCCGCACACAGGAGGGTCCATTCCGCTTTTCATGTATCAAAGATTAAACTCGTGTTTCATTCTCACATTAATCTGCCTGGCCCGATTCCTCCCATGCCGCAACTCGTAGATGGGGAGACCACATATTCGGTCAATCGTATTCTGGACTCTTGGCGGAGGGGACGCAGATTTCAGTACTTGGTGGACTGGGACGGTTACGGTCCGGAGGAGAGAAGTTGCGTACCTGCTAGAGACATCCTGGATCACTCCCTTATCGATGATTACAATCGACTGGTAAGGGAGCCTGGGAACGCCAGGAGGCGTTCTTAGGAGGAGGGGTACTGTCACGGTATACGTATTCACTGGTTCCTTCTAGTCTTGTGTTTATGTTGTTGTATGAGTGCACGTGTGTAGTGGGCGTGAATGTATGTCATTACCTGATCCGCTCCAGCTGATCATCATTGCATCACCAGCTGCAATCAATCTCACTACTCCACATATACTCACCGCTGTTTTATCATCCTTGTCAGATCGTTGTTTGATGTCCTCCGTGTTGGTGTTCCGGTTTCGTTTTCCTGCCTTGTGTTCCTTTTCTTCGTCGTTGTGTGGATTTAGTCGTATTCTCTGTAGCAATAATCAGATGATCAGCGCAATCATGTGGTTTTAATCAACTAAGTCTCTAATTAAGTAAACACTCCTCCATTCTTCAGATTGTGAAAGAAACAGATGTCATGGGACTTTTTAAGTTACTGATTCACACACAAGCAAATGGCGATGGGACTTAATTAAATGACCGATGCCAGAAGTGCCCCTGCGGCGTTTTTCGCTGATAAGTAATCACAGGGTCCTCTGTCTTACCACATGTGACCCAACAGGGGCGCCTCTCTGGCCGGAGATCCCGTGGTGTCCCCTCTTCAGGACACCTCACAAACACAGACAACCTTGTGTAATGAACCACACTGGTCATTAAAATCCAGACTTAAAAACTCATCAATTCAAAGAATACGCACACACATATCATTGCCCGGGAGGGGGGTGAGCAAAAGTTCACCACATCTTCACCAACGAATGACCCAGCCACGTCCACAGTACACACACACACAAGAACTTTTCTCCAATCTCTTCAATTGAGAGACTTGTACTATGATATATTCGATATGTTTTTATGTTTGCCCATGTTCCATTGGGGTTAGATGTGATCGTATTATAATTCTAAATGAACAGAGGTGCTTTTAGATGCATTTTTAATGTAACTGTGTTTTCCTATAATGTTTGTATGTCGTTCTTCACACCTTTAGAATCCTCTTGATCTGACCAAACCATATATATATGGGTGCAAACCGTAAAATGTATGTTACTATGTTTTATCATCTCTGGAGTAAAATTGAACGCATTTTTACATCACGGTCATGAAACATGCAAAGTCGATCTCGAGGGAACAAAGGAACACTTATCCGCACACTTTCCTCCCAGCTGATTGGTGCATTCACGCCAGAGGAGGCGTAAACAGAAGTGTCTTTAAAGAAGACCACCAAGCACCTCATCTTAGGTTTTTAGGAGTAGAGAAGTAAGGAGGGAGGAGAAAGAACTGCATCTTTGGGGGAACTCCCTTCTTCGAGGGAACTACGACTTTGGTCTGGACTCTTCTCTCTCCTTCGATCCGATGTAACCATCATACTCGTGATCCCCCGCCCTGGGGGATCTTTCCTCTTCTTTTCTTTTGCTTAAGTTTGTTTTTCCTTTGTTCATTTCAGCAGAAATGAACTTAGTCTGAATTATTTATTTGGTAATTTACGTCAAAGACCTTTAAGCCTTCTTTGAAACTGCGCGCTCCAGACCGCAGCATACCACGTGACGCTCCAACGGAACACACAAAGACCAGCAGCTCACACTCGCCGCAGGGCTCAGACACATGAGAACTATATGCAAGTATATTTGAGTTACCAAGATTTTAGAGCATTAAGACTGTTTTTCCGTGTTGTCTCTTAAAGGTTTAAATGTCCAGGTGAATTTTGCCAAGCTGTGATCCTACGGATCTCTCTCTCTCTCTCTTTCTTCCCAACTCTCTCTCTCCCTCTCATTTTTATCTTCCTCTCTCATCCTATTTTAATTTGTGTTTGTAATGTTTTTCGTTTTGTTTGTTTCGGGTGTATATACATATATTCTGTGTGAATTGTAGTTCGATGTATTATTAGTCCAACTATTAAAACCATTATATTCTTGATTGCCTTCTGTCTAAAATGCTCATTTTACAAAGTCAATGAGATCTCGATCCTAGCAACAAAGCTTTCATTATTGACTATGTTGCGTAGTCTAATTTTATAAACACAGGAAAATTAATGTTCACGGCCAGAAAATTGATATTTCTTGGAGTTTATAAGAAGGGATAACTTTGTTGAGAAGTTGATAAGTTAATCTTACGGCCGTTTGCTGGACAAACAGTTCGATAGCTAAATTAACTCCCATTAAAGGTTATCTCATATAATCGATCTGAAAGTGGACCATTGACATATGAATGAGGAATTATAATTCGTTGTAATTGATCATTCGTGTGTACAATCAATCTATTTTCAACTTCGCTAATTTAAATGTAATATGCAATATATTAATCATATTCATGATTAATTATTAAAATTCCCTATATATAATTTGAGCTAATTTAATGTAAAACTAAATGTTTTTACATCTCACTGTCACCTCTACACTTCTACACTGGATCTGACCATCAAAGTCCCTGCGTCACCCACCAACATCGGCTTGTACTGTTTCACTGAACTTTTCTATTAAATACTGTTACTCGGATTTGCTTCCTGTCTTCTATCCGGTCACCATGACAGATGCTCTATATACTTCTTAAATTCTGGTCCATTTGCAATAATACTTCTAGCATTCCATTGTAAAACCGTTAAAACCATTATTATTGTTATGTATTTCCACATGATGTTTGAGTGATCGATTTAGTCTTTAGCATGTCATTTACTTTTTCCAAAGTTACTCTTTCTACATTCAAGTACCTCTCTGCTGCGCTTATTATGATTTTAATTCTCTCCGTTCTGCTTTAGTATTGAGCAGAACAATTAATCACTTCGGCCATAAATGACACAAATTCCATTTTTCCGATCACCAATTTATCCTCATTTGTCTTTTCCTGACCCAAATCACTTTCAGTGCTTTCCTGAATTGTTGTTTATCTCGGCGTCTGCTAGTTTTGTTTTGCTTTTTGGGCTGCTTCAGCATAAGTCAACCCCTCTGCTGTTCTCACATTTTGGACTTTCACAGCATGTTTGTGAGCGATCCAACCCCCAAATCCAGTACTATGCTCACCACCACAATTGCAGCATTTGACCTTCACTCCTACAGCACATTTACCATATTCATGTTCGCCCCACACCTCGCCCATCGTAAATTTCCTCTTTCTATATAAGGTCTTACTGGGTAACTTACATAGCCTATTTTTATCCTCTCTGGCATTCTTTCTTCATCAAACTTAAGCATAACCGATAGACTATCCATCCTTTCTTTATTTTTAGTATATTGAAGCCGTCTTGCTCCAATTACCTTTCCCCCTTCAATGCAGCTTTTAATTTTCTCAGTAGGTACATCGGTTGGAATTCCAAAAATTACACCTCTTAACCAAAGTTTCCTAGTCATCACTGTGCATGATACCGAGCATCCAATCATCGAATTAATACTCAGAGCCTTCTTTTGTTGTTTTTCATCTTTACACATGATGATTACATTTCCATCTCTCAGTCTTTGCATTTTTTATTTATCCTAACGCTTTTTTCAGAGCTTTGGTCTATTTTAATTGGGTTTATCATCATTCCAGATTCTGCGAATTTCATCATTACTTTATAGTCTTCTATATCTTTCTTACTCACGTGATCCTCCTTTCCACTATCCGTAAATGATCCTTGGTTATTAGTTTTCTTTCTTTTCCGATTAACTATTTTGCTCCATTCATTCCCTCCAACACTCCTGCTACACGATTCATCCTCCATTTCCGGATCGCTACCAGAGCTACCGTCATTTCCTGCCATCAGTGCTCCAGTCACAGTCCAGTCAACAAATATACATGGGTTAAAATGTTATTTTTCAACATACACAAGAAGTTAACATGGACAAGGACTGAGGGAATGCATGGGCTAACAAAGGAACATAATCAAATGACTTTATATCCAATCTGCTTTAAAATGAAAAAAGAAAAAAAAAAACATTTGATCTAATATTTTAGATAAAATACACATTTTAGTCATGTCTCCGGTTTTTCACTCAGTCCTGTTATCCTTTTACATCCCTGAAAAACTTGAAATATATTCCACAAGACACATTTTCAACAAGAAGTTGCATAATCTGGATCTTCTGAAAGCAATGGGAAGACCATAAGTAAGTCTTCTCATTTTAATTTCTGTATATTTGATGAAATTGTAACTACACTCACCTAAAGCATTATTAGGAACACCTGTTCAATTTCTCATTAATGCAATTATCTAATCAACCAATCACATGGCATTTGCTTCAATGCATTTAGGGGTGTGGTCCTGGTCAAGACAATCTCCTGAACTCCAAACTGAATGTCAGAATGGGAAAGAAAGGTGATTTAAGCAATTTTGAGCGTGGCATGGTTATTGGTGCTATAAGTACGATAATTTTGGTGATCCCCTTTAAGATTATCGTGACAATAGATCTATGATAGACATAATTGATAAATTAAATATTTAATTATAATCCGTTGTGATTAAGTATTAATATACAATTGAGCTGATAATAACCTGTCTGTAAAATATAGTCTACATATGCCATTAATCATAATCCCTTGTGATTCATTTTCTATGTACACATATGAATACAGATGCAGGGAAAATATTATCCCTTTTTGGGAGATTTAACACTTATGATTATCTGGGACCACCCAGATATTTTTTTATAATAATACATTTTTTTATTATTTGAAAAATTACTAATTTTTGAATACATATCCCCATTGCCTGACCCAGGTTTCCCTACATTTGTTTCTCTGCATATACCTCTATAACCACCATTTCATATTCTTCAGTCTCATTAATGACTGAGTATTCTATATCATTCTTTATAAAAGTGGCCACTCCAGCTCCATTTCCTGCCCCTTTATCTCTCCTTACTATATTATATCCTTGCAGGACAAAATGCACGTGTGTAGTGGGCGTGAATGTATGTCATTACCTGATCCGCTCCAGCTGATCATCATTGCATCACCAGCTGCAATCAATCTCACTACTCCATATATACACTCACCGCTGTTTTATCATCCTTGTCAGATCGTTGTTTGATGTCCTCCGTGTTGGTGTTCTGGTTTCTTGTTCCTGCCCTGTGTTCCTGTTCTTCGTCGTCATGTGGATTTAGTCGTCTTCTCACTGTCACCTCTACACTTCACTCCTTCACTGGATCTGACCATCAAAGTCCCAGCGTCACCCACCAACATTGGCTTGTACTGTTGTCAAAGGCAGCAGACAGATCCAGCAGGATGAGAACTGAGGATTTGGAAGATGCTCTTGCCAGTCTCAGAACAGTCTCAGTTGAGTGTCCACTTTTGAAACCAGACTGATTGTTGTCCAAGAGGTTGTTCTGTGTAAGAAAGGAAGAGATCTGGTTGAAAACTCATTCAAGTGTCTTCGCGACGAATGGAAGAAGGGATACCGGTCCGTAATTTTCCAGATGTGCTGGATTAAGAGTAGGTTTCTTATGCAGTGGGGTTACCCGAGCCTGCTTAAATGCTGTGGGAAAGGTACCAGTGTGAAGAGAGGTGTTTATGATTTGCGTGAGTGCGGGTATAACTGAGGAAGAAATGGCTTGAAGTAGGTTAGTAGGAATAGGATCAAGCGGACAGGTAGTAGGACGATTGGAAAGGAGGAGTTTGGAGACTTCTGCCTCTGAAAGCAGCCAGAATGAGGGTAGAATGTGTGTTTGTAGCTGGTAAAATGTGTGTCAGTTTGTGGATTGGTAACTTTGTCGCTGATGGTGGTTGTTTTATTTATGAAGAATGTGGCAAAGTCGTCAGCTTTTAGGGTTGATGAAGGAGGAGGAGGAGGGGGGTTGAGAAGAGAGAAGAAGGTTTTGAAAAGCATGCGAGAGTCATTAGAATTGTTAATTTTGTTGTGATAGTAAGTCATTTTAGTCCCAGAGGCCTATTCAGGTGAACCATCTCATTGCAGAGCATTTCTGACCCGCTGCTCAATGCACTTCGCACTTCAACCTCGTACTTTTAACACAGAACAGGCCAAAGTGGCTTTTTTTGTGTTGACCTTGTTAACTGGGAGAACGGCGCTATGGGGAACGGCAGTGTGGGAGAACCAGAACCCATATTGTAATTCGTTTCAGACACTCGCCGCCGAGATGAGACAGGTCTTCGACCGGGCTGTCTCTGGGAGAGAAGCTGCCAGAGCATTGGCGGAACTACGACAAGGAGAGACATCAGTTTCCGATTTCTCGACTGAATTCCGGACCTTGGCGGCGGAGTGTGGATGGAACGAGGAGGCGCAGTGGGACATGTTCCTGCATGTGTTGGCTGACCACGTCCAGAAGGAGATCTACGCCCTGGATCTGCCTACCACACTGAACGGATTCATTGATTTAGCCCTGCGGGAAGACGTTTGGTTGTCAAGGATCGAGCGTCGAGCTCTGTCCACCTGCATATTCGGAGGAGTCGACGGCCCACGATCCAGCGGGAGGGACGTGGTCAGCCCCGTCTACGATCATGAACCCATGCAGGTAGGTCGAGCTCAGCTTTCCCGGGAGGAGAGGGAGAGGCGGAGATCCCAGGGTCTTTGTCTTTATTGTGGAGGAGCAGGATATTATGTATATAACTGCCCAGTAAATGGCCAAGCCCGATAGTAAACTTTAGGCTACTATCGGGTGGGATCTCCGCCAGGAAGACCTCATCCACGACTACATCTACCTCCACGCTTCTCCCGGTGAGATTAAGATGGTCAGTCCACCAGCATGATTGTCAAGCACTTCTGGACTCCGGGCTGAAGGTAATTTCATGGACCACACTTTCGCACAGAAATTTCAGATTCCCCTCAAGCCCCTAACACACAGGATTGCGGTTCAGGCACTCAATGGTCGAGAACTCCCCAACCATTCTGAAACTATTTCATTCTATATTCTGGACTCACCCCTTGCACACGTCGTCCTTGGACACCCTTGGCTCATCCGACACAACCCCCGAGTGGACTGGCATCATAGATCTGTGCTGGAGTGGAGCAAGGAATGTCATAAGTCTTGTCTCGTGTCTGCCTGTTCGTCTGTGCCTGTTTCTGTTTTTCAGGAGGAAGCAGGGGATTTGTCTAACGTCCCCGCCGAGTATCTGGACCTGAAGGAGGTGATCAGTAAGTCTCGTGCTGCTCCTCTTCCTCCGCATCGTCCCTATGACTGTGCAATAGATTTACTGCCAGGTAAGTCTCCGCCTAAGGGCAAGTTGTATTCACTTTTTATTCCAGAGAGGGAGGCTATGGGAAAATATATTTCTGATTCTCTAGCAACCAAGTTCATTCGCCCTTCCTCTTCTCCAGTGGGGGCGGGGTTCTTTTTTGTGGGGAAGAAGGACGGTTCTCTGCGACCTTGTATTGATTACCGAGGGTTGAATAACATCACGGTAAAGAATACTTATCCTTTGCCGTTGATGTCTTCAGCTTTCGAGAGGTTGCAGGGAGCGTCCATCTTCACAAAATTGGATTTGCGTAACGCTTATCAGTAGTTCTTACCGGACACCATGTGTCAAAATGATTGATGACTTCCGGTTGACCTTTGACCTTTTCCGGTCCCGCCCTTTTCCTGGTGTGCATCCGTTATCTATAGATAAGGATTGACCTATTGACCCCACCCATCCAATCGATGTGTTTTGAGAGATTGTGCATCCGGCGTCTATTGTTAAGGGTCAAGCAGTTGACCCCGCCTATCCGATCAATGAAATGTTTTGACCATCTGGCCTCTATTGATAAGGGTTGTGGTGTTGAGCTATCTGATCAATCAACTGTTTTGGCATTCCAGAGGCCATAGTGGTTTCAATGTGATGTGGGTAATGTGAGAGGAAAAAAGTCAGTGTCACAGACGCTCCCCCTACCTCTGCTCTGGCCTCTATTGATAAGGGTTGTGGTGTTGAGCTATCTGATCAATCAACTGTTTTGGCATTCCAGAGGCCATAGTGTTTTGCTGTGTAATGTGAGAGGAAAAAAGTCAGTGTCACAGGCTGTCCCTCACCTCCCCACTCTATGTGTGTCACAGACGCTCCCCCTACCTCTGCAAGTGTGGCATTCCAGAGGCCATTGTGGTTTCCTGTGTAATGTGAGAGGAAAAAAGTCAGTGTCACAGGGTGTCCCTCTCCATGTGTGTCACTGACGCTCCCCCTACCTCTGCAAGTGTGTCACGGGGGTTCTTGCCTACCCCTCCATGTCTGCTCTGATATCTGAAACAATGTTACATAAACAGGGTCTATCGTTTAAAATATTATTCAAATGAAAGCAGAGTTGAAAAAACATACTGGTCTTTTTATAAATGGTTATAAAATAATTTAACTAAGGTTGAAACATACTATTCTTTATAAATGTATAAATGAAATGGTTATAAAATAATTTAACTAAGGTTGAAACATACTATTCTTTATAAATATATAAATGAAATGTTTATAAAATAATTTTACTATAGTTGAAAACATAGTTTAAATGATGTAAACGAAATGGTTATAAAATAATTTAACTAAGGTTGAAACATACTATTCTTTATAAATGTATAAATGAAATGGTTATAAAATGGTGTAAATGAAATGGTTATAAAATAATATAAACTAAGGTTGATCGTTTAAAATATTATTCAAATGAAACTAGAGTTGAAAAACATACTGGTCTTTATAATTGTATAAATGAAATGTTTATAAAATAATTTAACAATAGTTGAAAACATATAGTTAAAATGGTGTAAATGACTGTGTGTGTGTGTGTGTGTGTGTGTGTGTGTGTGTGTGTGTGTGTGTGTGTGTGTGTGTGTCATGGTGTCAAAGCACTAAACAATCCATCTCTGATACACACGGATGAATAGGTATTTGTTTAAAAACACTGATCCGATACATTTTGTTGACCGTTTGAATTAAATTAAAAAGTACTTATACATATACATATATTATACTCATATACATCCTCATTGTAATTTATTTATCCAATTTCAAAGACTTTTTCAGTATGCGCTCATTAAAAACCTCTCAAACATTTTTAAGTTTTACTATTGTAAATCAGAAACACCTGTCATTTTGACTACCCTTATTTATTGTATCTTAAAGAGGTCATCTCTTTTGGGGTTGAATATTGAGAAAATTGTAATGATCTTTTGAAATAATAGTTCAATGTTTTTAATGGATAAGCTGCAAACACATTTCATTTTGTAAGTGTAAGTTCTAGATGTGTGTTGCACCTTCCACTCTGCATATCAGAGGGGATGATAATCATTAACTGGTATTTTGGTCAGTTTCTCACACAAAGCTACTGTATGGTTTTGAAGATTTTGATATTATGGTACTTTTCATATGATAGCCTACTTTTATGGGGCTTTTTTTATTGTGGAGCTTGACAGGTCTCGTTCCTTTCGCTTTCATTATAATGAAAAGAGGTGTGCAGGATATCTTTTTTAGAAATTCACCTTTTGTGTTTTACTGAAGAAAGAAAGTTATACAGGCTTAGAAGTAGGTTTTCACAGTACCAACATTACTGTAGTCGGTACCAATATACCAGTCTCAATACCAGTTCTCACTACCAGTTTTGGTACCATAGCAAACACGATTTAAACTATTTTGTTTAATAAAAAAAAATAATAAAAAAATATGAATGGCTTATATAGAAAACGAGCAAAGAATGCTCCTTTTAATAAATATGCCTGGGAGCCAGGGTTGCCAGGTTTTTGCTACAAAACTAGCCGAATGGTCAAAGTCAAAGTTTATTCATATAGCACAATTTATACAGCGACAGATGACCAATGTGCTTTACACTACATCATAAAACATAAAACAAAACAAAGGAAAAGGATAAAAAAACATCATATATGAAAGGAATGTGAGTATATATCAGCATTTAATGATCATTAAATGCCAGAGAGAATAAATAGGTTTTTAACAAAGACTTAAAAAGAGGAAGGGATGGCGCGGATCTAATCTGGATAGACAAGCTGTTCCAAAGTTTAGGGTCCACAACAGAAAATGCACAATGTCCCCTTTGCTGTAATCTGAATCTAGGGACAACTACGTTTTTTTGTCCCAGATCTGAAAGGGACTAATAGATTAGAGATGTAGGATGGCGCCGGATTATTCAAACATTTACAAACAAACAAAAGGATTTTAAAATCAACTTTAAAACGAACCAATGAAGTCATGATAAAATTTCAGTGATCATCATGTTTTGCATAGACATGGTTATAAAATAATTTAACTAAGGTTGAAACATACTATTCTTTATAAATGTATAAATGAAATGTTTATAAAATAATTTAACTAAGGTTGAGGTCACCAGCATCAGTTGTCAATGTTAAATAAATATAATTGAGATTTGGTACTGTGGAGTGCTCTGAAGCCAGACTGAAGTCTCAAATAGAGATAGTATTTAGGTTAAGATAAGAATCAAGTCGACGTAACACAACTTTTTCGAGACCTTTGAAGATGAAAGGTAAATTAGAAATGGGGCTATAGTTTTCAATGAAGTTGCTACTTTTTATACTCATTTGTATAATTATTGACCAAATATATGTTCAGCTGTGGCATTTCCACCAGCAGAGAAGCACTTCCACTCACCTGGAAAGTAATTAGAAATATTAATATTTCCTTTGACTGTTGAATTTAATATGACAGGTGCTGAAACATTGCTTCCATTTTGGGCAGAGATATTGATTTTAGAGACTCCATAAGGCTCCACGGTTTCCCCCTTTTTCTTCTGATAGAGAGGAAAGACACATAATTAATGATATTTTTAACCATAGTTTGTACTCAGGGCCTATAACAGAAATCAGCCCTGATCTGACTGGTGTGTTTCATAGGGCTGTGTACATTACCATAATACGACGTGTCCATCTGCTGTTTTCAGTGCACTCCTCTAATCTGAAATGACCAGCTCAACCTGAGAAAAAAAAGGCAAATATTATGTAGGGGTGAAGTTTGGTTAATTGTGACACTTTTTGCCACTGAGCTAACTGGGAAAAAACTATTATGCAATTGTTCACTCATAAGTGACGATTTTTCTTTTTTTTTTTTACGTAATTAGCAATATACTAGGTAGCCTAGAAATTGCATTGATTTATCTCCAAATAAGTTTACTACCATTTATTGATTAAGTGTGTCAGATACCAATCATAATAATTTATTTATTACTTACCTCCTTCCCAAATGTATAATTAGAATAAAATTCAGACAGTTATTTTTATGGCAGTAAAACGATGCTAACCTGTCACTAGCAAGCATTATTATAAACAATGGCTGAAAGAATCTGAAAGCTTCTTAAAAACGATACTATGTTAAAATTTTATTAGGATAACATTATTGTTTATATTTGAACAACTAGTTGCCCATGGTTAAATTAAGGACTAGGCTATATCTTTTGTTACAACAAGAACGGGTTGGAGTAGCCTATTAAAGAGGACATGTGTTCTTAACAGTATGTTGTCATATTTCTAACAACAGCAAGCATTTGATGAATTGAAGAGATACATTCGACTGCGCAGGCGCACATAAATAATGCGTCACGCTGAACGTCAATTCACGTCACGCCCTTTATTTTTTTTTAATGCAACAAAAAATATACAAAGATTAGCATACATGCGTACACCTCACAACAAGTAGAAAACATACATAAGGATATGTAAAATAAAGTAGGGGTAAAATTACAATAATTTAAAGTAACAAAAAGCTTCACAGGTCTTCCTTGCTTTTTTGTTAAATTTGATCTAATGTAGTACCATTTTTTATTACTTGCGTGATGACTTCATAAAGTAGGCTAGGCTATGCTGCGTGGTCATCCTTATGCTTCCATCTATCCATCACTCAATTATAGCAACTAGCTAAGTCTCGGTTTTCATATGTTGTGCAAATGTATATTATTAGGCTAAATATTATTTTAAATAACTTATTTATGGTAAAAACCGAGTCTCAAGTAGTCTATCACTTACAACTGACGAAGATTTCTAATTACATAGTTACATTTATAGCGCTTTTTACAATAGGTCACAGATTGTTTCAAAGCAGCTTTACAGTGATAACGGGAAATAAGGCAACAACGTTTGTTTTGGCTGTTCAGCAGCTCTAGAAGAAAACTGTCATCCAGCTCGAGTAAGTTTGATTCAATTCCGTTGTAAATCGGAATGTCATCGGCCAGCTCAGTTCAGTTATCAGTGTCAGATCAATAATATTGTTGATTATTAAGATATATGTAGATAATCTTCTAAACGTAATAAAATTAGGCTTCGTCTTGTGATTGTAACAATAGTTTAATAGATCGCAGGAAATACTGTGATTCGGTGATCTTATTATTACTTTTTTTAATTATTATTAATAAAGTCAAGAAGATGATAAACCCCATAATTACCTGTCGCTTGTACATCGCTGTGTATCCTGCGTGCTTGAGCAGATAGTGATGCCTGAGAGGAAAAAAACTTTCACGTTTAATTTGACAATGAGACCAGTCAAAGTGCACTACATACATTTTTTTATCACTGTGAAACCATCCATCCTGTACACTCAACTCTTTAGAAAGCAATCTTTTTCCCCAGAAATGTGTCACTTTGGTTTTCAGTGGCATTGCATAGGCTATAATTTTTGCATTATAGGTGCTGATATAATTGATCTTTGTTTTTATTTTTTAAATGTTTCAACAGGGGTTTAGATTTTTTTTTTATTATTATTATTATTATACATTTTATTTATAGGCGCCTTTCTTGACACTCAAGGTCACCTTACAACATCATCAACAATAACAAATTTAAAAAGCAATGAGACACAAGACATATATAAAAAAAAAAAAAAAAAAAAAAAAAAAAAAAGTGCAGTTATGGTCAAAGGGAATAAGCTATTCTAAACAGATAAGTTTTGAGTTTGGATTTGAAAAGTGAAAGAGAGTCAATTTTACGGAGGTCCGGTGGAAGCGAATGCAGAGAAACTGAAAGCTCTACTCCCCATAGTAACAAGGCGGACACGGGGAACAGTAAAATGAATAAAAGAAGAGGATCTTAGAGTACGCGTGTGTGTGGGTATATGGAGGAGATCAGAACGATATGAAGGGGCTAGATTATGAATGGCTTTAAAAGTAAGAAGAAGTATTTTGTAGTTGATACGATAAATAATAGGGAGCCAATGCAGCTGTTGTAGGATAGGAGTGATGTGATAAATAGGAGGGGTGCGAGTAATGATACGAGCTGCCGAGTTTTGGACCAGTTGAAGTTTATGAAGAGTTTTATGTGGGAGGCCAAACAAAAGGGAATTACAATAATCTAAACGGGAGGTGACTAAGCTGTGAACAAGAATGGCAGTCGAGTGCGGCGTGAGGAAAGGACGCAAACGGTTGATATTACGAAGATGATAATAAGTAGACCGGTAACGTTGTTAACATGAGATGTAAAGGAGAGGGTGCTATCAAAGATGACACCCAAACTCTTAACCTGAGGGGATGGGGGAAATGAAGGAGCTATCAATAAGAATAGAGAAATTATGGATTTTGTTTAATGTTGATTTTGTACCTATAAGAAGCAATTCTGTTTTATTACTATTTAATTTAAGGAAATTTGATGTGAACCAGGATTTTATGTCAAGAAGGCAGTTAGTAAGGGAAGATGGTGGAAGTGTGGAATTAGGTTTAGTTGAAAGATAGAGCTGGGTGTCATCTGCGTAGCAATGGAAATGAATATGATGTTTACGGAAGATGTAACCAAGGGGAAGAAGATAAATAATAAACAGTAAGGGCCCCAGAACAGAGCCCTGCGGCACGCCTGTTATGACAGGGACAGAATAAGAGGTGAATGATTTTAACTGAATAAACTGAGTGCGGCCAGAGAGATATGAATTAAACCAGTTAAGAGGTATATTAGTAATTACAATAGAGGAGAGTCTGTCAAGAAGTATGGTGTGTGAAATAGTATCGAAGGCCGCACTCAGATCAAGCAGAAGAAGAATGGAAAGTAAACCAGAATCAGCCGCTAGAAGAAGGTTGTTAGTGGTTTCAAGTAATGCTGTTTCCGTACTATGATGCGGACGGATTTAGGACACCAGTGGGTCACCTGATGGAGTTTTAGGACACCAGTGGGTCACCTGATGGAGTTTTAGGACACCAGTGGGTCACCTGATGGAGTTTTAGGACACCAGTGGGTCACCTGATGGAGTTTTTCGGTTCCTTGCCACTGTTGCCTTTGGCTTGCTCAGTTGGGGATATTCAAATTAATTAACCAAGCATTAATACCATTGATCAACCCTACCAAACGTGGATGTTTTTTCACTAAGAAACAAACATTGTTATGTTATTTGATTGATATTGTGAAGCTGCTTTGATGCAATTTATATTGTGAAAAGCGCTATATAAATACACTTGACTTGACTTGACTTGACGGAAACCTGACTGGAATTGCTCATATAGATTATTGTAAGAAAGATGAGTATGGAGTTGAACAGCCACTATTTTTTCCAAAATTTTGGAGATGAATGGAAGATTTGAAATAGGTCGGAAATTATTATATTCACTGTAGTGGAATGCTACTTTCAAAATATTTACATTAATGTAAATATTTGACATGACAGTATTGCTTTAGTCTCTGATGAGACTTTGACTCACATTGATAAAACATTTGTGCTGAACATGCTGATCAGATCAATCAAAAATACATTTTTTTTTCCTCTGTCTTGTATAACCAGGGTACCCCCAGGATCCTCCAACTTAAATTCAAGGCTTTTAAAGACCTTTTTAATACCATTACAAATGAAATTCAATGCCAACTTCGTAACCATTCCGACAGAAGTATGAGGGGAAAATGTCAAATCTGTATACATTTTAAACCCTAGAAAATAATTATGTACAAGGAGGTTACTTGAATTAAATATATATTGAATTATATATCAGTCATATTTAATACATTCGCAACAGCATTGTAGCGCGCACGTGTGTGTAGGCCAGTGTTAATTTTGGCAGCCATTTTTGATTTAGTCTTAGTCTTCAGACGAAAATGCTTATTGGTCTTAATCACATTTGAGTCATCCTGTTTTTTATAGTTGTAGTTGACGAAAAGTCTTTGCATTTTTTGTCAACTTTTAGTCAAACTGCAGTTACTTTACTTTTGGTAAAAACTAAATAAGACCTTTGTAACGAAATCCAAGACTTTGTATACTAAATTCAAGGCTTTTAAGGCCTTAATTTGAGATGATCAAATTCAAGACTTTTTCAAGGCTTTTAAGACCCTCGGGTACCCTGATAACTTTTCACCAATCTTAGGGATACAGTGAGACAAAACAGGCTACAGAAGTGGGAAAAAAAAATGTATTTTTGATTGATCTGATCAGCATGTTCAGCACAAATGTTTTATCAATGTGAGTCAAAGTCTCATCAGAGACTAAAGCAATACTGTCATGTCAAATATTTACATTAATGTAAATATTTTGAAAGTAGCATTCCACTACAGTGAATATAATAATTTCCGACCTATTTCAAATCTTCCATTCATCTCCAAAATTTTGGAAAAAATAGTGGCTGTTCAACTCCATACTCATCTTTCTTACAATAATCTATATGAGCAATTCCAGTCAGGTTTCCGTCAAGTCAAGTCAAGTCAAGTGTATTTATATAGCGCTTTTCACAATATAAATTGCATCAAAGCAGCTTCACAATATCAATCAAATAACATAACAATGTTTGTTTCTTAGTGAAAAAACATCCACGTTTGGTAGGGTTGATCAATGGTATTAATGCTTGGTTAATTAATTTGAATATCCCCAACTGAGCAAGCCAAAGGCAACAGTGGCAAGGAACCGAAAAACTCCATCAGGTGACCCACTGGTGTCCTAAAACTCCATCAGGTGACCCACTGGTGTCCTAAAACTCCATCAGGTGACCCACTGGTGTCCTAAAACTCCATCAGGTGACCCACTGGTGTCCTAAATCCGTCCGCATCATAGTACGGAAACAGCATTACTTGAAACCACTAACAACCTTCTTCTAGCGGCTGATTCTGGTTTACTTTCCATTCTTCTTCTGCTTGATCTGAGTGCGGCCTTCGATACTATTTCACACACCATACTTCTTGACAGACTCTCCTCTATTGTAATTACTAATATACCTCTTAACTGGTTTAATTCATATCTCTCTGGCCGCACTCAGTTTATTCAGTTAAAATCATTCACCTCTTATTCTGTCCCTGTCATAACAGGCGTGCCGCAGGGCTCTGTTCTGGGGCCCTTACTGTTTATTATTTATCTTCTTCCCCTTGGTTACATCTTCCGTAAACATCATATTCATTTCCATTGCTACGCAGATGACACCCAGCTCTATCTTTCAACTAAACCTAATTCCACACTTCCACCATCTTCCCTTACTAACTGCCTTCTTGACATAAAATCCTGGTTCACATCAAATTTCCTTAAATTAAATAGTAATAAAACAGAATTGCTTCTTATAGGTACAAAATCAACATTAAACAAAATCCATAATTTCTCTATTCTTATTGATAGCTCCTTCATTTCCCCCATCCCCTCAGGTTAAGAGTTTGGGTGTCATCTTTGATAGCACCCTCTCCTTTACATCTCATGTTAACAACGTTACCGGTCTACTTATTATCATCTTCGTAATATCAACCGTTTGCGTCCTTTCCTCACGCCGCACTCGACTGCCATTCTTGTTCACAGCTTAGTCACCTCCCGTTTAGATTATTGTAATTCCCTTTTGTTTGGCCTCCCACATAAAACTCTTCATAAACTTCAACTGGTCCAAAACTCGGCAGCTCGTATCATTACTCGCACCCCTCCTATTTATCACATCACTCCTATCCTACAACAGCTGCATTGGCTCCCTATTATTTATCGTATCAACTACAAAATACTTCTTCTTACTTTTAAAGCCATTCATAATCTAGCCCCTTCATATCGTTCTGATCTCCTCCATATACCCACACACACGCGTACTCTAAGATCCTCTTCTTTTATTCATTTTACTGTTCCCCGTGTCCGCCTTGTTACTATGGGGAGTAGAGCTTTCAGTTTCTCTGCATTCGCTTCCACCGGACCTCCGTAAAATTGACTCTCTTTCACTTTTCAAATCCAAACTCAAAACTTATCTGTTTAGAATAGCTTATTCCCTTTGACCATAACTGCACTTTTTTTTTTTTTTTTTTTTTTTTTTTTTTTTTTTATATATGTCTTGTGTCTCATTGCTTTTTAAATTTGTTATTGTTGATGATGTTGTAAGGTGACCTTGAGTGTCAAGAAAGGCGCCTATAAATAAAATGTATAATAATAATAATAATAAAAAAAAAATCTAAACCCCTGTTGAAACATTTAAAAAATAAAAACAAAGATCAATTATATCAGCACCTATAATGCAAAAATTATAGCCTATGCAATGCCACTGAAAACCAAAGTGACACATTTCTGGGGAAAAAGATTGCTTTCTAAAGAGTTGAGTGTACAGGATGGATGGTTTCACAGTGATAAAAAAATGTATGTAGTGCACTTTGACTGGTCTCATTGTCAAATTAAACGTGAAAGTTTTTTTCCTCTCAGGCATCACTATCTGCTCAAGCACGCAGGATACACAGCGATGTACAAGCGACAGGTAATTATGGGGTTTATCATCTTCTTGACTTTATTAATAATAATTAAAAAAAGTAATAATAAGATCACCGAATCACAGTATTTCCTGCGATCTATTAAACTATTGTTACAATCACAAGACGAAGCCTAATTTTATTACGTTTAGAAGATTATCTACATATATCTTAATAATCAACAATATTATTGATCTGACACTGATAACTGAACTGAGCTGGCCGATGACATTCCGATTTACAACGGAATTGAATCAAACTTACTCGAGCTGGATGACAGTTTTCTTCTAGAGCTGCTGAACAGCCAAAACAAACGTTGTTGCCTTATTTCCCGTTATCACTGTAAAGCTGCTTTGAAACAATCTGTGACCTATTGTAAAAAGCGCTATAAATGTAACTATGTAATTAGAAATCTTCGTCAGTTGTAAGTGATAGACTACTTGAGACTCGGTTTTTACCATAAATAAGTTATTTAAAATAATATTTAGCCTAATAATATACATTTGCACAACATATGAAAACCGAGACTTAGCTAGTTGCTATAATTGAGTGATGGATAGATGGAAGCATAAGGATGACCACGCAGCATAGCCTAGCCTACTTTATGAAGTCATCACGCAAGTAATAAAAAATGGTACTACATTAGATCAAATTTAACAAAAAAGCAAGGAAGACCTGTGAAGCTTTTTGTTACTTTAAATTATTGTAATTTTACCCCTACTTTATTTTACATATCCTTATGTATGTTTTCTACTTGTTGTGAGGTGTACGCATGTATGCTAATCTTTGTATATTTTTTGTTGCATTAAAAAAAAATAAAGGGCGTGACGTGAATTGACGTTCAGCGTGACGCATTATTTATGTGCGCCTGCGCAGTCGAATGTATCTCTTCAATTCATCAAATGCTTGCTGTTGTTAGAAATATGACAACATACTGTTAAGAACACATGTCCTCTTTAATAGGCTACTCCAACCCGTTCTTGTTGTAACAAAAGATATAGCCTAGTCCTTAATTTAACCATGGGCAACTAGTTGTTCAAATATAAACAATAATGTTATCCTAATAAAATTTTAACATAGTATCGTTTTTAAGAAGCTTTCAGATTCTTTCAGCCATTGTTTATAATAATGCTTGCTAGTGACAGGTTAGCATCGTTTTACTGCCATAAAAATAACTGTCTGAATTTTATTCTAATTATACATTTGGGAAGGAGGTAAGTAATAAATAAATTATTATGATTGGTATCTGACACACTTAATCAATAAATGGTAGTAAACTTATTTGGAGATAAATCAATGCAATTTCTAGGCTACCTAGTATATTGCTAATTACGTAAAAAAAAAAAAGAAAAATCGTCACTTATGAGTGAACAATTGCATAATAGTTTTTTCCCAGTTAGCTCAGTGGCAAAAAGTGTCACAATTAACCAAACTTCACCCCTACATAATATTTGCCTTTTTTTTCTCAGGTTGAGCTGGTCATTTCAGATTAGAGGAGTGCACTGAAAACAGCAGATGGACACGTCGTATTATGGTAATGTACACAGCCCTATGAAACACACCAGTCAGATCAGGGCTGATTTCTGTTATAGGCCCTGAGTACAAACTATGGTTAAAAATATCATTAATTATGTGTCTTTCCTCTCTATCAGAAGAAAAAGGGGGAAACCGTGGAGCCTTATGGAGTCTCTAAAATCAATATCTCTGCCCAAAATGGAAGCAATGTTTCAGCACCTGTCATATTAAATTCAACAGTCAAAGGAAATATTAATATTTCTAATTACTTTCCAGGTGAGTGGAAGTGCTTCTCTGCTGGTGGAAATGCCACAGCTGAACATATATTTGGTCAATAATTATACAAATGAGTATAAAAAGTAGCAACTTCATTGAAAACTATAGCCCCATTTCTAATTTACCTTTCATCTTCAAAGGTCTCGAAAAAGTTGTGTTACGTCGACTTGATTCTTATCTTAACCTAAATACTATCTCTATTTGAGACTTCAGTCTGGCTTCAGAGCACTCCACAGTACCAAATCTCAATTATATTTATTTAACATTGACAACTGATGCTGGTGACCTCAACCTTAGTTAAATTATTTTATAAACATTTCATTTATACATTTATAAAGAATAGTATGTTTCAACCTTAGTTAAATTATTTTATAACCATGTCTATGCAAAACATGATGATCACTGAAATTTTATCATGACTTCATTGGTTCGTTTTAAAGTTGATTTTAAAATCCTTTTGTTTGTTTGTAAATGTTTGAATAATCCGGCGCCATCCTACATCTCTAATCTATTAGTCCCTTTCAGATCTGGGACAAAAAAACGTAGTTGTCCCTAGATTCAGATTACAGCAAAGGGGACATTGTGCATTTTCTGTTGTGGACCCTAAACTTTGGAACAGCTTGTCTATCCAGATTAGATCCGCGCCATCCCTTCCTCTTTTTAAGTCTTTGTTAAAAACCTATTTATTCTCTCTGGCATTTAATGATCATTAAATGCTGATATATACTCACATTCCTTTCATATATGATGTTTTTTTATCCTTTTCCTTTGTTTTGTTTTATGTTTTATGATGTAGTGTAAAGCACATTGGTCATCTGTCGCTGTATAAATTGTGCTATATGAATAAACTTTGACTTTGACCATTCGGCTAGTTTTGTAGCAAAAACCTGGCAACCCTGGCTCCCAGGCATATTTATTAAAAGGAGCATTCTTTGCTCGTTTTCTATATAAGCCATTCATATTTTTTTATTATTTTTTTTTATTAAACAAAATAGTTTAAATCGTGTTTGCTATGGTACCAAAACTGGTAGTGAGAACTGGTATTGAGACTGGTATATTGGTACCGACTACAGTAATGTTGGTACTGTGAAAACCTACTTCTAAGCCTGTATAACTTTCTTTCTTCAGTAAAACACAAAAGGTGAATTTCTAAAAAAGATATCCTGCACACCTCTTTTCATTATAATGAAAGCGAAAGGAACGAGACCTGTCAAGCTCCACAATAAAAAAAGCCCCATAAAAGTAGGCTATCATATGAAAAGTACCATAATATCAAAATCTTCAAAACCATACAGTAGCTTTGTGTGAGAAACTGACCAAAATACCAGTTAATGATTATCATCCCCTCTGATATGCAGAGTGGAAGGTGCAACACACATCTAGAACTTACACTTACAAAATGAAATGTGTTTGCAGCTTATCCATTAAAAACATTGAACTATTATTTCAAAAGATCATTACAATTTTCTCAATATTCAACCCCAAAAGAGATGACCTCTTTAAGATACAATAAATAAGGGTAGTCAAAATGACAGGTGTTTCTGATTTACAATAGTAAAACTTAAAAATGTTTGAGAGGTTTTTAATGAGCGCATACTGAAAAAGTCTTTGAAATTGGATAAATAAATTACAATGAGGATGTATATGAGTATAATATATGTATATGTATAAGTACTTTTTAATTTAATTCAAACGGTCAACAAAATGTATCGGATCAGTGTTTTTAAACAAATACCTATTCATCCGTGTGTATCAGAGATGGATTGTTTAGTGCTTTGACACCATGACACACACACACACACACACACACACACACACACACACACACACACACACACACACAGTCATTTACACCATTTTAACTATATGTTTTCAACTATTGTTAAATTATTTTATAAACATTTCATTTATACAATTATAAAGACCAGTATGTTTTTCAACTCTAGTTTCATTTGAATAATATTTTAAACGATCAACCTTAGTTTATATTATTTTATAACCATTTCATTTACACCATTTTATAACCATTTCATTTATACATTTATAAAGAATAGTATGTTTCAACCTTAGTTAAATTATTTTATAACCATTTCGTTTACATCATTTAAACTATGTTTTCAACTATAGTAAAATTATTTTATAAACATTTCATTTATATATTTATAAAGAATAGTATGTTTCAACCTTAGTTAAATTATTTTATAACCATTTCATTTATACATTTATAAAGAATAGTATGTTTCAACCTTAGTTAAATTATTTTATAACCATTTATAAAAAGACCAGTATGTTTTTTCAACTCTGCTTTCATTTGAATAATATTTCAAACGATAGACCCTGTTTATGTAACATTGTTTCAGATATCAGAGCAGACATGGAGGGGTAGGCAAGAACCCCCGTGACACACTTGCAGAGGTAGGGGGAGCGTCAGTGACACACATGGAGAGGGACACCCTGTGACACTGACTTTTTTCCTCTCACATTACACAGGAAACCACAATGGCCTCTGGAATGCCACACTTGCAGAGGTAGGGGGAGCGTCTGTGACACACATAGAGTGGGGAGGTGAGGGACAGCCTGTGACACTGACTTTTTTCCTCTCACATTACACAGCAAAACACTATGGCCTCTGGAATGCCAAAACAGTTGATTGATCAGATAGCTCAACACCACAACCCTTATCAATAGAGGCCAGAGCAGAGGTAGGGACAGCCTGTGACACTGACTTTTTTCCTCTCACATTACACAGCAAAACACAATGGCCTCTGGAATGCCAAAACAGTTGATTGATCAGATAGCTCAACACCACAACCCTTATCAATAGAGGCCAGAGCAGAGGTAGGGGGAGCGTCTGTGACACTGACTTTTTTCCTCTCACATTACCCACATCACATTGAAACCACTATGGCCTCTGGAATGCCAAAACAGTTGATTGATCAGATAGCTCAACACCACAACCCTTATCAATAGAGGCCAGATGGTCAAAACATTTCATTGATCGGATAGGCGGGGTCAACTGCTTGACCCTTAACAATAGACGCCGGATGCACAATCTCTCAAAACACATCGATTGGATGGGTGGGGTCAATAGGTCAATCCTTATCTATAGATAACGGATGCACACCAGGAAAAGGGCGGGACCGGAAAAGGTCAAAGGTCAACCGGAAGTCATCAATCATTTTGACACATGGTGTCCGGTAAGAACTACTCTTATCATTTGGTTCGCGTTAGGGAGGGGGATGAGTGGAAAAATGCTTTTAACACCCCCAGGGGGCACTTTGAATATTTGGTCATGCCGTTCGGGCTGTCCAACTCCGCAGCAGTGTTCCAGGCACTGGTCAATGACGTGTTGCATATATGTCTACCTGGACGAAATATTGATTTTTTTTTTCTTCTTCTCTCCAGAAACATGTGCTACACGTCCGACGAGTGCTTCAGAGGTTACTAGAGAATGGGCTTTTTGTCAAGGTGGAGAAATGCGATTTTCATGCACAGTCTGTCCCTTTCCTAGGGTACATCGTTTCGTCTGAAGGAATGCGGATGGACCCTGAGAAGATTAAGGCTGTGGTAGATTGGCCAAGTCCAGATTCTCGCAAGGCCCTGCAGAGGTTTCTGGGGTTCGCCAATTTCTACCGGCGTTTTATTCGCAACTTCAGCCAACTAGTCGTACCTCTAACTGCCTTGACCTTCCCCAGAACTACGTTCAGGTGGTCAGACACAGCAGAAGCTGTGTTTACCAAACTGAAAGGCCGCTTTGTTTCAGCCCCCATCCTCATCGCCCCTGATTCTTCACGTCAGTTTGTGGTGGAGGTCGACGCGTCAGAGGTGGGAGTAGGTGCAGTGTTGTCCCAACGCCCTCCTATAGTTGACAAGATGCATCCCTGCGCATTTTTGTCTCATCGTTTATCCCCAGCCGAACGTTATTATGACATTGGTAACAGAGAGTTGTTGGCAGTCAAGTTAGTATTGGAGGAATGACGCCACTGGTTAGAGGGTCCCTTTTTATCGTCTGGACTGATCACAAGAACCTAGAATACATTAGAACCGCCAAAAGATTGAACTCTAGGTAGGCTCGGTGGGCACTTTTTTCAGTCGTTTTGATTTTTCTCTCTCATACCGTCCGGGTTCCAAGAACATCAAACCCGACTCGTTATCTCGCATATTAGAAATTTCCGAACGCCCGTCTACTCTCGAGTGTATTTTACCCGAAACTATTTGTTTCCACACTCACATGGGAGGTCGAATCGAGGGTCGAGAAGACCTTAGAAGGGGTAACGCCTCCGCCCGGTTGCCCACCGAATCGTTTATTTGTGCCGGAGGGACTACGGCCTGACGTTATCCAGTGGGGTCATGGCTCCATCGTGGCTTGCCATCCAGGAGTTAATCGCACTAGTTTCTTAGTCAAGCAATGATTCTGGTGGCCACTCATTGCTCGCGACTTTCACAGTTTTGTTTTGGCTTGCTCGGTTTGTGCCACTGGTAAGACTTCCAATCGACCTCCAGACGGGTTACTTCAGCCGCTGCCGGTTCCTTCGAGACCTTGGTCCCATATCGCTCTAGATTTTATTACCGCCCTCCCACCCACCCAGGGTAACACAGTCGTTTTGACTGTGTTTAACCGGTTCTCGAAGGTGGCCCATTTTATTCCCTTACCCAAATTACCCTCAGCTAAAGAGACAGCGGTAACGATCGTAGATCACATCTTTCGCTTAAATGGCCTCCCGATAGACGTGGTTTCTGACAGGGGAACCACAGTTCGTGTCCAAATTTTGCCGAGAGTTTTGTAAATTACTGGGGGCGACAGTTAGTCTGTCCTCAGGGTTTCATCCCCAGAGCAATGGCCAAACCGAGAGAGCCAACCAGGATTTGGAGAGAGTGTTGCGATGTTTGGTCTCCAAGAATCCTTCCTCATGGAGCCAACAACTATCTATGGTGGAGTACGCACACAACACGTTGCCAGTGTTGGCCACGGGCCTATCTCCGTTTGAGTGTAGAGTAGGTTACCAGCCACCAATTTTTCCCAGTCTGGAATCCGAGGTCGCGGTTCCCTCTGCTCACGCCTTTGTTCAGAGGTGTCACCGCACTTGGACTAGAGCCCGTGAGACTCTACTCCAGGTTGGGGTGTGCACCAAGGGCAAGGCCAATCGCCACAGGTCAAAGCCTCCCGTATACGTCGTTAGTCAAAAAGTGTGGCTTTCAACTAGGAACATTCCTCTTCGCACCATCTCTAATAAGCTTGCATCCAAATTTATTGGCCCGTTTACTGTCACCAAGATCATTAGTCCGGTGGCAGTCAAGCCGCTTCAAGTTACCTCCCGCACACAGGAGGGTCCATTCCGCTTTTCATGTATCAAAGATTAAACTCGTGTTTCATTCTCACATTAATCTGCCTGGCCCGATTCCTCCCATGCCGCAACTCGTAGATGGGGAGACCACATATTCGGTCAATCGTATTCTGGACTCTTGGCGGAGGGGACGCAGATTTCAGTACTTGGTGGACTGGGACGGTTACGGTCCGGAGGAGAGAAGTTGCGTACCTGCTAGAGACATCCTGGATCACTCCCTTATCGATGATTACAATCGACTGGTAAGGGAGCCTGGGAACGCCAGGAGGCGTTCTTAGGAGGAGGGGTACTGTCACGGTATACGTATTCACTGGTTCCTTCTAGTCTTGTGTTTATGTTGTTGTATGAGTGCACGTGTGTAGTGGGCGTGAATGTATGTCATTACCTGATCCGCTCCAGCTGATCATCATTGCATCACCAGCTGCAATCAATCTCACTACTCCACATATACTCACCGCTGTTTTATCATCCTTGTCAGATCGTTGTTTGATGTCCTCCGTGTTGGTGTTCCGGTTTCGTTTTCCTGCCTTGTGTTCCTTTTCTTCGTCGTTGTGTGGATTTAGTCGTATTCTCTGTAGCAATAATCAGATGATCAGCGCAATCATGTGGTTTTAATCAACTAAGTCTCTAATTAAGTAAACACTCCTCCATTCTTCAGATTGTGAAAGAAACAGATGTCATGGGACTTTTTAAGTTACTGATTCACACACAAGTAAATGGCGATGGGACTTAATTAAATGACCGATGCCAGAAGTGCCCCTGCGGCGTTTTTCGCTGATAAGTAATCACAGGGTCCTCTGTCTTACCACATGTGACCCAACAGGACACCTCACAAACACAGACAACCTTGTGTAATGAACCACACTGGTCATTAAAATCCAGACTTAAAAACTCATCAATTCAAAGAATACGCACACACATATCATTGCCCGGGAGGGGGGTGAGCAAAAGTTCACCACATCTTCACCAACGAATGACCCAGCCACGTCCACAGTACACACACACACAAGAACTTTTCTCCAATCTCTTCAATTGAGAGACTTGTACTATGATATATTCGATATGTTTTTATGTTTGCCCATGTTCCATTGGGGTTAGATGTGATCGTATTATAATTCTAAATGAACAGAGGTGCTTTTAGATGCATTTTTAATGTAACTGTGTTTTCCTATAATGTTTGTATGTCGTTCTTCACACCTTTAGAATCCTCTTGATCTGACCAAACCATATATATATGGGTGCAAACCGTAAAATGTATGTTACTATGTTTTATCATCTCTGGAGTAAAATTGAACGCATTTTTACATCACGGTCATGAAACATGCAAAGTCGATCTCGAGGGAACAAAGGAACACTTATCCGCACACTTTCCTCCCAGCTGATTGGTGCATTCACGCCAGAGGAGGCGTAAACAGAAGTGTCTTTAAAGAAGACCACCAAGCACCTCATCTTAGGTTTTTAGGAGTAGAGAAGTAAGGAGGGAGGAGAAAGAACTGCATCTTTGGGGGAACTCCCTTCTTCGAGGGAACTACGACTTTGGTCTGGACTCTTCTCTCTCCTTCGATCCGATGTAACCATCATACTCGTGATCCCCCGCCCTGGGGGATCTTTCCTCTTCTTTTCTTTTGCTTAAGTTTGTTTTTCCTTTGTTCATTTCAGCAGAAATGAACTTAGTCTGAATTATTTATTTGGTAATTTACGTCAAAGACCTTTAAGCCTTCTTTGAAACTGCGCGCTCCAGACCGCAGCATACCACGTGACGCTCCAACGGAACACACAAAGACCAGCAGCTCACACTCGCCGCAGGGCTCAGACACATGAGAACTATATGCAAGTATATTTGAGTTACCAAGATTTTAGAGCATTAAGACTGTTTTTCCGTGTTGTCTCTTAAAGGTTTAAATGTCCAGGTGAATTTTGCCAAGCTGTGATCCTACGGATCTCTCTCTCTCTCTCTTTCTTCCCAACTCTCTCTCTCCCTCTCATTTTTATCTTCCTCTCTCATCCTATTTTAATTTGTGTTTGTAATGTTTTTCGTTTTGTTTGTTTCGGGTGTATATACATATATTCTGTGTGAATTGTAGTTCGATGTATTATTAGTCCAACTATTAAAACCATTATATTCTTGATTGCCTTCTGTCTAAAATGCTCATTTTACAAAGTCAATGAGATCTCGATCCTAGCAACAAAGCTTTCATTATTGACTATGTTGCGTAGTCTAATTTTATAAACACAGGAAAATTAATGTTCACGGCCAGAAAATTGATATTTCTTGGAGTTTATAAGAAGGGATAACTTTGTTGAGAAGTTGATAAGTTAATCTTACGGCCGTTTGCTGGACAAACAGTTCGATAGCTAAATTAACTCCCATTAAAGGTTATCTCATATAATCGATCTGAAAGTGGACCATTGACATATGAATGAGGAATTATAATTCGTTGTAATTGATCATTCGTGTGTACAATCAATCTATATTCAACTTCGCTAATTTAAATGTAATATGCAATATATTAATCATATTCATGATTAATTATTAAAATTCCCTATATATAATTTGAGCTAATTTAATGTAAAACTAAATGTTTTTACATCTCACTGTCACCTCTACACTTCTACACTGGATCTGACCATCAAAGTCCCTGCGTCACCCACCAACATCGGCTTGTACTGTTTCACTGAACTTTTCTATTAAATACTGTTACTCGGATTTGCTTCCTGTCTTCTATCCGGTCACCATGACAGATGCTCTATATACTTCTTAAATTCTGGTCCATTTGCAATAATACTTCTAGCATTCCATTGTAAAACCGTTAAAACCATTATTATTGTTATGTATTTCCACATGATGTTTGAGTGATCGATTTAGTCTTTAGCATGTCATTTACTTTTTCCAAAGTTACTCTTTCTACATTCAAGTACCTCTCTGCTGCGCTTATTATGATTTTAATTCTCTCCGTTCTGCTTTAGTATTGAGCAGAACAATTAATCACTTCGGCCATAAATGACACAAATTCCATTTTTCCGATCACCAATTTATCCTCATTTGTCTTTTCCTGACCCAAATCACTTTCAGTGCTTTCCTGAATTGTTGTTTATCTCGGCGTCTGCTAGTTTTGTTTTGCTTTTTGGGTTGCTTCAGCATAAGTCAACCCCTCTGCTGTTCTCACATTTTGGACTTTCACAGCATGTTTGTGAGCGATCCAACCCCCAAATCCAGTACTATGCTCACCACCACAATTGCAGCATTTGACCTTCACTCCTACAGCACATTTACCATATTCATGTTCGCCCCACACCTCGCCCATCGTAAATTTCCTCTTTCTATATAAGGTCTTACTGGGTAACTTACATAGCCTATTTTTATCCTCTCTGGCATTCTTTCTTCATCAAACTTAAGCATAACCGATAGACTATCCATCCTTTCTTTATTTTTAGTATATTGAAGCCGTCTTGCTCCAATTACCTTTCCCCCTTCAATGCAGCTTTTAATTTTCTCAGTAGGTACATCGGTTGGAATTCCAAAAATTACACCTCTTAACCAAAGTTTCCTAGTCATCACTGTGCATGATACCGAGCATCCAATCATCGAATTAATACTCAGAGCCTTCTTTTGTTGTTTTTCATCTTTACACATGATGATTACATTTCCATCTCTCAGTCTTTGCATTTTTTATTTATCCTAACGCTTTTTTCAGAGCTTTGGTCTATTTTAATTGGGTTTATCATCATTCCAGATTCTGCGAATTTCATCATTACTTTATAGTCTTCTATATCTTTCTTACTCACGTGATCCTCCTTTCCACTATCCGTAAATGATCCTTGGTTATTAGTTTTCTTTCTTTTCCGATTAACTATTTTGCTCCATTCATTCCCTCCAACACTCCTGCTACACGATTCATCCTCCATTTCCGGATCGCTACCAGAGCTACCGTCATTTCCTGCCATCAGTGCTCCAGTCACAGTCCAGTCAACAAATATACATGGGTTAAAATGTTATTTTTCAACATACACAAGAAGTTAACATGGACAAGGACTGAGGGAATGCATGGGCTAACAAAGGAACATAATCAAATGACTTTATATCCAATCTGCTTTAAAATGAAAAAAGAAAAAAAAAACATTTGATCTAATATTTTAGATAAAATACACATTTTAGTCATGTCTCCGGTTTTTCACTCAGTCCTGTTATCCTTTTACATCCCTGAAAAACTTGAAATATATTCCACAAGACACATTTTCAACAAGAAGTTGCATAATCTGGATCTTCTGAAAGCAATGGGAAGACCATAAGTAAGTCTTCTCATTTTAATTTCTGTATATTTGATGAAATTGTAACTACACTCACCTAAAGCATTATTAGGAACACCTGTTCAATTTCTCATTAATGCAATTATCTAATCAACCAATCACATGGCATTTGCTTCAATGCATTTAGGGGTGTGGTCCTGGTCAAGACAATCTCCTGAACTCCAAACTGAATGTCAGAATGGGAAAGAAAGGTGATTTAAGCAATTTTGAGCGTGGCATGGTTATTGGTGCTATAAGTACGATAATTTTGGTGATCCCCTTTAAGATTATCGTGACAATAGATCTATGATAGACATAATTGATAAATTAAATATTTAATTATAATCCGTTGTGATTAAGTATTAATATACAATTGAGCTGATAATAACCTGTCTGTAAAATATAGTCTACATATGCCATTAATCATAATCCCTTGTGATTAATTTTCTATGTACACATATGAATACAGATGCAGGGAAAATATTATCCCTTTTTGGGAGATTTAACACTTATGATTATCTGGGTCCACCCAGATATTTTTTTATAATAATACATTTTTTTATTATTTGAAAAATTACTAATTTTTGAATACATATCCCCATTGCCTGACCCAGGTTTCCCTACATTTGTTTCTCTGCATATACCTCTATAACCACCATTTCATATTCTTCAGTCTCATTAATGACTGAGTATTCTATATCATTCTTTATAAAAGTGGCCACTCCAGCTCCATTTCCTGCCCCTTTATCTCTCCTTACTATATTATATCCTTGCAGGACAAAATGCACGTGTGTAGTGGGCGTGAATGTATGTCATTACCTGATCCGCTCCAGCTGATCATCATTGCATCACCAGCTGCAGTCAATCTCACTACTCCATATATACTCACCGCTGTTTTATCATCCTTGTCAGATCGTTGTTTGATGTCCTCCGTGTTGGTGTTCTGGTTTCTTGTTCCTGCCCTGTGTTCCTGTTCTTCGTCGTCATGTGGATTTAGTCGTCTTCTCACTGTCACCTCTACACTTCACTCCTTCACTGGATCTGACCATCAAAGTCCCAGCGTCACCCACCAACATTGGCTTGTACTGTTGTCAAAGGCAGCAGACAGATCCAGCAGGATGAGAACTGAGGATTTGGAAGATGCTCTTGCCAGTCTCAGAGCAGTCTCAGTTGAGTGTCCACTTTTGAAACCAGACTGATTGTTGTCCAAGAGGTTGTTCTGTGTAAGAAAGGAAGAGATCTGGTTGAAAACTCATTCAAGTGTCTTCGCGACGAATGGAAGAAGGGATACCGGTCTGTAATTTTCCAGATGTGCTGGATTAAGAGTAGGTTTCTTATGCAGTGGGGTTACCCGAGCCTGCTTAAATGCTGTGGGAAAGGTACCAGTGAGAAGGGAGGTGTTTATGATTTGCGTGAGTGCGGGTATACCTGAGGAAGAAATGGCTTGAAGTAGGTTAGTAGAAATAGGATCAAGCGGACAGGTAGTAGGACGATTGGAAAGGAGGAGTTTGGAGACTTCTGCCTCTGAAAGCAGCGAGAATGAGGGTAGAATGTGTGTGTGTAGCTGGTAAAATGTGTGTCAGTTTGTGGATTGGTAAATTGGTCGTTGATGGTGGTTGTTTTATTTATGAAGAATGTGGCAAAGTCGTCAGCTTTTAGGGTTGATGAAGGAGGAGGAGGAGGGGGGTTGAGAAGAGCGAAGAAGGTTTTGACAAGCATGCGAGAGTCATTAGAATTGTTAATTTTGTTGTGATAGTAAGTCATTTTAGTCCCAGAGGCCTATTCAGGTGAACCATCTCATTGCAGAGCATTTCTGACCCGCTGCTCAATGCACTTCGCACTTCAACCTCGTACTTTTAACACAGAACAGGCCAAAGTGGCTTTTTTTGTGTTGACCTTGTTAACTGGGAGAACGGCGCTATGGGGAACGGCAGTGTGGGAGAACCAGAACCCATATTGTAATTCGTTCCAGACACTCGCCGCCGAGATGAGACAGGTCTTCGACCTGGCTGTCTCTGGGAGAGAAGCTGCCAGAGCATTGGCGGAACTACGACAAGGAGAGACATCAGTTTCCGATTTCTCGACTGAATTCCGGACCTTGGCGGCGGAGTGTGGATGGAACGAGGAGGCGCAGTGGGACATGTTCCTGCATGTGTTGGCTGACCACGTCCAGAAGGAGATCTACGCCCTGGATCTGCCTACCACACTGAACGGATTCATTGATTTAGCCCTGCGGGAAGACGTTTGGTTGTCAAGGATCGAGCGTCGAGCTCTGTCCACCTGCATATTCGGAGGAGTCGACGGCCCACGATCCAGCGGGAGGGACGTGGTCAGCCCCGTCTCCGATCATGAACCCATGCAGGTAGGTCGAGCTCAGCTTTCCCGGGAGGAGAGGGAGAGGCGGAGATCCCAGGGTCTTTGTCTTTATTGTGGAGGAGCAGGATATTATGTATATAACTGCCCAGTAAATGGCCAAGCCCGATAGTAAACTTTAGGCTACTATCGGGTGGGATCTCCGCCAGGAAGACATCATCCACGACTACATCTACCTCCACGCTTCTCCCGGTAAGATTAAGATGGTCAGTCCACCAGCATGATTGTCAAGCACTTCTGGACTCCGGGCTGAAGGTAATTTCACGGACCACACTTTCGCACAGAAATTTCAGATTCCCCTCAAGCCCCTAACACACAGGATTGCGGTTCAGGCACTCAATGGTCGAGAACTCCCCAACCATTCTGAAACTATTTCATTCTATATTCTGGACTCACCCCTTGCACACGTCGTCCTTGGACACCCTTGGCTCATCCGACACAACCCCCGAGTGGACTGGCATCATAGATCTGTGCTGGAGTGGAGCAAGGAATGTCATAAGTCTTGTCTCGTGTCTGCCTGTTCGTCTGTGCCTGTTTCTGTTTTTCAGGAGGAAGCAGGGGATTTGTCTAACGTCCCCGCCGAGTATCTGGACCTGAAGGAGGTGATCAGTAAGTCTCGTGCTGCTCCTCTTCCTCCGCATCGTCCCTATGACTGTGCAATAGATTTACTGCCAGGTAAGTCTCCGCCTAAGGGCAAGTTGTATTCACTTTCTATTCCAGAGAGGGAGGCTATGGGAAAATATATTTCTGATTCTCTAGCAACCAAGTTCATTCGCCCTTCCTCTTCTCCAGTGGGGGCGGGGTTCTTTTTTGTGGGGAAGAAGGACGGTTCTCTGCGACCTTGTATTGATTACCGAGGGTTGAATAACATCACGGTAAAGAATACTTATCCTTTGCTGTTGATGTCTTCAGCTTTCGAGAGGTTGCAGGGAGCGTCCATCTTCACAAAATTGGATTCGCGTAACGCTTATCATTTGGTTCGCATTAGGGAGGGGGATGAGTGGAAAACTGCTTTTAACACCCCCAGGGGGCACTTTGAATATTTGGTCATGCCGTTCGGGCTGTCCAACTCCGCAGCAGTGTTCCAGGCACTGGTCAATGACGTGTTGCGAGATGTGATCGATCAGTTCATATATGTCTACCTGGACGAAATATTGATTTTTTTTTTCTTCTTCTCTCCAGGAACATGTGCTACACGTCCGACGAGTGCTTCAGAGGTTACTAGAGAATGGGCTTTTTGTCAAGGTGGAGAAATGCGATTTTCATGCACAGTCTGTCCCTTTCCTAGGGTACATCGTTTCGTCTGAAGGAATGCGGATGGACCCTGAGAAGATTAAGGCTGTGGTAGATTGGCCAAGTCCAGATTCTCGCAAGGCCCTGCAGAGGTTTCTGGGGTTCGCCAATTTCTACCGGCGTTTTATTCGCAACTTCAGCCAACTAGTCGTACCTCTAACTGCCTTGACCTTCCCCAGAACTACGTTCAGGTGGTCAGACACAGCAGAAGCTGTGTTTACCAAACTGAAAGGCCGCTTTGTTTCAGCCCCCATCCTCATCGCCCCTGATTCTTCACGTCAGTTTGTGGTTGAGGTCGACGCGTCAGAGGTGGGATTAGGTGCAGTGTTGTCCCAACCCCCTCCTATAGTTGACAAGATGCATCCCTGCGCATTTTTGTCTCATCGTTTATCCCCAGCCGAACGTTATTATGACATTGGTAACAGAGAGTTGTTGGCAGTCAAGTTAGTATTGGAGGAATGGCGCCACTGGTTAGAGGGTCCCTTTTTATCGTCTGGACTGATCACAAGAACCTAGAATACATTAGAACCGCCAAAAGATTGAACTCTAGGTAGGCTCGGTGGGCACTTTTTTCAGTCGTTTTGATTTTTCTCTCTCATACCGTCCGGGTTCCAAGAACATCAAACCCGACTCGTTATCTCGCATATTAGAAATTTCCGAACGCCCGTCTACTCTCGAGTGTATTTTACCCGAAACTATTTGTTTCCACACTCACATGGGAGGTCGAATCGAGGGTCGAGAAGACCTTAGAAGGGGTAACGCCTCCGCCCGGTTGCCCACCGAATCGTTTATTTGTGCCGGAGGGACTACGGTCTGACGTTATCCAGTGGGGTCATGGCTCCATCGTGGCTTGCCATCCAGGAGTTAATCGCACTAGTTTCTTAGTCAAGCAATGATTCTGGTGGCCACTCATTGCTCGCGACTTTCACAGTTTTGTTTTGGCTTGCTCGGTTTGTGCCACTGGTAAGACTTCCAATCGACCTCCAGACGGGTTACTTCAGCCGCTGCCGGTTCCTTTGAGACCTTGGTCCCATATCGCTCTAGATTTTATTACCGCCCTCCCACCCTCCCAGGGTAACACAGTCGTTTTGACTGTGTTTAACCGGTTCTCGAAGGTGGCCCATTTTATTCCCTTACCCAAATTACCCTCAGCTAAGGAGACAGCGGTAACGATCGTAGATCACATCTTTCGCTTAAATGGCCTCCCGATAGACGTGGTTTCTGACAGGGGAACCACAGTTCGTGTCCAAATTTTTGTAAATTACTGGGGGCGACAGTTAGTCTGTCCTCAGGGTTTCATCCCCAGAGCAATGGCCAAACCGAGAGAGCCAACCAGGATTTGGAGAGAGTGTTGCGATGTTTGGTCTCCAAGAATCCTTCCTCATGGAGCCAACAACTATCTATGGTGGAGTACGCACACAACACGTTGCCAGTGTTGGCCACGGGCCTATCTCCGTTTGAGTGTAGAGTAGGTTACCAGCCACCAATTTTTCCCAGTCTGGAATCCGAGGTCGCGGTTCCCTCTGCTCACGCCTTTGTTCAGAGGTGTCACCGCACTTGGACTAGAGCCCGTGAGACTCTACTCCAGGTTGGGGTGTGCACCAAGGGCAAGGCCAATCGCCACAGGTCAAAGCCTCCCGTATACGTCGTTAGTCAAAAAGTGTGGCTTTCAACTAGGAACATTCCTCTTCGCACCATCTCTAATAAGCTTGCATCCAAATTTATTGGCCCGTTTACTGTCACCAAGATCATTAGTCCGGTGGCAGTCAAGCCGCTTCAAGTTACCTCCCGCACACAGGAGGGTCCATTCCGCTTTTCATGTATCAAAGATTAAACTCGTGTTTCATTCTCACATTAATCTGCCTGGCCCGATTCCTCCCATGCCGCAACTCGTAGATGGGGAGACCACATATTCGGTCAATCGTATTCTGGACTCTTGGCGGAGGGGACGCAGATTTCAGTACTTGGTGGACTGGGACGGTTACGGTCCGGAGGAGAGAAGTTGCGTACCTGCTAGAGACATCCTGGATCACTCCCTTATCGATGATTACAATCGACTGGTAAGGGAGCCTGGGAACGCCAGGAGGCGTTCTCAGGAGGAGGGGTACTGTCACGGTATACGTATTCACTGGTTCCTTCTAGTCTTGTGTTTATGTTGTTGTATGAGTGCACGTGTGTAGTGGGCGTGAATGTATGTCATTACCTGATCCGCTCCAGCTGATCATCATTGCATCACCAGCTGCAATCAATCTCACTACTCCACATCTACTCACCGCTGTTTTATCATCCTTGTCAGATCGTTGTTTGATGTCCTCCGTGTTGGTGTTCCGGTTTCGTTTTCCTGCCTTGTGTTCCTTTTCTTCGTCGTTGTGTGGATTTAGTCGTATTCTCACTGTCACCTCTACACTTCACTTCTACACTGGATCTGACCATCAAAGTCCCTGCGTCACCCACCAACATCGGCTTGTACTGTTTCACTGAACTTTTCTATTAAATATTGTTACTCGCATTTGCTTCCTGTCTTCTATCCGGTCACCATGACAGATGCTCTATATACTTCTTAAATTCTGGTCCATTTGCAATAATACTTCTAGCATTCCATTGTAAAACCGTTAAAACCATTATTATTGTTATGTATTTCCACATGATGTTTGAGTGATCGATTTAGTCTTTAGCATGTCATTTACTTTTTCCAAAGTTACTCTTTCTACATTCAAGTACCTCTCTGCTGCCCTTATTATGATTTTAATTCTCTCCGTTCTGCTTTAGTATTGAGCAGAACAATTAATCACTTCGGCCATAAATGACACAAATTCCATTTTTCCGATCACCAATTTATCCTCATTTGTCTTTTCCTGACCCAAATCACTTTCAGTGCTTTCCTGAATTGTTGTTTCTCTCTGCATCTGCTAATTTTGTTTTGCTTTTTGGGCTGCTTCAGCATAAGTCAACCCCTCTGCTGTTCTCACATTTTGGACTTTCACAGCATGTTTGTGAGCGATCCAACCCCCAAATCCAGTACTATGCTCACCACCACAATTGCAGCATTTTACCTTCACTCCTACAGCACATTTACCATATTCATGTTCGCCCCACACCTCGCCCATAGTAAATTTCCTCTTTCTATATAAGGTCTTACTGGGTAACTTACATAGCCTATTTTTATCCTCTCTGGCATTCTTTCTTCATCAAACTGAAGCATAACCGATAGACTATCCATCCTTTCTTTATTTTTAGTATATTGAAGCCGTCTTGCTCCAATTACCTTTCCCCCTTCAATGTAGCTTTTAATTTTCTCAGTAGGTACATCAGTTGGAATTCCAAAAATTACACCTCTTAACCAAAGTTTCCTAGTCATCACTGTGCATGATACTGAGCATCCAATCATCGAATTAATACTCAGAGCCTTCTTTTGTTGTTTTTCATCTTTACACATGATGATTACATTTCCATCTCTCAGTCTTTGCATTTTTTATTTATCCTAACGCTTTTTTCAGAGCTTTGGTCTATTTTAATTGGGTTTATCATCATTCCAGATTCTGCGAATTTCATCATTACTTTATAGTCTTCTATATCTTTCTTACTCACGTGATCCTCCTTTCCACTATCCGTAAATGATCCTTGGTTATTAGTTTTCTTTCTTTTCCGATTAACTATTTTGCTCCATTCATTCCCTCCAACACTCCTGCTACACGATTCATCCTCCATTTCCGGATCGCTACCAGAGCTACCGTCATTTCCTGCCATCAGTGCTCCAGTCACAGTCCAGTCAACAAATATACATGGGTTAAAATGTTATTTTTCAACATACACATACAGAAGTTAACATGGACAAGGACTGAGGGAATGCATGGGCTAACAAAGGAACATAATCAAATGACTTCATATCCAATCTGCTTTAAAATGAAAAAAAAAAAAAAACATTTGATCTAATATTTTAGATAAAATTCACATTTAAGTCATGTCTCCGGTTTTTCACTCAGTCCTGTTATCCTTTTACATCCCTGAAAAACTTGGAATATTCCACAAGACACATTTTCAACAAGAAGTTGCATAATCTGGATCTTCTGAAAGCAATGGGAAGACCATAAGTAAGTCTTCTCATTTTAATTTCTGTATATTTGATGAAATTGTAACTACACTCACCTAAAGCATTATTAGGAACACCTGTTCAATTTCTCATTAATGCAATTATCTAATCAACCAATCACATGGCATTTGCTTCAATGCATTTAGGGGTGTGGTCCTGGTCAAGACAATCTCCTGAACTCCAAACTGAATGTAAGAATGGGAAAGAAAGGTGATTTAAGCAATTTTGAGCGTGGCATGGTTATTGGTGCCAGACGGGCCGGTCTGAGTATTTCACAATCTGCTCTGTTGCCTCGTCTGATGAGTCTCGATTTCTGTTGAGACATTCAGATGGCAGAGTCAGAATTTGGAGTTAACAGAATGAGAACATGGATCCATCATGCCTTGTTACTACTGTGCAGGCTGGTGGTGGTGGTGTAATGGTGTGGGGGATGTTTTCTTGGCAGACTTTAGGCCCCTTAGTGCCAATTGGGCATCGTTTAAATGTCACGGCCTACCTGAGCATTGTTTCTGATCATGTCCATCCCTTTATAGGCACCATGTACCCATCCTCTGATCCATCCATCACAAATCTTGAATCATTTCAAATCGGTTTCTTGAACATGACAATGAGTTCACTGTACTAAAATGGACCCCAAAGTCACCAGATCTCAACCCAATAGAGCATCTTTGGGATGTGGTGGAACGGGAGCTTCGTGCCCTGGATGTGCATCCCACAAATCTCCATCAACTGCAAGATGCTATCCCATCAATATGGGCCAACATTTCTAAAGAATGCTTTCAGCACCTTTTTGAATCAATGCCACGTAGAATTAAGGCAGTTCTGAAGGCGAAAGGGGGTCAAACACAGTATTAGTATGGTGTTCCTAATAATCCTTTAGGTGAGTGTATGACTGAGAAGGTCAATCTCAACATACTGTCCTGTTACCTAAACTTTTTCTTAGATTTTTATTTGTTTATTTTAAAAATATTAACTTTTGGTAAGTCACTAGAAATGGCTCAGTGTACTCATGCTATTAGCATGTATGCTATGTAGCCATATGCCATGTATTTAATAACTTTTTGCTTAAACTCAATCCTGTTACTTTCATTCCTGTTACTATTTTTTTTTCTAAAAAAATAAATAAAATTAAACCACTGTTTTTATCATTTTTGTTTGGCCCATCATGTATACAATAAAGCTTGGGTTGCTGAATATTCGATCCCTTACTTCAAAATCGCTCATAGTTAATGATATGATTTCAGATTATAATCTAGATGTGCTGTGTTTGACAGAAACCTGGCTAAAACCAAACGATTACATTACTTTATGTTAAAGGTGCCCTATGTAAAAATTGAAGTAAAATTATCCAAAAAATGAGCTACACGCATCAAAAAAATGAGAAGAAATAAGTGCAATGATGTCATTAAAAAATTGACAAGTTATAGTGCTGCCGAGATATAAACCTAAATTAGCATGCTGAATTAGCATGCTAAATTACTAGCGCCGGCCCGACTGGTGTCGTAATACCAGTTTCGGCCATGGGAGGCGGTATGCGGGGAACATAACCACCATTCAAACTGTAATACACGAATAACTCGCACGGCTTGTGGGCGTACTTGAACCTGATGTCAATCATGTGAAAAGTACAGCCCATTACTTTCAGTTCAGGGAAGAGACGAGAGCGGAAAAATTGCTGAAGCCCTTGGCAAGAGAGCCTTGCACACCACAACCACCCGCTGCAGGGAAAAAACCTCACACAGATGCTCAAAAAAAAGTCAATATAGGCACTGCTTTCCATCGCTGGAGACCTTTAATGGACAAGAAAGAAATGAAGTTCGACTCTGAACTTGCAACATTTCTTTTGGATCGGTAAGTAAGATCCTGTTAATATTTCACTAGAAGTTTGATTTATATGTTTGTGTAATTTTTTCGGGAAGTTATAGAAATGTATCGAAGGATGTTTGATTAAAGTGCTAATGTGATGGCTAACTTAACCGTAACGTTAACTGTTATCTATTAGCATTTGATAGTTAGCTCTAACGTTATCCACAGATCCGATCCTGTTTTCACCTGTTATCTACCAGCCGTCTCTACCAAACTGATGATAAAATGTAACATTAGCTGAGAAGCTTGAAATGTCTTCGGTGATAATGAACCCCAAATGGACGCACGAAACGTAATGAGACCAAATGTTTTCTGGGGACTAATAATAACACTAGAAGAAGAGGTGTTGATGATGAAATCAAACTTGATATATGCTGCTAAATTAGCATCAACCGTGGGCAGCATATGTAACACTCATATGTGAGTAATACATTTTGGTAAGTTGTAGCATAGGCTACCGTATTTTTATCAGTCTTCGTGTTTTTTTACTATTAGCTAACGTTAGTAGAGATGATCGGTTCACGTGCGCTAGGGATCTCTCATTTAACTTCTACAAGCGGCAAAAAACATATTGTTTGAATTGCGTAATAAAATTGACAGAATCTGAGAGCTTAGTTTTTTATATATCATAACTAACCTACTCTGTCTAATCTGTCGGTCTACGTGTCCTCTTTGCTTTGCGATTTTTCTGTCCGTCAGAAAATACAGTGTGGCGTGAGAGCGTGTGAAAAGTGTCAATTGCGAGTTAGTAGCTCTGAATGGCGCAAGCTTGGTCTAAATCAGCGAATGCTGTCTGTCAAATAAATGTAATTCAAACTAACAATAAATATGTAATATAAACAAAACTAATATGAACATATTCACTGGTAAAGGTGAAGGGGAGTAGCTTGAAGATGTCATTTAAAAATCACTTGACATCAGCTAACGTTCCTCTGGAGTCTTGAGTCAAATCATCCTCTAATAGGAGTTGGCTCGGGTTCTGCTACGGCCTGAAGGTGGGCCGGAGCCATAGACTGTAAGGGCGGAGCATGGAGACTATGCCGTTTCTCGTTTGTTACGTTAGAGTAGACCAACTCACTTTCTGGAGGTATACTGCCCCCATCTGGTATGGAATGTGGAGTATGAATTTATTTTTTGGCAGACATTCCACATGGCACCTTTAAGTAGTTAAACTAGGATTGTGTTCTAAGGTGGTTCTAATGTCTCTAACCTTCCTCTTGGTGTGTCGATCAAAACACAGGAATGGATCAGGACAGTCTGATTCAATCAAAGGGGTTTATTGTACACTGAGAATGCGTTGGTCTGTGTGAGGTATGTGTGTGGTTCTACAATAAAGCATAAATAAAGAAACAATCAGCATAACATGACTTGTTATACTGTTATATCAAATAAATCACACTATACATCACATTGCATAACACTATATAATGTTATAATATACATAACTCAACTTTCCAATTTTACAATGCAATTTGGTGCTGTCATTGTTTAAGTAAACATAATCGGCACGCTGAAACCGAAAGTGTCCATATGAATATCACACAGCGCACTATACAGTACTCCCATACGAACCAAACAAAGAATTAAGTATAATATCTAGTAACATAAACAGGTATGGAAAAGGCTGAAGATATCCTCAATTGCGATAATATATTCTTAATACAGCTCGTGAATACACCGAACGCGCGAGCTTAGTCCTCACACTGTTCATTCTGACTAACTAGCGCCAAATACCAGATTGCCATTGAAAATAAATAATATGATTAACAAGGATTGTCTGCTGATCAAAACGGGTACTCACAATCAGTAATAGACGCACACTATAGCACACAAATAACAGTTATTTCTCCCAGTCCCGTACAAGTCTCTCTCTCGCGCGCTTCATTCGGCTGTGTCAGGGCGATGATTGACAGGTGCACTAAGCCCCGCCTTTCCAACACTTCAATGAGTCCACCCCACAAGATTACTGTTATAAACATGAACCTCGTCTAAAAGGCAAAGGGGGAGGTGTTGCTGTAATTTATAGTAATATTTTCAAAACCACTAAGAAATCTATTTTTAAATATACTTCTTTTGAAGTGTTTGTACTTAATGTAAAAATATATAGTGTAAACGATAAATCACGTTTGAGAATTCTGCTGGCTACTGTATACAAGCCACCAGGGCACCATAAAGATTTTATCAAAGAATTTGCGGACTTTCTATCAGAATTAGTATTGGCTGCCGATAAAGTACTAATTGTTGGTGATTTTAATATACATGTAGATAATGAAAAAGATGCATTGGGATTGACACTTAAAGACATTGTAAACTCAATTGGAGTTAGCCAACACGTGCCAGAACCTACTCATTGTCGTAATCATACTCTAGATCTAATATTTTCACATGGAATAGATGTTGATGCCGTTGAAATTCTGCAGCAGAGCGATGACATCTCAAACCATTATATAGTCTTGTAGCGTTTGTACGCACGTATAAATATGACTAATTATTATTCATAACGGATTATGATCAATAATTAATAATTTAATTATTTTCAGAATTTACTGTAGCAGAATCAATAGTATGATCATTTTATCAGTTCATCCAATGAACGGAAAGCATAAGCAATTATTAATTCTAGGAAATATAATATCTTCCTGGCCAAGAAAGACTAATTCCCAGCTAACAGCTAAATTAAGAAATAATTCAAGGGTAAAAGCATAAGTAGCTTAGGTCGTAGTTCAAGACAATAAATTCGTAAGCACATAACACACGTAATGATTCTCTTTTCAAATACAAGCAATACTTTATTGATTATAAGACTAACACATAAAACTAATATCTAACACAAACACACGCATTCATACAAGTTGCAGAAAGAAAAAGAGTAAGGAAGAATAAGTTTAAGAGTGAGGTGAAATCCCAAGATTCTATGCACTTATAAGACACAACCTGAACGAACCATCAATAATTAATTTTACCCTTCTATCGTTTCTTAGGCGGGTAATTCAATTTTATATCAATGCACCAGTTCAGTTAAGAGTCTGGAGGCTACTTGCTTGTGCTTGCGTTGCTTTGGGGATCCCCTTTTGTCGGTGTAAAGGGGGTTTCCCGGGTCCGTTGCTTGGCTGGCGGTCTCCTCGTGCCTGCTAGATCTTGGGCAGCCAATCCCGTGGTGTGTTGGCAGCTGGATGAAGGTCTTTGAAGTTGGAAGCGCGTTGCAGTCCAAACGTTTAAACGAAACTTTGCAGCAAAACTTAACTTAGAACCGAGACTTTTAATGGAAAAGAAGTCAAAGGAAAAATAAAGGTGAGACGAGTTAGATGGCTTGAATAAATCTGTTTTAACCCTGATCTTGATTTGGGTCATTTGTCTCTATGCATCTACATGGCTACTATACCCATCGTCTGCTCCACCCGACTTGTTCTCCTGCCGAGGCCTTTTCCGAGGGCGAGAGCGGGGGGAGAGAGAGGGCAAGAGCTCCAGAGAGCAGAGGGCAAGAGCAGCAAGAGAGAGCAAAAGAGCAAAGAGAAGAAAAAAAAAAGATAAACTGGTGTTCAGTCCTTTTGAAGACATGACGTTTCCGCCTTCTTTTGGAAGAGGGTCCAATCGGGAGCTGTCCCTTTGGAGGGAGATTTTATGATCCTTTGTGGTATAACCAGGCATTTAAATTTCTAGTTCCATTGGGTGTTTAAGAGAAGAATCTTCACACTTCTTATAATACTAATGTGTCACAAAGTTTAGCAAAACGTAATGTCAATTAACAAATGGGGAACGAAGATTGGAGTTTATCCAGACCAAACTTGCCACAAATGGATTTGGTTAAACATTAGTTGGCAAAGTTTGAAACATTATTCCATTAGAGTTGTCGAAAAACAGACCAAACCACAAAAAGGCAACTCATGAAATAGGGAACTTAGATACATTGTTCATACAATTCTCAAGTGGATATATAATAGCATATATATATATATATATATATATATAATATGAATACAGGATTCATTTCTCCTCCTTGGTTAGAATTCAGAGAGAGTCACAGTTCTGTGAACATTCCTTTGGGTCGTAAACGTGTAACGTAAGAACTACGGAAGCAATTGCAAGTAACAATATTTATTGCAAAACTCAGAACATAGTCCACAGACAGGCAAGGTAGAGAACTCAGTACACGATCCACAGACAGGCAGATAAGTGGCGCAGGGACTCGATGGTCAGACGGATACAGTGCAGGTGAAGTGAGGTGACGATCAACAAGACGAATCCAGAACATCCACAGGGAACAGACAGGAACAACGAAGGATACTGGAACGTAGCAGGAACAAACACTGGACATCACAAACAACGATCTGACAATGGAGATGAGAAATGGGTGAGATTAAATAGACCGGGATGATAGACTGCAGCTGGTGATGAGTGATACTGAATGAGCTCTGATGAGCAGCCACGCCCCTCTAATCAGCACATACACACATGAAACAACAGAAACACGAGACATGAATGAGACATAGGATTTACCCACCGTGACAAAACGCTGTTATCTAAGAACAACAGTGATGTTAGTTTTGGTCTCTTTTCACTCCAAAGATGGAAAACATAGTAAACTATATTTAACTGGATATTACTGTACGTATTCTGATTGATCACACCGAAGGCATTCTGGAGGTGTCCAGAACTGTGTACAAGTTATGGGAATAGACAGTTATTTTTAAAATGCATAATGAAGGTATTTATAATTCACTTTAAGCTACGATAAAATCATAGTCATTCCAATGTGACATGGGCAAATGGACACACATAAAACACATCGAAATATATCTGGTTAAATGTCTTTTAAAAAGAGAAGTTTCTTTCTCTTTTAGAACCCCCTTCTGTGGGACATTCCAGTCAGCCATAAAAATGTCTCGTAACTGGACACCGCGCTCTGTCCGGAGCGGGCTTCCCTTGTGGGGGATGCGTGTGGTTGTGTGTGTGTGTGTGTGTGTCTGTTAATTTACATCCAGGCTTTTTGGGCCTGAAGGCTTTGGGATTTTAGCTAGGATGTATTTACTTATTCAGATTCACCCCTCGCCCAGTCCTTACAGTCTCATGTAAATTACATTTAGCCAAGGCTGCAAAGCCGACTCCGTGTTATAAATATGTTAGACCTATAACTTCTGCCACTAAAGATTGCTTTATCAATAATCTTCCTAATCAGTTTCATCATCTCAGCATCCAGGATAGCTTAGAAGAACGTCTCGGTTACGTATGTAACCCTCGTTCCCTGAGTAGGGAACGGAGACGTTACGTCGGACGACGACGAATGGGGTTTCGCTTAGGAAGCCTATCAGCTTCGGGTATTTAAAAACGAGCCAATGGCAAAGAAATGCCATGGGTCTGCGGAATTTGCATGACATAACTCCGCCCCACCTCGTGGGTATATAAGGAGGACGCTGGCAACATGCAGTTATGTTTCTTTGCTGAGGAGCCAAGACTGAATTCAGGCGATCCCGCGGTACAGCGGAAGTGGCAGGAAGACGTAACGTCTCCGTTCCCTACTCAGGGAACGAGGGTTACATACGAAATCTGAGCCCTCGAGAGACTTTGGACGAAGGACTCCTATTTATCACAGGAATACCAAGGTACACTGGGAAGCATATCCCATAGCTTTAGAGGAAATATGCAATTAACACCAACCCAAGGGGGGGGCATTTGGAAATACAAGTATGACCCGAAGGAAACATATGGAGAAACGCTGAGGTGTCCAGCCGCAGGTGGAATATTTCAATCTCAGGGGTGGCAAGGTGGCTTGCCAAGGGAAAGACACATGCTCAGAGAGGCTTACAGTGGAAATACACGTGTGGGGGTAGCTCCGGGGAGGGACCATGCACACGGGAGGGACCTAGCCGACGCCCAGGCAATAGACACTGGCGCTAGCATCAGGGGTGCTGGAGGAACTCAGGGCTTGCGGAGAAGCTCACCTGAGCAGAATATCGCACGTATCCAGTCCGTGGAGTGGAATGGCGAGCAAGCGAAGACACCTGAGCGGGTCCGGTACTAGCTGGTTGAAGCGAGTACATAAGAGGACACTGGCTCCACTCGGAGATTGTAGAATCTGGCGAATATGTTCGGTATCGCCCAGTCTGCAGCTCTGCAGATGTCTGTTAGCGAGGCGCCATGCGCTAGAGCCCATGAGGATGCCACACTCCGGGTGGAGTGGGCAGTCACACCAAGGGGGCACGGTCGACCTTGCTGCTGGTATGCCAAAGCAATGGTGTCCACTATCCAGTGAGACAACCTCTGCTTTGAGAGAGCCTTTCCCTTCAGCTTCCCCCCATAACAGACAAAGAGCTGGTCTGAGGTCCTGAAACACTGCGTCCTGTCTACATAGGCGCGGAGAGCGCGTACTGGACAGAGCAGTGCCAAGGCTGGATCTGCCTCCTCCAAGGGCAGCGCTTGCAGGTTCACCACCTGGTCCCGGAAGGGAGTGGTAGGAACCTTGGGCACATATCCAAGCCGGGGTCTCAGGATCACGTGAGAGTAAGGCGGCCCGAATTCCAGGCACGCTTCGTCAACGGAGAATGCGTGCAGGTCCCCGACCCTCTTGAGAGAGGCCAATGCAACCAGGAGAGCTGTCTTCATCGACAGGAACTTAAGCTCCACTGATTGCAGAGGCTCAAAGGGAGCACTCTGCAGGGCACTTAGAACCACTGAGAGGTCCCAAGAGGGAACGAGAGGAGAACGAGGAGGATTCAGCCTCCTCGCCCCCCTCAGGAACCTGACGATCAGGTCGTGCTTCCCTATAGACTTACCTTCCACTAAGTCGTGGTGAGCGGCAATAGCGGCAACATAAACTTTGAGGGTCGAGGGAGACAGCCTTCGCTCCAACCCATCTTGAAGGAAGGAAAGCACGAAACTGATCGAACACCTCCGGGGGTCTTCTCGGCGAGAAGAGCACCAGTTGACGAAGAGGTTCCACTTCAACGCGTAGGCGTGCCTAGTGGAAGTGATGGTAGCCACCACCGTAGGTAGTAGAGTACTCAAACCTGCATCGTCCCGTCCAGGAGCCACACGTGGAGGCTCCAGAGATCGGGACGAGGGTGCCACAGGGTGCCCCGTCCCTGAGAAAGGAGGTCCTTCCTCAGAGGAATTGGCCAAGGAGGTGCTGTCGCGAGGAGCACTAGTTCAGAGAACCAAGTCCGGGTGGGCCAGTACGGCGCAACCAGAAGGACCTGCTCCTCGTCCTCCCTGACCTTGCGCAAGACCTGCGCAAGAAGGCTCACTGGGGGAAACGCATATTTGCGGCCCCGCGGCCAGCTGTGCGCCAGAGCATCCGTGCCGAACGTGCCCTCGGTCAGAGAATAATACTGGGCGCAATGGGTCGAGTCGTGGGAGGCAAACAGATCTATCTGTGCGTCCCCGAACTGGTCCCAAATCAGCTGGACCGACTGGGGATGGAGTCGCCATTCTCCAGGGAGGGGCTGAAGCCGTTACAGCTCGTCGGCTGCACGGTTCAGGGCTCCGGGAATGTAAATGGCTCGAAGGGACCTCAGATGCCTCTGACTCCATAAGAGGAGGTGGCGAGCGAGTTGCGACATACGGCGGGAACGTTGACCACCTTGATGGTTGATGTACGCTACAGTGGCGGTATTGTCTGATCGGACTAGTACGTGTTGACCCATGAGCAGCGCTCGGAAGCGGTCCAGGGCAAGGTGTACTGCCAGCAACTCGAGGCAATTGACATGCCATAGGCGCTGGGGTCCTGTCCAGGAGCATGCATGTCCATTGCACATGGCGCCCCAGCCCGTGGTGGAGGCATCTGTTGAGACAACAACATGCCTGTAAATTCGTTCCAGGGGGACACCAGCCCTGAGAAAACTGAGGTTCAACCACGGGGTGAAGGTCTGACGGCAGGTCGGAGTAACTGGTACTCGGAGCGTGCCTTGTTGCCATGCCCACCTCGGGACTCGGTCGCAAAGCCAAAGGTGAAGCGGTCTCATATGAAGCAATCCGAGCGGCGTCACCGCGGCTGCAGATTCCATATGCCCCAGGAGCCTCTGAAAATGTTTCAGTGGAACCGCACTCTTGCCCTGAATTTGTCTCAGACAAGTCAGCAGTGACTGCGCGCGCTCGCTCGTAAGCTGCGCGGACATGGCGACCGAGTCGATGTCCATACCGAGAAAAGAGATCCTCTGCATGGGGCAAAGTTTGCTCTTCTCCCAGTTGACCCGAAGGCCCAGACGAGCTAGGTGCCAGAGCACAAGGTTCCTGTGTTCGCAAACCTGATCTCGAGGGTGAGCTAGGATCAGCCAGTCGTCGAGATAGTTCAGGATGCGAACCCCGTGAACCCGAAGGGGAACAAGGGCTGCCTCGACGACCTTCGTGAAGACGCGAGGAGACAGGGCTAGCCCGAAAGGGAGAACCGCGTACTGGTATGCCTGCCCCTCGAAAGCAAACCGGAGGAACGGTCTGTGTCGAGGAAGAATGGAGACATGAAAGTAGGCGTCCTTCAGGTCGATCGCTGCAAACCAATCCTGGGCCGAAATCACATTCGAAAATGCGTTTGGCGGCGAGCATCTTGAACGGCATCCTGTGAAGGGAGCGATTCAGTACGCGCAGGTCCAGGATTGGTCTTAACCCACCGGTTTTCTTGGGGACAATGAAGTAAGGGCTGTAGAAGCCGGACCTCATCTCGGCTGGAGGGACAGTCTCGATTGCACCCTTCGCCAGCAGGGTGGCAATCTCTGCTCTCATGATGGGGGCATTGCCACCGACCAAAGTGGAGCAGACCCCCCTGAAGCGGGGAGGAGACCGTGCGAACTGAATCGCATAGCCGAACCTGATGGTGCGGGCGACCCAGCGGGACAGATGGGGAAGCTTTAGCCAGGCTCCCAAGAACTGTACCAGCGGGGTCATGCGGACCACAGGCGTCCCCCCGGAGGGGCAGCGAAGCGGAGTAACTGGCCCGGACGTGGACGGCATAGCGATCCGGTATGGGAGCGCAGTTAACATCCGCGCCCTGACAGAGGAGGCCAGGGAAGGACCAGCGTTCCACGGGGGCCTGCTCTGCCAGGGGTCTGGCGACAGAGTGGGACAGGGACGAAACGGTCCGTGGACGGCACGCCGTGTCAACCGACTCTGGGACAGAGGGGGACGAGGAGAGCACGGCTTGTGGGCGGCGCTCTGTGTCGTCCGAGAACTCTGTGTGCTCAGGGATGAGGGGGTTGTTTCTTTCTTTAACCACATTAGGGTGCTGCCCACCCGTGGGTGAGCGGCGGGGAGTGGAGAACAAAAGATTCTCCCCGGGCCCTCCACCGGGGGAAGGAGTGGTCCTGCTACCATCTCCTGGGAAACAACCATCGTCCCTGAGCAGCTCGTCTCAGGAGCGCCGCTTGGCCCGGCGCTTGGCGGGGGGGGGGGGGTTGCTGGAGAGGGCTGTGGCGCCTTCCTAAGGCTTCCTCCGCGACTTGGCCTGGGTGAAGGCTGCTGCTTTGGCCGAGCGGGAGGGGCGGGAGCCTTAGGAGGGCGCCCTCGGCGGGAAACAGGCTGAGGCGTCTGCCCAGCCGACGACGAGGCAGCAGCGGGTCGGCGGGGCAGAATGTGTTTAATTGCCTCAGTCTGTTTCTGTGCAGTCGAGAACTGTTGGGCGAAGTCCTCGACTGCGCCGCCGAAGAGGCCGGCCTGGGACAGGGGCGCATCGAGCAGACGTGTCCGCTCGGAATCCTGCATGTCAGCCAGGTTCAGCCACAGGTTTCTCTCCTGGACCACAGCAGTGGACATCACCAGACCCAGGGAGCGCGCGGCTACCTTCGTCGCCCGGAGAGCGAGGTCGGTTGCGGCACGCAGCTCATTGAAGAGCCCTGGGTCTGTCCTGCCCTCGTGCATGTCTCTGAGCATCTGGGCCTGGTAGACCTGCAGAGTGGCCATAGCATGCAGAGAGGTAGCCGCCTGTCCCGCCGCTCTGTAAGACTTCGCCACCATAGATGACGAAAATCTACAGGCCTTGGATGGGTGCTTAGGCTCGCCCCGAGAAGAAGCACTCTGAGGACACAGTTGCATCGCAACAGAGCGTTCAACCGGAGGAAGCCCAGTGTACCCACGGGCAGCCGCCTCATCGAGGGGAGGAAAGGCGGATGAGACCAGCGAGCGGTCCCGAGAAGACAGGGGGTCTTCCAGGACTTTGAGATCTCATCATGCACATCCGGGAAGAAAGGTATTGGGGTTTGCCGTGGACCACGGAGGTCGGCAGCCTTACCCCAAAACCAATTGTCCAACCGCGAGCGCTCAGGACAGGGTGGAGGTCTCCACTCTAGACCGATGCTCGCGGCTGCCCGGGAAAGCATGGCCGTCATTTCCGGATCCGACTCAGGCACAGCCGTATGCACACCGGAAGGTGGCAGCTGCGCTGAATCTTCACTTCCGGAAGAATCAAGCCCACCTTGTGATGCTGCTACAGACATAGCGTCTTCCTCTGTAGCTTCAACCGAAACTCGCGGGCCACCCGAAGGTCGACCCGCGGGAATCGGAGGTTCACTAGCGGGCACCGTCACCGAGGAGGGGGGCTGGGGTCACGGACACATAGTCGGCGCCTGGTTCCAAACTGTAACCCTCAGGTCACCCTGGCCACCAGCCGAAGTAGCACTCCTCGGGGGAGCGTTAGATCGGGGTGTGGATGAGGGGACTCTCACTCTTGCGAGTTCATTGAGTCTCGACCTAAGTGACGCGATGGTCATGTTCCCGCAGAGAGAACATGACTCATCCACGAGCGCTGCTCTAGCGTGATCCATGCCCAAACACACTAGACAACGCTCGTGCCCATCAGAGTCAGACACCAGCCTGCCGCAACCAGAAGTGCACGGGCGAGGCATCTTTAAAAAGACGTGCCGCGTGCAAGCTCTTTTAAGAGAGAAACACTCTGAGTGTCGAAGCGCCCGGGGAGACACGCACTCTCTGGCAAACCACTGCACAGATAAGCAGGAAGCACGCGCTCGCCAGATATCGCCGTCACACCAACACCAGAGGAACTCATTCGTGAAGCTGAGAGTTCAGAGATGGCTTGTGGAGTGAAGAGAAACTCTTGGCTCCGAAGCGAAAACATAACTGCATGTTGCCGGCGTCCTCCTTATATACCCACGAGGTGGGGCGGAGTTACGTCATGCAAATTCCGCAGACCCATGGCATTTCTTTGCCATTGGCTCGTTTTTAAATACCCAAAGCTGATAGGCTTTCTAAGCGAAACCCCATTCGTCGTCATCCGACGTAACTCGGAGTGACAACGAAAGGGAACTTGATATTGCAACAGAAACTTTTAACTCTCTCTTTTCCAGCACTTTAGACGCAGTTGCTCCGTTGTGCTTAAAGAAGATTAAAAAAAATAGTCCAACGCCGTGGTACAACGAGCACACTCAGGACCTTAAGATAGCAGCCAGAAAAATGGAGCGCAACTGGAAGAAAACAAAACTAGAGGTATTTCAGATTTCATGGAAAGAGAGCTCAATTGCTTACAGAGAGGCTTTAAAAGCTGCTAGATCTGCTTATTTTTCAACCCTATTAGAAGAAAATAAACATAATCCTAGATACTTATTTGAAAGTGGCTAAACTAACGAAAAAGAAAGCTACAAGCACAGAAGTTTGAGGTCTGCAAACTCGTTAATTCATCTAAATCGACAACTTGTATGTTAGACCCTATACCGACTAAGCTACTGAAAGAGATGCTTCCAGAGATCATAGATCCTCTTCTTAATACCATTAATTCGTCTTTGTCTCTAGGATACGTACCAAAAACATTTAAGCTGGCTATGATAAAACCGCTTGTTAAAAAAACGCAACTTGATCCTTCAGAATTAGTCAATTACAGGCCGATCTCAAATCTGCCTTTTCTGTCAAAGATATTAGAAAAAGCAGTATCCTCACAACTGTGTTCCTTTCTTGAAAGAAATGATATCTGCGAGGATTTTCAGACAGGATTTAGACCGTACCATAGTACTGAGACAGCTCTCATTAGAGTTACAAATGATTTGCTCTTATCATCCGATCGTAGTTGTATCTCTCTATTAGTGTTACTTGATCTTAGTGCTGCATTTGACACAATTGACCACAACATTCTTTTAAATAGACTAGAAAACTATGTTGGCATTAGTGGAATTGCACTAGCATGGTTTAAATAATACTTATCTGACCGTTATCAGTTTGTAGCAGTAAATGAAGAGATGTCTTATCGATCACAAGTTCAGTATGGCGTACCACAAGGCTCAGTACTAGGACTGCTGCTGTTCACTCTGTACATGCTTCCATTAGGAGATATCATTAGGAAACATGGAATTAGCTTTCACTGTTATGCTGATGATACTCAGCTCTATATTTCCTCAAAACCTAACAAAACTTACCAATTCACAAAATTAACGGAATGTATAGCTGATATAAAAATTTGGATGACTAGTAATTTCCTACTACTAAACTCTGAAAAAACAGAGATTCTAATTATTGGACAAAAAACTTCCACACGTAATAACCTAGAATACTGTCTAACACTTGATGACTGCTCTGTTAAGTCTTCGTCGTCAGTTAGGAACCTGGGTGTGCTCTTTGATAGCAATCTTTCATTTGAAAGTCACGTGTCTAGTATCTGTAAAACCGCATTTTTCCATCTTAAAAATATATCTAAATTACAACATATGCTCTCATTAACAAATGCGGAACAATTAGTTCATGCTTTCATGACATCAAGACTAGATAACTGTAATGCTCTACTGCACGCTTTCATGACATCAAGACTAGATTACTGTAATGCTCTACTGCACGCTTAATAAATAAACTACAGCTAGTTCAAAACGCAGCAGCTCGAGCTCTTACCAGAACCAGGAAGTATGACCATATTAGCCCGGTTCTGTCAACACTGCATTGGCTGCCTTTTAAAGGGGGGGGTGAAATGCTATTTCATGCATAGTGAGTTTTTTACACTGTTAAAGAATTGGATTCCCATGCTAAACATGGACAAAGTTTCAAAAGTTAAGTTTTACGTTTGATTGTGTATTTCTGTTCTCAAAATAATCATTCCTGGTTGTCAAAAGTTTCGTAAAGTTTTTTCCGAGTATGGGTGCGTATGACGTCAGATGCACCGGAATTTCCTTATACGGTCCTAAGAGCACTTCTCTCGAGCTCTTACCAGAACCAGGAAGTATGACCTTATTAGTCTGGTTCTATCAACACTGCATTGGCTGCCTATTAAAGGGGGGGTGAAATACTATTTCATGCATAGTGAGTTTTTTACAATGTTAAGGAGTTGGATTCCCATGCTAAACATGGACAAAGTTTCAAAAATTAAGTTGTATGTTTGATTGAGTATTTCTGCTCTCAAAATACTCCTTCCTGGTTGTCAAAAGTTTCGTAAAAAAATTTTCGAGTATGGGCGCATATGACTTCAGATGCACCGGAATTTCCTTATACGGTCCTAAGAGCAGTTCTCTCGGAAGGGCGCGCGCACAGCTGTAGAGCAATAGCCGTAACCTATGCCCATCAAAGCGCTGTGCATCGGCTGCACTGCAATATGTTACCAAAGAAGTGTGTTTTCAACTGCCAAGGCAAGACAACACTGCACAGATTCCCAAAGAATCAAGCGTTAAGGGACCAGTGGATGGAGTTTGTTTTTCCAGAACATCAACACAGTTGCGCAAGATTTCTTGTTTGTTCCATGCATTTCGAGGATGATTTTTTTATAAACAAGGCCCAGTTCGAAGCCCGATTTGCTAATCGTTTAGTTCTCAAGGATGAAGCAGTCCCAACACTAAAGGTTAACGCTCTTGCGTTGAAACCGCAGGCAGTGAGTAGAACTGCTTCAAATATATGTGTGTGTCTATCGGCGTGTAACTTAAGCACAGCAAGTAGGCTAAACAACATGATAACGTATAGTTAATGTATCTATGGAGGATGCGATGTATGGTGTGTGTTTGTTTAAATACATTTGTTTAGGTGGCTACTGTAGGTGTCTGTTTTGTTTATTGTAAAACCAAATCATGTCTTCATAAACCACGAGTAGACACACACAGACGCTCTCAACGTAAAAGCTTTGCGCGCTCGTGATTATTTAGCTCCGCCCACACGGCACGCCTCCACCCGCTCGGCTTTTTCCGGAAAGACTCGGTACAGTCTATCTTTCTTTTATAAATATAATAAAACTAAAGACTTTTTGGAGATATGATGGATGCAATATTACTCTATAGGTACTCAAGATTAACATGAGATTGACTGAAACTGAGTGTTTCACCCCCCCTTTAAACATCGTATAAATTTTTAAATATTGTTGATTACTTACAAAGCACTAAATGATTTAGCTCCGCAGTACTTGAGCGAGCTCTTAACGCATTATAGTCCTTCACGTCTATTGCAATCTCCAAATTCGGGCCAGTTGATAATACCTAGAATGTCAAAATCGACTGCTGGCAGTAGATCCTTTCCCTACTTAGCACCAAAACTTTGGAACAGTCTTCCTACCATTTTCCGGGAAGCAGACACACTCTGTCAGTTCAAAGCTAGACTAAAAACACATCTCTTTGACCTAGCATACACATAAAACATTATAGACTTCTATAATTCAATGTTAGGCTGCAGAGATTAGGTCAGCCGGAACTGGGAACAGTTCCCTTAAATCCTGATGTACTCGTTACATCATAAGAAGAATGGCATCTACGCAAAATTTTAGTGTCTTTGTTTATCCCAGGGTTTCCCGCAGCCTACCGGATCCAGGTCGAATCCAGATCTGACTAGGAGCTTCGCCTGGACCCGATGACAACGCAGTACTAAAGTGCCAACTAGCCTCTTCCTATGGAGGATCCCTTTTCCACTCTACAGATAAAAGTTGTGATTCCGGTTCGCGTACCCACCCCGAAGTGATAAAATAAAACAAAATTCTGTATCAAATTACAGTTACTGTAAATCCGGCCTCTAGTTCATAAACGCCAGAGGAGAACTGGCCCCCGACTGAGCCTGGGTTCTCCCAAGGTTTTTTTCTCTCCATTAAGTCACCTGATGGAGTTTTAGAACACCAGTAGGTCACTTGATGGAGTTTTTCGGTTCCTTGCCACTGTTGCCTTTGGCTTGCTCAGTTGGGGATATTCAAATTAATTAACCAAGCATTAATACCATTGATCAGCCGTACCAAACGTGGATGATTTTTTCCACTAAGAAACAAACATTGTTATGTAATTTGATTGATACTGTGAAGCTGCTTTGATACAATTTATATTGTGAAAAGCGCTATATAAATATACTTGACTTGACTTGACAGTTATTTAATAAATTAAATTCTTTTTAAAAAAATTATAAACTTGAGGCTTCGGTCTTCTTTCAAATGAAAAAATGGCTTTGTGTTTTTTATTAAAATACACATTGCCTTAGTGATTTTTTTTTTTTGTCACAAATATCAATTATTTGAACATATAACCAATAATTTCTTTAAAATAAACACTTTCTTGTGGGGAAAACAAAGGAATTAATTGACATGCTTTTTAAATGGCACATGATTTTTGGTAACAGGACATGCGTCCATCTTCTGCTTAAACCTTGTAAAAAAAAATTTTTTTTTAAAAAGTTGCCTGAGACTGACCAATACACATTTTGACTAGTTAAATATGTGTAGTATTAGATTCAATGTTGAAAAAGATAAAAAAAAATAAAGTTTAATTTTGAAGAGTTACAACAAGCAAATGTCACCCATTCGGTGGAATGGCCCATATAGATAAATACCTTCGACCTATACAGCGTCGAAAGTTACTGCATGGCTTTGAAGGTAACTATATTTTGATACTGTCCCATGAAAAAGTTGAATAAACTAAAGTTAAATAGAATAATAATAATAACAATAATAATAATAAAATAGAATAAAAAATAAAGTTACAAATATAATACATAGAATGCGTAAAATAACATTTTAGAAGAAGCGCCATGCATAAGTGCACATGTATATCAGAGTTCAAATTTTTTTCACTTGCCCGGTCAGTTAAGTGGGTCAGAAATCTACGTGCCAATTTTTGCTTGCCCTTATAGATTTTTTATTTATTTATTAGCAGTTATACAACAAATAACAATAAATACTAAAGTTAAAGATACAAGGATTTTTCACCACCAGGGGTCGCTAACCTCTTACAATAACAAAGGCGTATATTGATGACGCAAAGCATTAATCAGAATTATGGATCTTGTCGTCAAACTGATGGATCTTTCATGGATGAGTGAATACCTTGATGTTTTTAACATGACTGTGGTATGAAGCAGGGCGCGTTTGCTAATGAGAGCGCCACAAGCAACGCAAGTCCCGCGGATATAAAGGAATATGGACATTTCATTCTACCGAACTACGCGCAAGTGCTGAATTAAGTTTAGAATATTGGATCAGTTTATTAGACGAATTAAACTTGTGAGGTAACGCAGGGCTGTTTCACTTGCTCTAACAGTTACACTATCACACTAAACGGCATTTGAGCGTGTTGAATGTTGCTAGTTAGGTTGTTTGTTGGCTATATGAGATTAGCAGTAAGCTAGATCGATATTAAAATAACATACAGATCATATTCTAACATTTCATCAGGTTGAACTAAATAACATTGATTAGTTGTATGTACCTTTGCTCACCTGTCTAATAAAGTACATACAACACTCGCGTCTCTGTCAAGTCGAAGTTAGTCACGGACGTGGAGCTCTCGGCATCTTCGTTTTAGTCCTCTTTTTATCCCAAAGTCTGCTTGCCATGGTCCATAATGTTTTGAACAAAACAGCAACAGCGTGAGCGTCCTGCTAGGGATAACCCAGTTGTCCACGTCTGTCGCCATGGTTACATTGACTTCATAGGCTTCACACGCCCCGTTTCCTTGGTTAAAATCACAATTTTCTCACGATTTACAAATAGTTGGAAACATTTGGGATATTTTAAGTAATGAACTAAACAAAATATATAACATTGGCCTAGTGGTTTTTGGATATGTTACTGCAAAAATCCTACATATTGTACCTTTAATTGTCATATTTAATCTTTATGAGTAATAAAGTAAAGGAATCGGAACAAAGATGCTGTGTGTCAAAAATATTAGTGGACAGAGGAAATATTAATGGAGTTTTAGAGAATCTAGGATTTCCTTGCCTACAACCTCTCCTCTGTGAGTGAGCATATGCTCCTCCCTCTCCTGTGGATCCAGTGATCCATGGATATTGACATGCAGCCAGGAATACAGGAATACGAAATACATAAAGCAACATTGCCTGTGAAAGCTTTATATAACTACAACAATATAGGTAGGCCTATCCAGATGATCACTTATATCAATATTTTATCGTCATTTCGTCCAGCCCCTAAGACTTGTCAGTGTTTATTTAAAAACATAAAAGTAGGCAGAATATACAATGGTAAATATTTAATTGATGAGTTGTCAATACAATTTATAACAATACAATATATAGGCTATGATTTTTCCTCAAAATTCAACATATTGAGACAAAATTACAACTGCAAATCCAACTTTCGCTGCCTGGAGTCCTGCTGTTTCTGTGAATTGCAGTGATTCATTTGCTTCTCTGTAGCTTTTGGAAATCTATAAAAATAACTCAGATTTCTTGTCAAATCTGTTTGTACAGTCAATCTCAAAACTCTTTCCCGTTTTAGATGTTTTGTGTGTTTTTCGCAGCATTCACCAATGCCACCTCTCAGTATTAGGCGTAACCGCTGCGACTCCGGCTGACTGTGACATCACGCGCATGTACATTCTTATATACACCTTAGCAACTGTATTTACTTTTTACCTATAGGTTCAGCATTTAGAATTTATTGCAATTATATTCTTTTAAAATTAGTGGGTTGATTCCATTGTGTTGTGTCTTAATTCCGTTTTTTTGTGGCTTGATTCCATTGTGTTGTGCACTACTGGGCCAACGTAAAAAAAAAGTGCATTAGACAAACTCAGCAAACACTTAACTAATAACATACTCTCTGTACACACTTTTTTGGCATAAATTAAACCCAGACAGTCTGCTCCCACAGCTTTTCCTTTACAACAAATTATATTCCCACAAAGGCCCTCATTCTGTCATGACAACTCTCGGGAAATTAGTATGGTAACAGAGATTGGCATGGTAATGGATATGGCCATGTTAATGTATTTGGTCTTGGCAGAATAGATCTGCTATGCTGCTGCTGCAGAGCAAATACCAAGACTTGCTACTGCGAATACCTTCACAGACTTTGCTGTGAGAATGTAAGACAAGCTGCTACTGCACATGTAGCCTAACATACATGAATTAACCCCGTAGTAGATCTATACAGGTGGCGCTGGGGAAGTAGGAGGGTTTCTGAAAGCGCGCTGCAGACAGTAACAGCAAACAGTGCAAGTATTTGAATGTTTGAGCAGCAAGCTCATTGCCTGCTGATTTTACAGCAACAATCAGCTGTGCAATGTAGATAATGACATGATTGCTACCAATCAATTAAAGATCTATCAGCCTGCACCATTCAGATTTTAATGCCAGAACCATGTAATTTTCTACCAAATTTATTTTAGGCTACACCTAGTGTTGCCAACTGTCCCGAATTAGCCAGGACGTCCCGATTATTGGGCCTAATTTATTTGTCCCGTACGGGACCTCTCTTGTCCCGTTTATTGAGTGCTACGCTGATCTGACTGATACAACAGCAACACAACACTTGAGAATGACCGCGACACTTGAGAATGACATCATCAAATCACGTACAAAAGACCATACCAATAAACTATAAATTGAGAATTAATTATTCTTGGGACAGATAATTTGATTTGCGAACAGAATCCTCTGCTGTCTGGTCGCTCCCGGTTCGATCCGGTCTCGCGCTAACGGCAAGTCCCTTTCACTGTCCGGCCGGGTTTTGATTTCGGCAAATCAGTTTTGGTGAATTTAAACAACGTGATTATTGTTCATGAGTCCAACATCCAGCCACGCAAGAAAACATGCAATCTACCCGAGGGAATAATATGCTGATGTGACTTTTGATTCATTTAATGCATCCTTGCTGAATAAAAGTAGGCTATTACTTTCTTTAATTTCTTTCAAATGTATTGTATAATGTTACAAAAGCTTTCTATTTCAGGTAAATGTTATTATATTGAACTATGTTTTGTAAGTAATGTGACTGTTTTGTGTGTGTTTATGTCTGAGAAGCTTTTAAACACATACAAACCTGAAATAACATATACTGTGTGATACAGTACAAATATTTTGAGTGTCCCTTATTTTCCTGTAAAGAACCATGATTATCCCGCATTTTTCTTTTCGGAAGTTGGCAACCCTAGCTACACCAGACATTTCATGCGCATTTGCGGTCTTGTGGACTTACATGAACATTATTTGACATACACTGAACCACTCCACAATCCTAAACCAATGCACAATTCTCTTCTCTCTCTTCTCTGGATTTCTAATAAAGATTACATTGTATACTAAGAATATTAATGGCTCTGCTTACACTCCTCTATTGTCAGTCATTTTGGAAAGACATTATGTTAAATGTACGGGGAGAGAATTGTTGCATTATTCCAAATAAATAAAATTAGATTTGCAAATTAAAAAAAAGTACTAATGTGTTTTGTCACAAACACAACTCTGCCTGTCATTCATTTGTGAATCGCTTTCTGTTCATTTGTTACTTTCTGTTCATTTGTAGATCCCCACACGCAATTGTTGATTTTGAAAATTTCTAGCATCAAGACGTGCAGATAAATGCACAAGTGTAAATTATTTATTGTGTAGACCGCAATAAAAACTCAAGTGAAAGAGTAGTTTACATAAAACTCAGACTATTATGTTGAATCACATCGATAGATATCAGTACAGTGTCTGATGTTGTTGTGATAATGGTACAAAGAACAGCAATGCTAATGCTAGCTGACAATGACTGGGTGCCCCAGAACAAGTCAAGTGGAACCAGTTACTTAATAATCTTTGGAGTCATTTGAGAGTTAATTTAACCCAAGTTAGCTGACCATCAGCTTGACACTTGATTTATATAAACTGTACAAACAATGTTCTTTCTATATCACTTACCATGAAATATGTATTCGATAATCATTCAATTTGATAAATAACATTGCCATCAGATAGCATCACTATCATTTGGTTGTGCCAGAGAATGTTTTTGTTAGGGCAGATTTCTATTTGTAGTCTATTGCTCAGCTGTAAAAGTAGTAGTCAAAGTGAAATGCATGACTGACATCTAGAGGAATTCTGAGAGGAAAAACTTAAAGGGTTAAGTTCACCCAAAAAATCTCAGGGAGATTGCATGAAGGCTTATTTACAGATGTTGAGCTGAGAAACAATTGGTTATATAGATAAGAATCAATACATTTACTTGAAAATGAAAATTCTGTCTGTAATTACTCACCCTCATGTTGTTCCAACCACGTAAGAGTTTCGTTCATCTTGGGAACACAAATTAAGATATTTTTGATTAGCCTAAATCTGAGAGCTGGGTCACTTCTCCATAGGCTTCTAAAGGGATCAAAACTTTTTTATTATCGTTGCTTGATAAACTTATGGTTGAACCACTGTAGTCACTTCGACTATTTTAAACATAGTTTTTTCTAACATTCTGGGCTGGCCAGTTTCGATCCCTTAGAAGCGAATGAAGGAGTGACCCAGCTCTCAGATTTAATCAAAAATATCTTAATTTGTGTTCCGAAGATGAACGAAAGTCTTATGGGGTTGGAACAACATGAAAGTGAGTAATTACTGACATAATTTTCCTTTCTGCATGAACTAAATAAAGTATATGTATTGATTCTTATCCTTTAGCTATAAAACCAATTGTCTCTCAGCTCAACATCTTTAAATAAGCCTTCATGCAATCTCCCTGAGCAGCAATATATTGTGCATGCAAATGTCCATTATTCCATCAGTGCAGTCCTTGCTTTGCCTTTGTTAGGAGGGATTAGAGGATGACGTTCTGATTTCCAGGGACACTAACTTGACGCATGCTATTTCAAGCAACACCCCACACAACCGTCATCATAAATTAGTGTGCCAAGTGGGTGAGTGAATCAGAAAGAGAGAGAGATGTGGATCACTCTGTATATTTCTCTTTACCTGTCCTTTAACTGTATCTCTGCTGCCTCCATCCTCAGATCAGGTACCTGTCAGCTCCAGGGCCACTTCAAATTGAATGGAATGTACCAGGATGGAGATGTTATACTTGGAGGCCTGTTTCATGTTCACTTTTTCACAGTGTTCCCAGATCTGAGCTTTAGAATGGAACCAGAAAAACCATACTGTGAAAAGTGAGTCAGACTGACAACACAACTATAAAAGTATAGAAAGACTTAAAATTTGATTGATAATAATCAGATTAATGAGAGGGAAACAAATAAGTGGTGGAAGAAGAAATAAGAATGTTGTGTTCACCTTACCCTCTTTTACCAAATATGTGCAAATTATGTGTTGATAGCAGTAATGCAGCCTTGGCCAAAAATTTGTATTGAGAATGCTGTATATCTAACCAAGTGTGCATCATAGGAAGGATCCTGAAGTGATGTGTGAACTTTGATGTATTTGCTATGTAGTAATACTTGTATTCATTTGACTCGTGGTTATTAATATCTTTAATAATCTTTTTTTGTAGATTTAATATGGAAGGCTTTCAGCATGCACAGACCATGGCTTTTGCAATAGATGAGATTAATAAGAATCCCAACCTACTGCCTAACATCACTCTTGGTTACCATCTTTATGACAACTGTGTAATGCTAGGAATGGCGTTTCGGGCTGCCATATCCCTGGCTAGTGGGACAGAGGATTCCTTCTCCAGCCTAAACTGCACTGGCCCCCCTCCAGTGATTGGGATTGTGGGGGATGCAAGTTCAACTCCTTCCATTGCGATTTCTAGTGTTCTGGGGCTGTTTCGAGTACCTATAGTAAGATGGGATAACAAAAAGTAAAAATAAACTTTATGCATTATTTTAGCACTTTTCAGAGGGGGGGGGGGGGGGGGGGACTTTCATCTTGTAGCCTTCCAGAAGTTTCTTCCTCGCTCATATGTAAAATATATAAAAAAATCTAAATTACTATTTTTTTTCTTCTGATCGTCACTCTATTTTTCTGTCTCATGCTCTCTTCTCTCTGTCCATCTCCCCTAATTAGGTTAGTCACTATGCCACCTGCTCCTGTTTGAGCGACAGGAAAAAGTACCCCTCTTTCTTCAGAACGATCCCCAGTGATGCCTTCCAGGTGCGGGCTATGGTTCAGATCTTGAGGCATTTTGGATGGACCTGGGTTAGTCTACTCTACAGTGATGATGACTATGGCATCAATGCTGCTCAGTCCTTCCAGCAGGAAATAAAGCTGTTTGGACATTGTGTTGCTTTTTCTGAAATCCTGCCCAATGATCACAACCCCAGGGATATTCAGCGTATAATGGGAGTGATTCAGGCCTCTTCAGCAAGAGTGGTGGTTGTTTTTGCTCTTTCATCCTTTCTGATACCTTTGATGGATGAGGTGGTGTTGCAGAACATGACAGGCAGGCAATGGATTGCGAGTGAAGCTTGGGCCACCTCTTTTGAATACCACACTCCACGTTTTCTGCCCTTTCTGGCTGGCACACTGGGCATTGCTATCAGACGTGGAGAGATTCAGGGGCTTCATGACTATCTGCTACGTCTCCGTCCCAGCAATGATCCTAGAAATAATATGTTGAGGATCTTCTGGGAGAACATGTTTGAGTGCAGTTTTGAAACTAGGGGTAAACAGACAGATGGAGAGCAAGTGAAAAAGGTGTGTACAGGACAGGAGGATCTAACCACCACGGACACATCATACACTGATGTTTCAGGATTGAGGGCATCTTATAATGTCTATAAGGCAGTTTATGCCCTGGCACATGCGCTTCATGACCTGATGCAGTGTCAGGAATGGAAAGGACCATTCAGTGGGAACAGATGTGCCGATATAATAAACCTGAAACCCTGGCAGGTAAGAACCATAGGTATAGTGCAGCTTCTCTTTAGGCATATAATAGGTGGGAAATATGTACTCTACATTAATTCAATTTCAAGATAAACATATAAAATCTGTCCTGTCTACAAACTGCACAGCTGGTTCACTACCTCCAGAAAGCGAACTTCACCACTGGTTTTGGGGATCATGTGTCATTTGATAAGAATGGTGATGCTCTAGCCATCTATGATGTGTTGAACTGGCACCCAAGCTCTGATGGGTCAATAAAGATCCACAAGATCGGTGTAGTAAAGGATGGGGCAGCAACAGGGATGGTGCTTACACTGGATGAGGAAGCAATTTACTGGAACTTTGAGACAAAAAAAGTAATTAACAGCATGTTAATGTCATACTTTTTGCAGACATGTATATCTGAATACTAGTCAAAGCAATAAGATTTGTCATTATGTAAAAGAGATGACAAACACATGATTAGTAACAGATGTCTCTTTCAGCCCCCACGGTCTGTGTGCAGTGAGAGCTGCTCCCCAGGCACCAGGCGAGCCACAAGGAAGGGTCTTCCTGTCTGCTGTTTTGACTGCCTGCCATGCGGAGATGGAGAGATTTCTAATGCAACAGGTAAATCATATTCCAAAAGTTTAATATAACCTGAAAGGGGAATTTTCTCTTTAGGCTTTTTTACTTTAATTTTTGTGTCTTTATGACAGATGCTATTGAGTGCATGGTGTGTCCAGATGACTTCTGGTCCAATCCAGAAAATGATCTGTGTGTCCCCAAAGAAGTTGAGTTTTTATCCTATGAGGAACCTCTGGGAATCTCTCTGACCACTGTTTCCTTGCTAGGCACCTGTTTCTGTGCTCTTGTGATGGTCATTTTCGCTCATCACCGTGACACTCCCATAGTACGTGCCAACAATTCAGAGCTCAGCTTCCTGCTGCTGTTGTCACTCAAACTGTGTTTCCTGTGTGTTCTGCTATTCATTGGCCGTCCGGAGCTGTGGACATGTCAGTTAAGACATGCTGCGTTTGGTATAAGCTTTGTCCTGTGTGTCTCCAGCATCCTGGTCAAGACTATGGTGGTAATAGCTGTGTTCAAGTCCTCTCGACCAGAAGCCAAAGGAGCAATGAAATGGTTTGGAGCAGCTCAACAAAGATGCACAGTTCTGGTCCTAACAGCCCTCCAGATTGTGATATGTGCAGTCTGGCTTTCAACTGCTTCTCCAGCACCCCATAAAAATAACCAGTACACCCGCTCTAAAATAGTATATGAATGTGCTATTGGCTCAGTGGCTGGTTTTTCTATGTTGCTGGGATACATTGGACTGTTGGCAGCAGTAAGTTTCCTGTTAGCCTTCCTAGCGAGAAATCTTCCAGATAATTTTAATGAAGCAAAGTTCATCACTTTCAGCATGTTGATCTTCTGTGCTGTGTGGATTGCATTTGTTCCAGCATATGTGAGCTCACCGGGGAAATATGCAGTGGCTGTTGAGATATTTGCTATTTTAGCTTCCAGTTTTGGATTACTGGTAGCCATATTTGCTCCAAAGTGCTACATTATCCTTTTGCATCCCGAGAGAAACACTAAAAAATCCATAATGGGAAGAGAGACACAAAATAAATAGTTTTCCATTACTGTGATGTAAAAATGTAAACTCTAATTTGACAACTTATCGGTTTAGTTGTATTTTCATCTATATTAACAAAGCCATTTTTTGCAATGCCTACTGTTTTGTAGTATTTCAATGATTAACATCCATTTGTTTGCTTTATTTGTCATATTGCCATATATTTTGTCTGCTTCAGAGGTTTACCCCCTTTACATGTTCAATCTTGTAAAATTGTTTTATTTAATAAATTAATGATAAAATAATGTTTGCCAGAACAGCTTGATTATAGCTTAAAGTTTCTGACATGGGTCATTTAATTAATTTGTGTCCTTTCCTATGAGAAATGTATCCTACCGTGGTCCAGTAGTGCACAACACAATGACAATTAAGAAAGCAAATGTGTTAACCTGTTAGCTTGTAATCTAAAATAAATACAGTTTATGAAGCCTTTGCACTAGCATAAGCATAAGGGTGGTCTGATTTGAAAGCAGACCCTTGGCAGTTTATTGTCAGGTTATAATGAATTATTGTCATAGAGAATAAATTGTTCAAAAGTATTGCAAAGTAATTCTAAATGTAATTTTTTAATTAAATATATGAAAATAAAAATTAAATTGGCTCTAAAACTCATGAGTTTTATGAAATTCTGAGTTTTATGAAATACATTTTAAGGCCATGACATTTGTTTTATTAAGAGAAGACTCTAAAATGCTAACTGAGGTTTATTCACATTCTAAGTACTTATTCTAAGTATCCAGTCAGTCTTTTGTCTCTATTGTTTTGTGGTGCAAAACTGCCACATGCAGTATCAGTCTCCCCTGGACACATCCACACCTCTACTTTCTATTCAAACTGTTTTAATCCCTAATTTCGTTGATCAAACTTCTGTGCACCTTGATGCATACCCTTCTTAAGAAAAGAAACATTCCAATGATTTTTCCTTTTCAAAATTAGTATTAAAAAAATAATTGCTCCTGGTAACAGGCATATAAGGGCTAGCTAGCATGTTAGCTTAGGACAGCATCAAAATATATCAATTTATCAGATTAAACCATGTTTTTGCTCAAAACTCACTTTATAACATCAGTCAAGTGTTTAACATGCCCTTCTGTGATCTGATGTGGATTCATATCACTGAATAAGACAGAAAATATATTTTTATAGTATAGGGAACAAGGTGTATAAGTAGAATATGTGGTTACAATAACGTTGATCTAGATAAGTGAAACTATGTGCAGAATTGAGAAAATAATGGATATTGTAGCTTGTGTCTCACAGGGCAAACAATCTTTAATGATATGGCTAAATACCACCTCCTAGTGGGGGAATAGGAAGTTTCACTAAAAAAAGTGTATGTCATCAGGTCTGTCTGACCTGGCTTACTTAAGCATAAAATATCAATAAATAGCCATCCTAACACAATATGGTGTCAGTAGAAGTTTGCTCAAGGGTGCCATAGGAGGACAGAGAGAGAGTTTTGCCAACTTTTGCCAAGAGTGGTGACTATGCTTCTTTTGAATATCTTTGTGCTGTCCTTAAAAGTTGTCCAAAAATCCTGCTGCTAACTGTATATAGACCTCCTATTTTATCAGTTGCAGTCTTCCTTGAAGATTTCTGTGAATTGCTCTCTGAAATCTGTGCTCATTTTGACAGCATTGTTATATCAGGTGATTTCAACATCCATGTAGATAACCCTGAAAACCCGCATGCAAGAGACTTTTTGGCTCTGATTGATGCCTTCAATCTGAGACAACATATACAGGGCCCCACTCACTCTAAGGGCCATACACTCGATCTTGTCGAAATCAAAAGGGTGTAACTGTTTCCACATCTGTTGTGGATTTAGGCTTATCTGATCACTGTTTTATTTTCTTTGAAGTCTGCTTGTTCCCCTATCGTCAGAATAACTCTATTATGATCAGAAAGAGAGCTATAAATGACAAAACTTGTGTTCTTTTTGAGCAAACACTCTTTGAGTCCAAAAGTTCATTCCCAAAGACTGCTGATAACTTGTTGGAAGATTTAAATTTAAGAATGACAATTATAATGAATGACATTGCTCCTTTAAAACGGAAAAAAATCCATTGGAAAACAGAAAGCTCCATGGATGAACGATCCGTTAGTTAAACTGCAAAAGAAAGAATGTACGAGAACAGAAAGGAAATGGCGTAAATCCAAACTTAATTCAGACTATCTGATCCATAAAGGGACACTTTACGAAATACAATTCTGTAATTTGTAAAGCAAGACAATCTCATTTCTCCACTATTATCAATAGTAAAGCAAATAACACCCGTGCGCTATTCTCCACCATTGAGAAGTTAACAAATCCTTCCCCTCATCTGGCTCCTGAACTACTACAATGAATTTGCTTCTTTTTTTAAGAGCAAAGTAGAGAACATAAGACATTATATCTCATATACGTCGCATAGCATCTCTCACTTTGAATCACCAACTAGTCTGAGGGATGAGCTCAGCACTCTTTCAAGTTTCAGCTCTGTTGACCTTGACACTCTTGAAAAGACTGTACAAAGTCTAAGTTCCTCCACATCTGAGTTGAACATTTTACCCACTAGCTTTTTTAAATCTGTGCTTCATATAATAGCAACTGATGTGCTTTTAATAATTAATACTTCTCTACTGAGCGGCGTATTTCCTAAGTCCCTTAAAATAGCCGTTGTAAAGCCTTTACTTAAAAAGAACAACCTGGATGAGTCTGTCCTTAACAACTATAGACCCATATCAAATTAGTCTTTCATCGGTAAAATAATTGAAAAAATTGTTTTTAATCAAGTGTCTGCGTTTCTAACCTCAACTTCCTGTTTTGATCTCAACCAGTAAGGTTTTAGAAAATACCATAGCACTGAAACAGCCCTGGTTAAAGTAGTCAACGACATTCGGCAAAATAATGATGCTGGAAATACCACTGTTCTTATGCTGTCGGACCTCAGTGCGGCGTTCGACACTGTTGACCACAGCATACTAGTAGAAAGACTTAAATGCTGTGTGGGTCTCTCTGGCTCGGCCATCTGCAGGCTAAAGTCCTATTTAGAGCACAGGAGTTTTTATGTTTCTATTGGTCATCATGCCTCAGCTCCTGTGTCCTTAACATGTGGTGTCCCTCAGGGTTCAATCCTTGGCCCGCTTTTGTTTAATTTGTACATGCTCCCTCTTGGCCAAATTATGAAGAACCATTCTATTAGTTACCATAGTTATGCAGATGACACACAGTTATACCTATCCTTGTCTCCCAACGAGTTTGCTCCCCTTGAATCTCTTTATCATTGTCTTCATCAAGTTCAAGACTGGATGTCTAAAAATCTTCTTAAATTAAACACAGACAAAACTGAAGTAATTATCTTTGGGAAAAAGGATCAGAGACTAAATACTGCCTCACTATTGGGAATGAAAGGTTTTGAGGTAGTGGAAACCGTGAAGAACCTCGGGGTCATTATTGGCAGCGACCTAAGCTTCAATAGCCACATGAAGGCAGTCACAAAATCGGCTTTTTATCACTTAAAAAACATTGCAAAGGTTAAAAACTTCATATTACCGGTAGACTTAGAAAAGCTTATTCATGCTTTCATCACCAGTAGGGTGGATTATTGTAATGGTCTTTTCACTGGTCTCCCTAAAAAAAACAATAAAATCTCTTCAAATTATCCAAAATGCAGCAGCAAGGCTATTGACCAGAACTAAAAGAAAAGATCATATCACACCAATTTTAAAATCTCTACACTGGTTACCAGTGATCTATAGAATTGATTTTAAAGTTCTTTTTCTTGTTTTTAAATCACTAAATGGTCAAGGACCTCTCTATATAGCAGAGATACTTGAAACATATAGCCCCTCAAGATCACTTAGATCTCCTGGAAAACTCCAACTGGTACAATCCAGCTCTCGTACCAAGCAGGGAGAGGCAGCCTTTAGCTACTATGCGGTCCGTTATTGAAACTGTCTTCCTGTAGACATTAAGTCCTCTCCCACTATCTCTATTTTTAAATCCAGATTAAAAACAAAACTCTTATACTAACCCTCTCTTGTACCTGTGGTCTGTAAGCTCTTATCTTTTTTGTGTATTATGTTCCCTGTGAAGTCACATGTTTTTATTTGATGTAAATCATTTTAACTATTTGAATTGATTGATGTAAATCAATTTTTTAATTATTTCTCAACTGTTATGACAGTTAAGCACATTGGGCTACCTTTCTGTGTATGAAATGGGCTATATCTATAAACCTGAACCTGAACAAAGAATTCACGCTATCAGAGGAGAGAACTGCATAGTAGAAAATTGATTGGTTTCAGGTACCTCCACCACAAAAATTAGACTTCTCAAAACTAGAAGAATGGCCAAAGTGTAGTAAATGATTTAAAAGATTTGAACTTTGCATCTGGACTTGAGTTACAAGCAGAAGAGAGCCAAGTGAATGCACTTGTGTATACAATGGGCGATGAGGCGGAAAATATCCTCAAGTCACTGTTTCTCACAGTGAACAGCTCAGTAAGTACAATAACGTCATGGAGCGACTGCATGAAAACACTGTAGAACAAAGAAATGTAATATTTGAACATGCAAAGTTTTATATGAGACAGCAAGAAACAGGAGAGTCTCCAGATATTTTCATCACAGCACTACATTGGCTAGCTGAGCATTGCGACTATGGAGAATTATACAGTGAAATGATTCGGGACAGATTAGTGGTTGGACTGAGAGATAAAAGATTGTCAGAGTAACTTCAGATGGATACTGAACTCCTGAAGAAGACTGTCACATGTGTAAGCAAAAGTGAGCTTGTAAAGAAACAGCAAGAGGAGCTAAAAGCCAACTTCAAAAGTGACTTAGCAACAAATGTTTACATTGTTCATGCACAGCAATGACCTTACAATAAAGGACGAGGCATGATGTGAAATAAAAAGCCTGCTAGGATGGCAGAGAAGCAGATACGATAAGTCCATCCCATGTAAGAGGTGTGGAAAAATTCCATAGCTGCAAATTTCAATGCCTAGTGAGACAAGCACACTGCAACCTTTGTAGGAAAAAGGGTCATTATGTGAAAGTTTGCAGGTTCAAAGGAATAAGTGAAGTAAACATGGCACGTGATCATCAAGATATAGGTACTGTCAATACTGAACAGAATGATGCCCCCTGGCTGATAAAACTAAAAGTGAATGAAGCAGACATCCCGTCCCTTTTCACTGTCAACACCTCATCGTATTGCATTACATCAATGTCAAAAGTGAAACAGGAATTGGAATGCATGGAGAATCAAGGAGTAATTACAAGAGTAGAACAACTGACTGACTGGTGCGCAGGCATAGTCGTTGTTCCAAAACCAAGAGGTGTTATGCACATTTGTGGATCTAACAAAGCTCAACAGTGCAGTTAACCCTCTGGGGTCGGCGGTTGCGCCCGCGATACCAACTTGCTTTTTTTCTTATCAGTGTGTGGCAAAATTAGTTAAGTGAGTGACCGTCCTGGTGTCCTATCAGGAAAGAGTACGGTCTATTTAATGCTGGTTGGCTGTACTCTGAGATGCGTCACGTCTTGTCCTCCCCCTCTTGCGTCATCCACTATCGCCTCAGGTATGTGCTGGTAGCAGGTGGTTTGAATCGCGTGTTTAGAATGCTACTGATAAGTTATCTTTTAATTGCAGCATTTCATTAAAGCACTTTTCCAACGGTGCATTTCATCAGCTCATAATAGGTGTCTGCCCACCCTTCAGGTATGTAACTGTCCCTGTATTGCGTGGTGGTTATGATGGCGTGTGGTATACTGAATCGCTATGTCACTGTTAATGTGTTGCTTCCTGTACCCCAGTTAATCGGTGGTTGTGATGATCGCCTGTGGGGATTATATGTGGGGTGATGTCGTCATTTGGTAAGTGTCATGTAAGATGTCTGGAAGGCTGTAGTGGAAAGAGAGGTACAAACATCTTGTTGCTTCTCTTTAAAGCGTTCGTGAGACGCAGGTCCTCCCTTTCGTCCTTAGGACCATTTTACTGGTTCCCTGCACAGTCTCCCTCTCGTTCTTCCGTGTTCCAATAAACGTCTCGGTTACGTATGGTAACCCTCGTTCCCTGAGGAGGGAACGGAGACGTCTCGTCGGAGGAGTTTCCAACGAATTGGGATCACGCTAGGGAGACCAATCGACTTCGAGTGAACTAAAACGAGCCAATAAACATTGGCATGCAAGATTTGCATTCCGCGACCCTCCTACCAGTGCGGGTATAAAGGCAGAAGCAAGTGCATACACAAACGTTTTTCGCTGAGGAGCCGAACGGTGTCCAGTCCTCCGCGAAGGTATAGCAAGCATGGCGACGGGACAAGACGTCTCCGTTCCCTCCTCAGGGAACGAGGGTTACCATACGTAACCGAGATGGTATGGGTTCAAGAGGGTACGGGGTGCAAATTACGAGGAGGATTTAGCCTCCTGGTACCCTTAAGGAATCTGATGACCAGGTTGTGCTTCCCCAATGACTTACCTTCAACTGCATCGTGATGAGCGGCTATTGCGGCAACATACACTTTGAGGGTGGAGGGAGACAGCCTTCGCTCCAACCCATCTTGCAGGAAGGAAAGCACGACTCTGACCGGGCAAGTTCGGGGGTCTTCCCGGCGGGAAGAACACCAATCGACGAACAGGTTCCACTTCAACGCATGGAGGCGCCTCGTAGAGTGGGCTCTAGCGGAAGTGATGGTGTCTACCACAACCTGTGGTAGGCCACTTAGAACCTCCGCGTCCCGTCCAGGGACCAGACATGGAGTCTCCAGAGGTCTGGACGCGGGTGCCACAGGGTGCCCCGTCTCTGGGAAAGGAGGTCCTTCCTCAGAGGAACCGGCCAAGGAGGGGCTGTCGCGAGGAGCACGAGTTCCGCGAACCAAGTCCGGTTGGGCCAATACGGCGCAACGAGCAGGACCTGCTCCTCGTCCTCCCTGACCTTGCACAAAGTCTGTGCAAGAAGGCTCACTGGGGGAAATGCATATTTGCCAAGGCCCTGGGGCCAGCTGTGCGCCAGTGCATCTGTGCCGAGAGATCCTTCGGTCAGAGAATAAAACCACTGGCAATGGGTCGTGTCAGGAGAGGCAAACAGATCTATCTGAGCAGCTCCGAAGATTCCCCAAATCAGCTGGACCACCTGGGGATGGAGTCGCCATTCTCCAAGAAGAGGCGGCTTCGTGAGAGCTCGTCAGCCACACGGTTGAGCACACCCGGAATGTGAATGGCCCGAAGCGACCTCAGATGCTTCTGACTCCATAGGAGGAGATGGCGGGCGAGTCGCGACATACGACGGGAGCGCAGACCACCTTGGCGGTTGATGTACGCAACGGTCGCAGTGCTGTCCGTACGGACCAGTACGTGCCTGTGCAGAAGCAGCCCCCTGAAGCGGCACAGAGCTAAGCGTACTGCTTGCAACTCTAGACAGTTGATGTGCCAATGCAGTTGAGGCCCCGTCCACAGACCTGAAACTGCATGCCCGTTGTACGTGGCCCCCCATCCGTTGGCAGAGGCATCTATAAAAACCACAGCATGCCTGGACACCTGGACTAAGAGAACTCCGGCCCGTAGAAACGCAGGGTCCGACCAGGGACTGAAGGTTTGGCGACAGTGCGGGGTAATGTTGACCCGGAACGTGCCGCTCTGCCACGCCCATCTCGGGACTCGATCGTGAAGCCAGCGCTGAAGCGGTCTCATATGAAGCAAGCCTAGCGGCGTTACTGCGGCTGCGGCTGCCATATGCCCCAGGAGCCTCTGAAACTGTTTCAGTGGAACCGCTGACCTGCCTTGAAAGGACTTGAGGCAGTTGAGCACTGACTGGACGCGCTCCTTTGTGAGGCGCGCAGTCTGACCGACCGAGTCCAACTCCATACCGAGATAAGAGATCCTCTGCGTGGGGCAGAGTTTGCTCTTGTTCCAGTTGACCTGAAGACCCAAACGGCTGAGGTGTCGGAGCACCAAGTCCTTGTGTTCGCACAACAGATCTCGCGAGTGAGCTATTATGAGCCAGTCGTCGAGATAGTGGAGAATGTGAACGCCATGTTCTCTCATGGGAACAATGGCCGCCTCCACGACTTTCGTGAAGACATGGGGCGACAGGGCCAGGCCGAAGGGTAGGACTTTGTACTGAAATGCTCGACCCTCGAACGCAAACCGAAGAAAGGGTCTGTGTCGAGGAAGAATCGAAACATGAAAGTATGCGTCCTTCAGGTCGATCGCTGCAAACCAATCCCGGGGACGGATGCAATCGAAGATGCGCTTCTGCGTGAGCATTTTGAACGGGAGCTTGTGCAGGGCCCGATTCAAAACTCGCAGGTCCAGGATCGGTCGTAACCCTCCGCCTTTCTTGTGTATAATGAAGTAGGGGCTGTAGAATCCAGACTTCATCTCGGCTGGAGGGACCGGCTCGATCGCGTCCTTCGCCAGCAGGACGTCGATCTCTTTCCTCAAGACAGGGCCATCGACGCTCCACACCCGAGTGAAGCGGATACCCCTGTACTTGGTAGGCCGGCGAGCAAACTGAATTGCATAGCCGAGCCGAATGGTGCGGATGAGCCAGCGGGAAGGCCTTGGAAGCGCTAACCAGGCTTCGAGAGACCGTACCAACGAGCCCACCCGGACCACCGGCGCACCTGCGGAGGCGAAGCGAAGTGGAAGGCAGGGACCGGACTCCAGAGGCATTACTGCGGCCGAGAGAGAGGTCTGGGTGTGCGGGGCAACACCTACCTGCTTCCACCGAGGGGCAGACGGCAGGGAAGGCCCGGAGGCGTTCGACTGCTGACTGTCCCGAGGCGAAGGAAGGAGGGGTAACGAGGAGCAAGGCCTGGGAGCGTCGGGTCCAGGTTTCCGCGCCTCCTTGCCCAGCGGGGGACGAGAGTAACGTGGCCGTGGCGCTGGGATGAGGGGAATGAGAGTGGCGAGGCAACGTGGCGGCGCACACTGTCATACTGGCCCTCTTGGACGGCGGAGACTGATAGTGGCGAGGCAATGGAGCGTTGACCTTGACTGCCAGTCTCGACCGTGAGTGACCCAGAGGAAGTAGAAATTGCTCTTTTATTGACAATTTGGGTACCGCTAACCGGCTGGTCAGCGGCGGAACAAAAACAAAAGAAAGATTCTCCACCTGGCCCTCCTCCAGGGGAAGGAGGTGTGCAGAGGCACCCTCCTGAAGAGCAACCGTCACATCCTCTGGGTCGCCCGTCTCAGGGTCGCTTACCTCTCCTCTTGCTGGGGGGTTTCGACGAACCCCGAGCAGGCTGGGCAGCTCTCTTGCGGCCGGCACCATGCTGCCTAGGGGGCTGCTGCTTAGGCTGGGCAGGGGCGGAGGCGGCGGCAGGAGGACGCCCTCGGCGACGATTAGACGGAGGCGCAGCCGAAGGAGACGGGGCAGCAGCAGCCTGTCTCCGGGGCATGATGTGTTTGATAACCTCCGACTGCTTCTGGGCGGCGGAGAACTGTTGGGCGTAGCTCTCCACCGCGTCGCTGAAGAGGCCACCCTGGGATATGGGAGAGTTCAGGAAGCTACTCTTGTCCGACTCCCTCATATCGGCCAGGGTGAGCCACAGGTGTCGCTCCTGGACCACAAGCGTGGACATCGCTCGGCCCAGGGAACGTGCGGTGACTTTCATCGCCTGGAGGGCGAGGTTCGTCGCTGTACGCAGCTCTTGAAGCCCCCCTGGGTCGGTACCACTCTCCTGCATGTCAGAGAGCGCCTTGGCCTGGTGGACCTGAAGGAATGCCATCGCATGCAGGGCAGAAGCAGCTTCTCCACACACACTGTAAGCCTTCCCAGTCAGACTGGAGGAGAACCTACAGGCGCGAGAGGGGAGCATAGGAACACCCCGCCAGGTGGAGGCGGTCTTAGGACACAGCTGCATAGCAACTGACCGTTCCACTGGGGGTATGCCCTCGTATCCCTTCACTGCCCCGCCATCGAGAGTGGTGAGGGAGGAGGAGGGAGTCGACCTGTGTCTGGCCGCCAGAGGGGCCGTCCACGATCTCGTCACCTCCTCATGCACCTCCGGAAAGAAAGGTACCAGGGCGGGGCGCTGAGAACCAGCGCGGGCCGCCCCGAGAAACCAATCGTCGAGCCGCGAAGTTTCGGAACACGGTGTAGGGTTCCACACGAGCCCGACACTTGCAGCCGCCCGGGAAAGCATAGCGGTCATTTCTGGGTCCGGCTCGGACAACGCTGCCACACCAGAAGGGGGCAACGCAGCCGAGTCGTCATGCCCAGAAGATGACCGCTCTCCCTCCGATGCAGCGATCGACATCCGGTCCTCCGGCGGAGCCCCGAAGGAAACGACTGGGACCACCCGGGATGGCCCAGGACGGTCCACCGAGGGCTCCAATGGCAGTGATGCGGAGGAGTGAGGGGCCCGTGGGGGTCTTTCACCCGGCGGGTCATTCCTCACTGTAACCCTCAGACCACCAATGGGATTAGCCGAAGTAGCCTTCTTCTGAAATGAACCAGAAGAAGAACTAGATCGGGGAATCTCCAAAGGGACTCCCCCTCGCTTGAGGGTTCTTAGTCTTGATCTAAGCACCGCGATGGTCATGTTCCCACAGTGAGAACATGACTCATTCACGAACGCAGCCCCAGCGTGCGGGAGGCCCAAGCACGAGAGGCAGCGATCATGACCATCAACCGGAGACAGAGTCTGACCGCACCCAGAAACGCACGGGTGAAACGTCATCCTGAAAAGGACGCGATCTTCACCCGTGTTGCTCTTTCAGAGAAATGCTCTCTTTAATGTGCTGAAGCACACAGGGACCAACGCGACAACACAGCGGGGAAACTGCAAGCCCGCTGTGTGCACTCAACCGATTACCAGCTGTTAAAACAGCTCTTGAAATAAACAGATCGCGTGTAGCAACAGCAGGCACTCGGGAGGTTGCGAAGATCGCTGAAGCGCCGTCACACCAGCACAGAGAGATCTAAGGAAGAAGCAGCTCGCTGAGCCTGAAGACAACACAATTGTAAAGCTGATACACTCAGAGGACACAACTGGTCGGCTCCAAAGCAAAAAGCGTTTGTGTATGCACTTGCTTCCGCTTTTATACCCGCACTGGTAGGCGGGTCGCGGAATGCAAATTTTGCATGCCAATGTTGTGCTTTTCGCCAAATAAAGAAAAATAAACAAGATGCGAGTTCTGCCTTCTCTCTGCTTAGGTGTAAATATAATGTGATTTAGTGCATTTCAGCCTCCGGTAAAATATGTGATACTGTCTAAATACTAGACAATTTTTTTTATAAATGTTCGCTTTTGGTTAGCCTATGACACTGCTTATCTTTCTAAAAATACTGCCTTATGCACTGATGTTTGTGAATACAGGTGTACATATTTGAAATGCACTAAATGCGCGCGGTCTATATGGCCCATCAATAGATACTTGCGGTGACGCGGTGTATGGCCCATCAATAGATATTTCTTCCTCCTATGGCCCATAAACAGATATATACATAAATTGTGTGTCAATACCCATTAATTGCCCATCAGTTTTTCAAGAAGCCCTATGGCTTTTCAAGATGGCGCCATTGTGGATGGCTTGCCGTCTGTTACTCTCCCTACTATTTGTTTTGCTCCCAAACTGTTGTGCATTTTTGACGTATGATCGTCAAACGTTGCTGACTATTCAAACCTTTGTTCTCGTGGCCAAAAAGGCCAATGCGGATCGTTTTATCTATGAACCTTATGGGTCTGTGCCCTTGGATATACCGGACTGTATATGCCGTTGGCCTCTCGATCTTGCACGGAGAAAGCGCAAGAGGAAACGTGGGAAACAGGCTGGGATCTCCATCCGATGGAAAGTACATCTGCTGGCTAGTTTTGAATCTAGCCTCGAGTCTTCGACATGGAAGTCTTCCGTGATGGTTATGCTGTCTGCTGCCATTCGCTGGATTCGCCCCATTCACCCTGCCTGCTCGTCACCTGGCCCAAGGTCCAACTCTGCCCACATCCGCGTTCGTACGCGCCAAGAAGGAGTGAACCATGCAATTCTTCGTCCGCTGAGCAGAGCTCAGCTCACCCTCAATGTCATCACTCCTCCAAAAATGGCTTTGATAAACACTCATTCCCTGGTGAATAAGACGTTCTTGTTGAATGATTTTTTCTCATCGCACAAGCTGGACTTTATGTTTATCACGGAATCTTGGACACAGATGGTAGATTTTAGTCCCTTTTCTGAACTGGTTCCAAATGACTGCTCATTTTTTAATTCTCCCCGTCATAATGGCCGCGGGGGCGGCTTGGTGACTGTCTTAAAACAGTTTTTCCTCGCTCATTGTAAAATGGTTTCTGTAAAGGTTTTCTCTATAGAGATTTTTAGAATTTTAGAAATTTTTCAGTCTGGTTTTAAGTCTTTCCACAGCACAGAATGTGCTTTGCTGTGAGTGCTAAATTACATTTTAGTTGCTACTGATGCTGGTGTCCCCGTGGTTTTAATTCTCTTAGACTTAACCGCAGCTTTTGATACTGTCAATCATTTGCTTCTCTTGTCTAGATTAAAATATGTGGGGCTGAAAGGTTCAGTCCTAAAATGGTTTCAATCCTACTTAACTGACAGATATTTTTCAGTCAGGATTGGCAGTTTTACCTCCTCTGCTGCTCCCCTTGAAACTGGACTTCCCCAGGGCTCTATCTAATCTCCCTCACTTTTCTCTCTGTACATGCTTCCATTAGGCTTGATTCTAAGAAGGCATGGTGTCTCTTTTCATTTTTATGCGCATGATACGCAGATCTATTTGCCGATAAAAAGAAATTACCCCTCTGCATTTAAATCTCTATTGGACTGTCTCGATGAGATAAAGCTTTGGCTGGCAAGTAACTTTTTAACATTAAATGATTCAAAGACTGAGGTTATAGTTTTTGGCCCATCTGACAAATTTGAGTTTGACACCACCACTTAAGGTAATTTGTCTATATTTAATACAAGCTGTGTACGGAACCGTCTCGGTTACATATGGTAACCCTCGTTCCCTGAGGGAGGGAACGGAGACGTAGGTCATGACTGAGCAATAGGAATCTCGCTAGAGAGGCCAATCTACTTCGAGTGAAACTAAAACAGGCCAATGCACATTGGCGTGCAATCATTTGCATCAGCTGCACGGCCTCGTTAGCGCGGGTATTTAACGAGCAGCTGAGCGATTGCACAGTTAATTTTTTGCTGAGGAGCCAAACCTGAGAAGCTGGCCGCCCCGGCGGGCGGCAGCAGATGTGGCGACGGGACCTACGTCTCCGTTCCCTCCCTCAGGGAACGAGGGTTACCATATGTAACCGATACGTTCCCTATCGGTCAGTCACTACAACGTAGGTCATGACTGACCAATAGGAATCCCTACCAAAGCGCCACAGCTGCTGCACCCCATCCAGCGCCCCCGTGCAAGCCTCTACACCTTCTTGCCTGGAAGGACGATAGGAGGAGGCCTACACAGAGAGTTTGACACTGTTGTTCCGTGAAAACCCATACAGTGAGATATTGGATAACACTGGGAAAGCGTGCCCTTTCTGTTTAGGAAGGAAAGCTGCGGAAGCCACTTCTTCAAAGAGTTATGTGGAAATACATATGGACTAGCCCGAAGGCTGTACTGCATATGAAATAATGGGTGACTTAGCCCAAGGGAAAGACACGGGCTTCCGATAGGAGCAGCCGTGGAATATATACACATATGGGATCCCCGTAGGGTCACACATATGGAACCCAGCCCAGATCCGGTTCTCAAGGATTCAGGGGATAAGGGCCTGACGCCGGACGCTCCGCCAAGTCCGGGCCGAGGGGTTTTGGAGCACTCGACAGGTTTATACTCTGGAGCAATAAGGGTGCACAGTAGGGTGCAGCAAGCCGACAGAGCCAGACCTCTCAGTGCTTCTACCCGTTTAGGGTGAGAACACGGGAGGAGACCGGCTCTACACATAGGCTATAATATCTAGCGAATGTGTTAGGTGTCGCCCAGCCCTCAGCTCTACAGATATCTGTAAGCGAGGAGCCACGTGCCAGCGTCCAGGAGGATGCAACGCCTCTCGTGGAGTGTGCATGCAACCTGAGCGGGCAGGGCATGCCTTGTGCTTGGTAAGCCAAGGCGATGGCATCCACTATCCAGTGGGCCATCCTCTGCTTGGAGACAGCCTTTCCCTTCTGCTGGCCTCCGTAACAGACAAAGAGCTGATCTGAGGTCCTGATGCTTTGGGTTCTGTCCACGTACATACGCAGGGCGTGAACGGGACAGAGCAAAGCCAGGGCTGTGTCTGCCTCCTCCAAAGGCAGCGCTTGCAGGTTCACTACCTGGTCTTTGAAGGGAGTAGTAGGAACCTTGGGCACATAGCCAGGCCGGGGTCTTAGTACCACGTGGCCGTCACCCGGCCCGAACTCTAGGCACGATTCGTCGACCGAAAATGCGTGCAGGTCACCTACCCTCTTGACAGAGGCCAGTGCAACCAGCAGCAAAGTCTTCATGGAAAGAAGCTTTAAGTCTACTGACTGCAGAGGCTCAAAGGGAACATCCTGAAGCCTGTGCTGAAGTGATGGTGTTAAGTACCTCTGGGGGTAAGTCACCTAGAACCTCCGCGTCCCGAGGGACCAGACATGGAGTTTCCAGAGGTCTGGGCGCGGGTGCCATAGGGTGCCCCGTCTCTGAGTCAGAAGATCCTTCCTCAGAGGAATGGGCCAGGGAGGGACTGTCGCGAGGAGCATGAGTTCCGGGAACCAAGTCCGGGTGGGCCAATAGGGAGCCACCAGAAGGACCTGCTCCTCGTCCTCCCTGACTTTGCACAGTGTCTGTGCAAGTAGGCTCACTGGGGGAAAACGCATATTTGCGGAGGCCCCGGGGCCAGCTGTGTGCCAGTGCGTCCGTGCCGAGTGTTCCCTCGGTCAGGGAGTAAAACAGCTGGCAGTGGGAGGTCTCTGAGGAGGCAAACAGGTCTACCTGAGCCTCTCCGAACTCTCTCCAGATCAGCTGAACCACCTGGGGGTGGAGTCGCCACTCTCCCGGAAGCACAGCTCGTGATAGCCCGTCGGCCACACAGTTGAGCATACCGGGGACGTACATGGCTCGAAGCGACCTCAGATGCTTCTGACTCCAGAGGAGGAGATGGTGGGCGAGTTGCGACATGCGATGGGAGCGTAGACCACCTTGTCGGTTGATGTACGCAACGGTCGCAGTGTTGTCCGTGCGGACCAGTACGTACCTGCCCCGTAGCGGCCTTGTACTGCTTGCAACTCGAGGCAATTGATGTGCCAATGCAGTTGGGGAGCCGTCCACACTCCTGACACTGCATGCCCGTTGTACGTGACACCCCAGCCGGTGGCAGAGGCATCTGTGAATACCACAGCATGCCTGGAGACCTGTTCCAAGGGGACTCCTGCCCGAAGGAACGAAAGGTCTGACCATGGGCTGAAGGTCTGACGGCAGGCCGGTGTGATTGCCACCCGGTGAGTGCCATGATGCCACGCCCATCTCGGGACTCGGCCGTGAAGCCAGTGCTGAAGCGGTCTCATATGAAGCAAGCCGAGCGGGATTAGCGCTGCTGCCGCTGCCATATGCCCCAGGAGCCTCTGAAAAAATTTCAATGGGACCGCTGTCCTGCCTTTGAACGTGTTCAAGCAGTTCAGCACCGACTGAGCACGCTGCTCTGTGAGGCGCGCTGTCTGAGCGACCGAATCCAACTCCATACCGAGAAAAGAGATCCTCTGCACAGGGGAGAGTTTGCTCTTTTCCCAGTTGACCTGAAGACCCAACTGGCTGAGGTGCCTGAGCACGAGGTCCCTGTGTTCGCATAGCTGATCTCGAGAGTGTGCTAGTATGAGCCAGTCGTCGAGATAGTTGAGGATGCGAACGCCCTGTTCTCTCATGGGAACAAGGGCCCCCTCCTTGACTTTCGTGAAGACACGGGGGGACAGGGACAGCCCGAAGGGTAGGACTTTGTACTGATATGCTCGACCCTCGAACGCAAAGCACAGGAACGGCCTGTGTCGAGGAAGAATCGAGACATGAAAGTACGCGTCCTTCAGGTCGATCGCTGCAAACTAATCTTGGGGACGGATGCATTCGAAAATGCGTCTCTGCGTGAGCATTTTGAACGGTAGCTTGTGGAGGCTCCGATTCAAAACTCGCAGATCCAAGATCGGTCGTAACCCACCACCTTTCTTGGGTACAATAAAGTAGGGACTGTAGTGTCCTGACCTCATATCGGCTGGAGGGACCGGCTCAATCGCGTCCTTCGCCAGCAGGACTGCGATCTCCGCATGCAAGACATGGGCATCGGCTGCTCTCACTGTAGCGGAGTGGATGGCCCGAAACTTGGGGGGACGCCGGGCGAACTGAATCGCATAGCCGAGCCTGATGGTCCGAATGAGCCAGCGAGACGGACTGGTGAGCGCTAACCAGGCTCTCAGAGACCGTGCAAGCGGGACCAAAGGGACCGCAGGCGTACCCGGAGTGGGGCAGCAAGGTGGAAAACAGGGACGCGGCTCGGGGGGCTCTCTCTGGGAGGCGGCCCGTAGCGGGGTCTGTGTGCGCTGTGTAGCACTTACCTGGTTCCACAGGGCAGGAGGTGCAGGAGGCGGCTCGGTGGCGTTCTCGATCTGCACACTGCTGCTCACTGGCGATAGAGGAGGCGGATGAGAGTGGTGAGGATTCTGTCCCCCCACTGCTCTCCGGGTCCCCTTCGGACCCAGAGATGGTAGAAACTGCTCTTTTATTGAAAATTTGGGTACCGCTGGTTTTAAGGCCAGCGGCGGAACACAAACAAAAGGAAACAAAGGATTTTCCACCCGGCCCTCTTCCGGGGGAGGGAGCGATGCGGTCACCGTCTCATGGAGAGCAGTCCCTTCCATCTCCGGGTCGCCCGTCCTAGGGCCGCTTACCCTTGGCTTTGCCGCCCTTCTTGGCAGGGGCCTGGACGGGCGGGGCGCCCTGCCTGCGACTGGCTGCACGGCGCCGCTTAGGTGGAGGCTGCTGCTGCGGCGCGGGAGCAGGGGCAGACGCAGGGGCAGACACAGGAGGACGCCCTCGGCGACGAGCAGACTGAGGAGCCGCAGGCGGTGGGGTGGAGGCAGCAGCTGACCGCCGTGGCAGGATGTGTCTGATGGCCTCAGTCTGCTTCTGTACAGCCGAGAACTGCTGGGCAAAGTTCTCGACCGCGTCGCCGAAGAGGCCGGTCTGGGACACGGGGGAGTTAAGAAACCTGAGCTTGTCGGTCTCCCGCATGTTGGCCAGACACAGCCAGAGATGGCGTTCCTGGACCACCAAAGTGGACATCGCACGACCCACAGACCGCACGGTAACCTTCGTCGCACGAAGCGCAAGGTCCGTCGCGGCGCGAAGTTCTTGGAGAACTTGCGGATCGTGACCACCCTCGTGCAGGTCCTTCAGTGCCTTAGCCTGATGAACCTGCAACAACGCCATAGAGTGTATGGCAGAGGCATCTTCCCCACAGGCCTTGTAAGCCTTGCCGGTTAAGTCCGACGAGTACTTACAGGCCCGCGAAGGAAGACACGGTTCTCCACGCCAAGTGGAGTTAGGGCACAGTTGCATAGCAACAGCCCGTTCCACTGGCGGGATAGGCGTGTATCCCTTAGCTGCCCCGCCATCAAAGGTGGTGAGGGAGGAGGAGCCACCTTAACGGTTTCTGGCAGTAAAAGGTGCCGTCCACGTCCCCGTGAGCTCCTCATGTACCTCCGGGAAGAAAGGCACTGGGGTGGGTTGCTGAGAACCAGCGCGCGCCACCCCGAGATACCAATCATCCAGCCTCAAGGGCTCGGGACACGGTGGAGGGTTCCACACGAGCCCGATCCTGTTGGCGGCCCGGGAAAGCATGGCCATCATCTCCGGGTCCGACTCAGGTACAGCTGGCACACCCGAAGGAGGCAACGGCTCCGAGCCGTCGTCCGCGGAGCTGCGGAGCATGGGAGGAGTGAGGGTTCCTAGGGGGTTGGTTCCCCGAAGGAAGCGCGCTCACTGTAACCCTCAGGTCACCCATCACTGCCGGAAGCAACCCGCGAAGGGGGGATGGACCGAGGTGCAGGCACGGGGACTCCGCCCCTTTGCAGGAACGAGAATCTCGACCTCAGCTCCGAGATGGTCATCTTCCCACAATGGGTACATGACTCATCCACGATCGTGACCATCCCGCGACCCCAGGTAACGACCGCATCCAGAAACACACAGATAGAACGTCATCTTGAAAAAGACGCGAATTATATGTGTTTGCTCTTTTAGGGACTACTCTCACAGGTGCTGAAGCACGCAGGGGAGCAGCCTCAGCGATCACAGGGGAATGTGCACCCGACTGTGCGCTGGGAGATCTTACCAGCAGTAAAAACAGCTTTTTTGTTTGTTCTTTAAGAGGAGGCTGCTCACGCTGCCGTGCTGTCACGCCCAGCACCGAAAAGAAAGAGGTCCAAAAGAAACTAAAAAAGCCTGTCAAAGTTTTCAGTGTAGCTGTAGAGGCAACGAAGTGTTTGGCTCCGAAGCAAAAAGCTAACTGTGCAATCACTCAGCTGCTCGTTAAATACCCGCGCTAACGAGGCTGCGCAGCTGATGCAAATGATTGCACGCCAATGTGCATTGGCCTGTTTTAGTTCCACTCGAAGTAGATTGGCTTCTCTAGCGAGATTCCTATTGGTCAGTCATGACCTACGTTGTAGTGACTGACCGATAGGGAACCAGGAGTTTTCCTGGACAGTCGATTAACTCTTGAGAAACAGGTGTCTTCTGTTGTCGCTACTAGCTTTTTTCAACCTCGCCTTCTTGCCAAAATTAAGCATTTCTTGCCTGAAAAATCCCTTGAGACAGCTGTTCATGCTTTTATAACATCCCGCTTGGATTACTGTAATTCATTGTGCTGCGGGAAGTCCCAGCTCGTTCGTCTTCAATTTGTCCAGAACGTTGCGGCCAAATTTCTCAAAAAATTGAAAATTGACTATAAAATTCTCCTATATGTGTACAAATGTCTGTATCATCTTGCGCCAAGCTACCAGTCTGAACTTCTACATTCCTATAGTCCGTCCCATGGCCTAAGATCTAGTAAGCTAAATTTACTCACTGTTCCTTGTACTAGACTCAAACGTAGAGGAGACAGAGCCTTTTCAGTGGTGGGTCCTAGATTGTGGAACAGCTTGCCACCACAACTTAGAGTAGCTTCTTCTTTATCAGATTTTAAATCTCTGCTGAAAACCCATTTGTTTTCCTTAGCTTTTAATACTTGTTAATGTCTCTACTCTGTATGTTATCTATTTGACTTCATTGCTTTCTGTTTAAATCTATACATGTAGTTTCTTAGTTGTTTTCTCCTTGATTTTTAGCTTATGCCTGTACAGCATTTTGGGTAGCCGTGTGACTGTTTTAAAATGTGCTTTATAAATAAATGAACTGAACTGATCAGTTTACTTAGGATTATGTATGCTAACAGTTTTTGTGTTGTTGTTGTTTTATAGGAATGTGGCTGCATTACACTCTCCTTCGCCAGCACCTTGCAGTCGTTCAGTTCTCAGTGCAATTGAGAATCATTCTAAGTGCACAGACATAATATTTACAGATTAAATGTAATTGTGTTTACATCGTCATAATATAAAAGGACATATTCTTGTGTTAAATTACAAAAACTGTTGTCTTTTAAAAAAATCCATAGCCATTAGTGATTGATAATGATAATAATACCGTTTCTTTGATTGTGTTTTCAATAGATCTGACAATGAACATGTCCAAGCACCTGTCCTGAAGAGAGCCAAGGTACACAAGCAGGCAAGGAAGGAAGGATTCCTTCCTGCATGGGAAACTGGACCGCAACTGAGTTCTGTTGACTCACATTTGCCCATGAGTCTATTCAAACAAATTTTCAGAAAGTGCTGTGTCAACTTTGTGCAACTGCAAAGGGCTGCAAAAATAAATGGACAGATGTCAGCATCAGTGAGATGTACCACTACATTGGGCTGCTGTTTTACATGGCCATGGTGAAGATGAGCTCCATCAGGGACTACTGGCGGCAAAGCAGTGTTTTCTCCGTACCCTTTCCAGCTACAGTTATGTCTAGGGACAGATACTGCACCATTTCATGGAATGTGCACATGAGTCACCCAGATGCAGATAAGGAGAATAATAGAAAGAGGGGCACAGCTGAACATGACCGTCTTTTCAGGGTCAAAACTCTCATGTACACTATCCGTCATGCTTGTAAAGCCATCTATCATCCTAAAAGAAACTTAGCTGGAACTCAGTGGAACCAGGTCGGGTTTCAAGTTGTTTGTTCTTGCAGACTCAACAAATGGATAGACTGTGGACTTTTCTTTGTACATAGGAAAAAACAACTTTCCCACAGGCCATGGACTGTCATATGATGCTGTATCATCTCTTTTAGACCACACATTTTTGGGTTCTGGGTACCATGTGTACATGAAACATTTTTATACAAGTCCAAAGCTTTCACAGACTTTTCTAAATACATGTACTTTGGTGAAAAGCCCTGAAAGCCTATTTGAGGGGTGAAATTATATCATTTGCAGCACACTAAAATAAGTGTTTAAAACAGAAACAAACTGAAATTGCTGATCATATTCTGAACATACACAGAGAATATGCTAATTCGCCCTCACCTGAACTTTACAAAGAACGTTTAAAACTCCAGACAGAATTCACCTTTCTTTCCTCTCGTCAAGTTGCCGACCAGTTGCTGAGAAGCAGAGGTACTTTTTACGAGCATGGTGACAAGGTTGGTAAACTCCTGGCCAATCAACTGCGCGGATTTAGAGCGAAGCAACTTATCCCTGGAATACGGACAGACAGTGGGTGTACAACATCGGATAAGAAACATATATTATGAAAAGTTCCAAATATTTTATTCTAATCTGTATAGTTCGGATTGTACAGCAGACGGAACTGCCATGGAAACCTTTTTTAGTAACCTGAACATGCCTTCCCTTTCTCAAGACCTGAGGCATAGCCTTGAGGCACCTATTACTCAGAAGGCAATTATTGCTGCAGTAACATCTTTGCAATCAGGTAAATCTCCTGGCCCAGACGGACTTTCTTCTTACTTTTTAAAGAAATTTTCAGTTGAATTATTATTACCCTTTTTATGTTCAGTATTCTCAGACTCATTTGTCTCAGGTAAACTTCCCCCTTCGTTCTATCAGGCCTGTATTTCCCTGTTGTTGCCCTCTAGATTGTGCATCATACAGACCAATTTCGCTATTAAATACGGACGTAAAGACACTTGCCAAAATCCTCGCCCACAGATTGGAGGTTATTTTTCCATTTATCATTTCCCCCGACCAAACTGGCTTTATAAAGGGACGCCACTCATTTTATAATATCCGTCGGTTAATGAACATTTTGTATTCCCCCAAGAATACTGTATCATAATTCCTCGCTTCTATGGATGCTGAAAAAGCACGAACGGATACAGGGGACATGGAGAGGAGGAATCGAGCATAAGGTATCTTTATACGCTGATGACTTACTTTTGTTTGTCTCAAAGCCAGCCACCTCCTGACTGGAGGCACTTTCTGTGTTAGAGGTCTTTAGTCAATTTTCAGGCTATAAACTTAACTTAAGTAAGAGCGAACTCTTTCCGATTAATACAGAAGCACTCAAACTCAAGTATACTGCTCTCCCACTCAAGGTGGTGACAGATAATCTGAGTTACCTTGAGGTATGTTTTACCAGGAATTTTAAAAACCTATTCAAATCGAACTTCCTCAAATTTTTGGATCAGACAAAGCAAATATTATCAAAGTGGTCTCCTCTGTCTCTTATAGGTAGAATAAATTCAATTAAAATGACACTTCTCCCAAAGTTTCCATATCTTTTCCAATGTCTCCCCATTTTTCTCCCTAAATCTTTTTTTCAGGCCCTTGACTCTTTAATGATAAATTATATTTGGAATGGTAAACACCCTCGGTTACGGAAAGCTTTTCTTCAAAGACCCAAACAAACAGGTGGAATGGCCCTCCCTAATTTCCAATACTACTACTGGGCTGCTAATATTCGTTCTTTAGTGTATTGGGTGCATTTTCACCTCGACGACTCAGCCCTCTGCTATTCCTAATGGTTTTCCTGTGATTAAGCACTCTCTTCGAATCTGGACCCAATTTAGGAAGAGTTTTGGACTTCACATTTTTTCACTTCTCAGCCCAATTGCAGCGAATCAGTTGTTTGCTCCCTCGATGGTGGATGGTGCATTGAAGATCTGGCATAAAAAAGGCTTAAAATGCATTGGCGATTTATTTATTAATGACCTATTTGCTAGTTCCCTTTCGAGGGAACTCAACACTGCGTCGAGATCGACACTTTGGGGACGCTCCCTAAGCGTGCGCCTCTGAAGTATGAATAAAACTAATCCAATCCTGATTGGTGTTGCGTCGTGACGTAACATGTGACGGCATACCCGGAAGTATAAAAGTGACGATGTCACAACACACACTAGCTTTCGCTCTTCAGCAAGCGCTCTGTGTATGAAACTGTCAGTCTTATTTGGTGTTGTTTGTCCCTATATCTATATATCTATATATATATTATGGCCAGCGAGCAGTTCAAGAAGTGTGTGCATCCTTGCCCTTGTTATATTACGGGTGGGGATACACATTCTTTGTGTGTGAATTGTTTGGGAGCGCAGCACGCACGGGCAGCTCTCGAGGGAGCTGCTTGTGTTAACTGTGAAGCACTTCCCATTAGAGTGCTGCGCTCCCGGCTGGCGTGCTTTGATGAGCACGGTCAGGCTCGCGCTCCCCGCGGTTCTAGTCCCGCGTCTGTTGAGGCAGCGCGGCGATTGAGATCGTGGGGCTCGCAGCGGGATCTTTTAGATGAGAATGAGGCTGCTGAGGCACCTTCTCATTCTTCGTCTGAGGATCCCGTAGCCCCTGAGAGTGGTCCAGGAGCCCGCATCGCGGCTTCTCCTGCCCACGATCAGGTCCCAATGCTTGAGCTCTCTGCTTCTGAGGAAGTAGATGTGCTCAGTATTGATGCGGATGACCGTGATTTTGGCGCGCCAGTTCACGGCCAAGCGTATGAGGAGCTGATAGAGGTTGTGACTCGTGCAGTGGCTAGACTTAGTTTTAGCTGGCCACATGATGAGCAGGGAACGCAAGCAAAAAGTAAGTTTGATGAGCGTTTCCTGCAGCATAGAGCACAACCTCAGCGCCGGGGTTTGCCGTTTTTCCCCGATCTCCATTTTGAGATCTCGAGATCGTGGGATAAACCGCACTCGTCCCGTGTTTCCAGTCCCAGTGTTTATAGCAATGTTGTGGGTGTACGGGACAGGGGTTATGGGAAGATGCCTAAGCTAGAAAAGGCTTTAGCAGGTTATCTTTCCCCTGATTCGGCATCTTCCCTGGAAACCCCGGCGCTGCCTAGTAAGCCCTGTAGAGATACATCTGCTTTAATAGGCAGGGCTTACATGGCGGCAGGTCGGGCTGGTTCATGTCTGCACTCTATGGCTATCTTGCAGGCATACCAGGCCGATCTCCTGAAAGATTTGGATGAGGGGGAGGGGCTAACTCCTGAAGATATTTTAGAGTTAAGGAGAGCCACAGATTTGTCTCTCCGGGCCACAAGAGAGACGGCCCGTGCCATTGGCCGCTCTATGGCAGCTATGGTAGCTACGGAGAGACATCTGTGGCTGAGCCTATCTGGTATCAAAGATGGAGATAGATCTTTTCTGCTGGATGCACCGCTCTCGCCTTCTGGCCTGTTTAGTGACGCCGTTACATCGGTCGTCGACAGGGTTCAGGAGGCGAAGAAGCAATCTGTGGTGTTCCAGCAGTACCTCCCCCGTAAGGCAAATCCAAATCGAGTAGGGTGGGGCCGAGTGATCAGCCCCAGCCATCAGCCAGCTTCTCACACCGAGCTGAGCATAGAGAGAGTGTTTCCTCTAGAGCCCCTCCTCCTGGAGCTTGGCAACAGAGGAAGCGCTCTCAGTAATCGAAGTTCTCCAGCCAGAGAGGCGACCTGAGGGAAGTCTTTCAGGCTAGGAGGGCTTCGGGAAGAGGTCCTGACCGAAGTGGTAGGACCTCTGAGGGCTGTTCCCTCCACTGCAGGGCAACCGAGGTTGTTTTCGCAGCGGAGCCCTCTGGGAAACGATGTAGATTGCCCGCCGTCAACGACGTTTCGGGCCGCATCTCTTTCCAGCAAAAGTATTCTAATAAAGAAAAAGCATCAGTTATGGTTAAAAGAACCGTATCGACTACAGCCTGCCGGTATTCCGCTTCAGGAAGTCGAGAAAGATGCTCGAAAAACACCAGAGGCCAGTCTCGAGAGGCTGGTACCCCTAGTAGATTTTGTAGAGGCATGGTATCATCTGCCCACATATCTGCGTGGGTCCTGCATATAATGGAGCTGCAGTTTGCGCACCGCCCCCCCAGGTTTTAAATTGGGGTGGTGCAAACTACAGTGGTTCCAGAGCAGGCTCAGGTGTTGGAACAAGAAGTACAGACTCTGCTACTAAAGGAAGCCATGGAACGTGTTCATCCTTTAGACAGGGGGTCCGGGTTTTACAGACGGTACTTTATAGTTCCAAAGAAGGATGGGGGGTTAAGGCCAATTCTAGATCTCAGGGTTTTGACCCGATCTCTAAGGAGGTTCGGGTTCAAAATGTTAACCATTCCTGCAGTCGTGAGTCAGATCAGATCCGAGGACTGGTTTGTCACGATAGATCTAAAACACGCCTATTTTCTCATCTCCATCCTTCCATGTCACAGGAGATACCTGAGGTTTGCTTTCGGGGACGAAGCTTACCAATATTGGGTTCTTCCGTTCGGCCTAGCACTCTCTCCCCGCACATTCACCAAATGTATGGATGTAGCCCTTGCTCCACTGAGACTTCAAGGCATTCATATATTGAATTATCTCGACGACTGGCCCATTCTGGCCCAGTCTCGAGAAATGGCAGTTCGGCATCGAGATGTCGTCCTTGGCCACATTCAGAAATTGGGGTTGAGACTCAAGAGTGTGCTAGAACCATCCCAGTGCACGATATTTTTTGGAATCGTGTGGAGCTCGATTACGATGCAGGCACGAATGTCTCCCGCACGTATCGAGTCAATTCTGGCGATGGTATCTGGGTTAAGGCTGGACCAGGCCATTCAGTGGTGGTTAAAAACCAAGGGGTTTTCTCCCAAGGAGAATCCGTTTTGTATAATCAGAGTAACGCGCAGATGCCTTCGTTTTCTGAACATATGGAAGAAACCTTGGTTCCTATCCCAACGGCCAGTACTGGGAGTGTCGTGTCGCCGGAAATCCGTTTCGACAGACGCTTCCCTCACTGGCTAGGGCGCGGTCATGGACGGCCGCTTTGCCAGGGGTCTGTGGCAGGACCATCATCGTTCTTGGCATGTAAACTGCCTAGAGATGATGGCTGTGTTCAGGGCTTTGAGGAGCTTCCTCCCAGACATCAAGGGTTACCATGTCTTAGTACGATCCGACAATACGTCGCTGGTAGCCTATCTGAACCGACAAGGGGGACTCAGATCGCGCCCTCTGTGCAGACTGGTGCATCTGATTATTCTTTGGTCCCAGGGGAAAATACTGCTTATCAAGGCAATGTATATTCCGGGGGTTCAGAATCAGGGAGCAGACATCCTGTCGAGGCAGGGGCTGAGGCCCGGGAAATGGAGACTTCATCCAGATGTGGTGAAGTTGATATGGGAGAGGTTTGGACCAATGGAAGTGGATCTGTTTGCGTCTCGAGAGACGTCCCACTGTCCACTTTGGTTCTCCCTCTCACTTCCAGCCCCTCTGGGGTTGGATGCCATGGTACAGGCCTGGCCGAGGCTTCGCCTGTACGTGTTTTCCCCGATCGCTCTGCTCCCGGGAGTCCTGGAGAGGGTCCGTCAGGAGGGCATCAGTCTTCTTCTGGTTGCCCCAATGTGGCCGACCCGAGTATGGTTTTCAAACATAGTATCACTCCTGATAGCTCCGCCATGGCAGATTCCTCTGAGGAGGGATCTGTTGTCTCAGGCGGGGGGCACAATTCTCCACCCTCAGCCAGAGCTGTGGAAATTGTGGGTCTGGCCTCTGAGGGGGTTCAGTACCTGAATGCTGGTCTATCAGCTGGAGTGGTTGAAACTATACTTAGCTCCAGAGCTCCGTCTACTAGGAGATTATATGGCCTCAAGTGGAATGTTTTTGCCACTTGGTGTAGAGAACATGACTTAGATCCAGTAAACTGCCCGGTGGCTTCAGTTCTGGAATTTCTTCAAGATCGGTTCTCTGCGGGTCTCTCCCCTTCCATGCTTAAGGTGTACGTGGCAGCCATTGCGGCTTTCCACGCTCCGTTAAGTGATGGGCCCCTGGGGAGGCACCAGTTGGTCATTCGGTTTCTCCGCGGTACTTGGAGGATGAGGCCGGCAACCAGGTCTAGGGTTCCTGCTTGGGACCTGGCTATAGTTCTGGAAGGGTTATCCCTGGCCCCTTTCGAACCTCTAGAGTCGGCTTCGCCTAAGGATTTAACGCAGAAAATGTTTTTTCTCTTGGCCATTACCTCACTTAAGAGGGTGGGAGATCTCCAAGCCCTGGCAGTAACACCAGCTTGCTTGGAGTTTGCCCCTGGCAGAGTAAAGGCCTTTTTGCACCCGAGTCCGGGCTACGTGCCTAAGGTTCCTTCGAACACGGCTCGGTCTTTAGTCCTTCAGGCATTCCATCCTCCACCTCATGTGTCGGCAGAAGAAGAGAAGCTTCTTTTACTCTGCCCCGTCAGAGCTTTGAGCGTGTACCTTGAGAGGTCCTCTTCTTGGAGAAGGTTGGACCAGTTATTAGTATGTTTTGGGTCACCTAAGAAGGGGCTCCCGGCATCTAAGCAGACTATTAGTAATTGGATAGTCCAGGCTATTACTGCGGCTTACAAGGTGTGCGGTTTGCCTTCACCTTTAGCCGTCAGGGCCCATTCAACTAGAAGCATGGCTTCTTCTAGGGCCCTTCTTTCGGGAGTACCTCTACAGGAGATCTGCGAGGCAGCCGGTTGGGCTACTCCGCATACTTTTATCAGGTTCTACAGTCTCCACCTTCCAAGTACGCCTGGCGCACACGTGCTCAGTCCTTGCTGAGTGCCTAGACAGTTTCACTCCGGGACAGGCCTATTCGGTGCGTGGCCTAGTGGGCACTCGTTCCCCAAAGTGTCGATCTCGACGCAGTGTTGAGTTCCCTCGAAAGGGAACGTCTCGGGTTATGACTATAACCCTTGTTCCCTGAGAAGGGAACGAGACACTGCGTCGTTCTGCCACGCCCCTCGAGGCCTTTGAGCGTCTTGCTTCATCGCGAGGCTAGTGTGTGTTGTGACAGCGTCACTTTTATACTTCCGGGTATGCCGTCACATGTTACGTCACGACGCAACACCAATCAGGATTGGATTAATTTTATTCATACTTCAGAGGCGCACGCTTAGGGAGCGTCCCCAAAGTGTCGATCTCGACGCAGTGTCTCGTTCCCTTCTCAGGGAACAAGGGTTATAGTCATAACCCGAGACGTTTTTCTCAATTGACAAAAAACTTTGGTTTGGTAAAGACTAATTTTTTCAGATTTTTACAAATCAGGCATTATATACAGAAGTTGATTCCCCAATTCCCCAATAAACCCCCAGACAACCCTGTCGATAAGTTCCTTTTTTGTTAACCCCACATTAAAAAGCACTTTTTTTTTACAACCTTATTTCAAAGTTGCATAGCCCCTCATTAGCAGCTATAAGAAACATGTGGGAGCAGGGCCTAGGTTCTGCCTTCACAGATCACATGTGGGATTCAGTCCTGAATCGGATGCACTCTACCTCCATGTGTGCCCGACATGCTCTTGTGCAATTTAAAGTAGTACACCATATTCACATATCTAAAACCAAACTAGCTTGTATGTTCCCTGATGTGGACCCCGATGTGATAGCTGTAAGAGCACACCTGCGTCACTCTTTCACATGTACTGGACGTGTCCCACCTTGAATGAGTTCTGGACATCAGTGTTTCAAATGTTGTCTGAAGTACTTCAGCCAAACCCGTTTACTGGCATCTTTAGCATTGCTCCAAATCTGGCCTTGCCTAAAGGGAAGCTGAAAGTATTGGCCTTTACCTCCTTATTAGCTCGTAGGGCTTATGTACTCAAGTGGAAAGATCCTGCTCCTCCTTCCCACTCACATTGGATTAGGGACATTATGTCCTGTATGAATTTAGAGAAAATACGGTACACCACCCAGGGATCTGAGAATAAATTTTACAAAATATGGCGCCCCTTCTTGACATTTTTTGGGAAACCAACTACAACAATATCAGAGTAGCTACACTCTTCTGTGTATTTATTTATTTATTTATTTATTTTTTATTTATTTATTTTATTGTATTTTTTTTTTAATTCTTTTTTATTTATTTTATTATTTTATTTTTCACAGAAAAACCACACACTTTGTAACACCATACTATTCTTTTTTACACAAGGAATACTAAATCGATACAAATTTAAGTAGTAAACATATGGTAATGTATGTTATGCTATTTACAGTACCACATTGTTGCTCATTATGTGCTGCCTCAAACCCCCCCCCCCCCCAGTGGTGGTGCAAAAAACATTTTGGGTGGGTAATGTAGCACTGATTATACAATTTGGTAACACTTTATAATTTTACAAGGCCCTCATATCTAAGGCCCTCAAAAGCCGTACCGCAAACCCATTTAATCTGGTGCCTATTACACGCCAAACCAAGATTGCTGTGGGGACAAAAAGTAAGACTGTTAAGTTAGCACTTTTAAACATCCGCTCACTTAAAAATAAATCACTTCTAGTCAACGACTTAATAACCACATACAACCTGGATTTTATGTTGCTAAATGAAACTTGGCTAGAAGACAGCTGCAGTGCAACATTCCTCAATGAAACGGCCCCTCCTAACTTTACTTTTATGAGTGTCTGCAGAGCTGTCAGAAGAGGTGGAGGTTTAGCTGCTCTTTTTAAAGCTGTCTATCAATTTAAGCAAATATCATTTGGGAATTACCCGTCTTTCGAATATCTGGGTACTGTGTTAAAAGGTGCTCCACGCATTTTACTTATCATTGTATACAGGCCTCCAAAATACTCTCCAGCCTTTGCTGAAGACTTTACAGAACTGTTATCAACAATTTCCTCAGAGTTTGACCGTTTTGCTATTGCTGGAGATTTTAACATTCACATAGATAATGCAGAAACCAATATGGCAAAAGAAATCAAAACTGTTTTAAAAACTTTTGATCTGACTCAGCATGTACATGGACCCACACATAATGGTGGACACACTCTAGATTTACTTATCAGTAAGGGTCTAAACATTTCATCGATTGTTATTAAGGACGTAGCACTGTCTGATCATTTTTGTATTTTCTTTGATATATTGATCTCTCCTGCCATTGAAGCTAGATCTGTGTCTGTCAAGAAGAGATGCTTAAATGAGAACACTAGTGTACTATTTATGAAGGCTATATCTTTAACACCAAGCATATCTGCTGACTCTGTTGATTTTCTCCTTGATTCTTTTAACTCAAAAGTTAAGAGTGTAATTGATGATATTGCTCCTGTGAAAGTCAGGAAGAAGAATGGCAGACAGAAAGCACCTTGGAGAAACTCAACAGCAGTGCAAAATATGAAAAGACAATGCAGAAAAGCAGAGCGCATGTGGCGGAAGACAAAACTTGTAGTCCATTATAACATCTACAAAGACAGCATCCATGCTTTCAATAAGGAACTAGGCAAAGCTAGACAGACTTTCTTCTCAAATATTATAAACAGCAATATAAACAACACACGCACTCTTTTTGCTACTGTAGAGAGACTGACAAACCCCCCAAGCCAGATTCCCAGTGAAATGCTCTCAGAGAGCAAGTGCAGTGAGTTTGCTTCTTTCTTCTCTGAGAAAATCAATAATATCAGAAAGGTGATCAGCACATCCTTGGGCCGCACTGGGGTCACACAGATCACACAACAGCCTGAGAAAGTAGTCACTATGTCTGATTTCAAAGAAATTGATGGCAAAATTTTGGAAGAAATCGTACAGCACCTTAAAACATCAACCTGCGCCCTTGACGCACTTCCCACATCTTTCTTCAAAACTGTGTTACACAGCTTAAAAGCAGATCTCCTAGAAGTGGTAAATGCCTCACTTCTCTCTGGGACTTTTCCAAACTCCCTGAAAACTGCAGTTGTCAAGCCCCTCCTGAAAAAGAGCAATCTGGATAAGACCATATTAAACAACTATAGACCGATCTCAAATCTTCCTTTCATAGGCAAGATCATTGAAAAAGCTGTCTTCAATCAGCTGAACACATTCTTAAGCTCGAATGGATACTTTGACTACTTTCAATCTGGTTTCCGACCGCATCACAGCACAGAGACAGCGCTCATAAAGATAATAAACGATATTCGCTTAAATACTGACACAAGCAAATTATCAGTTCTAGTACTACTCGACCTCAGTGCTGCATTTGACACTGTCGATCACAACATACTTCTTGACAGGCTGGAAAACTGGGTCGGGCTTTCTGGGATAGTCCTAAAATGGTTCAGGTCATACTTAGAAGGGAGAGGTTATTATGTGACTATAGGAGAGCATAAGTCTGAGTGGACATCTATGACATGCGGAGTCCCTCAAGGTTCAATTCTTGCGCCACTCTTATTCAACCTGTACATGCTCCCAATGAGCCAAATAATGAAAAATAACCAAATCTCTTACCACAGCTATGCAGACGACACACAACTCTACTTAGCCCTATCGCCTAACGATTACAGCCCCATTGACTCCCTTTGCCAATGCATTGATGAAGTAAACAATTGGATGTGCCAAAACTTTCTTCAGTTAAACAAAGACAAAACTGAAGTCATTGCGTTTGGAAACAAAGATGAATTTCTCAAGGTGAACGCTTACCTTCAGTCTAGGGGTCAAACAACTAAAAATCAAGTCAGGAATCTGGGTGTGTCTCTAGAGTCAGACCTTAGTTTCAGTAGTCATGTCAAAGCAATAACTAAATCAGCATACTATCATCTGAAAAAATATTGCAAGAATTAGATGCTTTGTTTCCAGTCAAGACTTAGAGAAACTTGTGCATGCTTTCATCACCAGCAGGGTGGATTATTGTAATGGTCTCCTCACTGGCCTTCCTAAAAAGACCATTAGACAGTTGCAGCTCATACAGAACGCTGCTGCCAGGATTCTGAGCAGAACCAGAAAATATGAACACATCACACCAGTCCTCAGGTCTTTACACTGGCTGCCAGTTACATATAGAATTGATTTTAAAGTCTTATTACTGGTATATAAATCATTCAATGGCCTAGGACCTCAATACATTGCAGATATGCTCACTGAATATAAACCCAACAGATCACTCAGATCACTAGGATCACATCAGCTAGAAATACCAAGGGTTCACTCTAAGCATGGCGAGTGTGCTTTTAGCTACTATGCCAGCCGTAGCTGGAACCAGCTTCCAGAAGAGATCAGATGTGCTCCTACAGTAGTCACATTCAAATCCAGACTCAAAACACATCTATTTACCTATGCATTTACTGAATGAGCACTGTGCCACTGTTTGTCCGACTGTTTGTACTGTATTTTATTTAATGTTTTAATTATTCTGATCTTATTTGATTATTTCTGTATTTTATCTTTTATTCTAAACTGTTTTAATTTCTCTGATTCCTTTTGTTTTAATTTCTTCTATGTAAAGCACTTTGAATTACCATTGTGTATGAAATGTGCTATATAAATAAACTTGCCTTGCCTTGACTATACAGTAATAAGGTACACACTGTAACAACATTTAGTGCTACATTAAATTAGCTCAAATTATATATAGGGAATTTTAATAATTAATCATGAATATGATTAATATATTGCATATTACAGTTAAATTATCGAAGTTGAAAATAGATTGATTGTACACACGAATGATCAATCACAACGAATTATAATTTCTCATTCATATGTCAATGGTCCACTTTCAGATCGATTATATGAGATAACCTTTAATGTAGTTAATTTAGCTATCGAACTGTTTGTCCAGCAAACGGCCGTAAGATTAACTTATCAACTTCTCAACAAAGTTATCCCTTCTTATAAACTCCAAGAAATATCAATTTTCTGGCCGTGAACATTAATTTTCCTGTGTTTATAAAATTAGACTACGCAACGTAGTCAATAATGAAAGCTTTGTTGCTAGGATCGAGATTTCATTGACATTGTAAAATTAGCATTTTAGATAGAAGGCAATCAAGAATATAATGGTTTTAATAGTTGGACTAATAATACATCGAACTACAATTCACACAGAATATATGTATATACACCCGAAACAAACAAAACGAAAAACATTACAAACACGAATTAAAATAGGACGAGAGAGGAAGATAAAAATGAGAGGGAGAGAGAGTTGGGAAGAGAGAGAGAGAGAGAGAGAGAGAGAGAGAGAGAGAGAGAGATCCGTAGGATCACAGCTTGGCAAAATTCACCTGGACATTTAAACCTTTAAGAGACAACACGGAAAAACAGTCTTAATGCTCTAAAATCTTGGTAACTCAAATATACTTGCATATAGTTCTCATGTGTCTGAGCCCTGCGGCGTGTGTGAGCTGCTGGTCTTTGTGTGTTCCGTTGGAGCTTCACGTGGTTTGCTGCGGTCTGGAGCGCGCAGTTTCAAAGAAGGCTTGAAGGTCTTTGACGTAAATTACCAAATAAATAATTCAGACTAAGTTCATTTCTGGTGAAATGAACAAAGGAAAAACAAACTTAAGCAAAAGAAAAGAAAAGGAAAGATCCCCCAGGGCGGGGATCCCGAGTATGATGGTTACATCGGATCGAAGGAGAGGGAAGAGTCCAGTCAAAGTCGAAGTTCCCTCGAAGAAGGGAGTTCCCCCAAAGATGCAGTTCTTTCTCCCCCCTCCTTACTTCTCACTACTCCTCAAAGATCCAAAGATGAGGTGCTTGGTGGTCTTCTTTAAAGACACTTCTGTTTACGCCTCCTCTGGCGTGAATGCACCAATCAGCTGGGAGGAAAGTGTGCGGATAAGTGTTCCTTTGTTCCCTCGAGAACGACTTTGCATGTTTCATGACCGTGATGTAAAAATGCGTTCAATTTTACTCCAGAGATGATAAAACATAGTAACATACATTTTACGGTTTGCACCCATATATATATGGTTTGGTCAGATCAAGAGGATTCTAAAGGTGTGAAGAACGACATACAAACATTATAGGAAAACACAGTTACATTAAAAATGCATCTAAAAGCACCTCTGTTCATTTAGAATTATAATACAATCACATCTAACCCCAATGGAACATGGGCAAACATAAAAACATATCGAATATATCATAGAACAAGTCTCTCAATTGAGGAGATTGGAGAAAAGTCTCTTGTGTGTGTGTGTGTGTGTACTGTGGACGTGGCTGGGTCATCCGTTGGTGAAGATGTGGTGAACTTTTGCTCACCCTCCCTCCCGGGCAATGATATGTGTGTGCGTACTTTTGAATTGATGAGTTTTAAGTCTGGATTACAATGACCAGTGTGGTTCATTACACAAGGTTGTCTGTGTTTGTGAGGTGTCCTGCAGAGGGGACACCACGGGATCTCCGGCCAGAGAGGCGCTCCTGTTGGGTCACATGTGGTAAGACAGAGGACCTTGTGATTACTTATCAGCGAAAAACGCCGCGGGGGCACTTCTGGCATCGGTCATTTAATTAAGTCCCATCGCCATTTGCTTGTGTGTGAATCAGTAACTTAAAAAGTCCCATGACATCTGTTTCTTTCACAATCTGAAGAATGGAGGAGTGTTTACTTAATTAGAGACTTAGTTGATTAAAACCACATGATTGCGCTGATCATCTGATTATTGCTACATTCCCCCCTTGATGGTTCGGCAGGACCCGTGCGGGTGGGCCTCGTTGAACCATCACGACCGCATTGGTCAGGTGGCAGGTAAATCATGGAGGTTGGATGCTGCAGATGATGGTTAGGGCTGAGGGCTCAGCTCTATGAGGTTTTCCGCGTTCTCTAGCGGGGAGTCTTCTTTCCGAGGGCTTAAGGAATCCTCCGGACATGGCTTGGGTGAGCCTGGCTTTTGAGGCTCCCATCTCGTTGAGTCGTTGGTACAGGACGTAGGCCAAACCCAGGGTTAGGGTGTGGCTGATGATTGTCGAAATGCAAAGTGCCGTGTCAGCGGCGGTCCATGCTTGAACAACAGGTGAAATGTTCAGGATGGGCAACCTGGACAATGCTTGGAGGGCTGTGTCAAGGGGAGCAATGTCGATGATCAATGACCCCCCCCCCTTCCTCAATCCATTTTTCCAGTTCGGATTGGTATTCTTCACTCAGAAGGTGGTACAGGGCTAGGTCGTCCAGGTGAAGGATGGTGCAGTGAGTGCAGCTGTGCGCACAGGAGTGTTAGCGAGCCACCTGTCACCTACAATCTCTGCTTGGGTCTCGATGCCTTGAGTGCGAGGCTTTGCTTCGGCAGGGCAGCGGGTGTTGCTGATCTGCAGCCTGCAGATTCCGTCAGTGTTGTCTCTGAGGAAGGGTCGGTTAAGGCAGAGATAGTGAATGTCTTTGGTCAATGTGCACATGTGCAGGTTCGGGGCCAGGTACAGCTGTGTGTTGCTGTCGTGGTAGGCCACCACGTCTGGAGTGCGAATCTTGATGTGAGTGTCACTTTTCAAAAATCCGACCTTGACAATGTCTTTTACTTGGTAGAGTCGGCTTGACTCTATGATGGGTAGGTTCAGGAGAAAACCCACTTTCCTCTGCTCGGAGTCGACGCGGAGTGGGATGGCGCTACCCAGAGAGTAGGTAAGGTGTGCTTGTAGAGGGTCAGTTGGGGTGGTGATGGCAGGAGACAGCATGGTTTGCACCAGGCTTAAGGGTATCAGGTACGGTGGAATTCTACCCATGGCTAGGCTGTCAATGGAGGAGCTCACCTCCCGCAGCAGGTCTGTCATCCGGGCTGTGACCAGCTGAGTTTGAGCAAAGTCATTCTGGGAGACAGTAAATAGCTGTTTCATGGAGTTCACTGTCTGGTTCAGCAGAACGCTGTGAGTGTTGAGAATTACCACTGTTCCCTTAAATGTCTTGTGGGTGATCTGCAGGGAGGCACTCTGTGTCGTAAGTTGCTCTTTTAGCAGTGGGATCTCAGTTTGAATTTCAGTCACATGCCGTCTCACGGTGGCTAGGTTCACTGCGTTGACACTGGATATGTCAACGTTAAACAGAGTTCCGACAGCAGCGGCGGCTCTGAGCAAAGCTCCCAGGATCCGTTTGGCACGGCGGTTGTGTCCACTTAAGTCCGCTTGTGTGACAGTCATTTTATCAAGTTGGTTGAGCATGTGCTCAACATTGGCCTCAGCGCGAGCGAGGGAGTCCTCTGTCCATCGGGCACTGGCCCAGCTGAATTGGCCTACTGTGCTGGGGTAGGGTTTTCGGTACACGTTGCGGGGGTCCACTTGAACATACACTTTCTGGGTGTGTGTGCGGCAGTTGGTTATCAGGAATCCCATTTGTTCTTTTAGGACGATGCCTGATGCCGGACCCGGTGAGATGCTGTCCGTTTGCGGCTGCCCTCTGGTTGGCTGAAGGCTCAGAATGGCAAACCACGGCAGCATCCTGGTAAAGGCAAAAAGAAGAGAGAGAAAGGTAGGAAAAATTTCAGCGAGTGTCGTCCTTGGTTGGCTAGGACAGTCTTTTCGCTTCAAGGACAACGGTGTGTCACTTGCTTCGGTGTCTTGTAAGTGGTTCTTGTGCTGCGGTGTGCAGCACGTGATGCGTCATGGGCATACATTGGCATGACCCCCCTTCTGCATTGTGGCACCACAAGCCTTGGCGCTGTGATGGCATCAGGTGCATAACGTAGAATGTTGTCCTGTGCACGCATCATGTGTTTGGTGAGTGCAGACGGCGTGCTTGGGTGGTTGGAGGGGTCTGAGAGGTGGTTTCTCATATTGTCCATTGTTTTGTCATAGTCTTGAAGCAGGGGCTCTGTGAAATTTTGTCATACTTGTGGTGAGAGACGCATGCATGACCCTAAAAGTTCAGAACCACGGTTTAACTGGTTCGCTAGGTCTGTAGCCTAAAGCTAGGTGTTTCACGTGTAGCTAGCTAGTGAAATGTGTCTTGTATCTTATCTTAGCTGTGGATGTTAGGAGGCTAAGATTTATGTGGTTCCGAGAGTATTTCCTGGAAGGGGCATAGCCGAGATGAAATAAATGACTTAAGATGTTTCTTATGACTAAATTATTTCTCTGGACTAAACTAGTGGTTCACTACGGCTTGACGAAGTGAATGATAGGGGGAAAAGGACAGCTTTCCTATTTGAATTATGCTTATTATCAATCCTCTGGACCATAGTTGTGCCCTAGTAAATTGTTGAAATTACTTGTGTTGCAGGGTCACAAAATGAGTGCACTGGTTGAAACTACGCCAAAATAACAAATAAGGGTGTCTCTGTTTCCTTTCTGGGCCCTATGGGGAATGGAACCACATTTGAAAAAGAGAGGAAATGAAATTAAATCATATAGATGACTGAATAGCCAAGGGAATAGCTGACTGCTATTATTATCAAAGTCAAAGAAATGAAAGAGTTAACAAAGAACAAAAACAAATTAAAATTAAAAGCAAAAGGGAATAAAATGATCAAAACAACGGGAATGATCTGAAGGCGAGAATAATCAGTGGCATTAGTGATGAAAATTCCTATTGCTATATGAATTCTTCTCTAGCTACACAGTTTACATGTAGTCAAACTTAAGTTTAATTAACAGGGCATCTGCAAAGTTAGCCTTCGACGGTTAGCAAGGACTATGCCTAAACTAGTGAAGGTGAACTTTAGCTAAGAAGAGTTGCAAACACAACGGTGATTAAGGGTTCAAGTAAATGATGCTAACTTCTAACTGTGGAAGTTATTATTTAGCTTAGCCTACGCTGGATGGATGCTATGTTAGGTTAGCTTAGCCTAAGTTGGATGGATGCTAGGTTAGGCTAGCTTAGCTTAAGACTGGAAGGATGCTAAGTTAAGTTAGCTTAGCCTAAGGTAGATGGATACTAGGTTAGGGTAGCTTAGCCACCTAGGCTGGTTTGTTTACAAAGTGACGTCACAAGTTAGCACTTCCTGTGACAAGTTGTTGTCATGGGAACTAGAGCATGTCAGAACAATTCAACAGTCCCTGAAAAATGTCTGCACCTTTTAAATGAGTTATGCATGTTTAAACGGGTTTGAAAGGGGGCGCCTATACTTCAAGTCTTTTGAGAACTTGATGTTACTTTAAGTAAAATGCGACTGTTTTGGCATTTGCTAATTTTACTCATGTAACTCTTCTCTTTACTTTACACAACGTATTCTATTTGTTTACCGAGTAAGGAAATAGATTTGCTGTAAGTCAAAGGTTGTCTAAGCATCTATAGTTACGTCCCTTTCATGCATAAATGCTGACTTTTCAGCGAGTAAACAGTTTTGATCGCTAGGTAGCTCTCTGCTTGTAGATGCAGCTAAAATTTAGGTGAATTACATCAATCTAACAATAATTTGTGAGGCCTTTACATTGTAGAAAGGGGAGCATCACCCAGGTCTACATATATATATAACTCTGTCCTGAGCTTTCTTTGTCAGACACAGGTTTAGTCATACTGCAATTTGGATTTCTTTTTAACCAAAGCAGAATAGATATCGGTACAGATTAGAGGCTGCTGAAATGAGATTCCTTTGTCACACAGACTTACGCTTTACGGCTGAACTTACTGATATTATTTGGAAATCTAAGACTCTTTCACTTAAAGTAGAGATGTCAATTCCAGCTATCGTTTTATCTGCATTTAGACAAGCCAGTGATCAAAACTGCGTATTGCACGTTGTGTTCTAGTTGGATCGCAAAGATCAAATGCACGCCTGTAGGTTAACAGTAGTTTAAGGCTGAGGTGGTTTTCCTACACTCTGGCGGTAAGGTGACGTATGCCCTATTTGGAGCTAGTGTTTCTTGTAACCCTTCATTGTCAGGAAACCTAATGTTTAGCAGTGCCAATTCAACCAGCATCTAGAAACTGTTTGTTTCAAAAGAGTTGTGCATAGTCTGTTGGCCGTTGAGATTTACACATCCATTTAAGATTCTTTTAACTCAGTAAAATTCTAATTTTACGAATGCAGAGTCTTGCAACTCTTTGAGCACACATTTTCATCTACTTTTAAAAGTTCTATGTCCTATGCTGATCAGGGACCCTTTTTAGCAGAGTCTTGCACTGTGTTCTGGCAGTGTCTTTTGGTTTTGCAGTTCAAAATCAGTGGGGTTTTAGGACTTCTTTCAGAAAAGGCCTTCTGCATTAGGTCACGCATCGTTGAGTGGGCATTGCGTGGTCTTTAGCGAGCTGGAAGGTGCAGGGTAGCGAACTTGAACCTTGACTTGGTGCTGAGGCTGTGTACCCATGGATGGCTGCTGGAGTTCTGGGGAACTCTGTGATTTTGGAGTCTGGCTTTGTTGTAGTTCTCGTGACCTCTGTGACCGGAGGGGGTGGGGTTCTTGAACTTGGGCCCAGACGGTCAGGTGTTTATAAGTCTAATAAAAGCTCAGAGCAGTCTAGCAGGTCTTTGCCAATCAGAAAGGGGTACGTGTCCATTTGTGAGATGTACACCGGGTGGGTAGGACTCAAAGGACCAATTGTCAGGTGAATGGGAGCTACCTGTTCGAGCCGGATGTCGTTCTGGCTGTACGACTGCACATTCAGCTCACACGATTCGGATGTAAGTGTTCGATCTTGTCTCATGGCTTTAGCTCTGAGTTTTCCAAAAAGTTCAGCTGATATCAAAGTAAGGTCTGCGCCGGTGTCTACCAGTGCTTCAAGTCTCACGTCATTTTCCAAAGTGATGGCTAGGTAGGGTTTCCGGGCCACCCCCATTTCGATCAGGTTCCCCAGGAGCTTTGGCGTCCGGGTTGGTGTGGTGATCGATGGGCGGTTAGGGCCGGTCTTGTGTTGTTCGCTGTGGAGGCAGGTAGACAAAGCAGCATTTCCTGGGTCTTTGTGATGTTGGACCCAGTCGTGGGAAACTGTGCTGTCATGCTTAGGCTGTGCAGCTGTCAGCTGTGGTGGCTGGGTGATGCTGTCACTTTGTGGTGTGACAGTTAGCTCTGTGGTCTGATGCTGATGAGCAGTGTTCTGGGTGCCTGTTTCAGGCCTTACGCTTAGACGTAGGATGTCTCTTGTGTCTCTTGTGAGATCTCATGTGAAGAAGCTCTTTCAGCACCTTCAGGATCTCTGCCATCTCTGACGTGGCTGCACTGTCTTTATCTGATGTGTGCTCAGACTTGTGCTTACCAGTGGCATGTTGAGAGGGGTACCGCTCCGGGCTGTCTGGGCTTGAGTCTCTTGGTGATAGGGGTTGGCTATTTCTAGGTCGCCGGCTGGCTTCCCAGAATCTTTCAGAGCGCTCGCTCTGGTGCCTTGGACGAGCACCGTCACGGCTGTGCTGCCTTCTGCTGGCCTGGAACGGTCTTGACTCTCTGTAAAAAGGGCTGTGGTGTTGTGGGGCGCCCTCTAGAGGCAGCTCTGAGTAGTGTTCAGAGACAGAGTAGATTGTGGGGTCTTTAAAAGTCTTTTCGTACACAGTCTTTTGCTTAATGTGAGCTTTGTGGGCCAAGTCTCGTAGCTGTTGGGTAGACATGCTACGGGGACAGGCTAGGAAGCCAAAGTAATGACTCACTGTGGGATGCAGATTTCGAAGGAACAGAGTTCTGAAATTGACATCCTCTTCCATACCTGGCTGGTTCCGTGCTCCGAAGTAGGCTTGTCGGAGTCGGCTGTAGTAGGTCTGTGGGGTTTCAAGTCGGGCCTGCTTGAGGTCCACGGCGGTGAATAACCCTTGGTCTGATTCTGGATCAGAGAATTCACGGATCAAAGCTTGTTGCAGCTGCTGGTAGTCCGTTTTGATAGTCTCTGGTTGACGGTCAAGGAAGCTGCGCACCTCACGACTGGAAGTAATTCTTAGCAGGTACAATCTGTTCCATGCGGTCGCGTTGGTAACAGTTTGTAAGTGAAAGTCAATGTCTTGCAGGTATGCGTGCACATTGTGGCCTCCTGCAGGGTTCGGAGTGAACGTCGGGATGTTTCTGGCCAGCTTGTCAAGTTCTTTGGGAGCCATGCCATGGTTAGTGGCAGGGGTTCTTTGGAAAGGCCCCCCCCCTCGCTGCTGACGGGGATTCTTGTGGGCTGGCTGGTGGTGTTTTGAACAGCGGGCTTTCGCCCTTCTTTTCAGCTCTGGGTTGTAGGCTGAAAGGTGCGGACCGGTTGGTCAGGAGAAACTTTGTGGTGTGTGTTTCCCCTTCCCGGTCACTCTGCAGTCTATATGAGTGTTTCAGCTCTCTGTGAACAATGTCAAGTTTGTCTTTGAGATCGTGTCTCTGCTGAACAAGCTCGTGGATTTTAGCTTCGGCCGCTTGCAAGTGTTTTTCGCAGGCCTTGGCTTTAGTGTCTCTTTCTTTTAGTTCAGTCTCTGCTCTTGCAAGGAGAGCTTCACCTTTTCAGAGTTTCTTGTTGAGTTCCTCTCTGGTTCCTTTCTCTGACTGCTCTTTTCGGTCTGTGTGTATACGAAGATCAGACAGGGCAGTTTGAAGTCTTTCCACTTCCTTCTGTAGCTCGGGGTCAGTGTCATCCTCTTCCTTGGTTTCGAGGAGTAGTTGTTCTAGACGACTGTGGATCTGGGCCTCCTCCGCTTGCATCTTTAGCGTTGCTACTTCATGCTCCAGGGCGATGCGGCTCCTTTCGTGGAGGCGTGCTTTTGCAATGAGCTTGTGAGCGAGGTTTGCGACGTGTCGGGCCCAGTCTTTGTCGTTGTAGCTTTGACTCGGTTCGTGAGCCGTCAGCTTGTCCAAGTAGGCGTCCAGCTGCTCTTGGCTCGGGGGCTCTGAGTCACTGGCGACCTTGGGCAGGAAGGTAGTCGTCATGGCTTTCAGCCATGTCTCGAGGTTGTCCCAGTGGACTGCGGGGCTGGAAGACCGGAACATACTGGCTCACTGTGGGCGAGAGGAACACAGCACACACAAAGAGACCAATGCAAGTTCTTTTACGAGCTATAATACTAATACGGGCGATGCCGTCTACAAGAATTTCGGCTAACTGATGCAGGCAGTTAGAGTTATGTGGGGACAATTTGCGTAGGTCAGCGTGGGGCCTAAATAAAGATTTTGACAGGGCGGTAGCCTAGTGGGTCATCTGTTGATGCTAACGGCTTGGTTGTCAACCTGTTTTTTAGCTTTCCTTGGTGTCTCTCGTAGGTTCTGTCTCTAGGTGAACTGAAAGGAACAGATCACAACAGAAAAGAAAAATAGCAAGATGGGAAAGATTTAAGTAAAATGAAACAGTAAAAGTGAATAGGTCTGTAATGAAATGGAGTGAATAATAACACAGGAAGTGTTACAGGGGATAAGGAGGCCTGAGCCTGCTATGTGTGGCTTGGAGAAAAGGGGATGGGCCAAACACTTCAATGACCGGGGGAATATCTAATATTCTGTGGCCTATACTAAGTGGATGGGTTTCACCTTATGTTAGCTTGCCTGGGGTGATTTGAGGTCCTCTCTGGTCGGAGCCAGCGTCGCGGTCAATCTTTACGTCGTCCCTAAACACTCGACCGCAGTGTCCCGGGCCCTTCCGTTCATCTGTACCAAGGTGCGCCCTCTCAAACAACTTGACTTTAAACACAACCGGCAATACCAAGGTGTCAACCTGCCAGACGGCACAGCAAAGTGGATTTTTCCCAGAACCCTCAAAAAGAGTGGCCCCTCTTCGGGCCTTGGTTTGAGTAATTATTCCAAAACTGCCTTGTGTGTCGACTAGTGTGGTTGACTTCCCTTTGGAGTGCCAAATTGCTGAGTCTTATTGCGTGCCGCACCAATGGAAAGAAACAGAATAGGTCCGAGACTCACGCACGGCAGGCGTCGGTAACGCCGGTCAGACGACCCCGCTCGCTGGAAACCAACCAGGGATGACTGTCAAACCACCACAGCATAAGAGAGTGTTCTACCTATGAATACAAAACAGGATGAAGAACAAGTGAAACTTAAAGTGAATTAAGGCTTTCTTTGTCTAAACCAAATTGAGTACTTATGTAGAAAATAAAAAGCAAAGGCTTTACTAAATAATGGTAAAAACAAAAGGGGATTATGACAATGTTAATTATCAGAATCACCTAATCCCTAAAAGAAGAGATATCAATAAGTAACGCAGGATGACACAGGAGGAGGCAAACTGTAGTAGCGGGTTTGTGCCACAAGGGGGCGTACTTCCTCTCAGTGGTCAACCTGGTTGAAAAGACAGCTTAATTTAAATTGCAATTCAAACTGGTTTAAACTCAATTTAAATAAGTGAATAAAGAGATGTTAAGTAACATCTAATCTAGTAAGGATACAGTTGTGATGAAGTATCAATACGAAGAATAAATTAAAAGAAAAAAATTGAACTGAGAAACTTAATTCAAATTTAAATTCGAAAATTGTTTGTTTCAAACCAAATTTGAATAAGTGTAAGAAAAGTAAAGATCAAAATTATATCTGATGATGATCACGATTACTGTAAGGTATCAGTGATAAATAAAATAAAGCCAATGAAAAACTGGAAATATACCACTTCAAAACAGAATGAAAGGAAGAAAAAGTGATACACCGTCTTAGCAGGGGATGCCACAAGGGTGCGTGTCCCTCTAAGTGGGTATCAGTGACTGACAGGCAAACACGATGTAAATTTAAATTCAAACTGGTTTAAAACCAAATTTAATTAAGCGTGTAAGGGAATTGAAAAATCAGGATAATATTTTATAATAATTAACAATAACAGCAAAGTATCATCGATAACTATAAAACAATTAAAAGAGAAAAGTAGAGATAGGCAATTCAAAACAGAATTTGAAAAGAGAGAAAAGGAGAGTTGAGTGAGCCGACTTAGAAAGCGGCCACTAGGTGGTGGACTTTTAGCAGTAAGAGAGCATTATCTGAAACGGCCGCAAGATGGCGTAATTGCGCTCATGCATGCTGAAGTCAGAAGGCGGGACGTAATTTGAGACTTCTAAACGCCCTCTAGTGTTTAGTCAGCGGAATTACAACCACTTTTTAATGTGATTCAAAAGCTTTCAGTTCGCGTCACGCACTGATTTTCTGGAATAAATCACAAGTATACAATTCAGATCTCTGCGGATCTTTTGGTGCTATACTGCACAAGAGTATAGGGCGGGATTTCTTCGCCGCACATACACAAATGTGGACAACAGGAATTTTCGTCTGTTGGTTCGAACTCCAATAAACATTTTTCACAATAGCACTTATGATTTAAATGTATTAGATCTTCAATTGGGTAGCTACGCCAATTTTTTTGACCAGGAGTTTATCGTTTTTGTTGAATATCACTGGGTTAACCCCGAATTCAATAACGATATTTGCATGCAAGGCCTATGTTTAAAAGGAGTCTCGCTTAAAAACATATTTATTCAAACCGGTAATACGCACGTGAGAATTCTTCATTCACAGCAAATTAAAACAAATATTAGAAATGTATCAACTGCAGAGGTATTTATTCATCTCTTAACAGGACATTTGTAATATTAAAGTACTGCAGTCTTAGCATTTAGCAGTGCTAACAATTGTCTAGGCATATTTTTAGCAACTTGTTAAAAATGTAACGTTACTGACTTCGGCTTTTTGCCTCGGTCGGTTAGGAGTGAGTTCGCGTTGCGACTTATCTCACAATTTCATAATTTCATAGCGCGCAAAAAAAAAAAATTAATAACCATATACACAGATTGAAACTGGATTGCTCATAAAACAAAGTTAAAAATATGCCCGCATTCTCCACCAAACTGTAACAACATTTAGTTTTACATTAAATTAGCTCAAATTATATATAGGGACTTTTAATAATTAATCATGAATATGATTAATATATTGCATATTACAGTTAAATTATCGAAGTTGAAAATAGATTGATTGTACACACGAATGATCAATCACAACGAATTATAATTCCTCATTCATATGTCAATGGTCCACTTTCAGATCGATTATATGAGATAACCTTTAATGTAGTTAATTTAGCTATCGAACTGTTTGTCCAGCAAACGGCCGTAAGATTAACTTATCAACTTCTCAACAAAGTTATCCCTTCTTATAAACTCCAAGAAATATCAATTTTCTGGCCGTGAACATTAATTTTCCTGTGTTTATAAAATTAGACTACGCAACATAGTCAATAATGAAAGCTTTGTTGCTAGGATCGAGATTTCATTGACTTTGTAAAATGAGCATTTTAGACAGAAGGCAATCAAGAATATAATGGTTTTAATAGTTGGACTAATAATACATCGAACTACAATTCACACAGAATATTTGTATATACACCCGGAACAAACAAAACGAAAAACATTACAAACACGAATTAAAATAGGATGAGAGAGGAAGATAAAAATGAGAGGGAGAGAGAGTTGGGAAGAGAGAGAGAGAGAGAGAGAGAGAGAGAGAGAGAGATCCGTAGGATCACAGCTTGGCAAAATTCACCTGGACATTTAAACCTTTAAGAGACAACACGAAAAACAGTCTTAATGCTCTAAAATCTTGGTAACTCAAATATACTTGCATATAGTTCTCATGTGTCTGAGCCCTGCGGCGTGTGTGAGCTGCTGGTCTTTGTGTGTTCCGTTGGAGCGTCACGTGGTTTGCTGCGGTCTGGAGCACGCAGTTTCAAAGACGGCTTGAAGGTCTTTGACGTAAATTACCAAATAAATAATTCAGACTAAGTTCATTTCTGGTGAAATGAACAAAGGAAAAACAAACTTAAGCAAAAGAAAAGAAAAGGAAAGATCCCCCAGGACGGGGATCACGAGTATGATGGTTACATCGGATCGAAGGAGAGGGAAGAGTCCAGTCAAAAGTCGAAGTTCCCTCGAAGAAGGGAGTTCCCCCAAAGATGCAGTTCTTTCTCCCCCCTCCTTACTTCTCACTACTCCTCAAAGATCCAAAGATGAGGTGCTTGGTGGTCTTCTTTAAAGACACTTCTGTTTACGCCTCCTCTGGCGTGAATGCACCAATCAGCTGGGAGGAAAGTGTGCGGATAAGTGTTCCTTTGTTCCCTCGAGATCGACTTTGCATGTTTCATGACCGTGATGTAAAAATGCGTTCAATTTTACTCCAGAGATGATAAAACATAGTAACATACATTTTACGGTTTGGACCCATATATATATGGTTTGGTCAGATCAAGAGGATTCTAAAGGTGTGAAGAACGACATACAAACATTATAGGAAAACACAGTTACATTAAAAATGCATCTAAAAGCACCTCTGTTCATTTAGAATTATAATACGATCACATCTAACCCCAATGGAACATGGGCAAACATAAAAACATATCGAATATATCATAGTACAAGTCTCTCAATTGAGGAGATTGGAGAAAAGTCTCTTGTGTGTGTGTGTGTGTGTGTGTGTGTGTTGTTCTGTGGACGTGGCTGGGTCATTCGTTGGTGAAGATGTGGTGAACTTTTGCTCACCCCCCCTCCCGGGCAATGATATGTGTGTGCGTACTTTTGAATTGATGAGTTTTAAGTCTGGATTACAATGACCAGTGTGGTTCATTACACAAGGTTGTCTGTGTTTGTGAGGTGTCCTGCAGAGGGGACACCACGGGATCTCCGGCCGGAGAGGCGCTCCTGTTGGGTCACATGTGGTAAGACAGAGGACCCTGTGATTACTTATCAGCGAAAAACGCCGCGGGGGCACTTCTGGCATCGGTCATTTAATTAAGTCCCATCGCCATTTGCTTGTGTGTGAATCAGTAACTTAAAAAGTCCCATGACATCTGTTTCTTTCACAATCTGAAGAATGGAGGAGTGTTTACTTAATTATAGACTTAGTTGATTAAAACCACATGATTGCGCTGATCATCTGATTATTGCTACAACACGTTATTAACTATTTTAGTTATTCATTGATTATTTATAGTAAATTCATAGTTTATACATTGTAGTCTCTACATTGTTAATATTTAATAGGCTATATACAAAACAGTGAGTTCTTTATTCATTGTTACTGAAACAATTGTTAATGTTTAATCAGTTCATAGAAAATTAATTTTAATTGGTAATTAGGGGTAAATTGTTCTCACTTTAGATTAGGTCACAGAACACTGGAAAATTGAATTGGAATTGAGTGATCAACTAATTGATTACTGAGCAATTTGATAAGGTTATTTATTATATTTTGACAGATTGAATGTCACCGTTGCAAGAGGTGGTTCCATGTGGCATGCCTTTCTATGTCACAAAAGGAGTTCAAGAGAGTTCAGAAGGTTGACTGGAAGTGCTGCCTATGTAAATAATTGTGGATTGGTCATTGCTAATTTGTACAGTTCCCTACAATTACCAAAAAAGTGTCAAAGGCCAAGAAAGAGTCTTGTTGGCAGCCGACTGACATAAAATGAAGACATACAAATAAACATGTTTGATATATTAAGATATTTTGTATCATAATTTTTTGAGACCTGGGTAAACAATGTACAGTAGGTTTTATGACTGTAAGTCATTGTCTTCAAATGCTATTGAGCTTTAAATATTGCCATATTTTGTATATGATCCAATACAGTAGTGAAATACATATGAATATTTGCATATGATTTAACATATGAATATTTGCATATGATTGAACAGTTTATTGTCATACATATCAAAAATCTGAAAGGTGTGCATCATACCTGAGACCTGGGTGAACAATGTACAGTAGGTTTTATGACTGTAGGTCATTGTCTTCAAACGCTATTGAGCTTTAAATATTGCCATATTTTGTATATGATCTGATACAGTAGTGAAATACATGTGAAAATTTGCATATGATTTAACAGTTTATTGTCATACATATCAAAAATCTGAAAGGTGTGCATCATCCCTGAGACCTGGGTGAACAATGTACAGTAGGTTTTATGACTGTAAGTCATTGTCTTCGAACGCTATTGAAGGTACAAAACGTTTATAACAGTGTCGCATGTAACTTTAGAGACGGACCCTAAATACGCGAATATCGAACGTCCAACGTCAAACCATTCATACCAGTCGCAGAAACCAGTGGCAGTTGAAAAAACACCGTTCTCCTCGCCATCTTACATGATCGGAGCACCTTCTTGGAACAACCTGATTGCAAGGCAAGTTACATCTGTACTCATCGTGTAAAAGTTTATTGTTTTCAATGTATGTATGTGTGTGTTCTTACTGCTGTTGATATCGTATTACACTTTATCAATGCACTGACTTTCAAATTTGCATTTAGTCCACTAGCTAACTAACTTGCACAAGGGTCTTATAAAAGCTAACTTTATCTACTTTCCCCTTAAGATACGTTTTTTTTCAGCTACACAGTATAACTAATTAAAGTAATAGGGATGTGTTTTTTTACGTTCAGTTTATATTAATTTCCGTATTTTCTGACCTGAGTATAACTTTGGCCCGCGTGCATCGCTTAAATCCGAGAAGAACAATGGTGTTAGGTGTTGGGTAAGTAAACGGTTTAAAGTTTAAAATAGCGATGTGTCATTAAACGATTACCTGCGATTTCAAGTATATTTATATCGTACATCGATAACTTCCAACAGAACGTCGGGGATCGACAAGCGTCAAATATGAGTAAAGTTCGAGTATATGAAACAATGTTACTCGTTAGTTGGTAACGGTGTGATTATTAAATGGTTGATTCACATTTTGTTTCTAACTAAAACCATTTTTTTCTTTTCAGATATATCAAGCATCCTCTCTCACATCTATATGGTGGGACAACCTCCTAGACTTTGTATGTATGGTACAAAGATTTTTTTTATTATACATAGAAAAATAAATACATCAAATTATGAACAATTAATCTCAGTTTGAATGTTATATGATTCAACATAAAAAGTAAAACATTCCTAATACATAGTTAAAAACATATTTTACAGACATGAACAGCCCGATATCATCTTGCAATCAACCATATTTTCTTATAATTTGGACCTATGTAGTTATTTAATTGTTATAAAAAAAGTTAGTTAATAAATTTGTATTATTATTATTATTAGTAGTAGTAGTAGTAGTAGCAGCTGTATTTTGACTTGTCTTGTTACAGTAAAATCAAGCATAAATTAAGTTATTTTGATTCTTTAATATTTGGCAGTAACTGATTTTTTTCTTTTGTCTTTGTTCACAGATATGTGAATGTGGCCATGCAAAGTGTGTGACATTTCATTATCTACCTGGTATGAATTGCTAAAACATTTTAGACTGAAACATTTCCACTATCTGTCAAAAACGAAAAAAGTGTTATTTACTCAACCTCATGTCGTTCCAAACCCGTAAGACTTAAGTTTATCTTCAAAACACTACGGAGCCCCGCACTGAAGATGTGTTCTGAAGATGAACAAAAGTTGAACAAAGTTAATGACAGAATTTTCATTTTTGGGTGAACTATACCTTTAAAATGTAGCCTTACTTAAAAATGTTAGTTAATAATTAATAGCTCTTTTTTTGGATCTTCTTATGCTTGTTTTAGAATGAAGACATAAACACCAGGCATGATTGTATCCTGAGGTGCCTAAGTGTCTACCTCAACGAAGACATTGAGACACTTGTCAAAGAATATGTGGTAAGTGTTTGTTAGCCTATTCTCTTCATGTTATAAATTTATGGATATATTTACATTGATTTAATTTTCTCATTGGCATCACAGTGTAGTTTAAGCCCTTGTGTGTAGTGTTCAGCGCAAGTTTAACTATGCAGCAATCAGTGCAGAGCATGATACCAGACAAATGAGAAGCTTTTCAAACAGAAATGACCTGGATAAAATGATCCAGTTGGTAGTACAAAGTAAGGAATATACAACCAAGCTGTCTCCAAAAGTTCAGGGACTGAAAATTAAGATGCTTCAGTGAATAATTTACAGATACGCTGATATTTACATCTTTCCTCTGACTGGTTGCACTTTTTCTACTCGTTTGAGATTTTTTGTTGTTGTTGCTGTAGTTGCTGTTGTTTTAAACACCTGTACTCCTTACGTGTAACATGGGTAAAAAGTGTGGTGGTGCAAAACCACTCAACCACTGAGTGTTATGGTATTTTCTGATGACCACCACCCTATCTTTCCGAATTATTGCATGTCACAGATTTTTGAAAATGTTTTTGTAATGTTAACAAGTGTCATTGAATCAGATTTGACCTGATTTGTATGTCTACCTCAAGTTTTGCATTTTTTTAAGCACAGTTCTTGAGAAAAAGTACAAAATGTGAAATGAGGTGGTCTGGCCATTCTTTTTTGTGTTGTATATTTGATTGGGGAGGGGAAATGCTGATGAATAAGTAAATACAAATTTATAAATATGATTTTAAAATACTTTGGGTTTATTAATACAAATTACTTAAATGTGATGCATTTTAAATAAATTAGGTTTATTACATAATATTACATAAACCCATTTCTTATTTATATAAAATAAATTGGATTTATTGAAAATTTTGCATAAATCTAATTCTTACTTGTTTCATTCATATAGGACTTACAAATATGTATCACATTACATTTATTAATATGGTAGCGTTAACAATACGTAATCCAAATGGATGGAAAATGTATATGCAATCAAACTACATAAATCTTATTTAACAGGCCTAAATATTTTTTTGAGTGCTGAGTCACGTTGCTTACCAAATAAAGATCGCCGTTTTTTTATAGACCTTTTATAGATTAATAAAGCATTAGTATTTTTTACATCTGACTTGCCTGCCTGTGTGTTCTTGTGGTGTTGACTCCTCATGGTGGTGTGCAGTTGAGGGGCGTGGCCGGTCAACTGGTGTCCACCCCGACCTGTGCCCGTGACAAGTGTGTATATATATCCTTCTCAAAAAATTAGCATATTGTGATAAAGTTCATTATTTTCCATAATGTAATGATAAAAAATTAAACTTTCATATATTTTAGATTAATTGCACACCAACTGAAATACCTCCGGTCTTTTATTGTTTTAATACTGATGATTTTGGCATACAGCTCATGAAAACCGAAAATTCCTTTCTAAAAAAATTAGCATATTTCATCCGACCAATAAAAGAAGTGTTTTTAATACAAAAAAAGTCAACCTTCAAATAATTATGTTCAGTTATGCACTCAATACTTGGTCGGGAATCCTTTTGCAGAAATGACTGCTTCAATGCGGCGTGGCATGGAGGCAATCAGCCTGTGGCACTGCTGAGGTGTTATGGAGGCCCAGGATGCTTCGATAGTGGCCTTAAGCTCATCCAGAGTGTTGGGTCTTGCGTCTCTTATGTTTCTCTTCACAATATCCCACAGATTCTCTATGGGGTTCAGGTCAGAAGAGTTGGCAGGCCAATTGAGCACAGTAATACCATGGTCAGTGAACCATTTACCAGTGGTTTTGGCACTGTGAGCAGGTGCCAGGTCGTGCTGAAAAATGACATCTTCATCTCCATAAAGCTTTTAAGCAGGTGGAAGCATGAAGTGCTCCAAAATCTTCTGATAGCTAGCTGCATTGACCCTGTCCTTGATAGAAAACAGTGGACCAACACCAGCAGCTGACATGGCATCACTGACTGTGGGTACTTGACACTGGACTTCAGGCATTTTGGCATTTCTTTCTCCCCAGTCTTCCTCCAGACTCTGGCACATTGATTTCCGAATGACATGCAAAATTTGCTTTCATCCAAAAAAAGTACTTTGGACCACTGAGCAACAGTCCAGTGCTGCTTCTCTGTAGCTCAGGTCAGGCGCTTCTGCCGCTGTTTCTGGTTCAAAAGTGGCTTGACCTGGGGAATGCGGCACCTGTAGCCCATTTCCTGCACACGCCTGTGCACGGTGGCTCTGGATGTTTCTACTCCAGACTCAGTCCACTGCTTCCGCAGGTCCCCCAAAGTCTGGAATCGGTCCTTCTCCACAATCTTCCTCAGGGTCCGGTCACCTCTTCTCGTTGTGCAGCGTTTTTTGCCACACTTTTTTCGGATGAAATATGCTAATTTCGGAGGAAATATGCTGATTTTTCCTTCCCCCAGACTTTCCACTGAGGTGCCTTGATACAGCACTCTGGGAACAGCCTATTTGTTCAGAAATTTCTTTCTGTGTCTTACCCTCTTGCTTGAGGGTGTCAATGATGGCCTTCTGGACAGCAGTCAGGTCGGCAGTCTTATCCATGATTGCGGTTTTGAGTAATGAAACAGGCTGGGAGTTTTTAAAAGCCTCAGGAATCTTTTGCAGGTGTTTAGAGTTAATTAGTTGATTCGGATGATTAGGTTAATAGCTCATTTAGAGAACCTTTTCATGATATGCTAATTTTTTGAGATAGGAGTTTTGGGTTTTCATGAGCTGTATGCCAAAATCATCCGTATTAAAACAATAAAAGACCTGAAATATTTCAGTTGGTGTGCAATGAATCTAAAATATATGAAAGTTTAATTTTTATCATTACATTATGGAAAATAATGAACTTTATCACAATATGCAAATTTTTTGAGAAGGACCTGTATATGTGTGTGTATGTAGCCTATGTATTTAGTAAATTTCATAATTTCATAGCTAAAGTCTGATTACATTGTATTCAGCACAAACTCTTCTACAATAATATGTCAGCAGCATGTATGTGAAAGTTCGTAGTTTTGAGATAATGGCGTTTATGCGTGGTTTGTGAAAAAACAAAAAACAAATGTCACTGAAATAAGGTCATAAAACCCATACTGATTATTTCTTCACATGACTTTTGAAAATTGTATCACATGGCCTAGAATATTTGCTTGAAAACTATGTGAAAATCATCCTGATTACTCATTCAGATAAGACAATATATTGATTTAAAATTTGTAAGACATGTTTTGAGTAAGAAAGCTTTATGCAAGGAGGCGTAAACCACCCATTAATATCAACCAGAGAAATTATAGTGTTGTGGATCATTAGGGCTAAAGTAGAGTAAATTAATCTCAAATCAAATTAGTAACGTTAGCTGGGCTTCTTCCTAATTTTCTCCCCTGTGTTTTTTTATTTTTATTTTTTTTTAAATAATCTTGTCCACTGCCAAATGTGCTGCGCTGCAGTTTTCCCACTGTTAGACCAAGCTGCACTCATCTGTGTTTTGCAAATACATTAACATTGATTATAACTAGACAATCCAAAGTACCTGCAGTGATTTGTATCTGTAGGTTATACTTTTGTAATTATTGACTTTTAATAATTATCTTGTGATTATCCTGTTTCAGCAGTAGTGACTACAGGGTGGTGAAGCAGTTTTCTAGCTACACTACACATTGTCCATTTTAAGGTTAACAACCTGAGGTGTCCTGTATAGATCTCATATTTTTACATTTAACTTTAATGTGTATTTGTTCATTACTTTTTATGTGGTTCAGTAATTTTTGTGTGAGTGATCCAAATATGTTAAATTGGTGTTATTTGGGCAATCTGCTAGCTACATCCAACATCACAGGATTGCTTTGGATTGTTTTAAATCCCTGTTAGCCCTGTATTTTGTTTTTCTCAACTGAATAGAACACAGGGTTCAACTTTAAATTCAGTTTATGTGAGCATGTGTCTGAGACTGTTATTGAGTTTATTCAGCACTCAAAGCTACATAGCAACGCTTTTAACTTCATTGCGGTGTGCCTGAAATCTCTTGAATGTATCGCAAAGCAATATGAATAGAATCATAAATGGCTTATCATCTGTGGTCCATGTACCTTTCGGATGATTTGTTTTCTCATTTTTGACTTCTAAACAGAATAACGAATAACCGCTCATTTATCACATATTCGATTCTTCTGTGACGTGGGGTACTCTGTGATGGCCCTCTGTCATGCCTTTGTGGCGAGCTCACCACGCCCTTGGTAGCCCCTGGTATAAAAGCATCTGGTTCCGTCAAAACTACTGTAGCGAGTCAGGAGTTGGAATTACAAGTATTGAAAACGATCAGGATAGCGTATATTTGCATCTAGTTAGCATAGCATTTATATAGTTATTTAGATTATTTTGTGTAGCCTAGGTAGTTAATTAGCATAGTTGTTAGTGTTACCCGCGTCAGGGCTGGGAAGCCTGAATGGGTAAGTTGAATGAACCACTTTTGCCGGCTTTGTTTCTCTGTGGAATAATAAACAAACGCTGTGAGACAGGAGTACTGGCTGCAAGCTCCGGCAAAGTTTAATTAACTCTGAATTTTTTCTTAGCTCTCAACCCTTACAGAAAAAAACACATGAATTTCACATGTTATCACATGTTTTCCACATGTGCCCACATGTGACCACATGTGAACAACATGTGACCACATGTGAACAACATGTGACCACATGTGAGCTATGTTTCACCACATGTGAACAACATGTCACCACCTGAGCAATGTTTCATCACATGTGAACATAATGGAGCACGTGGCACATGTGGAAAACATGTTACTATAGGTAATAATGTGGAGCTCACGTGAAATATATTTGCACGTTGTGTTTTAAAATGTGAATTATGTTACTTACCACATCACAAATACTGTACATTTTTAGCTTTATTGTAATGGGAAGTTCAGATCAGATCCTCAACTCAGATTTGAATTTTGAACAAGATTCAAAAGATCTATGTTAATGGGCAAATCCCCAAACTCATCAACTTATGCTACGCAGTCTGCAGTGCCGGATACAAAAGTGATACAATACTGAGTGGAAAGTACTGACAAGCACAAATTGTTCGCAAAATTGATTAATGTCAATAAAAAGGCAATGTAGATAAATTAAAAGGCAATACATACAACACAAATGTAGTAGGCTTTTTAAAATCTTTATTTTGACAGAATGAGCTATACCAAAGTAAAATTACTGACCAGCTGCAGATTCTTAGTTATGCAATATGTTTTGAAGAACTATTACAGGATATTACTATTACAGGATTGCAACATCGACATCAAAAACAGTCATTCAATGGCACTAATATTGAGTTAGATGAAAATGAATTTGATGTTCATTTGATGAAAAAAAAAATATATATATAAATGTTAAGTTCATATAAAAAAAAAAAAATAATATATATATATATATATATATATATATATATATATATATATATATATATATATTTAAAAATGAATAAATACAGTTTTTTCAATCGCTAACGAGCGCTTACCCATACTTCAGATACTTTTTCTAAACTCAACACAGACTCACACCTACAAAACACAATTGGCCAAATGGATCATTTTCTTCTCAAAAACACATTTTGTTAAATATACACTAACTCTTCATTTCAAAATAGAACACATCTTTCTCTGCACACACTAACTTCTTCAATTGAATCAGAATCACAGCTGCAAAGACATTGTTTATTTCAGTGTAATTCATATGTGCATAAATATCTCTAATAAATCCAAAAATAGGATAAACAGGACTTTACGTTACAGATATATTTATTTATTTACCTGTCTCCATCATCACTGGGATCTGAATTAAAGTCAATAATATTAACGTTAGGTGTTCTGGTATTTGAAACTTGTAAATACAACATATGGTAGACTTGTATTACTCGGCTCTCTGAAACACTTGATTCTGATGGGTAATAGCACAAGTTACACCGCTTAGTAGATCACATTACCCTTTTTTTCATACGGTATTTTGTCGTTCGGGGTAAGGGTTCGTTGTCATCGCGCAAATATCTTCTGTAAAATCTCATTTTTTTCTCAGACGGCTCCATTTTAAAATCCTTTAAAGAGCAACGTGCAGGTTGAATTTATAACTGGATTAATTGATATTGTCTTGAACTTGATATTGTCTGAGGAGGTCTTTTAAAAACAGGTCTTTTAAAAAACACATATGTAGAAATAATGAAATCTCATTCGATGTAGAGATTTTGATGAAAATGTGCTAGGCTCTGGAATACGCCTTTCCCGTTTATTTAGATTATACAGGGGTGGCATTGATATTTGGTTTTGTTGGGTACCAGCACATGAAGGGGTAAAAGGAAATGAAAAGGCAGATAAATTAGCAAAAAGGGCTTTAGAGGAGGCAATTACAATTACAATTCCTTTAGGGAAAGGGGAAGGAAAATCATTTATTAAGAGGAAAGAAATTGAAAATTGGCAAAAAAGGTGGAATGAAGATAAAAAAGGAAGAAGATTATATAAAGTACAAAAGTCAGTATTAAATAGAAATATTAATGAGAGAAACCGAAGGGAAGAAATAATAATGTTCAGATTAAGAGTAGGTCATACTTATTTAAATGACAGTTTATATTTAATAGGGAGGAAAAATAATGATAAATGTGAAGGATGTAGAGAGATAGAAAATGTAGAACACGTATTGATGAACTGTAAAACATATGAACCTGAAAGGGAGAAATTGAGAAGAGTAGTTGAAAGGTCAGGCCAAGAATGGAGTCTTAAAGGATTATTGGGAAATAAAGGAAATATAAAGGATATTTATAGATTAAGGAAAGCATTATTTATTTATCTTAAGAATACAAAATTAAAAAATAGAATTTAATAGATGTGAAACAATGTTACTACACACTCATGAACAGTAGGTGGCGGTATGCACCTTAAAGTTGCTTGCAATCCGCCATTATAGGAAAGAAGAAGAACAAGAATACGCCTTTCCCGCTAGCATCGCGTCATATGACGTAGGCCGAGGTAAACAAGAGCTCGCGTTCAGCTGTAGTTAGAGCGGTAGTGAGAGACAGAGAAAGCTTTAGATCGGGTTTTAGAGATGCCATAATGGTAAATTGTTGTGTTTGTGCTTGTTGCACGAATTCCAGCCTGTCAGGACATCGTGTCCATCATTTTCCTTCTAGGAAAAACAAGGCTTTTAGTTTTTGGGTGCGTTTTGTGCAGGTGAAGAGAGTAGACTTCACTGCCGCGTCTGTCACCACACACTCGGTCGTTTGTAGCGCACATTTTACTCGGGAGAATTATAGACCTGGAGATTTTTTGCATCACAGACAGATGGTTTAATTAATACGGCTTTGAAAACATTGCATTATGCTGTCTTGCTCTGCGGTGTTTCCAGTGTGAAGTATTTACACACAAGCGAACTCGTTGGAAGCTCAATGCTATCCTGCTTGCTGGCTGCAAACTGCGGAATGGATTTCCTGAGGGGGGTCTCTGTGTTTCACTGAGCCGCGCCTCCATTCAGGAAATCCATTCCACAGTTTGCAGCCAACTAGCAGACTGGCCGGCGGGAATCACTTTTGGAGTCATTTCAGCAGGATATCGGATATCTCCGCAGGTTGGATCGGGAAAATCCGTTACATGAATTACACTGGTATCTGTCCCGATACCGATACTGGATCGGATCGGCCCCATCCCTACCTGTGGGCTATCATAGGCATGCTCGTCAACATCGGAGAACTCGGTTTCTTCATTCACATCCATTATAACCTGAGTTTAAACTTGACCAGACTCCCTCGCCCATCGTCACTTCCGGTTAGTGCTTTATAAACGCGGAAGTTATTTTATCACAATTTATCTCAAAATATCGTTAATGGCTAAATATATATTACTCCAGTTCAGAAAATCTAGTTGTTTTATCATCAACCTACACTATGCTATATAGGGGTGTCCAACCTGCATGTTGCTCTTTAACTTCAACTCTTCTTTCACAGTGTGCGTGTGGGGCCGCGCCTAACGACAGAAATGACGCAAGTGAAGGTTTTTTTCTTCTTCGACGGATCTGATTGGCTACGATTGGCGCTCTTTTTGCTGTCCGTTGCTGAGGCAAATCGAAATAGAAATAAGTAACTTGCGTACGTAACTTAACGTTAGTAGAAATAGTATAAGAGATAGAAGTCAAGAAAGCTGCAGCCATGTATGTGCTCATAAAATGGGTAAAAGAAAACCGAGTAAGTGTGGGCTTGGAGAAGCATGTGAAGGACAAAAATGTTGAATGACCCAAATGGGATTGGCCTGGTGGAACACGGAGCGGTTGGAGTAAAACCACCTAAATGCGGCTGGAAAGCTTTTCCGGCCCAAATACTCAGTGTAAACGGTAAGTGAATCAATTAATATTTAGCCTTAACGTTATAATTTTTATGGTCGATGATGATGCCCATGCTCACTGTTAGCTCACTACTTAACCTTCAGGCTTCAGACATCGTTTTTGTACCGTTAGATCCGTTTAGTGATCGTGACGTATTGAGCTAACGTTAGCAAGGTTGCGAACAAGATCAAAGTTACTGTATTAGCCTCGCTATTAAGAAATAATACGCGCTTCTGATTCGTTTTTTTCCTCGCGGTTTTTAATATATGTTCAAGATTCTGCTTTTTCTGCTGATTCACTTTTGCTTTGTTTGAATACAGAGAGCCTTGGGCAATTAAAAAAGGCTGAGTCTCAGTGGATAGAGAAGCACAAAATGGCGACTCCATCAAAACCACATAAAGGTAGCGTTATGTTATAACGATATGTTATAAGTAATAGCCTACTTCTATTACTTTCTATTCTATTCTAAGTTTTAATTACATTCTCTATTCCCCTTTGTAATGCACTTGCTGTTTTGTCAGACTATAGATATTGAGGAAGATTGGCCTAACGTTACTCACTCCGATGACGAGGATGAGACTCCTCAACATCAGGTGCAGATGGTGTCCAAACACATTTTCATCTAGTCTCTACCTGTACAATGACCTTTTATTTTAATTCAGTTAAATAGAATTAACTGATGATTTGTTGTATGTCATATGCAGTAGTGTTGGGCGATATGCTCCATTTTCATATCCCAGTGGCAGCTCATGGGTTTTAAAATAGAGGAGGCACACTAAATTGTAATGTCTGGGCATCCCCTGCTGTTAATGAGAATGACAATGATTATTATTATTTGCGTAACTGTTTAAATGGCTTATTTGGTCTCTTCTAGACAGAAATTGAGGAAAAATAAACATACAACACAATAATACAAATATAATTTCACTCACCTATCACTTGAAGGCAATCCATCCCTTCTTAAATGTCTGTGTGAGCGCACTGGACCGTTTAGTGAAGCATAGTTGAAGTCTTGAGTCCCATGAAAACTTGGTGTGACAAGCAGGACGGGGTGAGAGCAGTGAGAACGGCACAAGGCCGATGTCTTGATTGCTAAGGAGCATCACCTTCTCCCATTTTTACATCAAAATCTTGGGTAGGCTGTGCCTCCCTTGCCTCCACAAGATGCCACTGGTCATATGTTTATCATAAAAGTTTTTACACACTTGAGCTTCAAACTATTTTTGATGGTACCTGTGTTATTATTCATAATTACTGCTGACCCTTTACACTCCATACACTTGTTTTTCAGACAGAGGATGACTCAAACGCCATGACTCAAGAGCAGGCTTCAGTCTGGACTCCAAAACGGCCAAAGGTAAATGTAAACAATTCTGATTTGTTTACACTTATTTATGTGGCAAAAGTGTCTTTTTTATGTCACCAAATAGGCAGTACATGGTGAGTGAAAACAAAACACAATTTATTAGTTGTCTCTTCCTGAGCAACAGATAACAGATATCTTTTCACAATTACAAGATTCTAGAAAGTTTTTCAGCACTTCAAGTGGCTTTCTCTATTTTCTTTATATCGTATACTTTTCCTCTTTCTAGAGAGACTTCAGAAATGAGGAAAAGGATCTTGAAGAAAGGCTAAAAAACAAGGAAAAGGAGACAAGGCGTTTGCGAAAATTAAACTTTCAAATGCAAGAGGGTAAGCATTTCCATTTTACAATTCCACCAGTAATGCATTTTGCAATTTTTTTTCCTTTTCTCCCAGAGACTTTTGCAATCAAAATGACTGATTTTGTGGTGGTAATTTCAAGGAATGTGCACCCATACGCTTTGTAGCAATAATCAGATGATCAACGCAATCATGTGGTTTTAATCAACTAAGTCTCTAATTCAGTAAACACCACTCCATTCTTCAGATTGTGAAAGAAACAGATGTCATGGGACTTTTAAAGTTACTGATTCACACACAAGCAAATGGCGACGGGACTTAATTAAATTCCCGATGCCAGAAGTGCCCCAGCGGCGTTTTTCGCTGATAAGTAATCACAGGGTCCTCTGTCTTACCACATGTGACAGGGGCGCATCTCTGGCCGGAGGTCCCGTGGTGTCCCCTCTGCACGACACCCCACAAACACAGACAACCTTGTGTGATGAACCACACTGGTCATTGTAATCCAGACTTAAACTCATCAAATTCAAAGAACGCACAGACATACACGGAACTGAAGACGATCAGGAGTCCAGCGCGTGACTGACCACGCGACGAACTCTGAACACACACAAACACACACAAACACACACAAAGACAATCATTCTGAAACACTGTAGTTAAACATAACGTTTCAAATGTACAAATGCTTTCTGATTGTGTTCAGGATTCCTTTGTGACCCAATTGATATAACTGTAAGCTTTTATGACATGTGATCAGTCTGACATTCGTTTAATCACGAAAAATCACGTATCTACATTTTACTAACCCTAGGAATGCCACGAGTGGTATGATTGGAATCAGACAAATCGAATAAGATCGAATCACTAACCCAAAATGTAATATGAGGTACATTTTATTAATCCTAGTTTTAGAAGTGTATTATTACTAAAGTTGTAATCTCCCATACACATGACCCAGAAGGCATGTACTTCGCGAACCACAAGGTTTGTCGACACGCCTCCTCCCAAACGATTGGATCAGAGGCGTACGAAAGGCGTGTCTCGGGCGCCTTCTAAACAGAAGCGCCATGTCTCCTTGAGGCAGCGAGCAGTCCCACGCCAGAGAGAGATCCCAACTTTCCTGCGAACTCCAGCCCGGAGTTCCGCGTCGTTTTTCCTACTTTGTTTTAATCTAAGTTCTTTCTTTTCTTGAGCTACCTCAGTTTGATAATCCTCTTTCGTTCAGTGCACTCACGAACGAAACCAATTTAAGATCAAGCGTCTGTCATACGAGCTGAAGAGATCGCAACACCTACCTCCGTCCGAACGAAACTCCGGACACCAGCCTGTTCCTTTCGTAACACAGCTACACCAAAGGGACCATATCAAAGTAACGTACCATCCAAATTAAGTGCTGTTTAAGGTTGTCTAGATACTCTTAAGAAAGCCTTTGGGTCTCGTTTGAATTGTCTGAACTGATTCTCTCGCTCTCTCTCTCTCTCTCTCTCTCTCGCTCTCTCTCTCTCTCTCTCACCCTCTCTAACCCTCTAACTTTCTCTCTCTAATATTTCGTATTGCAATCGTTCTTTTGTTGTTGTAATTGTTTGTTCTTGTTATGCATATTTACTCCTGCGTGATTTAAGTAGTTTATGTAATCTTTAGTCTTATTTTATTAAACTCTATAATCTTTTGAATTGAATCTGTCTCATTGTTCTATAAACTTGAAGTCCCTGAAAATGCCGATCTTATGCTACAAAGCTCTACTTGAGTTATATTGAGATATCTAAAGTGCCTTACACAAAAATATCATTTCTGGTGGCCACAGGAAGGGTATTTTTGATGTTTACAGGCTGGTAAACGACCGAGTGCATGATAAACTAGGTTTGAATCATATCAAAGTTTACCCTGATAGTTGATCTGATTTTACCGACCTATATTAATGATTAATACGAGCAATCGTGTTGATTCATATACGGCGAGGTTTAACCTATTCCCTATTTGGGATAATCTAATTTGTGTATACGATAATGCATATTCATCATCTCATGAATATTATTCCCCTTTGAGTTAATAATTCTCCTACAAGTCATTGTCGCTACATTTTAATGGTGGAGGATGCGGGCATTTTCAAACTTCATTTTGGGAACAATATTCAGATTCATATTCATGTGTTTTGGGAGTTTAATATTGCGTACGTGCGTCCGCTGTGTATAACGTTATAGTCGACTCAGAAACTGAGCAAGGCAAAAAGCCATATGCCACACCAACAGTGCTAAAGAGAGGTCTAGAGTATTTCTCTTTGGCACTACTGGATGTGATGAAAACTGCAGTCACAATATTGTAAAATGCCCAGGTGAAGGAAAAGAAAAACATTCTTTTTGTTTGGCTGTGGCACATGTTAATATTGTTCGAAATCCTGTTTGAACGAAGAAATCTTCACTCAGGCGCATTGCCGGTATATTAAGTTACTGCGGAAGCGAGAATCCTCCCGTCAGTAAAAGATCTTTATTTTATGTCGTTATAGCAACGATAATTTCGGGTTTTAAAACGGCTTAGCTACCCGGTGAAAATCCCGTTTCATTTTCTGTGCAGATCGAGCACAAGAAAGATCCGCCGTGATCTTCGTAAAGTATACTTGTGAAATGTGTGTATACTTGTGTCTTGTAGGAATCTGTGCGTGAGGAAACTTTGGATTTCCTTAACAGGCGCGCGTCAGTTTCAAATTACTACGCTCGTGAGTTTGGCTCACGTGAGCGCGACCCCGCCACCGCGTGGACAATAGCGGGTAGGACCTGCTACCTTGTTGAATAAGCTGCCTAAATACATACGTGCATTTACAGCTTGCTAGTTCGTTAAAACTATCCTCCTCTTGGGCTGAGAGATTTTATTTTAAGTACAATTCACAGAAGTGAATTGGGGGTTTGAATCATAGAATCCCTCAGTCCAAATCACTGAGAGCTCACGTGGAGAGAAACCGACACCCCTCTCAAGCCGGCTATCAGCCTTCTACTGAACTTAAACTGTATGAAATCATTTTCATTTATGTTTTTTTTTTTTTCTCTCGAAGAAGAATATTTTAGAATCATTACGAACGACTTCAGTGTTGTTACGATTATTATAAGAAACCAGTCTAATCCTTTTTCAATTTCCCCCAGGCTCATCTGGATTTGAATTAAACCAATTTTAATTGAAATTTTAAATTGTGTCAAACAGTCCAGGTGAACTACAGAGAGGAAGTGCGCCCCCTTGAGGCTCCAAAACCCACTGCAGCGGCCTACCGCTCCCGTTTCCGGCTTCCACCTACATTGAGTTATTGCTAACTTCCAATCGGGTTAGGTTATCTTTCAATAACTACCATCCTGTCAAATATATTGTTGTGCTATCATCGGTTAGCAAAAGCCGTTCATCTTCTAATTTAGTTTTCCTTTCCAGGTAAATTAGTTTTTCTCTTCGAAGTCATTTATTTACTACCTCACCCCTCTTCAGGTTCATTGTAGTTTCTGTTTTACATACCTAAATTACTCAATTTGGTTTAAGAAAGGAAAATCTTAATTCACTTTAAGCTCCCTTGTTCATTCCATTTTGCTTGTTGCATAGGTAAAAACCTCAGCACCTGTGGTGGATTGTGGGAGTCCTGGTTGATCTCGGTGGGCGAGTCTGCTGACTGGCGTCGCCGACACTGACCGTGCGGTGACTCTTGGGTGGTTTTATCTCTGCCACGGTTTACGGCACGCAGTAAGTGACATCAGCAATCTGGTGCTTTGTAGGGTCAACCATCAAGCCATCGCACAAGTCAATTGTTGGGAACGGTGCACAAACCATAGGCGAAACCGCCACGCCAGTTCGCTGGTGGGTTCTGGGCCCCGCCCACCTTTGCAGTGCGGTCGGCCGGTTGATACCTCAAAGATTACCAGGTTGTGTTTACATGTCACACGCTGTTTGAGGGGGCGTAACCGCGACCAGAGCAACGAACAACCCGGGGTCAAGGCGATCGGGTGTTTGGCGACGCCGGAGAGTTTGACCACGCTTGCTGGGGCCAGCTGGGTTCGACCTCAGTTCACCTCAGGTAAAGAAAAAAAAAACTGAACTGACTCTGATAAATCCCTGAAACATAATATAAGCCACAGAATATTAGATATTCCCCCGAATAGATTTTCTAAGCGTTTGGCTTACCTCTTTCCCCCTAAGACACACCCTCTTAACTCGTAAGAGGTTACGCTACAGAGCAGGTCAATTCACTTAGGTGTTATTTTCACTGCGATATCTGGTCTGGCTCTTTCCCTTCTCAACCTTCTCTTCCATTTTGTTTTGTTCTGTTGTGATTTGTTTCTTTCAGTTCACCAAGAGACCCCAAGGAAGTTAAACAATAAGAGTGACAACCAAGCAGCCTCTATTTTCGGGTCCCAAGTTGACCCGAATAAATTGGCCCACCTAACGGTCTACATCAATTAACCGAAATTTATATAGACGGCACGACCGTACTACGGCTCGTTAGCCTCAAAAACAAAACAAAGCTTGCATTGGCCCTTTTTGTGTGTGTTGTGTTTCTCTCGCCCCCAGTGAGCCAGAATGTCACGCGCTTCCAGTCCCGCGGCCCATTGGAGCAATCTGGATGCTTGGTTAAGAGCCATGACAACCGGCTGTCTGCCCAAGGACGCTGGCGACCCAAAATCCCTGACCCGACAGGAACTGGACGCCGACGTAGACCAGCTAATGTCCAACGACCCCACGCAGGCCTACAGCTCAAAGGAATGGAGCCGGATAATGGGAAGCCTAGCTCACAACTTATCGGCACAGGCACGTTTAACGGAGGAGGACAACGCCAATCTGGAAAAGGAAATTGCAGGACTAAAGACTCAACTGGAGGAGGCCCGCAAACTAAACGGCCACACACAGGAGCGTCTGGATCAGCTACTTCGGGAGGTCAAAGCCAATGACGAAACGCGCACGGAATTACAAGAGGAAGTGCAAAGACTGCAAAAGGCCTTGGAGGATCTGCCCACGGACACAGGCGAGAGGTTGCAGTCGGAAAAAGGGACCAGGGAGGAACTCCAGGACAAACTGCTACGTGGCGACGCTCTGTTGAAAAGAGCAGAGATTGAATTAAAAGACAGAGAGGCCAAAGCCAAGGCCTGCGAAAAACATTTGCAAGCAGCCCGAGCTGAAATTAACGAGCTTGTCCAACAGAGACAAGATCTAAAAGATGAACTTGACATTGTCCACAGAGAACTGAAACATTCTTACAGACTGCAGGGCCACCTGGAGGGGGAAACACCCATCACTCCGTTTCCCCTTACCAGCGAGCCTGCACGTCTCACCCAATTCCCCAAAGCTGAAGGAGGGGAAGCAAGCCCACGGCGTGACACCACTCTAGCCAGCCGCTACGAGCTCCCACCAGCTGAAGAGGGGCAGGGCCCCAGACCAAAGGGTAGGGCCAGCGGTCACCACACGGCCCCTAAAGAACTGGACAAGCTCGCTAGAAACATCCCGACCTTCACTCCCAATCCAGCGGGAGGTCACGATGTACACTCTTATTTAAAAGACATTGATTTTCACTTACAAACTGTGGCCAACGCCACTACTTGGGATAAGTTGTATCTTCTTAGGATCACTTCAAGCCGCGACGTGAGAAGCTTCTTAGACCGCCAACAAGACACCGTCAAGATGGACTACCAGCAATTGCAGCAAGCTCTGATTCGTGAATTCTCCAATCCAGAATCAGACCAAGGTATCATCGCGGCAATAGACCTGAAACAAGCCCGGCTTGAAACGCCTCAAGCGTATTATGGCCGCCTCCGTCAAGCCTACTTCGGACCACGCAATGAGCCAGGCATGGAAGAGGACGGGAATTTCAAAACCCTGTTTCTGCGAAATCTCCACCCTACTCTCTCTCATCATCTGGGAGTCTTGGCTGAGCCAAGGACTATGTCAATTCAACAATTGCGTGACTTGGCTCACAAAGCCTTCACCAAACAAAGAACTATCTCTGAAAAGACTGTGAGAAACCCCACAATCTGCCCCATCTCTGAGCACCGCTCAGAGCTGCCCCTAGAGGGCGCACAAAACCCCACTTACAAACCTGTCAACAGAGAGTCAAGACCGTTTCAGGCCAACAGAGGTCAGCGCGGTCGTGGGGGTGCTCGCCCAAGGCAGCAGAACGACCACTCTAGGCAATTCTGGGACCGGCCTCGCCCCTCCCACAACCAAACGGGAGGGGGCACCTGGGAAGCCGGCCGGCAACCCAGACGGAGCCGACCTCCATCTCCCCGAACACTAAGCCCAGAGAACCGGTCGAAGGACCCCTCTCGACGTGACACGGATAAGCTACAGCTGGAGCTAAAATCCAACAAAAACAACACAGCCACGGTCGAAGCTGCTGAACTTCTGAGCGTACTGAGAGAATTTCTTCAAAAGAAACCTCGCAAGGAAGACAAGGATAAACCAGACACCGCATGACTAAACCGGAGGCATGAAGCCAACTCCACTCACTCCCTCCAACTGACACCCCCCCCGAATGCTGGTGGTCAGCCACGGACCAGTGAATTCCTTGTTGCATCACCAACTGACAACACCCCTCACTCACTCCGGCTGACAACCGCACTCCCTGAACAAAACGCTGCACCTCCTAAACAAAACTGCAGCAGCACTCACACAGAGGTACCAGACAGTGCTGTCTTGTTGATCTGCACCCATAACGAGCCACACGAGGCATACCCGCACTGTTTATCGATCAACACGCAAGACCCCACACCAAAACTCCTGGGGAACCTGATCGAAAAAGGAGTAGCACGCAAACTCTACCTAACAATCACTTTGGAAAAAGAGGTGAGACTCGAAGCGCTTGTGGACACAGGCTCCGACCTCACGCTCATATCAACCGAACTCTTTGAAAAACTTAGATTTGAAGCTCAAAAACAGAATCGAACTCTTAACTTCCACACTTGTGAGTTGAATGTGCAGTCATACAGCCAAAATGACATCCAACTAAGACACGTAGCTCCCATTCACCTGGCAATCGGTCCTATGAGCCTAATACACCCTGTCTACGTTTCGCCAATGAACATTTATCCATTCCTCATAGGCAAGGACCTGCTGGATCGATTCGAGCCGTTACTGGACTTCAAACACCTGCAAATTTGGGCTCACGTGCGTGAACCCCTCCCCCTCCAACCATGCATATCTGCTCAGCCGGACTGTCAAGTCACAGGGTTCACGGGACTTCCATCAGCCAGACATGACGACCCAGTCACAACAGCTGATCAGGGGTCAAGTTCACTACTCTGTACTTTCAAAACCAGCCAAGGCTCTGATACCTACTGCCCCCAGGTCAGGACTGACCTGCAACTGCAGGATATAACCACTACAGACATTATCCTAGCACTATGGGCAGACAACTCCGCCATCAGTCTCTCACTATTCAATGCAATCATTGACAATACACCGGACCTGCCTTATACCAGCAAACGCACACGTTTCCCTCTCAACGCACGTCCATCTTCCATGATAACTGCAAAAGGGATCTGTGCTCTGCAATTAAAGTGGAATAACCGGTGCCTGACCCATTACTTCCTGATCCTACCGGATCCGGTCCACGATGTCTACATCGGGGCAGACATTTTGCTTCGTCTCAAAGCTCATTTGGACATGTTTAATGAAGTGGTATGGGCCCCTTTGACTTTACAGCCACCTGTTCTCATAGATCATGAAAATCTGCTGTCAGGGCAGACCATCCCAGAAGTCTGCACCCTAATCAACGAACAAAGAGCAGTGATACCAGCTTACACTAAAGGGGTCACTGTACGGCTCAACATGCGACGTGGCCAAAGCTTAAACCACACGCTGGCTTTCTTCCAACCTTCACTCGAATGTGAAGACCTTGGACTCACACTCGAAGCCACACCCCTCACAGAAGTGTCATCTCGGGTTGTCTACATTCTGTTCAACAACTGCACAGCAAAGGACATCAACATCCCCAGATCCTACAGGCTAGGATGGCTAGTGAGCCACGACTTTCATGACTTTGAACTTGTATTACCCGTCATCGGGCCCATCCCACCTCCACTGATACCTGAAGGGCACACTGACAACACAGTGTTCACAGCACCCTTCCAACTCATTGCCATCACATCTGTCATGCCAGTATCCAAAGACCAAGTATGCAGAACTGAGCTGACAGAGGACCAACACCTCGCAGTGTACACAGTCTCCCACCAGCCTGTCAGTGAGACTAATGCACCTCCTAAACATCTAAAAATCAACTCGACCGATGACACACCAAAAAAGGAGCCATATCAAGGCTTTGAATCTCAAGTGCAGCAAATTCTACAAGATGCTGATGCGCTTCAGGACGACGCAGACAGCCAAAAACTAAGACAAGTCCTTTATAAGTTCAAAGACTCCTTTGCCAAAGACTCGTTAGACTGTGGCCTTACCCACCTCCACACGGTGCGCATCCCCACGCATCCCGAGGCTCCTCCCACTTTCGTCAAGCAGTACAAAATTCCCATTGCCTCGCACGAACCAGTGCAGGAAATCATCGAATCCATGCTTGAGAAAGGTGTCATCCGTCCATGTAACAGCACCTACTCTGCCCCCATCTGGCCCGTTCTCAAACCGAATGGGAAATGGCGGCCCACCATTGACTATCGAAAGCTGAATCAACAGGTGCCATTATCACGGTGGCCCATGACACAGCTGGAACAGGAAATACCCCGAATCAGAGGAGCCACCATCTTTTCTACACTCGATGTGGCCTCTGGATTCTAGACCATTCCAGTACACCCAGAAGACCAACACAAGCTAGCATTCACATTTGGCAACCGACAGTTCACCTTCAACAGATGCCCGTTCGGGTATGCCAACTCACCAGCTGAATTCAACATCTTCTTAAACAAGGCCTGCCCAGACGCCAGGATGAGAGGTAACCTGATCTATGTAGACGATGTTCTCATGAAGAGCACGACAGTGGCCGACCACCTGAAAGAGATAGACTATGTTTTGAACCAGTTATCCACTGCCGGTGCCAAAATAGCCCTCCACAAGGGACAGTGGTGCCGTACCAAAGTTAACTACGTGGGCCTGCTCATCGGACCCCATGGCATCGAACCACAATCAAACCGTATCCATGCCATTCAAAACATCAAGCCTCCCACTAACGTCTCCGAACTACGAAGTTTTCTAGGGGTATGCAATTACTCTCGACAGTTCATCGAAAACTATTCAGACATCGCCAGGCCCCTCACCGCTCTCCTGAAGAAAGATTGCCCTTTCGTCTGGTCAGCTGCTCAAGAACATGCCATGACGGAACTTAAAAGACATTTATGCACGGCTCCTGGTCTCGCATACCCCGACCCTCAAAAAGAATTCTACCTGGAAGCTGGATTTTCTGACCAATGTCTAAGTGCTGGCCTATACCAACGGCACGACCAAGACAAAAAGGTGGTCGCATACGCCAGCAAAACACTTCTCCCTCCAGAATGCAAGTTCTCAGACTGCGAAAAAGCATTGCTCTGTACAGTATGGGCCATACAGCGTTTCTCCAGCTACATTGGAGCACAGAAAGTCATAATAGACACTTGCCACCAGCCCGTAATGTTCCTCAACAGCCAACGCATCCGAGATGGCGTAGTAACCAATGCACACATAGCCACGTGGTTAATGGCTCTCCAAGGACGTGATGTTGAGGCCCGATATGCACAAAATCACAATTCAGCATTGGGAAACGGCCTGGCTGCATGTCAAAACTGCTCTGACAACTCACCTGCTACTATGCCGAACACACCAGAGCCCCTACAGCCACCACTGACCTCTCACAGGTACTTTGACAACAATGTGTGCAGCGGCATGCCCACGGCTTACGTCGACGGATGCTCCTACAACCACGAGGGCATCCTAAAGGCAGGTGCCGGGGTACTGTGGGTTGACAACCACCCATGCCCACCACGACACTTCAAACTGGGGCCCCAGTCATCACAATATGCAGTATTTCTCATAACTCTACAAATCGCAGCAACCCATAACATCGGAGAACTTCTCATATGCACAGACTCTAACTACGCCAGACTCAGTTTTGTTTGCCATCTCCCCATCTGGACACAAAACGGCTTCAAAACGGCAAACAACAAGCCCGTCAAGCACCAACACCTGTTCCAGGAATGTGATAACATCACAATAACACACGATATCACCGTGTACTGGAAGAAGGTCAAGGGACATTCTAAACTTCCAGGCCAAGACAAAGACTTTAATGACCACACTGATGCGCTTGCCAAAACCGGCGCCGACCACGGTGAGCTGTGGTCTCCCCCAAACCCCTCACCCACCCCCACTGTTGCAGTACTAACCCGCTGCAAACGCCCATCACCTCCTACGGTGCCAGCTTCGCAACTGCTATCGCTCTCTCCGCAAATTTCCAACAACGATATTGTGGACATGCAAGCCACGGACACTGCCATTAAGACAATTCTCGACCACCTCTCTGACCCCGCCAGCCACCCGATATCACCATCAGACATCGATGCTGACTCATACCTAAGACATCTACATAACTCCAGGCATATGTTGAGTGTGCGGGACGACATTCTGTGGTTTGGCACTGATGACACCACACCGCCTAGACTCGTGGTGCCACTCTGCCAAAGGGGGGTAATGTTAATGCACGCCCACAACACACCCTATGCTGGACACCACGGTACCAAAGCCACGTATGAGACACTTAGACAGGTGGCATACTGGCCAGGCATGCAACAAGATGTGGCAGAGTATGTGAGAGAATGCTTGGTCTGCTGTCAATTCCAACCATCAAACCCAAGTCACAGAGCCCCACTGCAACGCAGAGGAATCACGTTCCCGTGGTCAGACCTCCAAATTGACTGGGTAGGACCTCTGCCCAGGTCAACAAAAGGCAACAAGTACTTTCTCACGGTGGTGTGTCAGTTTACCAAGTGCGTAGAGTGTTTGCCAGCACCTAACGACACTGCCCAGACAACGGCATATCTCCTGATGAACCACATCTTCTCCCGGTTCGGATTGCCACTAAGAGTCAACTCAGACAGAGGTACCCACTTCACTGCCGAGATCATGCAAAAGATCTGGAGATGTCTAGGGGTACAAGCTAAACTTTCACATTAGTCACCATCCAATCGCGTCTGGTCAGGTAGAGAGAGCGAACCGAACGGTGGTCCACATGCTAAGAAAGTTCGTATCGGCTAATCAGAAAGACTGGGATGTGAAACTCCCTCTCGTGCTGATGGCCCTCCGAGCCACACCGCAGGAATCAACAAAGGTGTCCCCGTTCGAACTCATGACCGGGCGGCAGATGACCCTGCCATTACACCTGTTGTATCAACCGGGAGATCACAACCTCGTCACCGCCTACACCACGTCCCAGTACCTGGACGAGCTCCATAAACACTTGAAAATGACTTTCGCTTTCGCCCAGCAACATCTGAAAACCAGCGCTGAAGGACAGAAAGCATATTATGACCAAAAAGCATCACACCAGGAACTCAACGTGGGCGACCGAGTCCTGTACTACAGTTTCGCCCTGCCACCCAAGGGGTTGTCAAAGAAGTTCCTGCCCCACTGGACGGGACCTCACGAAATTGTGAACAAACTCTCCCCCGTTGCGTACCAAATCCAGCTAAAACGGGGATCGAGAGAACCAGTTCTCAAATGGGTCCACCGCAATCAGATTAAAAGACATGTGGCCTCTAGTAGGGACAGAACGGAAGGGGCCAATGAAAACTAAAACTCAACCGCCCTCATCGCAGCAAAAAAGATGTCCCACACTACCTGGGACAAACCTCGCTGACCTGTGCCCTCTCTCTTTCCCCTTTTCCTCCATACCTCTCTCTCTTGCCTATAACAGGATGCTGTTGTGGATTGCCATCATGTGTTTTCAGTCGACCGGGGGCCAGCCGCCAGCCGACGTCATCGCACCAGGACCGGCCTCGGGCATTGTATTGAGGGATCAACCTGGACTACTGATTACCAATTGCCCAACGCACACGCAGAAAGTGTACGTGCGACTTGACCCTCGAAATGTCTACCTTGCGCACTACCCAAGAGCGGTAGCCCAGTACAGCTGGGCAGGTGCCCGATGGACAGAAACCGCCCTCAACCACGCCGAAGCCGATGTCGAGCACATGCTAAACCAACTTGAGAAAATGACCGTCACCCAAGCTGAATTGGGAGGACACAACAAACGTTCCAAGCGGTTCCTAGGAGCACTGCTCGGAGCTGCTGCCGCCGTAGGCACGCTGTTCAACATTGGCATGTCAAGTGTCAACGCCGTTAACATAGCCACGGTGCGACGGCACGTAGCCGAAATTCAGACGGAACTTCCACAGTTAAAAGAACAACTCAACGCACAAAGGGCATCCCTGAAAACCATCGGCAAGACCCTGAGAGGAACCGTGACAATCCTCAACACGCATAGCGTCATGTTGAATCAAACTGTGAGCTCCATGAAACAGCTGTTCACAGTTTTCCAGAATGACTTTGCCCAGACACAGTTGGTCACGGCATTAATGACCGACATGCTCCGAGAAGTAAGTTCCTCCATGGACAGCTTAGCCATAGGTAGGATCCCGCCATACCTGATACCCCTAAGCCTGGTGCAAACCGTGCTGGCTTCTGCCATAACAACACCCACGGACCCGATACAAATCCACCTTGCCTACTCTTTGGGCAGTGCCATTCCCCTGATTGTTGACCCTGCACAGCGGGAGGTAGGATTCCTCTTGAGTTTACCCATCATAGAATCAAGCCGAATATACCGACTAAAGGATATTGTCAACGTAGGATTTTGGCAGAGCAACACCTACTTCAAGGTACGGACACCCGAAGCGGTAGCGTACCACGACAGCAATACACAGCTGTACTTAGCCCCGAACCTGCACATGTGTACCCTCACCAAAGACATTCACTACCTCTGTCCAAGCAAACCCTTCCTAAGAGACAACACTGATGGGATTTGCGGCTTGCAACATCTGGCCAGCGATGCACGCTGCCCGGCAGATGCTAAACCTCGCAGCCAAGTCACCGAGACGCAAGCTGAGATCGTGGGGGATCGTTGGCTCGTTAACACTCCGGTTCGGGCGGCGACACTGACCTACGACCAGCACGACACCGCTACACGCGTCAACCTGCTGAACCAGACCATGTGGATTCAAGTTCCACGAGGAGCCATCCTCCACCTGGACGACCTAGCCTTGTATCACCTCCCTAGCTAAGAATACCAAGCCGAACTAGAGATTCCACCTTTCTTTAAGGATCGCAACTTCACTTTCGATCCAGAACTGGAAAACTGGATTCAGAAAGGGGGGTCACAGATCGTCGACATCGCACCCCTTGACACAGCCCTCCAAGCATTGTCCAGAATGCCCATCCTGGACACTTCACCTGTCGTCCAAGCCTGGACCGCCGCAGACACTGCCGTGTGCATTTCAACGATTATCGGCCACGTCCTAACCTTGGGCCTGGCCTACGTCCTGTACCGACGACTCAACGAGATGCGAGCCTAAACAGCCAGGCTCACCCAAGCCATGTCCGGAGGGTTCCGTAGGGGCCCTCGGAAAGAAGACTCCCCGCTAGAGAACGCGGGAACCCTTATAGAGCTGAGCCCTCAGCCCTAACCATCATCTGCAGCATCCAACCTCCATGATTTACCTGCCACCTGACCAATGCGGTCGTGATGGTTCAACGAGGCCCACCCACATGGGTCCTGCCGAACCATCAAGGGGGGACTGTAGCAATAATCAGATGATCAACGCAATCATGTGGTTTTAATCAACTAAGTCTCTAATTCAGTAAACACCACTCCATTCTTCAGATTGTGAAAGAAACAGATGTCATGGGACTTTTAAAGTTACTGATTCACACACAAGCAAATGGCGACGGGACTTAATTAAATTCCTGATGCCAGAAGTGCCCCAGCGGCGTTTTTCGCTGATAAGTAATCACAGGGTCCTCTGTCTTACCACATGTGACTCGACAGGGGCGCATCTCTGGCCGGAGGTCCCGTGGTGTCCCCTCTGCACGACATCCCACAAACACAGACAACCTTGTATGATGAACCACACTGGTCATTGTAATCCAGACTTAAACTCATCAAATTCAAAGAACGCACACACATACACGGAACTGAAGACGATCAGGAGTCCAGCGCGTGACTGACCACGCGACGAACTCTGAACACACACAAACACACACAAACACACACAAAGACAATCATTCTGAAACACTGTAGTTAAACATAACGTTTCAAATGTACAAATGCTTTCTGGTTGTGTTCAGGATTCCTTTGTGACCCAATTGATATAACTGTAAGCTTTTATGACATGTGATCAGTCTGACATTCGTTTAATCACGAAAAATCACGTATCTACATTTTACTAACCCTAGGAATGCCACGAGTGGTATGATTGGAATCAGACAAATCGAATAAGATCGAATCACTAACCCAAAATGTAATATGAGGTACATTTTATTAATCCTAGTTTTAGAAGTGTATTATTACTAAAGTTGTAATCTCCCATGCACATGACCCAGAAGGCATGTACTTCGCGAACCACAAGGTTTGTCGACACGCCTCCTCCCAAACGATTGGATCAGAGGCGTACGAAAGGCGTGTCTCGGGCGCCTTCAAAACAGAAGCGCCATGTCTCCTTGAGGCAGCGAGCAGTCCCACGCCAGAGAGAGATCCCAACTTTCCTGCGAACTCCAGCCCGGAGTTCCGCGTCGTTTTTCCTACTTTGTTTTAATCTAAGTTCTTTCTTTTCTTGAGCTACCTCAGTTTGATAATCCTCTTTCGTTCAGTGCACTCACGAACGAAACCAATTTAAGATCAAGCGTCTGTCATACGAGCTGAAGAGATCGCAACACCTACCTCCGTCCGAACGAAACTCCGGACACCAGCCTGTTCCTTTCGTAACACAGCTACACCAAAGGGACCATATCAAAGTAACGTACCATCCAAATTAAGTGCTGTTTAAGGTTGTCTAGATACTCTTAAGAAAGCCTTTGGGTCTCGTTTGAATTGTCTGAACTGATTTCTCTCTCTCTCTCTCTCTCTCTCTCTCTCTCTCTCTCTCTCTCTCTCTCTCTCTCTCTCTCTCTCACCCTCTCTAACCCTCTAACTTTCTCTCTCTAATATTCTCTTAATCTAACTTCTCTTATTTCGTATTGCAATCGTTCTTTTGTTGTTGTAATTGTTTGTTCTTGTTATGCATATTTGCTCCTGCGTGATTTAAGTAGTTTATGTAATCTTTAGTCTTATTTTATTAAACTCTATAATCTTTTGAATTGAATCTGTCTCATTGTTCTATAAACTTGAAGTCCCTGAAAATGCCGATCTTATGCTACAAAGCTCTACTTGAGTTATATTGAGATATCTAAAGTGCCTTACACAAAAATATCATTTCTGGTGGCCACAGGAAGGGTATTTTTGATGTTTACAGGCTGGTAAACGACCGAGTGCATGATAAACTAGGTTTGAATCATATCAAAGTTTACCCTGATAGTTGATCTGATTTTACCAACCTATATTAATGATTAATACGAGCAATCGTGTTGATTCATATACGGCGAGGTTTAACCTATTCCCTATTTGGGATAATCTAATTTGTGTATACGATAATGCATATTCATCATCTCATGAATATTATTCCCCTTTGAGTTAATAATTCTCCTACAAGTCATTGTCGCTACAGCTTTGTGCCGGCACTGTACTGTGCCGCACTCATGGTGCTTTCAGACGGAGCCGCGTTTACAGAGCCGTATATCAATGACGATCTGCGCGTGAAAGATAATCGCAGCCTTTGCGATTTCGAAATCGCGATAAGCCATCTCGATTTAAGTGCGATTACATGTAAATTTTATAGTAGGCTATATAAAAAATAATTGATCCTTTTGATTTTTGTTATCTTGTTTTTCATTAATGTATTTCACAACATTACAAAGAGCAATGTGTAACGTTTTACCAGATTTAGTGTTACTGTTGCGAATCACCAGTCGGAGATCGATCCATGTGCAGCGTAAGTTTATTAATAGCACAGTCAACAACACACTGAGACAATTTAAGGGCTTTAACGAAGTCAGATACCAGGCAGAGAGTCGGGGCAGGCAGATAGCAGACAGAGTCGAAGTTCCAGGCAAAAGGTCAGGACAGGCGGATTACAGGCAGAGTCGGAGTTCCAGGTAAAGGATCGGGGCAGGCAGAAAACAGGCTTGGTCAGGGGCAAACAGGTTGGTCAACAGACGGGCTTTCCGGGGTATATAATGCTCGGTAGTGCTCACAAGTGAAAACAAAACTTCGCACTGAAGGCAGTTCGAAGTGCGGTTAAATAGTGTGAGTGATTGACAACAGCCGGGCGAGGTAACGAGAGTAATCTGGGCTGCAGCTGAGAGTGATCGGGGAAAACCTGAGAAATGAAGTGCGAGGTGAAGATCAGTACTCAGGCGAAAGCGATCTCGGGTGGCCGGCGAGAGAAGCTGTAGAACCTGAGACCGTAACAGTTACACTTATTGTCTCTTATTTGTTCCCAACTAAATGTTCAGATTATCAGTTCAACACAGTTATAGAAATTCTACTTGATTTAAAAAAAAAAAACTGCTGTTATCGAATCGGTATTAGTTGTAATTTACAACTTTAACTATAGGGACACTATGGCTGCGTTTACTCTGCAAGTCTTAATGCACAGATCTGATTTTTTGACCATATCTGAATTATTATTATTTTTTTCCCACCTATTACATTTTCTTTAGGCATTACTGGTATCTGATATCTGTGTTTACATTAATAGTGAAAAACTGGAGGTACTGGTTATAATATTTTAATAATATAAATATTAAAACTAATAGGTCAAAACTCGGTTGATGTGTGTGTGTTGACTGTTCATTCCTTTGATTTGAACGTAGGACTTGTTGATACAATCATACAAGCGGTCAAAGATCCCATTCAGGCAGCTCAGTCAACCCCCAGCCACCCAGTACCCACGTCTAACACCCATCCAGTACCCACTTCTAACACCCATCCAGTACCCACGTCTAACACCCATCCAGTACCCACTTCTAACACCCATCCAGTACCCACTTCTAACCGAGCAGGAGAGATAAAGGTATAAATTTACATAGGAGAAGTGATTTTTCATTTTCAATTTCTTTAATCTATTTAAAAGAAATGTATGAGTTTAATTGGTTTGAATTAATGATTTAATGACTCACTCGTAAAAAGCCAAAACAATTTCATATCAGTTGATATCAATAATAATCACGATAAATGGCAAATCTTCATTTTCTTTCAAGTTTAAAGGTAGATTTTCGCTGCCCAGTGAAAGATGTAGACAGAAAGTTAATTGTGATTTTATCATTAGAATACAACAAACACAATGTTGACAATTCTGTGAATGTATTCTATTTTTTCTTTTATCTTTTGCTTTGCAGAACAAGTCTGTGACTGACTTAATGAACCCAGTTGCTTTGGATCATGCTCAAAGATGTGAGGGTTACAAAAAGTTAACCAGAACTCTTATGGACTCCATCTTCTCTTTCGAAGAGATGGCAACATGCTCTGTCACTGGAAAAAAAAGGGGTTGTTGGTGAAGAAAGAAAGAGCCTTGACCTAGAAAAAGTGCAGCTAATAATTGGTACAGCATGTCTGAATATCTTTTATCAATAGTTTTTATATATGACAAGCGCTGAGCGCGTCCGTCAGCGCCAGCCATAGCGTGAAAGCAGAGTTTGAATCTGGCAGTTATGTCACGTCATGTCAAACTGGTTTTCAAATTTGAATGTAATCAATCTCATTTCTTATAGACCATGTCAAAAAGAGGCACCCAGGCATCGGAGGCACTGAGATCAAGGTCTGCATGGCACAAAAGTTAAAAGATCTGAGGAGACGAGCAGAAAGGTAATATTCAGACGATCCAACATCAAAGTGTGGTCTGTTCACATTTGCGAATCTGACATGCCCGAGGACTGAAGACTCAGTTTATTCCTCAGTCTATATTGTGATCTATTTACAAATTGTCAATAGTTCTTTTTATAAAAGAGACGCACCACTCTTATACAGTTGTTTAAGCAAGATGAAACTGCATTGCTGTTCGCCAGCATTTTTTGTTTCCATAGCAATATTCACGTAAAATGTTTAATGACATAATAACATTACAAATGAATAATTAGTGCTGCGCGATTAATCATATCGCAATCGTAATCGCAATGTCAAGCCCGTGCGATTATATGACGCAAAATGCGGCGATTTTAAATGAAATTAGGCCTGGTAACGCAATTAATGCAGCATCTGTTATTTTTTTGTCATCCTTTGGCTAGTGTTACATAATCCCGTTCTTATTCTTGCGAATGCCTTTAAACCATTCAAGTCAAAAGAGACCGCTGCCTGTGAATGTCCTGATTGTGACTCACAGAAAGATGTGCGGCAGTATCGTAGTCATGCACAGACCGCGTGCCAGAATACAGTTCTCTTTCGCGCTTGAACGAACAATAACACACACAATTATTCCAAAATATCGTTTTGTCGAGTATCTTCATAACATAAGAGCAGTCTTATGATGGACTTAAAGAGTTGTGAGAGAATGAGGCGCGTGTAAGATCCGCGTCTCTGTCAACAGGCTGCTCTTAAAGGGAGCATACAATAATGCTTTCTGTCAGTAAAGTTAATCAAAGAACAAATTGAATAGAGGCAATTACTCACTGCTCTTGACTAAAGAACTTTTGTTGCTTTAATAAGGATTAGGGCCTAGTCTATATATAATTTATGCAGACCGTTTGATAACTTTATTCAATTTCTGTATACCTGTAAGACAGGAAGGGAACAGGCAAATATGACATTTAAAATGGGTTTATGTGAAGATTGTTTAAAGTTCACTTAAATTAAAAGCTGTTATTTTTTTAAGCCTAATAAATGTTTAAAAAAATTGATAGCTTTCACTTGTAATGACTGATTCACTGTAATGTTGGATATAATATTTGTTTAAATATTTGTTTATTATATCGCAATCGCAATATTGACCTCAATAATTGCAATATGACATTTTCCCCAAATCGTGCAGCCCTATTAATAATTATTAGTTATTAAAGGAGAACTCCAGGCAATTTTTAAGTTAATCTTGACCGTTACACCATTGTGAGTACTGTCTATAGAAAGAAAAGAAAAAAACGAACCGGATTGGTGCTTGCAACACGGAGCTGTTCCCTCAAATGCCCAGAGCTCCCACTCAGCTAAAACGGCAGTTATGGGGGCATAAACAAAAAGAGTGTCTTTGTACCTCTTAACAGACACAAAATGCAATTATAATGACTGTCCAACATGAACAGGGGCCCCACATGTGAACAAGATGCGTTTAACAACTTAGCCATTGTTTAAATTCACCTAAATATTGTTTTCGACGGCAAGCTGTAGTCTCTTGCTGAAGTCCCGCGGGAACTCAGTTGTGGCCGGAAAAGGCGCGAAGAGCATGATCGGAGTTGCTTACAAGTGAAGAAGCTTGTAGTAACGTAACTATGGAGAATACAGACATTTTAATTGCATTTTGTGTCTGTTAAGAGGTACAAAGACACTCTTCTTGTTTTTGAGCTCTGGGCATTTGCTGTAACAGCTCCTAGTTGCAAGCACCGATCCGGTTCGTTTTTTTTCTTTCTTTTCTATAGACAGTACTCACAAAGGTGTAACGATCAAGATTAACTTAAAAATTGCCCGGAGTTCTCCTTTAAGCCCCACCCACTTTAGGGTTCAAAAACACTCTTCAGAAACCTACGGGTGACGTCACGGACACTAAGTCCATATTTTTTTTACAGTCTATGGTTTGCACTGCCCTAATCTTTGATCTTTTTCTATCCCAAAACAGGATGCCTGCTGCAGGAGACACAGAAGGACTGAGGCAACACACTTTCACAATCGCACGCATGTATTTATGTTTAATTTTAATTTGGTTTGGCTTTGTTTGTTTTGAACATTCAATTTGTATTGCATATTTTGAAATGAAATAAAAGCTCAACTTTAATTATTTGTTTTAATGTTCGGAAACATGGCTATAGGCCTTTCTGTGGTATATTGCTTAATGATTTTTACATGGATTCACATGAAGTTACAGGTTTACATGGGGTGTAGATTTAACATACCGGTAGATTGTTGATGGGTTTCAAATGTTATTCCATGGGTTTCACATGTGATCTCATGGGTTTCACATGGGCATTTTACGTTCACATGTGATCTCATTGGTTTCACATGTGATTAAAGGTTTCACATGGGAATTTTACGGTTCACATGTGATCTCATGGGGTTCACATGTGATCTCATGGGTTTCACATAGGAATTTTACGGTTCACATGTGATCTCATGGGTTTCACATGTGATTAAAGGTTTCACATGGAAATTTTACGTTTTACATGTGATTTCATGGGTTTCATATGTGATTCAAGGCTTCACATGTAAGCTCATGGGTTTCACATGGGAATTTTACATTTTCACATGTAAGGTCATGTGTTTCACATGTGTAAATGTTCCAAAAGCACACATTTCCCATGTTCAAATCACATGTGAAACATATTTCACATGTGCTTTTACCATGTTTTACATGTTAAATTTCATATGTGCAAAATCACATGAGCATGAGATTTTGCACATGTGAAGTATATGTGTTTTTTTCTGTAAGGGATTGTATGTCACAACATTAACATATTTGCCTTTACAGAACAACACTTGTTTCTCTGTAACACAACACATTCCATTAAAGAAAATACATTTTCAATAAAGGTTTTTCAGAGGTTACTTTTGTCTGTACTTGTTCTGTAACACATTGTAATCAATCACAATACATTGACCTGCTACAGTGTTTTCACATCACCATAAACATTAATCCCAGTTTCATATTACCACATAAATGAATCTAGCATTTAGCTTCACACTAACCTCGTGTTTACATGCAAGTCACCATTTTGTCTCTAGTTCACGCACACATGTGCCGCCATTTTGGCTCGAGATAACTCCCATAGCCAATGTACATTTAACTTGCTTAAACTTTAACATTTAATTACAATCAACATATAAAACCCTTTAGAAACATCCCAAAAGTCTTTTCACATCAGTATTTTCTCTCATTTCACTTCAAATTCACATATTTGTCCCTCGTGTGTAATCCGATATATCACTCATTACCACTGCATGTATTAATCAAACTAACAGTCTTTTTCATTAACCCATCAAAAATCAACATGTTTGAAACACAGTGTTTAACATCAGTTTCGACCAGTTTTTGAATCGTTTTTTTTCTCACCTGTAGAATCATAAACAAACGCTGTGAGACAGGAGTACTGGCTGCAAGCTCCGACAAAGTTTAATTAAAGGAGCTGTGTGTAAGAAATTTATTTCAATTAATCATAAAAAGGCCCTGATATGTCACTACCCAGATAGCCACTGGACGCTGTAACGGAACAGGGCCGCAACCGCAAAACGATAGAGCCTGGTCTGGCCCGCATCCGCCTCACGGACTCGTTCCTGAGTCCAAACGCACATCGGGCCGAAGCCGTTTCTGGTCTGTTTTTAGGGGTTGTAGCGGATATGTGCCAGCCCCGATCCAGCACCGCCTGATCATCCCGTAACAGATGCGTAACGGGTGCATGAAGCGATTCCGCCTACCGGAGCTGTGCCGGATGTGTTACGATTCTGCTTAAATCACCACTGGATTGTCCTTTTGCCTTATTTTCGGCATTTTTGTCAGTTAGGGTATAGTAACCTATGCTACCTAGGCATAGGCCTACATTTTTCACAGTCTGTGGAATGTCCATAAAAACATTTCCACTACAAGGCCTTGGCTATAAATAAAAATCTTGACTTGACTTGATAAAGGCTAGTTGGAGCAATGCGTAGGCCTGTAGGCTATAGCTGAAATAAATCGTTTTAATGATTAAAACGCATACTAAAACAACGTGAACAAAGTAAACAAACACAGAATTCAGACCACGATTTAATTATAAAAAAATGAACAACAAAGTAATGAACAAAGTCAACAATTAACAAAGAACACAGTCAACAACAAACAAAGAATTAATGGATAAAAAAACGCACAGGCTATTAACAAAAAACAAAAACAAAAAACAAAACAAAAACAAAAACATGCACTTCAACAAAATCAATATGTGGGTGCTGTGGCAGCTGTTGCTGTTGTTCTTGCTGCTGACGCGCCAGTCTCTCCTGGCGCCCTCCACTCCTGTCCGCCGAATGGGCAAACCACCTAATTGAATGCCTCCATATTTCTGCTTCTGTTGCACTTGCTGTCAGTGCGCATTTGCGCACTGCACCTGGAAAACACCATTACTGATTAGCAGTGTTTTGCACAGTGTTGGGAGTAACGCGCTACAAAAGTAATACATTATAGTAACATATTACTTTTTGCTGTAACGCAGTAGTGTAAGGCATTACTAATCAATTTTCAGTAATATTTTACTCGTTACATGTTCAGTAAGGCTTGCGTTACAACAGACTTTTAGTTTTAATTGTAGGCCAAAACAAACAAAAAAACAGCAAGACCGCGAGACATTTACGAATGAAAAATGCAAGTAGGCTAAATTACCTGTTCGTGCATGTCAATAGCCGTGTATAAAGTTTGTAAATAAAGACTAAATGGCAGCGTCTGATATATTTGTATAGCGATTTATTTTTTACAGGAGTGCCGTGAGTTATGATTTCGGCCTCTGTGCTCGCGCTGGCCAGTGGAAAAGCGGCTAATGGTGAAGATGGCATGAAGAAGACCACATTCGCGAAATCGACATAGCCTATATAGGCTATGCGCATTAGGCTATTCGTTCTGTGTTTTCTTTCTAAACAGTTAGGCTATGTTTAGGTGGTATTTTTCATGTTTTCATCACGCAATCATGTTTTTGATGCGGCGGTGACGCGTTCATGTAACATGTGGGTGGCGGCGGCGCTGCCGATAATTAAAGCACCTACAAGCTGATGAAAAAGCAATGATTATGAATATGTCAAATATAGCAAGGAAACATTTTAATTGTTTATTAATAAAGATGAAGTTGACGATGTTGACTCGCGATCTTCGCAGTAGTAAATGGGTCAGAGAGAAATGCACACAGATAAGCAGAGAGCACTCTGTTTTCTTTCGTTTTGAATTGTTCTGTTTACAAGTAGACATTTCAATATAGATATATATGTTTTTCAGGTCTGTGAAGTAAGCCATAGGCTACTTATACGCTGAGTTTCGGTTCATTTATGAGACGCGCTCCAGTTCACCAGCCTGCGCCTCCGTGTCGTGATTATCTATAATTGTCTGCTATACTTCTTATTTATTAAATACAGGCAATTGGTGTATTAAACATTGGTTAAATTTAAGATACAATTAATAAAAAACGAAATTCCCTTTAAAGAAAGGCTTTGTGTCTTCTGTTTGATGTCTCTGTGAAAGTTTTAAAGGAGTCTTTTAGTGCCGCTTCAGAGCGGTCGCGTCCGTAACGGAGAACTGTCACGTCTGTAACATTGTTTTTTCCTAAAATGCCAACACACACAAAAAAAAAAAGAATATTTTATGTTCTGTGCAGAGCCAACCCTTCTCATAAATGAACCGAAACTCAGCGTATAAGTAGCCTATAGCTTACTTCACAAAACGGAAAAAAATATATATATATTGAAATGTCTACTTGTAAACAGAACAATTCAAAACGAAAGAAAACAGAGTGCTCTCTGCTTATGAAATGAAATGTGCATTTCTCTCTAGTGCAATAGCCTACTGCGAAGATCGCGAGTCAGCATCGTCAACTTCATCTTGACTGTATTAATAAACAATTAAAATATCTCCTTGCTATATTTTACATATTTGAGTAATCTGTAAGACTTTAGAGAGAATAAATACTAATTCACTAAGGACATAAGCAATAGCCTACTTACGGCTGAGGAGGGTCCGTGATGCCATCCTGTCGAAGGCCCTCTTCTTGTTCACACCCTTCCAATTAATTGTTCGAGAAAGGGGGCAGGAAAACAGGTATGACAGAATGTTCCATGTCACCCTCTTCAAATCCACACCCCCGACAGCAGACAGAGTATTCACCTAGGGGCATGAAGATAGTGGTTGGATCACCATTGCACAAGTTTTTAAACAGGTAAGCCACTTTTTTGACAGTTTTTTTGTTGTTTTTTTACAATTAAGACGTGGGCAATTGGATGATGCTTTTATCCATAACATTCAAGTTACATCATCATAAAGAGCTTAGTCTAGCAATAAATATTACTTTCAATGAATTAAATTACAGTTACATCATCATAAAGAGCTTAGTCTACTGTAGCAATAAATATTACCTTAGATTAATTAGATTTAGTGTAAGATGAAACAAGTGTCTTGAGTACAATGAGAGCATATTGGGGGAATATGCTTACAAGGGCATGTTTCTGCCTATCGTTGGCAGGGTCCGCCAGCCAGGCCTCAAAGCGGTCCAGCTCTGCATCTGATTCCAGGGGGAATTGAAATTCCCCGGACCACTCAAAGGCTGCTGGTTGGAGGCCGTTATTGACCTTGGCCATGAGCAGGTTCACGGTGGTGGCGAGTTGGGCAACCTGCTGCTTTAGGTTTTCCAAAAGCAATAGGCCATGTAGCTGAGCCGCTGAAACATTGTGAAAGTTGAAAAAAAAAAGTGTTAATCTGGAGAAAAGACTCAGTTTATTTAAACATTAAGGAAATAATACACACAATGATGGTCAATAAAATCAACCCACATCTGCACACTATACTGTATATATATACAGTACAGGCCAAAAGTTTGGACACACCTTCAATAAGTTTCCTTTATTTTCATGACTATTTACATTGTAGATTCTCATTGGCTACTTTGAAGAAACAAGAATATACGACATGTTTTCAGTTATTTCACTCTTTTTGTGTACATAATTCCACATGTGTTCATTAATAGCATTGATGCCTTCAGTGAGAATCTACAATGTGAATAGTCACGAAAATAAAGAAAACGCATTGAATGAGATGTGTCCAAACTTTTGGCCTGTACTGTATATATGTATATATATATATATTTTGTAAACATTGTTAACACTCTTTTTTTTTTTCTTACGTGTGCAAGGAATTGGACCTGTTTCATGGCCAACTCTGAAGGTTGGCTTGAAGAGGAGGTGACCTCCAGGCTCTCCACCACCGCTGGCTAATTGAGGAAAGGTATGTAAATGTTAAAATCAGAAAACAAGAAAAAAATAAGTATATACAGGATATTTATTGTACACATGTACTTTGTAAATATGTAAATTTGTATGAAAAAGTCACCATGAGAATAGGGGAAGCCCATATTAATGTCAAACACTGGACTCAAGTGTTGAGGTGGTGGTGGTGTTGACTGGTGCGCTGAGCTATTGATTACTAGATGACCATTGAGGGAAAATGATAACAAGAGAGGCAGATTGTCAGACAAAGACAGAAATGAACAGGACAGAACATCACCTTTGTACTTTCATTTGTATTGTAATTTTGCTACCATTGAAGGGGTCTGACTCCCTCCTCACATTCCAGCTTATGTCTGTAAAGGTTTCCTGTCCTGTGTTGTCCAGAGACTCCTGACCCATGTCCACTGCGATGTCCGCTTTTTGGTAAAGGGAAAACCGTGAATCAACATATTGCAGTGGTACAAATCACTGGACTGTACATTGTTGCAGTTGGCAATCAAATCAAAACTTACAGAGGGGGGCTGGAGGGAGACTAGGAAGGGTAGCGCTAATAGCGAGAGGTTGAGGCCGAGGCCGAGACTCTGGTCTTCTTTTAGGAGTCTGCTCAGTTTCAGAGTCAGTACTGCCGTTTTCAAATCCTGGGTAACTAGTGAAGACAGAGGTCAAATTGTAATGACAAGGCAATAGCATCATTCAATGGGCAGGCATGAACAAAGGCTTTTTTTTTTGTACCCTAAACCCATCCCCAGCCATAGCTTTTGCAGTAATACAACAATTATCTATAATGTACATACTGTTTCGCTTTTCTTCTCCTTTTTGCTATTGAGCTCTCATCCTCTTACTGGAGGACTGCCGTTCCATTTCTGTTGTAGTCCTTCAGCTTTTGCCTTGCCTTACTGAAGTCATCTACTATTATAAAATAAATAAATAAATAAATAAAGACAGATATGGAGATAATTAAGGATAAATGAAGTAAGGCATAACTGTTTTCCTAACATTGAAAGGCATAGAATTACCCTGTTTGCTTGTTTATTTACCTTTTTCAAAGAGTGTTCTGATTTTGAAGATTTTCCAGCCAGGGCCTGGCATTTCATGCCTCTTTATGGCCTTTTGGGTTTTTTCCTCAGAAATGAATGTTGGCCAAAAACATTCATCACCTTTAACCCATGACCTCGGCACAACTTCTGTAATGTCCTCGTCGAGGAAAATTACTCCACAGAATGTCTTTTAGAAATCATTTTGTAAAAAATAAGATGATTAAAAAATACATAACTGAACTGAACTATGATTTTCAAAAATAAAGTCTTGTCCTTCATATGAAACAACGGTATAACCACAATTGCCTCATTGAAAGGGACAGCCATGCATTTTTGTGTGAAAGATGACAGTTTGGAGAACTTTATCTCATGGCCTAGGTCAGCTGGTATCACAATGTTTAAAATGTCTGAATTAAAAGGATAGGTAAAAAATGTTTCAACCATCCCGTACTGTCTGTAGGCAATTATGATATCACCGTGACAGTAAATTATATTAATTATTTGACACACATTTTTGCCCATCAGAAATGTGTTGTTTCGACATGTTGTGGTCATGGTGAACCTCTCTGATATCAGTTCGTCATACTGGTGACAGATCAAGTTTGGTACTGGTATAGGGCCTCGGGCATGTTCTTTGCACAATTTGATGGGCTGGTCACTTGTAACACCACCATTTAATCTCTCGGACAGGCGTCTGATTATTTGGGCCAGGGGATTTGAGGGTTTGCGTACAAAACCCTTGAGTTTTTGCAAATAATTTTCATATGGAAAAGATGATATAACATCCAGATTGCCAAAATGTTTTGCATCCTGTGCAAGATGGGTCAACCCATGCACATTGTACACTAGCTGATCATTTCCATACAGGCGGGCAAAAATGTTCCACAAAAGCATGAAGGAGGCTGTTGGCATATTCGTTGTACTTTCTGGCAAAGAAAGGGGAGACCAGCATTGCCATGGCTGTCGACAGCAGCAGGAAGTTTGCATATAGATCAGGTCTTAACACCTCGCGCAACACCACCGGCCCTGTGTATAAGAGAAACTGACGGAACTCCGTCGCCTTCCACCTATCCACTTCGTTCAGTGCTCTTGGCCTTCTAGCAAATTCCGAAGGAATGTGGGGTCTTAAGCTTAGAAGATTTCTGGATATTCTGTCCACGTCTCTCCCTGGTACACGGACAGTCAGAGGACCTTTCATCCACAGAAAGATAAGGCGCCTTACCACCCCCAAGCACACCAGGTGCATGTAGTCCAGTGGGACTTGGGACACCAAACCAAAATGTACATTTGTGAAGGCATGAGGACCATGGTGGTGTTCCTCGTCCTCCTGCCTGGAAAATGCCTCATCAGACCGTGTTTGGCTATTCATGAGGGGGTATGTCATGCGGTGGTTGAGGTACACCCCACTCTGAATACACTTGTCACAACCATAGTAACCGTTAAAAGCCTTTGTGACTTTCACAAAGGATTTTGCCGGTGCGTCACAGATCATCGAATTAACTTTTAAAGTGAGCCTTTTCCCCTCAAATGTAAACCCCTCCTGTAATTGTGAGAGTTCATTTGCCAAATCTGTGAGATACATTTTTGATGACTCAGGTTTCTTTATACCTGAGTACATCCCAATGACTACAGGTTCTTTCATGGGTAATCCAACCAATCTACCTAAAATGGGCCACAACTGAAGACCTGAACTTTTAGAAAGTGGCAGGCCATCCACTGACATTTGAAGATATAAACAATATCCATCGACAAGCTTGTCTTTCCACTGGGAAAGGGTATGTTTTAACGCCTCAATAATGCCAATGTAGTGGTAAAGGCCACCGCAGAGCTCACTAACAGAATAATCTCTTCTTGTGTTAAGAAGAGTTCGTGCATCTTTTGGCAAGTCACAGTGGTGGACCGTTAATATTGCCAAGAGAGCCGAAAGTGCAATATGGGAAATACCATATGTTAATGCCCAGTTGGAAAGGCGATTTCTGAGTTTTTCTGGTTCCTCCCAGTAAGATATTTCTTCCACATCACTATCATCTTGATAATAAGATCTATCCTCTGGGTCAGACACAACAGCTGCCATTGGATCTAATCCAAGATTTTCTTCCATGATTTCATTTTCAGGTTCTGCAACATCATCTGTTGGAGACCCAATATCTCTGGGAGGAAGTGTGGCTGCAGGTGTTTCCTGGCCGATATCAATTAACCTTCTACTAAGGTCCACCCTGGCTCTTCTCCTCAACGCTGAACTGGAAACAGGTGTCTTGCGTCTATTCATTTTTTACATTTAGGTAACTATCTCAACTGTAAATTGAATAATAATAATAATTAAAAAAAATGGAGTTTGGAATGGAATGAAACGCTGAGTATTATACCTTCGTCTCAACAGTTTGCATCATGTTTTCAGCATCTGGAAAAAGAAATGGAAAGTATGTTGTAAGTTGTTGTCTTACTTAATTAGGGCCCAAGCCTTGAAAAGGCGAAGGCCCTATTGTTTTCCTTAGGATTATTTATTATTATTATTATTATTAGGGCCCAAGCCTTGAAAAGGCGAAGGCCCTATTGTTTTCCTTAGGATTATTTATTAGGGCCCAAGCCTTGAAAAGGCGAAGGCCCTATTGTTTTCCTTAGGATTATTAGGGCCCAAGCCTTGAAAAGGCGAAGGCCCTATTGTTTTCCTTAGGATTATTTATTAGGGCCCAAGCCTTGAAAAGGCGAAGGCCCTATTGTTTTCCTTAGGATTATTTTTTATTATTATTATTATTATTATTATTATTATTATTTTACTACCTTTTGGGCACTTTTGGGGCCCTTAACGTGCTCGAAAACTCTTGAAACTTTGCACACGGGTCAGAACCCGCGGCCATCAGGGCCGGGCTGAAGATGGTACCCGGGCGTGGCAGGGGGGCTCGACAGCGCCCCCTGGAACGGGATTCGAAAACATGTCCATATATCAAACACGCTTGCATGAGTTAATCTGAAAATCGGTACACATATAGATCTCATCGTTTCATATATCCTTCGCACTCTTACTTTTTACGCCAGCCCAACAGGAAGTCGGCTATTATGGGTTGTTTGAAAACTCGTGCTCAGGAATTTGATATACTCCTCCTAGGGAATTCACCCGATGGTCACCAAACTCGGTGTGCATGAAGTCAAGACATTGAGGATGAAAAATTGCCAGGGGATTTTTGATATCTCGAACGGTTTGGCCGTGGCGAGGAAACGAATTTATGGCGAATAATGGAAACAGGAAGTGTGTTATAACTTCTGCATACATTGACTGATCTTGATGAAACTTCAGCAGTGTGTTCGCTGTAAGAGGCCGATCACATGGATGTGACTATTGTGAGTCAAAGTTATAGCGCCACCAACTGGCAGCAGGAAGTGTGTCACTTTCAAAATGCTTTGAAATCACCCTCTTAATTTTACCCGATTTGGTTCAAACTTTATGTGTATAATGTAAACACACGGCAGATTTAGACCTGTGAAAGGATTATTGATATCTTAGATACTGTTGCCGTGGTAACGCATCAAACTTTAAAATTCTTTTTTGATGCTTTTGAGACCCTTAGCATACTTGAAATTGCATGAAACTCGACAGACACATCACATTTATTAGCCAGTAGACATGTGCAAAGTTTCAGAAACGGGCGTGGTGCCGGGGCTCAGTAGCGCCACCTTTTGTCAAAAGAGGGGGAGTTAGGTCTATACTTTTATCTACAATCTTAAAACTCAGTATGTATAATGTTCATATCGAGCTGGACAACTTTCTAATTTACACTTATTAGCTCAGACCAACAGGAAGTCAGATATTTTGGTTTGAATGTGGATGTTTTGGAGAATTTTCTCTTCCACTCTCTCTGACCCTACGTCTTTCCGTGTGTTTGAGGGGAGGGGGGTTTGTCTGCTGAGTGAGAATACTTTTATTTTAGTTTTTCAAGGTTTTGGGGCCCTTAACGTGCTCGAAAACTCTTGAAACTTTGCACACGGGTCAGAACCCGCGGCCATCAGGGCCGGGCTGAAGATGGTACCCGGGTGTGGCAGGGGGGCTCGACAGCGCCCCCTGGAACGGGATTCGAACACTTGTCCATTTATCAAACATGCTTGCTTGTAATAATATGAAACTCGGTACACTTATAGATCTCATCGGGCCGAACAACTTTCGTGCTCTAAGTTTTACGACAGCTCAACAGGAAGTCAGCTATTATGGGTTGTTTGGAAAATGCATGCTTTTATTTTTGATATACTTCTCCTTGAGAATTAATCCAAACACCACAAAACTCGGTTAGCGTGAAGTCAAGACATTGAGGATGCTAAATTGCGAACGGATTTTTGATATCTCAAACGGTTTGGCCGTGGCGAGGAAATAAATTTATGACTAAAAAAGGACACATAAAGTGTGTTATAACTTAGTTAATTTTATCTACAGTTACAAAACTCTGCGTGTATATTGTTCTCGTCAAGCCGAACAACTTTCTAATTTATTGTCATTAGCTCAGACAAACAGAAAGTCAGATATTGTAGTTTGAATGTGGATTCTGAGAAATTTCTCTCCCTCTCTCTGACAGAGAGAATGCACCCTGGCATTCTGTATGTGTGTGTGTGTGTGTCTGTGTGAGGAGGGGGAGGGGGAGGGGGTATCTTCGGGTGATAGTTTAACCCCAAAGTCATTCATGGGGCCATACTGCCCTCTTGTGTCCAAAATTGTATTTATACGCACTTTTATTCATTTATTACCTGTATTACACACACACACACAGTTCGATCGCACCCGCGCCTCTCTCTCTCTCTCTCTCTCTCACACACACACACACACACACACACACACACACACACACACACACACACACACACACACACACACACACACACACAGTTCGATCGCTCCCGCGCCTCTCTCTCTGTCTCACGCACACACACAGTTTGATCGCGCCCGCGCCTCTCTCTCTCCCACACACGCACACACACACACACAGTTCGATCGCGCCCGCGCCTCTCTCTCACACACACACGCACACACACACACACAGTTCGATCGCGCCCGCGCCTCTCTCTCTCTCTCTCTCTCTCTCTCTGTCTCTCTCTCTCTCTCTCTCTCTGTCTCCCCCTCTCTGTCTCTCTCTCTCTCTCTCTCTCTCTCTCTCTCTCCAATGTGCTATATTAGATCAATATGTTTTCCTTAAAAATTTTATTCTCTCTCCCACACACACAAGCACACACACACACACACAGTTCAATCGCGCCCGCTCCTCCGTCTCTCTCTCTTTAATGTGCTATATTAGATCAATGTTTTCCTTAAAAAAATTTTGCACACTACATTTATTCTCATCAGATTTATAAATTATTGTATAAAATAATACTACCATTAAAAAAAACACATTTGATTTTCTATTTTAATCAATGTATAATGTGTAACAAAAATAAACAGATCAGTGCTCTGTTTGAGGACAAGAAATTAAAACCAATGCAATATGATGAATGTCCAAAAGATGGCACTCACAGACTGTTTTTAAACGAGGTTGGATAAATATTTTTTGCTTTTAAACTGTGTGTGTGGGTGTTGGTGTGTGTGGGTGAGATTTTGGTTGGGGGACAGTTGTAGGTTACAGTTTGAGTTAATAGTTTGACAAAAGCACTTTGTGTTTTATTGTGAGTGTACATACATATAAATAAACACTTTGCAGTTTGAATTTACGTCCTCGATGAACAAAATGGCGGAGTATGTTTTTATGTGTAACAGTTCAATCGCACCCACACCTCAACCACACACACACACCAAACACACACACACACACACACACACACATACACACACACACACTCACACACATATTGGAACGTGAGTGAAGTACAAAGCCTATAATAAAGAAAAAATTAGCATCCAAATACATCAGAAATGTTGAAACAGTTTGATTCTAATGAGAGAGTTACGTGAGCCCAACACCACTTACTTTGACTTTCGCTTTAGATTATTTCGGTTACTTCTTGTTTATAGTTTTTTAAAATTCTTGTTCTGTTCTGAATATCATTACATTTAAACGATTGCTTGTGTAATATTTTGAGTGTATCATCAAATCAGAATAATTATCTCGGTTTCCCTAGTTATTTATTTTTATTTTTTCATTTTACTAAACAGGTAAGGCAAGTAATATTCTCTGTGTCTTTATATATGTATATCTATCTATCTATCTATCTATCTATCTATCTATCTATATATATATATGAATTATAAATAACTTATTTCTGTATAAAATAAAAATTCCCGAATAATCCAGACCAATCAGAGCGCACTATTCCTACAACATCATCAGTGCTGAAGCGGAACTACCAGAGCCGTTCGGCAGATAGCGAGCAGATGCAGCATGTGTGTTGTATCGAGGCAGGGTCAGGCCAGGGGAATCCATTTGCAGCTTTTTATTAAGAATGGTCAAGACAGGCAGGGTGAACAATGGCAAACAGGGCAGAACAGAAAAAGCAGAGACAAACCAGGTTGACAGGCAAAGGACAAAGACCTCCAGATAAATACTGGGCTTCTGGATTGACACATTTAAGTGCTGCAAAACATATTGACCTAAAAATTATTCTAATTTTAAATGATCTCATATATGTGGCTATTGTGGTTCACGATCATAGGCCCTGTCCCCAAATGGCACACTTCATATGAATTTTCGGTCTTGTGTACTTATTTCATGTGTCTGTTAAATCAATGAGACCACAGGCTGTCTCATTTTTCAATTTGGGTTTCAGGAGGTTGCTCACGCATACTTTGTGGTTTATATGTGCCCTGGATACGGACTTTTGCAGAGGCCACACTGATGCAAGCTCTACAGCACACTTCTTTTCAACAGTCAAGGGGGGGGTTACGTTTTTGCACGTCGTGCACAATAACCCTAAAGGCACCGGGGCGGCGGTGCCACCGGCTTGGGCCCGCAATCGCTGCTCGCAGCTATATTTATTATTATTATTATTATTATTATTATTATTATTATTTTACTACCTTTTGGGCACTTTTGGGGCCCTTAACGTGCTCGAAAACTCTTGAAACTTTGCACACGGGTCAGAACCCGCGGCCATCAGGGCCGGGCTGAAGATGGTACCCGGGCGTGGCAGGGGGGCTCGACAGCGCCCCCTGGAACGGGATTTGAAAACATGTCCGTATATCAAACACGCTTGCATGAATTAATCTGAAAATCGGTACACATATAGATCTCATCGTTTCATATATCCTTCGCACTCTTACTTTTTACGCCAGCCCAACAGTAAGTCGGCTATTATGGGTTGTTTGGAAACTCATGTTCAGGAATTTGATATACTCCTCCTAGGGAATTCACCCGATCGTCACCAAACTCGGTGTGCATGAAGTCAAGACATTGAGGATGAAAAATTGCCAGGGGATTTTTGATATCTCGAACGGTTTGGCCGTGGCGAGGAAACAAAATTATGGCGAATAATGGAAACAGGAAGTGTGTTATAACTTCTGCATACATTGACTGATCTTGATGAAACTTCAGCAGTGTGTTCGCTGTAAGAGGCCGATCACATGGATGTGACTATTGTGAGTCAAAGTTATAGCGCCACCAACTGGCAGCAGGAAGTGTGTCACTTTCAAAATGCTTTGAAATCACCCTCTTATTTTTACCCGATTTGCTTCAAACTTTATGTGTATAATGTAAACACACGGCAGATTTAGACCTGTGAAAGGATTATTGATATCTTAGATACTGTTGCCGTGGTAACGCATCAAACTTTAAGATTCTTTTTTGATGCTTTTGAGACTCTTAGCATACTTGAAATTGCATGAAACTCGACAGACACATCATATTTATTAGCCAGTAGACATGTGCAAAGTTTCAGAAACGGGCGTGTTGCCGGGGCTCAGTAGCGCCACCTTTTGACAAAAGAGGGGGATTTAGGTCTATACTTTTATCTACAATCTTAAAACTCAGTATGTATAATGTTCATATCGAGCTGGACAACTTTCTAATTTACACTTATTAGCTCAGACCAACAGGAAGTCAGATATTTTGGTTTGAATGTGGATGTTTTGGAGAATTTTCTCTTCCCCTCTCTCTGACCCTACGTCTCTCCGTGTGTTTGAGGGGAGGGGGATTTGTCTGCTGAGTGAGAATGCTTTTATTTGAGTTTTTCAAGGTTTTGGGGCCCTTAACGTGCTCAAACTCTTGAAACTTTGCACACGGGTCAGAACCCGCGGCCATCAGGGCCGGGCCGAAGATGGTACCCGGGCGTGGCAGGGGGGCTCGACAGCGCCCCCTGGAACGGGATTCGAACACTTGTCCATATATCAAACATGCTTACATGTAATAATATGAAACTCGCTACACTTATAGATCTCATCGGGCCGAACAACTTTCGTGCTCTAAGTTTTACGACAGCTCAACAGGAAGTCAGCTATTATGGGTTGTTTGGAAAATGCATGCTTTTATTTTTGATATACTTCTCCTAGAGAATTAATCCAAACACCACGAAACTCGGTCAGCGTGAAGTCAAGACATTGAGGATGTTAAATTGCGAACGGATTTTTGATATCTCGAACGGTTTGGCCGTGGCGATCAAATGTATTTATGACTAAAAAAGGACACATAAAGTGTGTTATAACTTAGTTAATTTTACCTACAGTTACAAAACTCTGCGTGTATATTGTTCTCGTCAAGCCGAACAACTTTCTAATTTATTGTCATTAGCTCAGACCAACAGAAAGTCAGATATTGTAGTTTGAATGTGGATTCTGAGAATTTTCTCTCCCTCTCTCTGACAGAGAGAATGCACCCTGGCATTCTGTATGTGTGTGTGTGTGTGTGTGTCTGTGTGAGGAGCGGGAGGGGAGGGGGTATCTTCGGGTGATAGTTTAAACACAAAGTCATTCATGGGGCCATACTGCCCTCTTGTGTCCAAAATTGTATTTATACGCACTTTTATTCATTTATTACCTGTATTACGCACACACACAGTTCGATCGCACCCGCGCCTCTCTCTCTCTCTCTCTCTCTCTCTCTCTCTCTCTCTCTCTCTCTCTCTCTCTCTCACACACACACACACACACACACACACACACACACACACACACACACACACACACACACACACACACACACACACACACAGTTCGATCGCTCCCGCGCCTCTCTCTCTGTCTCACGCACACACACAGTTTGATCGCGCCCGCGCCTCTCTCTCTCCCACACGCACACACACACAGTTTGATCGCGCCCGCGCCTCTCTCTCTCTCTCTCTCACACACACACACACGCACACACACACACACACAGTTCGATCGCGCCCGCGTCTCTCTCTCTCTCTCTCTCTCTCTCTCTCTCTCTCTCTCTCTCTCTCTCTCCCTCTCTCTCTCTCTCTCTCTCATGTGCTATATTAGATCAATATGTTTTCTTTAAAAATGTTATTCTCTCTCCCACACACAGAGTTCGATCGCGCCCCTTTCACACACACACCCACACACACACACACAGTTCGATCGCGCCCGCGCCTCCGTCTCTCTCTCTCTAATGTGCTATATTAGATCAATGTTTTCCTTAAAAAATGTATGCACACTACATTTATTCTCATCAGATTTATAAATTATTGTATAAAATAATACTACCATTAAAAAAACACATTTGATTTTCTATTTTAATCAATGTAGAATGTGTAACTTAAAAATAAACAGATTAGAGCTCTGTTTGAGGACAAGAAATTAAAACCAATGCAATATGATGAATGTCCAAAAGATGGCACTCACAGACTGTTTTTAAATGAGGTTGGATAAATATGTTTTGCTTTTAAACTGTGTGTGGGTGTTGGTGTGTGTGGGTGAGATTTTGGTTGGGGGACAGTTGTAGGTTACAGTTTGAGTTTATAGTTTGACAAAAGCACTTTGTGTTTTATTGTGTGTACATAAATATAAGTAAACACTTTGCAGTTTGAATTTACGTCCTCGATTAACAAAATGACGGAGTATGTTTTTGTGTAACAGTTCAATCGCACCCACACCTCACCCACACACACACACCAAACACACAAACACACACACACACACACACACACACACACACACACACACACACACACACACACACACACACACACACACACACACACACACACACACACACTCACACACACACACAAACACACACATATTGGAACGTGAGTGAAGTACAAAGCCTATAATAAAGAATAGTTAGCATCCAAATACATCACAAATGTTGAAACAATTTGATTCTAATGAGAGAGTTACATGAGCCTAACACCACTTACTTTCACTTTCGCTTTACATTATTTCGGTTACTTCTTGTTTATAGTTTTTTAAAATTCTTGTTCTGTTCTGAATATCATTACATTTAAACAATTGCTTGTGTAATATTTTGAGTGTATCATCAAATCAGAATAATTATCTCGGTTTCCCTAGTTATTTATTTTTATTTTCATTTTACTAAACAGGTAAGGCAATTAATATTCTCTGTGTCTTTATATATGTATATCTATCTATCTATATATCTATCTATCTATCTATCTATATGAATTATAAATAACTTATTTCTGTATAAAATAAAAATTTCCTAATAATCCAGACCAACCAGAGCGCACTATTCCTACAACATCATCAGTGCTGAAGCGGATCTACCAGAGCCGTTCGGCAGATAGCGAGCAGATGCAGCATATGTGTTGTATCGAGGCAGGGTCAGGCCAGGGGAATCCATTTGCAGCTTTTTATTAAGAATGGTCAAGACAGGCAGGGTGAACTATGGCAAACAGGGCAGAACAGAAAAGGCAGAGACAAACTAGGTTGAGAGGCAAAGGACAAAGACCTCCAGATAAATACTGGGCTTCTGGATTTACACATTTAAGTGCTGCAAAACATATTGACCTAAAAATTATTCTAAATTTAAATGATCTCATATATGTGGCTATTGTGGTTCACGATCATAGGCCCTGTCCCCAAATGGCACACTTCACATGAATTTTCGGTCTTGTGTACTTATTTCATGTGTCTGTTAAATCAATGAGACCATAGGCTGTCTCATTTTTCATTTTGGGTTTCAGAAGGTTGCTCACGCATACTTTGTGGTTGATATGTGCCCTCGATGTGCACTTTTGCAGAGCCCACACTGATGCAAGCTCTACATCACACTTCTTTTCAACAGTCAAAGCGGGGTTAAGTTTTTGCACGTCGTGCACAATAACCCTAAAGGCACCGGGGTGGCGGTGCCACCGGCTTGGGCCCGCAATCGCTGCTCGCAGCTATATTTTATTAGGGCCCAAGCCTTGAAAAGGCGAAGGCCCTATTGTTTTCCTTAGGATTATTAGGGCCCAAGCCTTGAAAAGGCGAAGGCCCTATTGTTTTCCTTAGGATTATTTATTATTATTATTATTATTATTATTATTATTATTATTATTATTATTATTATTTTACTACCTTTTGGGCACTTTTGGGGCCATTAACGTGCTCGAAAACTCTTGAAACTTTGCACACGGGTCAGAACCCGCGGCCATCAGGGCCGGGCTGAAGATGGTACCCGGGCGTGGCAGGGGGGCTCGACAGCGCCCCCTGGAACGGGATTTGAAAACATGTCCGTATATCAAACACGCTTGCATGAATTAATCTGAAAATCGGTACACATATAGATCTCATCGTTTCATATATCCTTCGCACTCTTACTTTTTACGCCAGCCCAACAGGAAGTCGGCTATTATGGGTTGTTTGGAAACTCATGTTCAGGAATTTGATATACTCCTCCTAGGGAATTCACCCGATCGTCACCAAACTCGGTGTGCATGAAGTCAAGACATTGAGGATGAAAAATTGCCAGGGGATTTTTGATATCTCGAACGGTTTGGCCGTGGCGAGGAAACGAAATTATGGCGAATAATGGAAACAGGAAGTGTGTTATAACTTCTGCATACATTGACTGATCTTGATGAAACTTCAGCAGTGTGTTCGCTGTAAGAGGCCGATCACATGGATGTGACTATTGTGAGTCAAAGTTATAGCGCCACCAACTGGCAGCAGGAAGTTTGTCACTTTCAAAATGCTTTGAAATGACCCTCTTATTTTTACCCGATTTGCTTCAAACTTTATGTGTATAATGTAAACACACGGCAGATTTAGACCTGTGAAAGGATTATTGATATCTTAGATACTGTTGCCGTGGTAACGCATCAAACTTTAAGATTCTTTTTTGATGCTTTTGAGACTCTTAGCATACTTGAAATTGCATGAAACTCGATAGACACATCACATTTATTAGCCAGTAGACATGTGCAAAGTTTCAGAAACGGGCGTGGTGCCGGGGCTCAGTAGCGCCACCTTTTGACAAAAGAGGGGGAGTTAGGTCTATACTTTTTTCTACAATCTTAAAACTCAGTATGTATAATGTTCATATCGAGCTGGACAACTTTCTAATTTACACTTATTAGCTCAGACCAACAGGAAGTCAGATATTTTGGTTTGAATGTGGATGTTTTGGAGAATTTTCTCTTCCCCTCTCTCTGACCCTACGTCTCTCTGTGTGTTTGAGGGGAGGGGGGTTTGTCTGCTGAGTGAGAATGCTTTTATTTTAGTTTTTCAAGGTTTTGGGGCCCTTAACGTGCTCGAAAACTCTTGAAACTTTGCACACGGGTCAGAACCCGCGGCCATCAGGGCCGGGCTGAAGCTGGTACCCGGGCGTGGCAGGGGGGCTCAACAGCGCCCCCTGGAACGGGATTCGAACACTTGTCCATATATCAAACATGCTTGCTTGTAATAATATGAAACTCGGTACACTTATAGATCTCATCGGGCCGAACAACTTTCGTGCTCTAAGTTTTACGACAGCTCAACAGGAAGTCAGCTATTATGGGTTGTTTGGAAAATGCATGCTTTTATTTTTGATATACTTCTCCTAGAGAATTAATCCAAACACCACAAAACTCGGTTAGCGTGAAGTCAAGACATTGAGGATGCTAAATTGCGAACGGATTTTTGATATCTCGAACGGTTTGGCCGTGGCGAGGAAATGAATGTATGACTAAAAAAGGACACATAAAGTGTGTTATAACTTAGTTAATTTTATCTACAGTTACAAAACTCTGCGTGTATATTGTTCTCGTCAAGCCGAACAACTTTCTAATTTATTGTCATTAGCTCAGACAAACAGAAAGTCAGATATTGTAGTTTGAATGTGGATTCTGAGAATTTTCTCTCCCTCTCTCTGACAGAGAGAATGCACCCTGGCATTCTGTATGTGTGTGTGTGTGTGTGTGTGTGTGTGTCTGTGTGAGGGGGGGGGGGGGGGGGGGTATCCGCGGGTGATAGTTTAAACACAAAGTCATTCATGGGGCCATACTGCCCTCTTGTGTCCAAAATTGTATTTATAGGCACTTTTATTCATTTATTACCTGTATTACACACACAGTTCGATCGCTCCCGCGCCTCTCTCTCTGTCTCACGCACACACACAGTTCGATCGCGCCCGCGCCTCTCTCTCACACACACACACACATTTCGATCGCGCCCGCGCCTCTCTCTCTCTCTCTCTCTCTCTCTCTGTCTCTCTCTCTCTCTCTCTCTCTCTCTCTCTCTCTCTCTCTCTCTCTCTCTCTCTCTCTCTCTCTCTCTCTCTCTCTCTCTCTCTCTCTCTCTCTCTCTCTCTCTCTCTCTCTCTCTCTCTCTCTAATGTGCTATATTAGATCAATAATGTGCTATATTAGATCAATATGTTTTCCTTAAAAATTGTATTCTCTCTCCCACACACACACACAGTTCGATCGCGCCCCTATCACACACACACGCACACACACACACACACACAGACAGTTCGATCGCGCCCGCTCCTCCGTCTCTCTCTCTTTCATGTGCTATATTAGATCAATGTTTTCCTTAAAAATTTTATGCACACTACATTTATTCTCATCACATTTATAAATTATTGTATAAAATAATACTACCATTAAAAAAAACACATTTGATTTTCTATTTTAATCAATGTAGAATGTGTAACTTAAAAATAAACAGATCAGTGCTCTGTTTGAGGACAAGAAATTAAAACCAATGCAATATGATGAATGTCCAAAAGATGGCACTCACAGACTGTTTTTAAACGAGGTTGGATAAATATTTTTTGCTTTTAAACTGTGTGTGTGGGTGTTGGTGTGTGTGGGTGAGATTTTGGTTGGGGGACAGTTGTAGGTTACAGTTTGAGTTTATAGTTTGACAAAAGCACTTTGTGTTTTATTGTGAGTGTACATAAATATAAGTAAACACTTTGCAGTTTGAATTTACGTCCTCGATGAACAAAATGACGGAGTATGTTTTTATGTGTGACAGTTCAATCGCACCCACACACACACACACACACACCCACACACACACACCAAACACACACACACACACACCCACACACACACACCAAACACACACACACACACACACACACACACACACACACACACACACACACACACACACACACACACACACACACACACACATATTGGAACGTGAGTGAAGTACAAAGCCTATAATAAAGAATAGTTTAGCATCCAAATACATCACAAATTTTGAAACAGTTTGATTCTAATGAGAGAGTTACGTGAGACCAACACCACTTACTTTCACTTTCGCTTTACATTATTTCGGTTACTTCTTGTTTATAGTTTTTTAAAATTCTTGTTCTGTTCTGAATACCATTAAATTTAAACAATTGCTTGTGTAATATTTCGAGTGTATCATCAAATCAGAATAATTATCTCGGTTTCCCTAGTTATTTATTTTTATTTTTTCATTTTACGAAACAGGTAAGTCAAGTAATATTCTCTGTGTCTTTATATATGTATATCTATCTATCTATCTATCTATCTATCTATCTATCTATCTATCTATCTATCTATCTATATGAATTATAAATAACTTATTTCTGTATAAAATAAAAATTTCCTAATAATCCAGACCAACCAGAGCGCACTATTCCTACAACATCATCCGTGCTGAAGCGGAACTACCAGAGCCGTTCGGCAGATAGCGAGCAGATGCAGCATGTGTGTTGTATCGAGGCAGGGTCAGGCCAGGGGAATCCATTTGCAGCTTTTTATTAAGAATGGTCAAGACAGGCAGGGTGAACAATGGCAAACAGGGCAGAACAGAAAAGGCAGAGACAAACCAGGTTGAGAGGCAAAGGACAAAGACCTCCAGATAAATACTGGGCTTCTGGATTTACACATTTAAGTGCTGCAAAACATATTGACCTAAAAATTATTCTAAATTTAAATGATCTCATGTATGTGGCTATTGTGGTTCACGATCATAGGCCCTGTCCCCAAATGGCACACTTCATATGAATTTTCGGTCTTTTGTACTTATTTCATGTGTCTGTTAAATCCATGAGACCGTAGGTTGTCTCATTTTTCAATTTGGGTTTCAGAAGTTTGCTCACGCATACTTTGTGGTTTATATATGCCCTGGATACGCACTTTTGCAGAGGCCACACTGATGCGAGCTCTACAGCACACTTCTTTTCAACAGTCAAAGCGGGGTTACGTTTTTGCACGTCGTGCACAATAACCCTAAAGGCACCGGGGCGGCGGTGCCACCGGCTTGGGCCCGCAATCGCTGCTCGCAGCTATATTTTATTATTATTATTATTATTATTATTATTATTTTACTACCTTTTGGGCACTTTTGGGGCCCTTAACGTGCTCGAAAACTCTTGAAACTTTGCACACGGGTCAGAACCCGCGGCCATCAGGGCCGGGCTGAAGATGGTACCCGGGCGTGGCAGGGGGGCTCGACAGCGCCCCCTGGAACGGGATTCGAAAACATGTCCGTATATCAAACACGCTTGCATGAATTAATCTGAAAATCGGTACACATATAGATCTCATCGTTTCATATATCCTTCGCACTCTTACTTTTTACGCCAGCCCAACAGGAAGTCGGCTATTATGGGTTGTTTGGAAACTCATGTTCAGGAATTTGATATACTCCTCCTAGGGAATTCACCCGATCGTCACCAAACTCGGTGTGCATAAAGTCAAGACATTGAGGATGAAAAATTGCCAGGGGATTTTTGATATCTCGAACGGTTTGGGCCGTGGCGAGGAAACGAAATTATGGCGAATAATGGAAACAGGAAGTGTGTTATAACTTCTGCATACATTGACTGATCTTGATGAAACTTCAGCAGTGTGTTCGCTGTAAGAGGCCGATCACATGGATGTGACTATTGTGAGTCAAAGTTATAGCGCCACCAACTGGCAGCAGGAAGTGTGTCACTTTCAAAATGCTTTGAAATCACCCTCTTATTTTTACACGATTTGCTTCAAACTTATGTGTATAATGTAAACACACGGCAGATTTAGACCTGTGAAAGGATTATTGATATCTTAGATACTGTTGCCGTGGTAACGCATCAAACTTTAAGATTCTTTTCTGATGCTTTTGAGACTCTTAGCATACTTGAAATTGCATGAAAACTCGATAGACACATCACATTTATTAGCCAGTAGACATGTGCAAAGTTTCAGAAACGGGCGTGGTGCCGGGGCTCAGTAGCGCCACCTTTTGACAAAAGAGGGGGAGTTAGGTCTATACTTTTATCTACAATCTTAAAACTCAGTATGTATAATGTTCATATCGAGCTGGACAACTTTCTAATTTACACTTATTAGCTCAGACCAACAGGAAGTCAGATATTTTGGTTTGAATGTGGATGTTTTGGAGAATTTTCTCTTCCACTCTCTCTGACCCTACGTCTCTCCGTGTGTTTGAGGGGAGGGGGGTTTGTCTGCTGAGTGAGAATGCTTTTATTTTAGTTTTTCAAGGTTTTGGGGCCCTTAACGTGCTCGAAAACTCTTGAAACTTTGCACACGGGTCAGAACCCGCGGCCATCAGGGCCGGGCTGAAGATGGTACCCGGGCGTGGCAGGGGGGCTCGACAGCGCCCCCTGGAACGGGATTCGAACACTTGTCCATATATCAAACATGCTTGCTTGTAATAATATGAAACTCGGTACACTTATAGATCTCATCGGGCCGAACAACTTTCGTGCTCTAAGTTTTACGACAGCTCAACAGGAAGTCAGCTATTATGGGTTGTTTGGAAAATGCATGCTTTTATTTTTGATATACTTCTCCTAGAGAATTAATCCAAACACCACGAAACTCGGTCAGCGTGAAGTCAAGACATTGAGGATGCTAAATTGCGAACGGATTTTTGATATCTCGAACGGTTTGGCCGTGGCGAGGAAATGAATTTATGACTAAAATAGGACACATAAAGTGTGTTATAACTTAGTTAATTTTATCTACAGTTACAAAACTCTGCGTGTATATTGTTCTCGTCGAGCCGAACAACTTTCTAATTTATTGTCATTAGCTCAGACCAACAGAAAGTCAGATATTGTAGTTTGAATGTGGATTCTGAGAATTTTCTCTCCCTCTCTCTGACAGAGAGAATGCACCCTGGCATTCTGTATGTGTGTGTGTGTGTGTCTGTGTGAGGACGGGGGAGGGGGAAGGGGGTATCTTCGGGTGATAGTTTAAACACAAAGTCATTCATGGGGCCATACTGCCCTCTTGTGTCCAAAATTGTATTTATACGCACTTTTATTCATTTATTACCTGTATTACACACACACACACACAGTTCGATCGCACCCGCGCCTCTCTCTCTCTCTCTCTCTCTCTCTCACACACACACACAAACACACACACACACACACACACACACACACACACACACACAGTTCGATCGCTCCCGCGCCTCTCTCTGTCTCACGCACACACAGTTTGATCGCGCCCGCGCCTCTCTCTCTCCCACACACGCACACACACACACAGTTCGATCGCTCCCGCGCCTCTCTCTCTGTCTCACGCACGTACACAGTTTGATCGCGCCCGCGACTCTCTTTCTCCCACACACGCACACACACACACAGTTCGATCGCGCCCATGCCTCTCTCTCACACACACACGCACACACACACACACAGTTCGATCGCGCCCGCGCCTGCCTCTCTCTCTCTCTCTCTCTCTCTCTCTCTCTCTCTCTCTCTCTCTCTCTCTCTCTCTCTCTCTCTCTCTCTCTCTCTCTCTCTCTCTCTCTCTCTCTCTAATGTGCTATATTAGATCAATAATGTGCTATATTAGATCAATATGTTTTCCTTAAAAATTTTATTCTCTCTCCCACACACACACACAGTTCGATCGCGCCCTTTCACAAACACACGCACACACACACACACACACAGTTCAATCGCGCCCGCTCCTCCGTCTCTCTCTCTTTAATGTGATAGATCAATGTTTTCCTTAAAAATGTTATGCACACTACATTTATTCTCATCACATTTATAAATTATTGTATAAAATAATACTACCATTAAAAAAAAACATTTGATTTTCTATTTTAATCAATGTAGAATGTGTAACTTAAAAATAAACAGATCAGTGCTCTGTTTGAGGACAAGAAATTAAAACCAATGCAATATGATGAATGTCCAAAAGATGGCACTCACAGACTGTTTTTAAACGAGGTTGGATAAATATTTTTTGCTTTTAAACTGTGTGTGTGGGTGTTGGTGTGTGTGGGTGAGATTTTGGTTGGGGGACAGTTGTAGGTTACAGTTTGAGTTTATAGTTTGACAAAAGCACTTTGTGTTTTATTGTGAGTGACCATACATATAAATAAACACTTTGCAGTTTGAATTTACGTCCTCGATTAACAAAATGACGGAGTATGTTTTTATGTGTAACAGTTCAATCGCACCCACACCTCAACCACACACACACACCAAACACACACACACACACACACACACATACACACACACACACTCACACACATATTGGAACGTGAGTGAAGTACAAAGCCTATAATAAAGAAAAAATTAGCATCCAAATACATCACAAATGTTGAAACAGTTTGATTCTAATGAGAGTTACGTGAGCCCAACACCACTTACTTTGACTTTCGCTTTACATTATTTCGGTTACTTCTTGTTTATAGTTTTTTAAAATTCTTGTTCTGTTCTGAATATCATTACACTTAAACGATTGCTTGTGTAATATTTTGAGTGTATCATCAAATCATAATAATTATCTCGGTTTCCCTAGTTATTTATTTTTATTTTTTTATTTTACTAAACAGGTAAGGCAAGTAATATTCTCTGTGTCTTTATATATGTATATTTATCTATCTATCTATCTATCTATCTATCTATCTATCTATCTAGATATATGAATTATAAATAACTTATTTCTGTATAAAATAAAAATTCCCTAATAATCCAGACCAATCAGAGCGCACTATTCCTACAACATCATCAGTGCTGAAGCGGAACTACCAGAGCCGTTCGGCAGATAGCGAGCAGATGCAGCATATGTGTTGTATCGAGGCAGGGTCAGGCCAGGGGAATCCATTTGCAGCTTTTATTAAGAATGGTCAAGACAGGCAGGGTGAACTATGGCAAACAGGGCAGAACAGAAAAAGCTGAGACAAACTTGGTTGACAGGCAAAGGACAAAGACCTCCAGATAAATACTGGGCTTCTGGATTTACACATTTAAGTGCTGCAAAACATATTGACCTAAAAATTATTCTAATTTTAAATGATCTCATATATGTGGCTATTGTGGTTCACGATCATAGGCCCTGTCCCCAAATGGCACACTTCATATGAATTTTCGGTCTTGTGTACTTATTTCATGTGTCTGTTAAATCCATGAGACCGTAGGCTGTCTCATTTTTCAATTTGGGTTTCAGAAGGTTGCTCACGCATACTTTGTGGTTTATATGTGCCCTGGATACGCACTTTTGCAGAGGCCACACTGATGCGAGCTCTACAGCACACTTCTTTTCAACAGTCGAAGCGGGGTTACGTTTTTGCACGTCGTGCACAATAACCCTAAAGGCACCGGGGCGGCGGTGCCACCGGCTTGGGCCCGCAATCGCTGCTCGCAGCTATATTTTATTATTATTATTATTATTATTTTACTACCTTTTGGGCACTTTTGGGGCCCTTAACGTGCTCGAAAACTCTTGAAACTTTGCACACGGGTCAGAACCCGCGGCCATCAGGGCCGGGCTGAAGATGGTACCCGGGCGTGGCAGGGGGGCTCGACAGCGCCCCCTGGAACGGGATTCGAAAACATGTCCGTATATCAAACACGCTTGCATGAATTAATCTGAAAATCGGTACACATATAGATCTCATCGTTTCATATATCCTTTGCACTCTTACTTTTTACGCCAGCCCAACAGGAAGTCGGCTATTATGGGTTGTTTTGAAACTCGTGCTCAGGAATTTGATATACTCCTCCTAGGGAATTCACCCGATCGTCACCAAACTCGGTGTGCATGAAGTCAAGACATTGAGGATGAAAAATTGCCAGGGGATTTTTGATATCTCGAACGGTTTGGCCGTGGCGAGGAAACGAAATTATGGCGAATAATGGAAACAGGAAGTGTGTTATAACTTCTGCATACATTGACTGATCTTGATGAAACTTCAGCAGTGTGTTCGCTGTAAGAGGCCGATCACATGGATGTGACTATTGTGAGTCAAAGTTATAGCGCCACCAACTGGCAGCAGGAAGTGTGTCACTTTCAAAATGCTTTGAAATCACCCTCTTATTTTTACCCGATTTGCTTCAAACATTATGTGTATAATGTAAACACACGGCAGATTTAGACCTGTGAAAGGATAATTGATATCTTAGATACTGTTGCCGTGGCAACGCATCAAACTTTAAGATTCTTTTTTTATGCTTTTGAGACCCTTAGCATACTTGAAATTGCATGAAACTCGACAGACACATCACATTTATTAGCCAGTAGACATGTGCAAAGTTTCAGAAACGGGCGTGGTGCCGGGGCTCAGTAGCGCCACCTTTTGACAAAAGAAGGGGAGTTAGGTCTATACTTTTATCTACAATCTTAAAACTCAGAATGTATAATGTTCATATCGAGCTGGACAACTTTCTAATTTACACTTATTAGCTCAGACCAACAGGAAGTCAGATATTTTGGTTTGAATGTGGATGTTTTGGAGAATTTTCTCTTCCACTCTCTCTGACCCTACGTCTCTCCGTGTGTTTGAGGGGAGGGGGGTTTGTCTGCTGAGTGAGAATGCTTTTATTTGAGTTTTTCAAGGTTTTGGGGCCCTTAACGTGCTCGAAAACTCTTGAAACTTTGCACACGGGTCAGAACCCGCGGCCATCAGGGCCGGGCTGAAGATGGTACCCGGGCGTGGCAGTGGGGCCCGACAGCGCCCCCTGGAACGGGATTCGAACACTTGTCCATATATCAAACATGCTTATATGTAATAATATGAAACTCGGTACACTTATAGATCTCATCGGGCCGAACAACTTTCGTGCTCTAAGTTTTACGACAGCTCAACAGGAAGTCAGCTATTATGGGTTGTTTGGAAAATGCATGCTTTTATTTTTGATATACTTCTCCTAGAGAATTAATCCAAACACCACGAAACTCGGTTAGCGTGAAGTCAAGACATTGAGGATGCTAAATTGCGAACGGATTTTTGATATCTCGAACGGTTTGGCCGTGGCGAGGAAATGAATTTATGACTAAAAAAGGACACATAAAGTGTGTTATAACTTAGTTAATTTTATCTACAGTTACAAAACTCTGCGTGTATATTGTTCTCGTCAAGCCGAACAACTTTCTAATTTATTGTCATTAGCTCAGACAAACAGAAAGTCAGATATTGTAGTTTGAATGTGGATTCTGAGAATTTTCTCTCCCTCTCTCTGACAGAGAGAATGCACCCTGCCATTCCGTATGTGTGTGTGTGTGTCTGTGTGAGGGGGGGGAGGGGGAGGGGGTATCCTCGGGTGATGGTTTAAACACAAAGTCATTCATGGGGCCATACTGCCCTCTTGTGTCCAAAATTGTATTTATAGGCACTTTTATTCATTTATTACCTGTATTACACACACACACAGTTCGATCGCACCCGCGCCTCTCACTCTCTCTCTCTCTCTCTCTCTCTCTCTCTCTCTGTCTCACGCACACACACAGTTTGATCGCGCCCGCGCCTCTCTCTCTCTCCCACACACGCACACACACACACAGTTCGATCGCGCCCGCGCCTCTCTCTCACACACACACACACGCACACACACACACGCACACACACACAAACAGTTCGATCGCGCCCGCGCCTCTCTCTCTCTCTCTCTCTCTCTCTCTCTCTCTCTCTCTCTCTAATGTGCTATATTAGATCAATAATGTGCTATATTAGATCAATATGTTTTCCTTAAAAATTTTATTCTCTCTCCCACACACACACACAGTTCGATCGCGCCCCTTTCACACACACACGCACACACACACACACAGTTCGATCGCGCCCGCTCCTCCGTCTCTCTCTCTTTAATGTGCTATATTAGATCAATGTTTTCCTTAAAAATTTTATGCACACTACATTTATTCTCATCACATTTATAAATTATTGTATAAAATAATACTACCATTAAAAAAAACACATTTGATTTTCTATTTTAATCAATGTAGAATGTGTAACTTAAAAATAAACAGATTAGTGCTCTGTTTGAGGACAAGAAATTAAAACCAATGCAATATGATGAATGTCCAAAAGATGGCACTCACAGACTGTTTTTAAACGAGGTTGGATAAATATTTTTTGCTTTTAAACTGTGTGTGTGGGTGTTGGTGTGTGTGGGTGAGATTTTGGTTGGGGGACAGTTGTAGGTTACAGTTTGAGTTTATAGTTTGACAAAAGCACTTTGTGTTTTATTTTGAGTGACCATACATATAAATAAACACTTTGCAGTTTGAATTTACGTCCTCGATGAACAAAATGACGGAGTATGTTTTTATGTGTAACAGTTCAATCGCACCCACACCTCACCCACACACACACACCAAACACACACACACACACACACACACACACTCACACACATATTGGAACGTGAGTGAAGTACAAAGCCTATAATAAAGAAAAAATTAGCATCCAAATACATCACAAATGTTGAAACAGTTTGATTCTAATGAGAGAGTTACGTGAGCCCAACACCACTTACTTTCACTTTCACTTTACATTATTTCGGTTACTTCTTGTTTATAGTTTTTTAAAATTCTTGTTCTGTTCTGAATATCATTAAATTTAAACAATTGCTTGTGTAATATTTTGAGTGTATCATCAAATCAGAATAATTATCTCGGTTTCCCTAGTTATTTTTATTTTTTCATTTTACTAAACAGGTAAGGCAAGTAATATTCTCTGTGTCTTTATATATGTATATCTATCTATCTATCTATCTATCTATCTATCTATATATATGAATTATAAATAACTTATTTCTGTATAAAATAAAAATTCCTGAATAATCCAGACCAATCAGAGCGCACTATTCCTACAACATCATCAGTGCTGAAGCGGAACTACCAGAGCCGTTCGGCAGATAGCGAGCAGATGCAGCATGTGTGTTGTATCGAGGCAGGGTCAGGTCAGGGGAATCCATTTGCAGCTTTTTATTAAGAATGGTCAAGACAGGCAGGGTGAACAATGGCAAACAGGGCAGAACAGAAAAAGCAGAGACAAACTTGGTTGACAGGCAAAGGACAAAGACCTCCAGATAAATACTGGGCTTCTGGATTTACACATTTAAGTGCTCCAAAACATATTGACCTAAAAATTATTCTAATTTTAAATGATCTCATATATGTGGCTATTGTTATTCACGATCATAGGCCCTGTCCCCAAATGGCACACTTCATATGAATTTTCGGTCTTGTGTACTTATTTCATGTGTCTGTTAAATCCATGAGACCGTAGGCTGTCTCATTTTTCAATTTGGGTTTCAGAAGGTTGCTCACGCATACTTTGTGGTTTATATGTGCCCTGGATACGCACTTTTGCAGAGGCCACACTGATGCGAGCTCTACAGCACACTTCTTTTCAACTGTCAAAGCGGGGTTACGTTTTTGCACGTCGTGCACAATAACCCTAAAGGCACCGGGGCGGCGGTGCCACCGGCTTGGGCCCGCAATCGCTGCTCGCAGCTATATTTATTATTATTATTATTATTATTATTTTACTACCTTTTGGGCACTTTTGGGGCCCTTAACGTGCTCGAAAACTCTTGAAACTTTGCACACGGGTCAGAACCCGCGGCCATCAGGGCCGGGCTGAAGATGGTACCCGGGCGTGGCAGGGGGGCTCGACAGCGCCCCCTGGAACGGGATTCGAAAACATGTCCGTATATCAAACACGCTTGCATGAATTAATCTGAAAATCGGTACACATATAGATCTCATTGTTTCATATATCCTTCGCACTCTTACTTTTTACGCCAGCCCAACAGGAAGTCGGCTATTATGGGTTGTTTGGAAACTCATGTTCAGGAATTTGATATACTCCTCCTAGGGAATCCACCCGATCATCACCAAACTCGGTGTGCATGAAGTCAAGACATTGAGGATGAAAAATTGCCAGGGGATTTTTGATATCTCGAACGGTTTGGCCGTGGCGAGGAAACGAAATTATGGCGAATAATGGAAACAGGAAGTGTGTTATAACTTCTGCATACATTGACTGATCTTGATGAAACTTCAGCAGTGTGTTCGCTGTAAGAGGCCGATCACATGGATGTGACTATTGTGAGTCAAAGTTATAGCGCCACCAACTGGCAGCAGGAAGTGTGTCACTTTCAAAATGCTTTGAAATCACCCTCTTATTTTTACCCGATTTGCTTCAAACTTTATGTGTATAATGTAAACACACGGCAGATTTAGACCTGTGAAAGGATTATTGATATCTTAGATACTGTTGCCGTGGTAACGCATCAAACTTTAAGATTCTTTTCTGATGCTTTTGAGACTCTTAGCATACTTGAAATTGCATGAAACTCGACAGACACATCACATTTATTAGCCAGTAGACATGTGCAAAGTTTCAGAAACGGGCGTGGTGCCGGGGCTCAGTAGCGCCACCTTTTGACAAAAGAGGGGGAGTTAGGTCTATACTTTTATCTACAATCTTAAAACTCAGTATGTATAATGTTCATATCGAGCTGGACAACTTTCTAATTTACACTTATTAGCTCAGACCAACAGGAAGTCAGATATTTTGGTTTGAATGTGGATGTTTTGGAGAATTTTCTCTTCCACTCTCTCTTACCCTACGTCTCTCCGTGTGTTTGAGGGGAGGGGGGTTTGTCTGCTGAGTGAGAATGCTTTTATTTTCGTTTTTCAAGGTTTTGGGGCCCTTAACGTGCTCGAAAACTCTTGAAACTTTGCACACGGGTCAGAACCCGCGGCCATCAGGGCCGGGCTGAAGCTGGTACCCGGGCGTGGCAGGGGGGCTCGACAGCGCCCCCTGGAACGGGATTCGAACACTTGTCCATATATCAAACATGCTTGCTTGTAATAATATGAGACTCGGTACACTTATAGATCTCATCGGGCCCAACAACTTTCGTGCTCTAAGTTTTACGACAGCTCAACAGGAAGTCAGCTATTATGGGTTGTTTGGAAAATGCATGCTTTTATTTTTGATATACTTCTCCTAGAGAATTAATCCAAACACCACAAAACTCGGTTAGCGTGAAGTCAAGACATTGAGGATGCTAAATTGCGAACGGATTTTTGATATCTCGAACGGTTTGGCCGTGGCGAGGAAATGAATTTATGACTAAAATAGGACACATAAAGTGTGTTATAACTTAGTTAATTTTATCTACAGTTACAAAACTCTGCGTGTATATTGTTCTCATCAAGCCGAACAACTTTCTAATTTATTGTCATTAGCTCAGACCAACAGAAAGTCAGATATTGTAGTTTGAATGTGGATTCTGAGAATTTTCTCTCCCTCTCTCTGACAGAGAGAATGCACCCTGCCATTCTGTATGTGTGTGTGTGTCTGTGTGAGGAGGGGGAGGGGAGGGGGTATCTTCGGGTGATAGTTTAAACACAAAGTCATTCATGGGGCCATACTGCCCTCTTGTGTCCAAAATTGTATTTATACGCACTTTTATTCATTTATTACCTGTATTACACACACACACACACAGTTCGATCGCACCCGCGCCTCTCTCTCTCTCTCTCTCTCTCTCTCTCTCTCTCTCTCACACACACACACACACACACACATAGATCGATCTCTCCCGCGCCTCTCTCTCTGTCTCACGCACACACACAGTTTGATCGCGCCCGCGCCTCTCTCTCTCCCACACACGCACACACACACACAGTACGATCGCGCCCGCGCCTCTCTCTCTCCCACACACGCACACACACACACAGTTCGATCGCGCCCGCGCCTCTCTCTCACACACACACGCACACACACACACACAGTTCGATCGCGCCCGCGCCTCTCTCTCTCTCTCTCTCTCTCTCTCTCTCTCTCTCTCTAATGTGCTATATTAGATCAATAATGTGCTATATTAGATCAATATGTTTTCCTTAAAAATGTTATTCTCTCTCCCACACACACACACAGTTCGATCGCGCCCCTTTCACACACACACGCACACACACACACACACAGTTAAATCGCGCCCGCTCCTCCGTCTCTCTCTCTCTTTAATGTGCTATATTAGATCAATGTTTTCCTTAAAAATTTTATGCACACTACATTTATTCTCATCACATTTATAAATTATTGTATAAAATAATACTACCATTAAAAAAACACATTTGATTTTCTATTTTAATCAATGTAGAATGTGTAACTTAAAAATAAACAGATTAGTGCTCTGTTTGAGGACAAGAAATTAAAACCAATGCAATATGATGAATGTCCAAAAGATGGCACTCACAGACTGTTTTTAAACGAGTTTGGATAAATATTTTTTGCTTTTAAACTGTGTGTGGGTGTTGGTGTGTGTGGGTGAGATTTTGGTTGGGGGACAGTTGTAGGTTACAGTTTGAGTTTATAGTTTGACAAAAGCACTTTGTGTTTTATTGTGAGTGACCATACATATAAATAAACACTATGCAGTTTGAATTTACGTCCTCGATGAACAAAATGACGGAGTATGTTTTTATGTGTAACAGTTCAATCGCACCTACACCTCACCCACACACACACACCAAACACACACACACACATACACACACACTCACACACATATTGGAACGTGAGTGAAGTACAAAGCCTATAATAAAGAAAAAATTAGCATCCAAATACATCACAAATGTTGAAACAGTTTGATTCTAATGAGAGAGTTACGTGAGCCCAACACCACTTACTTTCACTTTCACTTTACATTATTTCGGTTACTTCTTGTTTATAGTTTTTAAAAATTCTTGTTCTGTTCTGAATATCATTACATTTAAACGATTGCTTGTGTAATATTTTGAGTGTATCATCAAATCAGAATAATTATCTCGGTTTCCCTAGTTATTTATTTTTATTTTTTCATTTTACTAAACAGGTAAGGTAAGTAATATTCTCTGTCTTAAATATGTATATCTATCTATCTATCTATCTATCTATCTATCTATCTAACTATCTATCTATCTATCTATCTATATATATGAATTATAAATAACTTATTTCTGTATAAAATAAAAATTCCTGAATAATCCAGACCAATCAGAGCGCACTATTCCTACAACATCATCAGTGCTGAAGCGGAACTACCAGAGCCGTTCGGCAGATAGCGAGCAGATGCAGCATATGTGTTGTATCGAGGCAGGGTCAGGCCAGGGGAATCCATTTGCAGCTTTTTATTAAGAATGGTCAAGACAGGCAGGGTGAACTATGGCAAACAGGGCAGAACAGAAAAAGCAGAGACAAACTTGGTTGACAGGCAAAGGACAAAGACCTCCAGATAAATACTGGGCTTCTGGATTTACACATTTAAGTGCTGCAAAACATATTGACCTAAAAATTATTCTAATTTTAAATGATCTCATATATGTGGCTATTGTGGTTCACGATCATAGGCCCTGTCCCCAAATGGCACACTTCATATGAATTTTCGGTCTTGTGTACTTATTTCATGTGTCTGTTAAATCAATGAGACCATAAGCTGTCTCATTTTTCAATTTGGGTTTCAGAAGGTTGCTCACGCATACTTTGTGGTTTATATGTGCCCTGGACACGCACTTTTGCAGAGGCCACACTGATGCGAGCTCTACAGCACACTTCTTTTCAACAGTCAAAGCGGGGTGAAGTTTTTGTACGTCGTGCACAATAACCCTAAAGGCACCGGGGCGGCGGTGCCACCGGCTTGGGCCCGCAATCGCTGCTCGCAGCTATATTTATTATTATTATTATTATTATTATTATTTTACTACCTTTTGGGCACTTTTGGGGGCCTTAACGTGCTCAAAAACTCTTGAAACTTTGCACACGGGTCAGAACCCGCGGCCATCAGGGCCGGGTTGAAGATGGTACCCGGGCGTGGCAGGGGGGCTCGACAGCGCCCCCTGGAACGGGATTTGAAAACATGTCCGTATATCAAACACGCTTGCATGAATTAATCTGAAAATCGGTACACATATAGATCTCATCGTTTCATATATCCTTTGCACTCTTACTTTTTACGCCAGCCCAACAGGAAGTCGGCTATTATGGGTTGTTTGGAAACTCATGTTCAGGAATTCGATATACTCCTCCTAGGGAATTCACCCGATCGTCACCAAACTCGGTGTGCATGAAGTCAAGACATTGAGGATGAAAAATTGCCAGGGGATTTTTGATATCTCGAACGGTTTGGCCGTGGCGAGGAAACGAATTTATGGCGAATAATGGAAACAGGAAGTGTGTTATAACTTCTGCATACATTGACTGATCTTGATGAAACTTCAGCAGTGTGTTCGCTGTAAGAGGCCGATCACATGGATGTGACTATTGTGAGTCAAAGTTATAGCGCCACCAACTGGCAGCAGGAAGTGTGTCACTTTCAAAATGCTTTGAAATCACCCTCTTATTTTTACCCGATTTGCTTCAAACTTTATGTGTATAATGTAAACACACGGCAGATTTAGACCTGTGAAAGGATTATTGAAATCTTAGATACTGTTGCCGTGGTAACGCATCAAACTTTAAGATTCTTTTTTTATGCTTTTGAGACCCTTAGCATACTTGAAATTGCATGAAACTCGACAGGCACATCACATTTATTAGCCAGTAGACATGTGCAAAGTTTCAGAAACGGGCGTGTTGCCGGGGCTCAGTAGCGCCACCTTTTGACAAAAGAGGGGGATTTAGGTCTATACTTTTATCAACAATCTTAAAACTCAGTATGTATAATGTTCATATCGAGCTGGACATCTTTCTAATTTACACTTATTAGCTCTGACCAACAGGAAGTCAGATATTTTGGTTTGAATGTGGATGTTTTGGAGAATTTTCTCTTCCTCTCTCTCTGACCCTACGTCTCTCCGTGTGTTTGAGGGGAGGGGGGTTTGTCTGCTAAGTGAGAATGCTTTTATTTGAGTTTTTCAAGGTTTTGGGGCCCTTAACGTGCTCGAAAACTCTTGAAACTTTGCACACAGGTCAGAACCCGCGGCCATCAGGGCCGGGCCGAAGATGGTACCCGGGCGTGGCAGGGGGGCTCGACAGCGCCCCCTGGAACGGGATTCGAACACTTGTCCATATATCAAACATGCTTACATGTAATAATATGAAACTCGGTACACTTATAGATCTCATTGGGCCAAACAACTTTCGTGCTCTAAGTTTTACGACAGCTCAACAGGAAGTCAGCTATTATGGGTTGTTTGGAAAATGCGTGCTTTAATTTTTGATATACTTCTCCTAGAGAATTAATACAAACACCACGAAACTCGCTCAGCGTGAAGTCAAGACATTGAGGATGCTAAATTGCGAACGGATTTTTGATATCTCGAACAGTTTGGCCGTGGCGAGGAAATGAATTTATGACTAAAAAAGGACACATAAAGTGTGTTATAACTTAGTTAATTTTACCTACAGTTACAAAACTCTGCGTGTATATTGTTCGCCTCAAGCCGAACAACTTTCTAATTTATTGTCATTAGCTCAGACCAACAGAAAGTCAGAAATTTGTAGTTTGAATGTGGATTCTGAGAATTTTCTCTCCCTCTCTCTGACAGAGAGAATGCACCCTGCCATTCTGTATGTGTGTGTGTGTGTGTCTGTGTGAGGAGGGGGAGGGGGCGGGGGTATCTTCGGGTGATAGTTTAAACAAAGTCATTCATGGGGCCATACTGCCCTCTTGTGTCCAAAATTGTATTTATACGCACTTTTATTCATTTATTACCTGTATTACGCACACACACAGTTCGATCGCACCCGCGCCTCTCTCTCTCTCTCTCTCTCTCTCTCTCTCTCTCTCTCTCTCTCTCTCTCTCTCTCTCTCTCTCTCACACACACACACACACACACACAGTTCGATCGCTCCCGCGCCTCTCTCTCTGTCTCACGCACACACACAGTTTGATCGCGCCCGGGCCTCTCTCTCTCACACACACACGCACACACACACACAGTTCGATCGCGCCCGCGCCTCTCTCTCTCTCTCTCTCTCTCTCTCTCTCTCTCTCTCTCTCTCTCTCTCTCTCTCTCTCTCTCTAATGTGCTATATTAGATCAATATGTTTTCCTTAAAAATTGTATTCTCTCTCCCACACACACACACAGTTCGATCGCGCCCCTTTCACACACACGCACACACACAGTTCGATCGCGCCCGCGCCTCCGTCTCTCTCTCTTTAATGTGCTATATTAGATCAATGTTTTCCTTAAAAATGTTATGCACTCTACATTTATTCTCATCAGATTTATAAATTATTGTATAAAATAATACTACCATTAAAAAAACACATTTGATTTTCTATTTTAATCAATGTAGAATGTGTAACTTAAAAATAAACAGATTAGTGCTCTGTTTGAGGACAAGAAATTAAAACCAATGCAATATGATGAATGTCCAAAAGATGGCACTCACAGACTGTTTTTAAACGAGGTTGGATAAATATTTTTTGCTTTTAAACTGTGTGTGTGGGTGTTGGTGTGTGTGGGTGAGATTTTGGTTGGGGGACAGTTGTAGGTTACAGTTTGAGTTTATAGTTTGACAAAAGCATTTTGTGTTTTATTGTGAGTGTCCATATATATAAGTAAACACTTTGCAGTTTGAATTTACGTCCTCGATCAACAAAATGAAGGAGTATGTTTTTGTGTAACAGTTCAATCGCACCCACACGTCACCCACACACACACACCAAACACACACACACACACACACACACACACACACACACACACACACACACACACACACACACACACACACACACACACACATATTGGAACGTGAGTGAAGTACAAAGCCTATAATAAAGAATAGTTTAGCATCCAAATACATCACAAATGTTGAAACAGTTTGATTCTAATGACAGAGTTACATGAGCCTAACACCACTTACTTTCACTTTCGCTTTACATTATTTCGGTTACTTCTTATTTATAGTTTTTTAAAATTCTTGTTCTGTTCTGAATATCATTAAATTTAAACAATTGCTTGTGTAATATTTTGAGTGTATCATCAAATCAGAATACTTATCTCGGTTTCCCTAGTTATTAGGGCCCAAGCCTTGAAAAGGCGAAGGCCCTATTGTTTTCCTTAGGATTATTTATTATTATTATTATTATTATTATTATTATTATTATTATTATTATTATTATTATTATTATTTTACTACCTTTTGGGCACTTTTGGGGGCCTTAACGTGCTCAAAAACTCTTGAAACTTTGCACACGGGTCAGAACCCGCGGCCATCAGGGCCGGGTTGAAGATGGTACCCGGGCGTGGCAGGGGGGCTCGACAGCGCCCCCTGGAACGGGATTTGAAAACATGTCCGTATATCAAACACGCTTGCATGAATTAATCTGAAAATCGGTACACATATAGATCTCATCGTTTCATATATCCTTTGCACTCTTACTTTTTACGCCAGCCCAACAGGAAGTCGGCTATTATGGGTTGTTTGGAAACTCATGTTCAGGAATTCGATATACTCCTCCTAGGGAATTCACCCGATCGTCACCAAACTCGGTGTGCATGAAGTCAAGACATTGAGGATGAAAAATTGCCAGGGGATTTTTGATATCTCGAACGGTTTGGCCGTGGCGAGGAAACGAAATTATGGCGAATAATGGAAACAGGAAGTGTGTTATAACTTCTGCATACATTGACTGATCTTGATGAAACTTCAGCAGTGTGTTCGCTGTAAGAGGCCGATCACATGGATGTGACTATTGTGAGTCAAAGTTATAGCGCCACCAACTGGCAGCAGGAAGTGTGTCACTTTCAAAATGCTTTGAAATCACCCTCTTATTTTTACCCGATTTGCTTCAAACTTTATGTGTATAATGTAAACACACGGCAGATTTAGACCTGTGAAAGGATTATTGAAATCTTAGATACTGTTGCCGTGGTAACGCATCAAACTTTAAGATTCTTTTTTTATGCTTTTGAGACCCTTAGCATACTTGAAATTGCATGAAACTCGACAGGCACATCACATTTATTAGCCAGTAGACATGTGCAAAGTTTCAGAAACGGGCGTGTTGCCGGGGCTCAGTAGCGCCACCTTTTGACAAAAGAGGGGGATTTAGGTCTATACTTTTATCAACAATCTTAAAACTCAGTATGTATAATGTTCATATCGAGATGGACATCTTTCTAATTTACACTTATTAGCTCAGACCAACAGGAAGTCAGATATTTTGGTTTGAATGTGGATGTTTTGGAGAATTTTCTCTTCCTCTCTCTCTGACCCTACGTCTCTCCGTGTGTTTGAGGGGAGGGGGGTTTGTCTGCTGAGTGAGAATGCTTTTATTTTAGTTTTTCAAGGTTTTGGGGCCCTTAACGTGCTCGAAAACTCTTGAAACTTTGCACACAGGTCAGAACCCGCGGCCATCAAGGCCGGGCCGAAGATGGTACCCGGGCGTGGCAGGGGGGCTCGACAGCGCCCCCTGGAACGGGATTCGAACACTTGTCCATATATCAAACATGCTTACATGTAATAATATGAAACTCGGTACACTTATAGGTCTCATCGGGTCGAACAACTTTCGTGCTCTAAGTTTTACTACAGCTCAACAGGAAGTCAGCTATTATGGGTTGTTTGGAAAATGCATGCTTTAATTTTTGATATACTTCTCCTAGAGAATTAATACAAACACCACGAAACTCGGTCTGCGTGAAGTCAAGACATTGAGGATGCTAAATTGCGAACGGATTTTTGATATCTCGAACGGTTTGGCCGTGGCGAGGAAATGAATTTATGACTAAAAAAGGACACATAAAGTGTGTTATAACTTAGTTAATTTTACCTACAGTTACAAAACTCTGCGTGTATATTGTTCTCGTCAAGCCGAACAACTTTCTAATTTATTGTCATTAGCTCAGACCAACAGAAAGTCAGATATTGTAGTTTGAATGTGGATTCTGAGAATTTTCTCTCCCTCTCTCTGACAGAGAGAATGCACCCTGCCATTCTGTATGTGTGTGTGTGTGTGTGTCTGTGTGAGGAGGAGGAGGGGGAGGGGGTATCTTCGGGTGATAGTTTAAACAAAGTCATTCATAGGGCCATACTGCCCTCTTGTGTCCAAAATTGTATTTATACGCACTTTTATTCATTTATTACCTGTATTACGCACACACACAGTTCGATCGCACCCGCGCCTCTCTCTCTCTCTCTCTCTCTCTCACACACACAC